>JAMPIT010000433.1:11825625-13262500 GCA_026261815.1 Monarcha castaneiventris obscurior | reverse complement strand
TTCACATTTGGTGACTGGTTAGCAGTGTGCTGGCCATCTTTGGTTTGTAGAGGAAATCTTAACCATGAACAATCAAGGGGGCTTAAAAGAACTTTTTAAATGCTAGCTTTTTACTCAAACTTGTATCTATACTACATCACGCCACATTAAGTAGAAGCACACATCACAAAATTGCACAGGGATTACAATATTACATCCAGTCTGCATAAAATTGAATTCCACTACTGACCAGGTCACAAAATGGCTGCACTTTCTAGTCTAAAACTAATTTGCATATTGTACACATGTAGGACATTTTTTACTTCAGTCACAATAATGCATGCAAGTTTGTTTTTTGTAAGAAATTTTGTAAATTTGCTCATGCTACCTAGTTTCAAGAGAGCCTTTTTTGAACATTTGCAATAACTCACCTCTTGTTAATTAATAGTTCTAGTGCATGCATATGGTGTATACAGGTAAGTAAACATGCAATTTTTTCACATTCTAAAACTATGGCAGTTTAGGCCATATTGTGCTGCCTGCATTTAATCTGTAATGCAGTGTGTCTTAAACGTTTCAATCCCGTATTAATAGGTGGCATTACACATAACACCTATATAGCAGCAAAGCTAATACAGCTTGTGATTAAAAATGTTTAAAAATAGCTAATAAATCAGATTATCTTGAGGTATTATTTCTTGCAAGTCAAAATGGAGAGCAAAAAATCAACCCTAATTTTTAGTTTATGTATACACTGAAAATAGCAACAACAATAAAAATAAGCTTTTTGTAGCAGACATATTCCATCTTCACTATTTTGCTACCTTTGGTAAATTACTGGGGCAGATCTTGAAGTTAAAAACCCATGTTTAGAAATAAGTGCACGCTTCACCCACTAAATATAGCAGCAGACTGTGTGCCCCTACGCAAAAACATTCTCATATCTAGTTTTAACTTTACATATAAAAATAACTTGGAGAAAATACAAAAAAACATTTTATTTTAACATGAAAATATCACAAAAATTAGTAAGCCTGAGATGTAGGGTTTTGGTGAAAAACAAGAGGCTTGTAGTGTTTTGGCTGCTGATAAAGATGCATGTATTGATAGCTGGGGTGAAAAGCAGAAGAATGCACTTATTTCTTCTGCATGTCAGTATCTTCAAACACAGTAAGCCACATGCACCCTTCTCTCCTTATGCAGATGCTGGTTCACCATGTTTAATTCCAGCGGAAGTGGATCTGACGTGGGCGGTCAGCCCCCTCCTTTACCAATGGCTTATGGAATTCACGTCCTGCACGAGAGTGGATATTTGCCCAACAAAACTCACAGTAATACTGCAGGCAAGTGACATTGGCACAAAAGAAAGGAGCAAACTTCCCACCGCACCGCGCACCCTGGCACTCGTCACACATCTGGTCATCCAACACGTATGGCTTTACCTCCACCTGTTGGAGCGAAACAGGAACAATCCAGTTAATAACTGTTTCCACTTGAAGTTGTATGAAGGCATTCATTTTTCTCTGGTTTAAAAAAGAATCCCCAAAGAAACCCTGAAGTCACATCAGTCCTATTAATGCCTTTATGTAACTGATCAGTTACTACTTGTTATCATTTATCATCTACAGACCCAGCCACGCTGCAGAACACTTCAAGGCAGATCTTTAGAAGTACACTCACTATGCATGTAATAAACATCTACACCAGAAACTTCCCCTAATTTATTCTGGAAGAGTGTTCTTTGCAAACGGTATCATGGACATATGTGTGGAAGAAAACCAAACCACCCAAAGGTCTCCCAGGTGGATGTGGATATGACAATTCTATATGGTTTCGCAAAAAAATAACTGAACATACAAGACTGTAACTCTTTAATGTAGAATTTTTTTTTTTTAATACAAGTGTCTCTGTATGTACTACATTGTGTGCAAATACAAAGTACTTTCTGCAAGCTGTAATGCAGATCTTTTAGAAGTGCTGTTCACCATAAATTCACTCCCTATTTTTAAAATATGGTCAGATTTTGCCCTTCCAATTTCAGTTATCTTTTACTTTCTCTTTCTGTGGCTTTGAGCTGTACAGGAAAAATGTATCCAATACAATTCTGAAAATATTTTTTTAAAGGCTATTATGCAAGTCTACAGACAGCTACAACACCTGTCTTACACAGCTTCTATCTACCAAACTCATCTGACTGCCAGAATGGAAAAGTGGCTGGAGTCCAGTGGTAAATATGCATTATGTCTTTGCATAACTGAACTGCTACAGACTGCGATCAGACAGGAAGAAGTACTTCATAATAAAACACAAAATGAGTTGACTCAATCATTAAGGAATGTATTGTTGTATTCCACATTTTCCTCACTGCTGCGCAGGATTTTTTTCCTTGGATACCAATACCTCAGAAGATCACTACATGCAGACACTGACTGTATGTTCTATATTCAGACAGAACACGCCTGAAATATTAAGAACTTTAAAATTATACTTTTTTTCAGTGTCTCTCCAGAGGAAAAAAATTTCACATACAGCTCCCCACCCTGAAGTTTAACAGCTAAATAGGCTTCATGTTCTTAGCTTCAGAAGTAGAGGCCATCCAAGAAATGTCAGAGCATGCGTCTTCCAGTAATCTACATTCAGTACAAGCTCTACTTCTTTCACTACAACGACCTGCCTTATCACCAATTACACTCAAGCTATCCAATAAACACGTACCTTATGCAGTAACTGTGTTAGTGGCTCAGAATTACTGAAAGCATGAAGCAGCATATATTTCAAGCTTCACTGCACTAATGCACCAAGATCAGTGCGAAGATGATTTCAAAAATATTAGAGAAACACTTTGGGGAATGGAAGTATTACATGAAGTGGATGCAGACTGCTGGCATATGAAAGTTAACAATATTTTAAGGAATTGTTTGGAGTTGGAAGTCCAAAGAAATGCCTGGTGAAGAGCTTTCATATATAATAAAACAGGATGAGGAGTACTTTGCTGAAGAAAAACATCTGTTATAAAACTAAATATATCTACACATCAAAAGAAGCGGAGAGAAGCTACAGAAAGAACTTAGCTAAAGAAGAGGTTAAGATCACAGACAATGTTTGTCAAGTTACTGTGACACTAAGATTTCCAATTAAGGTAGGAAAAGGTATATGCAAAAAGAAATGCTGTAAACACTTTGAACTGAAGTTCTGAAGGATAAACAGGTGAACTGCAAAATTTAGCAACTGAAAAATACTTTACACAGACAAAGCTGGTTATGCAAAGAATGTGAAAGGACAGCAGACCTACAGAAACTGTATATAACTGGTATGGAAAGGCAATGCTGAGGTAAAGAGCAGAACAGGCTCTGCCTCTAGGACTTCAGTGAAATACATACTTTATTACCTTCCTAGCCAACATACACAAACACCTCAGGTGAAGGCAGTATCCCAAGTAGGACTATCTTCCTCATTTACAAAACCAGTGGTTCACAGATTTATACAAAATGCTTGCTCATCTATAAATCGGCAATTATAATGATTTCAGAGTATTTCTGAAGCCTGAAAAGGCATCAGTGTAAAAACTACATGGAGGTAAAAAACTATTTCTGAAAATAGCCTTTTTCATACTTTCAGCTAAGATTCAAGATATTCCCTAAAATAATGCTCTTCTGTATGCCTCCACAGTAATGCAAATAACTGGGTGGTAATAAATACATGTGATTATATAAATAAAATTGACCTTATGTTTTAATTAAAGAAGATTATTTAAAAAATGTAAATTAACCCCCCCCTCAGATAAACAAAGACGTTAATAAACCCTCCCCACCATGGGACTTACAGACAAGTTTATTAAAATAGTTAAAATTTGGCACTGCTGTATTTAGCCCGTGAAACACCCCAGGAGTAGCACACATTTTTTAAAATGAGAAGAAGTGAGGATGCTAATAAAAATTTGGAAAATTCCAAATTTAAGAGAATACTTGAGTGAAAAAATTAATTTTTCCAGTGTTAAAAAACAACACTTAAGAAAGAACATAAATTGTATCAAAAAAGCAAACTCTAAGAATTCAGGTATTTAAAGAGAAAGCCTAGATCTTCCTGCCTTTTGCCCTCAACCTCTCCAACCTATGAACAGCTACCTCCAGATATTAACTATGCTTGGCAGGGGTTTTTTTTGGATTCTTTTGGCTCTTGTTTTGGGTTTTTTTTTTTGATAGTTTGGTGATTGAAGAAACCATTGAGTACTGTTTTTATAAATTAAGTCTCAATGGATTTAAGTCAAATACTTCGCTTCTCAGATCTAGTATTTGTGGTAGATTTTTATCCTGGTTTTTCTTTCCCCCCATCCAAGCTCCAAGAGGCCTGCAGTCCATCTTGCCCTAAGAACTGCAGTGTTACATCCCCTGCTCACACCCTACATTCTTTTCTCTGCAAACAGCAAGCACTGCCATTTCAGACGCCTGCTCGGCATCCAAAAAGCCCTTAAGATCTCTGGTGACCTATCATAGAAACCCACAAAACAGCAGAACAATGTATGTGGAAGTGCAGCCTTCAGTGGCAGGATCATGCCTTCCTTCTCTTACAAGACGGCACTGCCAGTCTGCCATGTACCTCTCTACTGCAAAGGACACGCTCCCATGGGAAAAGGAAGGCAAAGATAAAAACTGCCCATGGTCTACAAGTCCATGTCTCCCACTTTTAAAGGAGACACAGTTTGGATGGGACCCAACTGCCCATGTCTCAGTTTTCAAGTCAGGTGACTTCACAGACAAATGCCCTTTACACAGATCCTGAAACACACTAAATAATACTCAATTCTGCAAGTAAATGACCCACTTAGCATACCTCTAGAAGAAATTCTGGACTCTGGTCCCTCCTCCCATTTTGTCCAAATACTCAAATGCAAGATGGTTAACCGTTTTATTTAGCCTCACCCAATCAGTGTCAAGGCCATTCCTTCTGTTACCTAACTATCCAAAAAGCAGAGTTTTAAGTCAATGACAGCTGCAAGTCACAAGGATAGCACTCCCATGACCAAAATGTAGCCATCACATCTTAATTTGAAGCCTAGATGACTACCCACACCCACACCCACTCATCCTCTGGGAAGGACCATGTTTGGGAATTTCAGCTCTTAAGAAAAGCAGTATTTGAGACACACACGTAAAGCTGTATCACTCTGCCTATCTGAAAGGAGAGAAGTGCATGCTGCCTCCCTAGTGCAGACTTCTGTTCACTGTACTACTTTTTCCCATGTCTTTGATCTGTAGAAGAGACTGGACCTTGAACTACTTTACTTACTCGACCCTTCTTCCCATAAGACTTCAGTTTTGTTTTTTTTTATAACACCTATTAATGCCAGACTATCTCTGCAGCTCTTGACATCAAAACTAGTGACCCTTAAAACTGACATAATTTAGATGCCAGTTTTCTTTGCTACGCTTATACTTCTAATTAGGAGTTATGAAGTTCACCAGTCTTCTTAATATAAGTTAGTTTTACTGTTGCTAGGAATAAGCACCTGTAGCAAACAGAAATAATGTACTGGTAAGTACTAAGAAGACTTACAAACAGAAAAAATAAGACATTTTATATTTTAGGTGTTGAGCCTGACCAACTTTCTGACCACTGACAATTATGGCTGAAATTAAGGGCAGCTGTAAGTATCAAGCTAATATGAAGCCACTGAATACTAGAGTTTCTTATGAATGACAGAGGAATTATCACAGTATTTGGTTTCATTAGAACATGGGAGAGAAATAGATTTTCAAGCCCCTTGCCCGTACACAACAAAACCAGGAACTCCAGAATGGGAAGAACATATGGTCCAACATACGTCAAAGGAACAAACTGCTGCTCTGTGGAAATGTTGTTCATTTGGGGGCATGCATGGCATACTCCTGAAAGTAGTGGAATTACATGAATACTAAAAAAAATGTAGAAGCTGTCTTGAAAGCCAATCACATGCAATGCTACCACACTGAGAAGTTTCTTTATAGGGCATAACTCTTTATTTCTGTGTAACTTACTCGTTTATCAATATCGCCATGCTGAAGTTGAACAAACCGAGCACTGATGGCAGCAATGTAACTCTGCTGATTGGAAAAAGCAACACGTCCAGCACCTTTTGGGTATTTCAGCTCAGGGTCAGTGTCAATTCCTGCGTAACAAACTCCACCATAGAGACGGTCCATGATCATAGCCAATTCCACTATTAAGAAACAAAATAGTGTTTATTTAAACTGTTCTTACAGTACAAACTTAGTATGCTCATATGGTCAAAAGGTAATTTTAATTATTCATTTTGCAACAGCCAATGGAACAGTAATAACAACATTTAAATTAAAGAAAAAAATAGCTATTAATTACTCAGCAGACAGATCTTTCACACTGTGGGTACATACATCCAAGAACAATGGAACTGTAAGTTCTTGGTAGTCTGGAACTGGAATTCCAGGGCAGTTTTCTTCAGGGGATTACAGCAAAAGTTTTTGGGCAGGCATTGGAATGTAAGCTGTATAAAATAGATCCACATGCCACAAATTCCTTGGTATGTGTTCTCTGGCTGTCCTAATGCTCTACATCCTACTTGAATTTAAAGATGTAGTTAGCATCTTTTCATCAGCCACACAGAGCTTGATTAACTCTACAGTGCTATACTTACCATAGAAACTGAAGTCCAGAGAAACAAAAATTCCAAATTTTACAGCTCAAATAGCTTGGCAATCCTCTGATTGCCAGATTATACTGAATTCAGTTGCAATTCATTCAGGTGGAAAACACTGTTTTTTTCAGAATTAATATCCTCTGTATTAGGATACAGAGGTGTCAGCAGTCCTTTGATGTTCAATAGCTGTTTGAAGAGACTCCTTAAGTTTTACTGCTTTTGTGAAGTCATTATTCTTATTTCACAATGCCATGGAAGTTTCATTTTCACATACACAGAGCATTTGCAAGCTGAGCATAAGAATGCATCCATTAAATTTATCACAGACATTCAGCACAGTAATATGGAGCACTGGACTGAATTTAAAGAAAAATTAATCTGCAGTTGGAACATACTGTATTTATGCTCATTTACAGAGCTTGTATTACATTCAAAAGTAGAGTCTTAAAAGTAAAATAACAAAAAAGCTTGTACACTGCAGGTCCAAGACAGAAAAATTTAAGATCCTCTGTATCCCAAATTTGCACTATTTGTTCTTGGTTTTCTTACGTCTTTCATCTAAAAGCTCATCTTTCTCTAAGAATAAAATTCATTATGAAAGACTAATGAAGTCCAGAAGTCACTCTAATAAAAAAGCAGATTTGAACCAAGGTATGGTATGCTTCTACTTCCAACATTCACTGCAACCTATTTGCTAGAAAGCCACCTAAAACATCATAGAAGGCTACTGCAGCCAATCTGAAAATGCAGCTGGTATCCAGGTAGTAGATCAACCTTTCCACAGCTCCAGAAACATTTATTTTTTCCTTCACGCCTCTGGCAAGAATCTAGAAAGAGTCCTGCAATCTCATATAATGCTGCACCATAAAGACTGTGCTAGCTCTCTGAGTTTCTTCCTTTTTCTTATATGCCTTCTTGTTCAAGTACTCCATCACCTGTGTTTGTGTGTGTAACCTGACAGCAGCACAAGAGTAGCTAATGCACAATGACAAGCAGGTACAAATACCACTCCATAGTCACGTAGCAGGGCAGAGACGTTTCCACAGCAGTATCTTAAAACAAACTCTTCATTTTATGCCTTTTGTGACATAGCTTACAGTACACTTTTGCTAATATGATCAAAATATTTTCCACAGCTATAGAGAGGTAACAGTTTCCAGTAAATCTCAAAGATGAACTGTGATTTATAGCCAAAGCCAGATAGTAGAGAAATTTAAGAACACATAAATATTGTACTGTGGTTAAAACTACCAAGACTATTCAATTTTTGTATGTATATATCTGTATCTATCCATACATAACTACAAAAAATTATGCATGGTACAAATTATTTTTAGTAATTTATTACTTTTAAAAATTCCCACAGATTCTACTCACCAGCTCTTAATGGTCTAGGGACTCCTCCAACAAAAATTGTTTTCCGAGGATCAAGTGGCTGCGAACCATCCATCACGAAGTCACTGTCACTGAGATTCCAGGGACGGATCTGAACCTATTAAATTCGGAAAGAAAACAGTATCCTACTTTAAGTTTCACTACAGTGTGGAAATATGTTCATCAGCCTATATAAATTTTCAGTCATAACCTCATAACCTTAGCATGTCTAGGTGCTTTGTTTTAATCCTAATAATTCAAAATACTACAATTTTAAAATAATCCAAGTGTTCCAGATGTTGAGCTCTGCCAACAGTAGTTTTGATTTTTTTCATCTTCCTAATTTCCAATGTTGCTTTAGACAGATGGCAGCTATAGCCTGCAGGCCACTGACTGTGTACTTACTGGCTTGTCCTTGATAGTGGGGCTGGAAACACAGAGATAGAGCTTTCCATCTTCTTCAATGCAGGCATCAATCAGGGCCTGAACAGAACTCTCTTCTTGGAACAGGAGGAATGCGTAACCTGAAAAAGACCCAAACCAACTGATACATTTTCTCTCATCTTTATTCTATATAATCATCCTTTCCAATCACTTTTCCATACAAAAGTAAAAGAAAGTCAAACCAATTCTTTCATAATAGTCATCTTCTTTAACTATGTACTACATTGCCATAATTAACAGAACTTCAATCTGTAAAGTAACTGTCAGAAGAGACTGAACCAAATAAAAGCAAACATGTCTCCTCTATCATGCACTGGAAGCTTAGGCTAAACATCATTCATTAGCTGCAATGGACATTATACAATGAAAATCCAACTTGGCACAAAGGACTAATCTCTAGTCTAGAGATTAGATCAAAGTATTTTATTACAGAAGTGACCCAGCAAACCTTTCAAACACTACAAAAACAGGAATTAAAATGCTTATTTAATGCTATATAAAAACAAAGAGTCAGACAAGCAAAGAACCTGACACATTACTTTCACAGTTACAGTTTGAGATACACTAAACTTGTTACTTTACAAAGAACCCAACAGCACAATTAGGGTAGCATACTAAAACAAACTTTACAGACCATGTTTCTTTCCATATTTCTTTCTGAGATTACTACCAAGTTTAGAGTTCTCACACAAAGTTATGTTTTATGACTTTGATGGAGAAGTAAATGCTGAAGCAGCTGCTCCCAAGCAGCAGGCTTGGGAAAAGGCAACATGGGTGCATTACCAAGCCTTTCGGAAATGTTCTGTATTTCTGAGAGAGGCTATGCAACCACCAGCCATTTCTTACTGCAAACAGACACTGCAGGTCACCAATGTAAAGGTTGTAGGGTGTATCTAGAAGACCATTAAAGAATCAGTGCATTAACAACATAAAGATTTGAGAAACAAATGCACAATGTGGGAACAAAAACAGGATTTGAAGAAAAAGCTCTAAGGTCTATACTAGTATTTCTAATAAAATGTACCTTATTTCTTACCCCTCATACCTCAGTCCCATCACAGCTACATAAAAGGGATACATGACAGGATTTTATGTATTCTATATTTTTATGTAAATCTTACTTAGTTTTGTAACAAATATCTCAAAGGGAATCTTTGGGCTTGGGCTGAAGCATTTCCTTGTAAAGCCCATACTTCACTGCTGAACAGTGTTTTATTAATGATGACCTGTTTAACTTAAGCAAACCCATAATTTAAATTCAGAATCTGTTTTAATGGGGACATCTTTCACTGTTTTTCACAGAATTTAAAATGCACATATTACCCATACAAAACTCAGTGAATGAGGGCATGGGCTGACTCGCATGGATAAGATAAGCTCCATGTAACTGTCCTTACTTGGTCAGAAGCCAGGCACACACATTCCAGTTTGAATGGAGAGTTCAGTACAAGAATGATGGGAGTACATAAACTTGATTAATCAAGGGCAGGGTTAATTGCACAAGATACTGTCTAAGGAATCAGACATACAAAGATTCTTCCGATACTGATTTTTTGTCAGTTCTTATCCCAATGCAAATCAAAGGTACTGCCATATAGGTCCAGATACATAAGGACAGTAAGTGCCTCCATATAATCTACCACCTCTGTCTGCAGCTATTAATACGCTTAACTGCAGCACCTTGCAAAATGATAGAAAATTCAAGTACAAGACCTTGATGAGGAGTGATAAAGATTACTATGTATTTCACAGAATATTCTGAGTTGGATGGGACGCACAAAGATCACTGAGTCCACCTCTTAAATGCATGGACCATATAGGGATTGAATCCGCAACTTGGTTTCTTTTTAGCACCATGCTCTAACCAACTCAGCTAATATTAGGGTCACTTCCTACAACCACTCCTGACATGGAAAGGAAAGCAGTAGAAAAACCATACATTAATACTGCCTTCTCAACCTCATCTGAAAAACATGTATTCATGTCTTGGTTTATCCACTTAATTAAAAGCCTCAGAAAGCCTTGTGCCATGAGCTCAGCTGTACTACTCCCCCTCTGAAGACATAAAGTCAGGGTATAGCCTGTACCATCACACTGGTCTGTCTGTAGCTTTTCTCCATAGATCTAGACCTTCAGTGATTTACAATGCAATTTATCTTGCTCCCTAAGTCTAGCCTGCAAGAGAATAAACAGTTATTTTGTTTAAGAAAACCAGCCTGAGAAGATAATTTTCTCAGGTCCTCACATACAGGCTGAATCAATGGGCCAAGACCAACAACTGAGGTTCAACAAGGCCAAGTGTGGGTCCTGCACTCGGGAGCCCAGGCAGTGCTACAGGCTGGGAACAGAGAGGCTGGAAAGCTGCCTGGTGTTAAAGGACCTGGGGGTGTTGTTTGACAGTCAGCTAAACATGAGCCAGTGTGTGCCCAGGTGGCCAAGAAGGCCACTGGCACCTGGCCTGTATCAGAAATAGTGTGGCCAGCAGGACCAGGGCAGCGACCGTCCCTCTGTACTTGACACTGGTGAGGCCACACCTCAAATGTGTTCTGGGCCGCACTGCAAGAAAGACACTGAGGTGCTGGAGCGCGTCCAGAGAAGGGCAACGGAGTTGGGGAAGGGTCTGGAGCGCAAGTTGTATAAGGAGAGGCTGGAAGTGTTTAACCTGGAGAAAAGCAGGCTCAGGGGAGACCTTATTGCTCTCTACAACTGTCTGAAAGGAGACTGTAGTGAAGCAGGGGGCAATCATCTTTCCTCCCAGATAACAAATGATAGCACAAGAGGAAACCCCCTCAAGTTGCGCCAGGGGAAGTTCAGACAGGGCATTATGAAAATTTTCTTCGCTGGAAGAGTGAACAAGCACTGGAACAGGCTGTCCAGGGAAGTGACGGAATCACTATTGCTGGAAGTGTTTAAAATACGTGTAGATGTAGTGTTTGGTTTAGTGGTGGACCTGGCACGGTTACATTAATGGTTGGACTGGATGATCTTAAGAGGTCTTTTCCAACCATACTGCTTCTGTAACCATGTACAAAAAAAGATAATCCCTTCCAAAGAACCTAGACTTCCATAGTCTGCACACAAACTACTTTCCATCACTTGTCCTGGACCAGGGTACATCTCCTGGCACAGATCAATTACACATTAGCCACAGACTTCTCCAAAGAATACCAGTTATGCAGGCAACCAGCCTATATACATTAGCTAGAAAGTGATTTCAAAGGGAAATTAAGAGTCTTATCTTTAGTATTTCATTTAGACACCATAAATTAGGGCTATTCTTGTTATTACACCTACCCACATGCCAACAACTGCATGGCACACTTATTACTTGTACTCATTTCTGCTCTCTCAATATATGCTTTTATTGGATTTTATTTTCACCTCAACATCCATAACTCACGAATTATTGTGGATGTTTAATGTCTGGAAAGCCAGTGCAGTGGAAGCCACATGCATAAATATGATAAAGAAGTGCCTTACTAGTCTTTTTGTGAACTGCAATTAGCACGTGTGGTAGAAAGTACATGTCACAGTGAAACGTGGGGGAGGTAGGGTGAAGAGTATGAGGTGTTCTACTGTACTGTGAGATAGCTTAACTCCCTAGTTTGTTTTTTTTGGGTAACACATTCGTCTTTTAACCTGAACAGCTTCACACCTAATAGCAATACAAGCCTGTTTACAACGAAAAAGCAAAGCCATTCTAATAGTTTTCTTTGAAGGAAGCTGCTTCATGCCTTTGGATCACGTACACCAACAGTAGCAGGTCAAGTTCAGGTATTACACACCAAGAAACAAAGTTTCTATGTTTTGTACATTTTTCACAAGGTGAAAAGTAATAGAAATTGTTTTATAAAAATCACTTGTTCATGCGCACCTCTACCAGAATTTATACCTTCTGTGGGAGTCAAGGTTTGGTAACTCCTGTTAATGTTTATCACTTAACTCTGCATAACACCGAAACTATTAGTAATGCTCCTATTTTTGAAGGTTATCAGTGTAGGTGATTTTGATAATACCTCAAATAACAGACAAGTCTTTCTGGAGGTAACTGGGTACAGTTCCTGATTTCCAAAGATACTGTAGTGTTTAGAGTCATGAGCTGCCATTTCTCTTAATAAAACAAGACCAAATAATTATGTATTTTTTATATATATTTGGTGAGCACTGGAAACAGAAAGCCCATCAGGTAAGTCTGAAAGGCCTACCTGTTTGAAGAGTCCTACCAAATTAAAATTTTTCTTCTTTTTTTTATTAATTATATAAAGAACAAGTCCAAAGCAAAGCATTCTAGGCTAGATTCATGCTAACATGATTTTCTGAGCAAGGAAAAAAAAAAAATTATTTGACAATAATACAGAAGTTTACCACAAGGAGAAAGGATGCTTCCTGTTATGCGTATTTTGTGTAGGAATCAGAGAGCAGCTTTAAGTTCTGTCAGCCTCCAGCTAATTCCTGTCACTAACGGCTTAGAGGAGGAATCAAGAAAATCAGTGCAAGCCAGCACGGCACTGCCCATGTAGTGACATGCCAGTGACTGCAATTGTATTTTGTGTTGGGGCTGGCTCCTCTACTGTCCTGACAGACTCTCCATAGAGGACACTAAGTGGCCTCAGTATAGTGCAATTCTCTCCCAGAGAATGCTGCACCTCAACTTACATCAGAAAGAGTCAGTCCAAGCTGCAGGTTAATACAACCAACAGATCTATATAACCCATCTTTCAGTTTTATGTTTAGTCATCTTTGATGGAGAATTAACTCCAAAACACTTGAAGTGGAAAAAAAATGTGGTGCTGCACTGTATTTGTGAAACCAATGTATCTAATCTTTTAGATATCCTCAGTTTGGGTGAATGAATCAAGCTCAATGTGCTTATGTTACAGTGACCTGAATTGCTCTCTATACTCCACTGTCTGTACTAGCCAGATTCACATCGATTAAAGGAAGCTTAGACACTAATCGCACATGAAGACACCTATGGTTACTTGCCTGAATCCAGAGTTTGATCCTATTCACTGGAAATTAGCTGGTAACAAGTTCAACAGAACTTGCATGGACCTGGGGCTTTGCTTCTGAAACCAGAAGCAGAACATTTCCAACCTAAGTTTTTCAGCTAGTCAGTTCTGAGTTAGCAACTGGGAACCATGAAGAAAGAAGCTTTTGCACAACTGTTGTGATACAAGGCAGCAGGAACAACCAGTTAGAAAAGGTTGTGGACACTGTCCTGTTTAGACCAGATTATCCTCTGAGACAGACTATAAATAGTACAGAGGACACAAACAACTGGATGTATTTTGAAAGGCATTTTTGTATTTCCATATTCTCATGGCACCATTTCTTTGAGAGCTTCATTATCACAAGGAGGAGTCCTCAACCCAACAAGTTACTTTGGACATGTGTATTGTTTCATAAATAAGTGTATTTGCCAACCACGTAATAACATGAGTTATGATAAACAGTGGCAAGACAGAAAGGAAGGAATTCTCCATTACAGTTGGCAGATCACTGTTACAGACTTTGTACTTTGAGCTCAACAGAGTGTTTTTTCAGAACAGAGCTTCCTTGTAAGATCAGTGTAAAGTTGTAAAAATTCCTGTTATGTTTGGGTCTAATTTTGTGGTGAACCAACACAGAATGTGATTAGTTAAGAACAAGCAGTTTGTGTTTCTCAGGAGGCAGCCAGCCTTGATGGATCAAGACACTTTCTGAATTTCTTTCAGCAAGGAAACACTTATTATGACCTTGGCCTTCCCTCAGGACCTTCTGTAAGCAGAACTTGGGAGGAAGCACAGACTGAAAAACTGAACAACAATAAAAAACCAAAACCAGGCTGCATCTCTTCACCACAGAGAAGACTTACATGAATCAGTCCAGAATGACATAATTCTGAGATGTCTTTAGAAAGCAACACTACAGCAAATCTCTAATGAGACTGAACAAAGAAAAACATAGACACTGAATTGATTTCATGCAGAGTGACAATTTCGAAAATGGGTATTGAAAATAGTAACATTAATTCCCTGAGATAATATAGTATATATTTCTCAACTAGTTATTACTTATTATCTCAAAGCTTTATTTTGCCTATCCTTAGTGATTTCAGACATCTTACTAATATATGTATACATGATTCTTGTCTGTCCACACAAGTAATACTAATGAAAGACAACTTTTACTGAAATTCTTCTACAAAATAATCATGGGTCATATGTATTGCATTGAACAAAAGAGATATATACACAGTACCAGTCAGCAGTTGTATCTTTCCAGACTATTTACAAATAGAAATCTACACTGTATTTTAAAAATGTTAGGCTATATACAAAAAATACTGAACAATGCAGCAAACCAAAAATTAGGCTGAAGTGTTAAGACTGAAGAACAGTAAATGCTATTATTTTTCAAGTAAGGATTAGTTAATCGTGGCAAATCAACTTATCACTTAGGTTGCAGATGTTTCCTGAATTAATTAGATCAACACGATGAAGTTCTTCTATTTGTATTCTCTGCTTTTAAGAAGCTCTGCTTACAACATAGTTTGGGTTTTTTTTTTCTTACTGTGGTAATTATAAATAACCCAACTATATCAAAAAGCTTTATCAAATAAGGAAGTCTGGAAATACATCCTTAAGATGTTCATGCGCTGAGACAGTACTATCTCCTTGGAAACGAATACCAGAATCCACTCCTTTCAGGTAAGAATATATTACATCTTCTGTCTTCTATATATTCATCACAGACTCTGTGAGATGCATCTTCTTCAAAGAGTTCCTTGGGAATTTCTCTTGGTAATTTATGAAGAGAGATGCACTCTTTAAGATAATCAAATTTAACTTGACAGTAGCTTTGTGTGCTGGGCTGACAATCAAAAAAGCCAAAGTCTCTTTGTTTGTCTTAGAATTTCCATGTAGCATTCATAAATGCTATTCAAATGCTTTCAATTCCATTTCCCACTCTTTAGAGGGCCCATCGGGGATAATAATCCCGTCTTTTCCCCAGCATAGATGCACAGATAAATAAAGAATCAGTTTACAAAAGAACTATACCTACATTTGTCATTCCTACATTCCACAGAAGGAATGAATTGCTGCCTTCTCTACAAAATCAATAATCTCTGCATTGCTTTCATGTCTGGATCACACTTCTGCGTGTATTTTATATGTAACAATACATGACTGCACATGTACAGAGATATCCTACATTACTTGACTACTTAATCTACAGAATGGTTTTTCCAACACTTTGTAAGTAATACTAAAAAATCTAGTCTAACAGCAACACTAGAAATAGTTTTAAAAAATCAATATTTTATCATTTATCAAAAAAGATAAGTGCTTCAATAGAAAGTTCACATCCTAAAAGGGAAAGCATTTGATTATCTTGACTGGATAACCAAATACATCCTTCTGCATCCTGCCTTTAACTTCCTAGGAAAATATTTATCTAAGATTTAGTCTTAAAAAATTTGACCTAATTTCAGTTTTAGAAACTAGACAGAAATGCAAATACAGAACTGATGATCAATGACACACACAACTACACAGCGTTGACCTGATCAGGCACAGTAGCAAAACAGCAGTTTTTAGACTCAGTACGTAAAGGAACTGTATCTGAACCTGCCCTGAAACAACAGATTTAACTGTTCCCAGGGACTGTAAATTATACCCTTTGGAAAAAGATGAGACAGTTTCCCAGAGCAAGATTTGCACTCAGTGACAGGTCAAAACCTTCCAAGTCTCTTACCTTTTGGTGGAAAATAGGACTTGCTCTCTGCTTTGTGAGGCCAGTCTACTACCAAGGGCCCAAATCGTCTGAAGCTGGCAGTAATTTCATCTAAAAACAATAGTTGCAATTAAAGTAAATTACATAACCCAAAAAGTACTATCAAGCAAAGACCTTTGTTTCTAGCAAAGGTTGACATTTCATGGGAAAGATACAGAACAAAATTTAGAGTTTCATAGACAAAAAACTTAGATGTATCTTCCAAGGTGTTAATATTTACACAATGTATTTGTGGTGATTTTAATCTCACATTTGTTTTTTATTACTTAAAAACAGCAGCATTTCAGAAGCATATGGGCAACTAAAGCCATTCGTGGAAACTTGCACGGTACTTCCCTAAATTCAAATCAGAATCTGGTATGGATGAAATCAAATCAATTTACTGTTTAGTGATGTAAAATTCAGAGCTCTGTAAGTAGATATTTATACACCAAGTAACACCACAATTATTATGCTAGCAGTTCCCTATATATAGGAAATATATTTAGGGTATCTGTCCTATAGAAGACATTATGCATGTATCAGAGACAGAAATTTAAAATTGTCTATTTAGAAGTGCTTCTAACAACCATGAATAGTCTTGTTCCAAGATCTACTATGCCCCTTGCACAACTTTATGATGTCTTTCTATCCCAGTCACACCTGCATGTCACTGACTGGAAAAGCCTTGGCCATGAGGAAAAAATACTCTAAACTATATAAAAGTAGCAACACAAATACAAATATGCTCAATTTCTTTCAGTCATATTCCCCCATCATCATATGAACAGAGAGGAAAGAAATAAAACATATTTCCATGTGTTTTTGTTTAGCATTTGTATTAAAGGCAATTGTGCTGAAGTGTATTAAAATAAATCCCTTGGTACATCGTAGGAGAGCATCTCAGTGAAAATGGAACCAAAATCTGGTCTTTCCATGTCTGAAAGTTAATTAAACACAGTCAGCTTATTTGGTTTGCACGTTATTCTAGGACTACAATGAACCTCCTAGAGGGACTTCTGTTTACGTTAGAAAGTTAACATGTAATTTACATTTATCTGCACAGGAGAAACCTCATATTAAACAGCACAATTACTTCAAATCACCACTGGTGTACAAAGCAGTTTCAATTGCATCACTTAACAATCGGAGTTTCTGCAGTACAGTCTCTGTTTGATGCATCAAGAGTGCTCTGCCACTTGACCTTGCTCTGCCTAAGTTTCTCTATTTCTTATCAGGAATAACATTAACCTTTCTGTACCACTGCTGAGATCTTCTGGTAATAGTAAAATAGAATATGAAAGTCATTTACGAATGGAAGTTTTCTATGAATACAAAATAAAGCAGGCACAGATAGAGGAGGGCTAAGATGTATTTGAAAGGAAGATAAGCAGGAGCAAACATTCCAGGCATTACATGCAACTGTGATCTGCAAGTGCAGAATCAGAAACAACTGCACCATCCTAAAACCAAAAGAGATGATATTAAGCTCAACACACCCATCAACTCATATAAAGAACATACAGTTATAGCCTTTTGCACCACATTATTTTGCCGAGTGCCTTATTTTTACTACTTCAGTCAGGTTTTTCATGACCTCTCTTTGTCTCTCCCTCCAAACTTAAGTCTGCTTAGTTTTCAGGCAGCTCACCTTCATCAATATCTGGTGGAAGACCTCCAACAAACACTTTCCGAGAAAAACGCTCAATTCGTTCTCCGTTCTGATGAGCTGAATAGCAGGTAGGGGAATTCAGGACTCCAACTTGATCACTGTGACCATCGTCCAGCAAGCCATCATCTATTGGGAAGAGGGAAGAACGGCCTTAAAAAGAAAAGATAGTAATGTACATTAAAATAATTTTGTGGCAGTACATGGTTATGTAATTTTAGGGAATGGGGGAAAAGTAGTCCGGAGACTCAAAATGAAAATACCAAGATATTAGAAAAGTTGACATTAGTTTAAAGAAAAATTAAGAGAATGAAAAAATTAAACTTCAAAATGGAATTTCAAGATTGCAAGCTGACATCACGCTAAGTGTAATAATTCATACTACATTATATGGTAGTTGCTCTGCTGCATCCAGTAGGAAAGTGGTAATTTTATTTTAAATAAAGGGTATTATTTATGAAGAGAAAATATTACAGATTGCTTAAGTATTTTCGTTAGTCTGCCTTTTGTTTAGCTTCAAGTTAAACTAATAACTTCTTCCACCTGAATGACTACTGCATGTCTAAAAGCCTTAAATTTTCATTGAATAGGGGAACAGAAACATCATGGTCACAATAACAAGTTTCAAACAGGTATGTCTTCTAAAGGTATCTGATGCTGGTAACATAAGAATAGATTCAATTTCTAGGCAAGTAAGAGGATTTTAGTAAATGTGCAAAATGTAACATTTGTAAAGTGAGTCACAGTGCTGATTTATCCTTCTCACTCTCAATTTACCACAGTTTTGGAGGGAAGCCTTGTGGTGGTTCCTAACATGTAGCAGTGAGTTTACTGTTACCCTGAAAAGCAAGTGTAAAATCTGAGAAGTTCACCGGATGGCTTTGCAAATGCAATCTGACCCAGACAGACACTTAGAGGGCAGAGGGAAGTGAAAATATGGTAATTCTGTCCCATGTATTTCTTCCCTATTTCATATTTACAAATTTTATAGAACGCCAAACAAAAAAATTCACAAGGCCAGGATATTCATCTTGGCATATTCGGTCTTTTACTGCTTTAGGTCAGCAATATTAAGATTAATGACAGTTTCAAAATCAGAAGTCCCTCTTTTAACTGCAAAAAGCCCCAAACGAAGGAATTTGAGAAGCAAAACAGATAGTCCACATTACCACTTCTTCTGAAATGCCATTTTTTCCTGTTTGCCACTCATTTAAAAAATAATTATTAATTAATTCAACTGCTTTCCCAAAAGCAGCAAGAAAGCCAAACCAAAAAAACAATCCAGCACACTTTTGGGAAACAAGCTAGTTTTTAATCTTAAACAGCCAATTTCTTCCAGATTCACCCACTGAGAACCCACAGGCAGGAGCAGTAGGTCCCTGACAGCTGAGCCTGCAGTACCTTGGCTCTGAGCAATACTGCAATCTTTAATTCCCCCCACTCAAGGGAACATTACCAGAAGAGCCTGGCAGAAACACCAGCAGATCCAGTGCTGACCAGCTGGGGGTGAGAGCAGTGAGAAAGCCCTCCATTTCCAGAAGACCACCTGAGAATTCAGGTGGTTAAAAGACAAGGCTGGAGAACAGACAGCAAACGTTACGACAAATAACCTATGTTATGGCAATGCCTATCGACCCTTCTGTGGTATCTCAATAAAAAAACTGAACGAAAGCACAGGATGATATAAAACAACCAAATATTGTAACATATCACAAGGAGCACAAAATTAAAAGCAGGGCTGCAGGAATGTACCAAGTAACAAAGACTGTTAAGTACATCCTTTTTATGGTGGCATATCTGTGTCTGCAGCAGGCATCTGATGGAGAGGAGTACAGCAAACAGAAAGCTGTAGTAGGCTCTGCCTTTCCATTAGGACTGGTGATAGGCATGTTTGAGAATGACTAGTGGGGAGCAAGAAATGCTTGCTATTGTAAGGAAACAATCAACAGGTCTGTAACACACCAGCAGAGTGCCTCAGAAAGTGGAAGTGTGTAGCTGGTGCTCAGTCGGGCAGAAAAGTGAGCAAGCAAGGGAGACACAAAGCTGACATAGCTGGATGAAGCAGGCAAGCAGATTCTTCTTGTGTATCACCTATTTAGGCATAAGAGAAGCAAGATGGAATCTAAGAAGACTGTAGCAGCTGCATAATGCGGATATGAATTTTAGTTATGAAGACAAGTAAGAATGATCAAATTTTAAAGATGTATATGAACAAGTGGTAAGATTTGGTTGCACAACCAAAAAAGGGGGATGCAATGAATTTCTGAATTACTAATGTGAATGATGAAGATGGAGCTGTTACCATAATGACAGTGACAAGAGTAAGTGCATAATGGAAGAAATAAGACTCATATTGCAGGAACCTGCAGGAAACTGCAAAGTGGAAATTTTAAGACATTCCACTAATACAGGAGAGTTAGTCTCAGTATCTTAAATCTAAAATTACTTTAATTTAGCTTGGCTTATAAGAAGTGCTTTCTAGACAATAAAACTTACAATATAGACAAGTATTTAACAGGGAGAATAGTCAAAGAATAATCCTCAGAATAATTTATTTTTACCCACAGACGGATGTTAAAATCTAAGAACAATGAGAATTGTTCTTTACAAATAAAACCAGCAGAACATGTTCTGAAGTTATACCAGAGAGCTCAGTGTTACTTTAATGTGGGTAAAGGTTTGCCAAAAGCACTGCATCTCCTCTTAGAGCTAAGGTAGCATGAAGGACAATGGATAAACAGTTTCAGAGTAATATGGTCTATATGACTCCTTATACTTTCTTCCCCATCCTCTTCACTTTTAAATGTCTCTCGGATAAAGAAAGCAAAATGGTAATTTGCTTTTCCATTTCAATAGGCTTTCACATTTCTCCAGATGACTATGAAGAAAAAGGATAAGCCCTTCTAAACACTTGCTTCTTTTTGTTTTATGAAAGTAACAAAACAAGCAGAATCTAACAGGAATTGTCGAAACTATTGTACTCTTACATCCACTGACCATGACCTACATCATCATCCCTGTCTAGATTTTGGCTACCAAGCAATCAGTTATGAACCAATGCAGAGACCAAGACAGACACATGAACTGATGTATATGTGCTGAATATCAGAAGCTACCAAAGATCCTGGTACCTTTTTTTGCATGTTTTACATGGTCTTTATAATAACTTCACGTCACAACCTGTTATAGTTAAAACCATACAGCTTTCTCAAGGTTAGTGAGCATGTACTGGCTTATACTATGAAGATCTGTTTACTACTACTAAGAGCAGTCTACTAGATTTCTTCCTAAGTTTATGAAAGGCTTCTAGTTTTTACTCTGTACACTACTGCTTCTACAGAAGCAAAAGGAGATGAGTTAGAAGGACAACTAGCAAACTGCATACTTTCAAAGGGAGCAATGACTGCAAGCAGTAGCCATCAGCATGAACTAAATTATGATTAGAACGGCAGTTTTTAACTGATTAACAGATTTGCAATTCAGACACTAAGAGAACAATGATCCTAACAATCCAGACTGTACTCCTCCTTCCCTCACACCCTCCATCTTCCCCAAACTAAGAAAACATGCAGATAAGCAATTAAAATCAACAATCTGGATTAATTAATCATAATGATCAGTAAACAGATCAGAATTAATTGAACTGTAACAAACAGAAGTGAATTACCTCGTCTTCGCCCATAACTCCTCGCTGCATGCAAACAAAGGACAAATTGTAAAAGGTCAAATAACTGTATCATGCCCACGTACTAAAATACTTAAGATACAAAGAACCATGTGGGTAAACAGTAAGTAAAAGTCTGCATCGTACTTGGTACTGATAATTGTAGATGAGAATGCATTAAAGTCTCACATAAATACCATACTATTTTACTATTAAACTGACGTCAGCACCAGCTGTGAAGAATATTCTTTCAAATATTTCAACATCTTTAAATTTGATCTTCACTTCATGTTAATTATGGATAAAATAATTATGGCAACTTTGCAACTCATCCTCAAAATGTGATTTGTATCTTACACAAGTGCCTAAATAACACACACAGGGTACTGAAATTGTAAAAAGGAAAATACTACTGTAAAAAGCATATAGCAAGTGTTAAATTAATCACAGAAACATCCTGGTCCACATGGAACAGTTTGTACAGTCCTTTGCAGTGACAATGCAAATGCTGTAAGCCATGACCTTCCTTTTTCATGAAAAGACCTAGCAGAAAATTAACCGCAAGGTTTTGTTTGAAACAAAAGATGCCTTGTGGTAGCAAACGAAATCAGGGCACAAGTCACAAGAAATAGCATTGTATCAAAAACACTGCACAAAGGCAAAGCAACAATTTCACACAGACTGCAAGTAAATCCAAGATTTTCCTAACTTTTGGGTTTTGTAAGATTCTTAAAGAGATCATGCTTGTAGCTACAGTTCAGAAGACCATACTGATTGCTTCTCTGCCTGAAGGCTAAAAACCTAAAAATAGACAGATTACTAATACAGAAACTATTAAGCTTTGTGTAATTTCTTAGTTGCATTTCCAGAAAGTATTTTCTATTCCTGTTTCACAGACTCAGTATCTGAGAAAAATTACTTTAATCATTACACAGTATAGGTTAAGTATCCAAATAGATAATGATACTATTAACTATAATGTCATAGCAACATTTAGGAACAGACTGTCGTGTCTTGGCATTATTGTGATTTTAAGAGGCATCTGTACATACAATTCTCCTAAAAGCAACTGTTGTTCTGGGCCACTGAAATACATATAGACTCATAAAATCACTGATTCATAAATGTCATTCATTGTTCCATTCTCATACTATGAAATACTTATATCCTGGTACCTCCTATTTGATTAGGGATTTTCAAAAATTTTATTAAATATAGTATTTTTTTCCTTTGTTATCTTGATCTCTTCTGACTAGAAATTCAGCGGATTGCTTACAGAATTCTGAAAAATCTTTGTTTTTTCTCCCTTAGAACAGTTATTTTTTTACACAACAGCCATCATCTTTCTATCCAACTTGCACAGAATTTGCTTTCACATTTATTCTCTCTCGCCTGAAATTATTATTATTGAAGAAAACAGTTTTTGCTTAAAGGTTTTCAGATCCTCCAACTTTCTATTAGTAAGCCAAAACAGAAAAAAACACTTTCTGAAAGAGACATGGGTATCTAACCAAGTAGAAACACTTTAACTCAGATTTCCGACATCAAAATACAATCCACAAAATAGTGTATACTTCTGTGTGATCAGCTGTCTCACTAGGTGCTGGGGAGACTGATGCTGCACTTCAGACACATTTTGTCCCTGAAGCCAGGCCCTCAGAAGACACGCAGTTCTGTGTCAGTGTTGCAGCATGTACAAATCTTCTCTGACTCCTGGCCAAAGTGACTCCCACATAGCATTAGCAGTAGCGTCACTAAGCCCTCGCCTAACCCCCACGTGCTTTTTTTTTTTTTTTTCCCCCCTAATTCTACCCACAAATAAAACTAGAGTAAGCAGGGAAAATTCAAGTGCAACCCATTCACGGCAATGGCTGCAGTGCTGTGGTCTCTCTCAAAGGAAATACAGTGACGCATACTAATATTCATCTTTTGGCACAAGTGTCAGGACACTGCTTTTCTTCTCTTTTGCCCCTTTCAGCCCACCAAACCAGCTCATCTATTTTCTTACATTTTCATAGTTAAGACAAGCTGATAGGCAGAAAAATATTTTTTTACAGAACAAGTGAAGTATTTTTCTTTGTGCATTCAAAACAAGGCAACAGTAATTTTAAGGAAAACCAAGAAAAGGGTTATTAAAATGTTAAAAAACTCCAATGCAGTTGAACTTAAAATAGTAGATGCTGCAGTATTTTATATATATGGAAATTACAATGATGTACCAAAGTTATCTGTGTATTTCTTGCTTCAGCAAAACAATGAAATCAGGGAAAACGGGAGAAAAACTACCTGATGCTGTCACATCGTTTATTTTAGTTGTACGGCAAACCTTCCTCCCTAAAATTTAACCGTCTTGCTCATTTAGATTGCAAACTAGTCTGGGGAGGGATCTAGCATCTAGAAAAATGTAGAATTTCTGTATTTATTAAAACAATATGCATAAAATGTTTTACACCTCACAGAGCATGTATGCTTACAGAGTATGGCACCTGTATAAATACATTTAATTAGAGGTTTACCTATACATCCAGATTACACAGATGCATTTAACATACACATAATCAGTGCATATGTTTATAGATAAATAATTGCAGGGAAGACAGCTCTTTTGGAAGAGGCCAGACACTGTAGGCAAATAACTGGTTTACAGCAACAAAAAAGGAGAGATTAAACTGTTTTCCTTAACTTGTCCAAATAATAACTCTAGAGAAATTTGTCTTTTAGTTTATAAAGCTGGATATTTTAATTAGCCAGTAACTTGGAAAGATTTCAAATGAGTGAGAATGCATGAAAGACATGTTTATTCTAGAAAATATAAATTAGGCAACACATACTGATGCCCAACAAAAATGAAATCTAGTAACACTGGAACCTTCCAAAATTAAGAGTGCTGTACATACAGCAAAGATACTCCCTTTTAGCTAAAACCTTCTTTTTGTATACCCCTGAAGTTGCCTACTTATACAGCTTACAGCCATCAGAAAAATTAAAATCCCCCTTTCTGCAATGTAAATCAGCTCACAAATTTAAGACGGAAGTAAATACATTTTCTGTGCATGCTTATCTAACATCGAGACAGTAGAACTGTACGTTATGTGAGCAATGCTATCACAAAGATACCAAACGTGTTGTTTCATTTTATTCAGACACATATTTCAAATACACGCCAGAGATAAGATACACACATAGTGAAGTAACTCAACTGAATGACAGAGCTGAATTAAAAATACTATGTTGCATATCAGGAAAAACTACCAGGCAAACTTCTTACAAATACAACTGTGAAGTTTATAGAAAGATAAAATACTGTTTGTCACTAACATTCTGACATAACGATTGAATAGTGACAGAAACATGATGAAGCCTTTTTCATTAATAATTGTAACTTAAAGAAATCCATAAACAATTATAGCAACAATTTCCCAAGAGTCTAGACTAAAGAGGGTAGGTAGCTAATTCCCATTTTATTCTGTTGAATTTGGGTGCCCAAATTCCATTTAGATTTCTTTAAAAATAACATCTTCCTGATGCCTGAAAGGCACCACTATGACCATTCAAGGTTGGCATGCCTAAAAGACTACAGAAGCTCATTTAGCAATTCCTGTATAGGAAGTTTAGTAATTTCTGTGTTAAGTAAAACAGCTTTCTTTAGAAGCACAACCACTTAAAGTATCTGTTACAGCATCTCTAAGAAGTCTAATACGCCCTTGCTGAACTAATCAAACAGGGAATTATGTTTCAATAGCCATTGAAAAATTCAATGCATTACAACTACAGAAGGTGGGGAGAATCGTGTAATGGGGAAAAACGCCCCACATCCCAATAAACTTGACTCTTGCATTATTACTTGCTTCAAAAATGTTCTCTCTAAGCTGACAAAGACGCATTCAGGTATTCTAAAGTATCCTTTTTTTGACTTTTGAGAGATAAGAGTCATTAAAAATGCATTGCTTTTTTTACAGCTTAAGCTGAAACAGATATATAATTATAATACATATAATTTATTAAAACACATAAATCAGGTCTCCTTTGGTTCATTTCATTAATTTAAATAATGAAAACTGTAAATATTAATATTAGGTACAGTTCAGTAAGAACACCTTAAATTAGTTGGAAAAAATCTATCTTTCAAGAAGAGGAAAAATGACCTAAAGAAAGATTTTATCTAGAAGTGCTTAGTCTTAAAATTTCACAATTTCAGCCTGGCTCGTGTCAGAACCTTTCTGGGATCCAGAGATACCAATTCACTAAAATTAACCCACCTAGAATTCAGAGAGCGTCAGTGTTAAGTATCAATGCACACATAAATGGGTGGGGGATGTTTAAAAATATTTTGTGATTTGCTTTCACGAAGGTCTGGTATTCCTACTCCTCCTCAGAGCTACTACAGTATTTACTGAGAAACTAGGGACAAATGTGAGTATTTGAATTACCAACTCTTCTTCTCCCAGTTCTCCCTCTAAGGCATCAGTTACAGGGATAGAGGGAAATGTTAGCTTGAATCCACCTAAGCAGAGAAGGAAATTGAAGTCTACGACTTCATCAACAGGTTTTCAAATCCTAAGTCTTATTACTGCACATTTGGAGGAAGATCCTCAATTCTTGTTGAGAAAGAAAGGTTGTGCTGAGTCTGAGCAGCTGGAGCTTCCCAAAAGCTGTTCCCAGTGCTTCTGTCCTTGAGCTGTACGAAGCTGCAGTTAAGACACACCAATCTGAAGGGACTCTGAAGAGGGTTCCTGACTGCACTGCCTGCACCGACAGCTGCATCAGACTCCAGCTATGTGGTACAGAGTAGGTGTCTACAACAAGGCTCTGAGTTAAATTTGAAAGGGCATAATTTTAAAAATTATGTGTTGCAGCACCTTTTAGATACTCAAACTGTTATTTTTATCTCACTTCTGAAGGCTGAAAATAATATTGCAGCTTTTAAAGAGGACAGCAGTCACACTAAGTGCTACCTTGCAAAGTACCAGAGAAACCACACCAGCATTAAAAGCAAGATATTCTTCAGTGCATGTTCTTTCTACCTTAGTGGTAAGGTTTCAGGATAGATTGGTACAGCTGTGTTTTCCTGGTGACCATGGTAACAACAAACCCCTTTTTTCCTAGATATTTCAGAGTTAGTATACTTCCCAGGTGCTTTTTAGCATGCAAAACTCTAAAAAGAGAAGTTCACCATTCTAAGTAAAAATAAAATTAATTAAAATATTAATTTCTTGCACCCATCTTATTAAAGAATTTCAGTTTCTCTTAGTACCTTCCCATCTAAAAGTTCCTTGTACAGCAGCAGATAACGACAATTGCTCATATATCACCTGAACAAACCAGTTTGCAGAAAAGGTCTTAAAGCTGCAGTTAAATACGGAAAGTTAAATGTTGTAAATGTTGTGACATCAAGCACATTGATATTCAGTGTAGAGGAATCAAGACTGTGTTGGCTAAACACTGATTTTATTTCAATAGTTGAGTACCAATTTTTTTTTTCAAGATATTCCATTATCCTGAAGTTACATATTCAATACCAAAGGATCTACTTCTTCAAATGTCCACTGTGCAGTATTTTCCTTTACTGGGTATAAAGGTAAACCTTAATTTCCTTAAGATTTTAAACATTTATTCAGTGTTACACAGGGAAAATACACATTTGTTTACATTTTATATCCATTTGCACAACTGTACATGATTGTGCAAAACTGTACATGATTGTGCAAAACAGGTGAGGCAATTAAAAAAAAAGCAAAAAAACCCCTTCCACGTAATTTCAATCCTAAAAAAACGTATTCTGACCATATTTTTAATAAAACAATCTTTACTGTTAACATTTAGATTCATCAAGTCAATACAAAAGTGTACTTCCATTGTGTACAACAGTTTCCATGTTTTCTCATCTAGAGAAGCTGTGGCACTACAGCTCTAATTTCTCCAAATGTAGAAAACATTGTGCGCAAAAGCCCCCCGATTTATTATTGACTTAGATGGATTACCAAGCTGTGCTTCCTTCTTTAGCCTTGAACAAAGGCTAAAGTTCATGCCTTCTCTGAGTAGCAGATGTTCATGAAGTTTGACCTACTGGGAGAGGAACATGAACATGAACTCTAACTTCAGCATATTTCACGGTACATGTCTTGACAAAGCCACTTCCAAAAACCCCAACAAAAAAAAAAGTTATTTCACACGAGTCTAATACAAAGTGTCTAATTCACTCTTTATTTACCCAATATAGAAAAGCATGTGTTTCTGGCCTTTTTATTTTTCTAATTCCTGTTTCAGTGTAACAGATTTCTTACAGCTCTTTGGAAAACATACCCCTGGTTTGCTTAAGAACAAAAAAGAATAGTGCATCATTACAAGCATTTCAGATTTCCAATAAGCTAGATATAATGAAAGGCTGTTGCAAGATTAGCTCTTGCCATTCAACTCCAAAAAATGGCAACAGTCCCATTGGTGCTGAAGACTAGAAGCAAGTAATTCAGTAACAGAGTAAAATAGCATAATTTTATACCAACAGGTCAGATTTAAGCTAAGCTAGAGATAATTAGAAACTGTTATAAGATTAGAACTTACCATTTAACATCAGAAGATTGTCAGTCCCTGGATGTGGATAACTCAAGCGACCTTAAAAGAAAACAAAAACCGAAGAATGAAACAAATGCAGAGGTTTTAGCTATTACGTTAGAAAAAATAATGAAAAATCATTGCTTAGAATTTGCCTAAGGGAAATAAAGAGCTAATATTTAACTCCAATCACATTAACCAACAATACCCTTGACCCAAGTTAAAGCTGACAAGAACAGACTTCTTAACCTTAATTCTCTGGTCATAAGATCCACAGTGTACTTTGGGATCAGCTCCAATAGGATAAAGCCACTTTTTGTTTCATGACACCCAGAAATAGTGCTGACTGCTTTAGTCGTCTCTTTCACAGTGACTGTGAATAACTGCACTATGCACATTGCTTAACAGAGTGGCATTTCTACAACTTAATGCTTCTCTACTGAATCAATTTAAGAAAAATCATGTTAATAGGAATCAAGGCATGAAAATTTTATTAACTGATTTATGACTGCATCTTGGTGTATTTCATATAACCCTGGTATGTAATATTTTTCAGTAAGTCTAGCAAAATTACAGCAGTTGTTTATCTACAGACTTAACAAAATTAAAGACTATTATAGCTTACATTTTCGGCATTTTAAACTGAATAAAAAATTACATGAAAACCTTATATCCTGACATTAGAATTTTTCAAGAATTGCATTTTACTACACTGGTGGCACATTCATACTTCAGTAGTTAAATGAATGGTTTAAAATGCACAGCTGAAGTGTCTGTTCAGTACAAATTCCTTTTTATTAAAGGAGACTTTTTCTGTTTACAGGAAGCTGCAAACATACCAGTAGTGCACACTGACCTAGAGAGACATTTATAATAGCCTCTGTGTTTGGAGAAATCGTGCTTTAATGTGCAAAAAACTGCATTGCCATCTGTCTTGCTATTCAAATATACTTGCTTGCCTGTAATCTGAAGAATATATATACATGTGTATACATATATACATATATAGATATATGAATACCGTGACTTAACATGTAAATCTTTTGAAGAAAATGGGAATGCTTGTAGAGGCATAAAGAAGAACCCAGCCTGGAAGCAATGGGCATGGAGAACTCACACATGTTTACAGGGTCATATATATGCAGATGGCTTGCAAGAAAAAGAAACCACATGGGAAAAAAAGAAAGAAAACCAAATCAGCAACCTATATATTAAGGCTGTCTAGAAATTCTTATCATACCCTGTTTGGTCCCCTACTGCCTGTAAACCCATGAGCTTAGCAGCAAGACTAGAAATTCATTGAAATAGTTCTGCATCCCAAGGGACACCTTTGCAGTTGAATAAAAATATTTTTTGTTGTTAATCTGTAAATAGGAAGGTTTAAGTCTTGCTCTTCTCCTTTAAGAAACCAACAGGGTAATTTTCTGCCAAAAAATAATTTGAAAATATACACATTCCAAACTCTGAAATTTATAACTTCAAAACAGCAAGATTAAGATAATTTAGGAAATTTTGTTCAGCCTTATTATTTACAGGTATTGTGGCAAAAAGACTTTATACAGCTACATACTTTTCCCACAAATTTTATTATCATGAGAATGGATGATATCAGAACACCTGCAGATTAGGTACAAACAATTTTCTGCTGAATTTGGAATCACTGAAAGGCTAGGGCAGGCTCCTGGAGAAGGACAGATGAATGCCACCCAGAAGGACTCTGCTGTCTTCTCTAACTTCTACAGAATCTTTGAGTGGACTTAGGCAAAATACTAAACAAAAACCTTCGTAGGAGCCTCTGTCTTTATGTTTCTTGTCTTCAAAATGTTCAGTTTTAATACATTTTTTCCGTCATACTGAACATCTACAGCTATATCTACTGCTTCTTGGAACTATAAAAATTCTGCCCTTCTAGCAATGCATGCTGGGAAATGCATAGGGAAAAAATTGGGAAAAAGGCATCCTTAAATTGCAGTCTGGGAGCTGCCACTGGTTTGCTCTCTCTGGTGTACAACAACTTACTTTGCTATACTTAGTTCTTTGCTCTATCAAGGCGAATACTCATTTGTCTAACAGCAAGAATTTCACAAGATCACCATCCTATCATGTTTACATACACAGCTATAGAAATACTTGCAACAATATGAGGTGTTCCTTGCAAATCAGAATGCTGTATTTATCTAAAGTAACTAAAGAAATTCTGAGACATCATTATCTTGAACTTCCTTGAGTCTATGCTGACAGTCTTTCTCCCTGTCTGAATTTATCCCCTTTTCCTATTTAGCAAGAGAGACAAAGGACAGGGGTTTTTTTCCTGTAATTACTTCATAACAAAAGTCAGATTTAAGGCCTAGAAAGAGAGAGAAGCCCACCAGTGTCAATACCTGGGGAGGAAAACATCTAAAAATCAGTGAATTCTAGGTTTATAACTCTACTTTTGCATTCTTTTGCTTTTCCCCCTCTTATAGCTTCACAAATAAGGTGCATGTGAAATACAGATGCCAAGCTGCAATAATGAAGGACTTCTCACTGAGTGGAAGGGAGGGAGTGCACCAGGCATCTGGGCCCACTACTGCAGCTCAAAACCCTGTCTTGCTGTTGGGGAGATGAATTTGCTCATTCAGATAATAAATTATTTCAAGATTAGAAAGGAAAACAAGTAACACAATATTCAGTACACTGCTGTATCAATACTTCTAAATCTTTTTACATGGTCATTTCAATGAAATCACACTTAACTACATTCTGATTAACTAAACCCCTGTATTTACTACCTGGTCTAATACTTGGACTTACAACTTTAAGAACATTTTAAACATAGAATGGTTGCTTACTTTTTCAAAATGTAATCACTGCTACTTATTTATACTGTTAATTTAGATTCTTAGCACTCAGATTAATCTGTTGAAATAGAATGCACTGTTTTCTAGGCTGTCCAACTGAATTTCATGACATACATAAATTTAGAACATTTCACATGTGAAACTGGGCTCAAGATCAGTTTTATACAGAGCTCAGATCACTGTATTTTTAACAGGTTATTCTAGGTAAATGGACATTTACTGTATTAAACCTCACTTAAAATACCAGTATGTAGAATACAGAAGATGGGAGCACCATCTTGTAACAATTTGCTTCTATCACATACATCTTTCTCGCTGGCTATTTTCACTCCATTTTGTTTGATACTTTAAAAAAAAAGACACCATTTTAAGAACAAGGCACAAATCCTATCTAATCTCATCCTGCATCAATGTCAGTAATGTAGAACTGTATAAACCACTCAATGGTCTTCTAGCTGTTCCAGTGGCCTCCACCTGCTTAAAAAAGTAGTTTTAATAATAAAGATGATGGAGTAGTTTAAAATCAACTAACAGTTAGTTAGAATATCTAATATTTAATTAACAGACTTAGTCCATTCCTGAAAAATGGAAAGTAATTAATTCACTATGTCTCTATAGAACTTGTCTACAGAACCCAAAATTTTTAAGCTGCTACTATCTGGAACAAATACAATGCCTAATATTACCGTTCTGTATCAGAAAGATCATCATGTTATAGAAATTTTCTCTGTGCAGACCTGAAACTTCACCATGTTACTGCTAATTAATAATTCTCATGTATCATGGCTAAATTGAAACTAGCATTGCTAAGAAGCAGGTATGCCAGACACTTCTTATGCAACTGGAGTTCTATTACACCTAACCTCCTCTTCCTTATCTAAATCTAATTAAAATTAACAGAACTGCCTGCCTGATGCATATTTCTCAATGCATTCTTCTATAAGGACAGAAAAAAAATAAAAAGCTTCAAATAAATTTTGGTGGGCCAGTTTATCCACTGAATCCAATTAAAAGTCTTGCTAATCCAAACCATGAAGAAAGACTAACAAACTTAGTTTTAACAACATTTTTCTGTAGTCTCATGTTACTGACAGGGGCAATGGACATTTAAATTTTTATAAACTTCTCAGCATACATATGTAGTTTTGCTTACTCACTTTTCATTTTAAGGCAAGTTCACATCTACTTTTAGAAATGCATACTTTCTATTCCTATTTAACTAAACTGTTGGAAGGAATCCCCATATATTAAAACATTACTGCTTTAAACATTACTGACTCACAGACTCACAAGTTTAGTATTTCATGTCTACTCTCCTCCTTTTTAAAAAAAGTCTTAATTTGTTGTATGAAGAGATGGAGAATAAAAAGTTCCTTACCCTTTTTCCTTTTTTTTTCAAGAGACCTCCTGACTAAAAGAGAAAAAGCTTCCAAGTCAAGCTTTTCCCAGTAAGAGTGAATGGCTGAGGATCACAGCAGTTTCAAAAAGCACAGTTTCTGGAATCAGCGTAGTTAAGACAACAGCACAAACCCGTGTCTGGACTACACCTAGTTACAGAAGGCCTGGAGACTGCATTTTCCAATGCTTGCGTATGAATTATGCAAGCCAGAACGAGGCCAAATGGGTTCTCTTTGGTAGTCCATCTATTCAGACAAATCAGTCTCTCACTCTTAAACATTATTTTATCAGAAAAAGTTTCTATGACAGAAAGAAGAAACAATCTGTATGTAAGATCTCAAAGCCTTTTATGTGACTAGGGAGAGAATTCTTTCCTCTCTATTTTCTTCAGCCTCAGAAACTCTTTTCTGAGCACAGTTTGAACTACTCCAGGAAAAGAACTGCGCAGCTTTAAACTTCAGAGCTTCGTAACACAAAATATAAAACAAATGTCTTTGAAAGCAAAACTTTCCATATGCAAAGGAAGACAATGTTGTCTATGCCAGAGTCTTCACTAGAAAGATGTTTAAAACAGCAAATAATGAATACCACTAAATCACTGTCTCCTCAATACTAATAGATATTGCATACAAAATATAACCACTGCTTCTAAGCTTTCCCCATAAACTGTTTCAGCCCAAAAGCATTGACTTTCCTGCTTCTTGACAGCAAAATGCATTGATATTTGGGGGAGTAGAAGGGGAAGAAAGATGGTATTGTCTCAAGAGTTATACTAGCAATAGCTGTATATGTCAGGCTATCAGTATTTTAATTCTTCTCTCAATTGTCTTAAGGACGACTAGTATAAAAAGGGTATTTAAGAGCAATGATATAAAAATTAATTACTTTAACTTCAGTTATATTTCACTGAAATTGAATGGATGGGATAATTTTAAACATTACTTAACATCTTGTTATGACACGCATTTCAAGAATGCTGCATGGGACACGTTAGTTTTAATATGATAAGTACTTCTGCTGAAATGACTAGTAAAGTCAAACATCTTCTCCCTATTACCCTACCTTGAAAATATCTTATCAAAAGCTAAAAACTACTTTTTTTTTTTTATTGTGTCTGTTGTAATGATGAAACTTTGTCTAAGTGAAGCCAAAACTAGTCATCCATAAAACATTTTCTAGCAGGCATAAACTTAGCTTTCAGTGAATCATATTTGAAATAGTTTTTTTCAAGCTCATGAAAGCAAAAGTGGCAAAATTTGACTTGCTCCTAAAATGGATCTTGACATGCAAAACTTAAAGCTATGAGCTAGTACACAGACTGTCTGTTCTGCATTGGGCAAAATCTGAGACAAGATGCTTAGTCATACTCCAGATATTGTAAGCAGCTAAATCTGAAACACGTGCTTAAAATTCCAGGGACTTTCATTTTATTGCTATGATCAGATATAAAAGATGCATTGTTTTAGTGTGCTACAATTTACTTGAGAACCTCTCATAAAAATATTCTCTAGTTACAAAATACTCTTTAGTTATAACAAAATATGTTCTATATTACTAAGAGCAACAAATAATAATAATAATAACAACAACAATAATATTCTTAATCCTGTGCATTCTGCAAGCAAATATGATGGAGTTTTAAGTAAACGTTAGATTTTCTCTGGTGAAAAGTCACAAAGACTGATATAACCAAACTAGAGTTTCATGGCTGGCAAGGAAAAGAAAAAAAGAAGTTAAAGTTGCTTAGAAATTACAGAAATGCCAATTAATGGTGAAAAAAAATCAGAAGACAGTAGAGAAGAACTAAAAGGCTGTTACAGCACGAGGTCACTTCCTCCAATTTCCAGTCCGTAAGGAACATTTCTCATGCCTTACTGTTAATAATGTAGCTGTTTCAGCTGAAATCACATCCACAGAGAAAAAATATCTTATCCAATCAACTTAAATAGCAGCACACAATTACTCTATTTAAATTCAGTTGGCATGTGCATTGTTCTCTGGCACTCGAACAGAAAAATGGGTTTTCTTTGAGTTCATCACTATCTATGGCTTCCATCTGTCTTAGCTGAAACATAAAACTTAGCAGAATTTTCACTGCAAGAACATGATGGTGAAACTGTTAAAAAAAAATAAATCTCTTATCTGTAGACTGACACCATATTCTCATGTCCCTAGAAAGCACAGATGGAAACTACTAAGTTTTTCAAGGTATCTACGTGTGAACCAAATTAACTTTCAAATCTTAAAGCTTTGCCTTGTCTCACTTTCCTTGGAAAATTATTATTGGAAATACATAATTTTCATCTATTGCAACATAATGAAATATGAAGAGATGAATAAAAATAAAAGTTGGTACTTTCTGTGCTCACTGTGCCTCTGAAATCTCTTCTGCATTACAGAGCCAAAATTAAATCAGTGAGACGGCAGGGGGAACCGAGCAACCACTTCCATTTGTCATGTCAGCGTGCACAGAAAGAAAAAAACAGACTGGTTTTCACTTTCAGGAATGTGAGAGGCGCCAGTGGTGAATATTGCAGAAGATCTGCCTTCTCTACCTTTATGCTTAACAGTAGCTTTCAGACACGGCAAGAAGTATTAGTCACCACCTGAGTGTGGCAAACAGAAGCAAGAATGCTCTGTAACAGGAACGATACACCTGGTCACATTGTCTTTGATGAGATATGCATGCTTCTAGGACACAGCAGTTACCACTGGGCTAGCTGTTTACAGGTTTCAAACCTTCTGTGTTACTTAATTATGTTTTGCAAACATGTAGAATAGACAGAGACTGAATTTAATCATGGACTTAAATGATAAAATTGCTAAAGTGGAATTAATTATCTCTAAGCAGTAAGAAAGAAGAGATCAGATTTAAAAACACCTACGAAAATTTAATTTCAGCTTCCACTTACTTTAAAGTCAAGGAAAATTAACTATTTAAGTAAATGCTATATACTTACAGATGCTTTGTAATGATTTTCAGCTTGGGAAAAAACTCTGAACTTTTGGCTATTTTAAATCTTAAAATACTGTTAAATGCTATCTGAATGCTACAGGTCTTCCAATTGATTATTCAGATCTTAAAGAGAATCATGAGCAGACTAGTAAGGTGTCCTTCAAATTAGGAGAATAACAGGCCCTTCTGTGCTAACGTGATATACGGTAGGTATAGAATCCTCTAGAAATGGAGAAGGGAAGGGAGTAAATAATGCTGAAAAAAAATTGGTTTGCTTTTTCAATTGCTTCAATACAGAGATTTAACTTCTACAAAGCAACCCTGAAGTCTTGGATAATTTTAAAATTAGATTGTTAGTCTAATTAGAACACCACAAATGAAGTAACATTTGATCAGTCCAATTAAAATGGTTTGGGTTCCCTGCCCTGATATTCAATAGTAAATATTACCTGAGAAAGTATGGAAAAACAGAATTCACAAGAGTTAATGCACAATGAACAAAGGACTTAAAATGGAAGCCCACATATGCTAGCTGTATGCTTACTGCTGTGGCCAAATGATTTAATAGAGCCCAGAACAGTAAGAGGAACCAGCATTCTAAAGATAACTGTATTTCTGGACTTCTTCAGATTGGATGCATCAGTAGCCTCCAGCAGATTTGAAAAAATATTTAAAAGGACAAAACCTGATTTTATCAATGGACTTAAGTTTTCTTTTCAGCTTCAACTACAGAGAAAGGGAAAATTACCTGGCAACACCAGGGGTGGTTTGTTCTACGTAACTGTGAAACAACGTTTTCAGTAAAAGACAGCTTAAGATTGACTTTTCAATCGAGTGAGAAAATAGTTCATTTACCATTTTAATATGAACCTAGAATCTAAATTAACAATCAGTATTAATTCAAATATGCAGAATGGATGACCCTTTTTTCTTTATTTAGCATAATAACATACCTTTAAGTGGATCATGCTCTGCTCGCATAATGTCAATAAGGGAGTTTTCCAAAGAGTGCATATTCAGACTGTCATACATTCTATTTCGATCCTAAAAGAAAACAAAAGCCTTAGTATTGGAATACAAATTCTGTAGTTTTTTAACAAAAAAACTTGAAGGAAAACACAGGTTCCTTCTAAAAGCTGCCCACTCAGACACTCTGGAGATGGACAACGATACAAAGTAAAATCTGATTTTATTAACAGTAATTTTAACAGAATCCAAATATAAAACTAGAGAGGCAGTGTGAAGAACTGTGTGATGCAGTGTGAACAAATGCTGTGTATGCATTTGACAGCCTGTGATTGCCTGTTTCCTTCAGAACTGCTTGAATCAGTTCTAGTGATCCACAGCACAGTTATGCATTAGGCTGATTAATGAAGGAGATTAATGTCTGTAAGAGTCCAGTTTCATTTCATGCACAAGTAAAATAGTGAGGAAGGTGGGGAACTACAGGACAAGAAAGGCAGTCATGTCACATAGAAGAGAGCACTTTCTTGGTGCTTGGCCACCAAACCCATGCCAAGGCTGTACTTGCCGGCTTCAGGACCTTTGCATACAAAGACTTGAGTTACAAATGGTCAGCGCTAATGGTTAAAGGGTGGAAAATTAAAGCTCAACTAGGAACAGGAAATGTCACAAATCTTACTAACACATTATTAGCCTTATAGAGGACAATTTCTTTTACACATGAATATTAAGAAGTTACCATACTGTCTTTAAAAATATTTTCACTGACAGTAATATAAGTTATGGCAATGAACTATAAATGTTTTCCCTGACTTTGTTTTATCCAAGACATTTTCTCCCATGTTTTCCAATACACCCAAGTTACAGACACAGAAAAAAGATGACTTCTAAATTCTTTGGTCTTTCTGGGATACCTTTCAGAAATAGAAAATAGTTTGTGCAAAACTAAAACCTCTTCTACTTTCAAGGCTTCTGGCTAGACTGTACTGCACTTAAATCCTATAATCATGCCTCAGTTTTACTGTTGTCTTGTGTCTGCACTATAGTAATTCAGCAGAGTAGGATGAAATACATCATATACACCCCAGGACTGGTCAAATTTCCTAAAGATGCAGCCATCCACTTAGTACATATATAATGGGGGCAAAAAGTGTATGACCCACGCGCACTGTGGCTTTCTGTGATGGTTCAGCAGAACCATAGATTCATTCCACACTATGTCCCTCAGTAAGCAGGTATTCCTCACATTGGAGGAGTAAAAAAGCAAGCTTGGGAACAGAAGTTTTCTATGAACCACACACTATGACTTATGGCCAGCTTTGCCATGATGAAACTAGGGTTTGACTTTCATCTCTTAGAAAGTTGTAATCAATGTTGGGATGAAGAGGGAGAAGCCTTTTTTCCCCATCTCCTTCTACATCAAACAACTATTACGTGTAATGGGTTCCTGTTGGGTAAGCAATCTGTTAGAAAATAAAGGATCTAATCAAATTAACATTTCTGGAAGCCCTTGGACAATTTTAATGATATATTAAAAAAAGTAGGATTCTCTTGTCTCCTGCCATATCCCAGACCGAATGCCACTAACACTTCATCAGGCAATCTTCAACCTGGTTTCAGTGCCAACAAGTCACCAACACTATTTTAGTCCACAGCAACCTTTATTTTGGGACTGCCTGGCTTTCATTTAGTGTAGTTGCCCTGAGAACCACCAAAATGAAACTGAAGTGACTAATCTGCGTCCATGCCCTTACAAGTTTGTTTCTCAATAGCACAGTGAAAAGAACTAGCTTACCACAGCAAACCTGCTGTCTATGGAAGGTGTGAGCAGTGACCAAGCTGGATCTGTTCCCTACTGTCCCCTAGCATTCAGATGGTATCTCATCAGGATTTCTAATGAAGTCTTAAAGTCAGTTTAAGGCACTAGTTGGTAGGTAGTAAGTGCTCTTGCAAAAACCAGTGCTGAGTAAAGACAAAACATGCTTTGCTATCTCTGTAGTTGACAGGGAAAAAGAATCAGTATTGGTAAAAACCAGACTGAACTGTATACGGTGTTTTATCTTTGTTACAGGCTCATTACATATTTTCTTATTTATTTTTTTTATCATTGCTACATACATATGTGTTGAGGTAACACGACTGTCTGGGAAATGGCCATTATTTCAGACTTAATGATACCCTGTGGAGCAGGAGCCTGTAAAAAAAGGCTCAACCATTCCTAATGGTTAATTCCTAAAACTGGCTACTTGGTCCTAGATCTTACAGAGAAATGGAAAAGTAAAACATATATAATGTATTTGCAATTTATTTGTAAACTGCTCCATTGGGTGACATGGTGCAATGATTCTAACTTCACCCTTGCATCATTGTATTTTGAAAGTTCTGTGTATCTACAGTGAAAGGTCTTGCTCTGCTAGAAGCAGAAGACATAATAAACTTTTCCCATCCTTTTTACACCTTAGAATGTTTGTGATTTGTTTCCTTGGATTGTATTACTTAATTTTGGGCAGTGGAAACATACAATGGGCAGGCACAGCACAATATAAAAGCTTTGTGAATACACTTAAGTACAGCAGGATTTAAGTATGGGAACTGCATTCTGCTATCCCACTACCCACAGATCATGCTACCCACTCGTGAGTTTGGGTAATATCTTGGTAATCACTGCTTCAAAATTTTAATCTCTACTGCAAATGACACTGATGAATTGCATGCTATAAAGCAACATTATCTGAAATTTAACTATCTCTAAAGGTAGGTCATTCTTTGGGTACAAGGTTCATTTTAAGTCTTTGTGCCTCTTGACTTTATAATGCTACAACACTGCTTTGAGCTTCCCAAATATGTATACTGTATCTTTGAAGAGAACAGTTATCATCTATGCAAATAGGAAGCTTTAATTTCAAAGCAGAGCTTAAAAGTATTTCATTAATGTAAGTCACACACCAGCAAGTATTTTCTGAAAGGTCTGTTGAAAGGGTACAATTCTACAACAGCATGCACTATTAATCAGGAAACTTCCATTATGGTTTTGGTCAATTTTTGGGACAAGCACAAAAAGCAGTACCACTGAACATGATTGTTTCAGATCTCCATGCATGTGCAAACAGTCCCAAGAACTAGGACAACTGCTTATCAGTTGTGTTAAAATAATGAAAGTAAAGGTAATCTTCTAAAACAACCTGGACCTACTTTTAAAACAACACGTAAGCAGTCCCAAAAATTAGAACTATCTCCATGTTGTCTTAAAGATAGTTCCAGATTGTTTTGGAAGGTAACTGCTTATCAACCACATTGAAATAATGAAACGAAAGATAATCAGTAGGGCAAAAGGCCCTGATACCTAAGCATGTATTTTAATACATGTTGTCTATCATTCTGACTCCCAAAGCACCTTTTGTCAAGGTTGAATTCCTGTAAAATACCTTTCATTTCCTTCAGCTCAGTGGTTCATCAGTCCTGTGCTAAGAACCAAGTGAACTTTTGCTGGGTCAGAAGGTCTGTATCTCCGTGGAATGTCACAACATAATGCCAGCTCTTTCCCCTCAGAGCTGATAGTTAACTTCTCCCAAGCACTACAAATTCTCAGACTAGTTTTTTACTTTTAGCTGTCTAAACGTTTAAATCCTGCTTGACCTACCTTTCCCATATGAGAATCACAACTGCATTTCTACAGCAGATTGGTACAACTGCCTGAGCAATATGGTTAAGTAAAAAATTATCTATCTAGGAAAGTTTACAGAAAAGTGGTAGTTATTTAGGAATAGGAGAAGCACAAAGTACCCTTCCCACAGAATACAAGGACTAGAATGAGCTTTTGACAGTGTCATGCAAAATACACCTGAAGAGCATGTCTTTGAGAAGTAGTCCCCAGGCCATGCATCTGAATATGCACAAATGGGATGAAGGCAGCTTTCTCTGAAGAGCAAGTTTCCGTACTAAACTGATGAACAAATAGTTTTTCTAGGCACATTCTATTTAGGACTTTTAAATATACTCATGCAATTTATGCAAAGATTATCCTGCTTGAGCATTTGCAGAAACTGCAGTCACATCTCTAAGCTTGTAATATTGCCACTTATGCATAAAGCAAATACAAGGACCAAAGCTGAGTGGTGAATAGTTTTGTTAATTTTTAACCACAAATACTGGTTCACAGTTAAGAAGTGTGACACCTTTGAATTTTGAACACATGTTTTAAATTACTGATTTGGAGGACTGCTTGAAGTAAAAGATTAGAATACTAACATAGGTATTGAAATCTGTAAATGGTAGTATCTTTAAAATATGACATTTACATGTCCCTTCATATTCTAAAGAAATGTAGCACCATGAGATGGGAGCTGAAGACAAAAGTCATAAAGCCTACAGTCATTTCAAGTATGGTCTTAACTTGGCTGCAAAAAAGAATTCTAACTTTGACCTTGATGAACTGAGTTTGTTAAAAGCTAAATTAAAGAAACCTTTTTAAAATTGCTTCCCAAACTAAAATGTTAACAAGCTCCATTGTTTTCACCAAGTTCCATTGTTTTCACCTTAAACCTGACCCGAATAAAAATGTGCTTTAAGACTTTCTAGAAAGTGACAGCTGATTTAGTAATAAAGTATCCACACTTTAAAAAGTGCCTGAATATAGTATTCAGTCTTAATGTTAGCAGTAATAACCTAACAATTCCTACATATATATTCTAAAATATCTCAGCTAACATCTAAACTTCAAGTCATTCTCATTTTTGTGAGAATATACTATAATCATAAGCCCCTTTTTCAAACCATAACCAGTGCAAATGAGAAACTTAATATGAAAACCTATTGAAACTACAATTTAAGCTCTGTAAAAAAGCAAGGAGGAAGGCTTAAAGTAGACACACAGAATTGCTCAGTTACTCTTCACAGTGTCATTAGTGGTAAAGATGAACTAAAGATGTCTGGTAGACATCTGTGAACGGTCAACCTGACAACAAAGTGTTTAAAGTTAAAATGACACAATCAGCTACATAAGCTAACTAAACTGAGCCTAAAATGCACCAAGAACAGGTCCTGTGGCAAAGACACACCTACTTTCAAGCTACATAAGCATTTTAAAATGAACAAAAAAATCCCATTACTGAAGTACTTCAGCTCAAGAATATGTATTCATAACCTGGAAACAACCAGACACCAGACCATGGAGATGATTAAAGTCTTGGCAATCTTGACTTTCAAGGTAAATCTAGAAAATTTGTATATTAATAATTTCAATGAAATAACTAAAGGGATATTTAGTCATTTGAAAGGGAGGCTGTTATTCAAGTTTTGGGTTTCTCACACCCCTGACCCACATCTAGAAATACCTCTTCAGTCTTGAGCACTTAAATGCAAATACATCAGCATATGTAGCAAATGTACTTTTGGATGGATCTTAGGTGAGAACATATTCATTTTAACTCAGAGAACAAGGTGAGATAAGCTACTCAGCTTACTATCATGGTTGTTAAATATTTTGTTGAATTTTACTAATTCTGATTTTGTATTGCATTAATAGAATGAGCTGTATAACTGAAGCAAATTTAAGTAACAGGAGGAAAATCTTAGTTCATATGAAGTCATAAAAACATTTGTACGTAAGCCCCACAAACTTCTCACTAATTGATTCCTTTGAATGGGTAATCTGTGCAGCTCCTAATACTATTTAATCAAAGGTTGTGATCCTGAAGATAAAAGCATGGCCGTAGACTGCTTTCCCCAATTAGAGATATCCCCAGTATGGTCCTCAAACACAACTATCTGGTTGTGTGTGTTATTTTAATCAGTCCCAGGCAATCAATCCACTGCATTAAAAGCCCTGGAACTGTTCTGTTCCAGCACAGCCTCAGTAAAAAACAAACTGGTAAGGTCTGCCTTATAGATCAGTGTTTGGACAATTGTACTACTCTGAAGAGTAAGAAAACTTTGCAACTAGATAATCTCAATGCCTTAAAGTTTAACATCAGCTGTCAAATACTCAGCACTTTGAAAAAATGGGCCACACATTTAGGAGACTAAACATGGCATTAAGAATCCAACTTCAGCAACTTACACTTCACCTAATATTCACTGGTATGTGTACCATCTAGATCAACCATTGAAAATGTTAAGCTGCAATAAATTGTACTAAAACTGTCATATCAAAAATTTGAAATTCTCCAAATGGAAGTGATTCTAATGCAGAAGAACAGGACAGCAGCTTAAATTAAATATCTAAAACTAACACCTGTGGCGACATACAATCTTAAACCACATTTTGTTTTTCATGTGATTTGCTTTCTTCAAAAACTTGCGCACATTTCAAAAAGAAACAAAAAGAAAAACCTGCATTTGTAAAAGATGCTACCTTACCATACCAATCCCCAGCTGGAGAGCTATGTTTAAACACAGCATAAAAACACTCAGCTTTTAGGACCATGAACATTACACACAGTTTGTCCGAACAAACAGGAAGGACAAATCAAGGTGAAAACCACCCAGACACACTGTGTATTTTCTTAATTCAAAAGAGACACAGAAATTAAATTCCTATTCATAGTGTTTTTACTAGAATGAAAATAGTTGAACACTGATGGGTAGTATTAAACATTTTTAACATGTTTTTGTAAGATTATTTGCAAGACGGTAAGAAAAACTAAGCTTGCAATCAAAACAGGATACTGCAGTTCTTAAAAAATATAATAAGAATTTAGAAATAGTTAATTATTTTCCTTGTACAAGAAATACAGATCAAAAAAATGGATATACGGAACACTGATCTCTGTCCTTGCATTTTGTCGACAGAAACAGAAACGCCTGTAGCATGTTTTTTGGGGACAAACACTTGTATCAAAAGGTTTAGAAATATATTTTCACCTTTGTACCCTGTAATTGGAGGTGTTTTTGTACTTTAGGTCAGGGAATAGAAGAGAATATTCCTATTATCTGACTTCTTGAAATGCAATATAAGTGCCTAAAGTGCAATCCCAGGGGCTATGTAAGGTCAGTGGTGCCAGGTATGTTCTTCTAGAGAATTAGATTATCTAAATAAGGAACCTAGATTCTCTCTAAGGAGAGAGAAATAGGCCCCTCAATTAAACGCTTAAGTTGTACAGTGTCAATACTTGACAAGATTTCTAACTGTTCCTTAATGATTCAAGTACAAGGCAACAACTCTTCCCTGTACGAAGTACCTATAATGGTGGAAGCAGTATGGCTGAACTCAGACAAAATTATGTCTACAGGTTTTATGTCTAGGAAAGAACTTTATTTGATGCAGTTTGTATCACCTAAAAATTGTGAGAAAGGCCAAAAAGCTTCTCACAGTGAGGCATATAAGAAAAGCTTGGCTATAGGCTTAATTTGCTCACATTTAAGTCAGTGTTGCCATGATGCTTAATTATTTTTACTTGAAACCAAACCAAACTGCTGAGCTTCTTAAAAATCCTGAGAGATGTCTTTCATAACTTCTGTAAGCAAAATCAGCTTTGCTGCAACTAATGTGGCCATTGTGAATTCAACTTTCACATGGGATATGTTTCAGTTTTAACTAGGAAGTACAGAAAATCTGCTTGCATCCCTACAAGCAATACTCATAATAGTTTACTCAGTTATCAGTAATGACACTCATTGTCACTGGTATATTAGTTTAATGTCAAGCAATATTTTTTTCATCACAACTGATGTCACTTCTACTCTGGGGACCACACATCAATGCCAATACCAAAAAATAAAAAAGTCTGATGGAGCAGCAAAACTTCAAGCTTGGATACAATTCCTCTGTGGTTTATCTTGTTTGCATGAGGTACATGTTTTTCAGAAAATGGATGAGCTGATGTTCACCTGACATGCTGAACGCTATCTGGACTTTGGAAAAATATATAGCATCTTTAAAAAATGGTAGCTGAACATTAAAGATCTACACAAAGTTAGTCCCTGAGAGCACTAGCTTTTCTAAGCTGTGTTTAATTGCTAAGTGTGAGCTAGCCAAAGTTTGGAAGAGAGGTACTTTGTCCCCTCCCCTACAAAATTATAACTGCAGTTAGCCCAAAGAAAGAAGTATTCTGCAAAACTGTGAATGATGCAGTATGTATCCAACATGCATGCTAAGATGTGTTTGCTCTGTGGAAGCCTGGAAGAGATAGGTAACTTCTACACACACATAAATACTTTTGTGCTATACTTTTCAAATAGCACAAAATTTAATTAGTATTATTTTTTAGTATTTTCTGAAATTGCTACTGTATCTTTAAGAATCCTCAATCTAAATACCACAGCCTTTTATGGAAGGAGACAAGCACAGTACAAATCAGCAAGATGAGTGTTTGACAGCATTGCAATTGCCAACAAGTCCTGATGAAAAGAAGCACGAGCTCCAAGCTCTGTTTAACTTTTTCATTATGACTTGGAAAATGTAACAGTCATCAAAAGGAATTAATCACATAACAATAGTGTACTAACTGAAAAATAAGAACATGATTTCAGTGTAGCAAAGTAATTTATGGAAACATCTAGTGTTTCCACAATAGCAGCAGATAACACTGCAACCTTTCAAAGAGGTTTATTTTTACTGTGCTCTGCAACTATGATTTTATACATGTCAGGGAGATTTAAGCATAGACAAATCAACAGCATAAATATATTGAAACAGGCCTATTTAATTGGTGGGTCTGGTGCTCATAGATGTGACCAACAATTGAGAATGCCCAACTTCTCACTTTGACATTATCCCTTAAAAAATCCCCCAATCCTTACACAGAAATATTAAAGATATTATAAAGTTAAATTACAAAGAAGTTATTTAGATGATAGACTAAATGCACAAGGCATTTGTTCACACATAAAATGAGTTCATCTATATTAGACAACCGCTGTAGAAGCTTCTGAAAGTTCTAAGTATTGGTCATATGGACTCATAAGGCATATTGCATAAGCAAATACATTCACAACTTGTGCTTAGCTGTATGTGAATTCCAATGTGTGTGTCACAGCAGTTTCAGTGTATGATGGTATTAGTATTTTTAAATCTGTTCCGTTGGTGAACATCTTTGGGACAGATTTCAGTGTTTACTTTCTACTATTTTTGCTGCCCTGCACTGCAAAGCATTACCTATCTGTAATATGTTTTACTTAATACAACACAGTTCTTGAAAAGTACTGCATTTTTTCTCCCCATCTTCCTACCCACACAAAAGATTATTCTACTACGGTATTTCAGCTAGCAAGGCTACTTAATGGAACGTGTTTTCACAGTATGGGCAAACGCATATACTTGGAGCATAACTGCGGCATGTCCGAAAGTCACGTTAGCTTCAAACACACGAGTATCAGAGCATACCTGGGCAGAGTCTGGACATGCCCTCCTGTGCCAAATTCACCAGAAAAATGGTAAGAAAAACCAGAATTCTAGTGGGAAATCTGGTCCCAAGGAGCACCCTTTCCCCACTACGTCAGCTACATAAGCGTTTGATTGCCATTTATGCAAACACAGCTCAAATGTGGTCACGATTATGACAAATGAAAGGCCTCCGCTAACGAGGAATGACTAAATTAATATAGGTAAGAATAGGAAAAATAACATTTTACCAGGAGGTTACTGAGGCTGCAGTTAAATGACTTACTTAAAGCCACATAAGAAGTCACTGGCAAAATTCAGGAGCTGAATCCAGATCTTTAGCACTAAGACACATCCTTCTGTTTAACACTTGTAAATCACAGGGCTTCCAGACAAAACAAAAACATAAAAGGTGCTAAAATGTAGAGGAAAAAGATCTCACATACAAGTATCGGCCTAGAATTACCAGTAAAAGACAAACATGACAAAGACTTGAGAACCATGTACAAAAGTAAGAAAACCTACATACAAGCACAAGCAAACAAAAAAATCTTGAGTTTTAAAGGGATTTATAAGAATATAAGCATTACCATAGGCAGAAAATACTTGCTGGATTAAACATACCATGCCTTATTGCTTCATCAGCGCCTACAGTTTGCATCCTTCTTGACAATCAATATTCTTATTCAACTGTGAGAATGATATATTGCTGAATACACTGAATGCATGGGGATTAATTACAATTTAACACCAAAAATAATACAGAAACACAGTTTTCAAACCAAGTATCAGGGCTTCAACCACTGTTTAATTCTCATTTAAAATGAATGAAGTAAAAATGCTATATAAGACTATGAACACACCAGGTATACCATCCTTACCTGCAAAGGAAGGAGAGTATTACTGTTGGTGTCAGTTCGGAAAACATTATCTTCAATCCACGATTTTGGTGTCAGTGATGGAGTAGAGCGAGTAAATTTAGGAGGAGCTATGACATTACCAGAAAAAGGCTTCTTCAAAGGAGAGATCTGGTTCATAGTTCCTGGAATTCCCATGTTTCCAGTTCTACGATGGTCTCTGCCATGCATTCCTCCCCAGGATATATTTCCTGTGCTCCAGCCGCTGCTCTGATTGCTCCAGGGTGACTGCTTCAGAAGAGGCTAAAAAAGAAAGATTAATTTATATTATTTTGAAAATACTTGAAATGCTTTTCTACTTAAAAAAAACCAAACCCCAAAACAACCAACCATCAAGTAAGCCAGGCACAGAGATGTCTATGAACCATTCTCTCCTGATAACACGCCAATTAGTTACTGAGGCAAGGAAGAAAACACAGCTTCATTAAAGAAGTCATTCCTGCTCCCCCATATGTCTCCCCAATAAACACCGCACTACTTGTGCATGCAATTTTGATTATCACTTTAGTACCTCGTAGCATTTTTAAAGCCATGCAGAAGAAAAATTCCAGGATGTAAAACCATGTAACAAAAAACCCTGAGACCAGTTTTTATCATACATTACTTGATATTGTATGATGAGATCTCTGCATATGTCACAGAGGAATTTCAAAGAGATTTAAAAATTATTATTAATATTCATATTTCTAACAATTATTGCTACTCAGTAAGTAGTAGTATTTCACTACAGTGAGCAGAAATATAAAAATTAAAATGGCAGATTTAATTCACCCTCCCAAGTATTTTAAATATCATTGTCTCAGTATTACCATATAAGAGCAAAAAGAGCACTGACTACTGTACAGACAATCTGTTTGAACGAACTATCTTAACATTTCCACATTAAAATGCATTATTCTGAAGCCACTGCTCAAATATTTCTGGAGTAATGAATGGAATAATTTCTGGAGTAATGAATCTGTGGGATTCTGAAGGGTGTACTCTAGAATTTTTTTCCTATCTAGATATGGTGTATCTTACACCTACATAAATACACCCTTATACAAGTGTCTATAAATACACTAATAAGTGTACTATATTCTCTAATATGAAAATGGAAAAAATATTTAAGAAGGAAGATTTTTTAAAGGATTAAGTTTTTATTCCTAAAATATAACTTCTGCTTAAAAGCGACCTACAGTGGTTGTCATATTACCAAGAGGTGGACCCACTGAGCATGACTGACAGTGAAGAACTATATTTATCTTTAGTAATCTCAAATCTGACTGTTCTTGGAAATGCTTTTTCTCAAGCAGAAATGGAGTGGGGGTGCATGTGATGATTCTAAATTCAGTTCTCTGAAGTGAAAACACAGTACTTTAAGCTGAGCTGCAAGCAACCCTCAAGCTGCAATTCTAATAACTTAAAAATTTAAAGCATGTCAATATGTTATGTATCAGGTAGAAGAAAACTTTCTGAAGACAGAACTATAAAATTGTAACACCCCCACCACCTTCACCCCCAGAAAACAAACAAAAAAAACCCACTAGAGCCATTCTTAGTCAAGTGATCAGGAAAACATCCTATTCTATATAATTACAGATAATTATGCTGTAAAACTTGAACACTTGCGTTGGAATTTTGGGAGAGGCAGGTACTCTATTGTGAAACAAACCTTACGAGATAATGCCAAATGTTAACAAGCCTCTAATATTGCTAGCTATGCTGTCATGACACTGTTTAAGTATACCTACAACTTGTAAGTGAGAGAAAATTCCTGTACACCTCACTGTTGGAGAATTGCTTGGAATTTGCTTGAAGAATGTTATTATAGATGTTAAGGACAACTAGCTCCTAAGCATAATGCATTGAAATCAGTTCTTGAACAGGCACACAATGTGAGATTCCAGTTCCAATACAAACGAACCTCTGCCGATTAAATCTGACAGGATTTAATACTAGAATGAAAAAAAACCTGAGGCCTACGTAACTTCAGCCTCTCATAAATGAGCAAAATACTGGAGCAAAATGGGCTTACAATGCAACAGCTGGTAATATTAACACGGATTTGCTTCTCACTGATTTCTTGTAATATTCTGATCCAGTAAAAAACGTAAACTTCCATTTTAACACGGGATCGTTACACCCCTCGATTAAAATCGGATTAAAATCGGTCATAGAACTACCGTAACTTGAAACACTGCGCTGTTCTCTGATACACATTCAAGTAATGCCAGTCAAAACCCATGAAAAGACAGCACGGTGTCAACTTTCGCATGTGACCCTCCTCTCGGCGACCCGTGCCCGTCGGAGCGAGCCCGCCCGAGGGCCGGTCCGCGGCCGGGGAAGGGGCTGCCGGGGGGCGGCGCCGGCCGGAGCTGTCAGGCTCATTGTTCCGGGGACACCGCGCCTGCCGCGGGCGGCTCGGGGGGACAACGGGGCGTATCACGGCGAAACTCACTGATACCAACAAGACCGTTTGCGCTCTTTTTTTAAGAGCAAACCCACTCTTATCGTCCCGGAAAAACCCCGGCGTCCCTCGGTAGGCGACGGCGCACCGAGGAGTGCCAGAAGAGCTGCCCCGGCACCTGCCACCCGGAACGGGCGGGGAGAGTGGCCGAGCGCGGGGCGGCTGCTGCCCGCAGCCCCCTCCAGCCCGACCCCTCCGGCCGCCCGGCGCCGCACCGGGCGGGGGGCGCAGGTGCCCTCCCTCCCTCCCGCCGGGCCGGCCCCGCCCTGCCGCCGCCGCGGCCCCGCCGGGCTGTCACCGCCGCGCAGCCTCGCCCGGCGCCGGCGAGAGCGAAACCGCCCGGTTCCCGCGGCCGGCCAACCGAGGGCAGCGTCCCCCGCGTCCCTTCCCCGCGTCCCCCTTCCCCGCCCCGCGGCTCCCCGCCGAGGCCGCCGCCCGGTACCTGGTGGTGGTTGTAGGAGTTTCTCTGCTGCAGGAAGGCGGCGGCGGCGGCCGCCGCCTGGTGTTGGTGCTGGAGCTGGGGGCTCACAGGGGATCTCCGGTTCTGCTGTTGCTGCTGCTGCTGCTGCTGAGGTAAATTCATCTGCGGCGGCGGCGGGGGGGCGGCGGCCGAGAAGGGGCTGCTGAAGGGCCCAGCGCAGGGGTTGTGAGGAGACACCGGCGAGAAGCTCTGGAAGAAAGCGGGGTTGATCGATGACGGGATCCCCGGATAGAAGCTGGTCTCGGACTCTGGGCTCGGGGGCGGCATCGCGCTGATCTGCCCGCCGCCGCCGCCGGAGACCGGAGGCTGCTGCGTCTGCTGCGGAGGCGGCGACGAGGTCTGCACCGACCAGGGGGTGCCGAAGCCGGGCAGCGGCGGAGGAGGAGGGGAAGCCGCCGAGGAGGAGCCGCCCCCGCTCTGGTGATGGGGGCTGGGGATCTCCGGGCTCTGCAGGCTGCTGAAGCCAGAGCCGAGCCCGCCGGGCAGGAGGTTCCCGGGGCTGCCCAGTAAGTGGCTGTTCGGGGGGGACTCCATGGGGGGCAGCTTGGCTCTCGCCTGCAGATGAGGAGACGGAGGCGGATTCACGCAGGAGGCGGCGGCCACCCCCACATTGGGGTCCGCGGACGCCGATCCCCCCGGGCAGGAAGGGGCGAGCCGCTCCGAACCCCCCCTGTCCGCGCCGCCTTGGTGCTCGGCGGGGCCGACGGGCCGGTGGTGCGGGTGATCCCCTGTCCGCGGCGGCTCCGGGGGGTGAGCGCTGAGGAGCTGGAGGTGCTGCTGTTGCCTGTGCTCCTGCTGCTGGTACTTGTCAGTGGGGTGGCTGAACTGCTGCTGCTGCTGCTGCTGAGGGGGGTGGTGATGATAGTCTGGGGGGTGGTGGTTATTCAGGGGGTGGCTGCTGCCGAGCTGGGCTGGGCTGCTGAGCTGCTGCTTAAACTCTCTCCTCTTCTGGCTCAGCTGAGGAGGCGGCGGCTGTGGTTGCTGCGCTTGCTGCTTGTTTAAATCCTGGTGGGGGCTGAGACAGGGTTTAAAGTCAGAGGAGGGGTGGCCGAGAGGGGGGTGTCCCGACGCAGGGCTGCTGCCCAGCCTCTCGCTGCCTGGCTGCTGCTGCTGTGTCACCCCCAGGAGCAGCTCATCCTGCATGTTTTGATGATGCGCAGCAGCGGCCGCTGAGGGGAAACAGGGAGCGCAGCGGCGACCCGGCGGACACGCTGCCGGACGAACCGGCTACAGTGGGCAGCAAGGGGCAGGAGGAGCAGGAATGAGGCGAGGCGGCTGCGGCCGCTGCGGGGAGGGCAAGGATTCGGCGGTGGGCAGGGGCTGGGGTGCCCGTCTGCGGGAGCTCCCCTGACACCGGCTCGGCGCAGAGGTGAACCCCCCGCCCCGGCACACTAAAGAGACAAAGATAGTTAATAATCTTTGTGGCGATATGTTGGGGGGCGGGGGGAGAGTTTAAACACCCGCCTATCGCAAACCACTATGCAAGTCCCAGAATAGCTAATTTATAGAATAAAGCTCTCTTCTTTGCCATCAACGCCACTGTACTGCTTTAAAAATATCGCAGCTTTTTGATACGAGCCCATTTTTATCGGAGATTTCTTCTTCCTTTTCGTTTACTGGGACCCCCGGTAAGGCGGCCCTTCCCGCCTACAGTCGCACCCACAGGGATTCACTAGATCAGGAATCCGCCCGGACAGGTCACTGCCTCCGGACAGCAGCTCCTCCGTCCGACCCCCCAGCCGCCACACCGCAACGCAGGGGGAGAGCGGGGCATTCCCGGGCCTGGCACTGGCGGGGAGGGAAGGAGGGAAGGCCGGGAGGCCGCCGGTACCTCCACAGGGCAGGCGACCCGGTCTCCTCAGCGAGGCTGCTGCCGCCCCCCGGCCGCCCCCGCCCCGCTGCCGGCTCGGAGCCGCCGCGGCGCCCTTAAGAGAGCCGGAACATCCGTCACAGTGACGTCACAGGCACCGCCCGGCCCGGCGGCCCGGTAATGAGCCTGTGGCCCGCTCCCTCATGAATAATGCATTAGCCCGGCAGCCGACGGCCCGGGTGGGTGCTACCACTTCAGCCAGGGGGAGGCGGCGGCCCGGTGCGCCGCTTGGGCAAGGCACGCACTCCCTGGGCTTCGACGACCTGTCTAGCATGAAGCGAGAGACACCTGAAATAAAGGGATTTTATTTCGCTTTGCGGCAGCGGGTGCGATCGGCTCTTATCCCAGCAGCCTGGGCAGGGCCAGCCGTGACGCGGGCTTCTCCTGCCGGCTGCCATCCCGTCAGGCGCTCATTGGGGGCGGGGGGCAGCGGGATCGCCCCGCCCCCTCGCCTCGCGCGCCTCTCATTTGCATTGACGCACGGCCGCGCGCCTCGGGCGGGGCGGGGCGGAGCGGGGGGCGGAGCGCGAGGGCGGCGGCACGAGCCGGGCCGGGTGCGAGGCCCCGCCCAGCCGGGTCCGGGGCGCGCCCAGGGCCCGGGTTCCCTGAGGGACGCGGGGCTGCTCCTGACCACTGGGGCTCTGCACCGTGCCGGGGCTCCCGCGGCATCCTGGGTTGCTCGCCCCTTCCTCGCCACACACCCGGCGCCTGCCAGCAAACCTTGTTTGTTGGGCGCCTCAGAGACCCACGGGAGCTCGGGCGGAACCCGTGCTGGGGTGCGGTGGCACGGGGTGGTGCCCTCTGAGGTATTCCAGTATCAAAGGTGGGGTTTTACCCTTTCCGTACAGTGGAAGCGCAGTTCTTGGCAGCCGTTCACTGGAAACAAATAAACAGTTTGGCACGTCCAGATGTAACATTGATGTAGATGTATATGTCCCCGAAAAGACTAAAACGAGCGGCCTCTCTTTGTGCTCTGGGAAGGCTGGAGCTCAGCAGTGAAAGAATTCATACGCGGCTGATGAATGCATGAGTACATGGGGAAAGTGTCACTATGTGCTTGACCTATCGAACTTTTCCCTAGGCATCTGTCCATGCCCACTATCAGCGACTGGATGGCTTCATTCCACCTGCCCCATGGACCTTTGGTCTGACCCAGTGTAACAATTCTTATTTCTTGAATCTGTATATGTTTTCTCTATGCATATAAAACATAGAGGAAAAAAAAATTGTTTCAGCATTTGCCGTCATCTCTGATGTGGTTGTGAACCTTTGTGGGTATATATTGGGGAATCTGTGCCATCTTGCAGGGTTAATATGAAAATGCATTTGCAGCATAGAAGAATAATTGATACTTGTTTATCTTTGCTGTATTATGGCTTAGCACTCCAGAATTATTCATTATATTGGCATTTGTTTCAAGATCTCTGCAGTCTTACAAGGGCTAAAAAATCCAGAGTGCAGACCAAGGCCTTACAGATGATCACATGGTGCATTAATGGTGCAGGCTGAGTACTGGTTCCTCTCTGAAGGGTGAATTGCTTCACAGCACAGTGCTCATAAACACTAGTTTTGAGAGCTGCAGAACTGGTAGCATCTGGCTTCCCTTTATGTTCCTGTCATACGCCTGACATTGAGTTGTGTGCAAGCCTGAACAGAAGCTGTCCTCTACCTGGGGCATTCTCAGGCAGTGTCTAGCAAGGGTGGAAGCAGTGCTGCACCGCACTCTCCTGTAACCAGTTGCCTATTTCTACAAAGTGTGTAGAAACTCATTCAGTTGAAGGGGTTTTTTTTTGTAAGCAGTCAGTTTCTCTGTCCCTCACCTTTAAACCAAGCCCAAATTCTAGCAATTCTTCCTTCAAAACAGCTTTCTTGGTCTATGTGAGTATTTTTAAAGTTGACTGAAAGACAACAGCGCTCACATCCTTCACGACAGCTTATCTCTGGCATGGTAGCCACTCACCCCAATCGTGTGTGTTAAAACAACTTTCACAGAGTGAAGATCGTATGTTTTTAACCATGTAAAAAATCCACTTGCATTAGCTGCTAATGTTCAACAAACACAAGACAGGTGCTACCAAAGGATGATTCATCCCCTAAGGAAGGTACTTTTAGGGAGAGAAACCTGATCTCTCTCTCTCTGCTGATTATGAGGAAAGGTTCTGGCTATCTTGCTGCAGAATCCAGTGGGTCTTTGGTGGTCCCTGGTCTTGTGGCACATGCTACTTGACTCTAATACAAGCAAGAACGGTTGTACCAAGTCAAACCAAGTATCCTGCAGGCTCTTCTGCCTCAGATACGAGACCCCTTGGTATGTGCTGAGGCCACAAGTTCTGGCTTCTCCACCACCAAATCAAGTCTCTTATCTGGCACCTTGGTGCCATCAAGAAGTGCTGAGGCCTGCCCTTGGCAGTTTGTTTTCTCTGTCCAATCTCCAGTTTCTGAATTTTTGACCATTTGGCCTTCACACCCTCATGCAGTAATGTTTTTCTCTCCCTTGTAATCCCTCAATTCCTTCCTGCTTTCTTTTGTCTTAGCTGTCGCTTTCTAGGGAAGGCTTGAGAGCTTTTTTGGGTTAGACTAGTTGGAAGGTAATAGTGTCTGAAAATAAATGTCTAAACGTGTAAGAACGTCTATAAATGTGTAAGAACAAGCTGAGCATGTATTATGCTTCCTTCAGGTACCTCACCTATTTGCAACACAGGAACTTCCTAAATTTACCTTTCCAGACCTTAGGGTGTACTGAGAGGCTTGGACTCCATGTTCCCTGACTGTTACCGAAGCGAGACTGCCTGAAGAGGAGAGCATGCTGGCATGCCTCATCTGAGTGACTTGAAGAAGCTAGAGAGTCATGGAGCTGGGATGAGTTCCTTAGACTAGACAACAAGCATTACAAATGCCAAGCCATATGCAGTATCACTATACATAATATGTAAATTGAAAAAACCAGGTGTTGCAAAACAAGCTGTCAGTATGGTAGAACCAAATATACATAAGTTATGGTGTTTGCAGCCATTAATCAACCTGCTTCTGTGTATTCATTCCAACAAACGTGCCAGACATTGACTTCACCTGGGAGGCCTGTGGTAGAGCTGGGGCTGACAGCTGTCCTGGGTTTGCTGGTGCCTGAAAGACAATGATCATCTTACTTGTCTGGTGTTCTGCATCATCCAGTGGGTGCTAAATTTTGTGTGGCAAATTTAACCAAGGGTGCTATAGAATAGAAAGTATAAGGACAAATCACATTAAACTATATAAAATAGCTCTAACTATATAAAGAAAAAATAAACTGTAAGGATTCCAGAGCAGCTCTTCTGGCTGCCATTTGGGTGACATAAAAGGGATCATCAAGGTAGTGGCTTCTGAGTTTTGCCCCTCTGTGGTTATCATCTCTTTTAAAAATTGCCATGCACAGCTTAAGTCCTTCCTTTTATAAACCCAGGAGAATAACATCTACTATTATCCAGTTTTAGGAACAGGATTTTACTATATGAGAAGGGATTTTGGCCCACTGTTTTTTCTTTTGCTTGAACAATAAAACCTTTAGCGGTTATAAGAACTGAATGGGATTGTGCTGAGATGCCGTGCATTTCAGTGTGGTCTGTGGGTTTAGCTTCTTTGAAAAGTCTGTGCTTTTCGTGATCAGATACCACTTAACAAGTGTTACAGTTTTTGTGAACACACAATAAATCATGAAAATGATAGAAAATTTAGATATAGTATGTGGACTTTATATGTACACAGAGCTACTTCAGTGCTTCCTTATTTTGTAAATGAATGTGAACACAAGAATATTAGCCTAATGTACACAAAAGAAATAGCTCTGACTAGTGGTAGAATCTGCTCTTTCCCTCCTATTAGCTAGTTGGAAAATCACCATGGCTGTGATTTTGAATGTGGGCTGCAATTAGATGTACACATGAGAAGTATCTTTGCTGTCATTCCAATACTAAACACAGCTTTTTTGATGATTTTTTTGCATGTTACAGATAAAAGTAAATATTACAGATAGAATTGACTTCAAAAAACCTTTTGTGGATTGGCTCAGTATAGTAGAGACTCACTGCCTGCTTGCAATGCAACAAATTGTTCTTTCCACAGCCCACGATATTTATAGGCCTTTCACCATTTGCAGTGATTTACTACTCCATTTAACCTCTTTTCCAAAGCTCTACAGCTACCAAAAAAAAAAAAATGAAAATCAGTTTTTTGTTTTCTCTTTTGTGTTTTACCACTCCTGGCTTTCCATATCTACTCCTTTTCCTAGGCTCTTTGTTAGCCCTCTGTATTTAGGTAGGTTTGTCTGTCCTGCAGTGCTTGCAAGGGTTCTGCTAAAGATCTGCTCAATCCTGCCTGTGATCAGGCTGTCTAGGGAAGTACACAGTCTGCTGTCCTGTGGTCTGTGACATGTGTCTGCTTTGTTGCTCAGCTTAAACTTTGAAAGGGACTTGCATATGCATTCCAGGAACAGCACATTGTTCTAACTGGTAACAAAATACACGATTCACATACTTTTGCTAGAGCTGCTTCCTCTTAACCTTAAAGTTGATTTTCTGTTAATGACATTTTCCTCCCATGGAAACATGGTAAACAGTCTGGGACTGCAGGTTATTCATATAGAAGAGCAGATGATGAGGTCTGACGTTTCACAGGAAAAAAAGGTCTGAAGATTGTATCAATGTGCTCCATTCACTGTTTTTCCTGCTCTTGATTTTTTTAAACTCTGAAAATAATAGTCATGCACCCTTAGGAAGGAGGTAGGTGAGTCTTTTTCAGCAGTGAGCAACCTATTGAGTCACAGTAGCTTACCTTTTGTCCAGGTGGTTTTTCTCATTAAAAGAAAAAACATTAATTATCCAGATGTAACAAAACTGGGTAAAAAACTCTTTCTTAGATCACTGTGTGTTGAAATGAAATGAAAAGCAATTAAAAATTAACACCAGCAATTGAAATAGTTTGCTTTGTTCTCGTATTCACACCCCCATGTTATGGTTTTGTTTGTTTTTAAAGCAAAAAATCTTAAAATTCACAGCAGTTTTCTTGCTTTATTCAAAGCCCAACTTCCATCACGAAAGCCTGCTAAACTTGAAGGGTATAGGTTCTGGTCACAAGAATGCAAAGCAGTGATCTACTCTGTTTTTTCTCCTTTGTGCCCTGGAGTTTAACCAGCACACTAGACTAATATTTTCTTGCTTGCTAGTGGCAGTTTCTGTTTCTTTTTTGTTTTGGTTTTTTTTTGGTAGTGGAAATCATTAGAGTTTCTCCCAAGAGAATCACTGCCAAAGTAAACAAACATCTTCATGAAAGGAGAATAATGTCTAGAGTATTCAGAATTCCATGTTTTACAGACGAGTATTTATGGCAACCAACTAGTGAATTAAAGTGAATGAAATCCTATTTCTAGTTTGCTACTTTTACTGTGCTAATTGAATGTGGCAATTTCTTCTCACTTCTCAGCTATGCAGTGCAAGTACTGGATGCTAGTTATAATTTAGGATGAAGGAAAATGAGATGAAACTCAGTTTAGAAAAAGGATTTTCTTTTATTTTTTTATTGTTGGGAATTGAATAGTGCATGTAAACCTCCAAGGAATTGCTGTTGTCTCTAAAATGTTCTGCATGTGGTTGGCAAGAACAACAAGGACAGAGGAAAGTTCAGCTAAAAAATTCATAAAGGCTGTCTGGTGGAATGCATTACAGTCATCTGTATACCTCTGTGCTCTTATTCCTCTGAACTGATAATTTTTAGCTGAGATGAAACATTCTGAGGAACAGGAGGCTGGCAGATTTGCAGCGTAGATTGTTTGAAGGTTTAAATACTGTGACTATCTCATCTTACTGTAAGTCTGTAGATATAGTGTAAGCTGGAGTTGCTGAAAAGTGATAGAATGGCTCATGTGAACAGCCAAAAAAACCCTGAAGAGCTTATTTTGTGTGTGCTGCAGAATCCTGCACACTTTCCACCTCCTCTACAGGATAGCAATAATTCACCAGTGGAGAAGAGACACTTCAAATTTGTTGGCGATGAGACCATATCTAGTTTTTTGTTTAGGCAGTGGCTTTGACAAAGGGGACCAGTGCTAACTGGGAACTGCTGCCAACACCATCATATGTTTCTTGACAAATGCAAAGTGTTCAAAAAGTTGGCACTACAAAATAGCAGTACTGTCAATCTTTGTTTAATTCTCAAAATGGCTTTTAAGCTTTTAAAGCTTGTGTTGTTGCTGGTGCACTTGCATATCAGATAACGTTTTTGACAGTTCTTATGATATGGCTGGTTAATTTAGGCACATTACTAGAACATAAACCAAAATTCTGAGAGTGCTGGTTTTTCCTATGTGCTGTGAGCAGAAGAAGGGTTTGTGCAGCAGTGTGTGCTACTATAGCCAGAACACAGTATTTTCTCTTCTCCTTTTCTATGCACTGTGCAGATGCAGCTGCCGCTGTTTACTAAACATGAAGGTGTTGTTCACAGCTCTGGGAGTAAGTTTGGGTTCTGCTTTACAGAATGCATGAGACATCTCTACTAATTGCACAAATGTTCAGCCTATATTTATGTACCTGAATATTGTGGTGTAGGAGGCACACTGAAATTTTAAGGAATTATTTCAGTGATCATTGGCTAGGTCTCCTGAAGCTCATGGAACTGAACTGTGCTAGGAATAACTGCATGGTGCTTCCAGTGGTAGAATAATCTGTTCTGAAGGGCTGCATAGTCTAGTGTGACTGTATGTAGGAGACGATGTAGGAGACCCAAGGAAACTTTTGGGCAAGGAGGCTGTGAAGTAGCATTCATTGAGTCCTGTAGGCAGTCCTGATGGAGCAGGAAGAAGCAAGTATGGTGGGTGTACAGTCCACATAGCAGGTTAAAGAAAAGGAGTATATGTTTGTACCTCAGCAGGCTATTAAAAAAGTGCTTTCAGTTGCTACAGTATTTATTAAAGTCTACTTATTAAATTCTAAAAGGTAGTAGAGGAACAGGTTCCCCTTCTGAGCCACAGCATCTGTTGTATAAAAACCAAAGGCAACCTATCTGATTTATATGTAAAAATACATTCTCTTGTACTTGACCTTATTTTCTCTTTGAGTGTAAGATGGATGCTCACTAATTTTACACCACCACCCACTGTTTCAGTAAAATTATTTTCAACTGATTCTGTAAGAAATTTGCTGCTTTAATTAATACGGATTTATCTCAGAAATTACCAGTGCAGACTCTTCAGATTTAGCATAGAACTAAAATTAATCAGTCTAGAGCTGAAGAAACACAGATTAAAATTAAAAAATACATTAACCATATAATTGTGATTAATTATGATGATATATCCTGGAGCCAAGGTGGGGTCAACAGCTCTGGGCCGGCCACTGTGATATCAGAGTTTAGCTAGTCAGGAGCAGCCAGCCTGCTTGAGGGTAGGATGCTCGTCTTCCCATTTGCTGGGGGCATGCGGCATCTTTTAGGAAATGCTCCATCATCCATGGTTGGAATGATGAGACTGGTCTGGCGATGAGGCTGTCCCTCTGGCAGGGAAAAGGCACAGACCTGGACACAGTGCAGAATTGAACTCTGCTCTGCCATACAGCAAATGAAGGCTCTCTCAACACTTGGCTGGTTTTAGTCATGTCCCAGCTGCCTTCCCCACCCCTGGCTTTTTGTTTGGTTTTTAACCTACTAAGTTATGTTTCTGAACAGTGCAGAGTGACTCTACTGAAGCTTTCACTTATTTTCCTCCTTCTAAATATGCCTAGCTCTAGCTGGGACTCAGAAACAAGAAATCTTAAGTCCTCTCATAATAATTTACATCTCTGATCTAATGATCAATTGTTAAGCTTCAAGACTTTTGAACGTTCATGCAATTATGAGGATACAAAGACATTGAAAAGCAATATGCTTATTTTGCCCCATGTATTTTAGTTACTAAATCATATTATCTATGTGATTATTTCTTAATGCTCATATATAACATTTTTAATAATAGTAAAGAAAAGAAATCCAAGAAAAACCTTTACCAAGAATCTATGAAAAAGCTAAATGTATTAGAACATTAATGTTAAAATATTTTTGAAGTCCATTAGCTAGAAAAAATAAGAATTGAAACCTAGAAAATGTAGGAAAAATACTGCATTTCAATAAAATGAAATATAATAAAGAAGAAAATACACAGTTAAAAGCCATCCAGACAACCTTAATTTACTTCTATAAAGAGAACCTGAGGGAAATGTAGAGTTAAATTTAGTTTATTTCAGTAGACTCTAACTTTTTTAACCCTTTATTCCCAGGTTTCAATAAAAGAATTGTGATTTCTTGGGTGCCTTAACCATCAACTCCTCTACTTTCATATGTTTAGCTTTTTTGTATGTTTTATCTAACTGAGCACCAGAAGTCATGCTTTCTAACCATGTAGCTATAAGGTGAAGGAACTAAGGAAAGAGCAGAATTATTGCCTTCATCTTTTATACAGGGAGTACAAAACCTACTGTAATTTTGTCATTCTTCTCTCATTATGGCATCAAGAGCCATTTTTGTGGAGTGGCACAAAACAGTTTCCTGTTTAAGTATATCTTACAGAAGCTGAGGAACATGTATGCCACAAATCAATTGTACCTATGATATTAAAATGGAAGGTTACCTAGATCTTTAAAAATTCCCAAACCTTGGAAAATGAGTTTGAGTAACTGTGATAACATTTCAGGTCACTGTGCTTTGACTGGTGGTCAATCAAAATGAATCATCCAAGGAACCTTTGTCTTCACAGTGGTAATCTTTTTTTTTGTTCATGCTTATGTAGTAAGTTGAGACTAAAGAGCAGAAAACCTCATAAAATTTCTACATTAAGAAATCGAAGAGCTTTTCCTTTCTGTCTTTCCTCCCAAATAACCTTTCTTTTTTTCAACATTGAAAGGTTGTCTTTATAAGAGGAAATTTACCAGAGACTAGAGGGGTATAATTATGCCTTGTGGATGCTTTTTAATCTTGCATGAATGCCTGTAGAATTCAAGCATCCACATGGGGAGTTATACCATCAGAACTATAGGGGTGTATTTATGCTGGTGAATTCTGTATGGAGACAAATGCTTTATGAATGGGAATTTTATTTTGGCTCTTTGTTTTTCAGCTTATTCATGTTCTGAACTAAAAGGAGGTGATCAAATCAATGAAAATAATGAAAATTCAATGGTTACCAAGGGCTGAGGAAATGGAAAGTAATAAATATATACATTTCCTGATAACACTCATGTGTGTTTTTGTTCTTATTCTCTCGCCAGTGTTTGAGTTTTTGAAGGGTTTAGTGAAAGGTTAATAAACAAGGCTTGTTCTTTGCTGAGCCTCATAAACTGATATATGTAATAGCTAAACACAGGTAGAATATTAGAGATTCTTAGCTCCCATAAAAAGCAGCTGGGGCTTCAGGCAAATAGGACACTGGAGAATTAGTTGAATACTTTTTCGTCTCTGTAGGACCTCAGCAGTTAGCACTGATGAAATCAGCCATTGAATTGCTATATATGAATTTTTCTAAATCCCAGTTAAATTTTAATTCCTAAATATGTGAGTCCTAGGACAGTAGTCAAAATGTTCTCTACAAAAGTAGGCCATTTACATGGAAATAACTTTCAGTAGGTCAGTAAGGGTGTGGTAGCACTAATAATTATTTACAAAACGTGCTTTGAGTAAATTACAAGCATGTCTCAGTGTAATTGCTGCATAGACTTTAAGAGAAGAAGAGCTCAATCATTTTGGTGATGTAATCCAGTCCAGCCTTAGCACTGACCACAGAGAATCATACTGTATGTCTTGCTTGAAGACCAAGGTGAACTTCATTAGAAAGATGTCTCGTTCATATTTAAAGAGTTCAGAGAACAAAGAATCCACCACTTGTATACCGACACTCACTGTTCATGTGAAGTGTTTTATTTGTGGTCTTAATTTAGCTTTGACTTAACTTGTTCAATCTTTGCTGGATTAAAAAAGCCTTTAGCACTGGACAGTATCCAACAAAAATACTTAAAGGCTGGGATCAAGGCATCTCAGCCCTCTTTAGTTGTTAAACAAATCTCATTGAGGCACCTTAATTTCTAACTGTAAGGCAAGATTTCTGTATCACCAGTTTTTCTTGTAGTTTCTTTCAAGTTTTCAAACATCCTTCTTAAGTAAGGACATCAGGGTTGTCAGCAATGGTGTAACTAATGAGGGAATTACAACGGGAGCTGAATAAAAGCATGCTCTCTCCTTGCTGTTTTTGAAGCATGGAGAAGTTTTTGTTATTCATATTTCTCATCACAAGCCTTTTATGAGAGATACTTTACAAGGGCCTCCATTGGATAGTATGTTTTTTCAGGCAAGCTTATTAGAAGGAGACAGCAAGGTGATAACCAGAATATTTGGGTTTGTCCTGAGTAGTGTTGCACACAATGGTAGTGCTTCTCTCCTGCTTCATGTTCTTTTTATTTCCTATGATTTCTTTTGGAGTTGAAAACAAAGCCTTCAGTCTTGTAAATACTGTTTACTTTTTTTTTTTTAATGTGTATAACCAATTTTTTTATCATTAATGAAGCATACATCTGTCATGTTGGCATGAATCAAAGTGAAGCAGTTTACAAGGAAGCATGGCTGTGCCATTTTCTTTATTTCCTGTTTTTCACCTGCAGAATTTCATGGTACTGATTCTTTGTTTTCATCAAAGCATATCCCTGTATGTTCACCCAATGTATTCACTGGAGGTAAATGAGCAGAATTAGTCCAAAAAGTCTTTCTTGTGAGCTGACTGTCGAAACATTGCAAATCAAAGATGAACGTGGTTTTGGTTTCCAGTAGAAATCTCTAAGTTAGTTATTTTATAATTAGTGTAGAATAGAGGTCTTTACGTTGTGTCATGAAATGGTTAGGTAAGTATTTTAGAAGGATACAAGTGTGTAGTTTTGCATTTGTACCCCATCACGCTGCAGCTGTTTCAGGCCTGCTGTGCAAGCACACTGAAACATAATATTTAAATTTCTTTTTAGTTAGTAGTAGTTTTCCATCTTCAGTTGTTCTCTCCAGAGCAAGTAGTGCTAGTCATGGTAAAGCCTTAGCTAGACTATCTGAGAAACTTTTTTGGTGTTCTGAAAGTAGTGAGATACATTTTATTGTGGTTGTGTGGATTTGTGCAAGGGTCAGAGCACTGAAGACATGCTTAGAAGAGGGAGCAAGGAAGCCCGTGAGGTCTGCTTGCAATGTGACCCTGAGAAAAAGGTGACTGAAACTGTGAGTAAGGAAACTGTCTCCTGCTGTTTGCTTCCTACTGTGTTCAAGGAAACAGCATATAATATACATAGTTTGTACATAAATAGGACTGTATTGAATAAATGCCTATCAACAGTTCAAGGTGTAACATATAAGACATCAAAAATCACCAAATTGTTTGTGTATTTACTGACAAAGTTTATAGCAATGTCTTAGAAAGCTCTCAGTGAAGGTGAGTGGAGACAGAAGGCATTGATGAAAATTAACTAAAACTACACGGCAGGTCTGTTTTTTCATCTGGACTTCTAACTGACAATTATGTATTTCTAGCAGCTCTGAATATTTTTGTTTGGTTTGTGTTTTCTAGTCAGAACAAAACCTTGATAGTTATGGAATCATATAGAAAAACCTGGGGTGGAAGAGAGCTCTGGAGATTATCTTCTCCAGGCTGTTACTGAAAGCAGGACCTTAGATGAGATGATCAGGGGCCTGTCAAGGCCGATGAGTTTCCCACTTCTCTGGGTAGCCTGTTCAAAGTTCAGTTGCTCTCACAGTGAAGAATTTCCTCTTAAACTGATGTGCGTTTGCAGCCTATTGCCTCGTGACACTGGGCATCTTGCCGAAAAGAATCTCCATCATCTCTGTAACAACCATTTAAGTGTTAAAAAATGATGTTCAGCCCTCAGCTGTGTCTTCTTCATGCTGAACCAACTCAATTATTTCAAGCTTTCTTCATCTGTCAAGTTCTCCAGTGCTCTGATCAGCTCAATGGCCTTCTGCTAGACTATCTCCAACATTTTAGTATGTCTTTTTTGCTAAGAGGACCAAGACTGGACACAATATTTCAAGTGTGGCCTAGTAAGTGCTGAGGAGACTGGAATTACCATGTTGTTTTTGTTTGCTGGCTGCAGACATACTGAGGAAGCCCACAACACCGTCCTGCAAGAGCACCAGGCTGCCTTGTGTTCAGCTTGTCATCCCTTTACCCTCAATAGCACTATTTACTTTTTGACCACATATAATGAAAGCGAGGGACAGAAGTTCACAAAGCTTCTGGAAGAAAAGGGTTTTGCCTTGAAGCCAAATGATTTCAGCCTTCACCCCCAGTATGGGAGTGAAGGCTTGGTTTTAGTTCTTTCCTTCTTTTGAAGAGCTGGACTTGTGTTGCTCACAGCCCTGAGCTGTGCCCTTGGGAGGAGGCTGTAACAAGCCACAGCATATTTCGGAGTTCCTTCAAACTCACATGTTGCCACAATGATATTTTTGTTTAATATACTTCTGATGTTTCTTAGACTAGGGACTACAGGTGTCATACCTCCTTGGGGTTCATTTGTCCCTTTCCCTTCCCTTCCCTTCCCTTCCCTTCCCTTCCCTTCCCTTCCCTTCCCTTCCCTTCCCTTCCCTTCCCTTCCCTTCCCTTCCCTTCCCTTCCATTCCCTTCCCTTCCCTTCCCTTCCCTTCCCTTCCCTTCCCTTCCCTTCCCTTCCCTTCCCTTCCCTTCCCTTCCCTTCCCTTCCCTTCCCTTCCCTTCCCTTCCCATCCCTCATTGGTTCACAAATACAAAAGTCCAGAAAAATTCCCAAAAACTTTTGAAAAGAAACCATGCTTCCCCAGCTCCAGTGTGATCCTTATGACATACAAGGTCTTTATGTTTGGTTTCTTTCCTTTGGTGTGAATGAACTTGCCTGGAGTTAAGTGTTTAGTCATGACTTGAGTGGCTCCATCTTGGTGGTGTTGGTGAGTAAGTGGAGCCACCCAAATTTAATTTTTTTTCGAAAAAGGTGCTTACCGTAATGCTTTTAGCATTAAGAATAGTGGGACTTGGGCCTTTTTATTCTTTTTGGTACCTCATATAACTTCATGTACGCAATATACTAACTTGTGATGGGACAAGGAATCTTTTTTTTTTATTTCAGAGGAGCCAGGAAATATCTAAAAATATTTTCAAGTACCACAGCTTTTGAACAAAAGGAGCTTGGGTATAATGTTTGATGTACTGGGTAGTAAAATGTGGATCAATATTCATTGCTACTCCTATTTGATTTTGCAATCCAAGTACCAGAATGAAAAAAAAAACCAACCATCAAACAAAACCACTGGCCTTTTACTTGCACAATACAAATTGTGCAGTTGAGTTCTCCATAGTATACTGTCCTTGAAGAGTTCAAAGTATGAAAAACAATAACTTTCATTTAATTAATATATTAAAGGGGAATAGTATTTCCATATTATCTTTTAAAGATATTTTCAAACCCCCAAAATTTTTAAATGAGGGTAATTAATTTGGAATTTCTAGCGTAGCATGAAAATGGCACATATTTTATGTCCGTTACACTAACAGCAAAGGAGACTGTAGACTGGTGGGCATTTGGTACAAGTACACAGGGACAAATTCTGATGCAATGGAGAGCACCTCTTTCTATGATTTGATCACAATGTGTGAGGAGAAGATGTATTGCCATCAGTAAATCCAGAATGAGAACTACTTCTGAACAGCATTAGGAATAATCTAATCTCAGGAGAATCTCAAGGATATTGTAATATGGAACTGTCTGCATCAAGCATGAAATAAATCTGTGCTGGACTTCACGATGCACCAAGCAGTGTTGGCTGTTGATCGCCAAAAACTCTCAGATACTGCAGTACCTCTGCTTTGTGGAAACAAACGTTTTGCACCAAGGCTGAATTATGTGAAACATAAAATTGACCAGTTCATCAGAACAATTCGTTTCCCTAACCAAGTGCTGAAAGGGAAAGTTTTAATAGAAAGTGGGACTTCTCAAGGAAATCCTGCTGGGTATTCTAAAGGCTATGCTTTAATGAGCAGACAAGTAAGTTACCTTGGAGAGGAAAGCTAGCCTAGTAAAGAAGGAACAAAGGTGATAATTAAACAAGAAATCAATGTTAAGTATGGAAAAGAGGGGCATAACTGAGAATGAAAATTGAATCTACACAATGTAAATGACTTTTTGGAGAAGATAAAGGTAATAAGGAATTATTACTGGCCAGTAGAGCTTAAGACAATAAGAAGGCTTTACCAATGTATTAGGAACAAAAGAACAACTAAATCAAGTATGGATTTCAGTCTTGCAAAAAAAAAAAAAAAGACAGAAAAGATCCAATGGCTGGAAATCAAAGCTTGAAAAATTCAATCACTATAAAGATGCAGTGAGGGTGATTACATGTAGAAATAATTTCCCAGTGTAGGTAGGTGGTAAGTTTGCCATTGCTAGGAATTTAATCCAATTGGATACACTTTAATCTAAGTCTGGGAACAGGCTTGGCAGCATCTCTGTGGATGGCAGCGGAGGTCATTTGTTCTGTGCAATCCTTACATCTGTGAATTTGTATTTGTGTTTTGTTGCTCCCTTTTTCTATAAAGTGTTGAAGAGAGCAGAGAGCTCTCATTGCCTTCAACGTGCTCCACAAGCTCTGTTCTGCTTTACAACAATGACTAAAAAATCTCAGTGTTATGCTTCAGGGCTACAGCTGGCTGCCTGCAGAAGGGAAGAGGCTGATTCTGATTCCCTAGGTTAATTCTGGATTTTTTTATTTCATTTTTCTCCAAAGCCTTAGGGACAGACATTGCTGGTTATAAAACCTTGGAGAGACTGGGCCACTTCTCTGCAGGGAAGTCCTCTCTTTTATATAGCTGCTATCTTCCATCTGGCTGGGGGATCAGACAGTTTCAGGGTAGCAAGGACTTTGAGCTCTTTTTTCTTTCCTGTTCATTGTGACATCTAGGCATATCTGAGATCATAATTATGATCATTTGGGCATATCTGATAGAAACAACTCACTTATTACTGGAGCCTGGGGCAGAGGCATCAGAGTGTTTTTTGGAATTCTTCTTAGCTTAATTTCTTCAAGACAGATTTTTTTTTTGTTTGTTTTGTTTTGGCTTTTTTGGGGTTTGGGTTGGTTTTGGTTTTTTTTTTTTTTTTTGCATGAATCAACTCACTGTGGGAAGCACTGGCAGACTGGTGAACCGTTATGGCACATACAAAACAGCAGGTTGTCTGTTCAGGTTGAAATCCTGAATTATAGCTTACTTTTGCTGCAGTAAGAGTTACAGCTCACAAATACTGTTTCTTTTTTCAAAATGGGCTGATGCCAGTCGGGCTACTTGATGGAGTTGCAGAGCTGCCACACAGGCTTCCCAAGTGCCGCGTTGCTGGCTGTGTGCAGCAGCTAACAAAGGGTGTGTTGTGCTTGCAGCAGCATTGCTTCTGAATCTGGCTTTCCTCCTGCAGCACTTCTTTTGCTTAAAAAACCTGCTCCTCCTAAGCAAAAATAAGAAACTTTACTAACATCGTACTGTCAGAGAGGGAGGATACAATAGATTTGCTTATTGTTTCAGTTCTGTTGAATTACAAATGGCAGTGGGTGGAAAGGGGATGTCAGGAGATACTGGAAGCCAAGCTGCATATCGTCATCTCTTAAGAGGCAAACAGGTCTGCCAGGGTTCTGCCTGGTGGCCGTGCTGGCAGGTGTCTCTGCTCTTAAACTGCTCTCTCTTACATGCATGTGAAAGTACTCATGTGCTTTAAAAAGCTCCTCCTTTCCATTTGGGAAACTGTCAACAGGCACCTATTATCATCCTGCAAAGTTGTGAAAAGAGACCTGCTGTTTCATCAACATCAACATGTTTTCTTCTTAAGCATGTGAAGAAAAGGCAGCCTCCATCTGATATGAGCCTTTATGTATTCTTTTTGTGTGTCCAGTTGAGGGACACCTTTTACGGTGCTGCTTGTTGTGCGCAAGTGGAACTGGCACTTGCTTAGGTAAATAAATGTATTGGCTTATTGCATAGGTCCCCTTACCTGTGATAAACCATCTATTCTATAATTTATCATATGTCATTTTTCATCACATGTAACATTAGCTTATGATACACACATGTTTAATCGTGGGCTTATCCTGTACCCATTGTCTCCCAGGTGGCTGAGTACCTATCTATAGCTCTTTGTGGCTCTATTGGGGTTTGTACATAGGAGCTGCAAATGAAAGTAAGTCCAGCTGGAAAATTGGAAATAGATAGATTGATAGAGATGAAGGGAAAACCCAACAGATCCAGATCATTCCCTGAATGGCAGAACTAATAAGAACTGGTTTGCTCTGGCTTTGTCTCTTTGGGGTGCAATACATTTGTGTTTGTCCCACTGAAGCGCCTTCTTCAATGGTACCTTCCAATCTCTCTGAGTCCTTATAGTGAGATGTTTCACTTAACCCTAGCTCCTCTTCATTCCATGGCTTTTAGCTACTGTTGCTTGGCCTAACAACTGGGAATGACCCAGGAGGTGCTGTTCTGGAGATGCATTCATGCAAGGTGGCCAACCTGTACGTGTCCAGCATGGTCAGCAGCTACTACTGGAGGAACCTAATCGACTGCTCTTCATCTTTGCTGGCAAAAAAATTAATGACTTTGGGAGCTACCTTCCATGATGTGCTGAATTTTGCACAGGTCTGTTGTAAGATTTTCCTACTTAAAAAATGACTACGCTGTTCAATTCACTTGAAGCTGAACAAACATGACAGAGAGACAGTGTGATGCACGCAAGCTTCATTTTCTCACGAAGCTAAGCTAAAAAAAAAAAACAAATCTGCCTAGGAAAATTTTCAGCCAACATTTGAGAAGCTTGCCATTAATTATCAAAATGAAGAAGCAGAGTGTGCTAACACAGCATTGATTCAAAACATCAGAATCAATTTCTCAAAAAATAGATGTGCTGAAAATAATATGTAAAACACATTAGACTTGTGAATTGCCTGGTAACCCTATTTAGTTTCTGCATTTGGCCTTGTTGCAACAGCCTCCAACCCTAAAAATTACCTTCCTTTCCCCAGACTCCAGAGGATATACAGAATTTAGAAGGACCATTTGCTTCCTTAGGTGTCAGAGAACCTGTCTTTTAAGGTTTTTTATTCAAAGCAAGTAAATTGAACTAGGTCAGCCTGAATTATGGTGATGCTCTTCAGAGTGCCTGTGTTCCTGGAGCATCTCTGGAGGACTGCTACTCTGTAAGGTGTCTGCCACCAACCCTTCCTCTTGGCTGTTGCTGCTCACTGAACTTCCGCCCTGTGACAAACATTTCTATGCAGGCTTTGCAGAGCAGATTTGTATTCTTTCATGCAAAAAGATGTAGAAGCTAAATATGCATTCATTGTATCACTTTCTATTCCTGTAAACTCAGTATTTTAAAGGCTTTAAAGTTTCTGGAAATGGGTTTTTGATTTATTCTGATAACAGTCTTCTGGTGCTTATTCACTTGCTGTCTGTGTTCTGAAGGCCAGTTGGGAACTACAGCTCTTACAAATCATCCTGTGTTTTTTGTGTTAATCCAGGCCTTCCTGCACTTCACTTGGTTGTTGTAAATGCAGTTTATAATTCATACAGAATGTGGTTCTTCTGCCCTGTGACTAGGAAACGTTAAAAGAAAGCATTCAGTCATAGCTTATGCATCTGGTGATGCAGACTGGGGTTTTTAAAAGAACCCAGAAGAATTAGGCATTCAAATTTCATTAAAAGGCTGTGGAAGTGAAGCATATAAGCTCTATTAAAAAGCTCAGTCATTATCTATAGCTCTTGTTTTTTTCTCCAATTTAATTTGTGCATAAGCCTGCTTTGGGGAGAGAAGTGGACAGGGCTGATTTTGCTCACCTTTCCTTCTCCTTGGTGCTGAGGTACAGCCCTGCCGTAGAGCTTGAGCATGCTGTGGCTCACTCAGCTCTTCCATTTTGAACTGCGGCTTCAAGTACCCACACAGGTACTGATTTTATAATTAAAACTTCATTTTCCTAACTGTAAAAATGAATGTAAGTATCTGATCAATAAAACTGTTGATATAAATAGCGTGGTGACTATGATGTTGAAAATGGTTTACCCATATATATATGTGTGTGTGTATCTATCTATCTATCTATCTATCTATCTATCTATCTGTCTGTCTGTCTGTCTATCTACCTATCTATGACATCCTGGAAATTATTTGTACTTTTTCACACTCTGAAGTGTTCAGAGAGACAAAGCTGAATTAAAACAGTGCAGAAAATAAAATTGTACTACAGAATGTAAAGGAATTGCATATGTTGCTTTTAAAGACAATGCAATGTGACTAAATGTTACACGTAATATTCTGTCACTTGTCTAAGAGAACACAGAAGTTTCTATTACATGCAAGAATCAGAAAAGTACAAAATGATAAATATAATGATGAGAAAGATGAGAGATCAATTGGATACAGCCAGGCGAAGAAGAATAAGTAGGGAGCGGAGTTTGTTCTGTAGTCAGAAGGGATTGCTGCAGCAATACAGAATATGCAGAATTGCTGCAGGAAGGAGTTAATCATTGTGCCAGCAATGCTCAGCCCCTGTTTATTGCAAAAGAGAATTAATGGTTTTCCTGCCTGGTGCTGAAAATAGAAGTCAAATTTAAGTTGTTTCTTGAAGGCAGATATAATTAGATTATGAAACTTGTGGCTTTTAGGTCTAAATAATAGGACAAGAATGACCACCCTAAATCAGAACAGAGTACAGTCTCTTAACTGTTTCTTAGGACTGAGAACAGGACAAGCATAGAATGATACTTTTCCCATTTTCCAGCTGTGCACAATGTACACACTACTTAAACTATAGATTAAGTGCATCATATATTTATTACCCCTTGCTGAACCCCTTCTCTATAGATTGGTCCAATTGTTTATTAAACCCATTTATATTTTTGTTCCAACATTCTTGTAACAATAGACTATACAGTATGGCTGTGAATTGTATGGAAAAATATTTCTGTTTGGTTAAAACTGTGATACTTGGTGCTTGTTAAGTCTTATGGTAGAATGAATAGTGAACAATTATTCCTTACTTACTATCTATGTTAGTTTCACTTTTATATACAATTATATCCTCTTTTTCATCTCTTTTTCAAGTTGAAAAGTGCTTTTATCCACCCTCATACAGTTACAACAGCATACTGCTATTCATCCATGTGGTCTAGCATACACCAGTCCTACTTCTAATAAACCCTTGGATGTGGATCATTCAGACTTAGGTGAAGTGTTTGGGGTGTGGATGCAGTCTGGGTTTATATAATGGTGTAATATTTTGTCTATTGACTTTTCATTCTTACATAATGATTTTTAGTTCAGTTTACATTTTCTGTCTGCCAGTTAGCACTGGACAGATGTTTTCAGAGAGCTCTCGACAAGTCGTCCAAAATTCTTGCTGAAGCGATACTAAATTACTTATTTGTTTGTTATTTGTCCCTGTGTATATACAGTGAGACATCCCCCCATGTGTATTACTTTACATTGATTGATATTAAATACTGTCTACATTTTTTGTTGCTGAATCACTCAGTGTTCAGTATAATGACGCCTTTTGGGGTATTGACTGTTTTGAGAAATCTGTGTCATCAGCAAACTTTACCATCTCATTATTAATTCCCTTTTCCAGATCATTTATGAATATATTCAAGAGAACAATTTCTAGTGCAGATATCATCATCCCATGGATAAAACAATTTATTAATATTTTCCAACACATCATTTATCTATGTTTATCTACTAAGGAATTTTCCTCCTTCTCATAACTTAGTTTCTTTAAGAGCCTTTAGAGAGAGGTCTCGACTTCTGGAACATTTGACTTCTGGAAATCCAAGAACACTACAGCAGCTGGCAGTCCAAAGCTGGCTGACATCGTTAAAGAACTATCAGTATATTCATTTTCATCAACTAGAAGTAAATTGAACACCCTAAATTTAGTAAGGTTTCTCTATTTGCAAATATCACATTATTTGTATACTAAGAATATCTCAAATACTTCTATTATTTGTACCAAGGTTTCTAGCAGTTAGTGACAATTTCTGCAGAAAAGTTATTACTATGCTGCCAGAAACTCCAGAGCGAGGTGCAGCTTTTCACTGACCCCGAGTGGAGCATGGTTTCTTTGTGATAGAAGTCTTCTATTTATTTTCTGTAAATGACACATCCCTGAAGCAACAGGGAGGGAATGAAAGTTACATTTTATCACAGTAGCATTTGCAGAAAGGTGAAGTGTGAGAGTCCCTATTCATAATGAAACCTGGGCCAACCATGGCTTCCTAAAAACCTTACCTGCAGGTGCTTAATTTTTTTTGTATTAAAAAATTTATATCTGAGCTTTATGAACTTATGATTAAACTTTTAAAATAAATTAAAGGTGAGAGGATTAGATGTGGAATTGGAAATGAACTGTGGTATCTTTTGCCTCTAGCTCAGCATTTTGAAGGCAATCCAAATGAGATGTGACAAAGTGCAGCGCACTCTTTTTTTTTGCTGACCTATATGAAAGTGGAGTTTGGTCTCTGCCAAGTTCTTTGTGTGTGAATAGCCACATCACTATCCTTGCTACTGTAATTAGCACTATTAGCCCTTTATTGGAATTTAAAATAAATAGGCCATGATTTAGATATCACAGAGACTAAACTATCCCCTTAGATGATCCACCTAGACTAGAAGAACAGCCAGCTCCCCCCAGCTCTCCTTTTTTTTCCACTGTTTGACAGAAGTTACAAAGGTAAGTTTTAAGTGGCTGATATGTCCAGCTCCCATGTTGTATCCTATTTGAAATTTAAACTATAAAATCCTGTTGAAGGACAGTTCCTCAGGGTGAGTTGAATGTGTTTTAGTCTGTTATGGGTCTTGGCTACTCTTGGGCAATTCCTTCCTGTCCTCCTTGGAGATGGGAAGAACTTTGGCAGAATTCTTTATGATGTCTGAAGAGGTGTTCTTACTTCTTCATCTCCAATCTGAACTTCACACACTTCCTCAAGAGAATAAAGTTAATCTGCATTGGCCTTTGCTTATCATGACTCTGATGCTGTTTCTGCTACCTGTTCATTGTTAGGCTGCCAGAAAATCTTCGGACCTGTAGGTACAACCAAGTAATCTCTCGTAATCTTCCCACAATTTTATAACTCATCATGCACTAGTAGATGCCCTTGGAGGGAAATGGAAAGTGCATTTTTTAAGATAAACATTGCATGCGGCTTAGCATTGACGTGAATGCAGTCTATAGCTGGTGGTGACCATCCTACCCCTTTGTCTTTGCTTGACTCTGAAACCCCAGCTAGTTCTTCTCCTTTCCCCAAAGCACCTAGTGGATTTTCTGTTGTTTCCTCTGTCTGAACTTTGTCTCTGCTCCATGTAGAGAAGAGGAAGACTTAGCAGCTGGAAAAGGCCCAGTCCTTCAACCACAGTGCTTTCCAGTGATTGCTGGGTGAACAGAGGGGTGGTAATCCTGACCCTGCTGCCATTCAGAGCCCCAAATGATGCACAGTGCGAGCAGTGCTTCTGGACAGTGTGATGGCACAGAAATCTGTCCTTCTGCCACAGAAATCTTCTGGGACAGTGGTCATTATCCAAATGGTCTTTACATTGTTGTAATGGGAAAACATTGATGGCCTCAGTGTCTGTTTCACTGGATTATTTCAAAAGAGATTAGCACTGGCACTAGAGCCAATGACAGATGATACACTACTGCACCCCTTTAAAAGTCTTACATGTTATGTCACCAATGTGCTGGTATTCAGCCTTCAAACAGATGCATGCCTTCAAACCACGCACTCTAGATGTGATTCTGGAAGAAAAGAGCAGCAGTGTGAATGCTTTTTCCTATATTTTCAGCAAATTGTGGACTTCTTAAAGTTTTTATTAAAAATAACTATTTGGACTTAGTTTTAGAACAGCAAAAACATGCTTGGTCTTTCAATGCAGACAAAAACTTAAGCTGTCAATATGCAATTCTTGTAACAACTAGAATTTCAGCAATCATGTATGAGGCAATTCTTGTTTCCCACACTAGGTCAGCACTTTCTTGTAGAGTTAGTTCATGTTGTCATAGTGTGCTCCATGGCGGTGACTCATTTGTGTATTTTGGAGTTCAGACAAAGCCTATTAGCTGACTTTTCTCTGTTACCTTCCACATGTTTTTCCTTCATTTGTAACAGCACAATTCTGCCTGATATCTGCAAGTGAAACAGCTCATCTACGCTTTCCTTACGCACAAAGAGACTTCTAAGTGTGTCGGGCTATGGCTGAGAAAGCTAGATTACATGCTACCTGAAAATTATCATAGATGGATCTAAAACTGATCTTGCTTAATTAACAGATAGGGGCATTTTTATGTGCTGGTCCAACTATTTGACAACTGCTGCAGCTTGTAAAGTTGGATATAATTACACAGAGCTGAAGATCCCTAATAATGAAGTAGTTTTTCATCTGTATAGAAGTAACTATGCCAGAATGGCTATGTTCATATCAGCATTACTGCAATACACAATACCAGATGTACCATTTAAACTATCTTGGTATTGTTAAAATGGGCAGTTTAACATTTATGCGTATATAAAGCCTTTAAGCAGAGAAATGCTCAATCTGTTCTCCATTTTGGAAAAGTATCTATTACCTTAGGAAGATTGTAGTCACCTTGACAACATGAAACTTTGCTCAGATTCTGTCAGTTCAATTCTCTCTATGTAGTCAGACATGAAATTGAGTTACAGTGGCCTAATGGGTTACCACATGTCAGCGGAGACGAATTTGTGTGCAGTCCAGTAGCCCATTGCCAATACAAGGCAGAAATCATTAGATCAAACAACTCCACTTCACAGAGGTTTTAAAGACATTTTTTTTCTCATGTGTGCTCGTAGTCTCAGAATGCACATACAATCTATTACTATGCTCAGCTGAAGAGTACGGCATTATTAAGCAGTAATAAGTTGATCTTGTAACTGAACTACAGATTAGAATTTTGAAATAATTTAACTACATCAATTTTAAAGTGGTGAGTGGGGACTGAAAACATGTATATAAGAAATGAATCTGCCTTATATGCTGATAAAATAACACCTGTAGTGACTGCATTTGGTTCATTTGTATGCTGATGACTGGAAATTTTCAGAGGTATCTTAGAATCCATGATTTCCATTTGAAATGTTTCCAGGTGTGCTTAGGCAGCTTTTTCCCATTTATCCCTAGAATTTTGTGTTTATACTTGTCTCAAGAAAATTACATGATCTTTTGGACTTCAGAAAATTTTACCTTAATAATGAATCTTCTTTTTTATTTTTTCAAGCTCTCACAGATTTACTGACATGTAAGGAAACCCCTTTGGAGAGCCAAACCACAACACTATGGAACAGCTATGTTTGGGTTTGATTCTGAACAAAACCATGGTCTTTGTTTTGTAAGTTTTACTAAAAAAGATAAAAGAATTACTATATTTAAATTAATGACTCAATGGATATCTCATCTCTTGATTACAGTTATGCTTATGGCAAGAACATTACCATCAGTTGTAATGCCTGAAAATGTTGTGGGAACTTCAAGAAACCAAGATCTGACTACACGTTGTCAAGTTATGCCTCTAGGGTAATGTGTGGAAGAGAAAGAGGGTTCTGCTCTTTCAGAATTAAAAAAGATTGTGGTCATATTAAAGTTTATGTTGGTTTCATCTTAGCTGACACTAAAGACCATAATTATTTGCAAGAGAAATTTGAATGTAAATATTGTCAGCATTTTTTCACGCTTTTTCATTGTGAAACAGAAACCATTGAATGTAATGAGAAGGAAGTTAAGAAACTCCCTCTCAGGATACCATGAGTTTCTTACATATTGCCACACCCTGTCAGTAAAAACCAGATTTCTTAATTGCAGCTAATCTGGATTGCTTGAAATACTCTACTGCAAGCACCCGACCAAATTCTGTTTAGCAGCAATGCTTACTGTTGCTGCTTGGGTTGAAAACTCCTGAGGTCAGAATTTTATCACCACTTCTTCAGCTTACTAACAGATTCTCCCTCTCATTTTTGAGGGCTGTTGGATTTTTTGTTTGTTTGGATTTTTTATTGCTGTAAGGAAAAGACAGAGGAGAGAAAAGAGAAATGACAGCTCTGAACACTGAGCTATTATCTATAAAATTGATTTAAAATGGCTTATGGAATTTACCTCAGTGCTTGGGGAGAACAGCACTTAAGGAGTAAGAATACTTCCATAATTATGCTCTTCACTGTTTGGTGGTCTCTTTTTTAAGCCATGAGTAAAAGCACAAATGTTCTTTTTGAGTAAGGTGGAACCTGAGACTGATTTCTCATTGACCTCTAAATAACCTGACTGTAGTAACTTACTTCTGGTTTACCTGGATTGGATTAGGTTTGGCAAGGTGGAGGTAGGTTGCTTTCCTGGAAATCTGGCATACTTCACTCCTTACTGAAAATTTTATTCCGTGGCAATTGCACTGCTTTTTGTAAGTATGCTGTGAATGAAGCCAGCCTTAGAACTTTTCTTTTCTATTTTGATTTTTTTTTTGTGTGTATTCCTTTTTACAGATAAGGATGGGCCCAACTGCCCACCTTTTGATAAGTAAAGAATAAAACAGTTAATTCTATCATAAGACCTGTCAGAGTCAGTCTAAGGGAACATGTTATTTTTAGTCCTACTTACTTTTTGGATAAAAGCTTCAAGGGAAAAAGATCAACATATAACTGAAATTAAGCCCTTGACAATGCCTACTCTGCTGTGTAATTCATAAATTAATGGATCATGAAAAGACCTTTAAAAAATGTTATCCATCAGAAATACTACCTTTGTATGTGCAGTGCCTATATCCCAGAAACCCTTGTGTTGAATTTGCCTTGCTAGGAGCCTGCAATCCTTTTGAGAAAGGATGAAAGGACCATAAAATAAGTTTATGTTGTTCAGTGACCAAATGTTATAAATGACTAACACAATATAAGCAGAACAGTAAATCTAATCTTTTGCAACATGTATATTTAACAGTCATAAAATCTACTTTTGGGAATGTTGATATTAGACTTTTGTTTTAGATGCTTCTTGCTATATATCCGAATTACTTAGACCTCTGAATAAAGCTAATTTTTCTTTCTAGAAACAAACATATAATTTCTAAGGTGACAAGAAATCTCCCACAGAAATTGTAGAATAATAGGACCTAGTAAATGCTTGCTATTCAAAATAAGTTTACCACCACGGCATCTGAAAACCTTATCATGAAGGTAATAAACAAAGCATGACTTCCCATCTGTCTTTTTGGTTTTTTAATTATCCATGTGACAGAGAAAGAAATGTGCATATTAGAATAATGTGGGATTGTTTTGCTGATTTGTTTCCTATAATGACATATAGTGTGATATGCAAATATGTATGTGAATGAAGAAATATGCTTTGCATTGGAGGTAAAAGGGGGTCAAGCACTTTTCTAATTTTTATTAGATCTCCAGGAGCAGTTCTCAGGAAAGCCCTAAAACTATTCACCCCACAGGCAGTTTTAATTTTACTGTGTAGGCTTCATTGTGTGACTGTTGACCATGGTGGTTTCTCTGGAAATTTATCAGTCTTGGTCCCCAGCCATGAAATGCCTTACAGAGCAAGATTTGAGGCATTCATCATTCTGTGGGGAGATGGAATAGCAATCCAGAAACCAAAGGGTTTGCTTATGATGGCTGCTCATGCAGAGGAGGTGATCTGGAGTGCCCCTGGCATGCTGGACTTACTGAGGGAATGCAAGGTCTCTTGCCCAGGGTATGTCCAGTATCTGGGTCAAGGAGAGAGCTGATGTGAATAACCACGGTCAGTCATTGTCTGTTGGCCTGGCAGGGAGTCTTGGGTACCACCAGAGTCGGGAGAGAGCCTTGTCCATAGATGTTGCTGTGCAAGAGCTTCCTAGCTGCGAGGAATGCAGGAATGCTCCTGGAGCATGGTCTGAGCTGGCCAAATGCTCCGCCATAGACTTTTTGTTTGCTTATGTTTCATCTCATCTAGAAATTGCTATGACTGGAAAAAAGTAAGGGAGCGTTTTGTTCTAATAAGACCAAACTTGTAAACTTGAAACAAAGCCTTGTAAAATACACGCTTGTGACGTTAGGCTGCTTCTGTGTGGCCTTTATTTTCTTGATGAATTTTCTTCAGAATTAATTTTTGACAGTTTTTTTTCCTTTTGATTGATACATATAGAATGCTATGAGATTGCAACTTGGCAGTTCTCTTATCAAACTGCAAATGGGATCAAAATCAGGGAAGGAAACAGATGCTGCAGTGATTTCCTTGCACAGATGCAGCCCTTCTTCCCTCCACACCCCAGTCACAGCGGGCGTGGTTGAACAGTGAGGGCAAGCTCAGGGCACCATCGTGCTTGTGGCAGGATTGCTTTTGACCTCACTGCTCCTCAAGATGCTGTCTCCTACCCCGCTGCTGGTCAGTAGAAAATGGCTCTATGTTTTGGCACTGACTGTCAGCTGCTTCGATCTCTATTGCCCTGGCTTGCCAGCAGCTGGCTATAGAAACTGCATTTCCCTCCCTATACAAAGTATGTTCAAACACAGGTCTTTTAATTTGATATGTAGAAGTGCCACAGTTTTGAAGCTTCAATTTCCTTCACCATGCCCGAAATAATTTGAGTTAGTTGATTGCTAACAGGACAAAGTTAGATTATTGTCTGTTATAATGCATCCTAGGAGATGAGCCATGATGTGTACTCCATTTGAAGATGGGGTGGGTTTGTTTTATTAGTTTAAACTTTGCCATATAATATGGAAACAATGAATGGTGGGCAACTTGTTCTAAGAACTGTGTTTGTATGGAACAGGTGCAGACAGCACCAGATTGTTGCATTTGTGTTGTGTATAAATCCAAATAGATAAAACCCAAGTTCTCCATTTGTTACGTTTAGACTTAAAGATCTTGTGTGTGTGTATTAGTTAGGTTTATATTTCACCAAGGTAAGTTTTAAAACAGAAAATAATGTGTGTATGCATATTCTTCAACATGATTTCTAGCTTGTAATTATTGCCTAACACACTTAATACTTCTGTGCCCTTCAGCTCTGTAACACTGTCTCACGGTAAGTAAAAGATTAATTCTCTTACTTCATCCCAAAAGGCAAAGATAGTTTTTGTCATTCCTTAGTTGTACAGTTGCATATATAATAGAAAAAAGTAATTTTCTTTTCTGCCTATTCTAGATAGTGTCACGTAGAACCTAATATATACTCACAAATCTGGACTCTCTGTCAAAATACTTAACAAGTCACTTCCTATCTTGTGTAAAACCTTCCCATAGCTACACGGGGAATTTGCTTATGAAAAACTCCAGCAGCCATATGGTAGGTCATTTCAAGCTGACAAATAATACAGTAAACTCTCTTCACAGAAACACAGGTTTGCTTCCACAAGTAAGGTCAGGATCTTCTGAAAGAAGGGAAGAGTGTTCTAGCTTGCTTTTAGAGTGCCTAGTGTTTGTATCACTTAAATCTCAGAGCTATGTGACTCTGCGAAGACTCTCTGAAATCTGAAGATGAACATATTTTTATTATGTAGGAACTGATTATTCACTTTCAACAGAACCTTTTCTTTCTGCCACCTGGCATGTGCCACTATGAATATCCTTAGGATTCTTGAAATGGGAGGCAATAGTGGTGACGCTTCCCACCCATCCCACCAGCTAGCAGTGCTGTTCGTATTTACTGCCACATATGGATGTTATAGCAGAATAATTTTTACATCTACAGAGCTGCAGGGTGCTGTATCTCTATCTGTGGCATTATCATGCCAGCCTTTCTTCCTAGCGACGCTTTTCCACCTTCAGTACAAAGCTGGGACTTGAAAATAAAGTTAGAGGTTTATTTTAACTTTTGACCATCTGTACTGTATACACACTGAAGCGATACAGGCAAAATTCAAACTTACTAAAGCTTCTGTCAAAATCCAAATGGGAAATGAATGTTTGATGTTTTACACATCCAAGCTTCTCCTGTTTCTCAGTTTTTGGTGCTTAGTTTACTTGGAAGGGTCAGAAAATTCAAAACCTAAAATCCATAGGGCTATTGCACTTTCAATAATTACCCACTCAACACTGGAAATTTCAGAACAACATCAGTTGATCTCAAAACAATGTCTCATCCTGAGAGGAAATAGCTGAGAACTTTTTATGAGTTTAAATGTACTCTTGCATTGTAATTTGGAGGATAGCTGAAGTGACACAGGAGAGCAGGAGGCACATTCTAATCAGAGAACTGTATAAATAATGCATGTTATATGTGCCTGAGTGTTGGTAGTGCTATATGAGCCCACCACAGAGGCAGTGGTCAGCTGGGTGGACCAGGAGGCATCTAGGAACAAATAAGGTAGCTGCGGCAAATGAAAGTCAGGAAGTTTCTCATATTTACCCACTTAACCAATCTAAGTAAACTCCTAGCAACAAAACAGTGAGTGAAAATATTACAACAGCAAGTTTCAGGTTGACTTGCTAAAGACATCTCTGGCAAACAAGGTAGTTGCAGAAGTCATTTAATGTATCTTCTCACGTTGGTGTTTGAACAGAAGTGTACAAGACTCTTGGGGTGGGGCAGTTATGAGAGATAATACCCTTGCAAAGAATCTCATCAAAGTAAGATTTTAGCCTGGCAATACAGACAGGAGCGTTGTCCCCCTTCCTTACCCCTATTCAGCAAGCCATGTGTCTCCTCTTTCAGATGACAGACAGGTGTCCAGAAGGCAAATCTCACTGCGTGAAAAAGATGGGAGGTGTTTGCCTTCACTGATTTGTCTGGCTATCTAGCTCAGTTATTACTGATCGCTGGGTCCCAAAGCAAGGAGTGAATGCATGCTTTGCCATGGTTTAATGGTCTTCATGCCAACCTCTCTCCAGTGATGCACTATTAAAAGTGAAAATCACGAAGTGATCAGAGCAGGGACCACAACATGTACTAGAACTGTGACAGTTCACACTTCGTAATTAAATCGACAGCAAGATTAAATAAGGGCTTCTTTTATAAAATGAAAATGAAGAGTACAGGATGGTAAGAGGTAATCTGTCTTTTACTAGAAATAACACCTGAAACATGAATTCTTGTGTTTGTAACTGGGTAAGATCCTATTCAATGCTGATGATATAATATGTGAATGTTGGATGGAAATAAGATGATTTACATTTATTATATGTAATGCCATGTAATGATTACCTAAAATATCTTTCCTCTGTCATGATTTAAAAACAGATCATGTCAGGGAAAACATCGAAAAGAAAAGATTTTGTGAATACTAGGTGTGTGCATACATATTATATTACAATGCTTACTGCTTATGAGGACATAGAAAACAAGCTCCTTATTCTCAAGATAAGTTTAAAGTATTAATTATTTTGAATGTTCTTTAAGAAAATTGGTACTTCTAAAGAACTTTTCTTAGAAAATCAGGAGTTTATAAAAAAACCAACAATTCTTTTTGGGCTTCTTTTTTAGCTAGCTGTGCATACTTAGATGAGACTAGGATTTGCACTAAAATTGTTGAAACTATGTATGTTTTGAATGATAATTAATTTCTAATAGCATCTATAAATCACAGTATTTACATTCCTGATCCAAAAGACAACAAAGAAGTCAGAGACAAAGTATTGTCCATATCTGTAGATATATGCCATAATACAGAAACACAGACAATGTTTTTCCCCCTAATGTTTGTATTTTTCATGCTTTGTTTTTCTTACTCAGAGTGCTCCAGATCAGGATCTCAGTATCTGATTGTGGAACAGCTCCATGAAGAGACATTGCAAGCAATGCTTCCTAGACTAGCTGAGAGCCTGTGGGGCAGAACACTCATTTGGATAATGAGATAATATCAACATCCAGTCTTAAATAGGAATCTCCAACATCAGAGTCTTTACCACCACATTCCTTGCTATTAAATTGTTGTGGTCTGTTTGGTGTTGTCCTGAATATATTAAATCTTTTCGTCCTCAAGAACTAGTGTGATCTTGATATGATTAATTTGACAGCATTTCCAGATTTCTTAAAAAAAAACCCCAAACCAACTGGATTAGCTCTAGGCTTGTTCAGAAATATATCACACATTGCCATTGTAAATAAATTTGATTGACAGTACCTATACGTGTCCTTTGTTCACCATCATAATTCTGTTATCCAGCTAAAAACTATGCTTCGCAAAGCGTAAAATAGATTTTAAAAGGATGTGAAAATGAAAAAAAGTTAAGTTCTTTTAATCTGTTTACTGTTGTTCTTGACCATGCAATTGTATCACATTTTTAAAGTTTAACTTTTATACACATGATAGCTTGAAATGTACTTGATTTTTGTTAATGAAAGGTGGAATTTTCTTCTATTCCCTAGTCTCAAGAAGTCATGGCTATAAGATAGCGTGATGACTCATTAGAATAATGAGGTAGTGATATTGTTCGAAGAAAGTGGTATAAAATGATGCATAGAGGTCTCTTTATGTTACATTGTCATAATGTCATCATTGAAAAATTCTTCAGTGAAATAGATTCAAATGAGTATTTCTTAATAAGACCCAGTTTTTTTATTTTTGAAAGTATTTATTTTATTGCAGAAATTGAAGTTTGACTGTGTTGCAAATTTTGGTATCACCACTTCAGTGTAGATATGTATAAGTGATACCCACGAAAAAAGCAATCTTAACTCTCCGTGTAGTGTTGGGCTCTGAACTGAACGTTACCACTTAGGAATGAGATCTCAGAATTTTAATGAATAGTTCTTATGAAACCACCAATTTAATGCTCAGCAGCAATAAAAATGTAAATTGAATGTTAGGAATTATTAGAAAAGAAATAGAGAACAAAAGAAACTGCATAAATCCCTACAGAGTTCATGTCCCCTCTTCTTAAAAAAATGTAGTGGAGAACTGGAGAAAGTTCAGAGAAAGGAAACAAGAAAAGAATGGAAATGCCTTCACACGAAGATTGACTTATAGATCTTTAAAGTTTTGAATAAAATTATAGGGAGACTACTGCTTCCTTACCTCTTTCCATCAAGATCTAGGTGTCTATGAGCCCAGCATGTAAGCAGTTCAAGGCTACCTTATGTTTTTCATTATGCAGTGCATATTTAGGTGTGCAATTTGTTGGTGTATGTTATGTGTGCTGTGAGTTACCAGAGGCTAAAAAACCACACCAAAAAATCCTTGAAAGAAGATCTCATTGAGAAAAATTAAATACAAAGATATTAGTGGTGGCACAGGAGATTGCAAACACGTCTTCTGGGAAAGCCTTCACTGTGTGTTCTCATACCCTTCCCTAGGCATCTGCTGTTGATTACTGTCAGAGACTGGCTCCTGGGCCAGGTAGAGCTTTGCTCTGAGTAGGACCATTCCTATGATGTGTAGCAGCACCAGAAGAAATTATCAGTGGAGGAGCTGGGCTGTTTAGGTAGTTTTACTGAGAGCAGATGGTACTTCTTGAACCTGAAGAGTTTATGACTGTGGGATAAGCTTATGTCGATGCTTGATACAAACTAAATCTTAAGAACTCAGGATGAACACAGAATGAGAGGAAGAATCTGTGCTTCTCAGGACTATTGCTGCAGGCTGGCTGAACAGAAAACAGACTGGGGACATGGGCAAGAAAATGACATGAATAAACCTCTCTGAAGTAGATGACTGCTGGCTTCAAACTCTCTTGTAGCCTCTGGTGAGTGGACGTGATTTTAACTCCCTTCTCCTAACTTGATAATCACAGGCCTTGAAAGACTGCATAAAGAGTAACATCTACACCACAGTGACTTGCTATGAAATGTAAACCAATGCTACCTTTCACTTGCTATCTGATAAGGCTGATGCAGATAGATGCTTGTTTCTCACACCATCCTCTTTAGGCGGGTGAGAAAGGCCAAGAGCATGAAACCCAGCCATACTGCAGAGCCTCAAGGCCAGTAAATGTGCCTGAGCGTGCTATTTATCAGTGTAGGTATAACCAGAGTGCGTTTTTAGTGTCTTTTACCCAACTGATAAGAGTGGGAAAAAGTATAAGTATAGACTCGTTTGTTTTCCAGAAAAGCAATAACTGTGATTCTGGTTTATATTAGAGCAGCTTGAAAAACTGCCCTGCTCTGGCAGCCCTCTAGACTTTATGTCCAAACTTAGATCACATGTGTTCAAGCTTATATCTACATATAACTACGCAAACACTCGCTCACTTGAAGTAAACCCCTGGGCTGCTGGGCACAATTATATCAGCATTTGCCTAAGTTCAACATTTATGTTCCTTAAGAAATTCTATTACTTAATTTTTGCTTTTTCTCGAATTTAAACAAAACCTTGAAATTTCAAAATTTACTGAGAAATGACATTTGGGAATTGCTTTACTTGAAGTCATCAAAAGAAATCTTTATCAAAGACTTCAATGAAATCAAACCAGCTTGTTTTGCCTTTATTATTTCTACTTTCAAGTGATAACATATTTGAAACATAGTATATAGTGATTTAAGTGATGAGGTCCAACTGAAATTATGTAACCTTTTAGAAGTAAAACCAAATAATTTTCTTTAATTTTTTTGATGAACTCAATACATTTCTACAGATCATTAAGTCAGCACTTGCTAATGAAAAGCAGTTCTTCTGGAACTGCTTCAAAGAGTCCTTGCAGGGTATAAGACTTTTAAAATTCCAGACTGTAGATAAAAGCCCTCCTCCTCTTCCTAAAAAAAAAAAAAAAAAAGAAGCCTTTTACTCTAAAAAGCAAAATTACTCAAACTAAACAAATGTTTATGTTTTGTGCCTGCATGTCACACATGAGTGCCTGTGAATATAGTCTAACACATTTGACAGTTCTGCTGGTCTGATTTAGTACTTAATTCTGCTTTTATTTTTTTATCCCCCAAATTTTTGCACAATACCTGCTTTCATCCTTACTTATTAATACTGGCTAGTGTCTGTGTTATATTCCATCCCATACAGCAATGCTTATAGGAGCATTTTGAAGTTAAAATAACTTTCCAGCATCAATTTTATACTCTGCTGTATTATAATAACTCTTTCATCTTTGTTTTTAAATGCTATTTTGAAAACCACAGATACTCCGGCTTCATACCTTGCTCACCAAAGGAACAAAGACTGAACACTGCTTGGCTCCAAGTGTCAATCAGGACATAACAAGTTAAACAGCAGTCAACACATTGGCAGATGAGTAACACCAAGTGGTTACTAAGCAGTGCCGGGTGCTGTTTGTCCTAGTCTACCTCAGCAGCTTAACGTGTTTACTTATTCATCTGCATCTGTTAGGGTGTAGCCAATGTCAGTTATGGGTAATTTTCCCAGTAGAGGCAAGGTTTTGGGGCTCATCTTACAAAACCATCCAGACCTGGAGGATATTACTGTGATTAAACTAATTGATTTCAATAGGTGCTAATCATGCAGGCTCTGGCAATGCAGGGTGATGAAAAACTTTAGTATGCCCTGTCCCTTGGACAACAACTGTGTATCAAACGTCACCCAAATTCTATCGAGATGAATTTTTTTTCCATCACAATTTGGATATGTGTTTGGTTTTCCTACAGCTGTACCCCATGCTGAGTGGATTCACTTTACCAGTCTCAATTTGGAAAACCAGTCTCAAACTAGGGAACAGCCTGTGGATAAGTTAGGTTCTCATCAGTGCAAGATGTTACAATTTAACGCCTATTACAGGATATGATTAAACAAATGGAGATGACCTAACAAGTTGTCCCACATGTCTGCTAAAATACTTACTCCACTGGTTGTATTTACTGTGCCCTGACTGGTCAATCTGGCTGTGGATGTGGCATTTTTCTGTTTCATACTTGATCTTTCATTGGGATGGGTCTGAATGCAGAGACTCCACTACTCCCCTCTTCGTGCCACCAGCAAGGAGTGGGTGAGCAAAGGATGTGAAAAGCAGCACCATGGAGAGACTGGTAAGGAGCCAGGAATCCCAGCAGCCTGTAAAGGAAGGGACATGGGGAGGTGGGCAGGACAGAAACCCAGCCCACTTGCTCCATGCACCTGCTGGTGCTCACTTGCTCCATGTTCTCACCCTGTTTTGTTTTTTTTTTTTTTACCTCTGAAAGACATTTTGAGCATCCCCAGGACCATCTCACGTGCTTTCCTCCCTTCCCATCTTCTGTGGAAACAAACCACTTGCAGCTTGTCAGCCTGGGTCCTGTGTCTTATATGTTGACTGTAACTTTTATTTAAATGACTGAGCATGAGTTGGAGTTTGCACCTGTGTGTGAGGAAAGAGGCTCCCCAGAGATGCTGTATCTTGGGAAAATTCTCAAGAGCATAATGTAGAATTGCTATTCCCTCTCATTTGGAATAGCCTTTATTTCACCACAGCTTTCATTTCATTCTGTGCTGCCAGATGAAGGATGCAATAAGCCTGATTAAATTTCCATGATTTATATATCCGCAGCACATTTAGTCCATAATTAAGACAATGGGGGACAGAGGCCCCAGCTGTGATGTACAAACAGAGACCTTCACATGTCAGACAAGAGAGAGATGTGTGAGAGAATACAAGTTACGACTGATACAGTATTGATCAGCATACTGGGTGTTAGCCTGTATATATTAGTATCTTCTTACAACTCTTGGAGCCACATCAGAAGAAAAGAGGATTAAGGTGGGTTCTCCAGTAGTTTAAATTTGATTACTTTGCTGAATTACAGAGAGATGTTAAACAAGAGTCTGCTGGGAGAAAGCTGATTGAAATATAGGTGCCTGTGGTGGCGGCTGGTATCATGAACCTGGAAAAAGAGAATGGGGCCATGGTAACGACCTGCAGGTACCTCCATGGGAAACTGGAGGAGGAATCAGGAAGATCCTCTCACTGACCCACTTAGGGAAGAGGAAATGACCAAGCCAGGTAAATGAGGGCAGGATTGCATGGTGAACAAGAAAGCTAATTGTGTTGAATGCAGCTGACAGATCACAGAGGATGGGAAATAGCAATACTCAGTTTTGGCTGAACACAGTTCTGGAGAGAATAATTTGAAAGGGATGAGAGCAGGAAGCTCATCTACATATAACAGATGTGTACCAGATTGCAAGTAAAACACAAGAATATCTGTAAGGTGAATTTGTACACAATGCACTACCACCTCGGGATGAGCAAAAGAAAGAATGTAGGAATATGTAGGAATATACAAGTTAGTGTACGGCTACTTTGTAAACTTGTTTGCAGATTGTGTTTTGTAGGTACCTATCTGACAGCAACTGAAGTATCAAAGCAGCATCAAATGAATCTGTTCCAGTCCCACAGTAACGGGAATCTTAGTTTCTACCCCTGCTTGTCATGGGTGGCCATAGCTTTCATGTCAGAAATCCCTTACTCCTGGTCTCTCTTAGCAGTTTTAACAGTGAGACAGATGTGTGATCCTATCCTTGACAGATAGCAAGACCCACAGTAATTGGAAATAAATGGAAAAACCAGAGAGGGTTATAAAAATTAAGTAGGTTTAAGATGAATACTTCTTTTCAGCAGCTGAGGAGGAGCTCAGAGTGACCAGATAGCATCTGCTGAGAAGTAGGAGGATTTCCTCTGGGTTTTAGGAAGGGGAAAATCTACAAAGCAATGGTGAACTGTTGTGTGCCCCAGTTCACATGACAGTGAGGGAAAAAAGCCGTACTGTGTTTTCTCTGATGTGTCTTGGGATACAAATGGACAGGCAGTTTGGCCATAAGGGACTCCATGGCTGGTGCCAAGCACAGCTCTTTGTCATCTTTTGGGGGTGAATAAGCCAGTTGCATTTTCTGTGCCTGGCAGGCTTCTCCCGAAGGGTGCAGGGCAGATATCCCTTCCCATGGCCAGGCTCATGACGCCAGGTGTGCTATGTAGCCCTAAAGGTCGATGGGGTGAGTGGCAGCCATCCTAGGTGTCAGCAGGTCCACAGGGGTAAATGGGAATCAAACACAGTGTTGTAGCAAGGTTTGGGCCACACAACACCTCCTGTGACATGGATGCCTTTCATGCTGATGCTCAGTAACCCCAGCTCAGATGTCCCCAGTGCACCTGTTATGACAGCAGCATCCTAGACTAGCCCAACTGATTCGGGCTTTTCAGTTCTGGGGTATTTCTCCCTTTTGCCCCAGGCAGGCTGATAACAGGAGCTGGGAACACCTCTGCTATTGGTCCTCTGTCCTCCTGGCCTGCCTCTGCCCCAGATGGAGAAGTGGGTGAGCATGGCTTTTAGGATACTGACAGGCCAAGCCCCTCTGTGTAGGGCTCTCGGTGGTGCTGCTGGAAACAAGACGATGAAGGGGATGAAAGGGCAGCACGGACATCACCCCTGCCATCTCCCGGGGGCCAGGCCATGCAGCAGCTGAGGTGTTACTGGGGACAATGGCAGTGGCAGAGAGATCACGGCCGTTTTCCCCTCCTGTTGAGTGGCGTATGGGAAGAGCAATGAGCTCCTCTCCACCTCTGCTGCGAGCAGCACGGACACCCTTCTCTGCAGCTCGGCCTTCCTTGTTCATTACCGTCTCCTTACCTCCACACCTGTTTGATATTACATATTCAGTTTGGAAATACTGTCCTTTTTGTCCCCGTTTACACCATCTGTTGACACAATCCCGTGTGTGTGTCTGGGTAAGATCCAGCTGGCACACGCAGGAGGCGAGCACATTCACATCTCCTGAAATTGCTGATTCAGGGAGGGGAGGCGGGGGGACGCACACGCTCCAGAGCCCCACACCCCGATAGCGCCGCAGCTGAGAAGCCTATCACTGCCCTGTGTGATAGTGCCAGGCGTTATCAATGCACAGCCATCCTTTCAGCCCCGCCTGCCCTCCCCGCGCCCCCGACGTGCCTGTTGTAATCAGGGGAACAATGGCAGAGGCAGAGTGCCCGGCACAAAGACAACAGCTGCACTCCCGGGTCAGGCTTTGCAGCCTCCCCGCACAATGGCGATGTGTAACCCCATCCCACTGCCCGCCTCGGAATAATTTATTTATGGATGCAATATCTCTTTCACTGGCCTATTTAAGAATGTCTTCTCATAAATGCATGGAAATTGAAATTATTCTCTGCTTTTCCCCCGAAAGATTAAGGTATCTGTTCTGTACAGATAAATAGCGCAATTTTGGAGGGGAAGAGGGAGAAAAGCTGTTGGAATACATGCAATAAAGGATGAGGAGAAGTTGATTAATTGTGATGTGTGCATTTTTAAAATTAAATATATTTCATTATTAGTGTCTTTGCAATAATAGGCACATGTTTAAAAATAGGAAAGAAATCTTGAAGTAAGGAAAAAAAGGCGATGAATGCTAGTCTTTCCCTGCGAGAGATGACTGGTTGCCTCTTCGGTAATAAAACCTCTTTCACCCTCACAGACTGTAAGCATGAGCATCTGCTTAGGACAGAGAATTTTCTACCACCCAGGAGACAGTGAATCATCTCTCACATGGAAATATGGTTGGTTCAGCACACTGCTTGCTTCTCTTAAATACAGCATGTGCAGCTTACATATCATCTAAATGTGTAGCGTGACACAAGATCAGAAATAAGGACAATTCTGAGATCTCTAAAAAAACTAAAACCAGTAAAAAGTTTCTTCTGATAACTTCCTATAGTCAGTAGTTTCAACACCCTCCCTATTTTTTAATGGTATCTCTTTAATCATTTTTTTCTCTTTATTTTCACTACAACTAAGTTTAATTTTATTTGTCTAAATCCTGATCTCTGAATGCAAACAAGTAGCAGCTCAGCACTTTCCTGTGTTAAAGGAGTTGCTTTAGGGATCAGGAACTTGGAGTGCTTCATCCATCCGTGTTTTGTGTGTGTGTGAACAGATCTGTGTAAGGAAAGCATGACAAGATAGTCTCCAAATAGGAAAAAGCTCTGGTGCTTCTAAACACTCTCCAGACCCCTCCATCTGATTTAAAAACCAACTAAAAGCTCCTTGTGATATGAAACACACTTTATTGGTCACTCTGGAAGGAATTTTTTTAAAATGAAAAACACCATATGTAACATTATCACTTGTTCTGTATAAAGTGTGCTGGAAAAATGCATGGCCTCTTTATATCATCCTCTCTTCCATCTCCTGCAGTCCACAGGAAAAGCCTCATGACTGGCAGCTGTTTGACTGCCCTATTATCTGAGCCTGAGTCCAGTCTGGCTAATTACAGTCACTGATTACTAAACACTGAGCAGCACTGTCACCTGCCTTAGCCTGACAGGATTATACCATCTGTGCCACATGGCCAGGGTATGGAAAGCTGGTGAAAGGTCACAAAAAGGGGCAAATAACCCTTAATGGGAGGTAAATGTATGTTTACAGACGTGACAGCTGACTGTCATTAGAGTATATATACGTATTCACAGCTGAAGATACTTCTCAAGGAAGAATAAGGGGCATACGAAGTGTGGCTTTGCCAGACAGTTGGGTTTTTTTCTGCCCCCAAAATAGGTGTTATTTACTGGGAAGAGACTAAATGCATTTCTGCCAGACACACTGGAGTAACACAGGACCAAATGTTTTCTCTCCTCACCTCCCTAGACTTTGTCTGCCCAGAAGTAGCAGTTTAGAAAACCTGATCTAGTGAAGCTGGTGCAAGCCTTTGTGCAGGTGAACTGTCTGCTTTAAAGGAGCTCATTGGAGCTGCTCGATTTGTATTTGCAAAGGCACCAAAATTAACCCTGCTGGGCAATGGAGACTGGGCTACTCTCAGGGAGCAGTGCAGGAGCCATAAGTAGAGGGTTCCCCCTCTCCAATACCCTGCTCCAGTGCATGTATTGCCTCCTCCTACCTGCAGCACCTGCATGAACACTGCTCCTTCCTGCACCTCGTCTCTCACCAAAGCCTACACACTTGTACCTGCCCTCTGCTCTGCCCAAGACTCTCTTATAGCTGTTGCTTTTCTTCCCCTGCATGCTAGAAAGTCTTCTCTCTTTTCCCAAGTACATGTGACAATGCACCCTATTCACAGAAAGCTTCATGTGTTACCTCTTCCTTGTTTTATGTCTCCATGAATTTAGGTTATGACTCTCCAAAGGGTATTTGGCAACTTTTTCTATGTATCTGGGCTGAGCCCTCCTCGGGTCAGAGAGACATAGTGTTTATTTACTGCTTTGCTGGATCATTCCATCTCAAGTCTGATCCCTCCTACACCTTGGAGGTTATCTAAGTTATCCTGAAATCACCATAATTTGTGGGCTTGGAAATTTTTTCTTGCTTACATGTCTCTGGAACATTTTGCAGGCAATATATCCCCAAGAGCATCCATAAAGTGGCCTAAATCTGACTCTGCATCCCATCAGCTTGTCCAGGACTATTATCTGTGGAGAGGATTGTGATGCAAAGTCTGACATGGTCTCAGGGTTGTCAGTCTTCTGTTATCAGCTGCTCAGTGACTTCCACTATGACCTCCTGTGGCCACTCCCCCAGGTTTGGGTTGTGGACTGGCAGCAGTGGGTAGGAAGCATCCTCCTCCTCACTGTATTCTGCTTGAAATATGCAGATTTTTTAGCCAGAAAAGCAAGCAGTCTGTGCAACTGGAAGTGATTTATTTCAGCTAAGTCATGGTGTCACACGCTTACTACCTTGCTTTTATTCTCCTTGGATTTCTTGCCTAGGCATTCTCTTTTGCTGTCAAATTTGTATTATGTTTCTCCAGTTGCGTTCAATTTGTCTGGTCACTATTTACCAGGTATTTTAGTATGTGATTCTAAGATAGATGTTCGACTGGAAAAAGATGACTACAAATGGCCTTGCATACATCAATTCACACCTTAAAGAAAAACACATGAATCCCCAAAAGGTGTATGTATAAGTCAATAACTGAAGCAGTCTTACATTTTAATGGTGTAATCTTTTCAGAAATCAAAATATAATTTATTTCATGTCAAATAGGTGACCAACATTTGACAGCCATGGAGTACAGGAATTTTTCAAAAGGTATCAAATCGAGATGTCTAATGTTCCGAGCTCATCTGTGTGGTTTTCTAGTAGTTGCTCTGTTTTGGTCTTTTTTTCTCGTGGGTTCTTTAAAATTGTTCTCAGAAGCAGACACATTCAGAAAGCAACTTCGTATACACCTGTGTGTACAAGTGTATGTTCACCAGGCTGCCAGTGGAGTCAGCCACTGACACTTTTTGGGTGGCATCACCACCCAGGCTGGGGCTGGCGTACTGGAGCAGTGTTGCAGTGATGATCCAGAGGACTGGGAGGAGAGGAGTGAGATAAAATTCAGTGGGACAAAATGCATGCATTTTTTCAACCAATGCTGTGGCTTTCCTTTGGAAACTGAAAAGGAGCACAATTGGCATCTGATGGCAGACTTCAGTCATTGGGGTGCTACTGATGTGCTGTGGCTGTGGAAATCTCAGGTTGATTCTGAGAGACATCATTTCCAGGGCAGATAGAGGAATACTTTTAACTCATTTGGTTACCAGCAGTTACCCTTTTGCCTCTTGACCCTCCTCTGGGTGAATACAGGCAGGCCTGGTGCCTGGTCAGCCATGTCCAGAGCAGATAAGTGCAAGCTGAAGCAGGTGTGGAAAGCAGTTCTTAGGATGAACAGGGGACCTGGCAGCTTAATTTGAGAGAGACAGCTTAGGGAGTGTAGCTCATTTAGCTCCTCAAGACAAATGCAGAGAGAGAAAAAGAGGTGATTGCTCACTCTAAATTTATCAGCAGAGGCAAATGCCAGAGAGGGAGAGGAACTATTTAAGGTGAAGGACAATGTTGGCCTAAGAACAAAAGAGTGCAATCTGGCTATGAATAAATTTAGGTTGAAAATTAGAAAATGGTTTCTAACTATCAGAGGAGTGAGTTCTCAACTTTTTAATAGGAATTCAAGAAATCCAATTCCTATTCAGTCCAATTTGATAAGATTATTAAAAAGCTGCCTGTGATAGGAGGGAACTAGTCTATGGCTTAGAAGGTCTCTGTCTCTGAGCACTGATGGATACAGGTTGACTCGACTGGAATTACATTAAGAATTTTTAAAAGTCAGGACTCAAATTGTCAAGAGAGTGTTAAAAATTTTTGATTCTTTGGACTGTAATGTCTCCTCTGCATTTCCCTGCCTTTTCTATGCACCTGTGAAACACAGAGGATAATTCCACCCCTCCTCCCCATTTAATCACACTGGGGTATTATGAAAACACCCTCTCTGTGGTATTATGAAAATATAGTATTTACTGTTTGTGTAGCACTCAGGAGCGCTGTGAGGATGAGTACCAAAGGAAAAAAAGCTGCGATAAAATTAATAATTTTGGCTGCACAGCTAGGTTTGAATTACATCTAGTAAATCATGCCTAGGGCAACACACTGAGTGAGAAGAAAATAAAATATTGAATAGTTGCTCATTAAGTGAACACCAGCTATTCTGTGAACTGAATAAGGCAGGGTCCCAAGGAAAATACAGTATGTGATTTTGTAATTGAAGATTAGAAGAGGGCTGAATTAAGGTTGCACAAGGTTTTCCTTATGACTTTCCAGCATCAAGGACCTGGACAACCAGAGGATCAGGTCCAGCTGCGTGGGTTAATCAAAGGCAGGCCCTGCTGGACCAGCCTGATCTCCTTCTATGGTAAGGGGACCTACTTAGACACTGAAGTGCTGGAGCAAGTCCAGAGAAGGGCAGTGGAGCTGGTGAAGGGTCTGGAGCACAAGTCCTATGAGGGGCAGCTGAGGCATCTGGTATTGTTTAACCTGGAGAAAAGGAGGCTCAGGGGGGACGTTATTGCTCTCTACAACTACCTGAGAGGAAGTTGTAGTGAGGTGGGGGTTGACTTCTTCTCAGGTAAAAAATGATAGGCCCTCAAGCTGAACAACAGGAGCACCTGATCGGATATTTGGAGAAATGTCTTCACTGAAAGGGTTGTCCAGGATTTGAACAGACTGCCCAGGGAAGTGATGGAGTCACCGTCATGGAGGTATTTGAAAGAGATGCAGCTGTGGTGGTTAGGGACACGGTTTAATGGAGGACTTGGCAGTGCTGGGTTAACAGTTGGACTCGAAGATCTCAGAGATCCTTTTCAACCTCAGTAACTCTATGATTCTATGAATAGCCACCCACCCTCCTATCTCGCCAGCCTGCGTGCAGGGAGATGCTCTGGAGTGCACTGTGTGAATACCCCCCACAGTATTCTGCCCTTGGCACAGGCAGCTGGAGAAGAATGGGAGGGTTGCACCAGCTCACCCACAATCAGCTTCTCAGAGTCAGGGAGAGAATAGTGTTCTGTCTTGTGGAGAAATTGGGAATTTATTTCATCCCAGCTTGGAACTCATCCCGTCTCTAGAAATTCTGTATAAATGCAAGTTGGAGGAGTGATTAAAATGTTGACTGTTGAGCCAAGAAGATTGGGTAGCCCAGGCAAACTACCTTCTCGTGAATTTTCAGGTGTAGGTGGCTTTGAATGTAAAGCTCAGGCTTTGCGTGTCATTTCAGGACTAGCACACAGACTGCCAAGGAGGAGTGTGTACAGTCCCAACAACCTATGTCCATTTCAAACCTTTCACTTTCCTTGAAAGCAAGAGTTTGGAACAAAGGTTGAAGATAGCAATGAGGCAGCAAACATTCTGTCATTATTTTTCCAAGTAGTTGCAGCACTGTGGGTCACACACTGAAATAAATGTCAACAGACCATCATGGTTAAGGTGAGCTGTGGCTGTGGCAGGAAGAACTGCCCCTGTAACAGTGGCTGGCAGTAACTCTCCCCTGGGCACACAACACCTGATACCAGTACAGATGGCTTTGTTCTAGTTGGAGTGTCTGGTACGCCACCATCAAATGCTGAAACAAAATCTTGCTATTTTTAAAATAGCTTTGATATAAAGGTCAAACTTCTAAAGTGAAGTTTGAGCCCCTCTGTTTCTTGGCACTTGATATCTTCCTCAGCTGAGGACTGGTTCCCAACGTGGGGATGCTCACCTCTTCCTGGACACCCTGCATTTTCAAAATGGGCACTGATAAAGCAAGCAAAACTTCTGCCAGTTCTGAAAATCATGATTCAAATTCTTCAAAAGTTATCCAAGAAGCATACAGCTCTCAGCCTTGGGAAACAATATTATTTATAGGCTCACCCAGAATACTTGGCTGGATATTTTCTGTGCGAATTGATGCAAAGGAGTCTGGTGTGACTATACAAAGGCAGACACACCCCATATTTAAAATATTCCTGGTTTACTGTAGTCAACCATATTTTCATGTTTGTTTGTCATAGCATGCATGTCTGTAATTATGTGCTGATGGCACATTCTTACCAACTGAAAATATTATCAAAAAATACAGAGCTATCTCTAGATGCAGACCTTGTTTGTGACAGCAATGTTTGCTATTGAATCACAAACCACAGAAAGCAGTGATTTGCACAAGAGCATCTAATGCATAAGAAGTGTGCTGAACACTACTTCTGCACAGGAAGAGGGAAGGAAAAAAAACATATTCATCTCAGTAGTGTTTAAACGATAGTGCAAACCAGTAATTACGTGCAAATTATGACCTTGCCCCCTTACAGTCAGCTCCTCAGTAAACATGACTACTTTTAATTTCCATGCCCTCAGCAACAAACATCACTGTTTTCAGACTCAGTTCAATGCTTTTCTTCAGATTTTTTTTAAATTAAAAATATGTGTTTTTATACTCCAAACCTTAAATGAAATGCTGGGCTTTTTAATATTTAAGGGATTAATATTTAAATATAAAACTGGTGGTAAAAATATTAGCTTTTATAAATTTTCGTCTCTTCCTTTAAGCTTTTCTATCATTAAAAGGCATTACATACAAGTTTAAAGTTTAGAGGTTCTTTAAACATACATATTTTTCATTTTCTTTTGACATTCTGTAATGTTTCCAAAGCTGAAGAACTGTTGAAAAATTGTAGAAAATAATGTGATTGAAGAAATGGATGTAATGTACATGGAAATAGACGAGAAAATACAGAAAGAATGTGGGAGAAAAATGGGAAAGAAGCACACAAAATTACATGTTAAGAAATACAGGTTAAGAGTACATTTTAAAAAGTAATGGAGAATCTGACTGAACTGGAAGTGACTTAATTAATGGAACTTGTTTCCATTTTTTAATATTTCTGATTTTTCTATTTCTTTAAACAATAAGGGGCAAATAAGAACTGAACCCCAGAGCTTACATATTATCATGCATTTCAGTGTGACAAACTGTAGCTACACACAATTATGTGCTATCAGTTGCTGAAGTGGAATTCATTATTTCCTACCTTAAGCTGTCCTATAAATTTGCTCTGCACTGTTAAGCAGATATCAAGTTCTGCCTAGAGATAGAAACACTGCTGATGAGCAAAGGGGATCTTAATAGCTAAGTTTGTTGATGCTTCTATTAAACTCAAAAAACATTTTGAAGAAAAGACAGAAATCATTCTTCCATGAACAGTCACGTTGCATTTTCTCAGCATTTCCCCTCTGATGTTCTCACGAAGCACAGAGACGGGGTCGTGGTTTCAGTTGCCTGGCTTAGGTTAATGCCAGAGCATATTTTGATGCAAAATTGCCTTGGCCTGGACAAGCCTAAGGGGCATCGTGATTCCTCTTGGGTAACCCAGGTGCTTCAGTGGCTTTACCTGCAATGTGCTCTCCTGAGGTTTCTAGTGGCACGTCCTCTGATGGCTGCAGCAGTTTCTGCCTGACCCACTACATTAATTCTTCCCAGGAAACTTCTCTGGGATGTCTCTGTGGGCTTGGCATGCGCCATGGCAGCACAGGGGTGTGCCAGAGGATACACTGACACATTCCCGTGGAGCTACTCCCTATCCACACCAGCGATGACTACAGGTCAGTGCATTGTAACCCCTGTTTGAGAGACAACATGAGTCAACAGCTCCACCACAGCAGGGCTGGAGGCTTATGTGGGTAGATGGGATTTAAATAATTGGCAGGGGCAGGAATGAAACCTGACTTAACTTGATTAAAGAGGAATCCTAGCTCAACTCTGTGGATGTGAAATGCTGCTCACTGCTGTTTTGTCGGCTAAAATCAGAAACAGGTTTACTCCTGTGACCTACCTGGAGTTCGGACACACTTTTTCCCATTAAGACACACCTTTAAATGCTTTGCAAATATCAGCAAATTCAGTTGCACAATGACAGTTTCTGCTGGCAGGCAGACTGCATCTTCAATTTTTGGATGAGGAAATAAGGCAGGATTGGTGACTGGCTCCAGGCCACATCCCCGTGTCTGTGTGGCACTGGGAAGCACTGTAGAAAGACATCCAGGCTAGCACGGATTTCTATCAGAATGGGGCTCCACCCTGGCTAATTAGTCTGCTGCTGGGGAGCAAGGTCTTTCCAGCAGGGCAGAGAGCTCTGCTAATGCAATCCTGCCTCCAGATGCTTCATGTGGGGAGCCCATGGCTGGTCCACAAAATGCTTCTTCAGCTCCGAGGACTTAATGAAGAATGAAGTGTGCTTTGTGGCTCGACAACAGCATTTATGAGAGCAAGTCTCTTGCAGCTGTACTCAGAGCTGAGAGCTCAGAACTCCTTTATTTTTGTTTCCTTTTAATTTATTTATCCAATATTTATTTACTTATAATTGAGCAACAACAACAAAAACACACAGATTAAATAAAAGTATCCAATCTGTAAAAATATGCAACTGTAGTTCATGACAGTGTAGTTCCAATAGGGAAGTCAGGAACTTGCTGTGACTCAGTGGCTGATTGTAAACTACAGCATAGAGAGGGAGTGCCTGACTCAGCAGATGCCGGAGCCTTCAAAGGGATTAGAGCTGTTGCCAAGGAGCTCCACCCTTTTTTTTTTCCTCCTTAAATGTGTCTTAAGTTTCTTGTTCTTGCATTACATTATATATGAGAAGCATGTATGCTATTGAGTTGGCACATCCAGAATAGGGAGCACTTAAACGTCAGATTTTCCCAAAGGATTACAATTTGATTTGATCTGCATATGCACATCATTTCATCACTGCAGAATCTCTTCTCTACAGTTAATATCCCCCATCCCCCCATCCCCCCAGATTTACTAACACAGTAGATGCAAACATTTCAAAATAGGTACTCTAAAAACAAAAACCCAACCTAAGTCTTCATAAAAAAAACATTTACAAGCTGAGCACACCTGCACGCCTCTTGGACCACAATTTCCAGTTGCCTTGTGCACCTCTGGAGCTTGTGTATCACTGCGGTTCCTCTGGGAAATTGCTCCAGGGAGCCTTCTCCATTGCAAGATGAATTGCTTTCTAGGGGGCTGAGACAGCTCCCCATGCCAGTGCCAACCTGTTTCATAACTTCTGCCTCTGTGTAACCTTTTAAACTGAAAAGATAAAAATGCAGGGAGTTGGTCTATGCTTAAAGAGTTTTGCTGGCATGGCAATAGTATAATTACAACACAAAATCCCTACTGTGAGTTCAGTCCTACCATCAAAAGGCCTTTTTGTTGTTATAATGTAATCTGTTCAGCAAAGTGGTTTAATTCCTACCAGCAAAACAACTTTTTTTTGCTAGTATAAGCTGTTTCTCTGTGCAGGGTGTTGGCTGTGGCAGGGCCAGTGCTGTACCTCCATTGAGTGCCAATGTGCCCAGAGGATGAGCTGCCATTTTCCACCTCCCAGGGCTGAGGCACTTGACGCTCCAAAGGGATTAGAAGGCGTGTGATGAGTGTTGGGTCAAAAGGGAATTTCAATCCACCTTTCAGTCTGGCTCCTTTGCATAAGCCCTTTATATTTCTAAATCTGTGTCTTTACTCTGCAGATTTGTCGGCCAGGGCTGAGCTGGTTTGCCTGCATAACCCAGCACCATTTCTGACACTGAAGGCATTTTTGGACTGATACTGAGAAAAACAATGATTTTTTTTCACAGGACTGTGAACTAAACCCTCAAGTTTAATGTTCTCTGCTCTCAGCCCATCACTTTTGTAGGCAAAATTGTTTAAATCCAGCTGGGGCTTTCCATATACATAAATATACAGAATGTCACCTGCCAGTTTGTGGTGACTTGGTGACAGCTGATGCAAGGTGCCACTAGAGAAATGCAGATGCTCAAAGTGGGGTTTCACACATACACTGTCCCCATCCTTCAGTTCTTTCCTGCTGTTTTTTTGTAGGAGGAGTGCACAAGTTTGCACTTGGCAGATCAGGGGTGGGATTTTAGATGCCCTTCCCAGGGGTGGGAACTGGGGCTGGGTGGTTCACAGGGCAGTGGTGGATCAGGCCGTGGATAACATCTATCTGATCCTATCCCTTACCCATGAGGAAAGGCACAACCATATAGGATTGATGGCTTTTTCATAAATATATGCGGCATGTTTGTTTTTACCCACATTTCATCAGTTTTTATTTTAGTCTAATTTCAATATTCTGTGGGATTGGTACCAGAATTAATAAAATGCAGCAATAAGCATTATATTCTCTTAGCCAGCACAAGCATTAACTGCTTTGGGTTTTTTTTAGTACTTGAGAAACAAATGCTTCAACCTGTTTTATCAAACCTCCTGGCCCTTCCGTGGCAGATCACTGGAGCCATTTTCAGGGTATCGCATGCCAAAAAAAGCAGGGACAATCTGGAAGGAACAGGTGTATTGGCTTCTGTTACTGCTTGAAGGAGTAAACACCTAATTTGCTGTTCCCACAAAGGAGGTAAACATTTAGCTCACAAAAAGTTTCCTTCCTTCTGAGAAAGTCCCACTGGTATCGACCTAAATAAATTCCAGTAGTCAATCTTTTTTTAAAATTTTTTTTTGTAAAAAGCTTCATCTCCTCTATGGCACTCTATTTTGCATTGTAACTACTTGTAAAGAGAAATGGTTTTTGCAAGCAGGTTGGACATTTTACTCTCTAGGGTGGTTTTGGCCAGAAGGAACTGTGCTGAGGTACAGCAGTTTGGGCTGACCTTCTTCTTGCTGCTGGTGTGCTTTAGGCTTGCTGTTCTCATCAGGTGCTTTCCAGGAGACATACTTCAAGCTCTTCTCAGGATGAGGGAAGATAAAATAGAATAGAAAGTAAATTTTGCTGCTGATGAAAAAGGAGTATTTGAAGAGGTATCTTTTGAAGACTTGGGGATTTACAACATTTGGAAAACCTAACAGGCTTGGTGGAGATTTATGCAAGGCCAGTGCGTGAATCTGCATGTGCTCCGTGTGCATCTGGTGAGGCACCTGAACTGAGCCCAGAGGGTCCATCCTGCCTACCTCACATCGCCTAGCCATTAACTTCAGACTCTCAGAGTGGAAGCTGCTGCTTAGGAAGACTGAAGAAGAGACAGGATTTGGGTATGGGGATGTGGACACTATGCCAGAACAAAACCAACAAAAAGAGCACTATCAGTAAATTGCTCTTTTGCTTTAATTGTTGAATGCAACAAACCTGACCGCCTTAATCCTGGTAACTCTGCCTTTCTTAGATTGCTTAATCTCCAAAAAAAGGCTTTATTCATGGTTTTACAAACCATGGTATCTCAGAGTGAACTTCATGTCTTCATATATATTTTTTGTTTCTTTTCAGATTATATGTTTGATCTGAAAATAGGGCCAAGAGTCTACAGGGTTGTACCTTAGCAGTAACTTTCAAAATCAGAGTTCTCATGAAATCTGACTTGCAGTAGTTGTTTAGGGTTTTTTTTATCTGGTTGGTATCTAGCTCTTGTCTATTCTCCCCAGCGTATTTCTAATTGTTTAGAGTGTATCTGCAACAATTGAGTCTTTCTGAGGTTTGCATTCAGTTTGCGAATTGTACATCTGAAGCTGAAAAATAAGCTCTGTATTTTTGTGGTAAAATGAGGTTTGCCAGGCCCCTTCAGAAGCGACAGCAGTTTTGTGGTTTGTTTCAGTTAACATGGGCTGCAGGGAGTGCCTGAACCTTTTGGTGCCCTCACTGTGTGCGCAGCTGCCTTTCCTAGATGAGTGGATGGGTGCAAGGGTTCTGGGGGTTTTTTTGGTGGTTATTTTTTGGTTTTGTTTTTTTAAAATAACACCTGCAGAGAAGTGGAGAGCTCTCTGGTTTCCAGTTTTGGCCACGTGATTATAAAACAACTGTGCCAATACCATCCTTCAGGACATCTGTGAATGACTGTGTTTTCCACCCACTGTTCAAGTCACTCAGTTTGAGAGCTCTGTATTCTGTTTTTCAAACTCTTAAAAGGTGTTTTGTTATGTCCATGGCACACTTTTCACAAGCTTGTTGCTTTAGAAAGTCGAATTATGGATGGTGATTTTCTCGTAGTCCAGGATCTCAAGGTGTTCTTGCACTTGTCTCATTCATGCTGCAGAAGGTATGTTACAGATGGCTGGATCATTGATGTGGTCAGCCTGTGTATTTTTTTTTCTCTCCAAGCAATGATATTTCTTTTAAATTGCCTTTTTTTAGCTTTAGCCTAGCACTTTCCAATGCTGCTTAGGCTCTCTTAGCTTGCTTCTCTTCCCGAAATAATGCATCTCCCTATATCTTCCAAATAGTGCATTTTTCAAGTGAAATACTTGTTTGCCAAGTAAGAATTTGCAGAGACAGGGTCTCCCTGTGGGAGTGTTGAACATGTACAATTGTCAGTAGGTTTTCTGAGGAGCACCTGCCAGAGCCCTGCTGCTGCTCTACTACATGAGACAGAATGGTGCCTGGCACCAGACCTCTCCAGAATGGTGTTCTCTGTGGGTGGGGTGGATTTACTTCTTAAAAATTTATATATTTACTTCAAAGCAGATATTCAATTTCTCTTGCAGTGACCCCAAATGAAAGCTTGTTTCTTTTCTCTTACCTTCATCTATTTAGCACCTACTTCTGCTTTGGCCTGGAAGAAAGAGAAGCTGCCCAAAGGTGAATTGCTGTCTGACAGCTCTTCCAGTTCTGTCGAGAACTGAAGTCCTCGTCCTGGGAAGATACTTTTGATCTCCTTCTCATCAGTTCTTCACTGAACTTATGCTCCCTCTCATTTTTATCCCACTGATGTTTCCTTTTCCTTTCAAAAATGGTTATTTATCCATACCTTTATCTGCATAGTCCTTTACTGAGGAACAGTTACTCTCTGTTAGGCAATATTCTTCTAATATTTCTGTCATTTCCCTTAAAATATTTGAGTTTTTTTTCATTTTCCAAAATATTAAATGGCACAAAGCTATGACCTAGCCCCAGAGAAAAATCACGAGAAACGTTGCTGTCTCTCTGTTTTCATATAACTTTTAAAAGGATCAAAGAATTAACTTCCTTTCTCACTTAATCAAGTGAACCTGGATTTGACTTCCCTCTTGCTTTTTATGTGACTCAGTGCTGAATATCTAGGAGAAATTCAGGATTATTTTTTCAATGGTGGAGCCTTTATCAACAAAACTTCCAATTTTTGAAAGTGATCAATATTGTTTGCTACTATCTGCTTTCCATAAACCTGTTGTTCATTATTACTTCTACTATTAGCTGTAAACTCAAGTCTTTTATTTGCTTTTCTGCGGTGCTCCTGGGGTCTCTGTCAGAGCAGGAGGATAGCCCATTTGTTCTTGCAGTCACTGGGGCAGCATCAGCTCTCTGCCAGGTATCTGCAACTTAATGACTGCTGTACTGAAAACCAATATTAAAGGTCTGATGACCTTCTCCACCAGCATTTAACACTTTGAGACTACAAGTTAGCTGGACCAGTTAATTTCCATATGTTTAACCTTTTGTACCTTGATCTCACTTCTTGAGTATTTCTGCCTCTGCTGCTAACCTTTCTACAGTTCTTAACAGTTAGCTGATATGTATTTGTTACTCTCAGCTTTCAGTCTTTTAAAATTATTATCCTTATTTTTAAGGTTGTTTTATCTCTTTTTTTTAAAAGCAGGTTGACATGTTAATCACACTATTTTGTTCATTATATTGTTTATTTTATATATATATGTATATTTATAGGTAATAAAATCTATTTATTATGGTCTTTTTTGTCTTGTTTCTTGAATATTTCCCAGCTATAATTGAATTTTTTTTATTTAAATTTCCTCTTCCAGGTGATTTTGTGCATAACAATTCTCAGCTTTGTGAACCTGGAACTTCCAAAGAGCCAAGCGTATAATTCTGTTTGCACATAATTACATCTGTTAAATGGCCTAAGCAGCAGTCAATTTCTATTCTCTGATCAGTTTTTCTGTGGCAGACTGAAATGTAAGGCAAAATTCCTTTCATGTGGATACAATTTGTTCTAAGCATGAAAAGTGACATATAAAATGTCTTAAGGACACTTTGGTGTTGGCACCAAGAGACACCCAGCCCATTTCAGTCTGCAGTCTCTTGGTGCAGATTTTCGTGGTGTGGTGGTTTCACCCCAGTCAGCAGCCAAGCCCCACGCAGCCCCTCACTCACTGCCTCACCAGTGGGATCTGGGAGAGAGTCAGAGGGGTAAAGGCTGGGAAACTCGTGGGTTGAGATAAAGACAGTTCAATAGGGAAAGCAAAAGCCACACACACAAACAAAGCAAAACAAGGAATTAAGTCACTGCTCCCCATGGGCAGGTAGGTGTTCAGCCATCCCCAGGAGAGCAGGGCCTCATGACACATGGCAATGACTTGAGAAGACAAACACCATCACTCCAAACGTCCCCCCTTCCTCCTTCCAATCTCCAGTTTTATACACTGAACATGATGTCACATGGTCTGGAATGTCCCTTTGGTCAGTCTGGGTTCCCTGTCCTGGCTGTGTCTCCTCCCAGCTTCCCAGGCACCCCCAACTTCCTCACCAGTGCAGCATCACAAAAAGCAGAAAAGGCCTTGGCTCCGTGTAAGCCCTGCTCAGCAATAACAAAAACATCTCTACATTATCAGCCCTGTGTTCGGCACAAATCCAAAACATAGCCCCATGCCACCCACTGTGATGAAAGCTAAGTCTAAAACCAGCACACTCAGCTGGGGAGATGCTTGAGGAAACGAGCACCCTGCACTCTGTTGTGATCACCCAGGCTGGACTTTCTGTGCTTGTGCAGTTGGGGCATTCAAGCCACCTGCTTCTCAGGAATGGAGAACGACAGAGCACCACTTTCTGAAATTTGTGCTCACTGAAACCTTCCTAAATTGGAGGTTTATCAGGATTTTCAAGTTCTTACTATGACGATTTAGTTACCAGATTTTAACAAGAAAAACTGGAGTGATTTTTTGCTCATATGAGGATCTCAGTCCCTTTTGTCTGTGGCCAATGCTTATATGACTGGGGTAGAGGCTATTGGAGAATTCTTCTCCAGGTGTCATAGTGATGTACTTCATTTTGTTCCAAACATCTTTATCTTGAGCTTAAAATACTCTTTTACTCTTTCTTCAATTTCCTCCTTTGTGTTAGCATCATGTACTTTGGTGTAGTCATCAAGGAACCTGGAAAGCCACTTCTACTGAGATAGGGGTGGCCTGAACTTTGTCACGCCTTCTCTCTCTTCAAGGTAAGATGAAATTCCACAAACCCACTTACATTTCACTCACTGTGTACCTTCAACAAAAAATCAGGAATTGTCCTGTGGATGATAGCCAGCATCCTTACACATCTTCAATTTAACTTCAGAGTTGATTAATTTTGTATAATTTTAAAACAGCAGGTTTGTGCAGGAAAAGAAAGTGATTATATAATTAAAAGTTGTATGAAGCACACAAGGAGGCTGAATTAAGATGATGCAGGCAACATCTGTTCCAGTACATTATGATTTCTGAATGCTAAATATATAATATGCTTATATTGATTTGTGTATACATAATACCCCTTAGATAAAAAAAAAAACCCAACAAAACAACAGAGATCCTAACAATATGTGGAGTATATGAATTACCAGACAGAAAAACATTACATACAATAAAAACTCATTCAGTTATGATATTCAGTTTTTCTCTGGACGACAGATATATTTTCCTAAAAATTCTGGATTTTTCTAGTCTTGTTCAGTTTCTTGTTTTGCAGCTGAACTCACAAGTTAAGCCTATTTTATCTCTATTTGCTCATGGAGCATCCTTTGCTAGCTGAGTTGCAGCTGGAGATATGCTCTCTGCTACACCTTAACTTTGTTGATAAGTTCCTAGTTTTTGAAATGGAATGGGAATAAGTGAGGAAGGAGTGAGTAGACCCCCAGGGCACTCTCCCTTCTGCTTGAGATGGAGCTACCCCATGGCCATGAAGCTGAAGCTTTGGCACAGCCTCCCTATGTAGTTCAATTGCAGTAATTCAGCCTGGAGCTGTCAGTCACAGTGCATCCTTGTTGGCAGAAAGGGCAGGGGAAAAACCAAGCATATTCCATCACTAATACCAACTAATAATAGCATGAGCTTAGCTGCATGCAAGCAGAGAGAAGGTGGGACAGGTGATGCAGGAGAGTTGAAGCAGTCTGAAACAGGCTTGTGGCTGCTGCTGGTGGAGCCAAAGGCTTGAATTTCTGCCATCATGCATGGGGGAGGCAGCAACAAAGTGATTAATTTCTCCTTGGCAGGTGATTAATTCTCTGTGGCTTCCAAGAGAGGCTGCCAAAGCTGGACAGAAACCTGCTAAAGGTGCTCAAGTACTCCAAATGTGGAAACTGGATGAGAAGACAAGCTTGCTTCAAAAAAATGAAGCTTTTACAGAGCACTTGTGGGATAAGCAGAGCTGATGGATGGATGTGAGCAGGGGACCATGGTAATAATGTGCACTTTAAAGGAGTGCCAGGAACTCTTGAGTTTTAATCTGAAGGCTGATGCCAACTCTTTCCCAGATCCTGTGCAAGGTGAAGTCCACTCCTGTTGAAACCACAGGTAGTTCTTGCATTCATTTCAGCAGGGCCAGGATGTCACTTTTCTTGAAGAAGAAATAACATTGACTGGAAGGAGGAAATGTGTCTGGGAATAAATTAATTTACCATGATACATACATTATTATCACTGCCAAGCAATCCCTTGCACATGAACTTAAATTTAAGTTTTATTTTAGAAAAATAAAATAATAACAATCCAAATGACTGCCTGATATCATGTGTTGATAGGCTCTGAATGGCCAAATGTTTCAGTGTCTTATGGCCCATTACATTTCAGTTTGCCTTCCATAGTTGCTGAGCCAGAAAACTCCCAAGTTCATCATAATCAGAACAGTAAATGTTTAATACTTTTTACCCTGCACTCAGTATGAACAGAGATCCAGTTCCAATACCTGCACCAGTATTAGAAATTTGGGGTTTATGTTGACCTGGGAGCAGAGTTGAGGAGGAGAGCAATGGAGAGAGGTGGGACGAGGGAATGGTTAACTCTCTGCTGGATATTGGCTGGGTTTCTGGTTTTTTTTTTGTGCACAGAGGCCAAGGCTCCATTTCTGGCAGTGAGGGAACTGATGATCACATCCCTGGCTAACAGGGCCCAGAAGTGCCTTGTCACTGCCACAGGGTCATGGGCTTTTCTTGTGACTCCTGCTCATTCATGTTGCTGGAAAATAAAACAATTCACCATGAATTCAGGAAGCAATGCTAGTTTCAAATAAGAAATAAGCACAGATGAGATAATAGTTTCCTTGTTGTAGAAGGTGTTGGGATAGGTGTCTTCTTTTCCACACAGAAAGGTTGTTTAAGAAAGGACAGAAATTAATGAGTAAGACATCTCATAGCATGTGGGAGTTAGAAGTTCCTGTATGTACAAAACCCTGAAACTTTTTATTTTTGTGAGTTTTGTTTTACACAGGTTTATATCCTTATAGTTTCACTTTAGCCTTTTGTATTTAGTATGCCCCAGAGTGCTAACCACAGGATTGGACTTGACTCACAACACAAATGTCGTGAAACAGCAAACCTTTAACAAAGCCCCTGATGTCACTGGACATTTGGCTGTGTTTGGGAGGGGTCAGGCTGCTAAGAGATGTGTACAACAGAGAAACAGGGCACAGTGTTACACATGCAGTTGGACACTGACAGCAACGAGGCAAGGGTTTGGGTTGGCTAAATTCCACAAGCATGAAATATAATTTGACAAAATCACAAAGCTGATTATCATTGAAAGATGAAACTGTGAAATATTTCAATGTCCTGAAAAGAAGCTTTTTTGAAATTATCATTCATTTAATTTTCACACAACTTATCCCAGTATTTGTGTTAGACACAATCACAATCAAGGAAGGGCAGATTAATAACAAGGTGACAGCCTTTCCAGATAATACACAGTTGCTTAGGATAGAGGAAAACAAAACTCAAATAAAACACCCTTAGTTTTAAGTATAATGAGGAGGTCTCTTTCAGTTATTACAATTCAGAAAAAAAAACCCCTTGGAAATATTGTGGATAATTTTCAGATACATCTTGTATTAGTATTCAGAAGAATTATAAAGGTAAGTAGCAGCTTATATATGATGAGAAAAAGAACATAAGACTATAATAATATCACTATTTAAATTCATGAACCCATCTCAACTACTAGAAATAGTTCTGGTTGGTCTAATTAAAAAAAATACAGAAAAACTAAGAAAAAAATCCAAAACAAACAAACAAAAGACACAACTCAATACAAAAACTGTAAGACATTCACAGTAGTTTGGCACTCTTTGGTTTGGAAAAGACAAAGTACCGTGAATGGAATAATGCATTTTTTTATAAAACCTTAGAGATATTAGAAAGAAATTTATGCAGATTGCATGCTGTTCTCTTAGTTTAACAGATTCAGAGGCACCCACAGAAATTATTAAATAGAATGCAATATAAACACAAGGAAAATCTGTTCCACACTGTATGTAATTATGTAGAATTGATTGTTACTGAATGACATGGAGGTAAAGAATATAAATGGTCTCAGAGGTATTAAATGAAAAAGGAAAGGTCAGTCTCTCTGTGGCAAATAAACACATTGCATCCCTCAGGTGTTGAAGTCTGAGTCACAGATGGCTGGGCCGGGGAAGATGGAGAGCCCTTGTGTTCAGGGTATCCCCTGCAAGCATCAGCCACCACCACAGGGGACAGGAGCGGGCCAGTCCCGTGCCCTGTGCCTCCCAGCTCCCCCATTCTGGGAGCTGCCACTTCCATATTTCTGTGTCTAGGTTTTCATTTAGGAAATTCAGGTTTGCTTACTGATTTGATAAAATCAGATCAGGATGAATTAGAATTTCCTGTGGGACAAACCATCCTAATTTGGTGTAATTCTTATGTCTGTGAAAGGAATCTGTCTAACTTGCACTGAGGAGGGAGCCAGGCTGTGTTGAAAAGAAATCTCTGCTTTCTTAGGGAAGAAGTTTGTCTTTAGAAGTAAATAATTTTCTCTCTGAAGTCAGACAAGATTATGTGTAATATTTTTGTTCCTCTGTGATGTTATTGCTGACCTGAATACAAGCTGCAGGCAGTAATTTGACGCCTGAATGTGGGTCTAGCTGTCAAGAACTAAGCGATAAGCAGACCTTGGTAATACAGAATCACAGAATAAGCTGAGTTGGAAGGAATCCACAAGGATCATAGAGTCCACCTCCCAGCCCTGCACAACACCATTTCCAAGAGTCACACCATGTGTCACAGAGCATTGTCCAAACACTTTTTGAACTCTGTCAAGTTTGATGCTGTGACCACTGCCCTGGGGAGCCAGTTCCAGTGCCCAACCACCCTGCAGGTGAAGAGCCCTTTTATAATATCCAACCTAAACTTCCCCTGACACAGCTTCAGGCCATTCCCTCAAGACAGTGGTCACCAGAGATCTGTGCCTGCCCCTCCTCTTCCCCTCACAGGAAGCTGTAACTGCAGTGAGGTCTCCCCTCAGTCTCCTCCAGGCTGAAAAGACCAAGTGACCTCAGCCACTCCTCATATGGCTTCCCCTCAAGGCCCTTCACTGTCTTTGTTGAATACATTCAGCTTTCAAGGGAGCGTGACAAAACTTTGAATTCTCTCCCTACCTTATTGTGTGCATATAACATGGTATCATCTGTGGGTGCATCCCAGAAATATCCTGCAGGCAGATGGCAGCTGTGGGTTGACCCCCAATACCTGCAGCTGCTGGGACCAGCACCTCCTGGGCAGACACAGAGAGCAGGGCCACTGCATATGCAGGGCCACTCGTGTGCATTGTCCCCAGCTTCTGCAGCAGCCTAACTGGGTCAGTGAGGGGTGTGATTGTTTACTCGAATAACTAGCCTTGCGAATAGGCACATCTTTCCTGGGAAATGAGCTAGCAGACTAATAATAGCTTTACTCTTGGTAAAGTGGAGGCCAAAGGAGATGGCTTGTACCTTTTTAGTCCTAAAAATCCTGTATGTGGATACACCCAACAATGTGTAACTCTGGAAATAGATGGGTATATTTTTCCTTCCAGTATTTCAATTCAGTTCCTAGTGTTGATGTTGCAACACACGTGCTAGAGAAACTGAGGCATGTAAGGCATCATGAACTCATCTCTACTGTGACACCGACAGGAAGCCAGGAGCATCACAGGGTAAACCAAGGGGCGTCTTCAGATTGTTAACTTAAAAAAACCCACCCAAAACCAGACACCCACACCCACACTGTTATTCAAAAGCCAGAATATCATCAGGAAGCAGTGAGTCACCATGTGGCCATTGCCTTTTTTTCGTTAAGGTGTTTCCCAAATGTTCAACTTAGGCTTCCTCTTCCCTTTAGATGAAGTACCCGGTACCACTAGGTAAGCAAAAGTGGTTTTATGTTTATTGGCAATAGTATTGTGCATAACAGCAAGGAGGAACATAACTTGTTTTCTAATGTGATGGATAAGCATCCAAAGGATTGGGGACCGGATCCTTAGCCTGTAAGAACTGGGGAGCTTGTAATAACAGCACGTCTGTGCAGTGGTTTGGCTACGTGACACTGCAAACACCCAGTGTGACGCTGGAGGGGGGAAGCAGGGCCAGAGCCCCTCATTTCCAGCCCCTCCTCATCCCGTGCCAGTGGAGGTGCTTGAGCAGAGGGCTGAGCCGAGCTGTGTGGGTGTAGGGATCTGCAACAACAGGTGTGTTTGGATGAGGAGGCTTAGAAGGGCCCAAACAAGTTGCCCAACATACTTTTAATAGATTATTGCCAAAACTAAATGACAGAGAATCAGAGTTATTGCCTCAAGAAGGTCATGGAATTTGTTTATATTTTAAAACATCTTGTTAGCATATGTTGTGGCATTACTATTAAAGTAACCCATTCAGCCTAATATAATACATCTAATTATATGACGTGAGCCTCATCTGATGACTTTTGCCAATTATATCTGACAAGGATATTTTAAATGAGAGGCCATGTGTTACAGCAATTTCAGGAGATGAACACAACAGCATATGCTTTCAAAAATAAAGTATCCACTGTGCTGTTTGCTGTGATTAAGTACCTACCAATGCAATTGTAAGGTTGGGAAGCAGGTCTTTCTGGTTTGTGAATTATGCCAGTGCTGAGTCATTGCTGGTTTTTTTAAAGGTTTATTATGAATGAAGGGCTGGGTCAATGCCAAATTCCATGTTCTTGGCTGCTTCTTTTGTTCCCTTGCAAACTATTCAAATCCCTGGAAACAAGCATCTTAAAATGAAAACTCTGAAAGTTGCAGAAGAAATATCTTCAACTCAAAAATTTGAAACAACCAGCACAATGAGTGCCCCTGTGGACCTGAAAGGAAGATGCCACCAAAAATGAAGAACATGACATACACAGTCATATGACAAAACTATGTCACTAAACAGAACAAAACAAGCTATTAACACTTTCTGCTGCAGAACAGAGATGTAGCCTCAAATGAGCATGCCCGGGCAGAGGATCAAAGGAATGCAAAGGCATCCTCCATTCCCTCTGAAGGTATCAGAGGGATAAGAAATGAGTAGAGATTAGAGGGCTATTCTTGGTGCCTCCTGTTGCTGCTCAGACAGACACTGAGCAGAAGTGGTACAAAAATCACAGACCAGAGGGAAAAGAGAGCACAGGAGAGAGGAAAAGCAGCACACTTTATCTGATCATGTTGTTTAATGTAAACATGCACACAGACTTTTGAACCTCGAGGGATTGTCTGCAGTGCTGGCCTGGAACAGCATTCTCCCTCATATCTGTGCTCAGACCAAATGTGCCCAGCATTGAAGAGAAGTACCCCAAAACACATTGCTGTGAAGAAGTGGGGGTGCTGGACTGTGATCTCCCTGGGCCAGGCAGCCACACATACAAAGGTCCCTGACAGAGAAGAAGGGTTGCCCTCCTTGCTCTACTAAAAGCAAGGTGGTCCCAGCAGGGTGGGTTGGATCTGGAAGCTGCTGCAGTCCCTCCCTGCCAGGTAGAATCCAAGTCTATCATCAGGTGTTGCTTATTTTCAGGGCAGACAGGCAGTGTCCGGGCAGTGGGGAAACAAGCATTGAGGGAGAGGTTTCGGGCAAGGAACAGGCTCTGTGCTGCTGGGTCTTGGCTGGGTGGTGGCAGGGCTGGCACATGGGTGGCAGCAGCAAACTCAGAGGGGAGCTAAAATTTTTGCAGATCTGAATCCCAGTGCATGCCGGGACTTTGCTGGGATGACAAATGAGATGCTTTGCTTCTTTGCAGCCTGCAAGTCCTGCTCTCAAGATGTCTCCAGAGTCTTCCTCTCCCCATGTGCAGGAGAGCAGTAAATAATACCCACACTCTCCTTCACTGGGAGACTGTCACCTTAGTGACACTAATATCATAGACACATGAGAAACTTGCATTTAAATCCCTTCCTTGTTGTCTGGCACTCAGACTTGCCTGTCTCTCTCCCAGGAAAGCCTAATTACTCCACCTCAGGGTGTTCTGGGACAAATGTTCTCAAAATAATTTATATTTTTCAACTTTGGCTGAGTATTTGTTTTGTTAAGTTGCCCCTGCCCTTAGCTGAGTGTGAAACTACTTAACCTAGCTAAACCACTTTTGCTTTGCCCCAGTAGATTTATAACTGCTTCAAGAAAAGAAGAGTGATTTCATGGGGAGGGACTGAGCAAGCCCTCCAAATACCCACTGCATACATTCATGGTTAGACTGCTATGCTGAATGCTAGGAGCTGGGTTAGAAAACTTTGGGCAAAAAAGTGTTCTTTTACCTCTCACACAAAGTCTTCAATCACAAGAATAGAGCATTAAAGGCAGTGTGGGGGGAGGAGGAAGCATTGCATTCTTGCTGTGTTTTGTGGGAAAAGCCTGTCTCAGGTGTTGAATACAAAAGAACACGTGTGATCATGAGATCGCTGTTAGCAGAAGATGTCCTCTGGCGTGGGATCGCCTAGACTCTCTTAAGTACATAAACTTTGCATCTTTCTTTGACTTGTCTGAGATAATCTAGGTGGCTTCCTGTCCACCATGCAAACCAGAGGATGCCTCTAAAGACAAGTGCAGACAGACGTATGTGTTCTGCCTGTGGCCTGAGCTGGCCACATGAGAGCCAGCTGTGATCCTGCAGCTGTATAGGTGACATTAGTGCATTGCTGTGCTTGAATCAATTCATCCTGCTGAAAGGCAGGGCATGTCTGCTCAGGTACAACACCATTAAACACTTCTGAACCATAACTGGCTCTTGTCCATGCCAGCCAGAGGAGCCCACACCCACCTGTATAAGCCTGGTATAAATTAGTGCTGAAGTCTCCACTTGCTCTAAGGAGTCTGGGTGACAAAATGTTAGGTGCTGTAGTGTTTTATGTTGTGTTTTTGCATGTTTAACTTCTGATTGACCCCGAGAGCCAGGTCTGAGAGCTGCTCTAGAAACTGCATTGGGCAGCATACGGAAGTCTTCTACTGTGGATGCTGTGGTCTGGGGCCACTAGCAATCCAGCTTTGTCAGTGGGAAGCCTGACTCTCTTCTGAATGGTGAATAAATATTCCAACACAAGACTGTATCACAAATTTCGTTCAAATTTGTCTTTTATCTTCAAGTATGTTGTTTCCAGGAACAAGTGTTCTGACTCAGAGTTTATTCCACATCAGCTTCTACAAGTTTAGTTCACTAACATCAATTCAGGTGATAAATATTGAAGCATAAACATTCCCTGAAGAAGTTGCTAAATCCTTTTTCTGAGACCCAGATATGAGATAAGATCCATATTTAGCACTGGGGGAGAATTATTTCCTTATGTTCATTAATGAGTGTAAGGGAATTTGGGTTTTGGAAGGTAGTGGACTGTAGTTCTCCTCACTTTTTTTGTTATTCTGGGCTTCATTTTGAATTTCTTCAGACACTGGTATTGTGCTCTGTTATGTAGGAGAGATTCAGGTTAAAGGCATGAAAAATATAATAGAGAAAAGTTATAAACATCTAGAATTTTGCATTTGCATTGTGCATTTTTGTGTGAGACACTGGCATATATAACCATAATTGCCAAAGTCTTCTAACTAGTGCATGTGCATGTGATTTAAAAATGCAACCCTATCAAAGGGCCTCTAGCTTTTTGATTCTCTGAGAAATGAATAATATTCAGCACATATTTTGGAAACCGCATTTAAGTCAACCCTGAAAGTGGGACTGGACATTTAATATTTGAAGAATTTTAACAACTTCAGCATGAAGGAGGAAAAAATAGAGTTGCATTTAGGATCCTGGTGCCTGCCAAAATAATACCCTCATGTTTTTCATCTTCACAGCACTTTGCATAGAGTGAAGGGTTGCGTTTAGGTGCATTAGCCTTGAGCTGTAAACTTGGTGGTGCTTAATGCCCATTGCATTCACTGATACACAGAGCTGCTTCCAGATTTAGCAGCCTTGTGTGCCTCAGTGTAGCCCTGAGGTCTGGCTCGCAGCCTGACTCAGGCCCGGGGAATGTTTGGCAGGCAGATGAGGCACTGCTGCTGGATGCCCGGGATGGCCATGCTGGCAGGGGCAGCAGCAGCAGCTGGGAGCAGGGCAGTTCATCCAGCCCATGCACACCTGTACTGGGCCCATGCTGGGAGAGCCTCCCAAGCTCCAGTCCTGGATGCTCTGGCTTTCGAGGCTGGAATGCTCGACCTCACACTGCAGCTTCCACAGGACTCTTGTTTCACTCTGTGAAGGGCTGGGTTTTTTGTTATTTGGACATTTTTCTGATGTCACCAGAAACATTATGGGTATTAATCTTCTATCTTCACAGCTTTCCTGTGAGTTTGGGGTGATCTTATAATTCCCATTTTGTCACTGAGAAAATAAGCACAAGCTCTCTGAAAGTACCTTCTGTTGTTTATTGTGTTTTCTGAGGCCCTGGGCCACAGAACACAGAATTAAGTCCAGACATCTTCACCCACAGCCAGCAGCATTCCTCCTCACTGCTGCATATCCCCTCCATAGCCACTGCTGACTCTCCACCTGTGTCTGACTCCTGGAAAACTAGGAAGGTGGAATGAGTTACCAAGCATTCTCATGCAACTTGGTCTGAAAACACTGTCTAATATCAGAAGGGGTCATTCTGGCATGTGGTCAGAGAGAGTCTTATCTCTAAATGACATTTCTTTTTAAGCAATTGAAGTATTTTTCTTCTATCTCTAATCTTCTGCATTTTCTCCTCATGGTTTTTGCTGCAAATGTGGAAAGTCTGCCATGGACAGCATTTGAATTCACTGCTCTTTCCAGGTGCAGCAACTGAAGCACCAGTATTTGAAGTAAAACAGCATGTGAGTGACCAGCTTTAATTCTGCATTTCCTGCAGACTTTGACTTGGCAGTATCAGCATCTCTGTTGTAGAATAATTTATAAATGAACTAGTTGCTTAGGTAGAGGATATTTGGACAGGAATGTGGAAGTGTTTATATTCCTGAAACTAACAGCGCGAACAGTACATGATGTCAGTAGGCAAGTACCCTCTTTTTAGAGAGGAAGAAAAGTGTTACAGTGTCTGGAAGCCAATAGCTGCTTTCTCAGTAGTGCTCGATTCATGTTTTCAGTACTTAAATGACCTACAGGCAGTCCCATGGTCCTGGAGGGGCCGGGTATCCAAAAGCTTCTCAGCTGCTTGCTACAGAGCAGAGGTTTTGCTGTCAGTGAACCTTTCTCTGTGAAGGGAGGATGGGATACCATTGCAGCAGCTGTCCCAGTTTGTAGGACCAGATGACTTCTTCTTCTGGTGGGAATCCTCATCTGGGCAATGAAGGCTTTATTAATTGTTGGATTTGGCCCAAAAACTTTTGTGTCAGAGATCCGTGCTTTGATCCCTAGAGGACACATTTATGCAAATGCTGGGAATAGCGAGAAATTCTTTTTTGTATCTTTTTCTGTGTTAACAGAAAATGAAAATGGAAAAGGGAGGTAATCTCTTCTTCTTTTATTATGTGGCCTTGCTCTATTGAACTTAATGACTATTCTTATGTGCTGCTCAGTAGGAGCAGAATCAGCACTGACTGCCTCCCACTACAGTAACACTGTCTGAGTGGATTTTTCCTCAGCTTGCTGTGCTTTGTCTCCCTGGTGTGACCCTTAAAGCTACTTGTGGCATGGGACAGAAAAAAGTGAAAATAATGGGAAAATAATAACCTGCCTGAACTCATTGGGACGGAGTAATCACAGATTACTGAGCTCTGGTACAAGTGGTGTGGCTTTAGGACCTGGTCTGTTCCCTGAGGCTGTGCACAAGATGTGGAGAGGCTTAGATCCCTCTGTGAGTAGGGATGCCCACCATGCACAGCCCTGGGCAGGCAGGCAAGTTCTTCTGCTCAGCTTGAAACTTCATGTCTGCTTTATGTTTCTTTGCTCACTGAACAGCAGGATCCTGGTTTAGCTCCACCACGAGGTCACACGTGGACCTGGAGCTGCAGAGGCAGCCGGTGGCCCTGGAGCTGAGCAGGAGCAGGTACCTGACAGCTGCTTGGGGGAAGGAATAAGCCAGCTCCATGACACGGTGGCTTTGCAGGTCCTCCAGCAAGCACCTCCAAACACGGGGCAAATCTGGCCTGTTTCTGCTCAGAGACACAAGTGTCTCAAACAATATGTTCACTGGAGAGCATGGAGCAATGTTGAGAGAGGATGGAGAGAGTCAGAGGTGTGAGACCTTCCCTCGTTGTCTCTCTCTGAATCTCGTCCCTCTTTGCTGGGGATTACATCCCAAGGACTGCCCTGATCCTTTGATCCTCTCTTGAAGTGAGACTATCTCAAAAAGTGGCCTCCAGCACTCCAGCACCTTTGGATCATCTGTGAACCGAGATGGGAAGCAAAGTAGAATTTCAACAGCTTTTTTTTTCTTTTTTTTTTTTTTAAGCTGTGTAAGTTATTTTTAAAAGACCAAGATAATTTATACTTCAAATAGTGCTTCTCTGATTTATCTATTTACGCTGTAAGTGCAGAGGGGGTTCAAAGTGTCCATTGTCCGCATTAGCTCTTCTTGTCTTTCCTCTCATCTGCATCAGGAGGGCTTTGTTGCTGTGGTTTTCCTTCATTTTCTAGACAGGGCTGGATGTTGAAGAGATGAGACTTTATCCAAATAGAGCAGTGATGTTTGCACAATTCAGATTGTCATTATAAAACAGAGAAGGAATGGGGCTGAGAAGCAGACATTTTAGCCAGAAACATCCATGTGTTTAGAATCCAGGGGCTAGTTCTGGCTAGTTAAAGCTCAGAGATGATGCTTGAGGGACTAATGATTTTTATTTTTCATTTTTACATAGAAGATGTAAAACTAAGCTGTGGCTGCACTTAATGATCAAGGACATAAAACTACAACTCTGTGATATGGCCGAGCACTAGGGGAGCATGTCCACTGTCCACAAGAAACAGCTGGGTAGACTTAATGCAGATTAGCTGATACCTGGTGGCAAGGTACTGCTGTCAAACGGCCGATTTCTCTGCCTTAGTTCAGCCCTTAGGATAGGTCTGTGCTGTCTCTGTTAATCCCTAGCAGATGTTTAGAGGATGTGCACACCCGGCGCCCGGCTGCAGCAGCATGACCTTGGAGAGGAGTCGGTGCCGCCTGGGATCGTGGCTCTGCCGTGAGGGCAGGCAAGCCTGGGATGTAAACGAGGGCCACACGCACATCAGGAGCACAGAGAGTCCTGACAAATAGTGGTAACCTTTAAGGGGAGCTGTGTAAATGATCCTTGTCAATACTGCTGTTAGATTAGTGAGGGACAGTGACTACTCCAGGGCTATGAACTACATTACAGTCACTTAACAGAGCTCATTGGTAGTAAACTGACTCGGTGATTTGCTTTTCATCAGCTCTGCTGGCTGAGCCTCTATTGAGCCTCTTCTGTTCAAATGGCATGTGAAATCTCTGGTGTTAGCTGGCACCTGTGGGGTTATTTAGCAGAAGTTCACATAAAGGAGCCAGATTGGTAACAGCTATCCAGGTGCCTGTGAATTGTAAGTAATTCTGGCAAGAGTTTAGGACTTCTCCTCTGTCAGCTTTCAATTGCGTCATGTTCTTGTGCAGAAAGGTTACCTGTCTGATTTTTTCTTGTCCTGTTGTTTGCACATGTCTGTAAGTGTCTGTAAGAGTCTGTCCCCTGGCAGCTGCTGTGGCAGTGCCAAGGATCAGGGAGTGGGGAGTTCAGCCTGGATGGAGGGACGGTAGGTGATGGAAAACCACTGTCTCTCCTCTTTGACTTCTCCATGTACACTATAAGCCAAAGGCCTCAAACAAAAATTGCCATTTTCTGCCAATCTTTGGTTTATATATCTGTATGAAAGCACTAGATAAAAGATGGTTGAATACTCATCACCCTCTGAAGAAGCTTTTAGCTTGAACAAAATTGAGTTAAAAAACCAGTCCATCACCTGAAACCTGATTCATATTCCTAGAACCATGGCAGTGGAAATTCTCTTTGTTTCACAAAAGCAGTTATGTGACAAGTTATGGATAATGTGTAGCTGTTCAGTGGCTCTGCTTTCCCACCACCGACCCATGGCTCAGGGCAGCCTGGCCAGCAGAAGGGCTGGGAGCTTGGAGCTCCTTGATGGCAGCTCTGCTTGCAGCTTGTTCCGTCACCTCCACCAGCTCTCTTAGCTTTGCTGCCTCCACCTTTCCCTTGTCATCCAGAGGGGGTGTGAAGACAGGTTTACGCTTAAAATGTTCATGAGCTCAGTTAAAAACTGCCCGAATATGATTATTAGCTGCAGCAATATTGTACTTGGCAGCAAGGTGGCCTCTTACATTTATATCTCCAAGGATCCTGCAGACACAAAAACACCTCCAATTCTCCTGCCAGGGAAAGGGGACTGTGATCTGGTCTGTGCAAGAGCATTTTGTCAATGCAGGTGGTGTTTGTAGATGTTTGCATCTCTCCAAGAAGAAAACCTACCGGTGAGCTTGAGTACTACTCTCTGCCTGGGCAGCAGAGCCCTCCAGGGCCAGCAGAGCACTGAAACCACCCCCTGTGGACACAGCACTGCTCCCATCAGCTGCAGTGGTGGTTCACCTGGCTGCTCACACAGTGATGTGTGTTCAGTGCCTCCCATCGCCTGCCTGTGCTGGGGGATGCACTGAGTGCATCCAGGCTGCTGTGTGCTGCGAGGACCCAAAGTGCTACAGCTCTTCTGGCAGGAGGCTTTAGGGCTCAGACTACATTTCTGCTGGCACGGCTCATTTCACTTACAGAGGTGGTGTCACTTTGTCACCTTGCTTCCAGCAGATACAGCTCAGCTCTTTTATGTCCTAAAGAAAATATAACCATATCCCAGGGCTGAGAGATGGCCCTGCTGAAAACTGGATCAAAAAATTGGTTTTGTTGCAATATTATTATATTTTGTTTATTAATCAAGGTGCAACTTTTTACTTCACCTGTGGTTTGTTCAAGCCTTTCAGGATTGGGTAGATGTTTCAGAAGGAAGATTTCAAAATGTTAGGAAATTCTAGGGTGGGGGTATTTGAGCTCAGTTTGAAATCCAATTTATTTGAATACCAGTGAACAGCAGATTTAGGTTGGAAAACATGACCAAGATTTTACTTCAGAGTTATGGGATGAGGATAAAGGGAAAAAAAAAACATAAAGGAAGAAGGATAAAGAATTCCTTTCCTCACAACATGCAGTAATAAGAAATGAGAAACTTCTTCTGACAAATGTTGAGTGTCTTCTTGCTTTCAGAGGGATTTTTATCTTCTGGAAATCCAGTGTTTTAGGCAAATAAAGTTTACCCAAACACTGTCCTGATTTGCATAGCTGATTAAGAAGCATCAGCGCACATGGTAGCAAAGGCTGTGATTGTCAGCCCCTGAGCTGCCTACACTGCAGTGTAGTACTGCTTTTGCAGGTTCAATGTCCAAGTGATTCTTTTGGATCCCTCTAGCCTGGCTAGAAGGGTGGCTGCTCCCTCCCTGTGGGGATGGTGGGGAGCAGGGGGCTGGTGTGCGATGGGAGAGGCTTTTGAAGGGGTATGTCCCTGCCTGGAGAGCCAGAGGATGGTCCCAGTAACATCTGCCCATTGCTCTAGCTCCAAGTTGAGCCACAGCCTGGGGTGTTGCCTGTCCCTGGGGCAGGGAAATACTGGGGACACACAGATAAGGTAGCAGTGTGCTTCAGAGGAATTGGTTTCCTGTCCCTCGGTGACAAGGAGGTGTACTCAGCATGTCACCCATATCTGCTGAGCCGTCACCCTTGTTTGCTGTACCCTTTCTGTTCCCTTGCCACTCTGTTTTGATAGGAAATCTGTTTGGGAACAGAGATTCTATTGATTTCATTTGTCTTCTCACCGCAGTAATCTGGACACCATGGACTCACGTGAAAATAAAAAGTGAGGTGACTAATTTGCTGAGTCCCTAATGCAGGGAGTCAGATGGAAATCGGTTGTTAGCCATTACACATCGCAGAGCAGAGGTGTCACTCACTGTGAAACTCATCCTAATAAGCGAGCTGACAGTTCTTGCTCCCCCACAATTTCTGCATCAAGAGTGAATTGCCGTAATCCCATGTTAAGGTGACACAGGTGTAGATTAATTTCCAAAACTGCCAGTCCCTCTGGACTCCTTGTTTTAATTATTTTTTTTCCCCACTGATGTCAGTACGGCAACAGATTTAAATGCTGGTACTGCACTGATTAAAATTGTATTCCCAAAATAACTTTGTCCTTTGGTATCATTCTGTGGGATGCTTTTGTTTCTTTTTGAATTGCTAGATTTTCAAAGTGAAATTTAAAGCAGAAATTGGATAGGAAAGTTTCCAAATAACTTCACTCCACCACAGGTATGCACTGCCTGTCCTTGGACAGTCTACTTTAAATAAAAATAAGTACAACCAGTAGTAAGAGAAACAATTTATTTATAAGGGGGTTGTTGAAGGAGCTGTCTGGTGTCTCCTATATCTTTCCCCCTCTTAACATGTAAATCTGTATTACCCATGTCATCTTTTCAGGAACCTTTTGATGCACCAGCTTTGGAAAGTTGTCTACAGAGCCACTGTTAGTGACTAGTGACTTTCATTTGCCTTTGGTGAAAATCTTGTACTGCCCTGAGAATATCAAACACAACTTGTTCGCTGCCCTCACCTATCAATTCATTGCACATTCCTCATGTGCCCCTGGTGTCTGAGTCCTTCTGGGTGCACCCAGCCCGAGTGACCACCTTGCCTACATCCTCCTCTTCTCACTCATCTTGCACTGCTGGACTCTATTTCTTTTTTTGCTGCCTCCTTCTTTTGAGCTGCAAAGCACTAGGCAAGCACCCTACTCCAGGTAGCACCTAATACTGATTTCCATAATCTCTTCTTTAATAGTCCTAAGGCTGCTGGTGATCCTCTCAAATGACCATGGATATTGATAAGAGCTGATTCCTGTAGGACATCCCAAAATACTACTTGCTCAACTCCACTTATGATCTAGATTTTCTATTTGCTGACGTATTTCAGCTAATTCAGCTTTTTTCCTCAGTAGGAAGAGCAAGAAGGTGATACATCTTCCTTGCTGTGATGGAACTTCCCTGGGTCCTCCATGGGGAGTTCCTTGCCACTGAAATGAGCCCTTCATGGCACTATGTCCAAAGTCTGCATGACTGCTAACCAGTGTTTCTCTTCATGACCTATGTTAGACTTATTTCCCTGGCTCACTGTCTTATTTGTATGTTGCATAGCCCTGAAAGCAAGGATTCCTGTATCTTTTAGATCAGGGGGCCTCTGTCTTTTTTTTACTGTGTGACCATCATGCTTTTATTTGAAATGAGTGAAAGGAGTGCTACAATGCTGTGGGTCAGCCATAGGTTTGACTTGACTTCACAGAGAATTTGGATTCTGACTATGGTTTGGGAAAATTGGCAAAAAGCATACAATAGAGCTGAATGAACTCTTTGCACTTTTTGCAACACCATTTCTTCTTTCTGGCATGATCAGGAGCTGCCATGTGTTCTGTCTGATGCTGTTTTCTGCCAGAGACCTTGGATTCTTAACTCTGTCTGGATGTGCTCTTTGCATTCAAAGTCCAAAGAACAGGCTGACCTAGAGGATTACAGATCAACCAAATAAACGTATTTCAGAGAAGGAGCAGAAAAGTCCCAAAAGTCCATGGGAATTTTTCTCCATAATTCTTTCTCTGCCTTCTTAAAAAGTTTATTTTCTTTCTCTTTACAATGGAAAAGGTAAAAGAGGAAAGAAGAAAGGTCTGAATAACAAAAAGTGGTAGTTTTTAACTCTTTTTAAATTTTTTTTGAGGAGGGGACAAAGATACTGGAAAACCTATGTGAAGTTTCTGCCCAGATTGGCTTGTATTTTTGAAAAGTGCAATTTTTCGGTGAGAAATTTGTGACTCCTCTTCTTTTTAACCAGTAAGTACTAATGAGAGCTATATTTAGAAAATGTTTCATGTATTTGCAAGGTAAAAACCCCCATATTGTTGTCAATAAACACAGCATGTGAGCACACCGTGGATGTCTGATAGCTCTTTATAAATTGGAGGGCAGTGCTCACCTGTGGCTATGCTGGTCTATCAGCACAAATCCCACTCTTTCCAACAGGAGAGGAGAGTTTACAAGAGACATTACAGAGGACAGGAGGCACCTGTGTTTCCCATTTGCACATTAGCTAACATAAAGCTGTAAAATATGGAATAATTTTAGAAGAAAATGCCAAGATTTATCAAAGAGAGACAATACTGATCTCTTAGCTCAGGAGACTTCTATGTATACATCTTCTGAGTGAGGGCTGTTTTAGCTAGGGCTAATGGATTTGTCTGACCAGCAGACCCACTGCTATGAGAAAAAGGGAACCCCTGGAATGACAGTTTGCATGAGAATGGTGACTTCTGGGGATGGGGATGGCTTTTCCTAGGAATAGATTTTATATGCATATGAGCTTTAAAAGAAAGGTGGGATTAGTGGGATTTACCAAATGCTCAGTTACTTAAACTCTGAGTGGGTTTGTATTCATCTTCATATCCTTCAGCCACTTTGGAAATCTGACCTTGAAACATCCAATACATCCTTGTGGGCACATTTCAGGAGCCCAGAGGAGGATGAGAGGTGAGTAAGGACAAGTCACAAAGGTGTGGGACTCCTGTTGGTACAAAGAGACCATGTCAATAATGCTACTGAGGTTTACCTAGTGTGTCTGCAAGTGTGCCTTCAAATATATATTAGAGAAGAAGCTGAGATTGATGACTCCTTTGTTAGAGAGTAAGAAAATACCTACTCTAAGCATTGTTTTCCAACTGATTTTTCAGACCACTAGAATTAATTGCTTTTATGGCTGCTCCTGCAGATTGCCCAGGGAGATTTCCAGGAAGGTATATTCCACCACCAGCATGTAGTTGGAGGATTACAGACAAAATTATCCTCAGAAGTACCGAAGGACTGAGCAGGTTGTGGGGGTAGAGAATTTTCTGTTGTGGTGAAGCACATCTGAGACAGCTTCGGTGGGAACATGGGACCTCAGCATGGCCTTGATTGCAAAGTGCAACATAAGCAGTTACCACAGTGGATTGAAAAAAGGCATTGTCTAGAGCACGCCAGTTCCCTGACCTTTTTGCACTCACTTCACAATGGCGTGAAGCTCCAGGTTGTGCATTTATTGTAATTATTATTAACTATCATTACTATTGCTATTATTATTATTCTTCATGTACCCGTGCTCTAAAATGACTGCGTGGTCCTGCATGAGCCTTAGGATGCAGAGACAGAATGTATTATCTCCTTACTTTAATATGCAATGGAAATTTCCAGTTTCTTTTCATTGTTTTACGTGTTTGTTTTTTTTAATACAGTGAAATTAAATGCAAGAATCTTGTAGCACAGCAATAAGGAGAAAAATTAATTGAGCAAAAGTCAGCAAATGCAGAATTATGGTTCCCCCAGCAACTGTAATGAAGGCAGAGAACGCATATATAGGCTGGTGTTTGAGTTAACGCCGCACACTGCCTGGAATACAAATCCTACCTGTGTTCAAGGGGCTGAGTGATGATTACTGCGAGAGCCATAACTTTACATTTCCTGACTTTTTGCAATTAAAATCTCAACCTGGATGATGCATTAGCATAGGCTTTGCATTTAATTTGCTATTTTCTTTAGAATGTATGTGCGTGTTGATTATGTTTGAATATTTCTTAGCTTTTAATATCATTTATTCTTTTGTAAGGGAAAAATCAGTGGAAAAAACATTTACCACATTAGCTCCCTTCTTCTCACTGTCAGGGGAGGGGCTGGAGGAGAGAGGATGGGAAGAAAAGAACAAAAGCCTTAGTGCAAGCAGTGCAATTAATTGCCTTTTTAGCTCTAAGAGACATTTACTGATAAATGTAAATGTCTATCACTGCTTTTATGTTAATATTTGTACAGACTGGCCAATCCATACAGAGATGGGTCTCCTCCAGATCTTTAACCCATACACAGTTGAACTAAACATCATTTACCTTACCATGACCTTGGAATGCCAGAAGAAAGTCTGACAAGGCCTTTGGTGGCCCCAAGATCACAGATTTTTTAGCCCATGGTGTTAAAGTCCAGACCTCAGGTCTGCAGTCCTTCTGACTGTGTGAAGACACAGTGACTTGAAAAGCTCAAACTTGTGAACATTTGAAAGTGTATCTGCATTGTAGGATCTTGCCAGACTCTTTCTGTGTCCTTTCTGTACCTCCTCACTTAGCCACAGGGGAATTTAATGGATTTAAGGGTGCTTCATGCCCTAGCTAGCTGATATGCTGTGGGGTATGGCCAAAATCCCAGTGCTTTCAGTGGGGATGGTATTCCTCTGCACGATGGAAGATCAGACAGAAATCCACCAGTGCTAATGGGATTACAACGTTTTTCTTTCATTTTTATCTGTCTGGAAGGAAAGTCGGCTCCTTTCACTGCCTGCCTGAGCCTTGGAAGCACTGGCAACCTTTTATGCACATCCCAGGGACCAAACTAGCCAAGTTTGTCCCTTGAGCTTGTCCCACACGCCAGCTCTGTAGCAAAGCTCATGCTCTTCACCATCACTCTGGCCAGGAGCAGGCACTTGTCCTGGACTGATTTATAGCCTTCAGGCCTAATAAAGATCAGCAAGAAAGGAAGGATCAATGCAGATGGCTCTGTTTATGCTGCAAGTTTTGTTTTTTGTTTTATTTGTTGTTAATAGGTTGATGCTTACATAATTTTGTTCGACCTTTGTTTTTGCTCTTTTGCACTTTAACCTTTCATAGTGGCTCTTTTTCTGCTTTGTGCTGAACCATTTCATGATGGTGACTGAAGTCTATTCCCTTTGTTCTGTGCCTTGTGCTTTTATATCCCACTCCCCGTGGAGCCATCAAATTTCTTTTAACCTAAAGGCCCTCTGGTACCAAGGGTAAATCAGCCTTGTCTAAGCTCATTCACTTGAGCCCACCAAAGAGAGATTCCCCTCCCTTTCTGTCCATCCTCATATGAGCTCATGTCCATGTAAAGATGTCAGGCATCAAAGTTCAAAGAGAAAATAGCTTGGCACACATTTCCCAGATGCTGTCAGACTGTTGCTTAGGCTCTGAAAGAATTAAATTATGTGAGTACTCGTGTTGCTGTCAGAGGCCTGATGACTTCCAAGAACAAACACTGTTGTCTTTAAACATATCTAGTATTCCTGAAAATGACAAAGTTCTACTTCATTGTCCAATTTACCAAAATCAAAGAAAATGTGAAAGCCTACTACTGTTAATTAATGGTGGTGTGTAGGATGGGTAGGTACCCAAACATGTCGATCCCACATAGTTCTATTAAAAATTATTGAATTCTGGAAAAAAGAGTTGTGACCTAGAGCAATATGGCTGAAAGCACTAGAAGGAATGGCTTCTATAAAAGTATTGTTTAGTCTTTTTATAGGTAAAATTTTTATATTTTATTTTGACATAGTGGGTTTGGAAAAATTTCTCATGTCATTCCTAGGACAAATAGGAGACAGACAGAATTAATTTTGTTAAAACATTTACTATGTCCCATTGGCAAACTGTGTTTTTTGTCAAACTCTTTTGTTCCTAACATGCACAAGCAACATTTCATCACTTTTTTTGTCAACAGAATGTAATTTTATTCCAATCATTCTGTCAACAAAGAGAAATACCATAAAATCACTTTGCTCACAAACATAAATTATATGTTCATTTTGTTTGTAGAAGAAATGGAAAAATCAAAACTTTTTCTGTGGAGACAATGAAGACTGATAGCATTTGTTCTGTGGACAAAATATTAGTGTTACAGGCGGCAGTTTGTGATTTTTAGGCTGGCTGGTGGGCCAAGCATGCATGAAATTCAAGGTGAAGCAAAAAAGAAATGTTTGAATGTGTTTATTCCAGCCTTGATTTGGGACATTGAGATGAAATCAATAGACTTTGGATCAAGCCTTTAAAGCCCCAGGTGTGATGCAAGGCACCGTATATGCAGAAAGCACAGAACCCATGAGAGGAGCTATGCCTTTTTGGAGAGGTGGCTGGGATCATGGAGGATACTGTAGGGCATTCACGTGGCACGAGGTAGAGTATTCAGATGGCAGAATGGAGTCCCAAGTTTGCCCTTTCATTATACTGTCTGATGTTCTGATGTTTTCTTTTATTCCTTTCCTAAATAACTGCTTTCTTGCACAGCATACGCAATGCATTAGACAAGATACATCCTTTTAAAGTGCCTTTTTACAGAGCAGGGCCATTGCTCAAGAGCCTACATTCTCCAGCATGATATGAGAAAACCCTCTGTGTATTTTAGAGTGATTGCCAGCCGCTTTCCCTTTCCCCCATTACAGCACATGAACAGCCTCTTCTTTTGTCTTCGTCTTTCAGCCCAATAGTGGCAAAATAGACACTGCAAATAATTGTTGGATTTTGAGTGTTTAGCTCACAACTATACCTGCTTTCTGATGACTGGTTGAAAGCACCTGTGTGGAATACAGATTTCACTCTGATGTATTTGGGGAATGAACATTCTTTTTAGCTACTAGCTTTTTGAGAAAATTGGTACCCAATTAGGGTATCAAGAAAAATAATGATGTACTGTTGACTTCTCACACCACAAATGGTCACTAGTGAATAACCAGCATAAACAAAAGGTAGGAAATATGTTCATCAGTTAAGGATGATTGTATGTATGACTTTGGGACAATTACAAGCAGCTTGCACAGTTTTTCCTTTTCTTAAACTAATTGCAAATGGAGAACAAGGTTCAAAACCTGAACTGGACAGGGATTTATGATCCTTGAGTTCATTTGTCAGCTCTGCCACGGAGCTGCTGGGTAACTTTAGGGAAATTGTTTCATCTTCATATGTGCAAAAGTCCCACCTATAAAAAAGAAGTAATGGCTTATATTTCTCTAGTGCCTAATACTTGTGTGAGGAATGCTGCAGAAAAAAAAGCAGGTTTTGAATAGAATAAATGACCATCTCCTTTTCAGTTTTTCATGCTCCAACACCTTCTCTTTCTTCCCTGTACACTTGGGCAGCTGCTTAAATCTGATGGATCTCAGAGGGTGGTTCCTCTTCTCTTGCTTGTGACCAAGATCTGGCTGATCTGAGATCTGCTTCTACTTGACTGCAGACTGTTTTTTACCTGGCTGTCCCAATTTCTCACTATTTTTCCTTGAATTGATCCAAAACAATGCTGCCAAACCCTTACCTATGTTCACCCTGTGACATAGCTGACAGACTTTTATCTGAACATCACCTTCCAGCTTCCTGGAGTGTTGTTTTTTGATCTCCTTCTCTCCTTAGTTCAACTTATCAACAGTGCCAAATGTGCTACCAGTGTGGCTTATTGGTCAGCCTATCTCCAGCACTTGCCTTTCCCTCTGACTTCTCCTGTCCTGAGCCTGCACCTCCCCTCTTGGCTACCTCCAGCCTCCATGGCTGGTACCCTGCAATGTCTTTGTGCTTAGCTGCTTCCTCAGGTATCTCTTTGGCCTTTGACAATATTCACGGTCCAACTTTGAAAATATTCCATATTCCAGTAATTTTCCAGTAATCCTGCTTCTGGGGTAACACTGATTTCCAGGGAACCTCTGTACCTGTATCATTTTTGTGTTTGACATCAAGTGATTTGTTGCAAAGGGGAAGAAAACTGTTTTTCACTTGTAGCTCTGTATGGAGCTTTCTGTGCTAGAACAGTTGGTTCTTCATCATGGCACCCAGTGACTTCTGTAACTCTGAAAGCATAAGTACAACTGTTCACAGGATTTTAATACTTAAGTAAGGATTTAAAAAACAATGGGAGGAAGAGACAACTCATTTCTGAATACTCAACCGTGTTGCTGTAAAAAACAACTTGTTGAGACACTTGGAGATTTGCAAATTCTCAGGGTCCTAGATACAGCAGGTGCAGACTATTTGAATCTTGCTTGTAAAACAAAATTTTTAAAAGATTGGAAAAAACTAACTCCTAGGATTTTGTCTTTGGAAAGTGTGTTACAGTTATGAACTAACACCAGAAAAAGGCTTAAAGTTAACAATAAGTAAAATGGTACAGTAACTAAATTCCAGCATGCAGACTCACAGTTCATTTTTATGTGTCCAATAAGATTATTTTTATGCTGCTTCTTAAACTGGCCCAGAAGAGCATGGTACGTCAAGTCATATCACTGAGAATGGTGTTTTAAAGTAAAAATATACATTCAAGCTTAAGCTATGCTATATTATCTCCCTTCAGAAGTCAACTGGAAGTCAGAGAAGAGATAAATTAATAATTACAAGTGCTTCATAACTGAACATCAAGTCCAGTAGCCTTTCATTAATTGAAAATCCAAGCCCTCATGAGCTCAATGGGAATTTTCTGTTGACCTTAGCAGGGAGATAAGCTCACACACACTTTGAAGGTAAGCTTGCTTGCCCAGGTTGGCATTGGTTGCTGTTCCTTACCTTGCAACATGAATGTCCTTGAAGCAGGAGAGTGATCAGATTTTACAGCCCCTCTGTCCCCTGGGTGTGCATTTTCCACCCTTTCTGCTTCCCTCTGCAGTAAAGCTGTGCACTGTTCAGCCTTTAACCCTTCTTTCCACATGATCTCTCTCATTTTTACAGTAATTGGTTCACCTCAGGCTCAACTCACTCAATCAGGGTGCTGTGAGCTGGCCAGAGGGTCTCACACAGGCACCGATTAACCACCTCCGGGGCTATGACCCTCTGTCCATCTCCTGGCATCCTGCAGAGTCAGAGAAGGTGGGGACTGCGTGATCAGCATCAGAAGTTCATTAAAAAGTTAGCAAACAGCTTCTAAACAGCAAAAAAAGGAAAATGGCAGCTGCAGTCCGGCAACCATTTGAAGCTCTGTCAAAGCAATGGGAGAGCTTGATGGATGCTCTCAGCTGCAGGAGTGGCAGCGTCCCCTAGGTGAATATCAGGCAAATGAGCAAGGACACACTGACTCCTAGGCTGGAGGATGGTGGCAGAGGAGATCCGTGGTGGTGCAGTGAGCAGGGGCACTGAAACCCCTCTGCATTGAGTCTCGCATCTGGGTCACCCATTTTGGGGCCATAACTCAAAGATTTGTTTGCAGCTAGGGAAAGTCACAGCAGGTGACACAGCAGGTCTTGAGTAGAATGGCAGCAGCAGCCCAAATTCAGGAAATGTATCTGCACTTTTGATGTCCTTGAGGAAATTACAAGAAGGACAGGAGAGATTTTGTGGTTACGACCAAAAAACAGAGGCTACTCTGTATGAGAAACTGTCCTTTAGCATCATCTGTGGAGGAAGCCATGGGCTTCCCTCAGCCCATTCTCTTCAGTCTCTGATCAAAGATGGAAGTCAAGCAGAAGACGAAATTAAGCGTGCAATTTCCGATTCATTCTCACTAGGTTTGTGCTGATAGCTTAAACAAAAATATATCAAAGCCAGGATTACAGGCTTAGCAAGGGGAGTGCATATTTCAGCACATACTGGGCTCTTTGTTGTTCTGTCACACTGGTAGAATGAGACTATTAATGCATTGTCCCAGGCAGGTTGCATTATAAAGCCCAGTGGCTAAGTTAAATGAAAAAGACCACTAAGAAAAGCAGTGTGCAGCTTCCTACTGCTCCCTTTTTCTTGCAGAAAACTGTTTACATGAGGCAGGGGAGAGGCAGTAGATGAAGTTGTAAGGGCATTTCATAGAGGCAAAACTTGTGATAGTCAATAAGGTTCCTGACAAAGATTTCTAGCATCTACTCACTGCCCTACAAATTTTCCTGACTTTCTGAAGTGCTATGTGTCAGCAAGCCACAAATATTCCCTTTTTGTGTGCAGGGAAGGAATTACATGGTGGGCTGTAAGTGCTTTCCCCAGTTACCTGTTCAGCACTTCCCAAGTGTCTGTGGCACACAGGGGCACAGGCAGCCCATTTTTAACCATAACATTAGGATGAAAACAAAGTCTCCACTTCTGAAAAGACCAAAAATAAAGATTGTACAGCATTTTGCATCAATGTGAGTTTTCTGAAGAAGGCTTGCCTAATACTAACCTGGTATGCCAGTGACAACAGGTTCTGGAATTCCTTGCAGAAGCTGCAAAGACCAGCAGTGGCCCCAGTGCAATTTAGGAAGTCCTGTCGCTTAATATCTGTTACTAGTTCATGTGTGTTAGTTAAACTCCCTGCCAGTGGTATAATCCACACTATTTCTTGCCTCCTAGATGTCCATTTATACAGAACTCAGGAGTGTCTGATGCTGAGACAGCCACCCAAAAACTTGCTATTCTTTGCAGAGATTAGTTGCTAAATAATAGTAACAACCTGCTCTGAAATAATACTATGTCCTTTAAATTTTGGCCACCCCTAGTCAGGGTGATCCCTAAGGAAGTTTTTGGGTTGACACCCAAAGCCACCACCCATTTCCTTAGCACTGCAAGGAAAAAAAACAACTTCCCATTCAGCTCTAGCTATCTACTAGACTGCTCAACTGAGACTGACAGTCAGCTTTTGGGGAATCACTACTCATTGAAGCTCATAACAAGTGCACCACTCCACTGCAGTAGGATTCAGGTCTCCTGAGAGACCTGCCACTGCTTTCTGGGAGTCCTAAATGAGCACTGAAGTGTCTCCAGGGAACATCCAGGGCAGGTACTGGCAGGGCATGGGCAGCAGGCTGGGGGGATCATGGTGCAGGGTCAGGCACTGCTGGGGTGAGTTGGCAGGCTCTCATGGGTGTACTGAGTCCATGCCTGCTCTGGGGTGGGTCAGAAGAGCCACTGTGCCCATTTTGTGCCCAGATTTTCTCTCCCTGCCTCTGAAAGCCACTCCCAGTGCCACCCCAGACAAACCCATTCACCTGCCCATATCTCAGTTCCAGGTGCTATCAACTGTGTCTGTGTAAATGCCTAAAATACAAACTATGTGTGAGCACCTTTATTCCTGGCATTTCACAGAGAGGAAACAGAGGAGAGGTTATGTCCGGGAGAACTACCCTTTTAATGCACAACTTAATGAATGTTCACAAAAGGCTTTGAGTACCAGAGTTTGTAAGGGTGCTATAAAGGCAGAAAATGCTGGTTTTTTCACAATGCTTCTCAGCTGTGTTTCTTCTCCTTTCAACACTGAATGAGCTGGGAATGCCTCACTTTTTTCCTCCCCCAGTACTTACAGTGTTTTGCTCCCTTCTTCGTATTTTTCAAAGCTAACATTGCAAGTGGGAAGAATCACTAATATGAAGAAGAAGCTTTCTAGGAGTCACTTTTCCATGAGTTTGCCATGCAGAACCTGCTGGTTTGCAAACAGGCCGCAGATAGCTCTTGATGGACCAATAAGTAAATCCTCATGGCTCTTCAATGCCATCTGGCTGCTGGGATTGCTGGGGTAGTTTGGAGGAGCCCACCTGGCCCCAGCCATGCAGCCACTGCAGGCAGTCCAACAGCACCCTACTAATCCACCTTCGGATAGGTGGTGACTGGTGGGACCATCCTCCCCCCATTTCCCCAGCCTGGGCAAAACTGAGCTGCTTTTTGGGCTGTTTTTATGGCAGAGATGGTGTTAAATAACAGTTGATCTGGCACCTTTCTTCCTACTGCTTCATTCTGAAGGAAAACAAGACTAAAATGAAAAGGCCTTTTCCTCTTTTATTTGTCATTTTACTAATTACAGTATTACAGCATTTTCCAAGACCAATTACGTACTGTTTGGGGAGATTAGCAGAGTGCAAAACCTACTGTGGCATATTATACAGTGGTGGCTTATGGAAGAAAATTAGTTGAATTCAAGCCCTTATCATTTCGTGTGTTTATCCTAATGCAGATTCCTTATATACATATATATAATAGCAACTGCACAACATTCAGCAATGGTTAAAACAGAATTTCTTCCCCATGAGGGAATGAATAAGAGTCATTTGTCATATGTTTCCTTTAATTCATGGCTACAGAGCATTTTAAAATTGCTTGATGTAAATCTGTCTCATCTATTTGACAACTCTGATATTGAGTCATTCATTTTTATTCTACGACTTAAAAATTTCTATATTGCAGCTAGAGATGGTTGGCTAAAGTGCTAATTTTGGACTATGGTTTGAATGTAACAATAGCTTTTGACCCTAGCTCCAGTCCCAAGGAAAGTGAATTCGGCAATCTCATTTCAATTCATAGTGAATAGCTGTTCACATAAAAAAATCAGCACCTACCATTTGTCATACTTGGCAGCTTCTGTTTAAGAATGGTCCAGAACTGCATTACCATGGAAACTAAATTACCTACTCCTACTCCTGGCTCAGAAGGTGATTTCAGCCGGTTGTGGAGGTTTCATATTGCTGACAGAAGGAGGTGGGGGTAACCTGGGGGAACTGTGGTGTGTATGACCCATAAGGACACTTGCCTCAGTCCTCTGGTTTGAATATTGCCATCTTCTGGTCACGTGCCTTTGGGTTCAGACCACGTGGCTTTCTTACACATCATGATTTATTTACTGATTTTTCTTATGATAACAGTCACCAGCTCCAATCAGGACCAGGACTATGTTGTGGTTAGTGCTGTACATATGTTTAAAGACATTTTTTACTCTGAAGACCAGGCAAGCATGAGAAGCTCCATATATTCCTTTTAAACTTGAAAATTAAAACAAGACAAGTGATTTTCTTGAGATTACACAGGAAAGTGGAGGCAGACCTAGCAAATAGATGCCCATTTTTTCATTCTAAGCACCCATCCAGGGTGTTACTTACCCAAACCACTTTATCCTTCTTCAGAATTACTACTAATTTATGCCAGGTGAGCTGGAAATACCACATGGTTGGATAATTTTTTGTTCCTGTCATCTACAAAAAGGCTGCTGATTCATAGGACAGTATTTTATTTCAAGCTGCTCAGTCCTGAAGTGGATAAACTTAATGGATTAGAGATCAATGTTTACGGGACACGAAAGTTTTTAAGGTTATTTAGCTACTGTATGTTGCTTTGGTAATTGTAAGCAAAAACTGTGTTATTACCACTCCGTCCTTCAATAATGACCAAAACAAAATATTATTTCAATCTTCTGACCTGCATATAGCACCCCTTTTCCTCACAGATACTCCTTCTTGGTGAGATGTGTGCTAGTGGAAAGGCTAGAAAAGAAATAAACATAGAAAGCCAACACCAGTGTGGAACACTCTTAAGCTCAGAGAGCTAGAACTCAGCAGAGAGAAACAAAAGTTTTGCCATTCCTAGTGTGGCTTAGGTGCAAGGACAGAAGACCCATCAAGGCCAGGCTGGACGAGGTTCTGAGCAACCTGGTCTAGTGGAAGGTGTCCCTTCCAACCCAAAACCATTCTATGATTCTATGAGCATCCTCTGAAGATTTGGCTCTTAGTGCATCATATTTGCACCATGGAGCAGAAGAGTCCTTCCCTTCCCAGCTGGATCTGGATGCTGCTGGGAGAAACAAGGTCATGAGCACCCATCTCTGCAGGACACCCTGGCAATCTGTGGCTTTCCACCCCATAGTGTCCTGCCCCATCTTCCCTCATCCATGGGCATGCCCTGCTCCCATTTCTCAGGGCACAACAGCAGCAGGAGCTGCTGAGTGTGGACACCCTTCTTGCTTTGCCCTTGCCATGGCCCTGGCAGAGTATTTGGGCCCCTTCTGCTCTGCCTTTGCTTTTTATATGCATCTTTCCTATTTAAGTGTCACAGATCACTGCACCAGCTGATTAGCCTATACATGAATGGAATATAAAAGAGCAAGTCCCCAAGTTGTAGGTAAGACCTTTTGTGAGGTTGACTGGCTAAAAATAAAATGGAAATTGATTCTGAGCTTTTGAGAATCTGTCTCTTCCCCAGGCCACAGGAAAACAGAGCAAGGGGTAGCACTCCATAATTAATTATGAATTTATAATTAATTTGAAGCCTGAATCAACAACCTACTAGTGGCAGTGCTATTACTTCCTCTGGATTCCCACAGTCTATCCAAGAGTTTGATCCTTGCAGGCAGTATTCAAAATTTCAGGGCCTTTTTCTATTAAGTTTGATTTTTTTTTCAGCATTTTAGTCTTGTGTAGAACTCTGGATTTTGATAGTTTTTCTGTTTAAGGGACCAGATCAATAGCTGTATTGGGTCTCTAGGCTATACAAATGAGCACAGTTACCCTCTCTGGGTAGGAATGATTGGTTTATTTACGTAGGCTTATGCATTGTTTTGAAGGTTGGTTCTTTTGACAGATAAACAATGCAAAAATATTCTGTTCTTCTGCAGCACATAATCTGATGTTCATTGTATACAAAGATTCCTCACTCCATGCTATAAATACAGCAAAACTTTTCTCGCCTCAGAGTTCCATGGGGCTTAAACAGACTGGTGGGGTGGGATTTTGAAAAGCAGTCAAGGCTGACCTTTTCTTACCTCCCCCCTAACACTGATGGTTAAAATTCCTGCTGACTTCAAGGAGAGTGGATCTGGATCAGTGTTGAACACTTCTGAAAATCCCACCTGTAAAGCCTGCAGAGTTCATTATAGGGGCAAAATTTTATATAAAGCCCAGCAGGGACATACAAAAATTTTTAGCAGCTTATTAATGGCCTCCACAGTGGATGTGTGTATTGAATTTAATTGGCCTGCATCCCAGTAAGGCCCTGATATGCGTATGATTAATTTTCTCTACAGTCTACCTTCAACTTTTCTTTGAAACTGTATGGACACTTCATATTTGCACTTGTATAAAAGACTGGCAGTGAAATAAGGAATGCAGGTAATTATTATGCCCCAAGGAAGAGCTGTGAGTGAGGTAGACCCTCAGTTAATGTAGCTGGATGGTAGGGATTTGGTGTCAATCCCTCTTGATGTCCTGCTAAAATAAAGTGACATTCAATGTGATACTATTTAATTTTTGTGGGTACAGGCATGGTTAAGTTTCTTTGTATAAGGTCTGGTTAGTAGTGTGAAGACATAAAATAAGCGTTGAGCATAGTGACACACTCGAAAGGGCAGGTTATATTTATTCTGTGTTGTGTCAAGGGCATGCTGCTTGCTAACTGTAATTAGACAATGTATCTGGAGGTCTGCGGCCAAACAGCAAAGATGTCTTTGCAGAGTATAAAAGGACTATTGTGCTAGTCCCTGGTCTCGGAGGGTATGAAGATGTTTCCCTCTCCTGTCTGTTATTACTCATACTTGGTTACTTTTATGTAAATTCAGAGATGAGGAGAGCTGACAAGACTGTGACATGAAGAAATTTCACCTTTTTCACTGAAACAGGGCTTTTATTGTTTAGTAATACTGTCTTAGTTCTCTGCAAAGGAAAGACAGAGATGTTATTGAAAATCCCATAATTAGCAGCTTAAGGTATAAACCATATAGAACCCTGTGTTCTATGATAAACCCCCTAATTAGCTTTGTAGGAACTGTTTAAAAGCAAACAGACTCATCCTTATCACTAAATAATTATTTGCAAATAAACTCTTTCTCAACACATCTTAGGAAAACACAAGATTATTAGTTGGCACAGTTAAGCCAGCTGAGTGGCTGAAAAAGCATGAAAAGAGCTACAGAAGTTCTTTTCAGAATCCTGCTCTCTTTGGCATTATTTCTCTAAAGCTTGATTTATCAAGAGGAGAATACAGTATTTGGTTTCCCCACAAGTAAGCTCTTTTCATGTTTTGTCTTTGAAATGAAAATCGTCTTTTGGAACAAATATCTGCTCTATCAGATAACTGCATGCTTGTCATCCCTAACAGTGTGCTGGCAGGAAGACTGGGCGAGGATTTTTCTGCAGTACATTGAGTACACAGTGCTGGCACTAGATCAAGAATCAATTCCTCTGATATCGAAATATTGACTTTGCATGGCCAGTCTGATTTAAATGCTTATCATTCTTGACTTTGTAGGCTACATACATACTGCAAACATTTTTCATTGTGGGTCTGAGAATAAACATCTTTACAGCTGCCTGGCCATTTCTAGCAGAATAACAAAGGGGCTGTGTGCATGTACGGGAGCCTGTGTGTGTGAGTGAAATTGCCAGCAGATTAATGCAACTGTCACTTCTGTGTAGGGCCGTTTAGAAGAAGTTGAGAAGGGTGTTTTTAATACTTGGAATTACACAGCTGTTTCTCTGAGTGCAAACGCAGGTTTCAGTGCTCAGTCTGGATAGGTGCTGGCCACTGAGCCGGTGGAAGGGAGAGCACAAACAAACACAAAAGCAATTGTTAAAACATTTAAAAATCTTTGCGATGTGGAATAATACTACTAATATTACTACTAATAAAAAAGTAAAGATAATTTCCCATAGGCAATCAGAACACCTATTAAGTTAGCAACGGCATTTAATTGGCATTATCTCATGCTTCAGTGAGGAAGACAATGGATCTTGCGGGTGTGCAAGTGGAACGCATTTGCATTTCATAGATGATTAAAATAGATTTGATTGCATTTGTCTGAAGCCTGGCAAGTGAGGGCACATCTGCTGCATTCGATGTGCCCTGCGTTTCCTAGGACTAATGGAGTGCACTGAGTCACCGTGAGACGGGCTTTTACCTCGGAAAGTCCCACGGCACCTTCTGCTGCATGGCCAGCTCCTTTGTTAGCCCTGGAGACCTCTTCTTATAAAGAATTGATGTAAAGTAGAGCAAGGAGGGAAGGATTTGAGGCAGTGAACTTGTCTTCATCTGGTTATGCAAGAGCCCTTGGGCTTTCTGCTGCTTCAAGGTAGAATTTATAAGGTGAGATGAAAGGTAATTTAAGTCATTAATTTGCGTTAAGGGCTGGCAGAACAACAACGGTGCATTTAATCTTGCTGTGGAAAAAATTGGTGATTTGCAGAGTAGGGGTCAGAATTAGGGGTCTGATTTCCTCTTCCACTCAGCTTTAAAGGGTCTGCTTCAAAATGGAGAGTTTTATTTACTAGAAACATAAAGCTGAGTTAATTATCTTTGAAAAAAACATCCAAGAACTTTATATATAATACAGAAACCAATTAATTAATGGTACTAAAATGTTTTCCTCCTGCTTTTCATTACTTTCCCATCTAAATTCAACATTAAAAATACACTCCTGGCAGCAGCTCAGCTCAGACTTGTCACCCACCACCAGAGCCCAGTGAAGGACAAGGGCTGCCCTGTGCTTTGCAGGGGAAGATGACCTCTCCTGTGAGCCCACCTCTCCCTCCCCAGCCCAGTGGCCACTTGGCAGCTTTTTTTTTGGCAGTGTTGTGCTTTTTTGCCAGACAGTGTAAGCACCCAATGGCTGATGCTCTTGTCCTTCTCTATTACTTCCTCCACTGCCCAAGTGTGTCTCCTGGACCCTTACTGGGGTCCTTGTCTATGGATTCTGCTGTTTATTGCTTTCTCTACTCCAAGGTACCTTCTATTTTTTTTGCCTTTGTGTTCCTTCTGCTCTTGCTACACATTGTGCTCTGTGGTCCCTTATTCTCACGGCATTGCTCTCTTTCATGTGCCAGATGACTGCTCTTCCCTCTTTGAGAAATGTCTCTTAAAAACACATTGCCCTTACATCAAAGAGTGAAATAAAGATGAGCTGGCTTGACTGGGAGAACCTGGAAAATAATGCAGCCTCCTCAGCTGATGAAAGCAGTTTGTTCAGGACACTAATGTTTCGGAATAGCTGGACGTGTTCAACAGCAATTATGATGGGTTACTAAAGGAGCAGGTTTCTTGGATGGCTCCTGTGCTGCCACACCCACTGGTGCCTGTGAGACTGTGGCCATGATTCTGCCCTGCACCCTCAGTGTGGGCTGTTGGTGTTCCTGCCTTTCAGTCCTGGTCCTTGCTCACAGCATCCCTGCCATCACTGTGGATCTGTACAACTCTGGCATTGCTCCCTTCCTGCCTTTCACTCCTTCCATTGCACAGTTCCCTCAGGAACAGTCCTGGCACTGCCCATCTTGGGGTAGTAGAGAAAATAGTCCTTCTGCCATTACAAGAGCTCAGATACCACCTATGCCTTGTGCTTTTTGCTGGGATGTTCCTGCACCTCTTGCTCCCTGAAGTCCTTTTCTCCTGACCATGCCTTGTTGGTCTGGACTACCCCTATATGTGACGTAGGATGAGTTCCACAAGTTGGTTGGTAGCCACAGGGAGATCAAGCACACAAATGCTGGAGAATGCTGGAGAAATCATGTTACTTTTGGAAAGAAAATTACTGGGGATGTATGTCACATTGTTAAAATAATAAAGTTTGCCTGTTGTGAATATTATTTTAATCATGTACATTTTGCAATTTTTTCCCTTTTACTTAAATAAAGTATTCCCATAGAGAAAGACTGCTTGCAAAAAATTTTCTCACCATTTATTGGCAACACTTTTCCCTTCAACTTTGTTGCTACTTAATCTTAGTCCCTGGAGACAAGTTGCACATATTAACCTGTCAGAGCAATGTTAAAATTGTGTGACACTTAGGAATATATTCAGAAAGTCCATAAAACCATCACAATGGTTCTGGTTTTTCTCCTCATCTGGTCATGTACTTTAACAACATTTCTCCATATACTGTATCTCTCACCCTATTGGATTTTTAATGTAGTCTCCCAGTTGGAAACAGCTTTTTGGAGGTTTTTGGATCACTGGCCAGAGAAATGTGGGCCCTTGCTTGAGAACATCACTTGGTTTAGGATCTCTAAGACTTCAAGACAGACAGAAGCCATAACCCAAGGCCTCCTTTGAGTATTTCTGCTAGGCTGTAAGTAAAGTATTGATGCCATCAGTATCAAGATAAAAACTAGAGCTGAGTCTTTCTGAATGCTAACTGATGGAGTTGTGTGGGCCATTATCTCCATAAAAAAATGGACAAGCTGCCTGACTTATGACTGCTTATGCACAGCTCCTTTTATAAATTACTGGTGATATTTGTTTGCTATGAATCCCCTAATGGACCAAGACATCTAATTAAGCTATGTGGAAGGTCTGTTTCCTTGGGTGCAGCTGGCCCTCCTTTCTGAGGATGGAGTGAAAGGTAAGGAAAGGCCAAGGGAAAAAGAGCTTGTATAGTGAAGAATTATGATCAATGGAATCTGCTTTTGAATAATGTTTTCACTCAACGGTTTCAGATTGTTAAATATAAATTTGGGCATGCAGCTTTAGATGCACAGTCTGGGAAATAAACATTTCAGAGGGGCACTCTGGATCCTGCAGTTAAGAGAAGTCCCCACATAATACAAATTGCAGTTTCCACATGACAACACAGACACCAAACTGAGGGGGATATATGGCTTTTAGCTTCAACAGTGTTTATCTGTGGTAAATGCTTGGGATATTCTTTATCAAGACATATAAATAAATGTTGGTGTTTAGGCCTGTCCTTGAATCAACACAGTATGGAGTATAAAAATCGTAATTAATACACAGGTCATGAGCTTGTAGATTTCATTTTTATTTAAATAAGGAAAAATGTTTCTTGTCTGCAAGTCAGTAAGCATGTACATGCTAAAAAATTGTTTACCATGTTTCAGAAACACAAACATAAGGCTAAATTAAGCTTGATCAGTCAAGTCTGACTGTTTCCCCTTTAATACACCACGGTTGACAATTCTAATCGTGAAGCTTGCAAGCTGTAGAAAAAGCATAATTTTTACACACCTTTGGGAGAGAGCCGGTAGCTAAGAAGTTTCTTTCCCTATTTCAGATAGAAAAAAGTTCATATGCAACAGAAAGATCTTTATTTGAAGGCAAAAATAGCACCTCTGTCATGTGCTCTAATTAACTTGCTGTGATGTCGCTCTGGTGATGGACACAGAAATAGACATTTGCTTTCCTAAATTCTGAAGTAGAAAATGAGGCATGAGTCAGGAGGATACAAGAGGGCAGAACTCATTTTCTTTTAATTACTTTTATTCAGGTTATATCATCCAGCAGCTGTTCAAGTTTCATTTTGAGATGTTGGATCCTCCTGAAATCCCAGCATGTCATTTTTGATGGGACTTACTCTCTTCTCCTTTATACATATATATGATTTTTTATCTAAGTGCTGATAGGGAATGCAGACACGGTGAACAGTATTCCCATTCACTGTTGAAGGATATAATTGGCCATCAAGTCTCTGACAGTAAAATAGAGGAGGCAGAAACTCTGCAAAAAATGTGGCCAAATAATATGAGGGTTCTCATTACTAAGCAAATAGCCAGGGAAGTGTCTAACAATTCCTCAAGTTGGCACACACAGGCAGTAAGGCCTGCTTTGGGGAAAAGCAGTGAGAGTCATAGCTGCATGGCAAGTTTTAGATGGTTGTGAAGGCTTCACCTCAAGCTCTGCTTGGCACCAGAGCTTCAGGGAGCTTTGCTCACTATGACTCTAGATGGAACTGGCAAAATTAAAGCTGTAACCAGGTGAATGTTACTCCCCAGTGGCTCTCTCTGCTTTTTCGTCTGCCTGGCTGATGGCAGAGGACAGCCCTCCAGAGGTGCAGTCCTGCTGACTTGCCAGGCTTCTGGCCACTGTCACCAGTGTCTGATTCAAGCCCTCAGTCCCAGCACCTCCGCTCCTTTCCTCTGAAATGAGAATAGCATGACTCTGTTCTCCAGCAACAAATGAAAATAGAGATATAATGCCTTCTGAGCCACTACCTGCATCTGCAGCTGAGGCCCACCACGTGTCTATAAATGCTGCTGAAGGCAGTCAGTGCCCCTGAGAAGCAGCAGTCCTGTAGAGAAGGCAATGGATGGACTTGCTGAGGACTGCGTGGACTTACCACTTAAAATGTATCCAACCACTTTACCACCTTTTTGAGAAAGAGTAGGAAAATTTGAATAAACATTACTTAGAAAATTCTGGTCTTCAGTTCCTCTTATGTTGTGTCTGGCTTCTTCTAGTGATGGACAAAGCACTGAACCTTCTCTGTGTGTCAGTGGACTTATTTTTCACTACAAGGTCTGTAAGCACAGTCTCTTGCAGGAGGGCAGTTCTATGTTTTTTTGTGGACAGTTCTTTTCCATGCCTTCTTGGGAGATTGGGTGACAGGTAACTGCCTGGCCTTCTAATTTCAGATGTGACCCTGAAGGAGTACAGAGTGCCTGAAACAGTATGAAAAAGGCTATGTAGAAGATCTTAGAAGTACAGCTAAGTAAAAGAAAAAAAAACAAAGAAAAACCCTGAAAATAAGAATGTCTACATAGAAGCCACATTATCTGTACTGTTTGAGGATATCTGGAAGTCTGTAAGGTCTCTGAAACCTATTTTCTATATACATTTAGAATGCCTTGACAATATAAATCAATATTTCGGTATTTAAAATCTAGGAAATGAAATGTGTATAAAATGGAACTGCCTGAATGAATTTTGACAGCCTCTCCTACATGCATTATTTATCTTTTATTGTTTTATTTTTTAAAGATGTGGATGGTGACTGAACCACTGCTGTAAACTTGTACCCAGGTAGCTTTAAAACACATATTATTGGCTGAGTTCATAGTAATAATGTAGTTTAGTTATAAAACAGCTTTTGTTACAAACAACTTTACAAGCTTTAAATATATATCAAACTACTGAATATATGAGAACCATTTTCATCTATACCTGAAATGCTCTTATGTGGAATGGGTGATTCATAGCTGATCCAGAACACATATAAAACTTCTGAAAATATATTTAGCAAAGGAAGTGAAGGCTATTTTAAATTTATGTTGAGCTGGAATTAGAAAGTGCCTACAACTGTGGAACTTAACACACAAACCCCACCGAAGAGAGAGTACTGTATCTGTAGGATTTACATACTGACCAGGGATTTGATTTAATTTTCTACTTCCAAAGGACCGCCTTAGCCCACCATCACAAGCAGCAAGTTGTGCCTCTGGTTTTCCAGCCCAGAAATGGCATCACTGTAAATCACCACCTCCTGGTTTTACAGCACAGACCTGTGTCCTGAGGGTCCCACATGACCTTGGGCCCATCCTTAATACTGTTTTAAATCAGTAGTTCACCGGCCACCACACATCCTTGTTCAGCTTCGCTGTTGCTGGCATCAGTCTCTCTGAGTCAAACACTGAGGCTCAATACCACATTTAAACCCTTATGTCCACTCTGTTTTAGCACTTTCTTCTTCTTTATTCTTTTTTTAATATGCTCTGTGTAAGCCTTTTTCCTCACCCCTGCAAGCTCCATACATTTAAGGTTCTTCCAAATGGATGCAAATGGCTCTTATTAGAAGAACAGAAACCAGAAAATCACTCGTGGATAAAAGCTATCCCCAGCATGTTTTAATGTTCAAATTAGAGTACCCTCCCCAGTGCTAAAATGGGGTTTATAATGGAAATGCTGACATCCTTACCAGACTCTACTGGCCTGTTGCTCTTTTGTCCTGCAAGTTATTAAAATCTTGCCTGGTTGCCTAAGAAACAGGGTAGCTACTTAGCAGATATTTAGCCATCAGTAAAAATTAATGTCCAATGTATTTATTGGAAAAATACACTTAATTAAGTGCTCAAGTTATACAAGCCACCCACCAGCAGAGCACAAGTGTGTTCTGGCAACAGAAGTGTTGTTGTTACCCTGGTTCTTCTTCATGATGTTATTTTCTTAAGTAAATGCATTTTTCAGCCTAACAGTTCTGGCTGAAGCATATTGATAAGATAACTCTGCACTAAAGGGAGACATAGTATTTTTAGTATCTTTTTCCAGTTACCAGTAGTTCATTAGTGACACTGTTTTGAGAGTGTTGATTCATTAAGAGTCTTTTCATTAACAGTCTGACAGTCATATGTAGAAGAAAAAGCCAGGAAAAGTAACAAGGCACTCAGCATTTTCTTCTGCTTCTTTGATACCTGCATCTTTTGTAATGTCAACAGATGAGCTGGAAGCATTCAAGACTGTAGGTTTTAAGCCAAGCTTGAGTGTGTGCAGTCTATTTTTTCTTAATTTGCACACCTGATGTGATTTTAGGGGAAAATTTCTATTTTGCATGTGTAAGAGATCTAGTAGATGGCAACTGCATGGGAAAATCAGATGTGAAAGTTCTGTTCTTAAATTTCTTTTAATCAGAGCCTTGAAGACTAACATGGAAACCACGAGGAAAATATGACTTTTGCTATGTTATTTAAACAGGCTGTTAGCCATATCCCTAAACTTTATATGGCTTTGGATAGATTAGGAGCTCTCTTCTAAGCTATCAAATATATCATACTCATGTAAATTCCTGGCAAGTATATAAATATGTATTTTTCGTTGTTTATAATTGCCATTTAATTGTAGGACCAAATTCCATAGCTTAACATTTATACAACGCTTGATACTTTAAGCATTGCACAAATATTAACTAATTAATGAAAACATCTGAGCAGCTCTTCTGAGACTGTCAGATTCCAAAGAACTAAATTCCTCTTCTTAAAAAATGGGACTGTTCAAGCAAACACGCTGTAAGCTTTTAAATGGCAAATCCAAAATGACACAGTGGGACACCATTTCATGCCTGAAACCTGAGCACAAAGCCTTTATTTTTCCAAGATTTTTTTTTCTCCAGTCTTGTAAATAAATACTAGGTAATACTTAGGAAGCAGAGGGGAGGCAGGGCAGAGATGAACTTGACATTGGCACTTACTTTGTTTTCATCTACATATAGTATTTCATTGGAATATAATATTACATTGACTTATGTATTCATTCAATCATTAAATTCAACAGGACTCTTCAGTTCTGTCATCAAAAAAGCAAAAAAAAAACTGCAAAGCAAACTGTATGGATTTAACCTTCACTCTCCTTCATGAGAATCCATCAAACAAATTTGTGGCCTTTAAGTACTTTACGAGTTATTTTGGCTTTGAAAGGTCTGATTTAGTGATGCAAAACTATGTGGTTATCTCTGGCTTGCAAACAAATCTGAAAAAAACCAAACCCAGCCCAAACCACATTGTTTGATAACTTCAAGCTACACTGGCCCTTATGTTTTCCTCCTCAGGGCTTTGCTTTCCTGAATAATCTTACAGTTCTGGTCCCCCCGTCTCAGTCAAAGAGATGACATTTCAGAACACGCGTGAACAGCAAGCTGCTATTGCTGTGTATTTTTATATTCAGCATTGTGTCTGTAGAACAATCAGGACAAAGCAAATCCCTGCTGTTGGCATATTGCAATTTAAGGTGGACACGGAGTGATAGAAGATGAGAGTGAGCAAAGGGCAAAAACTCTCTTGAGGAGAAGGGGGTATAACTGGATTTTTGTTCTGAAATTTTTACCTTGGAAGTTATCTTTTTGAGAAATACTTTCTTTAACACTTTGTTGTTTAAAATAGAAATGTTAGTGATTAGTGATTTTTAATTTTTGTTTTCCTACTTTTATTCTCCCCCCTGTCATCTGGGGCAATATGGAGAAGATATAATTTTAATCATCATTTGCCAATTTGAGAATTTAGGAGGCTCTTTATGCATATATTTGATGAAAAAAAATGAATCTGGAAGATGTTTTTACAGAACTTTTTCTGTTTTTTAAAAAAACTTCTAAATATACTTTCCATTTTGGGAGCACTGTCAGCCATAATTTCAAGCCTGCAAGCATGGCATAGAGGCTGTGATATCTCCTGAGGTTTATTTCACTTGGGGAGTAGGGTTAAGGATGAATGCTTTGGTAGCAGGGAGCCTCAGAAATGTAATCCAAAAATTAAATTGCAAAAAGGGGGTTGAGGAAATGAAAATGACACTGACATAAGTATCTGGAATCTCAGAAACCATCCAACAGTTTGATCTGTTGCCATGTTGTCTGCATGTCTAATTAAAGAGCTATAATATATATAAGACAATTTAAAAATATTGAAGTTAATGTAGATGTGATTTCACAAGAGATGTGCCATTTATTTTGTTTGACAGCCAGGGATGGCTGAATGAGAGTGAGAGCAGAAGGGTATGACAGCAGCATATTCATTACCTAAGTAAGATTTCGGCTCTAGAGCAACTTCTGATCAGAGTTTCCTTTCATATTGCTCAACCTGCTACCTCAATATTTATACATTTTGGATAATCAGCCAATATCCTACAGCTCAATCTACTTTTTTTGGTGTGTATTCTCTTTCAAGGGAGCTGTGTTTAAGCTTGTCACATTCCATGAATCCCATCTCAAGCATAAACTCTGGGCTCCCATTATAGCAAGATCCTTATAGCAAGATTTGGCTGCATGATGAAGACAGGAGTTTAATAGAATGAGATGAATGAAGATTAAAAAAAAAAGCTTCAAATGAGACACCCTACACAGAATTGTCTAGAGCAGAAGGGAAATTAATAATCACTAAGTGTGAATTTACGAGGTCTCTTCACATTTATAAATTAAAATACTCTCAAAAGAGGATCAGCAGATCTTAGCAGACTGGAAAACAACTATGGAGCAGAAACACAAAATAATTAAAAAGCATTTAAAAGTAGAGGAATTCAGGATTGGCCATGCATGATCAAAGTCATGTTACTCAGAACAGAATCCCTACAAATAGAACTTAAGGCCATCCCAACCACAGGAATTTTTTTTTAGTCTAATCACATGACTGTGCCCTAAATCTGAAGTTCTTAAATATTTGATAGATATTAATTAATATATTAACAAAAATATGCATTTAATCAAGATGAGGATATCTGTAAAAACTACCCCCAAATTTCCCAAATGTTTTTTGACTTACTCACATCAGTGTGATGTGAGAGGCCAAGGCTTGTTTTCAGTGGCTTTGCTAATGGATCTTGTCCTGCCCTGAGCTAGCTGCTGGCAGCAGGTTTGTTGTATAGGGGGTGAGCAAAATGTGCTGCTTTGCTTTTTGGGCTGTGAGGCATCTCAGAACCTTTCTGCTGGAAAAGGAGAAAAGCACCAGGTTCCCACCCACTATTTTGCACCTTTTCATGTTTTTAGATACAATTTTTTACCACCTATGCGAATAATTTCTTGTGTTGTTGAGGAGGACTGAATAATCTGCCATTTTTTACTCTGATTATAATTTCATCATAAAGCTGAGATATTCTGCTCCAGATCCTCAGCTGGCAGAAGTGAGTAGCTACCCCACACCTGGAGTGGGTCTAGTTTATCTCAACTTCTGGAAGGTCAATGTAGCAATTTTTGGAAGATATTTAAAATTCTATTTCTTGGTGCACTTTTTCCTAATTACTTGGTTTTTATTTGTTAGATTTTATTTGTCTTTTTCATATGTTTTTTCTGTTCTAAAATCCAATCTTCTTTTTCAGCAATGGAAAATCCCTATTCCCTCCACAGCACTATTTAAATAACCACTTTGCTTTCAGTTAGGATCTATGCTAATGATTTTTGACTTCTTTAATGTTTCTTATTGCTATTGATATTTGCAGCTGCTGAAATTTTTAACATGCTTGTATTGTAAAAAATAATTTTGATAAAGAATAGTTTGAAGTGTCCCAGACTGCTGTTCAAGGAATCTCACAATTTACAGTTTTCAATTCACTTTCCATTAGAGAGCACTCTCACATTCACTGTCAAAGGGCACTATGCAATATCCAGGCAGTGTGGAGAAGTCCCTAGGGACAATGCAATATGGTGAAGGGGGGCACCCATGGGAGAGTGTTGTGGGACTGTGCCACTGGAAGAGGTGAACTTTCAGATACATTACAAAAGCAAATATAAGCAAATTTTCTGCCCATTAATCTGGCTGTCGGAGCAGTGCTACTCATGGAGCAGCTGGTGTAACAGCAGGAGGTGGGTGTGCAGGTGAAGGCAGCCAGTGGAGTTTGAGATGGTTTAGAGCACACAGAGATGTCTGGACTGAAATGAGCAATGCAAATATACGTAGTGCAGAAAATAAGAGGAAACTGAGGTGAATAAGGGCATTTAACAGACATGAAGTTACTGGGACTAGACTGGAGAGTGTTGTGCTGTGGGTGTTACCATCGCTACCAGCACCCAGTACTTCATGCAGCGGTTGCTGGTGAAGGGCATCTCCTTACACAAGACAAGGTACTGGGGTAGACAGAGTCGTTCAAAGGCGTCTTCCAGGCCAGTGGCAAAACCTGGGGTACATCTTACTTTCCAAAAACTTTCCATTGCTGTAGGCACAGACCCTGAGCCTGAGCACTGGCATCAGCACTGGGATGGAGCATCGAGGAGCCGTGTGTGGGGTTTTTGAGTTAGCTTGGACTATGAGTTTTAATCACACTTCTGGAGACCAAGATGAAGAGCACTCAGTATTTTTGGCTAATAGTGACCATAAACTGTCTGAATAGCATCATGTCCTCACTCACCTGACACTGTCCCAGACAGCTGAATTCAGATATTGCTACATATTTTTAATTTAAGGAACAAAGTGGCAGGAAATGGAGGAACAGAAAGGGAAAGAGCAGTGGCAAAGCTGACGAGGTTTTGTGTGTGGCTGAAGGGCAAAGATGATACAGTAGGGAGAAACCCTGGGAAGGGGAGGGGAAGGGTGATTAGATAGCCTAATACATTTTTTCTTCAGCGTTTAATTTCCTTAGGAGTACATGCCGCATTTTATGTCAGTGACAGATAATGAAGGAGTCAAAAGATAATAAGCTCAGTATTCAGAGAAGATCCCAAGAAGTGGTATGTTACAGGGCTGTTTGGAAAGCTGAAATTCTCTGGTGATAGGAGATGGATGAGTTGGCTGAATGCCCCATGAGATTTTCCTCAGTCAATCTAAAATTAATTCCCCTTCATAATTAAAATACATTTTATATTTTTAGGAGCAGCTCTTTAAGTGGGTTTTTTTTTTCTCTTTTTTTTCCCTACTCCTTTTTACTGTGTATCAGAAAAAGGCCACTTTAATTGCTAGTTTGCCTGATTTAGGATGAAAAGAGTCCCAGGATGTTCATGGCTGCCTGTCTTAGCTACTCATTTGATCTTGTACCCATTGCATAAGCTATCGTGTATTTATTTCTGCAATAGATCTTTAAGGCAGCGACCTGCAAGTATTAACTCACACCTAAGGAGCTGTGGCACAGTCAGACAATGCAGGTTTCCCAAGGTCCTGGGGTAAGTGGGTGATGGACTAGGATATTGAACTTAAACCTCTCATTCTTTGGACTGTTTTTCCTGCCCAGTAGTTCAGGGCTGATATCTGTATCTGGAGTTATGTAGGTGACACGTGGATCCATGAAAGAGGCATTCAGTCCAGTGGAGCCTCATCACACAAAAGGGCAAGTGGAGTTTTCAAAAAGGTGCTGCACTGGTTCGAGCCTGATCCTCCCACAGCCATGGATGAAGCTCCCACTGGTTTCAGTTCAGAAGGTTCCACTTCTGAAGCCCTCTGGAAAAACCCTAAATCAATTTTTCATCCCATTTTATATTTTTAGTGTGCTTTGGTGGAAACTTCCTCTGGGGTAAACTCAAACCAGCTCACTTGCACCTCCCTCCCATTTTTCACTTGGACTGTTTAACCAAGAATATCCCAGTACTAACCCCAGCCAGCTTCTGTTTCTGGTAAGGGCAGTGTGAGTTGAGCATCAGGAACAACAATAGCAGCAGCATCTGACCCTAATTTAAACTAGTTGCAAACTGGAAGATGGAAACAGTAGTATATGTTGGCAGATTTCCTGGTGCTCCCAGACACTGGATCACTGCAATTCATCTGAATTCCAGTTTACCCCATAGGAATACAATGAGTCAATTAACCCTTTAAATAAATCACATAATTCCAGAGCAATTGCACAGCATCTGTTTCTGTATTTTATCAGTTACATAATAAAAATATTCCTCTTGTCTGGCTGTTTCCTATTGCATTCTGTGCTTTGGATAAATACCACCAGTTCCTGCCAAGTCACAGTTGCAGAGACCTACTGCAGAAAATGGAACCAGAGACACACACTGGGAGAAATCCTCTTTAATGCAGTGCTTCAAATTGAATGCCTGCAGTGCTACACAGAATCACAGAATGGTTTGGGTTGGAAGCAACCTTAAAGATCATCTCGTTTCATGGCAAATTTAAAACTAAAATCCACACCTCATTAACAATGAATCCTGATGAGTAAGTTAAGTAGAAGAAACATCAATAATTTATGGTGATGAACTCAGCATTTTCCCTCTCCCTTTTTGTGTTGTGTCTGTCTTTGGAAGCCTGTAGCATGTTACAAATGAAGTGCCACAGATGAGCTAGAAATAAAAAGCTAGGAGCTTTTCCAGGGAGACAGAGAATAAATACAGAACCTCCACAAATGCAAACACACATGCTCTGGACTGTTAAGAATTTTGAATCACAGAGTGTTTTATCTTCTCAGAATTTCCCAAGTGGCAAAATATATCCCCAGGAAAAGACATGACAGCAGACGAAAAACAAAGACAACCAGAAAATAAAATTCACATCAGAAAGCCTACCATAATACAGTTCAGAATTACTTGTTCCCTGAATGATAAAGGAAAAGCAGTAGTCATGACAATGATCAATTTTGCTCGAAGAAGGCTACCAATTTAACAGTGGGTAGACGTCTTACAGATATCCTTGCTGAAATAGAACAGAGGGAATGAACCAAATGATTAGACTTCAAAGTGTGAATGAGCTTATGTGGTTTTTAACAGAGTGCTTTGGAATAGGGTCCAAAAAGCTCCCTTCTGTGTTGGTGTTTGTCACTCCATGTTATTTCTTCTGCTGCCTAACATGGACTTACAGTTTTATTATACAATAGTTCCCAGATCAGATATCCTGTGTGTAACAGTAGAAGGGACTTTTTTTAGAAAGCCAGCTAATGTTGATGATCCCTTTTATCCAGCTCTATTAGTGTTACCTTCCTTTTTTGCATAAACATTTGGCAATATATTTTCTGCTGGCAAAGGAAATTATGGAATCAGGTGTTCCTTTGAAAAAACTTCTTTCTTTTCAAAGACTATACAAGTTCTGTTACTTTGAATACAATAAAGGTCCCTAGAATATTAATATCATGCAGCTTTGAATGAAGTAATTTCTTTGTTCAAAGTTCCCAATTTTTTTCATGATATGATGCCCATTCTTTTATTCATAACCATAGTACAGGAAGCTTTCCTAACATTAATGTCTCCTTTGCCTCTCTTATAGGTAGTTATGTGCATAAAAGTGTGCCTAAATCACACCTCAGTCTGTCTGCTTGTAGTCAGTGTAATTTTCAGGTGAGGCTGACATTTTTTCGGCAATCACTAAGAAGAAATGTTGAGGGCTGCAATAGAGAGTCAGGGCTGTCCATGGTAAATAGCAATAGCAAGTATATGGTAGGCAGTGGGGAAAGTTATAATGTGATATAAACGTTGTAGCTCTAGTGAATCCATGGTTTTCAAATAGCCAGTAGAAATAGGGATTTTTATTTTCAGGCCCGTGTTCTCTCTTGAGTAACAGGATTAAGAGACCAATGGTGTAATATTTTGGGGAGTCAAAAGTGCTCTCCTACTGGTACTTGAATGTTACTGTCCTGTACTATTTTACATTTGAGTTTGCTTTGGGGAACAGTGATGACTTGGTTTCACGAGGGTGGCTTCAATGAGGAAAGAAGGTTCCGTGGTTATACAACTCCTAGGCTGTGTGTTTGTGGGATCCATGCTGGTGGCAGTGGAGATGGGCTGTCAGGTCCTGCATTTGCTCCTCAGGTATGGCCAGGTTCCTGGTTTGTGTAGGTCTTCATCTGAGATGACTTTAACAAAGTTGGCATGCTGCAAAGAAGGGAAGTTTGAGAAATTTCCATTAGAATATTGTTGTCTTACTTTTAGTTACTGGTATAGGTCTTAGGTTAGGATGATAAGTAAGATCTTCAGAGCAATGTTTTAGCAAGGTTCAAAGCCTTTTTGAGCTTGTTAATAAGGATATTTTTACCGTTGTCTTCAGAAAAAATCGGAGAACATTGAGAGTATGGCTGTACATATATTTTTTACTTATGCTTCTGTTAATTTCACATAGGTTTAACACTTTATTAACATTATCTTTTCCTAACAGGAGGTAGTTTGTAGGCTACCAATCATGATTATTACATGAAGACTTAAATGTTTAGAGACAGTTCTATGAAGAGTGTTATTTAATTAAAATTTGTTGTGACCTAAGTCAGGTGGAAAGCTGAAATACTGGTTAGTCTCTGTGCGTACTAGAAGAGGTTATGATGCCACCTTGGGGAGGGGTACAGAGGAACAGACTGGGGGCAACCACAGTGGCAAGGATGACATGAATGTGAAGGTGGGTTAACTGAGTTATCACATAGTTTCATCTACACAATTAGTAGGTGAGGCAAAAAGGTACTTTTTGAAACTGGGTAAGTCAATTTGAGTTGGATAACAGGGTTTGAAAAACCTCTTTGGTCATATTATAAAAAGAAGCCCCAACCAACTGAAATTGCCTTGGTTAGTTTTTTAATGATCAGACGCTACAGTCTGAAGGACAAAAATTTTTATGCCTTTATAAAAATTATTTGCATTTTTTAAAGAAAATCCTGTTCCTTTACTGTGAAATTAAAATTTTTTATTTGTTTAGCTCTGCATAAGAGTAATTGACATTTACTGATCACAAAGAATTTAGTGAAAACACAGAGGGTCAAATGAAGTATTAATGTAAAGAGAAAAAGAGAAGGAAGATAAGAAGTTACTTTAACACTTCAAGTGATATGATATGGAAGCATGTAGGCTGACAGGTTCGTAGTAATGGAATTAAAGTCCTTTTACAGACCAATCCACGATTGCTGTACCATGACTAATACACAGAAAGAATGAAGCTGTTACCAGACACACCAAAATATTAGTTTTGTATCAACAGGTAAGGAACTGTTCTGGCTGTATTTTCAGTGCCTGACTAGAATGACAATAACGATTATTTCTCAGGGATTGTTTTACAGAGAATTTAAAGATGTATGGTATGTGTATCATATAATTGGCATCTGTATTGCCTCAGGACTGAATCAATGTAATCCAAGACTGCAGCTACATAAACTTCCCCTCTCCTATACGGGAAAGTTTTCTTTGGGTGATGGTAGGCTGCAGAGCCATGATGAATTGCATAAATCTCAATTTAACTATTTCCAGGCTGAATTGGATAAGAAAGACTTCATTAATTTCAAGGATATCTTTAAAATTTTATTTATTTTGGTTTGGAAATAAAGATGAAAAGAATTATGAAGAAAAAATGTGTATTCCACCGATTTCTATACCCCTCTGGTACAGAGAATTGTTTTTATAGCAGTACTTTTGCTATTTATCTCAGATGCAGATTTACCAGGTATCAGGACTGAGAAAGTGGGAAGAAAAATGTCATTGGCACAGCCTTGTACAACCTGTGTGCCCCATGTCACTTGAGGCAGTAGCTGTCACAGGCCTGCCCTTATTTCTGTTTCCTCATTGAAATAGCTGGAGAAAGCACAAGGCTGCTGGATACACACCAGAAGGTATTTTCAAACTCTTCTCGTCTGTTAGGGAAAACAATGGATTTTAAGAAGGCAGTGAGGAAGGAATATTTGAATAGGGTATGAATGTCCATTGCATGGCGCTAATGGCTTAAAGAACATCCCTGAAAGCTGGTGCCATGAAAGCACTCCTGCCACTGCCAGACATGCACTGTGACTTTCAAAGTTAACACCTTCCTCATTTTACATGATGTCCACCAGCCCGTTCTTATTTGGTGTAATATTTTGGACTCTATCCTGCTGATTTTCCACACCCATGTTGGTGTTGTTCTGGCCCTGTCTGCAGTCCCTTGGCTCACACAGAGCCCAACACATATGCTTTGCTGTCTCTCCAGTTGTCCTAACAAGCTCCACCAAAGCTGGCCTTGTTTACTGCTGAATCCTGCAAATACCTGTCTTGGGGGTTTACCACACCCCTTAAGCCAAGGATCCTTATGATGTCTGTATTTAGGACCTGTGTCTCTCCCAGGCATGATTACCCTGATCTCTGTGCTACTTCTAACTGCAGAAATCTTCTCATTCTCACAACCCCGCTTCTCACATTTAGGTCTAAAATTGGCCTGAGCTGATGGGCCTGGGCAACTCCACAAAGTAAAAGAGCAAACTTTTCTGCAGTTTTGGCATGATTGCATAAATCCAGCTGGTTACAATGCTTCAGCTGTCCATTTCCCAGGGATAAGGAAGAAGACTATTCAAATCAATCCAAAGAAATAGTCATCACCATGCAAGCAGATATTGCCTTTCAACCCTTTCTCATCTACTCTATCCAATCCCCATGTTCCTACTGACATAAAATAAACACTACTCTTCTCCCAAGGCTGTCACAATGGAGGAAGCATGCAGTCATGGAGATGAACAAGGTGAGAGCAGCATTTACAAGAGTTCTCTCCTTCCCTAAGAGGTATTACCATGCACTGTTAAGGACTGAGAATTGCTACTTTAAGATGAGCTGCAATAGATTCTGTTTTGCTTATTGCCTCGTTTTGGTTCCAAAATATCAATATCAACATATGGCTTAAACACCGGTAAAGCAGAACACAAATCCACGGATGACTTCATCTGTTGTACAAGTGTCAGTGAAATAGAGACAAAAAAAAATTTAGTGGTTAACATCTCTGGAGAACATGTGTATTTTAAAGTCACTGTTATTCCAGTAGTATCTAAACTACAAGAATAACAGTAAATTTGGCTTAACAGGGGAGACAAAAGAGGCAGGTGACTACTCTGAATGTGGATTGCTGTATCTTCTCCCCTCTGGCTGCTGAAGGTTACCATGCATGGTAGGAGCATTGAAGTATTGGTAGTTATTTTGCTCATTTCAGTCCATGTCATCCTTGACTTATGTTTCAAATCTTAAGATTTGTAGAAAATCTTCATTAGGCTTACAGGTGTTGCCGTTCAGTAGAGTCCTTGGCACAAGCAGTGTGACAGATGCTAAAGAAAAATTAAGATGATAGTTTTGAATGTTCCATGAAACCTCTGAAAAGCCAGATAAGACAATACTCAAAGGTAGGAGGAAAAGCCAAAATGCACAGCCTCTTTATAGTGGTTACATGATAACTCATCAATAACAGCTTCCTAAGTGTTCATTGGCTCCTTGACACAGTTTCTAGTCTGTGCTGTAAGATAACCCAGAAACTAACTCAGCTGTAATCTTAAATCAAAGAACACTTGGGGGACGGGTAGGAGGGCTAATAGTTCAAGGAAACAGAATTCTACAAAAGTACAATCCTCAACTTGCATGAAGAATCAGCATCCACAGATTTTGAGTCCAGAAGCACCTTGTAAGGACCTGCACACTTTTTTTTTTTTTAAAATGTGAAAAGTACCAGTGTCTTTTTATATAAAAAGCTTCTTTATGTGGACAATCTTAAAAGAGGGATCTGATCATTTGGACTCAGTAACAATCCTCCTAGGTCATAGAGGGTTTTATTTAACCTGATGTTCCAGTTATTTTAATTACCCTTGTAGTTCCAGGTAAAGGCAATATTCAATGCTTCCCCACTTCCATTTCAAAGCAGTGATATTTTGCACATTACACCACAGTGCTTCTGTTATTCCCATGGCTCAGGAAATATTAAAAAAAACTCTGTAAACATATGTTTAAATTGGGAAGTATTTTGAGATGAAAGACAGTATGGAAAGGGAAACTATGGCATTGATCTTCCTCTCAGAAAAAGGAGAAAAACCCAAACCCTAAAATGAAGTATCAGTGAGCATTACCAGAAGTTCAGCTTTACCACTAAATGCAGTGTTTATAATTGCTTGCTGAGTGAGGCCAGGGCATCAGCACTCCATCCTATACAAAGGGTGATGTCTGTGCACACCACTTGCCTTTATTTCAAAATGGAGACTCTGAATGCAATTTGAGACCATCTGAGCCAAAAGGAGATTCAATGGCTCAGTGACAGTCTGGGTTCAGCATAGCTGGCCTGGGTGGGGTTCCATGCTGAGCAGGGAGCTGCCAAGAGAGATCCCTGAGTGAGCAAACCACGTTGTGAAGTGAGTCTTACAGGCTTTCATAGGCCATATACTCTCCTTCATTAAATAACACACTGAATTGTCCCTAAGCCAGTCCTAGAGAGTTAGTGGTTTGGTAGCCAGCCAGCATCTTGTTATAAACTTTCTGGCACAAACTAGTAATATTTGTGACAAATTCTATGGATGTGTTAATGTATGGAATTTGGAAACACTCGCTTAGAGGTCCCAAAAGAGGATGAACTTCAGTACTTTCACAACTTATTTCATGAAGATCTTTCCCAAAAAAAACATTGTCAAGGCTTGTGCTCAAGAAATAAACCAGAAAATTGTATGTTTGATTAACACTGCATGGTGTCTTTTTTTTTCAGCTAGTGGGATATCCATAAGCGGGTCATGAGTGTCTCTTATGTATATATGATAAATACTTTTCCTCTGGATTGATGATAAAAATTTGCACTCACATAGCAAAATTCAAAGATTGTTGCTTAATAGCAATTTGTAATGTAAGTCACAGGGTTCTGTTTTTCTACATATTTTCCATAACTGTGTGGATAAAGAAGAAATTCTGAAATGGCTGTTTCTAGACAAAAAACAGGCTTTCTGTCTGTAGACAGATGCATTACTGGACTCCATAGTGTCCTTAGTGGAGCTCCAAATGCTCTGTACAGTGGTAAAATCCATGCTAGGTCATACAGCTGCATTCTAGTGCCTCTAGCTTGAAAACTTGATTTGGTAAACTGTTGTAGATGTGACTGAAGTTTGGGGGCTGTGCTCCTAAAGCACCTGGGCTGTCTGTTCCTCAAAAGCGGAGAGAATTTTCTTGAAATGAAGGCATATTATAAAGCATTCTCTGGGATTATTGGTATGGTAATTCCTTATGAGTAGGTAGGACAATTATTCTGTTAGCCTTTGGAGGCCACCATGAACACTGGAGCCCTGGTGTGTTGTGAAAGAGTTGAGATTTGAGGTTTTGACGTTGACTGGAGGACTGGTAGGTGTCTAGCCTCAATGCAGCTTATAAGAAAAGGCTCTTCTACCCCAAATACATGCTTTAGAAATAGTGTAGTAAAGGTATCCAGGGCATGTCATGGTACCTTCTGAGGCAGCTGGAGAGTATCAGAAGGGTTCTTAGGGGTTTGAACAAATCAAGCAAGGCTCAAATAAAACACATGGAAATGTGGTGGCATTTGGTAGCATATATTAAGTCTGCTAATTTATCCCACAACAAAGGCAGGCAGTTCTTTTCATCCTATTAATCAGTTAGGGTTCATTCTTGATATGATGGAACTTTATATGGCTTATGTAGTTTTGGTTTGGGGGATTTTTGTTTGTTTGTGGTTTTATTTTTTGTTTGTTTTTTGGTGGTTTGGTGTTTTTTTTCATTTCTGCTTATAGAGGTTAATAGAAGCAATTATTTGTGTGGCTAATTCATGAGTCATTGTTTAAGAGACAAGGATGATGATTCACTTTGACGAAAGCTATTAATAGGTGCCCAGCACTATATTTTAAGGTCCTGGAAGAATCAGTTCCCTTTCCTTCCATAAGGAAACATAATGTGGTAAGTTCTTTCCTAGGTTAGCTGCCATGCCAGAAGCACATCATTCACAGGATTACCCTCTATGTACAAGTTAGTATAAGAGCTAAGAGAGAATTTTAAATAAGAGCTGACTTACACAATGCAAGCTGGAGGATACATGACCTAGTGATGGTGTCTGGGAATAGTCTCTTTTATTTTCTTTTCTTGTTTAGCCTTTTTCCCCTCCCCCTGCATTGCACATGGGCTGCTCTCAGGCTCAGGCTCTGGACAAATGCGAGTGCCTCTCCTTGGACCTGAGGGCGTGCAAGGCAGCTTTTGCCTGCTTGTGTTAGGAGGTTCATCAGTGCAATGCTGCTGCTGAGATGATTCATTCTTTCTCCCTGTGGGATTTATTCACTTGGAGTATGCTGTGAATTATGCTGGGATGAAGCAGGGATAAGTCTGGAGTTCTCAGACTTTGGGCAAAGTCTTTTCTGGTCCATGTAGATCTACTTTTTGGGCTTTTGTGTGCGGGGACTGGGTCCTGTGCTGGAGGGGTGCCTGTGACTGCAGCCCACTGAGGAGATGCAGAGACCTGCATAAGAACTTATGCAGGAGGAACATCTGGAGTTGGCCTACTACACCCCTGTTTTGTGAAGGCCAGGCCAACCTCAGCATTAGCTCAGGTTTCTCAGAACCTGTCCACTAAAGTGCTGCATCTTTCCAAACCCAGAGCATCTCTGTGAAGCTGCCTGTGCAGAAGTGCAGTCAGCAGCCATCAGCCAGCAGGACTGATCATTCCCCATGACATGGCACTGGGCAGAGGCCATTGGGAGCACAGAGTCCAGTTCTGTCTTTCTCAGCACAAGAAAGGTATCAACCACCCAGAGTGAGTCCAAGGGAGAGGTCACCAGAGTGGTGAGGGGCTGGAGCAAGTGATGTCGAAAGAGAAGCTGAGGCAGCTGGTTTATTTAACCTGGAGAAAGAACAGCTGAAGGGAGGTGTCCTGGCTGCCTGCAGCTCCCTATTGGGAAGCTGTAGGGAAGATGAATCCAGATTCTTATGAGAGATTCACAGTGAAAGGGCAAAAGGCAACAGACACAGCTTGGAAGAGAGGAAATTCCAGTTAGCTATTAGGATTTTTTTTTCACTGGAAGAACAGGAAAATGTGGAGCACCTGGAGAGGTGCTGGAGTCTCCATCCTTGGAGATGCTCGGAACTCAGGGGGATGAGTCTAGAGTAAGCTGATTTAGTGCAGCAGACCTTGCTGGTATTGGATTAGATTAACTACCCCAGTTCTTTCCCCTATAAATTATTTTGTAATTCTATAATGCATAATGGATCAGCACAGTCTCAAAACCAGACTTGCACTGCATAGGCAAAGGCATGTGACTACTACTCCTTTCCTTGTCAGAGAGCATTGAATGAATGGGACATGCAGAGCATTGAAGTAGATCTATCCAAATGTTTTTCAATGGAAAATCTTAAATTAGCAGACAAACAGAACTCTAAAAGAAAAACATCCCAAAAGAAAGATAAAGTAAAAATATTTTAAATTGATCAAAATTTCGGTATAGAATTTGTACAATTCAGTATAGAGCTTGCTAGTCTGAGTTTATGCTACTTTTTTCTGCCCTTTTTTATTACTGAACACAAACCCAAATTCCTGCATAAAAAGGGCCATCTGATGCAGATGTAAAAATGTACAAATGTGAAAATATTGAAATGAACATTTTTGTTTCATTTCTATTCCTGGTTGAGGATCATTGTGATGGAATCTGAGTCAGGACTTTGAGACATCATCCTCTGAGGCTGATTTAGACCCTTTCAGCAAATGTTGTTCTCCCTGGTAAGTTTCTTGTCAGAGATCTGCACGCAGTCACTAATTCTCTTCATGCCACAGTAAACTTCAGTGAAGTCAATAGCTACTCTGGCAGCAAAGTAGAAATGAAAGAGACTCTCTATCTTCAGAGCTCTGAAATAGCCACTGATCCATCCTTCGGAAAATACTGCTCTCAGGGGGGTCTGGTGAAATGGTGGTGTTGGGTTTCCAAAGGGACAGAGGAACAGACAACTGTACTCTTGAGCATTTCATGCTGACTTTCTGTGAAGCGACAAGGATGGCTTCCCTGGAGGGCTGGCTAGCTTTAGGGGTGAGATTAAATAGCTGACTTTACCCCTCCTAAATTACGTGCCAAAGATATCACTGCCTCTCCTGTTTCAGTGCCCACTCACTGGAACTTCTGCTGGCACCAAGGTCTGCTTAGCATGGTAGCAAGCTCTATCACCAGGGACCCCTGCCACTCCAAAGTACGTATTTAAAGGCAATCTTGAATCCGGAAGGGAAGTAGGAAGAGAGTGTAATGCTGTGCTGTTTCAGCTGCTAATTGTGCCCAGATTAGTTAATTAGATAATTAACATAAGAATGCTCTCTTTTCATATTAGAGCATCATACATTTACAATAGGGCTGTTCATAAGTAGAGTGCTATGCTGTGGGAAACACTAATTAATTTTGCAAATTTGGACCTTTAATTGCTAAAGTGCTGTGCTTTCTCAATGTTTGTTTTAGAGTAATGTTAACTGATTACTGCCTGTTTGGAGAAGTATTTATTCTCTCTGCCAGTTGGACACATTCCTCTTGCTGTGCGACCAGAATCCCAATTTATTTGCAATATTAACTGCACTGCACTTCAGAGGAGCCTGCAAGAGATGAGATTGTCTATAAGCCCAGCTGACATTGGACCCACCACCTGCAAAAGCAATGCAGCCCATCATTTCCAGTTAGGACCCATCCTAGACATACATCTCTGCAGCCTGCATACTTGATTATTGGAACAACATTCATCCTGGCTTCAAAGCAGAATCTGGAAAAACTGCAGCTGGCAGATGCAACCACCTGCTTCCTTTGCAGCAGTTCTCAGAAAACATCAATCCATGTACCAGGCACTTTGCTGGCTCCCTAATGATCTGTGAGTCAATTTTCAGGGCCTTGCGCTGGGTTCTCAGAAGCACTTATGTGAGTTGGGGAAATGTCAGCAATGTCTGCAGGGTCTTGATGGTCTCCTCCTCGGGCTCCAGCTCCTATCACCTCAAGAGGATTAAATCTATGGGAAACTCTGCACTACTGGCACCATCCCCACATCTCAAGGAGTAATTCAACAGTTGTTGAACCAGGAAGAAAGAAAGCCTTGATGGGATTCTCTTGCCCGATAAGACTTGTATTTGCTTGGGTAAAGGGAGATGTGGGCTTGCTTCCTTCTCCAAGGCTTCTTTATGCAACAAGTGAAAAATTTTGAAGTAGGAAATTGGAGCATAGATCTTCAATATTCATTCACCATGTAGCTAGGGTCATCAGTTATGGCCATTTTTCTTCTGGTGTGTATGTGGGAGCAGCACAGCATGCCCACCCTTGTCTATCACAAGGAACAGAAAAATATGTATATTAGTAAAAGGTCTGTGATGCTGTGTCTCTCAGAAGCACCTTGAGGTGAGATTTAAGACATTTTTTTATCTTCTGGCTGACATCTGCAGTAGAGCTGTAGATGCTGGTCCAAAGTGTTTATCGTATTGCACAGAGGGCTTAGCTGCCTAGATGAGGGATATTGAGACTAATCTGAACAAAAGATGTCAATGTTAAGAACTTTCTGAGTCTTTTAGTGAGTGAGAGCTGACTCAACTGTATAAAAGTCTTACCTGTGACTAATGACTGGCTGAAAAGTTCCAAGTCAGCCACTCATTCAGCAAAACTGAGTCAGCAAAACTCAGATACCAAAGCTGAATATAGGGATGAGTTATAAAGAAATGTTTTCAACCTTTTCCACTTGTTCAACTAATTTTTCCAGTAGCTTAACCAGCTTCAACAGGGGAAATAGACAGAAAACAATAGAAATATATGTTGAATTGATGCATTTGAAGATATCTGTAATGTGAGCTTAATCATTTTGAGAAATGAGCGCAAATATTTCCACTGTGATGTTGTTGTCCCCACAAGCACCTTGAACCTTAGCAGCATTCTTGGAAGGAGGAGGAACAAGAAGAAAATACATCATTAATTGTGAGACAAAGAGTGTGGAAAAGGGCCTTTAGTCGGGGAGGAGCTGTATGACAGTGGAAATTACATGATACATTTACTTGTTACTCGTATTTTGCTTTGCCCCTAAACTGCTGCTGTTTTCATTTCAGGCTTTAAGTTGCTGCAATCATTCATTGAGGCAACAGTACAAAGCTGCCAATTTGAAAACAAGACTTTGCTCAGTAGTAGAAGAAAATGAAAAATTCAAGGGTAAGTCTGAAGATTATAAGGACCTTGAAAATCCTACAGAAAGTGAGCCTTTTAATTTTAGTAAGAAAAGAAATTAAGGTACAGGTTTTGCTGTCTGCCTGCTGAGTTAGTCCTATTGATTCCAGCTAGGCCGCACATTATCAAGTACCATAACAGATTTTAGATAATTACAGTATTCATCCCTTGGGTAGCATACCTTTTAGGGTTTATATCTTGAATTTTATCGCCTAGATTATTTCTAGTGCTAGGAATTTTTGCAAGCATGAAAAGACTGGATGAAATGTTTCAAAGAAGCATCTTTAATGCTTTTTTTGCGTGTAATTATTTGGTCTTATACACCTGGTTCCTGCAGTGAGATCTAATTTTTTCTAGGCCTTTATATTTCTGAACCAACAAGGTTCATGTTTGCTCTAGTGAGGGAGGGGCAGGATGTGGAACCCATGTACTTGTTTCATTGTATTCTGAAGATATGTCTACACCTAATAATGTAGTTTCTGGATGGCTGCTTTCTTTTGAATTTTCTTTTACTCACAGTATTTTTCCTGAAGCAAAGCCCTTCACTTTTTCCAGCTCAGTGTTTACTACGTTGCCCAGTAATGTTTTCCAGGGTTTGTTAGGACTTTTTTTTTTTTTTAATAACACCCTCCATAATCTTTGGAAGCTTGTGCTGGCTGTGGTAAAGTCGTCTTTCCCACAGGGGTCAGAGAGCAGCGATGTTCAGAAGACAGCCCTTCTGTTTGTACAGTAGTTCCACCAGGCAGGAGATGAGGGAGGTTTCTGCAGCTGAGGGAAATCTAACTGGATTCCAGTGCTGCAATGTCTGCAGTACTCACTGCCCGGCTGTAGTGAGGCTTGAGGAGATTCTATCTTCTCCCTCCTGCTTTCTCTCTCTCCAGGTTTTGCGTGTATGGGCACTTCCTGTTGAGACCTCTAGTTCAGCTGGTATATGTGCAAAAGCACCAGTCTTGCCTCTCCTGAGATTATTCACTTCCTCATGTGCAGAGGCTGTTACACGTAGCAAATGATGCTACATGGTGCCCTATTTGTAGTTATGCTCACAGGAGACACTTTTTGCGTTTCTCTTCAAGGCTGCCTGTGCGAGAGAAGCTGAGTCAAAGCTTCTGCTTAACCGAGGCCATGTCTCACAGGGGAAACCTCTGTTCCTATTGAACTACTGGTTTGGATGCAAATTTTTTTCCTCCCACTATTTTAATACTGTCAATAGCACTAATGTAGACTCATTTTAAACTAACGTAAAAAAAAAAAAAAGGCTTTGCTGGTATATTTTAACTTTTGGGGAGGAATAGTCAGAAGCACAGCTCTGTCAACAGGAGCTACATCACTACAAAGAGAGTTTGCCACCTGGGAAGAATGTTTTCCACTTCTCTGTGTCAGTGAAACTTGAGTGGGAGTCCTGCAATTACTGTGGGAGTATGGGGAAAGATGTAGCCGTGGAATTAATAAGGTGTTAAGATGGAAAGCATGTTCTAGCAAAGGATTGTCAAAAAGTATTGATGACTGAAGGTGAAAATATAAGGCACCTCTGAGTTAATATTTTGGCAGAACATTTCTGTATGAGATGCAGGCTATTTACGGCAGCTTCTCAAGGAATTAGTGACCTTTAAAGTGGTGCTGAAGTGGCAGAAGCAGCAGAGTGACATTTGTTGTTTTCTGTAGTACTGATTCAGACACGCAATGTTGACTTTATCAAGACATTCTCTTTCAATTTAGTAGTTTGCTCAATCACAAGAGTGCCTGGGCAACTATACATATATATATATATCTATATATATATAGATATAGAGATATATATAGATAGATATCTATATATAGATATGTATGTATATATATATTTGTATGTATAAAAGCATGACAAAGGAAAACTTTGAGAAGGATTGTTTCCTAGCCAAATATTGAATATGGTTTAATTGTTAATTCTACTTTTTTAATTCTGGAAATCTTGTTGACTTGAGTGGGCTTTGGCTCAGATGTTGAAGCAATGGAGAGATGCCCACTTTGGTACAAATATGTTGATGGAAGAAGTTGCCATTCTCGTGTACTCATCACTGTCTGCAGTGGTGATTACTGTCCCCAGCAATTTCCCAGTTAGTCACTTAAGCTATCTTAATTGATTTTTCCTGAAGTAAATTAGAGTGCTCTGACAGCCTGCTTTGCCAGACCTCTGATGAAGGCTGCCGTCTCCAGAAGGGAGGTGATTGAACTGGCTCTTATGGATCTATAAGAGGAAAGGAAAAAAGTTAGATAATCTACACTGTATCAGATGGCAACTCCCAGGAACTTTTAGATTTTTTAAAAAATTTGTTGTTGTCTCTAGATTATAAATGACATAATGCACTACGCTCATTATGGGTCTTTTTTAATGCTATGTTCACTTTTAGCTATGGCAACATTTTTTTTACTTGTCCTTTGGAAAATGCTGTGATGTTGAAATCAAAATGTCCTTCAAGACAGTATTGATTTGAATGAGATCCGGCTGTGAAAAATGGCTTAAATAGAGTTGCTATAATGTGTTATGAATTTTCTGGAAGAGAATAATGTAATTTATCATTTTAATGTTACTTTTTGAAGTTTGCCTTCATATTTGTGCTGAAAGAAAACATTTTGATTAAGCAGACAAGGGTTGACCCAAAATGCCTTTTTTTTGATTAAGAAGTTTTAAGTAACAAAATGCCTTTGTGTTGATTTGCTGTTGGACCAATATTACAAATTGTGGAAGTACCATGAATCCGTAACAATGTATCAGAGTAGGCATATGGTATAGGTGACCTCTCTAGGCAATCCTGATTTTCAAGTTTTAAGTCCCACAAATGAGTGCATTAAATTATCACAACAGATAGTTTGATAAAAATTCTTGTGTGGATAGTGCTGTTTTGCAAACATTTTTATACTGTAATATCACTAAAAGGGTTTAGTTTTGTCCTAGCTGTATTGGCTTCATCAGTAACTTGAATAAGGCGGTCTACCAAAACGTCAGAGAGAGACTTTTACAAGGGCATGTAGTGATAGGATAAGGGGTGATAGCTTTAAGTTGGCAGAGATCAGATTTAGATTAGATAGAGGGAAGAAATTTTTAACAATGAGGGTGGCAAGGCCATGGAACAGGTTCCCCAGAGAGGGAGTAGATGCCTCATCCCTGGAAGCGTTCAAGGCCAGGTTGGATGTGCTTGGAGCAGCCTGGTCTAGTGGAAGATGTCCATGCCCGAGGTGAGGTGTTGGAATTAGGTCTAACTAAGTCTTTAAGGTCCCTTCCAACCCAAACCATTCTGTGAATTAGCTCCATCAGTAAAATCCACTGATAAACCTTCCTAATGTGCACAAAACCTACGTACCTTAGAAGAATGGAAGGTTTGATTCTGGTTCCATTTATTTGGGTGAAAATATAAATGAATGCAGCTTTTCTCACCTTTTAGCTGCGTTTCCTTGTAACATATAAAGTGAAAGACAATAAAACTCTACAAAGAGACTGAAAGTAAAGTCCATATTATTCCAAGCCCTCCGAAGGTACAAACTGGTGCTCTGAACCAGTTGAATCCTTGTTTTTTGTGAACTTCTTATAAAAAGGAAAGGAGTGTGGCACTGGGCATCCTGCTGTGCAAAAGGACAACACAAATGACTACAATACTGAGAAGACAAATGAGCATACAGAAGGGTGCATTAGTAATTGCGACCTCTCATTATTAGGCACTGTCCTGTTCAGTACTATAATTTTGGAGGTAATTACTACTAATTGTTTTAATTTCTCCCTCCTGAGCTTTCTTAGAGCTCATACCATGAGGTCAGTTTTCCTTGGCTACCTTCAAATATGATAAATGTAAATTTTATTTTTATACTTGAGTCAGGACTTTGTAGATATGCCTTCTTCCTCTTTGTGCCAGTGCAGAAAAGAGGCTGGAGAAAATGCTAGAAGCTCCACTGCTTTGCTTTGATCCTTCTCTCAGAATTATTAAAAGTGAAGCCTCTAAGTAAACAACTGTAAAAATTAAATCACTACATGGAGCTTATTGGAACTGCAGGGTCTGCTGTAGCAGCTGTCTGATGTTGCGGTGTTACCTTCACGTCCAGGTGAAGGCGGAAGGAGCTGCAATTTCATCTGCACAGTGCTGTGCCAGGCCAAATTATTTCCATGCTGTGCCTGAGCGATGCAGGGCATGTGCTGTGCAGTGCTGCTATTCCCATATCACTCCTCGAGTCCTGACTGGCATGGTGCTCCTGCTCTGCCCGCCTGGGTGTGGGAGCTGGGAGAAGGACATGCACTTCTACCAGGGCACGATCGCCAGCAGCCTGCTGGGAATGGAGATGGATCCTTCATTCCTGGGTGCCCTCCTGTCAAGGCAAAAGGCTTTCTGAAATACATTTCTATCCAGAAAAAAAACCCCAAACAAAGAAAAAAAACCCAGATGGTAGCTACGTAAATCAACTAAGATAAGCAAAGCTGGCAAAGAGAGGCTTTCTGGCCTTTAATTTAATAATTCAGGGGCAGGGGCCTGGGGGCAAAAGGGAACTAGATAAAATGGCAGAAAACTTCTGAATCCTATTGGTATAATTTTCTTTAAAGGAAGTTTAGAAAAATACTTTGGCTTTGTCTTTATGTTTCTCTATCTTCTCAGTTAAATTGGATGTTTCTGTGACTTTTTTTTCACCACAAAGTAACTTTAATTATCTCTCCTATGGTGTAAGCCTTTCCAGCTTAAAAAAACACATTAGACGTCCATGTTCTCAGGCTTGCAGCTGCCCGCACTTGTGAGGCAGTCATGGAAAAGGAAAAAAACACAAAATTGAGGTGGGAGGAAGGTTTTGATTTGGATTCTTCCTGGTGGGAACAAGTCATAAAACAAATGTTCAGTTTCCAGATTTGGAAAAATTACAGAGTGTATTTTGCAGAGTTGCTTTAGAAGCAACTGAGCAAGAGCATGGTATCTCACCAATAGGTACTGCCTTTGAATTTTAGAAAAGGAAGCAGTAGACTATGACTTTGAGAAAGTCAAATAAAGGCCAAAGGCAGGTTTTGGCTTGCCAAATAAAAACAACTTCAATCTAAATGGAATGGAGTACTTTGAGTTTTTGTTTTATGTTCTCTTTTAATTTTCACTCTTTGAAAGAGAAATGAAGAAAATCCCTAAATCTGTGGACTGGCAGAAAAATAGCTTTTGCAGGCAAAGGACTGATATTAGTACATATGGGTACTGCTGATTTCAGTATGAGTGCTTGGTTCAAACAAGGACAAATAAATATAATCTGTTTTTATCTTTGGTGCAACTGGGAATTCCTAGCCATCTGATTATAGGCTGGCAACACTTTTATGGAAATTTATCAACTTGCTTTGAAGTTTTCTAAGCTTCCACTTGCATAGTGAACGTATTGATAAGAGGTCTCATGGTACTGTGTTCACACATTAAAATTATGTGCACTGTCAGAGCAGCGAGACTGCAGCTTAAAAATTGTGATAATGCAGCTTCCACTTTAGCTCCTTCCCCTCACTGCATTAGGCCTTCCAGGAGACACTTTGCATTTCCCAGGTATTTGACAGTTGCTATCAAGATCAGAGCTCTACTGAATATCCTTTCACAGAAGGGTGTCCACAGGCAAGCCCAGTTCAAAAATACAGTCAAAGGGTAGACTTTGTAATTTATACATTTATGCATTTATATACAATTTTCAAAAATCCTCTGTTCCAAAAAGGTTTCTCTTGCCTCAGAGACAATATGCTTCCAAATTTCCTAAAAGCTTACTTTTATAATCATGTAGTCAAAAAAGAAATATCCCACAGCAGAGTTTAATTCTACATTTAATGGTCACTGCCTCCCAAATCAGCATTGTTTTTATACAGGAGGACACACAAATGCCTGGAGTATGGAAGGATTCACAGCTGCTCAATAGTATGGGGACATTAGCAGAAATACATATATTTAGAAAATAGATGCTATCCTATGGAACTGACAACATGAACTTTACTGCTATTGGCAAAGAATATTTTTGGAGGCAAAACACAGAGCTTTCCTAAACCAACACAGATTCTGGCATCTGATTCCATTAATGTCCCAGAAGTATTCCACTAATTTACTGTGATATAGCTATTCCTATTATCCTGATTCTAAACTACATCTTTCATTGCCTAATTAACCAAAACTCTATGAGAATGAACAAACACATCATTTTGCTGAAGCCTGCCCAGCTGTCATCTGTAACTTCTAACCCAAGTAAACCTGAGATAGGGCAAATTCAGAGTTGTTTTAAGGATAAAACTCACCAAAATGGAAACAAACATCTCACTCAAAGTTAGGGTCGGTCTGGTGTGTTCTATACCGGGTTTAAAAATTGTTGGGCGGAAGGACTTTTTTTTCTTGCCTTTGGATGTGCTCCCAAGGCACTACATGGGATCACCTGGGGCTCAGGAAAGCCCCTGTAGAGTCAGGAACAGGCTGCTGGCAGCACCAGCTTGCACTGGCCCTTGGGAGCACAGCAGGGAATGCTGACCACAGGGATGGGCAATCTGTACTGAATAGTGATGGGGTCATAAATGCAAAACAACGCTCAACGTGCAGCTGGGAGCAGAAAAAAATGGCTTTGTTGTTATTGCCCTGTTCAAACATACTGGCTTGAATTTTGGGTTATGCCTTGGCTGCAATGCTCTGTAGCAGAGAAGAGCACTCGGCAAGAGCTGGTGTTAAGCTATCTTTAGGCCCCATCAGTTCTGCCTGGCTGGTCTCTCTTCCAGCATTAGACCAGTGTCAAGAAATCCTGATTTCCTGCTCATCCTGGCCCTGGAGAGCAGTTCTGGGAACTGTAATCTGCAATGCTGCGGGCGGAGGGCCAGCCCAGGCATCGGCGGGGTGTGCACAGCTGCGCCTGCACCAGCAAGTAATGCGGCAGGACTGGAGCTGGGAAAAGCAGTGCTGAGGGCACAGGAGCTGCTCAGAGAACTAACTGGTGGGGCTGTTTGGGCTCTTCCCCTTCGGGGACAACATGCTGGTTGGTGGGGGAGCCCATCCTTCTGCTTCACTGCACGGGGCACCGTCCATGGCTGAGCCTTCCTCTGTTGGGTGCTGCCGAGAGACACTTTCTGCCAAACGTTGTCCCCGGGCTCAGATGCAGCATAGGTGGAGGCTTCTCCAGTCTTCCTAGGATGCTTTGGGACCAGGCCTGCTACAGTTCTGAGCCTGATTTCAGGATTTGGTTTCTGTTCTGCTGTCAGAGTCATGGAAAGCTGCTGGGGAGATGAATGGGAAGTTGGTTGTCATTTTTCAATTGACAGTCCTCAGATTTCTCTTCATACATTGAAAGAGTAAACCCACTGTGATATAGACTATTGTTATTCATGCAAAAATGTGGAAATGGCACATCTTTGTTTAATTGGAAAAAAGCACAAACATTTATATTTTGAAACATTCATCAGCCGCTCAATGAGACAGCTATCTGCATGGCTTTACTTCCAAGAAGTGATGAAATACTACATCTTAGAAAAATTCTGTAAGCCTGTTTGCTGGTATTTTATACCTAGATAAAGAAAATAACTTCTGATTGTCTTTAGATTATCCCAGTTGACAGTGTATCAATGAACATGTCGTTATCAGATTATAAATGTTGCTATTTTTATGACTCTTGCAGTCCTGTTTTTGCCAACCAGCACTGTCTGTATCTCAGCCGACATCTCTGCATTAGCTCTGTGCCTTCCTTACCAGCACAGCATGCAAAGTTTTGTAAGTGCCTTTGCTACAGCAGCCATTAGCAGCTCTATTGCCTATATGAAATGATACTCTGGGATGTATTTCTTTACTCTGCTGCAGTGATATCTGCACATCATGACTACTTGGAGGCAAAGAACCATGTCAAAAAGAAAGTTGCAGCTTCAGAAAGTTGTGAGAAAATGCTACTTTGCTCTCAGCAAAAAGTGAGTTTAAAATGTCTAACTGCTCCATGCTGAATACATGATAGGACTCCTTCTGGAGAGGAAAAACAATTTAGTCCTTACAGTGGATATATGAGCCCTTAAAGCAGGCTGACAGCTTATGGAACTGACTCTAAGAAACCAAAAATACCCTAGTAATCACATACAAGATTTCTATAAGGTTTTCCATATTTCTAGAATGCGCAGTCTCTATTATCCATCTGGTATCCAGAGAGATTGAACTCACATTTCAGAATGCAACAGAAACACCAAAGTTTTGCAAATATGAAAAAAAAATATAGAAGCAGATAAATAGCTATATATGTACATAAATAAAATTTATAAATATAGATTAAAAAAATCCTTGTAACCCCAACCGACATTTCAAGTAGGTTGTCCATCTTGACATTTGAGCTGCTGAACGCCTGTGTTTTACAGAACACCAGCTCCCCATTTCCCTGCGTCGATCCCTGCTTTGGTCTTTTGCCAGGATGGCAACCTCTAGAAATTTCACAGCTGGTTTTCCCCATGTTATGTGAAATATTTTGCACTTGAAGAAAGAAATTATGTTGATGTCACTGGGATATAGAGCAAATGTTGCAACCATGTTGCTGGTATAGGTGGAAAGGAAATATTATTTGGAGTCCAGAAGCAAGGGAAAGAAAGGAGGGGAAGGAGCTTGTATGAGGCACTGACTGCTTTACAAAGGCATTAGTGACAGGTGGGGACAGCATGCACAGCAAAGAGAAAGAATATAAAATAGCTAGTCACTGGTTTTACCACAAAGGCCAGGCCTTGGCAGTTTCTGCTACTGAAGAGAATTAGACAGAAACAGTCTCCCCAAGCATCCTATGATGCCATCTGGCTTATTACAGAGGAAATCCCCATTGGCAGTCTGGATTTTTTTCCCTTCTTTTTCTTCACAACAACCTGAATGAATGCCAAGATTACTTCTCTCTCTCATGCTCCCTCTCTTTGGCATAGAAACATCATTCTGTAGAAAGGGGAAATATGCACTGCATTGGCTCAGATGAAGGCAGCAATTTCAGGAGCAGGAGCCTTTGCAAGCTTTGAGATGGAAGGAGTGCTGATAAAGAAGATTAAACATGCTGAGACCCTTTTGATGAACAAACGGAACCATCTTGGTGCTGAAAAAGTAGAGATACAGTCGATAGCTCTGATATACTGTCTGTTACTTGCCAGGAGAGCTATCTATTTCCATTATTAGCCTAAAGGGTGAGGTAGGCAATGAAAGTGAGTCACCAAATAGGAGTTCAGGTGAGATGAACATAGCATGAGCAGGGAGCACCTCTTTATTACAACTCTTCAAATCACCCACTGCAGGCAATTACTTTGTCACCTCCTTGTCCTTTCTGCAAGATTTCCTTTCCTGAGATTAGCAATGTGCATGCACAACAGTGGTCTGTATCTGACAGGCAAAGAGACACAAGTAGTGTGGTTAGTTTTAATTTTTTTTCAGTCAAACATCCATATTAGATGCAGAATGGAGCTGATTTAAATTACAGCTTGCTTGAAAACTGTGATTGACCTGCAAAAAGGTCCTACCATATTTAAAAAGATGATTATACTGGAGGAAAACATTGAATATTTTGCCAGACACTGAATATTAATTCTTATCCTAAATACCTAGTTTTGTGTGTGTGTAGTCACACATGTATCTACACAGAGCTAGATTTTGTATATATATATTTCTTTTTCAATATATTTTTTCTAGGTAAATAACTGTTTTGAGTTCCCCATAATCTCAGTAGTCTTTACATTCCAGAATTCTTTGCAATGAAGAGCAGCTAACCAATATTTTTTGCAACCTAATAATTCTCATGTCAGCTTGAAACGTTAAAGAATATTTTGTAAATAATGTAGTATATATATGGGATGTGTATATGTCCTGTATGAAAGTCTCTGCCTCATTTTCACACTGTGGTGATGTAGGACACTTGCTCAGTTCTGGCTCTGATATGATGCATCTTCCTTCAATCTTTGTTATTACCACATCATATTTAATCTGCAGATAGAAAGGGGACAGCCACATTCCCCCTCTCCTTCTGATTTTTGTCAACTCATAAAACTAGAGATCTGTCTCTCAGCCATGCTGTTTTTAAGATTATAGTTCAATCGCATTATTGTTGTGTTTTCTTCCTTCTTTCCTGCAGTATAAAAGGCACTGAAGTATTTGCTTTAAAAATATAGAACTTGTTGAAAGTGGTTATGTTGTGGGTGAAATGACCTATTGATACTAAGCCATCTGGGGAAATGGGTGTTTAACAAACATAGGAAAAAAAGCAGTGCACTCAGCAGGTTTGGGAGAATGGTATCAGATGTCTGCAAAGCAACTGTTCTTATGCTAACACTAGTGCTTCCTGGCTTTGAAGTGTATTGTAAGTGCATGAAGTGTATTGCCTAAAGTCCAGGGGTTTTTTTCACTTTCTAATTCACAGTGAAAGTTTCTATTATTTCTTTTATCATGTAACAGCCATATCTAAATTCAGAAAATATTATCAGCAGTTCCAGGAAGAAAAATCTTAGTTCTGTCACAGAAAAGGAAATAAAGGTTAAAACAGGGGCTTTCAGGTATTACCAGAAGCTCCATGGAAAAAAAAAAGTAGTAGAAACAGGAAGAAATTAAAGAAGGAATTTAGTATTGCCGGTGAATAAGGAAAGGTGAGTTATGTTGCTTCCTGACAGATTTTGGTTTTGACATATGTTCCACATATTTTGTTTATTAAAAGTGTTTTCTACTGTTATAAAAGTTTCTGGCAGTGGATTTTAGCTCTTCACTGAGAAACTTCACCTGCCTGCAAGGGGACCTGGCTGAATGCAGACAGCAAATACCTGGGTCAACTCCACAGAAGTCGCTGAGTGGTACCGCTGTGCAAATTGTACACCACTGCAGAACTGAGTGAAACCTAAAACTATTTACAGCCAGAGAGACTGAGGTCAGGATCCAGAGGCGTCTTTGAGGACTTGCCCTTTATGCCCTCTATGCAGCACAACCTCTAAGTGAAGGGACTGACATCTCCTTACCTGTACTTTGCAAATCTCAGCAAACAGTGATTTGATGATCTCAGCAAATAATGGCTTTGTCTGCAGTGCTTAGTTCTCCCACTCCATGTGGCGGATCCTGCTGCCAGGTGAAATGGTATTGACCCCTGGGTTTTTGCTGCTCCAATCTATGTATCTAGGGGTGCAGCTGGAGGGCATGGAAGGGAAGAAGTGTGGGCAGAGAGCACTGGGGAAAGACCAGGGAATTGGGAATAAAACTTTCTGCAGCCGGGCCATCCCTCTTTATATGTGTGGCCTCTGGAAGGAACTGTTTCCCTAGACCTCAACCTGGGTTTTTCCAAAGGGAAGTTTCCCAGGCAGAGCTTCTGAGCAAACTCCCACTGATGAAACAGGGGGTCAGTCACCAAGACCTGGGAGCCAACTGGGGAGCTGGACTAGTAGATGGTAGAACTGGACCTAGTAGTAATAAAGACTCAAGATCTTTATTAAAGGTTTGTTACTGTTTGATCACTGCTAGTCCATGTACCAGTCTTTATCTGAGTAACCCTTTCCAAGAAGTTTGAAAAATGAAAAAATAAAATAGCCAGCACCTAACCTGACAAACTGTGGGTCCAAAGCTAACCCAGCAGTTAGCTTATTCAAATCTAATGAACTGCCTCATTGTTTGAACAGTGCTGATAAGTTTTTGATAAAAGGCCTTGTATTATTGCTTCTACACAGTTATATTGTCCTTGTGAAAGAAAAATTGCTCAAAACAGAGGACAAATGTACTTCCTTAGAAGTCTTTTCACAGAAAATATATACAAAATTAATGAAATAAATGAAAAAGAAACACATAATAAACAAAAGAGTGACATTTATGTGCAAGAGACATATAAAAATTGTCTTTGCAATAGAAAAGACATCTTGATTGTGAAATTGGCTACTGTTGGAATAGCACAATTTTAGTAATCTCTCTATCCCTAGCACAATATTTTATTCTTACTTTCCTTCAAATCCATCACTCAGTTTACTCAACTATAGGAGTTTTCACCAACAAACATTGTACTGACTGTATCAGTAATTTATATCTGATAAGAAAAGAAAATATTCATGGATTTCTGCAAACTATGTGCTGGAAATGTGGCACAGAATGATGAATAGCCCTGAATATCTGAAGGTATTTGTGTCTTCTGTTATCTTTAAAAAGACAGATTTTGAAAACACGTGAGATCTAAATTCTTTACTTTGTTACAGTAGTTTAAGTAGTGCAGTTCATCTCTAGGAAATGAGAAAATATTTAGATACCAGCAGCACCACAAAATCATGTTCTCCCACTCTCCTCTCCTGCAGACTAGGAGGTTTGCAGATTACTGTGTATAGCCTTTGCTGGAATTAGGGAGTTTGAGATATATTTTTGCCTTTTCATTCAAATACTGGGCCTGGAAAACAGGAATTTGGAGGAATTAGGGACTGTGTGGTCACTGGAGTTCCCCTGTCCTCAGAGCAGACACGTATACCTTGGTTACATGTGTAAGTCTGGTCCACACCGTGGTCAAATCCCCTTGCCAGCTGTGCAAACTACATCGTCCTCTCTGCCTGCCTACAAATGCTAAATGCCATGGTTTAGCCTGCTGTATTGCAGAATTTGCACTGGGATAGGGCAGGGCAGAATCCATTTGGTCACACATGGACAGTTAGGTTTTTTTATCTCAGGTAAAATAGAAGGGACATGTACAGTCTGTAACCTAAAGGCTGGATGTTGACAGAGGATGGATGATACCAAGATACGAGCTGTGGCTGGGTCCTTACCTGCACTGCTTATCCAGAAGATGGGAAGCACTAGAAGTAGACCAGCTCTTGCTGCCTCCTGCAAATCCATCTGGCTGTAAAAAAACCTACTTGCGGTGCTTTGTCGTAACTGCTGCTGAATGGGGAGTTCCAGGACAGTTCTTATCTTTCTGAGTGCAATCACATTAAGAATAGTTCAGATCTTTCTCAGCACTCTGTGTCCAAATATTTTGTATGTACTGTAGCTTAGCAATGCCTCCCAGGAAATATTACTCTGTCAGTAGGCAAACAATTGCTTAGCTTGAAAGAAGTGTAATTATTTAAGGCATGCACAAATGTTTTTGGCTGCGTGGTGCTGTAACATTATTAACTGTGGGGGAAAAGCTAGCTAGCTAGCTCTATTTTAGAAACTATATTACCATTGTCCTAAAATGCAAAATTGCTGTAAGTCCTATCCTGACCAGAATTCCACATTTGCTCTTGATAGTAGATTGGATTTCAGAGCAGGATTAAGTAAATAAGTCATATTAAAATGACAAAATGGGTAAATAGAATATAATGTGAAATGAAATGTAAATTGGATTTAGGCAAACACTTTTATACAGACCTCCCGTCAAACCCTATCAGACTGCTTCAAATTCCTACTGTGATTTCTGCTCGCAGTTCTATTACATGTTGCCACTCAAGGGCATTTGATGTTTTCTCTCTCTGGAAATTCATTTGCATTTAAATGATTTGAAATAATCATAAAAGCCAAGTGCTATGAAGTTTGAAATTAGTTACTGTCTATAAATTGCGATGCCATTAAAAGATGATTTTGAAGAGCTTTGCTGTCTCAAATGTATGCAGATTAAAATCTAACAAAGTACACCTTGTTACAAAACTGTAAAGAATGGTGTGACATGGACTTAAATTGATTTATTCTCCTACTAGTGCCTATAAACTTTACATACTTGGGTTTCTTCTGAAAGTGGAAAAACCTTTCATTTGTCTGCTGAATCTGAGCCAAATTCTGTTCTCAGATGGGGTTTCATTGGGTGTATCTGACACCAGTGCTTGGCCCTCAGAGTTTAATCTATACGGTCTATTAAATTTCTGGAAATGCTGTATGAATAGTTGGGTCTCATAATTTTTTTATGGGAGGAATAAAGGAGTGGGATCAGGAACAATGGAGGCCATTCACAGTTGGCAGCATGCGTATGTGCATTTATACCTTTATCTGTTCAGTTTTCCCCCTGTCCCTTGAATTTCAATGTTCTCCTGGTAGGTGTTCCTATAGGATCTTCTCTCGGAGGCAGCTGGTGCTCCTGGTATGTCACCCTGGAGCCAGCCTCACCTTCTTGCTGATGGAAAGGTAAAACCGGGTTAGGAGCACAAATACATTTTGAAATACTGAAGCCCTTTTGAAAGAGAGCTCTTTCCTCCATTCACCTCCAGACGAGCTTAGGCAAAATAGGGCTGTCACCTCATAAACTCGTCTTCTACCTTGCCTCCCCTAGCACTGTTCCACTTTTAACCTATTCCTGCTCTCTGCCTGTGAGACCCTGTTGCAGTATACTGCCTAATATAAATTCCTACTCTCTCTTTGTTTATACCATTGGGATATTATAACTTTACATTTTTGGATACCAGCAGTACATTCCAAATATATTTTCCTATCCCCAAATCATTTTAAATGGACTTAACCACAAATACATGTTCAAGTATGTCTAGTTGTATAACTTGATCTTAAGGTATTTGTAACAAAGAAAGAGAAGTTGCCTTGGTTTATAGGGCTCTGAACCCAGGGATGGAATTACCTCCTTATAAACATATTTATGTGTGGATTTTTATTATTCAAAAGAATGAAAGAAGTGTGCAGAACATATCTTAAAGGGCAAGGAAAGGTTTTGTTTTTGTATTTCCAGTGGTTCAAAAACTCCTAATATAGTTTCCTTGAAGATAACTTTAGTTGTGCAAGTCTTACAATTTCTAGTACAATAAAAAGTCCTATACTTGTTTATGTATGAGTCATAAAGCAAAGTAGCTGTCTTAACTACCTCTTTAATAAGCCATTTTTTCTTCTGCAGTTGTCTCAGTGGTTAGTGCAAAGTACCAGCTAATCCTTCCTTAATTACCAGTGCAAATTCAGTGTATGCACACTAGTGTGGGGACAACACCTGGTCTCTCAAGTAAGGTTCATGGTTGCTACAATGTCAGATTAGTGATGGGGAGTGGGGGAAATGAGACAGGAATGAACTGATAAATTAAGTACATTATTGTTCTTCTTGCATGCCACAGGCCTCTTATGTTAGTGCTCTGGTGGAGTGCTGACTGACTCATTGGAAAGAAAATCCTGATAGGTTCACTGGGCAGCTCAGGCTAAATAGCCCCAAATAAAGGATGAGTCTGTTCAGTTCTGATCATTCCCTGGAAAATCAGTTGGAGGACAATGAATTTTGCATAGGAAATGAGAGGTGGGCAGGTTTTCACGGCAAAAGCAATTCTGGCTTCTACACAGGTTTTGCTGAAAACCCCCTTGCCTGAATTACTGACCCACAAGCAAGCATTCTTTCAGTCCCAGGGGGCTTCATCTGAGAACTACAGACTACCAGCACCTCTTTCTTTCATTGAAATGACCTGGCCACTTTGCTAACAACCATTGACTTCAGCCACTTTCCACAATCTTCTTCAGGAGCTTGGAACAGGAGAATTTTGCCCATATCCATGAAGGAAGAGCCCTGGAGCAGCAGCACTGAGAAACCGGGGATAGTCCCTGGAAGTCTGATCAGTGCCTGAAAGTGCTGAGATACAGCACTAATTTGGACAGGGATGAAGGATGCACCTATTCACCGTTGAACTGATCCAAGTGGTTACTCCAGGTGCCTGCTTTGCCTTCATGAGGGAAAAAAATTGCTTGTGAGAAGAGTGGATAGTCTATCTTTCAGTGGGAAATCCTCTTTAGCACAATCTTTAGAAAACTGGAAAAGCTTTCATTTGAGCACAGTTCTCCATCACAGCAGGGTTTACTTAAACAAATTAAAAGCTTATGAAAAGACTGTTTTTTTGATATGTCCTTTTAAGAAAGACATCCAATACATGAGTTATGGTCATTGATTCTGTCCTGCTTTAAATCAATATTCACAGACCACTGAAGAAAGTTTTGCAAATCATCTGGCTTTGAGAACTCTTACTACTCAAAATAAGATCTGGCAAAATAGATAAAAAATTACTCATAGCTGCAGATGAAATTGTGGCAGGAGATCTAACTGAAAAATATAACATTTTATGAACTCAGGGCAAAACAATATCTCCCAGAACATATTGCAATCCGATCTTTGCAGATGTTATTAAAATAATGCAGAGTTTGATAAAAATGCATAAATTATACTTTATTGTTGTGGATTATAAAATGTGTTCTGAAAGAGATGGTAAGCACAGCAGGCATTTTGCTTTATCTAGCTTGACAGCACTTCTTTGCCATTAAATGAGACGGCATAACTTAATATGTGCAAAAGGCAGACAAGGAAAGGGCCTAGACTGAAAACTTTCCAAAGATGGGACTATCTACTAGTGAGTTTACACAGCGCTTAACACAGAGACCCTTGAGTGCTCAGCGCTTTCCCTGGCACAGACACTAACATAAATAGCGGGAGAAACTTCTTTGTTCTGAAATGATAATGTTTTCTTTATATTTTCAAAGCCTCATGTTCTCACACAGAGCTTAAGTGCCCTTTTGGTTTCATCTGCCCTTTTTTCTTAACCACTCCCTACAGGCATTTTTTTTACCTGTGCTTTGACTTATGCAAAGAAACATAAAGTTTTGGCTCCCCAAACCTGTGTAAGTTCCATATTGCAGCTCAGACCTGTCACTGCACAAGATGAGTTTGAGGGCCAGAACTGCAGCACTGAATTTAAAACATAGTGGGAGGTAACCCCATCTCCTACAACTGCAATGACATTTTTACTTTTAGGGTTTTTTCCCCTCAGGCAAGCATTTCTAAATGTTCTGGAATAGAAACTAACAGATGGGATTTCTTTAAAAAGATACAAACCACAGCTTAGGGTTTCAATCTGATTTTTTTTCTACCAGAAGGTAGGTAATTAATGATTCAATGTGCACTGGAATACACTGGAATTCAAGCTGCTGGAAATCTCATTTGTAACCATAAGAATGCAAAGGGACACAAAAAGCTTGATTTGTTTTTGTGGCTTTACTGAGTTAATATTAAACCTATTACCAAGAGCTGACAATACAATATTGTTGCATTAAAGCCATGTTTATACGTTTTCATGCAGTATGTTTCCTGTGAGTAACGACCTATTAGAATAGAAAAAAAAAATAGAATTTTTTTGAAGGCAGAGGTTAAAGTTATTATTCTGCTGTTGTAATATCTGTTTGTAGCCACACATGCTGTGCCTACTGCCTGCATATTGTCTCTACTGCCTGCAGAGATTGCTACCCTGATCACTGCTGTTAACAGGGATATTAGACATTCACTAGACAATATAGTTCCTTTTAGTTATCCAGCAGGAGACTGAATTTTATAAACATGCTGATTGTATCCCAGATTTATCTTTCTATAAGTCAGCTCTCTTTGGAACCAGTGAGTTGCTCATTGCACCTCTGTTCTTCTCACTCATTTTTGAAGTTGTTCTGTTACAGAGTTCCCAGCTTCCATTTAGTCAGCTGTAAACAGGAGGCAACTGCTCCAGAAGAAAGTAGTTATCAATACACTGATTTAGATTTGTTTAGTATAAACAGGAGAATAAATTTAAATAAAGGTGAAATACTTGGTTTCTTCTCTAGAACTCGCTTAATGCAGAGAAGAAGTGCACTGGGACAAAGAGTTATCCTTTCCTTGCAGAGCCAAGAGCTTTGAGTGCCTTTTTGCTCTGCCTCCAAGGAATGAAATGACCTCCAAGAACATGGCACTAGTCAGAAAAGCAATAATAGCTTAAGTCTAGAAAGCATTTAACAATATGCTTAACTTTAAGCATTTTTTTCAGTCCCACCAACCTCTTTAACAAGGCACTTAACATCCTCTCTGAACAAGGATACTTTCCTGGAGTTGGCCTTAACAAGGGGACAAGCTACTTCCTTTTGCTGTACATTCTAATGCTCTTTGAGTTCTACCTCTTCTGCAACACCTCTGAGGAGCTGACTCTGCTTTAGGCAGGAAAAGGATAAAGGCAAAGGTTTAAGTAATCAGTTGTCATCATATCTTTGCATATCATCCTGGTCATCCCATGGCTGGTGGTTTCTCTCATTCATCCACCCTTGGATCTTGCCCAGTAAATGTAGAAGGTCATACTTGGGGTCCTAGCACCTGCACCAGAGACTGACCACACATAACACACCTCTGAAAAAATGAAATAAGTGCAGGGACGGGTCACCCGAAAGATAGTGCAGAATTGATAACTCCTTTCCTGCGTAATTTTGGCCAACTATTTGTCCACTTCTAATTATGCTTTTACTGTGGATTTAAATTGTAACACTACCAATATTTTCACATGGTCTTTACTTAGGGGGAAAGTAAGCAGAAGAGTGAACACTGATTAAGGGAAATGAAAGCAAATCTGTTTACTGATAATATACGTAGCAACACTGAGACAGGTAAATGGTGCTCAGGGATTGCTCTCTGCTCATGTTTATGATCTTCAATATATTTGTGCATTTCCCAATTACAGATGTATCACGACAATTTTGGTCACAACAAGGTTAGAAATTCTGTCATTCAGCAGACCTACACTTCTATTTAGTAGTACTTCTGAATGTGATTTTACTGGTCTCTGTTTTCATTGGAGAATATACTAAAATTCAGATTAAAGGTAAATGCCTTCTTTATGCACTGGAGTTTTTCATAGCTTCTTCCTCAGTGAAGCTTTTCTTTTCCCCATTTCATCTTGAAAGGTCATTTTAGGAACTAAAAAGCACTGTTGCCAACTTTTTAAATAATTATGATCTCCAATAAAATGCCATCTATTTTTAACATTGTACTTTTTAATGTGTCTTTTTTAAAGACACAAGTAGATGGCTTTTTCCATGAATAATGTATGACTTCAGAAACTTTGAATGCTATGACATAAATTATCAACTACTTTTCCACTATTTGCTGATAAAGTGAGGGTGTTTTCCACACACTCTGTAGTCAGCTCATGTTTAGAGTTGGCTTCGTTTTGTTGCTGTATTTGAATGATGACATTTCATCATAGTTTATGCCACTTAATAGCATAAAATGTCAGAAGGAAATGATCATAACATTTCTGCAGGTGATAAGTATTGCCTGCCTGTACTCTGTGAAGTAAACCTTGGTGCACTCTGTAAAGTAAAAGCAGACACCATGGCAAAGGTACTGGGATTAGGAACATAAGAGTGTGACAGGTTTAGCAGAGGAAACATCTAGAAGATACCTTTCAAACATGGCTGAGGCCTTTCAAGGATTTCCAGGGATGGCCAATATTGATGAAAGTCAGAGAGAGCCCCCTAAGCTGTGTGCATGATCTGGTGGAGCACAATGGTTGGACTTCACGACTGATCAGAGAATCCATGGGCAGTGCAGAAGTGTTTCAATATCCTCATTTGCCAGGGTCAACAGTAGTGGTGATGTATTTAAACTGGTAATTCAGGCATGACAGCAGGAAAATACTGAAACATTTGAAAAAGAAAATGAGAAGAAAAAAGAAGTGAATAGCTGAGACTGTATTGTGGCAGTTAAATATTCAGCTGGCTTAATGTGCTTCAGGAAATAGTGATGTTTAGGATGAAGAGGAGAAGAAAATTAGTGGAAGTGGAGAAAACCAGATAACATTTTTTTCAGGCGAGAGGCATATTAAAGCAAATAAAGAACTGGAGGGGGAGAGTCTGCTGGGACCTGGAGCTTAGCAGAGAAGTGGTAAAGCAAATAGCAGGAGTTAGAGAGAATAAGAAAGATGGAAACTGAAAGGAGAAAATAGCCTCACAGCACATGGAAGCAAAATATCTGGAGGAGACCCTTGGGGACACTAGTGTGGATTTATGTCCTGCAATTATAATTAGTGAAAATGAGGGGATAAAATGAGATTTAGAATTTTTAGAAGCACAGAACTCTTTCCAAGTTTCAAAGTAAGTTTTATATTGTCCTTATCTGCTAATTTCTTTCTGAATTCCCTCATCCGTTGCTTGTCTTTCCAGAAAGCACCTTGCCTGTGACACACCCTGGGATGAACTGCACTTTTCAGTGGAAGAAATGACAGGAAGAAAACTCCAGAGAAATTGCAAGATCCATTTGTAACAAACATAATAAATATCAATAAATTGCATGGTCAGAAATAGCACCAACAATAAACAGGATGTGGCAACTGGAATGAGCATATTAAACAATGCTTATCAAATGATCAGATTTGCAGGGAGACAAGAGTATTTGTATTTTAAAAAATACTTTATGGCTGTCAGTTCCCTGGAAGAAGTTTGTGGTTTGCACCAAAATTTCATGAGGGAGTTGGACAGGCAGAAATGTGAACCACTCTCATACTTGGAAATCTAGAAATGTATGAATTCTTTGGCAAGTTGTGGATGCTGCAAGACAGGGCCTACAATCGCCTAATAAAGCAAAACTTGCTACATCTGTATGCCTTTTGGTAAGGAAGACAATGACAATGTGAGGAATTTGTGTCCTTGAGTCCACACATCTTATGAATGTTTATAACAGCAAATATTTATTAATTTAGGATGGCTTTTAAGGATGTGTTGCAACTTGTTGTTACCTCGGAAATCACCCAGTCAAAATCATCAGGAATTTTTCAAATACCTAGTCACTGGATATTTTGCATAAATAATCTGAGTAACTTCAGAGAATGGACAGTCTTGGATAACTCAGAAAAGGTGGCTGAATATTTCAAATATTTTACTACAAATAATTCATTGTATACTAGCAGCATTAATGTCAAATCCAGCTAGTTGCACAATAATTGAGGATTCATAAAATGTTTCTGGGAATCACCATGTAATTACCATTGTCTCCAGTGGTGGTACAGGAAAATAATATGCAATATTTCAAGATATTTAATTAAGAAGTGTCAGTGAGTTACCTTGAAGATAACTTCTATCACCCCCATATGACAGGATTGTGTATGACTAGATGATGGATGAGTCCCCTCAGTATGAAAGACAGATGAACTGAGGAACATCAACGTGATATGCAGAACTCAGTATGATGAAGTATATATAATTGTTATTTACTCTTTAAAGGTGACCTACAAATACAATGCTTTATGGTAAGTTTTCTTGTCTTCTTTATAATGCAATAAAAAACTCTGAAAAGTTCTTCAGTAGAAATTGTACTTTTTGTTTCCATAGAAATTCTTGTCCATTTTGTTTTTCCCCAAAGACCTCTGATCCATGAGGGAAGTAACAGGTTTATGGTATCAGATATCAAGGAAAAAAAGATGTTTGTGTGAGGGTAATTTCTTATGTGGTCTGCTTTGGATGTGGGAGCTGTTATGAATTCATGTGTGGTTCACTAGTAATGTCAAAAGCAAAACCCATCATCCCTGTTTTGGGAATTATAGAAAAATACTTGTAGCCTTCATGACGAAAATGTAATATGAGATCAGGGGCAAGACAGAAAAGAGAATTTAAAAAAAGATGGGTCTCCTAACAGTTATTTCTGTCAAAGGCATTAAAGAACTACCAGTTTCTATTTATGTTATTTAGCATAAACAATGGACTTTGTGTTCCTTGCTCAAGTAACTGCTCTCTTACATTCTGTGGGCTGTGCTACTTTACATTTTGACTAACTGCAGTTTTCCTCACTGTCACCACACAGCTGACTTGATCACAGCCTTCAGTTTGGGAATCCTTGCTTTTCACTCTCACTCTTGCTTACCAGCCCATTTGTCTTCTACTCTATCAGTGCCCTTCTCTGTGGACCCTAAGGTGATAATTACATTAGCTGTACTTCATCACAAGCTTGTTAGGGCTTGACAGTTGATTTTGGCTGACTATAATCAGCCTTGTCCCCACTTGTCATTGTCCCTTTGTGCAGTGGTTGAACATGACTCTTTCTACATTAGCAAGTAGTGTGCTCCATTAGGAGTGGATCTGCTGAGTGAAATAACCTGCACTGACCTCTGTGCTACGTGTGGTTATGGGGACTTCGTGCCAGGTACAGCCTGGACCCGTAGGCTGAGTGCTCGTTAGAGGCTGAAACACATCTTTGGGTTTGTCCTCATCTGAAAGAGGTCTGGTTCGTGTGCTCTGAGACAGGTCTCTTGTGAAAATCATAGCATATAATGGGGAAAGGTTTGGGAGATTTAAAATGCATTTCTGACCATCACTGCTGAGGAAGGTACCTTTGCTGCTTGCTGATATACCCACTGTAATACTGCTTCACCTGGTCTAAAGTGAGACAAGATTCCTAGGGTTTCCCTGTGTTCTGGGTTAAAAGGTAGGTGAAAATATTTTTGTGGTTTTTCTACAAGTAAACCTTCTCTTCCTGTGCTTAATTAGCAGAGGATAAATGCTCTTTTTTCTCAGTGCGTGCATCATGACAAAGTGTAATATGGGTTTATTCCCATGGAAGTATCTCAGTGGGATATTCAGCTGACTTCAGTGGATCATCTCGAAACTAGAACAGGTGAGCCTTTTTGTCCCTTCTACCTCCTCAAGATGATTGGGGACCCTTTTATTCCCTTAGTCATAAATTTGGACATGAAAAGGAGAATAATTGCATGCATCTACACTTTCTCTCCCTCTGCTTTTTTGTATATGTCAAAGAACATGATCTGTGTTGCTGAAGTCTATGGGTGTCTCATCTTCTCTTCACGTCATCTGCTTCTCTTTGTGTGCCTTATGCAGACACTTCTGGGAACAGTGCATATAATTAATTAAATAATAATAATAAAATTAATAATAGAAAAGGATTTAATTAAATTTTGTCAGTGAGTATAAATTTAAAGTAGACTACTGGAGTTCACTGAAAGATCCTGCACATTAAGAATAGGTGTGGCTGAGACAGCTGATGAGTAAAATTGTGCTTGAAGAAATGCTCTATTTCTTTGACAGGAATAATTATTTGACACAGGATTGAAAGCAAGGGCAGGGTCTACTTTTTGTAGTCATTGCAATCACAAATGCTGGAAGAAGGGCAGGAAGTGTAGGAGTTGAGAAAACTGGTTGTGGTGGATTTTGCGTGCATGGGTCACGGGTCATGTGTTGAGAGTAGATGTGTTTCCATTCTGATTCTTTCGCTGCAAAACGCCTCATGAGAGGTCATTGTTAACACAGCATTTGGTTCAAAGGGGCCTTAGATCACATCAGAGATCCCACAAAGGTGCTCAGAACACAGTGCCACTATGAGGGAAGGCTCTCACAAATGTGGTATTTGCTCATTTTTCTGTGATTCTGAATGTGACCTTGTGCAAAACACATGCAACCTGACTTTGAGTAAGCTATTATTTTATGAAAATGTGGCATCACTATGCTAAACTCTATCTCTTTCTTTCACGCATCTTTTCCCTTTACTTCCATGCAGGTCCTTCATGGAATATCCATTATTTAATTTATTTCATTCTGCCTTTTTCCCCCAAATGTTTCTTAAATAAAGCTCCTTTCTTTTTTCTACATTGTAGGTCAAGACTAGAAGCAAGAATGATGCTTCTCTTTTTTCCAACATAAGCCTATACTTGTGAAGACTCATAAATAACTGTAACACCAATAAGCACAAGTAAAACTTGCTGACTGCACAGGAGACATTTGTAGACAGAGTGAAAACATAAATAATGTGTTCTCATTGTTCCAAACCAAAAGAAAGTCAGCACTAGGTTCATAAGCAAGCACATCACAAAAGTATCTTGAGGTGTTAGAAGCTAACATCTTCAAGCTGATCTTGAAGATGTTAGCTAACATCTTCACACTGATCTTCAGCTACAAAAAATGGTCTTAACACCACTGATGTTGCTGGAGCTATGGCAATTCATACCAGACTGTCCTGGACTTCTGATCTTTATTCTGCATTTTACACACATTTTTTGTCATCAATCTCCATTTATCTCAATGACAAATGCATGTTTCACACAGTCAGAAGTAGACAAAGAGGTGCATTCATTGTTATAACTGATAAATTAGTGTCTTTGTTCAAACAACTTGCATTTACATTCACCGTTAGAGAAGGAAAAGCTTAAAAATTTATAAGCTGACTATGCAGGTTAACTTAAATGTGCAGTTGTACAGTGTTGACTCAGAGTTAAATTTAGGAGCACTTTGCAAAACTAGTGGAAAGTAGAGCATTTGTTCAACATCACAGACTTGCAAATGGTTGAGCTAAATGTGTGGTGAGCATTCAGTCACGGGTTAGGCTCAAACAGTGTTCTCGGAGTGTTTTCTGTGCATCGATTGGTCTAATTTTGGAGATAATTTTGTGTTTTATTCAAAACTAGGCGAGGCTGTGAGGAAAACATGGACTCATGGGATGCAGAAAAAGACTGATACATAAAGCAAACCTGATGCTCTGCTTCTCTTTGCATGCCTTATGCAGCCACTTCTGGGAACAGTACTCAGCTACCCGGGGTCAGGTTCTCTTTGAGCTGCCTGTGAGATACCTCCTACAGTTACACTGGGCATCCCCAGCCCATCTGACAGCAAAAGGATTTTAGTTTATCAACTACTTGTTCAGAGGCCTCCCCTAGTTCTTTGCAAACTGGGATCTGGGCTTTCAAACCCAGACATGTACTGTCTGAGTAAATGTGTAATTCATGTGTGTAAATGCACAGTGTGCTCACATAAATCAGTTGCTCTCATCCACGGGTGACCAGGCAGCTGCCTAACTGGCCATGTTCCCATACAAATACCTTATTTAGAGTCAAGAATTAGGCATCCATGATATGTGGATGTCATTGTATGCCCTCAAACTGATTAATGGGAAAATTATTTTTCACCCTTTATTTGTTTCACATTCTCCCATCTCCCTCTAACCTGTCCCAGGACATAAAACACTCTGAAATGTCCATCCAATCTTTCAGATTATAAATTCCTCTTGGTAGGAGGATTTGCTTTAAATGTTTTCTCCTGTGAGCCTGGTGTACTCTCATGTGCTAGGGAAGTGCTTGAGGACATGCCTATAATTCTCAGTAATACCAGTGTCCAGGGGCCATGAATTCATGTGCTGTCCCTCCAGCTGTCTCCAGAGGTGCCATGTAGCCAGTCTGCAGACAACCACTGCTGCTGGAGAGTCCTAAGGAGCTTGGTCCTCAGAGGGTGTGCAGAGGTTGTGATGGCACATGGTGAGCTTGTGCTTCCAACGAAGACATTACGTGAAGGCCCTTCCTCACCCCTTATAAAGGGTCCTTCTGTCACAGTGCACTGTTGGGGTAGAGGCCCATGTACTCTTGTGTTAACTGATTTCAGCTGGGAATAACCATTAGTCAGATCTAACCAATTTTTTTAAACATGACCATCTAATACCTGTTCATTTAGCGCATCAAGAAGCTTTACAATCATTAAAGAATGAGTCCAGCCTCAGATGTTACTTGAAAATGAATGATCACTCCTGCCTGGGTATAGGATGTTTCTGATATGTTATGAGAGAGGCTGCAGAGTCCTTTTTGAATTTGTTATTTAGCCAATGACTTGCTGACATCTGAATCTGCACAATTTGTTATGACTGATTTAAACCACAGGGAACAGAAAATGTGACTGAATTAAAAGACCAAAAAATGGTTGAAAATGTTTTCATGATCCTTTTTCTTGCTTAAAACTTGAAGATCAAAAAAGAAAAAGTTGCAGTTTAGGATCAGTTCGCACTATACAAGAAACCAGCAGAGTTGCAGAGTTGAGCTCATTGGGTATATCCACTTTAAATGGCATCTCTTTGTAGTGAGTAAGGAAAAAGCTGTAGACATTAATAAGCAAATATTAAACATTTATTTTGTGTGTTTTTACTTGTCTTCAGAGGATCATTCTGTAAGCAATTTATTTTACCAGATAGGTTTTATTCCACCACTGAGTACAAATTACCTGTTGCTCACTTACTAATCCTGCTTTTCTGTTTCCTTTGCAAGCCAGTCTGAGAGGTGCAGAGCTTCAGAGAGTCCAGAGCAATGTTGGAATACAATGCTGGAGTATTTTCTGGAGTTTATGATCTATATCACTTCTCTTAGTCTAAATTAGGAAAGTTTGAGATTTCTGCAGTAACCTTTGTTGTGAGAAGGATTGCCAAACTTGGGGTTTGGGTTGCAAGTTAATAGGCAGTGGGGGCAGAGGAAGAACAGTGTCTTTTTCCTCTCTGAAGCACCATATCCTGGTGGTAGCAGATGGACTGGATGCTGGGATCAAAGAAATTATGTTCTCTTTCACTGTGATAATTACAACACTCCTTGCTGGCTTCCATGTTTATGACCATGGGTGAATGTGATATATTTCAATAGAAAAAGGTCCAGGAAAGTGTATTTTATGTACAGTAATCAAGACAATAATAATCCTGGGTAAAATACATGTGCAAAATACAAGATTGTAAACACAGTGAGCAAGGGCAGTGACTGCTGGGCTAGATGTGGCTGTCATTGCTCTTAGCAGTGAGATGTTCCTTTGCTGATGTTGTGGGTGAGTGAGTGGGGTTTGTGAAGCACATCCCTTCATGAGACAAGAGGTTACTCTCATCCAAGTGAAGAGAGCTTCACTTGTGCCTTGTGGTAAAGCATAAGCAGCTGGGAACACTCACCACAGACCAGTGCTTTTTTTCTTAGCTGGCTATTTGCAGTTATCCAGCTTTTTTAAACTAACTTATAGGTGTTCTGCAGGTCAATTTTTATGGCTTGCTTTGATGTATGATGGAGGAGACTGCATAGGCTGAATGTTTACTGCCATATTTTCTTGGGACAGTAAGTATTTAACAGCTTAACAGTGCAACAACATGTATTTGATCCCCCCCACAAAGGCCATTCAGTCGTAAATATCTCTAGATTTTTGAGTACAGAATTTGAAGTATGAAGTCACCAGAGTCTGTATTCCACATGTGGATGTACGAAGTATCCAGGAGGCATTTCTTGACCATGCTGTACTCAGATAGAGGTCACATAGGCAAATGGCCGTGACTCAGCTAGCAGTGAATTAAACAGCTTCCAAAGAGCACTTACCCTCCAGAAATGAAGAACTGACCTAAGCCATGACTGAAAATGTGTGTAAACAGCACTTATTTCACTCTACCACTGTTATCCCAGGACCAGGAAAGACAATGAATGAGGGTACATGCACAGCAATAAAATTTCCTATTTGTTGACTTGGTGTCCTGCAAAAGTGTTTCAGTCTTTTTTTCTTTTGTTCCCCAGGAATTTATTGTTTTTAAAATTCTCTGTGTAACTATGATTTCTTCTAGAGGATCATCAGGAAGACCTGTAAGCTGTTTCCTGACAGGAGATTGAGAGAACAGAGAAAATGAGCTGTTAACAAGAATGCTGCCTGCTGTCTGAATTGGCCTAATTCATGAAGGGACATAAAGCTTAGACAAAAATTTATGGTGCCTTAGCCCTTGGAATGACTCAGTTGTTTAACAGCATGTTTGTGTTCACACAAGCATAGATCTGGGCTGAACCAGAGCGTCAGCTGGAGCCCTGCCATAGATGGATAGGGGCTCTGCAGGAAGGATCATCCAGGGGCATGGAGGGAGTTCTGTCTGAGAGCAGCAGGGATGCACAGAGCTCTGTCTCGGCATGGACAATGAGACAGCTCAGAACTTGCAAGTTAGGATTAGTGGGAATAATAATGTGGGTGTTTTTGAGCGGGGTGCCTGCTACTGCCAGCCTGACTGGGAAGAACAGATGAAGCCTTCTGAGGACAGGTGGAAGAAGTCTCGTGTTTGCATGCCCTGGTACTCATGGGACACTCCAACCACCCCAGTACCTGCTGGACACAGCAGGACACAAGTAATCTGGGAGGTCTCTGGAGTGCAGGGATGGTGACTTCCTGATGTGGCTGGTAGAAGGGCCAACAAAGGGAGACACCCTGACAGACCTGATACTTACAAACATGAAGGTTGTGGGCAGTGACCATGAGCTGTGGAATTCAGGGTCATGAGAGGTGGGAGAAGTGCCAAGATCAGTATCACAATTCTGAACTTCAGAACTTTGTCTAGGTCAAAGACCTATTTGGAAGAATCCCATGGGACATGGTCCTTAATACATGAGCAGTCCCTAAGGGATGGTTGATTTTCAAGATCACCTCCTCCAAGCTCAAGAATGGTCCAGCCTGACAAGCAGGAAAGCAAGCAAAATTGGCAGAAGAGCTTCATGGGTGAGCAAGAAGAGCAAGGAAGCCTTATCCTCACTGAAGGAGGAGTGGGGCAGAGAATATTTAAACAAATTGTGCATGCACAAATCCTTGGGCTGAAGGAATTTGAAGGAATCTCCCTATAGAAAGATGATTCTGTGTTCTGAGCAGCTCTTCCACCTTTTTGTGACATGTGAATTTAGTTTTTTCTTCTGAAAGGAAAAATCTACTGAAAGCCGATTTACTTTTCTCAATATAACCACGTCTCTAACCTTGCAAACACATTTCATAGCTGCAAGGTGATAGTAAAACCGTTCAGAGCTCAGTTTAAAACAAACAAACAAATACATGTCTGGGCAAAATATAGAAACAATAATTGTAAACAATTGAATACACCAAATAATCTGAAGACAAAGTAAATAGCTTATGAGATGCACATAGTTAACTACTATCTACTAAAACTATTATCAAGAATAAACCACAAACAGGAAAAAAGGGCAATAAATGAGAGTATATAATTTGACTGGCCCTACAGTTCAACATTTCTTACGGCCATATTGACATGTTTATAAGATAAACATTATATTTACAAATGATGATTATAAAAAAACCGTGAAAGCGGTCCTGAAACTGCATTTTTTGTCACATGTTTTATTTTTTTTTGGGTCAGAATCTGTTAATTAACTGTGGTGTTATATTTTTGTGAGAGATATCAATTTATCCAAGCTGCTGTTCCATTTCAAAAGACCTCAGAATAAGATTCTTCACCTATTCAGTTGAAAGCTCACTATCCCACAGAGCCAGTCTTTAATCACTTCAATGCCTGCCTCCATAGAGAACAGAAAGTGTTCTTGACTTTATTAAAATACATTTCTTCTTCCAAACTGAAAACTAATCCAGATTCAGAGTCAAAAGATCATCATGCTCAGTTCTAAAAGGTTTTTAAATTTTTTGTTTCTGATGTTAATAAGCCTTGAAAGTTTGTGTATTGTTGCTAGTGTATACTTTGATCAGTGGATTTGAAATGCAAGCTCTTTGGCCATGGCCCTTATTTTCATTACATTCAGGCAGCATGGAACACAGTGGAGACCAAACTCATTTGGAGGCCTCTTAATGCCAGCAGCAATATATAACAATTATAGAAAGAATATTAACAAGCGCACATGTTTTAGTGAGTTTTTATTTTTTTAATTTCTGTCCCTTACTTGCTCTGTGATTTTTGACCAGCGGTCCTCTGTAAAAATTTAACAGGATTTTCTAAGTATTAGTGTGTCTTCCTGAAAAATGTATTTATAAGTTGAATTTGGTGATATAAATGCCCTCTTCCCAGCTGCAGATATCTCTGTCCAAGATATCTATTTGCTTTTCATGTACCAATAAGAGTTTTTTTCCCATATGACTAAGCAGGTCTGTGAGCAGCACAATAAAGGAGACAAACAGATGAGGGTGCAGCAGCTGGCCATAATCCTATCCTCCTCTCCTGACCTATGTTAGATGGTTTTGAATTTATTCAACACAGTTTTATTCCTGGATCTGCTTTAACAGTCTGTTTGGTGAAAACTTAGAAAAAACTTGAGCATAAAAAAAGAAAAAGTGAAAAAACTTATAAATACAAGTCTTCATGCCACTCTTTTTCTCCACCCAGCAGAGTGGTTCAAAATGTGGAGAAGCCTGGTTAGGGGGTGATCACCCACTGGAAAGTGGCATTGGTGACTGCTTGCTTGAATTCAGGAGAACAAAATGCAGAACAAAGATGCTCTGAGCATTCATAGCCTGCCTGCTTCCAGCTTTGGGGGATACAGAGCTCCCCAGTAGCTGTAGGAGCTGTAGCTGCTAGGAAGTTGAGTAGCAGTTATTCAAGCTAAAGATGTTCTCACCGTTTTACTGGCTTGGCTCTTAATTTGTTTCCAAATGTATAAAAAATAAAAATGTATATTATATCTCGAGAAACTATAGTAATTGGTTTGGGTTCTGGTTTTGTTTTCTTGCAGACTGCAAAGAGCATTATTTTAATAGAGTTCTGTTTTACATTTAAACTTCATTAAAATGCATTTTTCTATCCTTCTGGCACCCTGCTTCTGATAACTGACATTCAAAAACTCACCTCACCCAAATGAAAGATTGATCTGATCCACATTTTCAGGAAAAGATATAATGAGTGATCAGTTGTGGCTTGAAAATTTGGATAGCAGGTTCCAAAATGAGCAGTATTTGTGGCTGTTTTATAAGCACGTAAAAAATAGGACGGAAATACCAATAGAGCCTTGACTATCAAAGAGATTTTATAAAATCTCCATTTAAATTATAATGTCTTGAATTTAAAGCATTTTAACGTTTTTAATTTCGAATTAGGAAGGCAAAGGAGTTCATGACATTTGCACTGTGTGATTCTGCTATGTGGAAACTCACAGCATCTCATAATGGCTTAGATGGCAATAATAAATAAACAAAATGGGCCTTAGGCTATTTTTTTTTTCATTTGTATCCACAAGGATGTCACCAAAGTTGCCTGTTTTCTCTCTGTAATGGTAACACAGTCCTTGTTTAAGCTACGGTTGTTATAAAAGTCAGTTATCATTATCTTCCTAATAGTTTTTATCATATGGTTGCACTTCTGAATCCACAGCATCTCTTCTGCTTGCTGTTGAGATGTAGTTGGAAATTTGGACACAAGTGGGTATTTACCCATTTAATAAAGAAATGTATAAAAAACACCAACAGTATCGGACATTCTGTATTGCACTTTGGTTTTCCATATCATAAAAAAACCCCATGCTGGAAGCACATTAAACAGGAATGTCTGGGTGGGACTTGGCCATAGTGAAAGATAAAGAAGTTCTTGTACTTTGGGGGTAAGTTAACCTGCATTTTTTGTTGCTTAGTGGTTTATTACGTTGCATTTCATCATGTGTATGTTCACAGGTTTGATCATTGTTCTTTATGAGAAGTTCTAGTTATCATTTCTGGTTTGAAGGTAGCTTTGTATTTGAGTGGGGTGAAAGGTCAAAGGCCTTGCAGCTAAGAGAGTTAGGTTTCCCGTCTTTAATCGTTGCTAATGAATGCTCAGCTGTTGAAACAGAGAGAAAAGTAGTAGAAATTGAAGTGACTAGTGACTGAGAGAGCCCAAAGAGCAGCAAGCTGCGGAACTTATCTGGGGATTCATGTGCTTTGTGTTTTACATATTGACTGTGCGAATAAGCATCAGGCCTGTGACATCCACAAGGGGTTACATGCGAAAATCACTTTTTTTTCATGAAATGACACCTGAAATAATTACAGAATCACAGAATCAGTTAGACTGGAAAAGACCTCTGAAATCATCAAGTCTGACCCATGACTCAGCATATCAACTAGACCATGGCACAAAGTGCCACCTCCAGGAATGGTGGCTCCACCACCTCCCTGGGCAGCCCATTCTATGTTTAATCACCCTTATTGTAAGTAAATTCCTCCTAATGTTCAACCTAAACCTCCCCTGGCAGAGCTTGAGACCATGTCCTCTTGTCCTATCACTGGTTACCTGGGAGAAGAGACCAAGCACCACTTGGCTACAACCTCCTTGCAGGCAGTCGTTGTGAGCAACAAGGTCACCCAAGCCTCCTTTTCTCCAGGTTAAACAACCCCAGCTCTCTCAGCCACTCCTCACACGACTTTTGTTCCAGACCTCTCCCAATTCTGTTGCCCTTTTCTGGAGTCTCTTTGGCATGCCAATGCCTTTCTTGCAATGAGGGGCCCAAAACTGAACACAGGATTTGAGGTGTGGCCTCACCAGTGCTGTGTACAGGGGGAAAATCACTGCCCTAGTGCTGCTGGCCACACTATTGCTGACACAATCTAGGATGCTGTTGGCCTTCTTGGCCACCTGGGCACAGCTGGCTCATGTTCAGCCACTGTCAACTGGCACCTGCAGGTCCTTCTTCCCTGGGCAGCTTTCCAGCTGCTTTGTCCCCAGCACTGCTTGGGGTTGTTGTGGCCAAAGTGTAGGACCCAGCACTTGGTCTTATTAAATGACATATTGCTGTTCTCAGCCTATTTATTCAGCCTCCCCTCTGCAAAGCCCTTCCACCCTCCACCAGATTGACACTCACACCCAACCTGGTGTTGCCCATTAATTTAGTAATGATAGACACAATCCTTTCACCCAGATCAGTAAAAATACTGAATAGGACTGGGCCCAATACTGATCCCTGGGGGACATCACTAGTGACTGGATGTCACCTGGATGCAGCATTATATTCTTGGATGAGAAAATTCACTACGGTTCTTGGATGAAAAAGTTCAAGGCTATATATAACAATGTAATTCAAAAGAGTTTGAAAACAGCTAGGAGAAAAATGGAGAAGAAACTGCAAGGCAGGTCAGAACTTGTAGATGCATAGTGTACTGAACAGCCAAACACCCACTTAAGAGGTGTTTCATAGAAGTACATACACTTAAGGCCAAAGCAGAAGTAGAACTTGGATAACTGAGAAGTCTCTTATCTAAGGAACAGACAAAATGTTTTCTGTACTGGGGAGAGAAGATAGCAGGAAAGAAAACAAGAATAGAAGCCAGTTTCACAAGAAGAGAGGAAAAAAATGGAAATAACTAGGGATAAAGACTCCAGGAGAGAACAAGATGACAGTGTATTAAAAGCAGAGAGCGTGAGCCGAGGGTGAAGAGAGCACAGAGAATCAGTGTGAGGGAAGCTAAATGGTGGAACACTTGTTCAGTGTTCAATAAAATGAAGCTTTCTTTGAGGATGACAGCTCCCTGAGATCCAGAGCTACAGACCAGCTCAGAAGAGGTGTGCACAGGAGCGGGGAAAATTTGGGACTCACTTTCACATTGGGATATTACCAGGTGACCTTGGCATCAAGCAAGTGATGGCTCAGATGATTTCTAGCCCTTGAAGGTGGTGAAGTTGTGAGAAGATAATGCAATTAGACAGCACAAGATCTTGGGATATTTGGTCACTGCAATATTAGATTGGACATTAGACACTTACAAAGAAGGTGGTGCAAAAGTAACTCTGAGTCCAAGATTCAAAATTTCAAGAGGGAACCCAGCATGTTAAAGGAGTAAGGAATGTTATCAGCCCAGACTGAGGAACTTGGGAACTAAGTGCAAGCGACTCTGGGAATTTATTCCTGTCAGAAGAATGCAAACTGTCAGAAAGCTCTTTTCTAAGCTACAGTTAAGTCTTACAGATCAGAAGAAAAACAGATTAGAAATAAATGGGGAACCTATACTGAGGAGAAAAAGTAATGAGCCAATAAACCTGGCTTTTGCAAGGTAGTCATTATTGGTGTAAAAAGAATAGTGCTGGAAGTTCAACTAAGTTAGAACTGGGAAAGGATATTAAAATGAATAGAGGAAAAATGTTGGCTTATCTGTAGGAAACCTAGGTCAAGGATCTTTTGTCTAAAATGATCCTCCTGGTTTGATCAAGAAATAGTATTATTTTGCACAGGCAGAGCAAGGACTATTTAATCTGACACACTGGAAGCTGAGAAGGGATATATGAACACTGTCTGCAAATACATCTGGGTGGAAAGGCACCACCTAGGAATAAAAGGTCGGTCTGGATAATGGAGGAAAGTTTCTGACCATGAGAGCTTTGAGGCTGTGGAAAGGCCTTCAAGTGGGAATAAAGTGGAGCTGGAACAGTTTATGGATGACATTATCAGAGTTATCTATAACAGCAGGAATTTTTACTTGGTGATCTAGGAGTTTCTTTCCGCTGCAATGTTACTTCAAATTTGAGGGTTAACATAGAGAGTCTTTCTGACAAGAAAGGGAAAGACAATTGTGAGAAAAAATATAGTTTTTGTAATGACAGAGATTGGAAGTACAACAGTGGTTTTGATACTCTGGGTGTACAATTATTACAGGTTTATTATTGGCCAAGATTTTTAGGGTCCATGTACTTTTAAAACACTCTTCTTTAGCTGCAATTCAGCTGTGCCTTATGGCATAATATTTATTTGGCTAGAAATGAAAATAGAAATGTGTCAAGAAAACAATGAGAATTTTTATTTCATGATATAAAAATACTTAGGTTAAAAATGGACAAAGTAAAATGATTTAAATATAATCTCTTCTAACAGCCTACCAGACCTTCACTCCCAAATTGAATTGAACTCAATTACATTTCTCCTTTCCTTGACTGAAAGCTTTTCAGGAGTTTCTTAGAAGAACATTGGTCTTCAGTTCCCTTTCTTGCTTCTCTTGTTCTTTCTGCCTGTCACTTTTTGTAGCGAAAATTGTACAATGATTGGAAAACATATCGTGTTGTTTCAGCTGTGGGATGGATCAGTAAAGGTTACTTACTAATGTTTATAGCATATAATAGATATATGTTCTGAAAATACATTGTTGGTGCCACCAGGCTATATGGGATGTGAATGAAGAGGACTTTAGCTAGAGTTGTGATGTGAAGCAACAGCTCTATTAATGTTTGAAAGGAATATTTTTAAAGTCACTTGTGAATAAATAGGTGGATAAACTTGCAACCTCCTCTGCAAGACAGGAGATGAAATGGACCTTGCCAGTATTCCTCAGCAATCTTAGATAGCAGTCCGTTGTTCTCAACATTTTGCAGCTACTTAGAGGCAGCACTGCATACCCAAAGGGTAGGAAAATGTGATTTGTAGTAGAACAGCTGCTGCTGATAATGCAAGTGATGAACTGAAATGAACAATGGATGTTAAGTTTTTTAAGTTTCTCTAGTCCCCTCTGGCTATGCTACCTATTACAAGACTGCTTTGATTTCACACCAGAGTATATAATGATTCAGTGGGAACCATACTATTCAAACCAATATGAAATTCAAATCAGACAATGTATGTTTGAGGGAACAAATGGGGATAGGATTGAGGTCTTTTGTTCATGTATTATAATTTTCTTTACAATGAAACTTTTGGATAGTTTTATGTGTGTATAAAAAATAACAATAATTAAAGCAAAGAATAGACAATTGAGAAAACTGTTTTGCCAGTTAGAATAATCCTTTCTTTTATGATTTATGAAATTATTAAGCCTAATTTGAGGGATGCCAATGCTGAAGCAAGCGATTGAGAAATATGTAAGAGTGCATAGAAATACATCATTTGTTTTGTGCAATAATAATTCATTCAACTAGGAAAAAGAATTCCTAAAACACTTCAATTGTAGTTGTGAGAAATGTCTTGTTACTGCAGGCAGAGTTTGTTAGGTGCCAGAAATAAAGCACAGAAGTCAAATCCAGAGATGCTGAGTAACGATGAGGTGCACTTTATTAACTTATTTGACCTATTGATTTTAAACAAGGCAAAGCTGAATTTAGCTCAGTTGTCAGACCTGAACTGGATGAAGCAAGACTGAGGGAATGCTGTAGGCTATTTTTTCATAATGCATCTCCTAAATTTCATCTTTTGACTCTTATTCATTTTGTTCCTCCTGAAATATTTGCAGTTTTTGTGGCAGCTTGGTAACTTGCCTGGATGTATGCAGAGAATGGTCTGAATCTTTCAAAAGAAAATAGTGCAGCTGGCCCATAGCTCACAATAGCTTGAGAAATGTCTTGTTTGGAGAACAGAGACCAATTGAGACTGCAGATAGATACACATCTGCTTCCAGCTTAAGTTTTTGAAATGCTTTTGTACCCTTCAGGTGATTTACTTTCTCAACCTGGATTGGAATCTTTACTCCAGTTATACCTAGGCCTTTTGATTCAGCAGTTGTAGCAGAGAACAGCTGGCCGCTATTTACTTTTGTGTTTAATTCCTGTTTTTCAGTTCAATTCATGTTTTAAAAAGCAATAAAAATTTTATTCTTACAGAGCTTTATATTATTGCCATTTGATTCTTTTTGCTCTTCTTTCTCTAGAGAGGCATCATTTGCCTCATCTTTATTTGATACCCATCTGTAGACTTATTGTACTGTGTCTAACCTTTCTGCTAAAATTGTAGCAGAGAGAGGGAATGAGTTCCCTTCCTCACCAGTTATCCCCCGAATCTTATGTATCTCTACTTTGGTATCTGCTTCAGTGTGCAAAATAACTTGGTAAAATATTTTTTTATGTAATTTATGAGAAGATAAAATCCTATTTTTTCTCTGAGAACTCTTCTTTTTCAACTTCCCTGTGAATTTTTTAGGGTGCGATATATCCCCACTGAGAGGAAATGTGTGTGCTGTCCCACAACAAAATACCCTGAAGAAGTGATCATGCACTTTTGACTTAATTCTGTTGATGCACCAGCAAGAAATATCTTTAAGTATAAGGAATGAATTTTCAGAATGAAGCAGAACCTTAAACCTCTTCAAAAATATAGTTAGCTATTTGCATTCAAAAGAAAGCCATATTTAATTTCTTTTTAATTCCATATCTTTTCTGCAACAAAGTAAAAGTTTAATTATTGCAGGATATTTTGTATTTTATTTTCTGTTTTCCATCCTGCTTCTTGGCATGGGTATGTCTTTAATGGCTTGTTTTTGAGAATTGAAATCCAGAAATGTTTTTATCTTGGGTGACAATTATTGAACTGGTGGCATCTACAAAGAACAGCTATAAAGGAATTAGTCAAAGGTAGGGTACCAAAAGTTCTTTTGAACACATGTAGGAGTGACATGCAATAGGTGGAAAAAAGGGACTGTTTGGCTTGATTAAATGCAGGTGTTATGAACATGGAGCAGAAGAAAAGACTTTATTAAGCTTAGGGGTTACTTAAAAATTTATGAGACTATGAAAAATACCAGCTCTTTCCCAATTAAAAGAAAATCAACAAGAACAAAAAAACGGATCCTAGGAACTGTGAAAGAGCAAGAGGTAGCAGCACTATGAAAATTTTGTTTTGCTTTGTTTGCTTAAAGGGGCCTGGGAGTTGACTCAGCCCTACCACACCCCAGCCGAAACCCAGGGTCTCTCCTGCATTTGGCTTTGCTGCTGCTGCTGCAGAGAGTCTGTGTAATCTCCAAACAACCTTCTTGGCCAAGGGCATGTTACTATCATGCTCTGAAGCCGAAAGGTGACTTTAATAGTACCCATCACAGCAGTTTCCTGGCATGAAAATTCCTTGGAGAGGGGTCATACATGGCATCAATTCTGGGTGGTCTCAGACAGTGTTTTGCTACTAAGAGTATCACTTCCTGATAGTCCAAGGAAAAATATACATTGTGTTAGCATCATGGTCTGCTGACAGGAGCATGTCTCTGAGTCGTTTCTGGTCTTGTTGCTGGATTTCCTCCTGTGCCAAGTGCTTTGTTTCCTCTGTCATTTGTGTCTGCAGCACACAAGGACATTACACTGACCACTCACCTCACTGTAGCCTTGGTGGCTGCTGTTGTCACGTGTTGGCCCTTTCCATAGTGCTGTGCTCCTCAGGTGTGCTCTGGAAAGGGTTTCCAAGCTCCCAGAGGTTGTGACCCTGCTTGCTCCATAGGCAACAGGGCATAATTTATGACTTCAAACTGTGGAGATCTGTTCTTCTCAGACTCCAGTCTCTGAGTGTACCAACACAAACTGATGCTAATTTTTCAGCATCAGCGACGATACTGAGACACCATCTAAAAATATCAAACCCATTATATCATTTAATATTTGTTTGGCCAAAGAGAGACTTCTAAGGCGGATAAAAGTAGTGGTTACAGGTGACAACAGTACTGCCTCTAAGTCTAATATTTTATTACTCCTGTCTCAGAATGAGAACATGGCCATGTTAGAGCTCAGATGCTCTCTCATGGCTTTTCTTTTCCACTCACCAGAGTTGATTTTGAGAACTGCAAGTGTTTCCCAGGCACAATTTTAATGTGCAGTGAAGTCTTGTATGAAGAAACTTGAAGAAAGGCTGCCCCGAGATGATAATTCAGGGCCAGAAATCTGAGATAATTGTGGGATCCAGGACCCACTGGGATCAGCTCTTATTTCAGTAGAATGGCATGTACTAAGAGTTTTATGATTCTCTACTCTTTCTTACAGCTGTTTATGGAAGAATTTTATGGATAATTTTTGGTGTCTGCATGAAGGGATAATTATAATATTTTCTTTAACAATACTAGGTGATATATTGGGCCTGTCATTCTTGAAATGCATGGAAATGAATTGCCTTTAAATTGCACATGGAGTGAAAATTGGCCAAAAAGAACATTGAACAACAACAAAACACTCCCACATCCAAAAAAAAGAAAAAAAAAATTATAAACATCTTTTCATCACTCTTACACATGTAATGTGGAACTAGCTGCTCATTCTCAGCACTTGCCTGATCTGTGTGTCTCACCTTGCATAGTATGATTGCAGAATATAAATTTTCTAGGGAATTAGCAGTGATAAATATTGATATTAACAGTGTTAAACACATAGCAGCAGCAGTAACATTGAAGAAAAATCTTGGCAATTTTCAGCAAAGATTGAAGAGCTCCCACAGAATTTGTTCAAATCATGCTGCAAATCCACATCTCCCAGAGTAAATGGCATTTTGTAGTACTTGGAAATTACATCTGGAAGTACTGTTTTCTGTACAGCCTAGAAAATCTAGTCTCTCAGCTCCTCTGGCTCTCCAGCCTCCAGAATTGCTGCTTGAATGGATATATTGTGCAAAATCAGATTGATTTGGCATACAACAGGATGCTCTCATCTCGTTGCACAGAAAGCCAAATGCTTCATTAAATATTTTGCCAGTTCTACTTTTTAGAAACAGCACTTAACTGCACAGTTACTACCTCTATTACAATCCATCGAAGGGCTGCAATAAATTGCCTGTCACCCAAATGGGAAAGTTTACATAATAGAACAAAATACAAGCTTTTATGCTACTAGCCATTGAGAAAGAATATATACATTTACAGAGTTTGGATGTTAGATAAAAACTGCTGGCATCACAGTGTTACAGCCAGGACTGCAGATAGAAAGTAGCATTAATAGTCCCTGTCTTTCTCAAAAAGGGAGCTTTTAATTTCTGTTTTTAAAATTAATACTGCTATCTCTGATTCTGAGTAATTCAGTGAAAATAAAAGGTCCCACTTCCTTTTTCTACAGCCAACTGTCCTAGGAAGTAGACATTATTGTATAGTATGGACTTAGATAGAAGCCCAAATTCTGACTTCTGCTGATGTTGATTTTTACCTGTTCTTCTCACCCCAGTGGTCCTTATATGGACCTGCTTCTGCAGATGCAGAGTGTGGAAAAGGGATCAGAAATTAGTAACAGACACCAACGTTTTCTTACTGCAGACAGGGATGTCTGGTGTCCATACCTGAAAAACTCTGCATTCTAACATATATAATGGAGTAATGAGGCTGCAGCCACATTTTTTTTTTTTTTTTTGTTGGAGAACATTTCCACAGCAGGCAGGTAACTGATTAGACGCTCACAGGTCAAGGCAATACATTTAGGTAAGCCATGTCTGCTCACAGAGCACAAGTATGGCTTCCTCATGGTGAGGCACTTGCCAGCGGAGGTGATGCCACGAAAGAGCTCTTTTTCAGAGGGGTTGTAGCTGGGCACTGCAGCTTTCAGGTGGCAAAGCCTGCAGCTCTGGAGGCAGAGTCTGCAGGCAAGAAGAACACTCACCTGCCTCCTGGCCAAGCAGGCAGTTTCAAAAGCCACTCAGGCTACTGTTGCTCTTTACTGGTAATGTAGAAAAAGATGCTACCCTTAGATGCAGACAGCAGGAAAAGTGATGTCAGTGGGTGGGACAGCTATGGCCTCTGAAATTCCAAGACTCGCGATGAATAAAATTTAACAACTTTCTTCAAATATAAATATTTGAATATTTGAAAAATTTTTTAAAATATGCATACATCTATACAAAGGCAAATAAATACATCCAGAACTTTTACCATGGAAAAAATTTCTTTAGTCATTTTTGGCAGTTTTTTTGTTGATTGAAGTGTCTGACAGAACTTACTGGTGTTTGCCCAGGGTAGTCTGGGCAGGTCATTGTAAGTCTTGCAAAGAAAGGCTAGGCAGAGTACCCTTTAATTTTGCTGGACAAGCTTGGTTGAATCACTGCGGAAGCCATCAGTGAGCTATTCATAAGCAGGGACTTTTAATGTATTATGCTCTTCATATATATTATGAACTTGTGTGGCCCTCTAATTACCATCCAATCATCAGAGCATCAAAGTGTCTTACTTTGTTTATAGTCCTGAAAAACCAGAGTCAGGTTTTATGAGCCTGACAAAATACCCTTTTTTTTGTTTATATTATGTGATTTCTTTTTAATCTCATGAGAAGAAACCTTCTACATAATCATTGCAATAAACCTTTTGTGAGACTTTTAGAAAATTATTTTGTACTTGCACTGCTGAAAATGGATGCTGAGTCCTATTTATATGTTCAAAAATAAGTCCTTAAATCTTTTAAAGTACAGAGGGCTTGAGGGACCTCCCTGTAGGTGCCCCCATTTATATTGCCAAAGTTTAGCTAGTGGTTGCAAAAACCCAGCAGCCAACTTACTAATGAGCTTGTTTTGACAGGACTGCATAGCTCATTGCTTATTAATGCAGTGTTGCTGGCTGGATCATGCCACACTTTCTGGAACTGTAAAAGTGATTCAAGAGACTGTATCAAAACCAAGCTGCAAACATAATTTGGAACCAGATTCACTGGATTCACAATCCAGTTCAAATAATCAGGACAGGACTGCCATTTTCCCATGCACTGCTATTCTCTTCAGCTCAAAACTTTGAGAGTCTTCAGCACGCTGAGACAAATTTGTCCTGGGGATAACTCAAATGAAGTGAGTGAAGTCACACCAGGGATTCATTTGGCTCATTACTAACATCTTGTCTCCTACCAGCATGCTCTGCATTGCTCAGCTGACACACTCTGGGATGTGATGAAGACAGAAATGGTCAGTTCAGCTTTCAGCTCCTCTATCTTTTTCATGACAAATTTATTTTTTATTATTTTTAAAACAAGGGGAGTATAAGTGCTAAGGGCTGAAAAGAGTTTAGAAACCAAGCAATATCAAAGTCATAACAGAGGGAATTGCAGTGATCAGCAGGGAGATAACTTCCTCAAACTTTTTCCTCCTATGGTGCTAGGTAGTTGAAATTTTGCAGTGTAATGCATTTTGTTAATGTGTTTAGGGATTCATGAGGCCTTCATGATCCTGTTGACTTGCTATAAAACATCCTATGGGCTTTTCCATATGCAGTATTTCTGGAAGAATCCGTTTTCCTGCTCAATTTCTAACTGCAAATGTATAAAGATTGATTGGCATCAAACAACATCTATGACATCAACAGTCTTTGACAAGCTTGAAGAATTGATCCATTTGGCCTGAGATTAATCTGGCATTGAAGTTTCAACACTGTCTACTCAAGGATGACCTCAGGGCATGTTTTGCAAAGAATCTTTATTAATTTAGATTTAAACAGAAATCTCCAGAATGAATACAGTAGCTCTGTTTTATTATTCCATTCATGCAAATACATAGAGGGAAACAATGGAAATTGGAAAGTCTGAAACTTTTCGTTTTTATTTTTTTAATTAAAATATTTATGACATTGTGATTACATATGCACGTGCATGTGTGTAGATACAGACATGGGGACATTTGTGAACATATGCATACAGAGATGTATGCACACCTTCTCCCTGAGGAGACATTTGTATCTCATTGATTATACAACATTGCACTTAAAACTCATGGTTAAACAAAATTGTCACTGTAAATCCATAAAAAATATCTTAAAATGATAAGAGTTAAGTTACATTTCCAGTTTATGGAGGGGATAAGAAAATGACAACATTACACAAAACTTTTCCAGCATGTGTCTGCCAAGACAACATAAGTCTGGAGCTGCATTGTACTATGTCAGATCAAATCTCTGGGGATCAAAACTTGGAAAACAAAAACCCCAACTATATACTCATGCTGACTAATTGTATCACCTCCAGGACTGACAGGGGATCATTTCAGTGGATGAGAAGTACACTCAGCTGCTTCTGGTTTTGGACCTCTTCAGCCCAACAGCTCCAGAACACCGTGTTTGTGTTGCTCTGACACACACTTCTGAGGGTTTCTAAGAAACTTATTTATCAACAAGTCTATGTGTCTGTCTTACTATAGATATAAACACAGTATGGACTTGCCTGTGAGACTAAAATATTGTCTTTTATTTGTAGAGCTCCCACAGATGTCACTGGAATTACTTGGATATACCTGAAAGCCAAAGTTGGTCTTAAGTTCATAAAAGTTAATAATACCGGTAGAATATTGTAATTAGGAGATCTCCTACACTTAGCAGGAACAGTAGGATTTAATAAGTTATGATTTCAACTCTGACAGACATTCATGGGGTTAGAATAAGCCTTTTTCTTTTCCATAGTAAAAGAATCTGCACTGACTGGTTTTGCTTCAAATATTTTCTATGATTTATAATAAAAGCTCTTTTTTCTTCTGTGAAAATGAATCCAAGGGACAACTTCTCTTTTATTTTAAAAGTATTTCAAATTTGCTATCTGTATGCATTGATTAAATAGAATAATCTTCAATAAGAATAGGAGTGCATCTAAATATTACCTTTTTATTTTTGCTGCTAGGTATTCAGCTATGCTATGCCCCCATAACCGTTCAGCTCTCATTGCCGGAATCAGAAACAGGAGACTGTGGTGCGTTTTCTTTGGCTTCATGATGAGACATAATTGGTTTTGTTTCAGCCCATGTTGCTTTCACTGACATGGAATTTGGCTTCAAAAATCAGCTTAAAAAAAAAGTATACCATCTCAAATTGAAGAAAGTTAACTTAAAGAAAAATGTGCACTATTCTGCATGCATTTTTTGATGATTATATACTCATATGGCATCCTAAATACTAAAAACTCTTCAGCCTTGGCTGAGTTAAACAGAAAACACCTTTTGACTGCTAGTGAAACATCTGATAAATATTAATTTTTCAGTTTTTGTTGAAAAGCTGAAGATTGTCCACATTTCCCACAATTTCTTTCCTTGCAAATGTTTGATTCTGGTCCAATGAGATAATTATATGATCTTTCAGTCTCCTCTAAAGTAAAAAGTGTTCACATAAAACAAGGCTATTTTTAAGTGCACTGTGACTTACAAGAGTCTTCAATGTACACTAAACATACCATGCTAAATCTTACTAAAAGGGGGAAGCAAGCTGCCGTGCTGATGATGTTGTGATCCTTTCTGATCACCTGTGCTGGGATTAATTTATCTAAATTTTGTCACCTTTAAGGCAGAGGTCTTGTTTTGGCTATCATTACAGCTTCTGCTATTCTAAGAGCAGTGAGATGATACTGGTCCCTGTAGTGATACCAAAGGGCTGGAAAGGATTTAAAGAGTACTGAGAAGAGTTGTTATAGGGAAAGGTAGAGGGAATCAACATGCTGAGGAGGGTGGGATAACCCAAAGGGGATGAAAGGAGAAAAGGCAGAATTCCTGTTCAGCAATGGAAAGGAACGTTGAGGACACACTTCATTAAATACTTCCATACTGTAAACAAGAAATAAATGTAGGGTGAGAAGAGTCTCTCAAGGAAAGCTGTAGCTGGCTTGTTGCTTAGGAGATTTAGAAGTACAAGCTATCTGGAAGAAAAATCCAGACAGCTCAGAGAAGTGATTGAATTTCTTTACTAGTCTGTGTTTTTCCATGTGAAGACTAACAAAATTAAAATGATCACTAATAGAAAGGCATTTGTAAGACTTTCTCATTCTGTGGAAGATGCATTTCAAGTTCATCAGAAATCCTCGCCTCCTCAGGAGACCCATCATGATGGTGTACTCCAAAGTGGGTTTTCCTTTGCATTTCTTCTGATTGTTCATTTCCTCCATCATGTGGATGTTTCAAAGTTTTTTTAAGTTTTATCGCCTTGCTGTAAACAGTTAATGCACCCATTGATATGCAGGTGGCTTTTTCAGAGATCTACATTCATTTGAATACACAGTTTTGCTAAGAAAAAGGATACAATTAGGAAGAAATTCCTTTCCATGAGGGTGGTGGAACAGTTTGCCCAGATAAGCTGCGGATCCCCCATCCTTGGAAGTGTTCAAGGCCGGATTGGATGGGGCTTTGAAAAAAATCTAGTGGAAGGTGTCCCCTCTCATTTCAGAGGGGTTGGAATGCAATGATCTTTAAAGGCCTTTCCAACCAGAACCATTCTAGGATTTTATGAAATTTAACACTGGTTGGTTTGGCAATTAGAGTTGGAAGATGGTCTCATGGGTGCATTTTATGAACATGTGTCATATTTTCTTTGAATGTGTTTAGATTTATACCATATAATGCCCATCTTTGCTACAAAGTGAGGAAATGTATTTATATGTCTTCAGCACCCTATAGCATACAGATGTTTGAAGAAAATACCAATAGCAAGAACAAGAGCATTTTCCAGGACTTTAAAGTAACAGGACTCCATTAAATCCTCTTCTAGTATATGGTTCTCCATCAAATATTTCTGCAGCTGGTATGCTTTGGGGAAGATGCGGGCTTTGAAAACAGGTAGCCTTTGGATATAGAGACCATCAGATCTGAGTTGCTTGGATGAGAGGGAGAGAGGCATCTGTTTAATTAGCTATGTAAGTATAGAAACCTACGAATAGACCAAACTTGGTCAGAAACAGCCACTTCTGGCCAACTGATAAATGTTGCAGTAATTTGTAGAATTGATAAACAGGATCATATCAGTAGCTTAGCATGGAATTAATTATGATTATCTGTAGAACCTAAACTTCCTTCTAATCTTCATAAATTTTTAAAAAACCAAGTAAGGATAAGGTTAAGACATCAAATTTCTTTAACACAGAAAGCCCTCAGAATTAGACATGGATGTTACTCATAATTTGATGAATTCTCATTTATTTTTTAGGATGTAATGAGGTATCTTTAACAAAAGGTTTAAAGAATTTCATGAAAGTGTGCTTTTCCAGATGTACAATATTGCTGGTTTGCTTTTATATGACCATCATGAGTTTCAAAGTAAATTTAACCTTAATTATGTTGAAAGTCTCTGTAGATTTTTTAAGTAGCTGCAAATCTTCAATGCTGAATATGGAGCAACAAATTTCCTATTAGAGAAACATATTGTTAAAACATAATTTGTTAAACAAGTCACACCTGATTGCCAGTTACACCTCATTGGTATGCTGTTAAGACAAGCCCCTTCACATTTAGTTAGGCATTGTTTCAAACAACTTGCCAGCAAAGATTTTTCTTTGGATCTTGGAAAGCAATATTTTATACATACTCAAAAACAATAACATTTGAATGACAGTTATTTTCAACTTGGGATTTTGACAAAGACTCTTAATTGATATTCCCAGGCAAAAATCTTCATTAACAGGGAGTCTGGGTTATGAATATTTATCAATTACCTATGGAGAGAATCCTTGAGAGGAAACGTTATTTTCTAAATAATTCAACCTATAAAAATTAGTCTGGGAATTCCTAAGTTTACATTTAAAATACATGTGAAACTCCTACAACTCTTGAAACCTGAACTGCTTCAAATCCTGATTTAACCACTGCTTTGCCACTGTCCTTGTACCCAAGCACCTGCCACACTTGGTCTTCATGATCGAGGTTTCTTTCTCTGAAGACAAGGAAACCTGGTATTTTGAATACAAAGATAGTTCACAGAGTGATGGTTGGGTTTGGGTGCAGCTAAAACAGGGTCACTCACATGGGCTTTTAAATTTAGTCCCCTCTTTTGACTTTAAGAAACCACTCCTTAGTAGTGTTTCTTCCTTCCTTGTTTGTTTTTTTCCCTAGAAATAAGTAATAGCTGAATAAAGTGAGAAGGTTTATGAAAATCACAAAGCAAAGGACGAGCCAAACAGAAGGAAGAAAAGCATAACACTTTCTCCCTTAGTTTAACCTACCTCATCACATCATGATCACAAGTGATGGATAATGATGGGGTATAGCTCTTTTCAAAAAAAAAAGCCAACACATATTCAGAGAATGAAACAAGTTCATTTGAGGATTCTTTGCATGTAACTCAGTGGATGAATGCAGCACTGATTGAATCACACAGTTTTCAAACAAGATATTAATATTTCATTATTTTACACTGGTCCTTTGTTTTCACGGTATTATTTAGACTTTGAAACATGGTACAAAACTTTAACACTCCTGATCCAACCCACATTTCAAATTCATGAAATAGGTAAAATTCTCATTTAATGAGAACTGCAAAAAACTGACAAATACATTTATTTATAGAACTGCTGAAATACCTCATCCAGAGTTGCAGTCCAATGAATCCTGTAGCTTGTCATTGTTCATTGTGGTTTAGAGAAAATGTCATATGAATTTCCCTCTGCTGCTGTCCAATTATAGTGCAAACTATTATATCAGGGTAAGAGTAGGAAAACAGAACTAACAGCCATGGGACTTACCGTTGCCTGTGTGTTGCACAGTTGTCTCTGCTGACTAAACCACAGGTACTACATGCCCTTGCTTAAAGCCCTGGTTCCCATTAGATCACTATTCAAACATATATTTATGATAAAATACAAGTTTCTGTCTGCTGTAGTTGCAAGGGAAGACTTGGAGAGCTGAATGTAATTGCAAGCAGGTGCATGCTGGAGTCTGCAGGCCTGAAACAACAGCCCTAAGAGGTGCATACAACACTGGAGTGCTAATTCAGGACTCAATGTTTTATGAAGCACCAGAAACAGGAAGAGAAGAGCACTAACCTCTGTTGCTTAATTTAAGCATAAGAAGTCTCCCAAATATTGCCTGCAGGAAGGACAAGGTGGCAAGGTCTGCTCTCAGGGCTGGGAGGAGGCAAAGTGCATTTCTCACCTCTTGAAATGGAAGTAGACCTGCAGCGTGGCAGGACTTGTGGATTGCCTTGGCTGCTCAGTAGGAACAATGTTTGTTGGCAGTAAACTGCCACGCACACTAAGTACTGCTGGTTTTCTAGGTAAGGAATTGCAGAACTATTTATTTTCCTGACCAAATGTTGAAAAATGCATATTTTCTCCACTGATCTTTACATTTTTATCCTACTACCCTAAAATCGTGGTGATGGATGTCAGTCATTGAGCAAGTATCCCTGTTTTACTGTGTGTCTAAATTTTAAAGTTTGCTTTCGGGAATTAAACTACCTAAAGTAAATATGTAACAGTATATTCAGACTGATGGATATTTTGAGACTCTGCCATTTACCACTGCTGAAAACGCACTTTCTGTGCAATGGATGGGTTATTGCAACACAATTGAGTCAATGCATCTGGCTGATGCTTTATTCCCAGTCATAAGTTCCCTTTGGCATTTGTCGTCTTGGTTGAGCAAGAAAATCCTTAGTAACTGACTGTTAGGGTTATATCTTATTGTGTGAAGAAAAGGAGATTTCATTTTACCTTTCTGTACAAAGAGAAGAAGCCAATTTGACTGACTTATCATACAAGGGAGAAGACTGCCAGCTCTTGGAATCCATCCTGTAGTTGTCCTTTGCAAATTGGGTTCAAAAAGCATTCATTGTCTGTCATGGCCATAGAAATACTGAAGACACTAAATCTGTCAACAGGTTTGGTCCAGGGGCACTGCTTTTGGTGGAAAAGATGCTTCTCCATCATCTTTAAAAGTCTATTCCATTTTTCATGAGGGAACTTTGAAAACAGTGTGTTAGCATCAGATTTAGCTGTATGTAAATAGAACAAGTTGTAATCAAAAACTGAACATATGGTTTCCAATTTGAGGTTTCACTAATTCCCTTCATAATTCATGTGAGGAAAAGTGATAAGTGGATTTTAGGATTGCACCACTTTGTGAAGCTTTGTTTCAGAAACTTCACAGTTTCTGATTAAGATCCAAAAGGTGTGTTCAGACTGCCAGGAATGAATCAGTTCTTGCCTTACAAAGATAAGTCAGGTGACATTTGATATTTCTGTGCTGTCTCCTGCACTGGCAGCTGGATGGCAACTGCAGCAGGCATGCTGTCCTTCCAGCCCCTCTGCTGTGTTATCCTCCAACTCCTGCCTTGCTGCTGTTTTCCCCAGTCTAACATTTAAGTAATTCAAATTGAAAGTATCTGACTGTCTCTCTATAGAAATACAACCACTGGAAACATAATAGCAGTGAAGCAGCTAGGCAACAATTAATTAATTTTTTTTTAGCGTTTAAAACATTTTGCTTCCAGCAGCACAGTATTTGGAGGAACAAAAGAGATACTAAGCAGAGATGAACTGGATGGGGAGGGAATTGAATGGGTTGAAAGATAAATGACAATATGCCCAAGGGTTATGAGAGCCATCTAGCGATAAATACACTAGGAGTGAAAAAGGTCACTCTGAATAAGTGAGTGCAAAAAGTAATCAAGCATTAGAAAGAGGGACCTGCCATGTGTAAAGAATGAGGTACTGGAGTTAAGAGTATAAATACTGATAAGGGAAAGAAAGTGGGAGAATGAAAGCAGATTGCCCAAGAGCTTTGGAAAGTTGCACAATAAAATTGGCTTCAAGAACACCAGGACAAAGAGGTTGGTCAGAGCTGCAGAAAAAGGCAAGGACTGCCATAAGGGGCGCAGATGCCCGGGTCCAGCCAAGGAGCAGCCAGGCAAGCCAGAGCTGGAGTGAGGAGGCAAGCGAGCGGGCACAGCACAGCCTTTCTTGGGAAGCTGTGGTGCTCCAAGGCAACCCCTGCAGCTTTGGGGCTGCTCTAACAGAGAAGAGCAATGGCTGCAAATGGGGCTGAGGCCAGGGGCACAGCACAGATGTGTCCTTGGCAGCCCCTTGCTTGCTGTACTGCGCTGCCATCAGGAAAGGCAGAAGTTGTGTGCCTGCAGGAATTGCTTGGGGCTGGTCATGCTTGTTCTGCAGTCAGATTCTGCACAAAGCCTCTGTCTGGCATTCAGGGAAGATCTACCCTGACATGCAGCAATGATAGCTTGCTGGGAATGTTTTTTACTGCTACGAGACTGAATCATATGCAGAGCCTAGTCATTTCAACACCCACTTGGTGCAGTTTAACACAAGACCTATTTCTATAAATTTTACGAGTCTTCCATATGGCATATACAGAAGATTAATTTTGGACCCCTACTGCATGTTTACATCTTGATTCTGGGCACTTTAATATGTAGCTAAAGATCGGAAAAATCTCAGGAAAAAAGCCCTATGTTTCCTGCCAGCTGGTCTAACTAGTTCTTATCAGCCCGTCTCCTGGGCTGTGAGAGAGCTGTGGGCTTTAGGCTTTTCATCTCTGCATGGCATGACAGCCCACAGGATAAGGACACAGAAATGGCAGCTATAATGCCAATGTTTAGCCAAACAAGATGAATGCATCAGAAACCTGATCTTACCTGAGGGAGGGGATGCTATCCAGTGAGACCTGGACAAGCTTGAGAAATAGGCTTGTGTGAACCACATGAGGCACAAGGTGCTGCACCTGGATCGGGGCAACCCCCATTATCAAGACAGACAGATGAACAGATCGAGAGCAGCCCTGCCAAGAAGGACTTGGGGGTGCTCATGGATGGATGGAGGGATGGATGAAAAGCTGGATATGAGCTGACAAGTGACAATGTGCACTTGCCGCTCAGAAGGACAACCACATTGTTGCCTGCATTAAAAGCAGCATGGCCAGCAGGTAAAGGGAGGTGTGTCTGCCCCTCTGCTCTCATGAGATCAGCTGGACTTCTGTGCTCAGCTCTGGGGCCCTCAGCACAGGAAAGAACCATTTCGAGAGGAGGGCCACAAAAATGATCAGAGGGATGGAGCACGTCTTGTATAAGGACAGGCTAAGAGAGCTGGGATTGTTCAGCCTGGATAAGGGAAGGCTCCAGGGACACCTTACTCTGGCCTTTCAATGCTTAAAGGGGGACCCTTGTAAGAAAGATGGAGACAGATATTTTAGTAAGGCCTGTTGCGACAGGACAAGTGGTAATGGTTTTAAACTAAAATAGAGTAGATTTTGACTAGATATAAGAAATAAATTTTTTATGATGAGAGGGGAAAACACTGGAAGAGGCTCTCCAGAGAGGCAGTAGATGCCCCATCCCTGGTAACATTCAAGGTCAGATTGGATGTGGTGCTGCTTGAAGATGTCCCTGATCATTGTATGGGGAATTGGACTAGACAATCTTTAAAGATCCCTTCCAAAATTAAATATTCTATGCTTTTATGAATGTATGAAACCAAAGATTTGCCTGACCATTCAGATGGACCTGACTGGCAGATAGATCTTGATAGTAAAGTTCTCCAGCTCTCTATTTCTTCCTTATATGAGGACTGCAGGCATAGTAATAGTACAGGACATTTAAGAAACTCCAATAATGCCTGATGAATCATACAAGAAAAAAAGAGTGGTGGAAAACATATTGGTGTGCAAAAACTCCCAAAATCCTGAGTTAAAGTTGTGATTGGGTAGTGAGTTTGAAATGACAAACACTAGTTGCCTTGGTACTGATAGGGGGTATTCTGCATAAGATAATTTAATTTTGGCCCTTTGGGGGCTAGTAGCTCCTGAGCCACTTGAAAGATCTATCTCTGAGTTCTGTAGTGATTTTATACTTGTAGGAGCCCTTGGCTCCCGTTGCTTACTCTGACGTTGCTCAGGTGAAACTCCCCATGATTTCAGTCAGAAGAGAACTGAAAACTGCATCACCAGATGTGGAACACTCCGGGAGATAGAAGTGAGGGGTACAGGCTACAAGTGATGCTCTGAAGGACTTGTTTGAGATTTTAGAATATGCACCACTAGAGAATTTTAATTTCTTGCCACAAGGAAGGGAGAAGACCTACAGTGAAGTGTTGCTTTTGCCTTTTTTCTCCAGAAATTTATTCTCTTTCTCTTTGCTAGTGAGAATAAGACAAACTCTTTTTGTTTGTTTGCTTGCTTGTTTGTTTGTTTGTTTGTATGAAAGCCTCTTCCCATCTGCTTTCTTCCATAGTTATTGAGCTGTGGTTTTAACGTGAGACAATCAGAGAAATTACATTCAAATTGAGATATTCCTTGCTTATTTCAAAGGAAAGCTAATCATAAAGAGGGAACAATCCAATAAAGAATTTCTTTAATGATCGATCTCTACTTGTAAGGAGATATTCTGCATTTCTCACTTAAGAAAAAAACCAAACCTTTGTATACTCTTGAGTGAGCTCAAGGCCTGTTTTGAAAATATTAACATGCACTGTACTTGGAACAGCCAACAAGAAAGGCAGTAAAGAAAACTTCGTAGCAATGTGTAGCTGGGATTACTGGAGATTGTTTGTGGTTGATTATAACGAAGATAGGAACAAAAGTTAAGAAAATGTCCAGTATGTGATACCTAAAATAAAATTAAAATCAGAATTCCTGCTTGGTCTGACCTTGCTGGGACATTCAGCTGACTCTCACCATTATTATTATTTCTGCTTGGAAGCTGAGGAAGTCTTTTTATGGCCATGAGATGTAGGCCCAGCAAGAGAGAGTTACCAAAGAGATGTGTGTCTCTCCACCATGGAAGAATGAGTGTGTAAGAAAGCCTCTATGGCCACAGTGAAACAGCAGCCTGTCAATGCTGCCCAGCTTTGAAAGCTAAGACATCGTGGGATATGTAGTTCTGAAAATGATGGATGGCTTGACCCTAGGCTCAAAAGTCCTGCACTGGGCACGAGAGATGGATGGGCCATCTTCTGGCAGGAATCCCTGCACCCACATTGCCTGGCAAATGAGTCACTGGTTGTTTCATATATGAGACTGTGTGTATGTATGCAGAGGGCAGCATTTTCCATCCCCACGAAGGAAAAGTGAAGGAGACTTTGCAAGGACTATGCTCCAGAATTTTGTTTATGCTTTTCCTAAAGGCATTAGAGGGGACAGACCTGCCCCCACCTCGTTCAGATTGAACAAACTCCATCTAACATAGCAACTGAACAAAATCCGAATTTACTTCCTAAGTAATAAAAACAGAAATATTATCACAGCTGAGCCCCATGTCCCACTCACATGTGATGGTGTCACAATGTTGTGTCCCCAAAAGTGGGGCAGAGATAATTGTTTTCTTTCTTTGACCATTTTTAGGAGTTTTGTTCTCATCCTTTCAGCTTTAATGGGTTGTCTCTTGCCTATAGTCTGGATAATCAATGCTGCAGTGTTTATAATCAACACTGAGTGATTTTTCATGAAGTAAAACACAGAGTGGCCTTGCTAAGTAGGCAACATGAAGGTATTTGATTTGTATTTTATTCTTAGCCATGTGGATACTGACCCCATTTCCTCCCTGCAACTATCAGGCTTTCAGCATAAATGATAGAGCAGAGGCATGCTCTGGCTTGCTTTGTATTAGGCTTTATTCACAGTTGTTGATGTTCCATAAATCACATCTGAACAATTGAGTTTTGGTAGAAGTCCGTGAATCTTATTTTGGTTCTGCAAACACATACATAGAGAAAGAAGTTGAGAGGAGTATGTGTATAGTTCTGTGGGTAGGGACTTTCATAGGAAGCATTTCTTAGCCTATGCAGAATTTTTCCCTGCTGGCTGTCTTCAGGTCTAGCATTAACATCATGTTACAAGCAAATGCCAAAGATGTTTTATCATGTTATTTCATTTTTGTTTTGCCATTAATATGCACCTACATTGCTTCCTTTTCTTTGTCCTCACATTCCAGTTATTAAAACACTTTAATATTCCCTATGGATCTTCTTTTGTCAGCCTACACATATTTAATACAAACAACTCCTCTGAGGGAAGCAGTCCTTCCACCAGCACCCTTACCAAAACAAGCTTAAATCCTCCTTGAATGCAAAGTGGAGGCATACACTTGGAAATCAAATTACTTTAGAGAACAAACATCAAGTGAACACCCTGAACTTCTCAATTCCTAATTTCTAGAAATTATATTGATATTCTAAAGAATCCATTATGCATCAGTATGTGTTGTCTTACAGGAGTGAGGTGCCACATGGCAAAAGCATATGTGCAATAAGAAGAACAGAGTGTTACCCCTAAACAAATTATATTTAGCATCTAAAAAACATAGCTGGGCTGCAAGATGGAGCTTGGGGCAGTGCTGAATTGAAAACAATCTTGCCTTTGGTTCTGCAGCCATCTCTGTTGGAGGCAGCTTCTCTGGCCAGCAATGGGTTAAGGTCCTCCTTTCAAAAAATATTTGAGGAAAGAGTGAAAGCATTTCAACCAAGACTTTTTGGTCTTAAGAATTATTTTAAGCATCTTAATTGTGTCTGACTTCCACCTTCCAATGTTAGTTTCCATCAGGGTCATGCCTTTCAGATTTTCCACTCCTCCTTTTCAGTGCCTACAGAATGAACTATTCTTCTCATGGATGGCACATTTTCAAACAAATTTCTATTTTTCTGCTCTTTGCTCATGCACTGAGTTTCAAAATATTCTTGTCCTTCATCACTGCATAGCATTATGTGAAAAATAAACGAATGTAGCTTTTCCTCCTTTAGGTCACGCATGTTGGTATTCATTCACATTGGACCTAATGCAGAACTTCCTCTCCGGGAGAAAAATCACCTCCTCTGCCTTTAGGTGGATCTTTCTTCCTGGCACAGAAAAGGATTCAGGGATGGTTGCACAGCTGACTTTTCTCTGTCACAATGATGACTGGCTCTCCAATGACAGCATCTCCCCATTCTTATTGTTCTATGAAAATGAGGTATTTTTAGCTCACTTTGCAGACACCAATTGGCAGTGACATTCTGCCCTTTTAGAAAAGTAAATTCAGTCACTGAAAATATAAGTTCCAGTCCTGCAAACAGATATGTGTGGATAGTCTGTGCCTTTTTGCTGATCCATATTGATCAGGGATAAGGGTCTGTCTCTGTAGATAGCTTTGAAGGTTCAAGGTCTCTGTTGTGGCAACATGAGCAGTTTGCTGAGAGCCTGTACATAAAAGGAAACTGGGAGATGAAGCAGAAAATCTTGTCTCTGACCTCCCCCCCTGACTGCATGGGAGGAAAGAATGTCAGCTTGGGCATTTTTCGGCTTTAACTATGAATAGCTTCAGTGGAGTTAATGATACTTAACTAGTGTTTCTGTAGACAGCTAATCTGTTCTTCTGATCCTCCCAAGGCTCCCTGCCCCTTCCCTTTTTTATTAAAACATGAACCCAGTCAAGGCAGAATTTTAATCTTTTGTGACCTGCAGTTTTCATAAAGAGCTGGTAGGACAGGAGCAATCATAAAGTTTCTGTATCTGATGGCATTGTTCTGAAGCATTTGTTGTGCTTCCCACTTGCGGTTCAGCTGATAAGCACAGTTCAAGGAATAAAAAAAGCATTGTTGATTGTCAATGGGCATAACAGAACCAGATTGTGTTCTGATGGTATTTTAACAGAGATATTCTTTAAAAAATGTGCAAAAAGTTGACTGTGCTGTTTTGGATAGACATTTTCTAAATGCACAAAATGCAATGGGAACAACAAAAGACATTAAAATCTTTAAGATGAAAGAGATCAGACAGATTTTTTTTCTGTCCAATCCATTAAGTTGTCTCAGGGATGGATTATGTGCTGTAATTATGGTTATAAATGCACCTGATTAAAAAATTTACATAATTAGTGTATTAGTAAGTAGCTTTGAAAAAACTGCTACATGTATTTGTGTATATATATATCTATATATATATACATATAGTCAACAACATCATGCACACATATATATGCAAATTATATATATAGTCAAAGAAAAGCACCTAGTGGCCAGGACCTTCCTCCTGTCATAATTCAAAGATGAGTAGCTGAAAAATGAGAATCTGGAAATCTTTAGGAGAAGATTTTGAAGTGGTTTATAATACAATACTGTGGTAGGCCACCAACACCTAAGAGCTGTAGCAGCTCTGCCTATGAGTACATTTGTATGGTGGTAGGGTACAGGGGACATTACTGGAAGTTTTTGCAGTAAGTTCTTTATGCCAAGAGTGCCTCAGTGAGGTGCAACACATCATGTGGGCTCTGACACTTGGTGTCAACTGCTGAAATGCTACTTAGAGAGGAAATCTGAGATCAGATGAGCAAACTTAATACAAAGATTTTCCAACTTCCTCAAACACAAGTTCTAAATTTAGTCTCTCCTCTCCTCTCCTCTCCTCTCCTCTCCTCTCCTCTCCTCTCCTCTCCTCTCCTCTCCTCTCCTCTCCTCTCCTCTCCTCTCCTCTCCTCTCCTCTCCTCTCCTCTCCTCTCCTCTCCTCTCCTCTCCCTCTCCTCTCCTCTCCTCTCCTCTCCTCTCCTCTCCTCTCCTCTCCTCTCCTCTCTCTCCTCTCCTCTCCTTCTCCTCTCCTCTCCTCTCCTCTCCTCTCCTCTCCTCTCCTCTCCTCTCCTCTCCTCTCCTCTCCTCTCCTCTCCTCTCCTCTCCTCTCCTCTCCTCTCCTCTCCTCTTTTTCTAAACAATGCTAGAGAATAGTGTTAGGAAAAAAGAAATATTTATTGACTTTGTAATGGGATTAAGGAAAATTGGAAGAGAGTATCATTAACCCAAGGGATAAATGTTATATATGCAATCACTGCTATCCAAACCGTTGTTCATCTGGAAAACCAATTTAAGTTAAGCCTTTTTTAATTGCTTCTCTGTGTACATTTACTCAAATCAAGGAAGGGGCAGAAATATTTATTTTCTCTTTGCCGGAATTTTGTTGTGAACATTGTCTACCTTTTTTTTTTTTCTAAATTTTATTTTCTCTTTTGGATACTTCTTATAAATATGGATTTGAACAGAAATGTCTGCTTCAGAGTCATAATATCTCTGTCCACTGAAGGAAACAGGATCTCATACTGCAGCCACAGGGATTGGGGTGCAGCAGAAGGTGTCTAGATGAGATTGAGTATTTCTCAACATCACATCACAAAATCTCCTTTATATCAAAATTAAACATTACACATTAAACTGTTGCAGAGTGTTCGGGGGGGGCCATGAGGATGGTGGTGGGTCTGGAGGGGAAGCCTTATGAGGAGCAACTGAAGTCATTTGGTCAGTTCAGTCTGAAGGAGACTGAGAAGAGGCCTGATAGCAATTACAACTTTCTCATGAGAGGAAGCCGATGGGCAAATGCTGATCACTCAGGCACAGGGTGTGACCCTCAGGGTGTCCTGTGTGGGGCCAGGATTTGGACTCGATGGCCCTAATGTGTTTCTTCCAACTCAGCATGTTCTCTGATTCTGTGGTTCTCACTTTTTCTTGGCTCTGGAAATTAGAATTTCCTTGGAAAATTTGCCACTTCTTTTTCTGATTTTCTGGTCAACAAAAGTCTGCAGTTTTACTGCAGGATGGTAAATAGATGCAGCAAAGGGGCTGCATTTCAATTGTACCTATCACTCAGACTGGTTAAGTGTTGTCTGTTTTTTCAGAGAGGGAAAGACTTTGAGATGAACTGGGCAATGTAAGAATAGAGGATTAGTTTAACATTTGGGACACTGCTGACTGTATTTCAATATTGACCTTGAGTGCTACCTCGTCAGTAATGTATATATTAAGCCTTTGAGCACCAACATTATTTTATTGATGAAGTAACCTTTTGCTTGTGGTAATACTGGGAAACCACTCATGTATTTCAATGGAATTTTTCTATGTGAGAAAAGAAACAGTAAAAAGCTCAATTTTACCATTTTCTTTTAGGTGCAAAACAGCCCACAAACCTCTGCATAAAACATTTTTCCTTTGTCAGCATATCAGAAGGTAAATTCTCAGTGCTAAATCTTGGCACAGTGCGTATATGGAACTTCATGGCATACCTGTCAGATGTTCTGATTCATTTTTAGGACTCTGAAATATCACAGCTATAAAAGATTTAAAAGTTCAGCACAGATTCAGCTGCTCAATTCAAAGAACTGTGCTCATTAACTGTTTACCTGCCCTTTGCATACCCTCCAGGCTGAAAATGGGAATTGGCATCTTAACAATGAGCAATGCACCAGCATTGTGCTAATGAGCTGCTTGGCATATTCACCTCCATGCCACTCTGCAGAAGTTCATTCGCTTTCATGGCACTGTGTGGGGAGAAGGCAGTGGCACCCAGGCAGGCAGCCCAGGCAGATGAAAGCCACAGAGTCCATTGAACATGACATCAGCCCCCTTCTCCTCCCTCACATCCACAAGCAAATGTGTATTTACCAATGCACAATGCTGAGTCTTGTGCTTGCTGCAGATTTCCTTACCAATCCCTTTAATTCTCCTCTCATTTCACGCCCCTTCCTATCAGCTGGAGGAGCATGGACACAGGTGGTCCTTGCCTTGGAAGGTCTTACATGTGCTGACAGCAAAGTCACAGAACAAGACTTTCCTGATTTCACAGAACAATTCCAAGGCTGCTGCATTCAGGGTTGTCAGGTATATATTTGAAACCCTTATTTACTGATAGACCCTCTCTGAAGTCTTTATAAGAAGTGAAACTAAACAGTACCTAATATTGCTTTAAAAATATGTAGATTTGCTACTGCCCCAGCCCTTTTCTCTTCAAGAGCTAGGTCTATTTATTGGAAATTTTTGGCAGTCACAGGATGGTGGGTACCTACATGTTTCAGTGCGGCATTCTCTTTGCTGAGAGATACTGTGGAATGTAAACTTCTCTAATGACAGCTCCTTCAAGTCCTTTTCTGTCTTGTCAAGTTTCCTTATTAATAGAAGAGAAGCAATCTTCTTTCAATGGCAGCAACTCTCTAGGCAACTGCTGAATTTATAAGAATACAGATGGTGCCTGCCATTTCTTTTTTTCAGCACCACACTGCATTCCTCATCTGACATGTGGAACTTGTTTCGTACCATAATGCAGCAGCTGGAGACACTTTCTTAGAGGTAAAGGCAGTTTTGCTTGCATTTTTCTTGGCAGCCCTGAATTTTGCCCACCTGCAGGCAACATTAATATTTTTTTTCCTTCTGAGATAGCAGACCTCATGATGGTGATCTGATTTGAAATATTTTGGCTCTATGCCTCTTCCTCTCTGCTACCATAAACTGATAGAGCTAAGCATTCCTCTCCTAAACAGAAAAAAAAATCCCAAAAAAACCCAGGCAGACATCTAGATCAGTGGCATTTAAAGCATTTAAATTAAAACTCGGGATCTGTCTCTGGCAGATGACAGTGCTGGATTTGAATTCTACCAAAATAAACAAAACCCAAGACTGTTTTATTAGAAGAACTAAATGGAGATGAATGCTATAGAGCTGGGTGCTTTGCAGTTCAGGCTGATCTTTCCTGGGAGACTCTGATGTGCTGCGGACTGCACTGGAGCAGTCCAAAAATGGACAGAAAGAGGAGGATCTCCTGACTGAAGTGCAAACATGCATTAATCATAGGGAGGATGGCTATGTCTTAGCCTCTGACAGCAAAATCCATACATTTGGTTGATTGCATGCTGTTGGTTAACTGGTTTCTGGGATATTTCCCTATTGTGTTTGTCAACAGCTGTTATTGCAGCAATTTAGGTTTCAGACTCTGGGCTTTTTTGTTTTAACTCCTCTCTTTCCTAATGGCTCTCAAAGAAGCCTACTGGTCCAGTATATAGCACAGTTGAAGAAAATGGAAAGACCTAGAATACAATGGCATGGAAATACTACCATTTCTGATGCTTTAGATGATAATTTTAGCAGCTCCCCTACTTCTGACTCTGTTGGAGTGCTTACCAACTCAGTTTGTCAGGGCTTGGGTCTGTGCTACTTAGTAAAGGTTTGCAGTTGGGGTTATTATTTGGTCTCACTACCAGTTCTCACTGGCAAAGACACAAAAGAGCTAAAACTGTTCAAGGAGTCTTTTCAAAGTAGGGTAATAACTCCTCCTATTTGACATGTTGTTAAAGTTTTCTTCAGGGTTTTAACCCAGAGTACTTAAGAGAAAATATGCCTCCAGATAAAGGCAGATATCTGGGTGCAAGCAGTTTACCTTAGGTTTTGAGTGCAGATATCAACAGGCCAACAACTGTCCTGTGTGCAGGCAGAAGCTCTCATTTGCTACATGCATTTAGCATTAGCACATTGCAAAAATATGGTTCTAGTTGTAAATACCAGCACACTTCTCTTTTCTAACGTGCAGGAAAAGACAATGAGAGCAAGCCATATTCTCCAGCTGCAGCTCAGTCAGATATTTTCTTCAGTATACAGTCATTTTTTGTGCAAGTCACTGAGATTTTGAAGTGAATTACAAGATCAGCTGTTCTGACAGGCCAAAAAGAATATTTTTAGTTCCATAGTTAGTAAACCAAATCAGCAGGACATGGCTTTTTGCATGTAGTCTGTGAAAATCAACTGTTCCCTAGTGTTGGAGGTGAAAGGGTACATTTTTCCTTCGGCACATGGAATGACTGAATTTCAGCCACTTCACGGTCCTAGCAGAGCTTGTTCTCATAGGAAAACTTGGTGAGTAATTAGAAATATCTGTAAAGGCAGCTAGAACTGCCTCTTCTTTGGCTCTTATTTAAAAGTGTTTTTAAAAAGTAGCTGAGTAATTTGATAATGAGCTGTTGAAGATTATTAATATAAAGCACTGAGTAGAAATGTTGCAGCTTTGTGGGCTGTTTGAGGCTTGCATCTTCTCACTGCATCAACAAGGTCCCTGCTGAAGCACAGGTACCCAGAGGTGGGGCAGGCAGCTGCAGAGGTCGGGGATAACAAATTACTCTTCTCACTTTCACAGAATCATAGAAACCTAGAATGGTTTGGATTGGAAGAGACAAAGTTCATCTTGTTCCAATCCCGTCATAGTCAGGGACACCTCCCACCTGACCAAATTGCTCAAAGCCCCATCCAACTTGGACTTAAAGACTTCCAGGAACAAAGCATCCATAACTTCTCTGGGAAACCTGTTCCAGTGCCTTACCATCCTCACGGAGCAGAATTTCTTCCTAATACCTAATTTAAACCTGCCTTCTTCCAGTTTGAAGCTATTCCCCCTTGTCCTATCACTACATGTTCTTGTAAAATCCTTCTCCAGCTCCCTTTTAGGCTCCCTTTAGGTACTGGAATGTGCTTTAAGGTTTCCTCATAGTCTTCTTCAGGCTGAACCACCCCAAATCTCTCAGCCTGTACATTCATCTTCTTCACAAGAAAAAAGAAAAAAGAAAGAGACAGAGACATGAAGGGAATAAAGGAATATTAAAATGAAATAAGTCATAGAACAAAAATAATACAACTGGATAATCCCATTTTCCCTAGACATCTCTAGGGAAATAGCAAAATGGCAAATACTGTGTAAGAACATCAAGCCCTTCTGATAAGGGTTTCTGCCTTCTTGCAAGGATAAACTGGATTGGCATGTCTAAACCTGGAAAAGGAGTTAATGAAAGAAACTACAAAACTGTGCAAAGGACAGAAAAAAAGCAAACATGGAAAAAATTACAGTTTCTCACATTTTCACTAGCTGTCTTCTAATGCTTGCATAATTTGAGCCTGTCTGGGGAAGTTTTTGCCTTTTTACCACAGGATGTTTTGGATGTTAAAAGTACAAGTGGCTGCAAAAGGCAATTCATGGAATTAATGGGAAATAAAAAGATCCTTAAAGGCTGTTAAACACAGAGGAAAATACAATAACTGGCTTAGTACACTAAGGTTGCTAAAAGCTGAGAGGATACCTTAGGGAGAATATCTGGGTGTGCTTGTGCTTTTTCTATATTCTTTCCTTTATTCATTAATGTCAAGTTTTGATCTGAATACACTTTTTGTCCTTCAGCTTCAGTACTACTGAAAGCAAATTCTGTGGTTAAAGGAAGGGACTAAAAGGTTCTAGAAGATGCCCATCAGTTACTGTGTTGAAGTCTTTTCCTGCTTCCCTTACATCCACAGAATAGTGATTTCAGAGGAACAGGTGTCAATTCACTGAAGTTCCAGTAGCAACAAGCAAAGCAGGAGGAATTATCTAAATCTGAGGTCTTAATCCTCCATAGCAAAGGGTCCTTCTCCTATGTGTGAAAAAACTCTGAAAAAGTTTAATAGTGGAGCAGAACCAGTCATTTAATACTTAAGGCAAAACCTAATTTATCAGCACTCACCAATTTGGTTTTTTTCTAACCTCTTATGCTTCCTAGAACTTATTTGTGCCTTTCAAAAAGCACGTGTTTGCATGAAAAACACCTACCACCTTATTATCTCTGTCCAAACAGTTTTAAGTTTGCTTTTCCAGAACAATTCTGTTCACATCAGTTGCCTTTCAACTCCCCCTGTATATTAAGATGTAATATTGATGGCTGGATGAAATAGAGTCTTGATTTTATAGCTGAATATTTGCTATTAGGGATTTCTTATTGTTTCACTACCTTAAGTTTTCAGGCTACTAGATTCATCTGGATAGAATATCTCTTATTTTTAATATTTAAATAAATGCAAAAGGTCTCCATTTAATCTTCTCATTAATGTTTAAAAGATAATTTTCTTAACAATTAATATGAGCTTTTTTGATGTTGCAGATATGGGAGACATATGTAAAACAGAGCTGTAGGATTACTCCCCTTGGTCCTGTTTCTTGACTTTGGCAGCAGCAAATTTGGTACAGCTATAAAATCTTTCTGGTTCCTGGTCTAGCTTTAGGGACTTTCCAGATGTCGACTCTGCTCTCTTGGTGTGTCTCTGCTTCAGCTCCAGCCCACTCCACTGGCCCACACAGGAGCCACAGGGCAGGTTATTATCAGCTCTGTGCTCTGTCTCTGCAAGCAGCAGAGGACGATGATACAACACTTTACTACCATTACACGTGTATGACACCCTGAAGGGGAGGGGCAGGCTTTTGCAGGCACTTTCCAAAGGAGCTATTGAAAAGCTAAGCCAGTTTCTCTGCTTAAAGAGCCCTGGCTCAAGGGTCCTCCCTTGGTGAGAGGACACAAGTCAGCCAGGTGCACAGGTTTTGGGCGATGGGGAGGGGCAGGCTGCTGCAGGCAGGGAGAGACTGTGGTGCGCGTTGCTTCAGTCTGGTGCCAGGCATGGGTGCTGTGACTCACCAACAGCACTGATGCTATCGATCCCCTTGTCTCCCAGCTGTTCCTTAGCTGTACTGCAGGGTAAATCCTTGTGGCGGGGCTTCAAGCAAGGCAATTTTTTATGGAGAGGCAGTGACAGAACTCCCTGGAACATTCTACTGATTTTTTGTGGGGTGTTTTGTTTGTTTTTTGGTAGTTTGTTGTTTGGTTGTTTGGGTGGGGTTTTTTTGGTGGGTATGGGTCTTTTTGTTGTTTGCTTTGGTTTTGGTTATGGTCTTCAGAGTACTCATGATTGCACATCTGCTGTTGTCTTGTTGCACAAGGTTGTACACTGGTCAGGTGCCCAGAGAGAGGCTGATGAAGAAACCACAGTGTTACCATGTAGGACGTTGCTAAATGGCTTTCCCCATTAACTAGTGACATTTGAGTTAAACTAATGAGAAGCATGTCTGCTCCAGTGCAGCATACATTTATTCTTGGCGACTGCTTTCTTCAGCTTATTTACTGTTTTACCAACACTCTTAGTCACCATTACAGCTGATTAATGATGCCTTTCATTAAAGAGAAACTATTAACGACAGCCTTATTTGATCTACTTTGAAACTTTTCTATTCTGATCATCGTCTTCTGTCCCTCCTTTCTCCTCCTTCTCATCTTTTCTCAGAAATGATAAGTGAGGCAAGAGATAATGCCTTCACAGCCTTTGATCAACTGCTGTACATATGGCACATGATGAAAATCAGACAAAAAAGCAAAGTGATATTCTCGATAAAACAGGTACTTCTACATTAATAATTTGCCGTCATCTAAATTGCCATAAAACCCTCAGCTAGACGGATATAATCCTAATGCCTTTTGCACAATAGGCAGGTTTTAAAGTACAAAGCTACATCTCTTCTCTGATATAATCTGTATTTTAATGGAACTTGCTGTATAAGGGATGGCCTCAGGATTTCTACAGCTGGGGTATTCAGCTGCTTGCTTTAGGCTTATCTGACCTTGCCTGTTTTATAAGTAGTTCTCTGAAAGGAGTTTTCAGTAATATTACAAGTGTAAAACACTCAGTTCTGATTTTTTCTTTCAAACAAAAACCCATGCACTTGTGTTCTGAGGATTCTATCAGGATTCTGGATGGACCCACGGACCTACTGGCTGGGAAGTAGTGCATGTGCCTCCATCAGCGTATGCCTATTTGAAACCAATTTACACAATTTGATTTTCTATACAGAGGTGTCATTTTGTGAAATGAAAATAAAAGGTGTATTTTGTGTATATTTCCCATTTGTAGAAGTACCTGCAGTCCTTGGGGTTTCTCAAAAAAATTTAATAGCAGGAATTCCTGGAAAAGCAAAGTCAAGATAATTTCTGGGATTTTAGCATTACCCTCTCTCTGGTATGTCAACATGCAGAGGGCATGACTTATCCAAACCTCTATCCACTGAATGCCAACCAGTCACGGAAGAGCTTTGTCTGATTGGGAAGGAGGAGCAGACATCATACAACAGAATGAAAAGCACATTTTCAAAAGAATATGTAGATCAATTATGTCTTATTCATTTATCTTTTTCATAAAGAACATATGATCCAGCTTGTAAATTCCCTAAAAATATTCAGCCTACTGCAGACAGCATCCTAACACTGTGCTAGAGAGATGAGGTAATGAGGAATACCTCTCTTTTCTCATAGGTATCAAGTTACAAATATTTTTGCACCATGATTCATCAGCTATGTTTGACTTGCAACATATCTATTCAATTTGCTACTATTCAGCTTTATTCCTTCTGCCATGCTGTCTCCTAATATTCCTGAGAAATATCTTACTCCTTCTAGGTTTGATTTCCTTTCACCCCAAATCAAGGAAAATAGAGGTTTAGCAACATGTCAAGGGGGTATCTGGATTAAGGAAAAAATGAGAAAGGTAAAATAGCCAAGGTTTCCCTAGATGTGAGATCTTGACTGAACAATTTTATTCCATGGCAGGAGACAGCCTGCTAGGCCAAATATTTTTAAATGCCTTTTTACAGTGGTGCCACACAGATAGAGACACAATCTCTTGTGGAACCATTATCTGATTTATTTCTCTGTACCAACTACTGTTATACTTAAACCCTAGGCAACTGTCCCTATATCATATTTTCCCAATCCTTTAAGCATCTCTTATATCTTTTTCCAATACTGAGGATGTGGCTGTGCACTCATGACCCACAACTGCTCAGCAAAATGTTTTCTGGAAGCTGTTCATTAAAACATAGTATGGTGAATTTTCTGTTTGAAAAAGATTTTCACCCCTGGAATTGAAGCTACAATTGAAGCTATTGTACATGTGAGAAGCTTCTTGAATATGACAGAGCATAGTGTATGAGGAATACAAGTACAGTGAATGGCTTCTCAAGGACAGGAGCTGTTTGCAGCCTTTCTCACCCATAAATACTGTTTCTATTACCCACGAGAACAAACTGGGTGATTACTAAATGTGGAACATGAGAAATCAAATCAAGATGGTGTTATGGAGCTCTGGGGACTATGGTATTAAAATGTGCTTTACTTAAACAGCTCTGAATTTTTATTATCTTTATTCAGAGAAAGAAACAACATGATACAAAGAGGTTTTTTGTGATGCTCAAAATGTATTTTTAAGCTTAGTTCTTTGCAAATGTTCTCAATTCCACAACTCCTGGGTGCTCTGTTTGTATGATTTCCCTGATCATTACAATGCCTTAAAGCATTACAGCCTCTTACGAGACATGGACTTTCTGAAGCGTGTTATAATCACCGTAAAGGCAAGATAAAGTTCTGTGATAATACAGTGCTTTGGTTCTGTATATGAGCACAAGATCAATAAGCAGTACATTGATGAACATTCAGTCTCCTCTGAGGTGAAAGGAGTAAGACACACATTTAAAACAAACGCTGTAGCCCAGAAATTTTCAACAAATAATTTGTGTCCTGGTAATGGTTTACCCCAGTTGCCCTTTACATTCTGTGAGGACACACTGCACTGCAAATACCAGCATTTGCCTTTGCTTAACAGAGGGAGTGAACACAGATTTAAAACTAAAAAAGACAAAACAAATCAGAGACAACTCATTCACAATCACTTGAAATCACAGAGGACCTTGTAGTGCTTGAGATGATATATTGTCCCCCACGCTGCCATTTCCCTGGTTTATCCAGTCTTCAAAATTGCTTATTTTCATGTAGAAAGCCCATTATACATTACATACAATTATGCTCAGCTCTTTTCTCAGAGATTTATCCTCTCAATTTTTGACTCTAGGTTGAGGCTTTGAACACTGCCTTATCTGCTCAGTGCCTGATTATTTAGGGAATTACACAGCACTTGCTAAAACAGCAAGTGGTGGTGACGACTTGAATTTAACCTTAACACAACCTTGTTAATGCTGGGGCCAATGCCTTAATCTAAATATCTGCTTAAATGCTCTGATTGTGGCTTATTTAGCTGCAGAGAACCTTGTCAAACACAAGAGTTGCTGGCTCTGGATCAATAGCTGCATGAGCCCTGTCTACTCTCCTGGTCTTTTCTGAGTGATTAGTTTTGCACCAAAGGTCTGCTGGCAGCCTGTCAGTGGCATGAGTTTGGCCAGCAAAGGTCCCACACATCTCTTTGAATTGCCTGGCATTTGGGTGGGAAAATTTTTTACTGTCTTTGGAAATTCTTACAAGTATCTCATATTAGCTATAAATGGTAAATTTAACATTAAATAAAATAAAAAGTTGATGAATCAGTTCTGGTTGTGACCTGGAGATACATACCTAAAAAAAAAAAAAAAAAAAAGGTTTATTCAGGCTTTCAGATGAAATAATAAGGTCTGAAGCGAAACATTTTTTGGTTTTGAACTTGTCATCCTCTTCTTTTTTCTTAGTGTATAAAAATGGAATAAGTAGCATTTCATCATTTTTGTCTGTGGGAATAATCTGCACCTTTCTCTCCCATTCCTTTCTCTATCTTTCCTCACTCTCTTCTTTTTTGGAAATTGTTATGCTCCAGGTATACTTGTGGGCACTGTTATGAAGTCCAATACATTTCAAAATGTTATATTCCTGGAAAATTTAAAACTAGACTGTTCCAAAAGTTAGGCAGAAAAATATCAAATAGATTTCAATCTAAAACATAATAGATTTCACTTCTGCTACTAAAAAATGTCACAAAAGAATAAAGAAAAAGGGGAAAGGGTATGAAAGGGGAATTATTTCTGCTATTATTTCAGAATTTAATATTATTATTTGTTTGTATTATACTAAAAAAAACAGATGGGAGATTTTGATTAAAAATTCATTTTAATTTTAGATGCCTTCCCTCAAAATCATGAGAAATGTCTCTGCATCTGGCTTCAGAATTTAAATACCTGTACACATGACGGGTGCTGCAGGAAGTGATTCATGCTACTTGTTTAAGGATGCAGTGAGTCTGCCTTGAGAGGTGCCTACATATCTCCTCCCACTGGAAGGAGAGAAGTCTAGAAAACTAGTTTAGGCAAGACAGTTTAGAGGGCTGAAGTCAGAAGTGGTGCTTTCCAGGTTTCTTTCCTTTTGAAATTTGCAGTGGGCAGTCCCATGAATTTGTAGGCGTCCAGATCACTCTGATGATCTGCCCTGTAGTCACTACACTTCAAATCCTTGAAGCATGAAGAATTTATGTCTGTGTGTGTTCTTAAAGCACTGAGCATAATAGAACCATGATTGTGGGGATAACACAAAACCCTTACACAAACTTCAATAGTTATTTTTTTGTATTTTTTTGCACACAACATTTTGCAAATATTATAAAGCTGCCAAGCCCATTGAACTGGAGCATCCTGGACTGTTGCTAAGATCATATTAAATAATTTCTCGGTGTTCATGTTTTTATATATATTAGATAAGACAGAGCACAAAATAACCAGGCATTTTTGAAGCTGAAAATAATAAATATGGGGTATTTCTTTACAATGGTTCACATTTAATATTAAAATTCTGGTAGTGAGCCTGATTTTGGAAGGCTACATTACTAGAAACTGATCTATATCTGTGAAGCACATGATTTAATGAGGGCTGTACCAGGCCAGTAACTCCTGAGCCTGTCTGTTCTTCCTCCCCAATGGGATATCTAGATTCTCGTTTTCTTTTTGATCCTTCAAAAAATAATAAAAATGAAAAGTTATAGATCATAGTAACACATTCTTCATGATATTTCATGAGCCTGCTAGAATTTCTGGATTGGAAGTTGTAGTTTTTATGGCTTCCAGAAGACTTTTTAGTGACTGCTTTTAGTTTGTACCTTTCTCAGAAGTGTCATTAATATATCTGTCCAGTTAAAGCAGTGCCAGCTGGTGACTCCTGTAAAGAAACAATGTTCTGTGAGTGACCAAAAATGAAAAAAAGTTTGATCTCTACCACAGTAACTCCTTGGTTACACTGGAAAGCACTGGTAGCTCTACAATATAATTCACCTTCCCAAGGACTGGAGGACAGCAGGACAGCCCAGGTTGGAAGGGACCACAGGAGCTCTGCGGTGCAAAGTCTTACCCAAAGATGGGCAGCTCTGCGATCAGTCAAATCTTCACAGCCTCCAGGGACAGGAATTTCACAGCCTCTCTGGACAGCCTGCTCCACTGCCTGGCTGTCTTCATGGGACAAAAAATTAGTCTTTTTATATTATTCCAGTCATATTTCTCAGCTACCTCTTCTGCAGCTTGAACACACTTGGTCAAAAATTTTTGGCAAAACAATTTCTTGGAAAATAGTATACAGAAGCACTAGGACACTGTGAATTGTGTAGTCATTTAAATCAAAGATGTCAAGGAAAACAACTGTGATTGAAAACATTTTGTCTTGGAGTTAGTACCTTTGACAGAGACCAGAGTAACATTTTGAATTTATACATATATATATATATATCTATGAATATATGCTTTTTTTTTCTATGACATATCAATTTTAGGCATTACAGGATATGGCATTTATACAGACTCACTACTGAGAATGAAAAAACAACAGTACAAAACTATAACTGTATAATGAGCTGGTAAAAATATTTGTATTTTGAGAAAAATGGTGTATCTTGCAACTGAAATCAAAATTTTTCCTAAATATAATATTCAAGGTAGGAAGCTTATTGTTATAGCAATGTCTCCAAAGCATTCATATCTACTGAAAACAGAAAAATCCAAATTTCTCTTAAAACACACAGGAAAAAATTGAGCAGATCTTAACTTAAATTCTGAAGCTTTCAAAAGTGTTTTTATGGAAGATTGAAGTAACCAATAGAAAGAACCTCAGTTTTCTCGTAAAGTACAACAGATGTTACTGATCTTGATCTCCATCCTACCTTGAGACAAAATTTCATTTTATACCTTTCACTAGTTTTGTCAATTAAGGGTATTGAAAATAATCTTCTTAGCATCATTTAGACTCCCTTAATGTTGTATAATAACAGTCATAAGTTTTACATGACTATTTGATAGGAAGTTTGCATATATAATTCCATGTATTTTTGCTCTTCAAGAGAGCAAAATGACAATAAACTGCTCAGCTGTGGTACAATACAGATAAAGCTAAAGGTTTCGGATCAAATCCTCAGCAGGCAAAAAATAAATGACATTTCATTGACTTCAATGGAGGTGCTCCTGTATGTGCCAGTGAGCATCAGGAATATGAAAGAAAACATTACAAGAGCCATGAAGAAAACAAAAGCATTGAAATATTCTAATATATTGTGATTGTGTGTGGATCCCCAGAGAGGTGCATTCTAGAAATAGACCAGGAACTGCAATCACAGTGTGAATAAAGAAAGACAATGAAACCATCTCATTTTAGATTCATAGGGTCAGAAAAGAGAAATTGCCTGACATATTCTCCCCCCTTGAAAACCACATATGTTAACAAAGGAGGGAGAGCACAGCACCTAAAGCAGAAGAATTTGCTGCATCACATTTAAAAGCTTTTAGAAAGGAGTATTTTTTGGTGCTTAGGGAAACAACAATGTCGAGTTAATTCTGCAAATGGAGTTAGCCAGAAATTTGAAGAGCTGAGGTGAAACCTGAAGTGACGCTGAATATTTACAACTTCACTCCATCCTAATCCTAATGCTGCAGCATGAATACATTTTCATAATCTCTGTGCTTGTGAGTCATCCTGGTGTCCTTTGCAGCACAAATTCACACTGGGCTATGTAATTATTTTTAGAAAATAGGAACTTTGTCATCTTTGCCCTGCAGAGGGATTGGGTGATGCCATTGGATCCCCATTGCTTTTCTGAACTTGTGACAATGAGGAACAAGTTCATACCAGTGATTATTCATGAGCTTTTTCATAATCAGGATGTGTATATGTAGATACAGAGCTACTGGGAACAGTTTCAATTAGAGCTCTGTGTGATTGGGAGTAGTGATGCTTGCTTCAAGCTTTACAAGCTGATGAAAATAACCTTCCAAATATGGTATCTCAGTCCTGAAAAGCCTGAGGGGCTTCCCATCCTGAAGGAAGGATCTGGCAAAGGGAGAGAAATAGTGCACATGATTGAATACTTTCTTTCCACACATAAAAGTGTGGGCCTGACAAAAAGTACTTGGGATTACTGGACAGCTAAGGGGCTGCATAATGAGATATGGAGACCTTCACCTTTGGGTCACCTGTGACATGAAGTCATTATCATCTGTCAGCTGTTTAGCAGTCTATGTGAAATGAATGTTGTCCTCTCTTCCCTGTGAGAAATGTGCAGCACAGGACTGCAGCTAGCCAAAATGGCATGTATTGGCACATTTCAAAGGACACACAGATTACTAAGATCTCCTACAGTGCTGAGAATGAACTGTCTCCCCTCATTCATAGTTTTTTCTCTTGTGGATATTTCCAGCCTTTACTTGAGGTTGATCTTGATTGTAGGATTATTTACGCTGTTTGATATCCTCCACTCCCTCCTGTCAATAACTACTTAATATGAAACACATAAAGAAGATTGGGAGTTAGAGCCACCTCCCCTGCAGAAGAAGGGCCATTAGAAGAGCTCTTGTGGTTCAAACCTGGAGCGTACATAACCCAGAACTTTGTTCTGAATCAAAGTCCAGGGAAAAGCATGATAAAGAATATAAATACGGAAATACCCTTCCGTCCATCTATCTTAAGGTGCATATACATGCATCTTCTCCCAGCAATCAGATTTAAAGACTTTCTAATCAAGGTGAAGTTGTTCCTGTGTTTGCCTCCTGATGAATTAAGCTGTTTCTTTCTGGAACACATTTGTATTTTCTCTCTCTGCAGCATGACAGCAAAGAGCTCAGAGTGCTGGGCTCCTTCCTGCGTTTTACCTTCTCTTTAGCGCTCCATCACTTTTCCATGCCTATCTCAAGGGTCACAGCCTCAGATGGAGAACCAAACATCCCAGCTGAATCACAGCCTGATGGTTAGAGAACTTTCCAAGGACATATCTAGACATGTCTTGACATTTCCCAGGGAAATGGGAAAAGCAATTTTTCTGATGGCTGTGAGGGACCTAAATCCCCCGTCTTCCCACTTCCCGAGTACATAATTTAACCCCTACTTATTAAATGGAAGGAGAGAGCTGCAGGTGGCCATCCTCTGGGCAGTCTAAAGCCAGGAGAGGGAGAGTCAGGGTACCTGGTCTTATTCTGGTTGTTACACATATGAGGCAGTGGAGGTCTAACAGGCTCAGACCAAGAAAGTGTGTCCACACTCAGAAATGCACCCTTCTTCTCATGCCTTGCCTTTGACCTTTCCATATGCACAGTGAACTTAGTGACTACAGAAGATGTGGTTGATTTCCCAATAGAGAGGACAAGAGGAAGAAAAGGAACTGAGGCACAGTGTGCCTGGTTTCCCTATTTGTGCAATGCTCTCCAGCTAGTTTAGGTTTTAAAGGAATCCAGTAGAAAATGCTAGCTCTTTGTTGTGATACCATTTCTGACAAAACCTCAGGTTATATTTGTGCAGTGATATCAATTTTTTTTTTTTTTTTTGCCTATAGATTTGCTACTCATTGCAATTTGCACCTTGATTAAACTGGACTTTTGTAATGTTCAATATTTACAGTATACTTATGAACAATATATCCAGACTTGTTAAAATGCAAAACGGCCTCTGACCACTATTCCCTTCTTTTTTGCATGGTGTCAAAAAGAGTCCCTCACCCCCAAAAAATGCTGGCTGAGGGGGCACACATATATAGACAGGAACAAGATCCCAAAAAGTGCTGCCAGACATAGCTTTTCTCTGTGACGAATATTGCCCTGCAATGCTTGCAAGGACTGAAAACTTACACACAATAACTTGCAGCTAGCCCAGAGAGTAAATTAAAGCAATTGATTGAATAGATATAGATAAAAAACAAGAAATCAAAGGCACACTCCATAAAGTCACAAGTCCATAAACTCCACTACAGTGGAACTCCCCTGTAATGAAAAGTAGAACTCTGCAGGACTTCTCATACATTTCCTCTTTATTTAGTACAGTGCTTGGGTTTTACACCGCTCCTGATAAATGAAAGCCATCATATTGTTGCCATGGTCTGCACCTTGGTAAGGGCTTTCCAAAGGAGTAACCTTATGGGTTACTGCATAAACATGGGTTTGATGTATGGAGCCCCTGACTGCAACACCGTGTTGCTAAAGATGTTTTTAGAATGTCCTACAAATATTTCTGAGGCAGATACAACAGTGTATTGCACACTGGCTCATTATGCTGTGTCTTGAATCAGTGACAATTGGAAATGTAGACACATCTATCCCGTGATATATTTAATGGGTAACTTCTAGTGAAAGCAGACATTTAAGCATCTTTGACTGCTGATGTGTAGAGCATTAATGAAACTAATTGTAATGCTTACAATCAGCAATATTAGTTTCTTATGCAATGGAGAAAAAATAACTAAACAGTAAGTGGACAAAGACAATATTTTGATTGAGTTCTATAATTTCTACAGTTTAGGGGTTTTTTTTAAGTCATCTGGCTGACATCATCATTATTATAGGGCACTGCAAATGAAGTAATTGTTGCATCTAGAAATCAAAAGTATCCACCCAGAGAAAGCATTACAGAGAATTCCAGTGGTTTTTGCCTTGAGGTTTTGCTCTGCTGTGTGAACCCCTGAGATTTTCATCTGAAGGATTATTTTGCGGATTGCCTATTTCTAAATTCACCAATTATTTTTGTAGGAGCTGAATGTTTTCTGACTTAAATGATACATTTTCTTTAGATAAAGAAAATCCTATGTCTCATAAATATTTCATTCGAAAAATAAAAACACATGAGTTTGTTTTACAGATAAGGTGTAAGGTTTTAGGAAAAAAAAATTGCCAGGGAGAAGTTGAATTTCAGAAAGAAAACCAATGAAGAAATTCAGAGTAAACTAACTTGCTTTAAGGTTAAAGAAAATACATTGTATCCACATTTATATACTTAAAGAATTTATGCAATTTCCATAATTATATATGGAAATAACCGGTTATTATAGACTGCTAATGTAAATGTGTGTGTAAACACATACACATTTTAGCATTACAGTATGTTGAAATTCATATGCAGATTGATATTTATATTTCTATTTGTTAATTTACAAACAATATTTTGTCACTACTGTATAAATATGTGTGTGCATGTAATACTAACATCCAATACTATATTTTAAAGTGTATTTGTTTTATAACTATATGCAGTGGAAAATAAGTTTGAACTATTTAAATATAAATTCAAATCTACAGATAAAAATGCTTATTACAGCAACGGCTTGGAATTCTTGATCTTTCTCAACATATTACCATTGCTGGTAATGGGATGTACTTTGTGAAATTTCAAATTTCTGAGTCAAGGGGTTAACATTTAATCAATAGTTCTCACTGTTATGGGCTCTTCTGGGAAATACTAGGTTGTGATATATGCTATGCATCATGAAGCAGGAGTTAGAGCCTGGTAGAAAAATAATCCGATTGCAGAGTTTCATTGACAGTGCTCTACTTATACATTTTCTGTATGTCATTAGTTTCCATAAAGTCCACATAAAATTGCCATGGTCTTTTCCATTACAGTGTCTAAAAGATGTTACATACCAGAGTGTTACTGTGCTCCTGTGAAAACCCATGCCAGGCTCCCATCAGGGGTTACTAGGGGCCGTTTAAAAATTGGAATTTAATGAACTGTTGCTTGTATTTTCCCAGTTAAACAATAGGTATGGGGGCTTACTGAAATAAATGGAAAAACGGTGTTGTCATCATATTAAAATACAAAGACAGATCAGAAGAAAAATGTTTCATCTAAATATTCTAAAGTCTTGACAAATTTTATTTCCAGGGTCATAAATTAATAGATTTTAGAATCAAAAAGGACAGCTATGGTTATTTAAGGTGGGAAAAGTGAGAGGTGACAATGGTAAGATGATCCTTGTTAATAAGAATATCTAGTCTGTCCTCTTAGTTGGATACCAAGGGATTATTCCTGAGTCATGTGTAGTAGAATAGGGACAAGAGCGAACGGAAGATTTCGCGATGTAACGGAAAGCAGAAGGCAGCGTGTAACCTTCCTCCCTCTTCATTCCTTTGTGATAAGAATTTCTCTAAACAATACAGCCCTTCATAACCCCAGTAGCTTTCCACCCCTTACTAACTTTTACCATCCCACCGTCCCCCCTCCTGATGTAGAGAAACCACCTCGACTATATAACCCCGCGAAGTAGAACAATAAAACGCCATTTTGATCATCTGCCATATTGGTGTTGTGTATCTGTGGCCCGAGCAGCTTGGGGGCTAGGCCGAGCTGCCGTGCCGGGTTTTGAACCAGGTCGCCACTGCCTCACATACCCTGAGGTGACAGTCATGTCATGCAGCATTGGCTCTGCAAAAGACAACAGGGGCAACACAAGACTGTGTACACAACCAGCCTGAAGACTGGACAATATCCAGACCAAAGCCCAATCTCATGGGCCAAGATAGTATGACAGACTTAAGAGCCTCACCAAGCCATTCCTACTTCTGCATGGCTCGATGAGCAAGGCATGGCCATGGCAGGGAGTTTTTGCAGAAAAATACTCAAGAAGTTCCAAGAGGTTATGTGAAAGAGCAGACCTTCCTTAAAAACATTACCTTCAGTTAAAATTTCATGATAACATGTATCACTTTTTCTTTCTCTTTGAAAGATATTAACACCTCCCGGCTGCTTCTCAGGACTAATTTTTGGATTTTATGTACAAGTCTGATGTTTTAAAAAAAGAACACCTCTTTCTGTTGGGCCCCTCTTGTCCATATGCTCACAGGAGTCAGCAGGAGAGCTTATCAGTCCCTTGGCCTGGCCTTTGTGGAACGGGAATACCTGAAAGTTTCCATGCTCTCAGAGGGTTTGAAGACCACTGTGGACAGTGAGTGGAGATTACAGGCAGCCCCACCTTCCTAGAAAATAATTGTAGGTAATGGTTGTCCAGGTGAAGTTTATTGCTGCACTTTTTTCCTGACACCTATTCTGGAAGAGTACTGAGCAGAAAGCAGCAGTAAATGGAATCTTATTTAATTTTTGTTAGGATCCACGCTCAAAACTTTTGCTCTCTCTAAGATGTAATTCAGGCAGAGAATATCCCATCAACAGCCCTATATGTGTTTCTTTTGCTGTTTTTCTCTGGGGTTTTGTAGGTAAAATGATAACACAGAATTGTGTGTTATTTGTGTCTTACCTTTAATTACAAACATGCTTGCTATTCCCCTCACAACTTTGCAAGAACAGCTAGCTAAAAGAGAAAACAGATCGCTCTTTCAGCATGTTTGTGGCAGTTTTTATACTGCAAGAGCAATGGCAACTTGCAATGTATCTGTTTGCAGGGGGTATTCCTGTTTAGTACACACGTCACTAAACCCAGCCATCTAACTTGAAGGAATCATTATTTTGCTACACAGCTTCAAGGAGACCAGTCCCTGTAAAACAGCTATGCACTATGCATGTATATGCTTTTTTTACTGCCTGTTTGGGGGGAATTTATAGAGTAGTTCTCTAATAAATAACTTAATTACTGAAATATAAAGGCTGCAAATGTGTTGCAGTGTAGCAGTGTTGTTCCAAAATGAGGCTACATCTTCCTTACAAGAAAAATATATGCTTGAAGAAATACTGCATTATTAGGTTGCATGCAAATGAGCTGCTAAGTAATACAGAAAATGTCTTGTTTTCATACAATCCTTTAGTTTTCACCATACCCTTACATTACCCATTTTAACTTTCTTTCATTGACATACGGGCTACAAGTAGAAGAAAGGGGATGCAAATGCAGGAGAGACTGTCCAGTAATTTTTAAGTATGTCCTTTAAGTATGTCCTAACTCCTGACCCATGGAGTGTAAGACTCTTAAAAAATCAAAACAAACCAGACTGTATGTGGGATGACTTGATATAACAATGTATGCTACACAAAAGAGCTTGGAAATAGGGGAAAAAACAGTGCCACTTTTGGACAGCTCTGTCATTCTTACCTCTATATAGCTCTTCTTCAATTGAACTCTTATGCACATGCCCATCTTCCTCTCTCCATTTTAGTGTCAATGTCAGTAAGTATGAATTAAGTTTTATTTTCGTTAGTGAGATATGTCTGGTTTGCTGTATACTCAGGTCGCACTGATGGGCTATGGATGCAAGTGATTTGTGTCTCTGAGATACTTAAGTAGTGAATGCTCAAGTGCATAGAATAAAATTCATGGAGTAAAAAGTAACCGTATTTACTTTCCTGAGTTCATGCTGAACCATTTCCCAATCTGTTAATGCTTCATATTGCTTGTCATGGGACAAACATATTTGACAGTCTGGGCAGTAAATCCAGCAAACATAGCTTAATGGTCTGTCAGAGCTGGGAGCACAGGTTCATTTCTGGTGCAGTTACCTCAGCATCTCCTGCCAAAGCAAAGCCATGGTGTGTCAAGTCTTAACGAATCAGGCAAAGCCCAATGACAAAGCTCCCTTTGACACTGAGTAAGTAGAACTGGAATATTAAACACCAATGCCCTGACTGCCTCTCTATGGGCATTAAAAATCTCACTGAACTTTCTCTGGTGTTTCTCTCTAGCCTTGTGGTGATCTTTTTCCTTGGCATTACTCTTTGTACAGAGTGTTGCTTCTGGTTTTTTTCCCTGACCTCAGACAGGCTTTCACTCCACAGCTTTGCTCAGTAACTTATCCCAGGTACAGAGCACAGAATACAACCTCACCGCAAATTGTGATCCTCACATTCTTCACCTTATGCCATGTCCAGCAAGACACAAATCAGGGGAAAAATGTTCCCTATTTGACAAAAACCAGGTTGTCATCTGAACATCTTATCCAGTACTAATCACAATTCATTGGTATTACTTTCTGAATAGAGTAAGACAAAACAAAACAAAACAAACAGATTCAAGTGATAAAGATTCAGTACAAGGTCGTAATTTACTTCAGCTACTAACTATATTCAACTTGATTTAAATATCTTAATATTTAATTATCTACATTCATCTTCCTGAAATGCACATAAAGGAACATCTTCAAAGAAATTAGCTTTGAACATTATTTACAGACAAGGTGACAGCTGTCTAATTCATTCTCTTGTGCCAAGGGAGAACAGCAAAGTGATGTAAAAAGGTTTTGAACTGTATTATTTAATTCACATAATAAATTTCAAGTCATGTGATAGGGTTCTACGTGGTTCACTGCCTTTCTACTGATTGTCTTATTAGATGTTTGCACATCTACGTCTGGCTCACATAAATGATTTCTCTAGCTGTCTTGAGTAAATTTGCAACAGCAAAATAGTATGCTTTTACAAGAGTGTGTATTCCTCTGGTGTGTGTGTGCATATTCAGCATGAAACATTCTCAAAAGCACAATACTGTTTCAAAGGCCCTAAGGCAGAGGTATGTTAATGTGATTGCTTTCAGTGCTGATTGTGTACTGTGCACTGAGCAAGTTCTGTTCTGCCCTGAGTTGCTTATTGACTAGAGCCTGATGGCAAATGGCAGGAAAACAATACTGCAGGTGGGTAGATAGATAGACCTCTTGGGCTTCTGTCCAGTAATGATGGGATGCAAATGTTATTTGTAGTGGAAAAAAGACAAAACAAACCACTTTTGGCTTTGATTCTCTGCATAAAACAGGGTTGGGAGTGCTGTGCTCTGCAATTTCTGCAATCCTTTTAGCACTGAGCTGTGTAATGCTGGTCTTTCATTAAAATACTCTTGAGGATAAGGAAGAGCAGACATACTCCTGACCTTACCAAATTTAGCATTTTGGAGAGAAGATTCAAACTTTAATGTCAAATAGCTGGTGTGTCAGCCCAGAGAGCAGTAAGTGAAAAGAAGACTGAAAAGCTGAGATGTAAAAAGGTTAAAAACTATGTTTCAGCAATGGGCTCTGCAGAAACCAATTGCTCTGATGTAGATTAAGCTGTACACTGACCTTTCAAAGAATAAGCATTTTTCTCAACTGTCACTGTATGAATGCACAAAACAAGCAGTATCATTAGGGAAAACACCCAGGCTGGCAGACTTTGAAGAGATTATGTCAATGAGTCATGACCCACCCATTCAGCCAATGAAATGAAGGTTAGAGCTTGTACATATAAAATAAATTTGACTGCAAAACTGCAATTAGGTTTCTCTGTTAAAAAAATTCATAGTCATAAAATCTAGGATTGTTTAGAGCTTGTGTACTCAAACATATATATATATATACATATATATATATATATATATGTATAAGGGACTAAAATCAACTGTTGTGAACCTCTCCAACCTTTTGCACCTACATGTTTCCTAATCAGTGGGACACAACATTCTTAGCCTATGAAAATTATGATTATTTCAGACATTCTGCATTTTGCATCTGGCAAATGGTATTTAAGAAATACTCTCTGCATGGTGCTAATATCATCCAATCATTCTTAGCACTTGTTAAGTTGAGCCATTCTGGGATATTTTCACCATTCTTTACAGAAAAATATGACTATTCTTTTGAGCCCCCAGTAGAAATTGTGACACCAGGAAAGCATGAATTCATGCAGGTTTAGGCTGTGCCAAACTAGGAATTGCATTGAGAAGAGTATGATCAGCAGGTAAAGGGAGGTTATCATTCCTCTCCACTCTGCCCTGGAGAGGCTGCAACTGGAGAGCTGTGTCCAGTTCTGGGCTTCCCAGTTCAAGAAAGATGAGGAACTTCCAGAGGGGTCCATCAGAGGGCTACAAAGATGATTATGGAGCCAGAGCACCTCACTTATGAGAAAAAGATGAGGGAGCTGGGCCTGTTTAACCCAGAGAAGGGAAAATTGAGAGGGGACCTCATCAATGTCTATCAGTATCAAAAGGGAGGATGCCAGGAGGATGGAGCCAGGCTCTGCTCAGTGCTCCCAAACAATAGAACAAGAGACAAAGGGCAGAAACTAGTGCACAGAAGGTTCCATCTGAATATAAGGAAAAACTTCTTTACTGTGAAGGTGAAGAAACACTGGAACAGGCTGCACAAAGAGGTTGTGGGCAACTGCTTGAATATCTACTTCTCTGGGAATATTCAAACCCCACCTGGATGTGATCCTGCTCAACCTTCTTTAGAAGCGTGGTTGGACTAGATGATCTCCAGAAGTCCCTTCCAACCTCAATCATTATGTGATTCTATGATTCTGTGAATCCGAGCAATTGTTTTTCCTTTGTGAACTGCAGTCATTTATAGGACTCCCACCTGGAGCACTGTGTAGTTCTGGTGCCCCCAATGTAAGAAGGAAGTGTTGGAGAAGTCCAGAGGAGTGCCATGAGGCTGATAAGAGGACTGGAGCGTGTCCTGTACAAAGACAGGCTGAGAAAGTTTGGGCTGTTCAGCCTAGAGAAGAGTTTGTGTGGAAACCTCGTAACAACTTTTCAGTACCTGAAGGGGGCCTACAAGGAAGCTGGACAGGGACTCTGCCTCAGGAATTGTAGTGACTGGACAAGAAGCAGTGGGCACAAGTTAAAAGAGGGGAAATTCAGGTTGAATATTAGGAAGAAATTCTTTACTCTGAGGGTGGTGACATGCTGAAACAGGTTGACCAGGGAGGTTGTGGATGCCCCAACCCTGACAGTGTTTAAGGCCAGGCTGGATGGGGCTTTGAGCAACCTGGTCTAGTGGGAGGTGTCCCTGCATATCTCAGGCGGGAATGGGACTAGATCATCTTGAAGGTCCCTTTCAAGCCTTAACATTCTATGATTCCATGATATAAACCTCAGATGAGCTAGCTGCTCAGGTTGAAAGTATTTCTACCCTGCAGGAGTAAACTTTCATGGCAAAAGGTGTAGTAAATGCACTGTTTTCTGGCACAGCACAACACCAAGATGGAATTAATCTAACTACACAGGCAGATAAATGAGGGGATAGTGGGGTGAATTTCAACACTGAAACACTGAGCAAGCCTTCCAGAAAGCCTCAGCTCTTGGGGAGCTGAATGCACCTTTGTGTAAATGCATTTTTGCTGCACCAGAACACAAACTACCAAGATTAAAACTAGATATTGTGTATTTACTCAAGTTGCTGTCAGAGCAGACATTGCTCAACACACATGCATCTGGTGTGTGAGCTGTTGCTGGCTGGAGGGATCTCATTTGTTGAATGTCTGGGTTAATATAGTAGTCAAGCAAAGCCCCAGACTTGAAAAGCAGCAAAACACAGGCAACTGAAGCCTTTTCTTCCATTCCTCTTATGCAACTGGGAAGAAATAGTAAATATGAAGCTCTCTACAAACAGTCTTTACAAACAAGACAGTTATTTCCACTCATGAAAAGCACAAATAAGCAGAAAAAAATTACTTTTCTCATCCAACCCCTTCATCTGTGAGTGAAACTCAAAATCAGCTTAATCCCTAGCTGATCACAGCCCACCAAACCACTTCGCATATGTCAATCAAGGTTATGTTAGCTATAAAGTGCAGACTGACAGCAAGAATTTTACATGCTTGCTCAATCTCTTTGAAAAGTGTCATTGATCTGGGTGATCCTAGCACCAGTCTTTGTTCTACCAAGTTTGGAAAGAGTGGTAAGAAAAGGGAAGGAGGAAAAAGAGGCTGTGGCTGTGAAGGCTCCAGCTTCAGTCACTTTGATGAAGGCAAAAAGGCAAAGGAATTATAGGGGAAGTCACTGTGTTCTTTCTGCTATTTACTCTTCACTCACTCACTGTGGTTGGGAGGCAGGGTGCTCTTCACTGACCTTCTTTATCAACACGCCAACATTGTAGCAAGTGGCATAGAAATGTTCTCCCATTTTACTTCTGCCTCCCCTCCGGTCATGCTGTTCTGTAGACAAGGGCTTTTTTTGATTAGGCCTATGGGAAAATTATTTTTCAAGTTTCATTGCATGCATAGCTATCGATGACACAGGCCTAACATGAGAAAATTTTTGTAACATAGTTTAATATTAAGAGCTGTCTGTACCCTTAATACAACTTGTTGTAAAGGAGAAAAATATGGCTTAATATATATGTAGAAATCCTTCATATTTGTGTGTTTTACTTTTGAAACTCTGCAAAGTTGCATAATGAATCTGGAGATCATTGATCACAGAGCAGAAGTTCATGGCATTAAGGATTATATTTCTCTTCAATAAGAAAGGGGTTATAGCATCACTGCCACATTCTCAGGAGTTCTGGTCAGGGGGGAACTCTTCTCGTTCACACGGACTAGTGATACTCATGATGATATCTCATTTTCTGCCTGCTCGCTGGCTTTGAAGCAAATGTATCATCAAACAGTGGGCATAATTATGCTTTTATGTCCATTATCTACATACATACATTATTTTATCCATTCTGTATAATATTTGCCACATGACATTTTAATGTGGACCATCATTAAGCCACCTTCATTTCCATAAGTGGCTTCTGTTAAGAAACTCTAAGCTTGTGATAAGTTCATGATCTCTGTCTTCACTAAGTCCATTATTCATGCTCCCACACACAGTGTTGTCTTTCTTTCCTTGTTTTTGATTTCTACGAGAGACACAAATAAAAGGAGCTTGTGTTATCACATCCTGACATTGAAGCCTTCCTAATAGTCCATCTTGCATACAGACAGTAACAGCATTTGCTTGCGCCTGGACCAGCTCTTTTACATTCCTTATTTGTTTAATTGTCATTGTCCTACGTGGATGTGCAAGGTGGGAGTCTTTCCTTGACACTTCTCTTGGAGTAATGATAGTCTGACTGTCTTTTGCTGCTTTTTGTGCTTCTGTGACTATGTCTGAAATGAAAGTTGAGCGTCATGCTGCACAGTCCTTGTCTACTTGGCTGCAGAAATCCGAACATCGGAATCTACCTCCTGAGGTAATTAAAAGGAACCTATGCCAGAACATGACTACACTGTCTCAACAGTTCAGATAGCCCAGAGGACCAGAAAAAACCTTTCACAGATCTGATTGTCATTGACTTTAGACTCATTTCAGTTTCCATTTTCATCCATGTAGAGGTTCACTGCTCACCCCTGTCCTTGTAGCCCATCAGTCTGAAACTTTGTCCTTCTAGACTATCTGGTCCAGTATACAAAGACTTGCTCATCATATTATACACAAGAGTTGTTGGAAGGGTTTCAGAATTATGACACTTAAGAAAACGACTCGCTTGTACTCTGCTGGGGTTAATAGCTTTGCAGAACTCATAAAAGCTTCACAATTGTTCTTGACTGAATCATCATAAAAGCAAGCTGGTGCTTATATATAATCATACGTTTTGGGAACTGTCTCAGATCATTTGTCTGGCTCAAAGGATGTACCTCACAGCTATTCATCTGAAAAACATAAAATGACTCAAATTGGCCACTTGGCTTTAATTTCTACCAGAAACAGTGTACAATTCAAGATCACTTTGTTGTTTACACATTTTAAGCAAGTGACATAGAACACTTTTTTACGTCAGAAGTGGTTTCTTTTCTGTTAATGAGTAAAAAGTCCCTCTACTTTTTCATCCTATTTTGCAAAGTCTATTATGTAAGTTTGGTTTGTTTCGTGGGTATAAATGTATAAATGTTCTTTCTGGTCACTAATAGTTTTCTGCCAACTTCAGGCACCTTGACATATAGATTATTACACATAAATAAACTCATTGACAGAAAAGTCAATGACCCTTTAACACATACAGTGATATCTTTTAAAACAACAGAGAATCTTAACTTTGTTGCATGATTTTAACATAAAAGAGCTCATTCTTGTCTTTAAATGCAAAGTCAAGAATAATTAAATGTTTCTCTTTCAACTGTCCACATAATCATTGAAGAAATCTCACATTCTTATACTGCTGCTTCTGGATTTATACCGATGTGGTTTAGATTCTTCCAAACAGTGTTTCAATGATTTTTATTTTTTTTAGGTGATACCAGGCAGATGATACCAATTTTCAATGTTTTTAGAGTAGTTCATTAAAAAGACCCCCCACAATTCCACAACTGCTTCTTTTTCTCACAACACAGTTTTTCTAGTTTCTCCTACTACAGTAAAGATGTGCAAAGTGGTGAAAGACTAGGCCTTGATTGATGCTGTTTCCTGCTCTTTACATAGTCAAACTGTAAAGGCAACGCAAAGTCAGGGTACAATACTACCAGCAGGAATGAAAGAGCTTTACAACTGCTTTGCAGTTTGTTTTGCACAAGCCAATGGTCACAGCACACCCTGATATATGAGGTCCCCTTAGTCCTCTGAGCAGCCTACCTTGCTGCATCTCCTCCTTCAGATGCTGAAACAGTAAAACAGTTTGCTACTGTAAAAAAGAGGAAGAAAATGGAAAGAATGTATGGTGCCCTCCTGAAAATGCATCATTTTTATTGGGGTTTTTTATTCCCATTTTTTCCTTTGCCCTTAATACCTTAATACCATTACCTTGCAGCAGAGAATCAAACTACTAAAAGAAAAGCTTCCAGGACTTGTTTCCAAGTCTCCAGGAAAGGCTGAACAGTCATCAAGAAAATGTCTTGGTTTCTTTATGACTTCTCTTTTTGCTTTGGGATCAAAACTTGATTTCGAAGTCCATCTATGAAGTTATATCTGACATCTCAGTGAAACACCTGGGAGGGCCCTTCAATGTCAATGAATTGTGTGTGAGACCCAACAAGTGCTGTGTGCCTTGTTTAGATCAAGCTGTACAATAAATTGTACATTAATTTAGCAACTGAAGTAAGACTTGGATGTTTAATTTTTGAAATTTTTCTCAAGTGCCAAAGTGGCTAAAGTCAAATGTACATTTTGCTATATTAAATCAGTAGTACCAATCTGGTAATTCAGTGTATTTATTTTTTTCTTTTGCAGATATGTGCAGATGAAGGCGGATTTCACACTTTGAAAGTAGAAAACTTTTGTTATAACAACTTTTCTCAGTAAAAGTAATTGCCTTTGGAAGGTGCAATATTCATGTGTCTCTCCACAGATTAATTCTTTTGGATCTTATCAGGAGTGGCAAAAGAAAATGGAACTTCTGTCTCCTTCCCTGTCATTTAGGCATGCCTAAGCATTGCAACCACTATTTTTTCTGGCCCTTTAAGGATAAATTAACAGGTGGTAAGGAGATCCTAACCCTGTTTGCATTAGGTTTCATTCAGTACTGGTATTTCTACTAGGTGGAAAATAGTCTCTTGTACTGAGATTTTTTGAGGGGTGAAAATCTTCCAATTTAAAAATTTGCAACCCAGAGAAGGATAAATGCAGTTTTCATATTTTTTTTTTCTCTACTCTGATAACTAAGACACCAAAAATATTTCACCCTTGCATGTGGCTTTTTTTTCCTATATGATGTTCTGCTTATTTTCATCATCCACATAGGGAAAGAAAATTTAGCCTGCTATTAACTATTCATGGAATTCACAGTGGAATCTAATGTAATTGTGGTGTTGCTGGGCTGCTTACTCTCAGGGAGAGGCTTTCTCCTGCCCTTTCCAGACCCAGACCTCCAGCTGACAGTGCAGTGAGCCAGCAATCGGCCATAAGCAGGTGTTCTGAGAAACCCGGAGCAAGCCAATAAACAACTGGAATTGAACCTACCCTCTGAAGAAACAGATAGCTCGGGGTAGTGCTGAAGCAGTGGTGTCTGAGCACAGGAATCCAATTCGTCTTTGTAATGGATGACCAGAGGGGAAGTAAAATGGATGCAGAGCAAAGCAGGAAAAGAACAAAAAGTTCTCCAGAGGCTTGGATGTCAAATGAATGTATAAGAGACCATTTACAATATATCTTGTTTACCTGGAATTAAACTTATCTTTAAGGACATTCCCTAACTTGCACTCTCCTAAGAATGACTGATTATTTTATTTAGTATAACATTATAAGACATCTACTTAAGCCAGCTATTAATTAATTGCAGAAGTATACTATAATTCGCTTTTAATCAAAAGCACTTACACAGATAAATATTTGTATACTCAATATATCGATTTAAAGTTTAAGGAAGAGAAAGACTCAGGCCAATATCTGCAAGACCAGTCAATGTTTCTTTAATTATAATTTTGGAGGGATTTTCACCCCTTTTTTAAAAAAAGTGAGGTGTTCTGTTCCAGCCATGACTTAGTCACACTGTCTTACTGTATGCTCATCTATGTTAGTATCTTAAGCGTATCTTAAGTATCTTAAGTTAGGTTTGCCTGAACTAAGTTTTCTTTGTACTTTTCCTCTAGAGATTAAAGTGCCCTGCATAGTGAGAGTCAGTATATAACATCTTTCACAGGAACAGGGCTTGCTAGAATATTTACTAGCAATTAGTGACTGGAATAGTAGAAATCTGTTCTTCACAGCAAAAGTTGAGGAAATGACTGTGCAAATAGACTGCAAATGCTTTAGGAATCATGCCAATAAAACAGTTACCCATGACCCACAGCCTAAAACCATGACAAAGGCCTAGTGCCCTTGAATATGCAAAATAGGAACAGGTATTTGGAAGTGGAAAGTGGTTTTGCCACTTCAGCTTGTACTAATGGTGCCAAACCAAGCTGCAGGGTCTGGTTTTGGATCTCGTAATTTAAAAAAGGACTTAAGAAATTCCATGCATCCCATCTGCAATCCAAAAGTTCTCTTACAAAGGAAAACACAGAGATTTAAATCTCATTAATTTGGCCAGAGGAGACCAACATAAGTTTTGATTTGATGGCATGCATGCCATTCTGAAAAGAAAATCACTGCTAGTGAGAATTCTAATCTGCTAGAAAAAGGCACTGCAAGAACTAGCACCTAGAAGTTAAATCTGCAGATTCAACCAGAAGGAAGGCACACAGGTGCTCAGCATGCACTGGAAGAGACTGCTGAAAGAAGTGCTGAATTTTTCATTTCTTGGAGCTTTCATATCAAAACTGACTGCCTGTCTGGAATAGCCTGGGTTGAAATCACATCCTTGTGTTCAATAAAGGCATGCCTGGATGTAAGGCTTGATCAAGGATCTCCTACTAAATAACCTAGTGGTCCTTGTTGACTTTAAAATCAGGCAATCTATTTCTTCTACAGGCTGAGGGGAGAAGAAAGAGATAAAGATTATTTCCATATTTTCATTTTGGGAAGGTGCTCAGAGAAGTGTGATGCTATGGTATATATATAGATAGATGGACAGATGAGAATTGATGACTTCTTACCTTCAAAAGAAAATTCTCATACTTGCAATATAATAAAAGAAACATCAAAATAAAACAGATTAATTTTTCCTTTAATTATCACAGTTTCTACAGCTGTTGAACAAATTATATCTTCTTTAATATGCCAAATTTCATATTACAACCAGCAGACAACAAGGGAATAAGAGTAATTGGAATTAAATTTATGCAGTGGAGAATTCTCTGGTTTAATGTTGTCTAAATGGGTTTTAACATATTGAAACTGCCAGAAACTCACATGTGAATAAAAACTGTTAAAGAAAAAGAAGAGAAAAGGAAAGTAGGATACCAAGTAAATACAGTTCCAGAAAACTTTTGAAGTAAAACAGTGAAATGCAACTGACAGCTCCTATGAAGTTCCACTACCATTGATCAGTGCTCAGTTAACATAAGTGCCAACACTGATAAGGAGTAGATAAGTCTCACAAAACATGATTCTCCTGTGTAACAGGTTATTCTCCTCAATGACATTAGTCCTTTATTTCTTGCAAGATGAGAAACTTCAGAGGAAGCTCAGAGGAGAGGCAGGAACAGCAATTCTCTCAGAGAACAACGTATTTTGATGCTGGTATTCATTTCAGGCCAGCAGCAATCATGCTAAGATCTCCCTACTGTGCAAAGCTCTCCCACAGAAGCATGGAAAGTGACCTTACGCAGTTCATCTTACAGCTGAAATCATCAAGATACAAGGTGGGCAGTGAAGGAAGCAGAGGCTGAGGTGACTTGCTTGAATACCCAAGTAGGATTGAACTCAATCCTGGGACTCTGGGATTCTGAACACAGTGTTGTTTGCTATCCCTGACTATGAGAACTGAGATGAGAATTACCACGGGAGTCCAAGGCAAATCCCAAGAGCACAGCCTCTGTTAGTCTGCAGCATCTTCCTGCTGAGGCACCTGGGGTGTACTCAGCCAGCCAGCCACCTACCACATGAAACAAGCACCATTCATGATCTTGTCTTTTCCAGTTTTTTGCTGAAGGAGGTGTTATATTGGGTTCACACAAATCTTGGCCAAAATCCCAGATGCATGAATATCAGTGGGAAATGTTCTGTTGACTTTGGTTGGTACAGGATTTTGCCTCTCAGGCTCATGGATAGAAAACAATGCAAAGGTAGCTTTGAAGGCGTGGCTTTTCAATGGCATCAGTAGGAAAGGAGCCTTTTCCTGGGCCATCCAAGATACTAACTTTTAGGGTTTGGCCAAAATATGTGGACAAAAATAGTCTTCACCTGCATAGACATCAATGGTGGACACATCTGCATTACTACAATTTTATTTTCTTTCTCAGGTGTAAGAAACAAATTTTTAAGAAAATCTTCTGATCCCCCCTCATTTCCTGCACTTGTAATCAATCATAGAGTGATTTTGAGTACATGAACTAAATGCCTTATAGGTGAAACAAAACCAAAAGGCTCTCAGGGGAGAGCCCTGAGTTTGCTCTAAGTATTAATAGATGTTCAGTCCATGGGGCTAGAAGAGAATTACTCCAAAGTAGACCATGGTCAGAGTGTTTGTGGGTGCTGCTCTGCATCATCAAAACTTCTGCTCTGCAGATTTGGTCCTGTTGTACCACATTCCTTGCTAATATAAGCATAGATGCATTTTCAGCAGTTATATGTCCAGGTTAGCACTATATTGACACTGGCCTTTACACACCCTCTGTCTGTACGTGACCTAAAAAATTTAAATCAGTGCCCACCATTAGAAGTCTTGTACCTGAGGCAGTGTTTGAGCTATATAGTCTATATAGTCTATAAGAATGACTTTAATTCACATTGCAACTCACAATGATTCCACAGATCTTCTGGATATCTGAAAATTCAGATGCTCTCTAAGTTAGGGCTTCCATAGTTTTTTAAATCATGTGATCCCAAAATCATTGGAATTATTTATACAGTCAGAGCAGAAAGATTGTGAGGTCTTGCTTCTTTTTCTCCAGGCCAAGAGAAACAAATGAGAGCAGCATCTTAATCCAAGGTGGGTGTTAGGTACATGGGGAACTGCTAGTGTCTTGTTATACCCACACTGTGCAGAACACACGAGGTTCATCATGTCTGTAGGCTGGCCCAAGGCAAAACTGTCATGGATTATCAGAAAAAAAAATTCAGCTGATATTATATGATGATATAACCTGAGGCAGTAATGAAAGGAACTTTTCTTTTATGTGCTTTCATTTGAATCTTGGCTTCTGTAAGAATGCAATGAAAATAGATGTTACCCTGTCACCAGATCAGGACCGAGATTTTCCCACCCCAACACCTTGCTTTGTACGTTGCAGGAAAATAGAATTTTGTTGCTATTAGCTTCAATATTTAAAATTCTATTAAAAACACAGAAAGCTAAGAAGGAAATAAGTTCACTGTGTAGATAGCAATCCCTATGTGGGAATAATATAAATAATTAATACTTAAATGAAGTATCTAATGATGGGTGTATCAATCTGGACTGCAAGCTCCTATGTCCATTTCATCTCTAGTTTACAGTCAACAAGATGTCTGAAGGGCACAAAAGCACTCCACTTAAGTGACATGATTTCTAGGAAGCTGTTGGATATCAAGGAAAAGAGACAACGCCACCTGGAAAGATGAGAAAACATTCTCAAGAGAGTAGGTGAAAAGATGATTTTATGACATTATTTTCTGGCACTGTATGAATCAATTTTAATGAAGGATACACTTGCTTTACTTTGTGATGAATCTGAAAGTATTTAATACCCTAAGCCCGAAGGAAAAAAGGTGTTTTTTAATGGAGTAAAAACGTGCTATATCTCTGTATTGAACATGAATTTGAGAATTAAAACTAGATAAAAACACTTTTGTTCTCATATTTTTCTCACAGAAACTGAATAAAAGCAAGACTGTATACTTCATCTTTCTATCAGTTGCTGGGATCTGCCTATAAATTCCTATTGCACATGGTACTTTACTCAGATTATTCAAGGAGGAAAAGATTCCACTTCCTAAGTCATCCCAGCTTCCAAAGGGTGAGATAAATAATTTTTTCAGAATTATGAGTTAATTAAAATCATCTTACAGCAATATGATTTAAAGATCAAAGCACTTCTATACATATATGTACAAAAAATGCCCAGGAATCTTTTAATTCCACTTGTGAAGTGCAACTGTTTCTGCAGTCATATGTATCAAGATATTAATAGTAAAAATACATGATCGTTGAGACTAAAGGTGAATGAAACTTCTTCTTGTCAAAACTGTGTCATGATATAAGTAGAAAAAATGCAATTATCCAGTCTGAATTTGAGAGGGACATTAGAATTAACACAATTGTTTCTCTGAAGAAGTGGGAGGATTTACATGTTACAGAAGAAATTAAAAATACCTTAAAGAGATTTGCTACATAAGGGCTTTGGTTTTGCTACCATTGAAATGAACCAGCTTTTCTCACTAGGAAGAAAGATTGGTTGATCACCAATGCAAAAATTCCCTCCTAACACCTTCATTTCTAAATTTGGCTTACTAATATCATCCTATGGGTTCTGTAATCATATTCTCATGGATATTTATGCATTTCTCTTAAGTAAGAACAAGGCAATATGACACACTACCTGTTCTTTCTGGTGGGAATACTGGCTGATGCCTTTATTCTCCATAGTGGACTATTTCTAAATTTTGTATGCTTTTGGAAGTAAAAAGACTAAACTGATTATGTCTATTCATTTAAGGTGGTTTGTGGTTTCTTTGGTGTTCAGTTATGCTTTATAGGATCACCTCCATCCTTTTATTCTTTCCACATCTGTTTGAACAATTTTTCCTAACTTATGCAACAAGTCTGGGGTTGTTTTGGTTTTTTTCTTAGCTGAGCTGCTTTCTTCCCTGGCTTTGCATTTGATTCAAATTATGATGAATTCGATTCTCATTACAATCATTGTCATTACTGTGATTATTTGCTGAAATGAGGAACCACCAAGTTGTCCCAGAAGATTACACACTGCATTACCCAAAAAACCCTATAGTGTAGCACCATGGATAGGAACAGATGGAGAGATGAATACCAGTGACAAGAAGCCTCCTCAGTCTCATAGTTATGATTTCTTTATCCTCAAATATAAAAGAATATCACACAAGCTGAACACTATTTAAAAACTGCTCTTGCTTCAAATGCAATCCACAGGTATGGCTCTGTATGTACCTGATTCCACTATAAGCATCATATGTATTAATGGAAAAGCTGTTTATTAAGCTTTTACAGTCCTTAATGTTAATTACTGCAATTAATGACTGTAACTGCAATTAGAGTTCAACTAAGAGTTTTCTAAACTAATAATGGGGCCTCATTAATACTGCTCATGACAGTCTACTGGGAATTATTTAACAGCCATGAGACTTATTATGCATAGGACCTCAGTTTGAACTTTCATAACTTCTCTCAGATAAATTAATGATGTCCCGCAAACTCACAGGACCATATCTTCCATTGGTTTTTTTTTGGAAGAAAGACAGTTTTAAAGCTAACTTTGCACCCAACAAAATCAAAATGAAGACTTAAAACACTGAACACATTACATAAAAATGTTCTAGATGAGAAAATCTTCTTTACTTTTCACTCTGTAATGCAGAACCCCACTTGGAGGACAAAGGCACTAGAACCAAGCTTCAAGAACAAAACAGCTAAAGACTTTTAGGTCACTACAGCCCTAGAGAAGTTTCACAACAATAAGGTAAATGATGCCTCATCCTTTCAGCCAATAATGTTCTTACAAATTTGACTTCTTTATGAGCATTCCCACCATAAAACTGCATTTGTTCTAAGAAGATCTGTGTCTGGTCCACAACAGCATAGCACAGACCTCTTAAATGCATGTCTGCAAAAGACTGTGTACATACTTGTCTCCAGGCTTGCCAGTGGATTCTTGCCTTTGAATTACTTGATCTGTCAAAGCTAAGCCTGTGTTCAGCAGCCTGTGTTTGTAGTTTTGGGTCCCTAACCAAACAAGTTTGCCAAGGGCTCCTTGGCCATTTCCTGACTTCTCTTCAAAAATTGGACCCAGTCAGTTTGATGCACTCCTCCCCTGCTCACAGATCCCTGTGAAAGTGGCTCAAACTAGTACTTGGCTCATGTTTTTCCTCAGGAGACCCTCTTCTACTGTACCTCCAGAAATGCCCACCATACGAGCACAGTTTGGTGTGCTGAGCACATAGGTTTTAAGGCAGCCTTTTGGCCTCAGTACAGTAATGATGACCATGAGCTTCCTCAAACTGGGCCTTGCACCAGACATTCTTCCCATAATAAACTCCTAATAATGTATTTTTACAAAACACTCCTTTCATAAAGTCACCTTCATTTATTTGGCCTAATATTATACTTACTGTAAGCTTTCAGCCTAGCATACATACAAGAACTGGAAGAAAAAATAGAATTCCTATCACACAATGTTTCAATACAGCCCATGAGTTTGTGAATTTTAATGAAATCTGAAATCTCACAGGGGTTTTTCATAATTATATCCCCTCGAAAATTATTTCAGTGTCACCAGTATGATTCGCTTGGTAGCCACTCTTTTATCTGCTTCGTGTTCCCTTATGAAAGTGAAAATTATGAGGGGGAAATAATCTATTCCAAAAGTTCTCAAGTAAAATCCAAAAGAATCTGTACATTTCCATCCAAAATTTTGATATTTGAATTTAAAATTTTAAATTAATTTATTCAAATGATATTTTTTTAGTGGAAAGGCTGGAAGATATAGTGCTATAAACAAACTTTAAATGCAATTTATAAATACAATGAGGTTTAAATGGTGAACTGTGAGCTGCACTTAACTCTGCGTGATGGACACATATCTAAGGTGGACACATTACCCAGGCTGGCTTTAGTGTTTCTGGGTTTTAGTGAGCAGTCTCTTTCCATAACTGAAGTAAGGACTGCTCATAGATGCCTGATCCAAGTGTAACAGAGTGGGTCTATTCAGAGTAGGTCCTGGCTGTGTGAAATGCTGACACTGAGCTGATGTGACAAACCAAGAACTTTTCTCCCATTTCTGTGTGTTTATCTGCACTGAGCTGTGTCATGTGGTAAGTCATGCCAGGTGAAGAATGCAGAGATTTCCCAGATGTGGGGACAAGGAGATAGAACAGATGTGTCACCTTTGTTGCCTGTAATGCATCTATAAATGCACTAGCAACCTGCTAGCAATTTTGTACCAGAATTACATAAAAAACAAAAATATACTGCATCATAATAAAGCAGAAACAAAAAGGTAATTTAGTCTAAGAACAAGTGAACAGGCCCCAGGGTTTAATGAGCTAAGTTACTTGAGTTAGCACAGCAAATTTCCAATGAATTTACCATACGCTGATAATTTACTCCTGGTGCATTTACTCCTCTGCCTGTTCATTGTTTGTTCTTTTGGGTTTTTTTTTTTTTAATATGAGTGGTGGTTAATGGGCTGCAAGGAGGATCAGGAGGTCTAAACTAAAGCTCTTGCTCTGCTATGGATTTCCCCCATCACTTAAAAAAGTCTTTTTATTTTTTAGACATTCCTGCATTGAGAGCTATCGTTTGGAAATGCCAGTAAGTTTAAGAAGATATTGGAGACAGTCTAGCTATGATAGCACCCACAGAAGAACTTGATTAGAGCAGGTATCTTTGGTATCTTTGGAATGAATGGTAATCTGCAGGATCTTCTATCGGCAACATTCATCAGAATTTCTGTAGTCCTAAACCACGACAGTTCTAGGGTTTGAGAGTATACTGATTCACAAAAGATGTATTGTTAGCTGAAGAAGGGTGAAAAAAGAATGATCTGTTGATTAAAGCTGGGAGTGACCCAGGATAAACAATTGATTGTGTTTCAAGCACTATGAAAGAAAGGATGTGTTTCTGGGACCATGCAGGGAAAGAACAGGTTGGGTTGGTTCACCTGTTGCTCTGTGTACAGAACCAGCATTTCCTACACTAAGATGGAACATACAAATTCTCTGCTGTTCAAAGACAGAAAAGGACATTGATCTTGACATTCAGGCTAGTTATAAATATGCAAATTTAGATGCCTAATTTTATATGCTTCTTTAATTGTATGGGTTAAGGTTATAGATAGTGCTCCCATACTGAGACAGAGCTCTGACTGTAAGTAGGAATGTGCATGAATGAAACTCTTGGCTAAATGTTCAGGAAAAGTGGAAGGTGAACAGCGATAGGATCTCTTCAGTGGCACTAAATCCAATGAAACAGTTATAGTTTACATGGTCCTGAATTTCCTATCTATCAGTAATTCTGACTGTCTTTTAACACCAGAGCAAGGTACACTGTAGCTTTGTAAACAGGTAAAAGTGGTATGAAGAGCAGATACAGAGTACAGTCTGTGTACTGTAATGCCCAGCAGCCACTAAATACTGAGGGGGACAAGTTGAAAAACAATTATCTTCAAATAGCATGTGCAAACCCACTCTGTTTTCACTTACCAGCAACAAGTCCATTTAAATAACAACATCTCAAAGCACAGAAGTAAAGTAAAGCCTCATGAATGTCTCTTTCAGGGACGACTGCATCACCTCAATCCTTTTGCTTTGCCTCTTCAAGAAACTCTTTTCCCCTGATGTGGAGATGAAGAATTAATCATCCTGTTACATAAAATGCATACTCCATGGGGAAGATGCATAAGACACACAAGAGATGGATGGATTTTTTCTAGAGTAAGGTCATCCTCAGGGGGCAAGAGCACAGGGAAAAGTGCTCGCTGAGTAATTACTATTTCAGGATCCTCTGGAGAATTTCAGGCTTGATACCATCTGAAAGTGCCTATGATTTTCAATTAACTCTTTGCTCTTGTAGATTGGTAATTACCTCAGTATATGTTCGGGTGTTGGTTTGCACTAACCCCAGCAGGGAGCAGAGGAATTGGAAATGGTTTCATTTGCCGGGTGGTCAATGTCTGCTACAGGTGTGAAGCCCAGGCAGAGCTCTCCTGAACTGGTTGTCAAGAGCAGGGGATTCTCAGATTTTGAGGAAGACCTCTACTGCAAGGTTGGGGTGAGAGACAAGTAGAAAGCATGCTTCAAGCTTATTGTCTTCGTATCTGTTTCTAGCTAGGTCTGAAAATGCCTAGCAGTGTCCTGCTGACCAGGTGATGCTGGCAGGCTGAAACCAGTGCTGGACTGCACTTTGCACTGAGACTTAGGGGACAGAAGCAAATGTTATATAAATTCAGTACATGCTGAGGCAGCAGGTACCATCAATGAAACCATGAGCAAGATAAAAGACGAGAAGATTTTTGAGTTAAAAAAAGGGATGGAAAAGAGGATATTTTAAGGTGTATCAGGTTATAAAGGCTTCACTGTGTTTTAATTACTGCAAATGAAATCTCTGCACATTCTGTAGTTTTAATTAAGTAATTAGGGAGTTTGATGAAGAATACAAGGATTTTAGAATTTAAAGTATTCTGGAGAGTGTATAGGCAGGGGAGTTTTTTTTCTCAGGTGTCTCCATATCATACAATAATTAACCTTGAGCGAAATGTTACAGGAAGAACTGAGAGCTTTTATTCATGAGTCACAAGCATAAAATCTGACCCAAAAGTTCTTTGAAAAAACTCTGCAAGGAAAGAACTTTGTCATAGTAAAGCCTGTAGCACTTAGGTCAAAATGTGCATTCAGGTATCAGGTATGGTGTAGCAGAACAACATTTATGTCTTAAAAGGACAGACTTAATGAGCAATATCCATAGAAATAAGAACTTCCGTGTTACAATGTGTTGAAGAGATAATGCAGTAGCATTTAGGTTATGTTTGACATAAAGTTTCAGATTTCTCACTGAAAGGTCTTGAAAGACATGAAAATATAGTATGAGAAAAGGAATACAGCTGTCCTCATAGCTGTCACTTCTCCCATCATTCACTGTGTAAACTTATGGCCTTCTGAGTGTAATGTCATGGGATTTTAACAGAAAGGACAAATACAACCCTATGGGAAAGATATATCATGCTCACTCTGTCTTGAAACAGCAACTGGATTTGTTATGGAGATGGGAAACCCAAAGTTCCCAGGTTAGCACCAGTGCAGAATGTGCCCCTAGAAGTCTTAAGGTGACTACATGAGTGCTGTTAACATTGTTCAGTTGGGAGAGTACTTCAGCTTTTTGAAATATAAAGAGTAATTCCATCCTAAATAACATAAACTACCTAAAATATCTTCAAAAGAGTATTTACTCAAAACATATGAATACTGAATAAGCAATATAAACTCTGTGCTGGTAGCATGCATTTGGTAGCAATCTAGTTTGTTATTAATGAATCAGTATATTTTGCTCAGTGGGGCACAAAGACGCATTTAATCTTGAAATATCATTAGTGTTGTGTTATTTTGTGGCACATTTCACGTCAAAGATTACTGCATTCACTTCATCTTGAGTAGAACGTCTAATCCATCAGTTAGTGCCATCTCATTATAGTTCCATCAGAGGTGCCTAATGACTATGGATACCTAATACAAGTTTGTAGGTGATTTCAAAATGTGGCTCAATGCACTTGGGAGGCAGCTCTCTTACATCTGAGAAAACTAAGAAAGGGAGAAAGAAAGAAAGAAAGGGAGAAAGAAAGAAAGGGAGAAAGAAAGAAAGAAAGGGAGAAAGAAAGAAAGGGAGAAAGAAAGAAAGGGAGAAAGAAAGAAAGAAAGAAAGAAAGAAAGAAAGAAAGAAAGAAAGAAAGAAAGAAAGAAAGAAAGAAAGAAAGAAAGAAAGAAAGAAAGAAAGAAAGAAAGAAAGAAAGAATGAAAGAAAGAAAGAAAGAAAGAAAGAAAGAAAGAAAGAAAGAAAGAAAGAAAGAAAGAAAGAAAGAAAGAAAGAAAGAAAGAAAGAAAGAAAGAAAGAAAGAAAGAAAGAAAGAAAGAAAGAAAGAAAGAGAAGCTAAAGCAAAGGAAACTATTAGAAAGAATAACTCTATGGCTGCTAGAAATGAATATTTTAAAATGACAGCATAAGTAATCCTTCCATAATTAAATACTTAGACAGTCCTTTATGAATGAATGTATTTTTTTTCTTACAACTATGACACCACATAGCAATTAGAATTATGTCTATTTATATCTATTGCTATATTACCAATTTTATCTACAGATCCATGTTTATGTACACTATATACACAAACACGTGGATTTAAATGTGCACAGTCTTGGAATGTGTAAATAGATAAGAACTGCATTTTTTTATCACTACATACAGCCAGTTCTATGATGGAATTAATTTTCTGTTGTAGCTGCACAAGAAGTATTCAGAAAAAGAGGAATTGACTATTGAGTCAAGGAAAAGGCAGAATGTTGCACTGAAATAAGATAGACTGCTGTGGTCCAAGTACTGCAGAAATGTCAATGCAGTTACAAATAGCCTGACACAGTCCAGTTTCTTACTTTCATTAGAGATTACAATTCTGTGAGAGTAAAATTTATCTCTGTAGTGCAGAATTTGCTCATTGGGCTAGGCTGGATCTTAAATCAAAATAAAACAAGCAGAACTGCTGGGACGCTAGTGATCACCTTTGTTTTGTACTTAGAAGTGACCCCCACTATCCAGCTGGTTTGTGGGGGTGGGGGGCTGGTTGGTTGTTTATTTATTCTTTCTGGTTGCAGTTTCCTGACAACATGAACAATCTAAATGTCTCCATCCATCCAAATTTAGGAAATTATTATCACTTCTCTATCACAGTATAAATAAGTCTGACTTCTTCTACAAACTCTGTACTTTGAGACCAGAGCAAATTACCCATAAAACCTACGGAGCCTCCATCTGTGGGAGTTTGCAAGTTTGCTCAGCTAAGAAAGGGCACAGCCAGTCTGCTCTTGGGGTGGTAAGAGCCTGCTCAGAGCAGAAAAATGGTCTTGAGACACACAGAGGGGTCTCTTACAAGCACAGTTTCTATGATTCTATAAATATGTTTGACTTGTGCTACAAACACTCCAAGTACTGGGAAAAAAACACTCCAAACTTGTTAAAATATTATAATAATTTCAGCCGGGGAATTCTGAATGTTTTCAATTTCTTGTTAATTTATTCCTGAGCTCTGAAGTGTTTGAAAACCCTGAAAATAAATGTCTGACTCACAGAAGATATTTTCTATGAAAAACTACCAAATTTACAAATTATTTCTTTGAAACTAGGAATTTTAGACCAAAATGAAAGTAAAGGCTGTCATAATTTAGAATGAATGCCAGTACTATGCCAGATTGCACCATAAGTGAATAAACAGGGGATGACGGCAACAGAGCAACAGTATAATTAACTCAGTTTAGCATTTTCAGGGTTTTGCATCAGTAGCTCTAGCAGGAAACAGGCAGCTCTGCTTTTTGGCCACATCAGTATGCAACCAGCACTGAAGAGATCAGCAATAACCAGTGAGCTGAAAAAAATAGTTTCCCATGCACACATCTGCTAATCTGAGGCAGAAGGTATTTGGCTTCATACCTATGGAGTTTGGTGTGAGCCCCTGGTAGCTTTCAGTGGAGAACAGCCCCCCTTCTCATCACCTTTGTTCTGCAGCATTAACCTGCAGCAATTGTTTAGAAAATGGATGTGACTATCTTAGTCTTGGGAAGAGCCAAAAAAATACTGATCTGAGGCTTTATTCAAGCCTTTGGATATGCAACACTCCTTCTCAGTAAGAATGTCCTGGAAAAAGAGCTAAGGACATTTCCAAAGATTGCTTTTATAAGATCCAAACTATGACTTTGTTACAAACTCACACACAGCCTAGAGCAGCAATGTTAATGTTTGAGGTTTTTCTTTAGCAAAGAAGACTATTTTAAAAAAGGTGGGAAAATAAATTTGTAAGTGGGATTTCAAACTGCTTTATTGTGTGCTGTAGGTGTTAGAATCTTTACTGTTTGGTAAATGTATTAAAAAAAAGGCACATTGAGATTAATGGGATGTTTCCTCAAATATGCGTGATGCAGAACACCTGAGAGCTTTATCTCTAAAAGCATTGGTGTAACTGAGGATCCTCAGGATAGGATTTCAGATGCCTTAACTGACAAGATGTGTAGTAATACTCATGTGCTCTTCCACAAGAAATTTAGCTTTGTAACTATGACTACTTACTGCTAGAGGACTGGAAGAAGAAAGAATCCATTTGTATGCAAAAGTGGAAAAACATGGTTTATTTTCATGAATTTGAAGTAACCAGAGAACTCGCCCACCTTGCTGTAGCCTCTGTAGTCTACCATGTTCATAATGCACTGTATCACAGCAAATTAGCTCATAACTCACTCAAATCTCAGCTCAGTATTACCTCACTGACCACACTTTGTTTACAGCAAAATCCTTCTATTTGTTTTGGTGTTGTTTTTTTTAAGAAATGGAACTTTGAATGATGCTTTGTTGGCAGATATATTTTTCTCCCAGGGCCATGAGTTGCATGGGTGTAAGCGAGGGCAGAGCTTGGCTCTAAATGACTAAAATGCTATGCTCCCCTGGCTGTGAGATGCTGAGGCAGTATATAAAAATAACACAGAGCATGAAAGCTTCATAAGTAGCAGAAAGAAGGGTCTGAGTGACCTAGCGTGCCTCCTGCTTCCCAGGGGCCTGCAGAAAGGGTTGTGTGCCTTCAGCTAGTGCTGCTGAGCGGGAGTACCCAGACCAGCTCCGAGGTGGGGGTGCACGGCTGGGGAGGGGCCACACCCAGAAACCAGCAGCACCTCCCTCACTGACCAAACAGGCTGTGCTGACACTTTGCATGGAAAAGGGTGGGATGGACCACGAGAGTGGGTGCAGGGCTGCTGTTGGTGGTGGGTCCCAGTCATTGCTCACCACCTTTCCAGTGTTGTGTCCATGCTGACTGCAGTTTTCCTGAAATGTGACAAGCAGACGAATCTTCCACGTTTTGAATGAGTTACAGCTTCTATGGCATATTGTCATAGTAGCAACGAGATAGCCTCCCTGGACAGTTCAGTCTGTACAACTGTACACACTGCATCTCTGTTTCTGTTTTCATTCATTATGCCTACTGAATGTTTCAGAACGTGTGATTTTTAGGTAAACTGAAAATGGAAAAAAAGTACAAGCTAGGTTCAATATTGAAGAGAGGCAGTTTAATGAGAGAGAAAAGCTAACACTGCAGTTCTTAAAGCACAGGGGAAATTTAAGCATAGAGTACCAGAAATGGGATTTCAGCCTTTGTTCTTAATACGTGTTGCATCTAACAATTCCATTTGTTCCACTGTTCTTCAGTGCCAGAACTAAGCAAATAGTTTGCAATAAATAATTTAGCCTTTGAATTTAACCTTCATTCCTGCTCATGGAGTCCCAATGTGCTGGTTGCAGTGTTTCAAACTTATTTGCAGTTCAAGATCATGCAACTTTTAGGGGTGAAGGGCAGTTGGAGATATTTATTGTTGTGATGTGCCAGTGTGATATGACACTCCCAATTGATCACAAGGTACTGCTTATATTCCCTGATCTGATGGTTGCATGGGACGGTGAGGAGGGAAAGTGAAAGGTGTCATTTTGAGATGAAACATGAATTTCTCCTTTTGAAAAGATTAACATCTTGATATTTTTTGAGTGGGAAGGTTAACATGGAGTTACTACAAGAAACAGACGACTATTTCTGACTGAGTAATTCTAGATACTCAATCTAGGGTTGCATCTAAAGGGGGCACTTTAAAACAGGGCACTCTAAAACCTCTTCCAAAATAAATTTCACCTTTTGCGTTGCATTGTGAAATGCTTTTATGTCAACGAGGAAAGTAAAGGATTCCTTGATGCTTCCACTACAAAACAGAGGCCAAAACCAGGTCGCTTTGGGTTGTATTTTTTAATCAGTCTTCCATTCCTAGCTCTGGTAAAAATTATGGCTATGATTCAGCCTGAGAGACTGTTGGCTTTGCCTCAGACAGGGCCATTTTTTACAATAAGGAGTTACAAAAATTCGACTAGGAAAATGCCACAAAAGAGTTCTCACACTGCAGCTCAAAGCACGCAGAATAAGTTGTGAGGATTACTGCAGAGCTGCTTTTCCAGCTAGGGAGAGGGAAGAGCAAGTTGTACATATTTGACATCATAAAATACTACTATGGCAACAACTCACTGTTTGTCTGCTTAACATCAATTTTTAAGGAAAAAAAGGGTACAAATATAAGAAACCAAATTATATTTTATCTGCTGCTCTTTTGGTGGGTAATTTTATGTCTCAAATAAATATGTAAGTTTTGAGAACTAAAAGGGAAAGCTTTGGCATTGCCAAAGTATCAGTCTTTCTCTGGGTGGTTACATTGCAAAAAATAAAGCCTCGCAAGTCACCTTGCTGGAAGACTACAAAGTTTTGAGTGATCTCAATAGTGCAGAGAAAACTCATGTATCTTCCTTTCAATTTGGAGATGGGAATATTTAGAATGAGTTTGGCACAGTTCATTAGAGAAAAAATTTAAATTCTATATGCAAATGGCAAAAAAGGACTAGAGTAAAAGAGTAATAAATTGACATCAATTGAAAAAATGAGAGGGCTAACACAGAATTTAATTGATCTCTCAGTTTGTAAAAAACATGTAAGTTTTTTTTTATAAATAAGCATTAAGTGCTTAAGAATTCAAATAGGTTTCTTACAGGCATCCATAAGCAATTTCCCTTTAGCCTCAGTGACAGATAAGTATCAAAATTTTCTGGACAGGGAGGATTGAAATCACAGAAACGGGTCTTGATAGTCTTTTACTTTTAGAAATCTGAACTCAGCTGACAAGAAGTATTAAAAATTCCACTTTTTTAAAGAAGAGAGGAAGTACCTAGACCTTAAAAAAAGATTGAATCCTTTTTTAAGGTACAAAAATGCCACTTAAATAACAAAAATATTTTCCTGCTTTTCTATCTTTATGTCCTTTACTATTTTCCCTTTGAAAAGAGGTGAGATCTCTTTTATTACTTGATATCTTAAGTTTTCTGTCTTCATATATTTCCATCCTTGACAACAATATGCAATTCATTTTTTAGCAAAATTGGACAATAGGAAAAAGTAGAATGAAAAACATCCTCACATTTTAATGCAGAGATACTGGCATATGCAGAAGTAAATGCCAGGCGCTATGCACAATCCAAGGATAATCCTTTTGTGTACTACATGAACTTGTGAAATCATTATCCCAACAATTAACCAGCATGATTAATGAGACAGGGGAAAAAAAAGAATAGTTGCTGCTGCTATTCAGTTGGTGCAGAATCTAAATGTCCCTTGACTTCATCTACTTTACTGTTTTTACTGCTGGAGTGTCTTCAATCTTTTAGAAAGAGAGGCTGCCATAAGTCTTGGCCCAGCTATTTTTGACGGTAGCAAACATTACATTGATGTTGTCACACTGTCCCAGCTACCATTCTCTTCTTCTTTCCAATGAATGCACCAGGGTCTTATTAAATAAATCAAAATTTAAAAAAAAAAAAAAAAGGGGAGAAGGGAGGGAGAGCAAGCAAGGCACAAATGAAATGAAGGCGAGTGGGCTCTGTTTGCAGGCTGTGGCCTTGCTCCCACTGGGCCCACGCAGCACGTGCCCTTTTATCTTAGTGCCTTTAAGCTATGGTGGTCTGTTCAACCTTCTGGGGCTACATATGTCTCTGCGCCAGGATAATTGTTCTCAACAGCATGAGCTTAACTCTATCATCCCTCCTGCCTCTTGACTTACTGTAAATTAAACAGTGGCTCTATTAAAAAACTGAAGCTGGGAAGTTTCAGCAGCTCTTTAAGACTACCTTTTTAAAAAGATAACTTATTTTATGGGAACTGTGAAACTATGGTTTCCGTGTGATGACATGGAAATAATTTTAAATATGTCCTTTGCCTTTTTTTTTTTTTTTAAGGCCTCTGAAGCAAAGAACAATCAGAAAGAAATTAGATTAATGGGGAAAGAAGACTAGACATGGACAGACAATATATGCATGGAAAACATGCAGGAAGCCAAATTCCCATTCAGAGTTTGCCAAATTACCCACAACTTCTCTTTCAAAGCCCTGCTAATAATGCTCCATTGTATGCAAAGCCTGTAAGAATAGAGTTAATAACAGTGTATGAGTATCAATTACACATTATAGATGTAAATCTTACAAGCCCCCTCTACTCAGTAGGAAAGGGGCTATCTTTGTGCCATGCAGAGTCGAGAACACTCTGTTAGCACTGAGAAAATAATAAAAATAGTAATAATAGGCAGAAAGCCTCTGCAGTTCAAGTCACATTTTAACTGCTTAGTCTAAAACTCAAGCAATGCAAAGTTTTCACAGATGTTGTCACCCTAATCTGTACTGAAAATGTTCTTTAACTCCTTAGAATCCCTTGGATGTCTTGTTCTTTTTACATGTATTTGTCTTTTCAAAAAGAACAATCAGGAAATTTTAAACTTCCTCTGTCTTCATCCTAGTGCCCTTCAATTTCATTTCAATTTAAATGAAAATTTTTGAACAAAGACTTATGTTCAGTCAGATGACATTTTACCAGCACTTTTTATGTTGGCATCCTTATTCTATCTCTGGAAGTACCTGCGTTGAATGACTGATTTTACTTTTGGAAAACACCAGAAGAAATTTATCTTTTTTTCAGAAGAACGCAAAGAATGGCAATCATTGAGTCATAATTTTTATGTTCTTGGCTGGAATCTGTCCAAACTGGGATTTAAGTCAAAGCAGATAGCATCATGTAAGGATTTAGCTCTGTCAGCTGGACAACTGCAATTTTCAGTGTATGCATTAGTGTAAAGCTGTGTGCTGGGGCAACAGTGCTGATACTGCTCAAGATTTTAGGTGTTCCTTGCAGAACAACTATGATCTCTCATAAAGACTTTGTGTCTTCTGTAATTCTGATAATTGTTTCCCTTAATCTACAACAAAAAATTACTTAGTCTGAAGGAACACAAGTTTGCTACTTCTTCAGATGATGTATCAAGATGCTCTGCAGCATAGCAGGATTCTTTACTGAACTACTCTCCTTGGGTCCTATGCTGGGCTGCAGAGGCCCCATGTGGAATTTAGACAATGTATAAGTGGTGTCTCTGTGTGTTTCTTTGAACTCAGGACTGTCAGAAAGTTGTTGTGTCCCTTTCAGGCTTTTTATGCCAGTGATTTGAGGTTAAGCTCCAAAGGGAGCTTTACCAACAGATCTTGAAGGCTATGTGAGATTCTTGCCCAGGCTGCAAAGTCCTCAAGGCCAATTCGCAATCTGAAACTTTTTTACCCACCCAGGTTTTAAAAAGGGCTGTGTTGGCCTAAGCATCTTCCTCAAACAGGTCTCAAAGTGTGTTGCATAGAACCTAAAATAGTTCCAGTCACAGAGTGAAAAGGTGTTTTGGAGATGAATTTTCTAATTTTAAGTAGCGGTTACTGACCCACACAGTGAAGTTATAATTTCTTTACTAGCAAATAAAGACTAAAAGTTCATTATTAAATTTTCCACACCCTTGGTATGCTGGTATCTGTAAAGACAGCGTGTTTCATTACCTGGTTTTTAGCAGAGGCAGTAAAAAGTCTGGTTCACTGATTCACAGCTATTATAATGGCATTCCCATCTGCTGTAGATGTTTATGGAAACATGTATTTACTAGAAGTATATACATACATACTTAAGTACGTGTGTAACAGTAAACCCACACTTAGTGCAAAAAACCTCATGGTAAAATGTCCAAGCCTACAATGACTACTGCACACCTACAAGCTGAACAAGTTGTGGACACCCATGATCCCAAAGCTGTGCAGATCTTCCTTTCCCAGCACTTCAGTATTTGAAGCCCCACAATGACATATCTGAGAGTGACATGTACAACCCTTCTGTGGGACCTTCAAAAGAGGGTGGCAGGACATGTTTCTAAGGAATTTTAGGAGGAGCTGTGAAGCCCTTCAGAAAAACCAGAAAAAGAAAGGTCACATTCCTTTGGGCCTAGAGCAGAAAGGTAAAACTGGACTTGGCCTCCCTGGTTGTCACAGTTCAATGTATGTACTGTCTGTGTGCCTGGACATGCATTCTGAGCTGGCACCCTGCTCCTTGCTCCTCTCCATCACAACATCAGGATCATTCAAGGCTAACAGGAAGGCACACAGTCTCTCATGTGTTAGCTGAAAGACCAGCCTTTGGCTCCTATCTTAACACTGTCTTGTTCCTAATCAGTGCAGATGAGCTCAGAGATCTGCAATTAGACAGCTGTAGGTCTCCTCTGTGCTAGTCAACCCAAATATTCATGACTAGCATGTAAGACAGGCCAGATTTAAGCTACATATTTTCTACAGATTTTTTTCTGAGAAAACATTTGGCCTCTTATATTTGCACATTGCTGTATATGTGGAATTTTGGCGTTATCTCCTGCATGTAGCCTCGTTAGGTCCTCTCAGTTGGCTTTGTTTAAGCATCTGATTCATCGAACAGCTTTGCACAATTTGGGCCTGGTGCAAAGCCAGTTTAAGTCAACACTAAAGCAAACCAGACCTTTATACACTCTGCTTCAGGTCTTCTTTTCCCATGTCTCAGTTTCTTGGTCCTTCAGAGTTTTTGAGGTACAAAGTTTCACTAAAAGGCTGTCTAGTCCTATTCAGAGCCTAGTTTTCAAGGACTCCTTTATCACTTATTTTCCTGAGACAGAGGCAGACTGTGGTTGGTGCATTTGGACTATAAAGTTAAGTGAGCAGAGGTCACCTACAGAAGTGACCATCACAACCTGTGAGCAACTGGAGCGAAAGAGAGCAACTCACAACTTGACCTCTCCAAGATGAGAGCAATCCCAGAAGACCACAGCAAGTTGATTTAAAGGTTTCAGAGTGTGAAGCTGAGGGTCCAGCAGTCTGTTTTGTTCCCAGTGTCTGGGTGCACTGGGGGCTCCTTCTCCTTGCTTGACTACCAGCTCCTGTCACCCTGGCTCAGACTGAGCACCCTGCCTTGCAAGGGAGCCTGAAGGGCACTCAGGCAACAGAGGGGCCCAAAGCAACAACAGCCTTCATGTGCTATACAGAGACAGGTTTCTTCAATAATGCAAAACTCTTCAGGGTGCTGTGCAGATATACCTTATACCTTGAGGGACTGTTTTAGCTTTAGCTACTGCAATATGGAAAATATTTTTTTAAAAATCTGTTGTTCTACAAAGCATGGTACAGGAATCAGGAATTTCTAAGGCTTGAAATTCCCTATTCATGTTCTGTCACAGATATTTGGTGTAAGTTGAGGCAACTCACTCTGGTGTAGTTCAAGGGAGTTTACATTCCTGTTCCTATGGACAAGATTGGATTGCAACCTTTGTCTTCAGAGGAAGTTTTCTTCCTCCGAATCAGTCTCTTTATGGGGAAGGGGGGCTTAGTATGGATTTATGCATGACGTTAGGCATTAACATTAAACAGCTCTAGCCCAAATCCTTGTAAATAATAATAGCTGTTTAGAGTATAAATGAAGTAGTAAAACTTACATTTTAAGAGCTACTTGGGATGTAGCCAAAGTACTAAATAAACAAACCTTACACATTTAACTGTTGACCATACTGAGCTTACTGAGAGGCTAAATCAAAGGAAAACTTCCCCAACAAACAAAAATCCATGCAAGGCTAGACAGAGAAAAAGAGGCTGCAAAGTTGCAACAGGGTGAAATAAAGTAGAGGCTCAGAAGATAGTTAAAATGCTACTCTTGTCTCTAGCAAGAAACCTGACTACAGAGCGGTAAGAATGTCTTTTTATTTCCAGAGCTTACTAAGCCTGTGATAGATGTGTATCTGGAATATATTTCTTCTTGTGTGAACAGACTACATATCACTATCATTAACAGTAACTCAGCATGTTTATCACAGTGCATTTCAAGGAGGCAGGAAAACACACAGGTTACTGTTATAACACTGCAATAAGTCATAGAACTATCAACTTACTCATTGTTTTTAGTGTAAATTTCATATTTCACAAGGTTTTTTTCTCCTTAGAAATGGCTTATGCAAAACATAATAGAAATATATTGGAATGCCATGCCTGAGTCTTGGTAGCATTTCTGCAGATCAGTTCAAAGCAAAGAGTATTTCTTCACTCGAATGTGTTATGTTGACTGAATAATGTGTTAGTGCAGTCAAGAATACAGTATTTGTCATCCCTGACACTTTGAGAAGATATTTGCTCAAATAGAGTTCAGCCTAGTTCTGCAAAATATTTGTTGCTAGGCTCATATTCACTATTTGTGGGCAAGGTTGGATGCCTCTATTCTTTTTAAATTTGTTCCCTCTAAGACACCGTTCAGGAGTCTCACTGTTTTCAGCATTCAGATTTCATATCAGTAAGAAGTAATTACCTCCCTGAGAAAATCCCCTTTCGTCCTGATTGAGACTGTGTCACTGCAGCAGAAATGTTATTCAGCAGCCACTGGGCATCCTTGGTGGTGACATCTGTTTGGTTGTCTGGTGAGGGATTGAGGTATAATCAGTCATATAGGTGTTGAATAGTATTGGCTTCCTGACAGACCATCAGAATGGCCATAGAAGCAGTTTAAAAATCAGCCTTTTTGTTTCTGCCACCCAGTGAAACACTGTAATGTCTGGAGAGCAGTTTTTCTTCCAGTATTGCACAAAACAGGACAAGACATTATTTCCAAGACAGAAAAATAATATGCTAATAGGGGAAAAAAGGAAGAAATTGCTTTGCCTATCAGTTTTTTCTTCACTGATTTGTGAGTGACCAGCTGACTAACTCATCTATAGCATCAGAAACAAAGAGTTAAACCATCCATCTTCTCTAGAATTTCTAAATGAATTACATATTATTGCCTAAGATTTAAATGAAGGTAAGGCAGAGCTTACAGTTCTATTGTTATCAGTTAGTGAATAAAAGATGAAGATTAGCATGATTAAGGAGAAGTGAAACAGGGGTTCAGCAGTATTAACACAAGAGAGTAATTCTCCTGGACACTACTGGGACTGTGTCCATGACTGAGGACAGAAGAATTATGCTCTAAGGAAAGTAAAAAGCAGACCCTGTCTAACCAATCCCCTAGGGGAATGGGAATTATTACAGGGCATGCTGTTTTCTCTTGTTTTACGGGCATAGGCAGCCACCTGGAAAACATGTGAGAAAACCAAAGCAACTGGCATCAAATCTAATGTAACTGAGTCCAGACTAGCAGGTGAAGATTATGGGTTATTTTTTGCAGAGCTGAAAGCAGGGACATAGTTACTGAGGTTTTGTGTCTCAGAACAAGACTCTTAGTAAAGAGGAGTTGATACACTTAATTTTCACTCAGGGAAGAGTATATGGATAAAGGAAACTGAAGGAGAGATTTGGTGGGTATAGCCTTGGCAAGAAAGCAAGCAAGAGAAATTTGGGGGATTCATCTCACATAACTGTAGGCACTACACTACAGATGGCTGTATTAGAGCAAGTCACCCAGACTCTCTTTAAAGTCAGTAGAAATAAATAGTTGCTTTTAGAGTGTAATTCATCTTAACCTCGAGTAAACAACTAAAATGTCAGCGACTGTGCCCCAGAAGTGTCTGTTTCTCTACTTTAACCATGCAGCATTGCTCAGATGAGACTGTGCACACGATAGATGGAGGTATGGATCATCCCATGAGGTTTCAGAGGGACAGCAGGAACAAGAGACTGACAGGGTGCTGCACACAGAAGGGGGTGCTCGCCCATTCAGCTCTCCACAGGCAGATGTGGAGGAAATCTGCAACTAACCCAGCATTTCTCCACAAATTTTAATTTCCATCTTTGCTATCATTTGCCCAATACCTCCACCTCTGCAAGCTGTACATAGAGGAAAAACATATCATTCTTTCTTGATTGTTATATTATTTAAAAATATTAAAATACAAAGCTTCTAATTATAACAGCATTTCAGTACCCATCTTCCAAAGTTAACATCATTTATTTACATGTAGACCTAGGTATGCAACAGCCTTGCCTGTTATAAAAGAGGCTGGATTCAAGCCACAACCCAGAAATGAATGCTTTTGCACTCAGTGGTTTCATTGCAAGCTTTGCCTAATGAGTTCTCCAGACTTACTGCAGGCACTACGCTCAGCTGGGTTGGTATCCAGACTTTATAGCTGCTGGACTTGAAAATGTGTAATAAGATCTTAAAGCAGGGAAACTCAACCTACATCAGATAGCTAGCAGGACATATTTATTGCACAAGTACACTTAGGATCCATTAGGGTCTCCATTAAGACCAGTATATTGAAAAGACTAAAGAAATGGCAGAGAAACTGTTACTTACTTGATGTTATGAACAGCATAGGCAGTACCATAAACTTACAGAAATAGAAACATAAATCATAAGAAAGTTATTGTTCTTTTGGTAACAGGAAGCTAAGAAAACATGTTTCTCACACTTTTTCTGAAGGTATTTCTGGCTATGCAACTATAAAAACCAAGACATTACAAGGTCCTTGAAGTAAAACTACCTGATGATACCATTAAGGAAGATATTTCTTTACTGACCCTTTCTCTAGCACTTGAATTTAGATTTAGCTGCTGTATAATACCAGAACATTTTGAATTATACAATTCAGACACATTTTCTGTGACTGATACAAAGCTTCTGTGAGTTATAAGAAACTGGTGAAGCTACATGACAAGAAAGAAAACTCTTACATGGTACTTTCAGAAAGCTGTGCACTGTGAATGTTGCTTTCCCTTCAGTGTTTCTTAAAAAAAAAAAAAAACCAACAAAGGAAGATGTGATTCTTTAGGCCTTGTTCCACTAGATATTTCGCAAGAACTTAAAAACCAAAAGGACCATTCACTCCTCTATCCCTGTTCTGCAAGAGGCAGTAATGTAAGAGAGTTTCAGCCTGAAACAGTGCTAAAGAACCAGATATTTAGTTTTTCTGACTTAAAGGGAACAAGAATATTTTAATATTCATTATTTTCAGAAAGAGAAAGAAAATGCATCATAATGCTTTTTATTGTGTACATGCCAGAAAGGAAAATATCACCCTCTGAATATTCCAGTCTTAAAACTCATACTAGAAATGATGCTCTCCAGCCTTGCCTTCCTGCTTCCCAGCAGTCAGCTGAAGCCTTAGAGCTCACATTCACACTGCTACAGTTAAAAGCCAGTCTAATCCCTCACCAATTTATATTTTCAGCTTTCAGAACTTCCTGTGGCCATGAGTTTTACAATTTATGTGTTGTTTGAAAAAGTGCTTCCTTTTGTTAGGTTTAAGTCTACTGCCTAATAACATTTTGTATGACCTGTTGTCAATGTGTTGCCTCTGCAACTTCTGACTGGCAAAAACCGATTTTATATACTATTATATTTCTCCTTACTCATTGCTTGAAGTCATACTTTATTTAGTCTCTCTTCCCACAAAAAGCCATTCAATAATCTGATTTTTATTGCCCTTTTCTGTACTTTTCCATCTCTACTCTATAATTTTTGTAATAGTGGGACCAAAAAAGCACGTAGAATCCAAGAAATGAGTGTGCCATTGATTTCTACAGTGACATAGTAATTTCTATTCTGCTTTGCTCTTTATTCTTATTCTGACAATTCAGATGATGCTTTTTGCTCTTGTAACTATCAGTAGGCACTGAGCTGACATTTTCCAAGAGCATTCACAATGAGTCTAAAATCTCTTTCCTGAGGCTTATTAGGTAATTTAGAAGCTCTTGAAGTATACATCCGGTTAAAATTGTTTTTCTCACATGCACTGAACTTAGCAGCACTGAATTTAATCTAATGTTTAACCACTTGGATGGTTGATATTGTGAGATGTAGCTGTAACTTCTCAAAATCCACTTAGGGCTGACTTTGCCACCTCACTATCCACCTCACTTTTTACTGCTCCATCTGTAAAACCTATCAATCTCTGTCTAATTTACCAGTGCAGTTAATTTTTTTATTAGCACAGCTTATGTGAAGTCTTGGCATAAATTGCTTCAGGGATACCTTTAATGTACCTTGTTTTATATTGTAACTTTTTCATCATTGTGTATGCTTAGTCTTCTGAGACAAGACCTGTCTGAACATTTTTTTGTTCTGTAATTTTTCTTTTTTTTTTTTTGCTTTGCCCTCTTTTATTTCAAAACTTGAGTTTCTACTTTATGAGATAATATACTATGAAATATAAAATAATAATAAGGGTCTAAAATCCATTAATTAGTGAAATGGATTCAGCATTTAATAAAGAGGAAAGTGAATTAAATAACGATAGACTGCCTGTCAGAAAGCAACTAAAAGATGACACCAGAGTGTATTCCATATACTACTTCTTGTACCAAAGCTGTAGAAGTGAAAACAGGCTGCAGCCTACCTCCTAGGCACAATCTCCACTCACAGACAAAAAATTCCTCAGAAGCCGTGCCACTGCACAACTTGCATTTTCTTCATTCTTCAGAAGCACAAACAGCTGCTTGAATTATGACTTTAAAATTTTAAATATGTACAAATTCTCTAGGAATATGATATTTCGAGCCAAAAACCTTCCTGATGCACTAGGACTTATCTGAAGCCTGCATTTCATTACAAATCAAAAATTGCAGGAGCTTTTCAAAACTGAAATGTTCCTTGTTTGCTGTTCTCACTGCTGTTCTCTTCTTGTCAGCTCTGGAGAAATTTTGAAAACTTCTATCTCCTTGATTCTGATGTAGATTACAGAGTGGGAGGTTTTGGTACTGCAAAAACAAAGTCATTGCTTGCCTACACTATAATGAAAGCTACTGCATGAAACATGACTATCATAAGTGATGATGGCATTATCTAAAGCATTTGGGTTTATATTTGATTTTAGTGATTGTGCTGATTATAAAATAAAGAGTTCAATTCTAATGATATGTATGCATTCACTGGGGAAAAAACTTTATTCACTGCCACTGTTCCTTTATGCACTGACATTTCTGAATCAAATAATAGTTATGAATTGTTGGGCCTGATACTCCTCTGGCTGGGCAAATTAAGAATAACTCCAGAAAAATCTATGAAACCAATATAATCCTAAATTTTCTTTTTGACTGTTCATGCATATTCTCCTTCCTGTTGTTTTTTGCTTCTTTTCTCCTCACTACAATTTGACTTGGGGCAATTTTGTACACCTGTAACTAACAAAAACAAATTATCTCAAGTATATCATGGGAAAAAATATGTAACACTACATCAAGAAGAAAGAGCAGTCTCATATGGGGGGTAAAGCAGATCTATGTTTCATTCTTCTCCAAATGGCCTTCCTCTGCAGTTGGCATCATCCAGTTGGGACTGAGCTTTTACACAGGATAGATTCTATCTCATCTTCCCTGTTCTGCAGTGACTATTTTTTTCAACACTGATGATAAAGTTCTTGCAGCTCCAGTTCCTGTGTTACATGGCTATAGGAAGATACCATCTTTGTGTAAATGAAAAACAAAATTTTTTATCTGTCATACCTACAAAGAAGAGATGGAAACACAATGCAGGTGCATCTTAAAATATTACAACCACAACTGTTTTTGAAAGTCAGCAGGTTTTGTAAACATAACTATAAAGCAAATTTCATCATTTCAAGAAGAGGGCGAAGATAGTGAAAGAGGTCCTTGGACCTGATTACAAACTTACCAGCTGCACTGTCAACCATCAAGAATTTTCCAGTGTTTTACTTCCTTCCCTAAAGGGAGTATAATGTCAAACCTGCGGGTTTCTAAGCAGGGATGAGTACAGGGGAATTCTGAGCTTTAACCCATAGTTTTATTACAAGATTCTAAATGTTAAGCTTCCTAATGGAGCTCTCACACTACTGTATGACGCGGTCTTTTTTTTTTGTTTTATCCTTCTACTTTAGAGCACAAAAACTTCTTTTTTAGAAGACAAGAAACACAGAGGGCATTTTTCATCAGATCAAAAGGACTGAAATACTTTATACTGTCACTTCTCTGTCTGTTGAAGTTTGTCTGTGGCACTTCAGAGTCTTTTATAGGGTGCTTTTTCTTTATTCTTTAGTGGGGTAGCTTCCCAAAATGTCCTTCCCATTTTCCATTTAAGAGGTGTGAGGGATGAGTAGATTTTGTAGCTGCTAAAGCTATTTATTGTTTTCCTGGATGTGGATTATATTTTGTTGCCTATAAGAAGGCAGTCATGGAAAGAGATAATATCATCACTTAATATTTATGAATGGATAGTTTTCTTTTAATGGTGAAATCGATACTTGTCCCTAGAACAGTTTGTTTATTTCTAAAACAGAACAATGAGCAGGATCTTCAGATAGCTTTTCAGGTTCCATAGATGAAAAATATCTGCTTATTAGCTCTTTTTTTTATCTAGCTTTTCGGATCTTGTTCTTGAGCCAGTTACAGAGTGTTCAAGAGAGATTATTCCATAAGCCTCTAGTTTTATCATATTCTCCTTGGTTGTGCAATTAATTTAAAGACCTATTCCATATTTCACTGAAGGTTATACACATAGATGTGGTTATGGATATGTGCATCTGTGTGTGTTTATTTATGGAATTGTCAGCCTGCAGAGAATTGCCTGTGACGTACACAGATTTATTTATCTGGTTATTTGGAGCATAGTTTCAAAATAATTGCCAGGTGAGATTGAGATTTTATTGCTAGTCCTCTCTATTTCACAGCTTTGCTGAAGTGGTTTAATTATCAGCTATTAGAGGTGATAATTCATGCACCAAATCTGAAGGGAGCATTAAAAAAAAACCAACAAAACCCTCAGTGCGCCTTCAATACTAGAGAGAAGAGTTCTGCTTGCTATTTATACCCCTCAAACTTGCTTTTCCCATAGCAAATAAGACGTGGTGTAGTGCTGCCTCTTTGGGATATTTTTTTTTTTTTTTTTTGTCATTTTGTCATTTTGCCATTTTGTCCTTCAAGTTGTGCTCGTTGGCTGGGTTTTGTCAAGGGGCTGGTGGCTGGTGGGCTGTGTGACACCACAAGTGGTGCTGCAGTGGAGACACAGGCTCACTGCTGATGGCTCACACTCCCCCAGCCATCTGGCCCTGGGGCAGAGCTGCTGCTGCTGGTCCCTGGCAGAACACCAGCCGTGCCCTCTAAGGGGGTACACAGGGGATGCCTCCTGATGCTTGGGCTTAGGACTGATGAATACATACAAAGTGCTGACCCTCAAAGCCTCCTTCAAAGATAAAGTACTTGGGCAAGGTGTTTAGCTGAAGCTGTTGGATGTGGGGATAAAACAGGGGACATGGCACCCCCACAGGAAAACTGCCATGAAGAATATATGAAAGAGCAGAAATACATCTTTGAACTACAGAATAGTATTTTGAACTATTCTGAAATCATGACACCAGTATCTATGCATCCTCCTTGGAACCATGTTAGTCTGATGTTTATGAAGTTAAAAATAATGCCATAATCTTACAGACGTCATCTGTGTCTGATGTGAGGTATTGGTAACATCTAGTACACTGATAGGATAATACATGTGAATAACTACCTTTTTTTTTTTTTTTCTTTGTTGTTTTTTTCTTTCCAAACAAAGCTGAATGTCTTCTAATCCAAGGCTTCTCAAGCCAGGGTGGCTCAGGCATCTTGGTTTTCTTTTGTTTGTTTTATAAAGCTGTATGTACCCTGAAGATGCACTCTCTATTTTCCTCCCATGTTCCTGTCTTGTATTCTTTCTCGGCTTTTCTCTATTTACAAAACAAATAGATAATCTGCTTTCAGACCTAAGGAGCAGGGTGAAGGTCTTTGTAGATTACAATTACTTCAATTAAAATTTTTTCTGTGTTAAAATAGTAATGCTTTGCATTAGAAAGTGTCTTATCTGGAGAAAAATTGGTATTTTTTCTCTGTCATAATCATTTTGATGTAACCTTATACAAGCATATGAAGTAATAAAATTATCACTATGTTTAATATCTTAAAATTCTTAATTAATTTTAATTGAAATGTCTTCCATTCTAAGCTTCCATTAGAAAAAAATTAAATCTCAGATATCATTCCCTTATTTGTGTTGAAGTCTCAAATATCCAAAAAATATGTACTGAATTAAAAAGAAAGAACACTAAAACAAAACCAAGAAGTAGAAAATCAGAAGTAGTTTATACTTATAGAATAAAATATTTAAATTAATAAAAATAAGATAAAAACTAAAATAGAAGGAACAGAATAAAAAATATACATAAAAATGAATATAAGCTTAAAGTATTATTTATGATTAAAAGGAAAGCAATTAAAATAAGAAAGCCAGGAAGGTCACATGACTTCAGTTTTAAATTTATTGATATTACATGTCAAGAAGGCTTTTTTTTAATTATGCATATTTCAAAATCTCGATTTCCTCCTGGCTTTCTTTGCTTTTTTCCATCCTAAAATGAAAAGACATCTCCCCAGTCAACCTTTTCTTCTATTATATTTCAAAATATGGTTTAAAATAATATTCCCTATTTCTCAGTTTCTGCAGTAACAGTCAGTGGAATTGTGTGCTACCATTTATTTGTTCTTCTGACTAGCATTTGAGAGAAAGAGACTGCACTGAAAGCCCTAATACAGCTTCAGTGACACCAAGGACTCCATCAGCCTGAAGTGGCCATTGAGGGATCCATTGACCGACCAGAGGAAACACCACAACTGACACATTTCTTCAGTATTATTGAAGACAAAGGGCAAATTATGCCTTTGACATTAAACATAAATTATGTGCTCTGGATTTTGTTCATATGGATTTGGCTAAAAACCTTGTTCATATTGGATGATAGTACTCTGAGTGTGTTTTAAAGTGGTAGGGAAAAGGGAAGCAGAGGAAAAGTAGAGAATTTTTGGGGTTCTTCTATGGATAAAAATACATTTTTATTGACTCATTTTACCTCAGATGAGTATGTTGGGAGGATTTTTAGTTTAGCTTCTTATTGCAGCAGATGGGGATCCCAGCTGCTTGTTTCTTTCCATCCTGACAATCTGGTTATATCAGTTTTTCTAGCAGCTTGCACGTTGAAGGCTTAATCACAAAGAAAGAGGCTAGAAATATCCTTTCTTTAGAAAACAGAACTGAAGCTAGAAATCAATTTCCACCTTTTCTTCTGACTGGGTCACTGGTAGTGGTGATACCCACTAAGGACATAGGTTAGATTTGTTAATAGGAGGGTGATCAGAGTATGCCATGGATGTCTCTCTTCTCATTAAGTAGCCTATAGTCCCCTTCTCCTACAAAATATAGGTGACCTTCAGTCCAAGAGCTTTCTTATCAGATTGGGACAGGGCAGTCTTTGCACCTCTAAGCTGAACCTTGAAAATTTGCTCAGTTTTATAAAATTTGAGGATTTTATTTAATACCAAGTCAAGGTAATTGGTCAATATGAACTGTATGGCTCAGCCTCTTAACCCAAAAGCTGTAATGACAATTTATTTAAAGGGAGACCTGATATTAAATTGCAGCACTGATGGCTGTTACTCCCTAACCAATTGTCTTTACTGACTTTAGTTTTTCTCTTAAATGAAGAGTGATTGTTCCTAACCTAATGGAGCAGAGTCTAGATGGTATTGAATCAGGGAGAAAGACAACAGGAATTACTGAAGGATTTTGAAGAGTGAAAGAAGAAAGGGACAGTGAAAAATTTTGAAAGGCTAGATAGTCACATTGAGAGTATCTTCTCCGCCTGGGAAAGGAGATACATAAGAAGAAAAAACCCAAACAACTGCAAGACTATTTTCATGAAGCTTTGTAGAGCAGAATTTCATAGTATTATAGGTAAGGTCTTGAACCTTTCTTCAGCTTCACATTTAAAATATAGTGAATAGTCTAAGGACTGAAATCTAAAAGGTTTGTTTAATGAAATGTTTTCCATAGGGCCTTTGCAGAAATGGGAGGAAAAAAAGCATCAACTGTAGTAAGAGGAAAGATTTGCAATTAAGTCATTTATCTAATGATACAAAGAAATCTCTCTCTCTTCCATTACATTCTCTTTTCATGCTAAGCAAGACATTCAAACCAAACCTTTTACAGCAGCTCAAGAATTTAAAAAAATTATTTTTTTCCCATTTTTGAAACATTTAGCTTGGGTAAAGCATTCGAGGTCTGTTTTTTGAAAGTCCTGTGGATTCACTGTCATAAGTTAAATTGACAAAATTTGTTTCTTTTATGTGGAAAATTCTATATAGTGCTGTGTCTTCTGAAATATCAGGTGATAGCTATCTTAGAATGGGCACTCAAGACTAGTGGAGATTTTGACCTTTATACCTCTGTGCTGCTGCTGCAGTGTGTTCAGCTCCCCAGTACTGAGCACTGGCTGGAACCGCAGGCAGAAAGGAGCAGTCCTCTCTCCAGAAAGTGTTTGAATAGTGTGGAGCGTGGGGCCACATATTAAATAACTCTCCATCTCCATAACACTCTGCTTCATCTTCTCTGAGAGGTATATTGGGCTTTAACTGGATGAATGTTGCTGCTACGAGTGCAGAGCGAGTGCTAATTCCTGAGGGGGCTGTTGGTAGCCTCTTTAGAGCTGTAGTAAATAATGACTAAGTCCATGAATTACACAGAGTTAATGCACTGAGGCTTGTGTTCTCTATATGCCTTGTCCTGCACTGTGGCTGGTCTGCTATTTACTGTACTACTCTGCAGTTTCAAACAATGTTTAGGCAATCTTCGACCATGAAGAATCTCACAAGTGCTCTCCTCTGTTTGCTGAAGCCCAAAGTGTGGACTGTTGCCCAAAATTTGACTGAACTATTCAACATCCTTTACTTTTTCAGTCTGGGAAAAAATCCCATGGGAGCTGCTTTGCAGCAGAGCCAAGGTTGATTTTCTTGTGTTATTTCACCACTTCCAGTTCTAACCTGAAGTGGAAAACATGTTGGTGCATGAAAATTTGAAGATGATTTCCAAACACTTTCTCACTAGTAAAAAGGTACAGTCTGAGCTCAGATTAGATTCCAATTGCTCTGCTTATTTGTCTTAGCTTAGTGAAAGATTTGTCTCTTCTTCTAGTGTGATAAATCCCAACGAAGGCAAACGTAGTCTCCAAAAACAGAGTATACCTACCTGTGGAGTGGGAATCACTGTACCTAACTTTATCAGTTATCTTCTCCAAGTTGTCTATGTTCCATCTTCAGGCAAAGGAGAGAGAGGAGCATTTCTAAAAGCTGATTCATCCCATCCTGACTGTTTAATGCAGGTGAGTAAATTGCCATCTGGATGTGCCTGCCACTTGCTTTTTCTCCTTGCACAAGCTCTAGAGGGAACCTAGGTAATCAGTTTAGACTGGACAATTTTTAAATGAATGAAGATAAGTGTGATGACTCCTATCCTCAGGTGTGCATCTGTGTAAGAGAAAAAGCATGGGTGGTGGGAGAGATAAAAGATGGGCACAGTTTAAACACAGCGTGAGAGTGATCTTACAGTCTTTCTTTATGTGTTTGCTTATCTAGTGTCTGTGTGTGGTTTTGTTTGTGTGATTTTCTTTTGCTCCAGAATAAACACAAAAAGGGGTTGCAGGGCAAATTATTTTTCCAATCAGCAACAGGTAAACCTGCCAGCCATTGGATGCTGCTGAATATCCACCCAGAGGATCACCAGCATCTTGGAAGTCTCATGGCTAATATTTCAAAGCACAGACTGGCATCATGTTGCATGGCACCTTAAGGGTTCCAACGGTTTGGAAGTGAAATCACTTCCAGGGTTTCTGTGATTTTCATGTGAAATTGATTTTATTGGATTTATTTGATCAGGAGGCACAAGTGTTTCCCAGAGGAGTATAAATAAACATGTTACTAGAAACTGAGTAGATGTGATGAACCATAAATTTGGGAAGTAGTGGCTGAATGTTAGCAAATTTTATGTAACTGCAGTTATTTTATAAGGTTTTGATTTCCTGCATCAGTTCATGCTAGAGAAAGACAAAACACTTTGAAAGGACAAATTGAATGAAATTCTGGTGGATGCCAAACCCCATCATTTTCAGAAGTACATTCCTGGTTTTGAAATCTATTAATATCTTGTGCTTGAAACCTAGAGACATTGCTTCCTCTGACTGATTAATAATTTTCTTTGAAATGTTAACATTTATTATTTATCACTGATCCCTATTTAAAAGCCCATTTTTCTCCTTCAGTTATGACAGTGGAAAGCTCAAATCTATTACGGAGAAGCCTGTAGTCCTCAGTAGCTTTAATTGCTTGGCTGTGGCCTGCACCCCCCCTTGCAATACAGTGTCTCTGTACAGAAAAAAATGAAGTACCAGCTTCTGATGCACCGTTTTTGAAAGAGTAGACTGCTTGTCTGCTGGAAATGCTTCTGAAGAACAGGGTCCATGATACTGCTTTTTCACACTCCTGACCACAGCCTAAAGCCGTGTGGTCTTTCTCACCTTAAACCTCATTTCTAAGCTCTTGAGGGTCTTTGCCATATCCATCACCAAAAGTTCTGATCCCTGACTAGAATTTTGAGACACCATGGATGTGAATAACAAATGTCCTTTATCTTTACAGAAAGTGACTAATCTTATGGTGGTCTTTGCTCGCCTTCATTGCCTCATCCATCAAATTCTTACCTACCTTCATGTTTAAAAACAAACCCACAGAAACCTAATCATCAGCAAAACTCTCTCTGAGAAACAGAATGACATGAGCCTCACAGAGCCATTGGAAAACAAGCCCATTGTGTTTGCTGAGTTTCATCTATACTTAGCATTTTTGCCATGACTAATCCATTCTTTCACTGTAAATTTGCCATGGCAAAACGACACGCCTGGAACTTTATACTGAGCTCCAAGCACAGCTAAACCCTTCACACGTGCTATCAGGGAGCTGCTTGCTTTCACCACCAGAAAGGTCATGCCAGAATGGTCAGAATACAGAATAGCCTGGCATAGAAGGAAGTGACATATTGTTATGCAGAAATCACCCTTTCACTTGTGTATGAAATTACAATGTCTATATGCATCACTCTAAAATAAGACCAAACCATATGGAGAGATTTTAACCTCCATCCCATAGCAAAATTGCATTACACCATTGCAATTCTCATCTTCTTTTAGCTCTTGCAGTTACTGCAGTTATGTGCACAAACACTCTGCGGTGTTTTTTTTTCCTATTGCTTAGCTGAGTTTTCATTCTCACGCACAATTCTATGAGAACAATATCACATCGAACTCCTTAAACTTGAACCAGCAAACAACAGAAAGAAGATAATGTTTAACCTCTTACACACCCATGATAGAAAATCAGAAAAAAAAAATAAATGTGGTTATTTGGCCTTCCATCTGTTCTGTTTTTCCAGAAAAATGAAAACCATGATCCTGGACACTGCTGTGGTTGCTTGATTTGACATATGTTCCCAGTTTTTGTGAGAGAAGGAAAAGTACAAATGAAGTTCATTAGACTCTCTCCTTTGAACAGTCCATTTCTGTTCAGACTATGGAGAAAAGAAGCTCTACTCCTAATATGTAGCAGAATACCCAAGCCAGACTTTTGCAATGAGTAGAAGTTTGGACTTTCTTTATGACCTTTCTCTTGATTAAGCTTCTGTGATGATAATGAGAGAATAAATCACCTCTGTTAATTATGAAGTACGAGCTCAAGTGTTTAGCTTGTACAACAGAACAGAACAAGAGCACAGCCTAATGTTTCCTGTGCATTGGAGATACTTTCAGCTTCCACCAGGACCGTGTCTTGGCAACAAACCGTTAGGGGATGTGCTGTGCTCCTACTCAAGGAGCCCACCTTTCCCTACTTGCTGCTGGGGGTTGCACTCATATCTTGTGATAGTTTGGAAAATGTACAGCACCTTTAAAATGTGCTGTCACAGATGGTTCATTGGACAAGTCTCATGCCCTGGCTCACAAGCAGAGGAGAAATTTACGTTTCCTACATTTTTCCTATAGCTGCTCAGCAGAGGTTAGGACAGAGCCCCAGGCATGTTCTAAAGCTTCACTAATGTTTTCCATATCTGCAGAAATAGGGCCAAGTCCGAGTCCCTTAGCAGTCTATGGTGAAACTCACTTTGAGTATTGGGACAGATACTTGGCCTATGTTCCTTAGTTTGTGTTATTTTATCTGGTAGTCCCTTGTGCTTGAGGAATAAACCATTAAAACTGGATTTATATATCCCCTAAGAAAGAATGAGAACTCAGAAAACAGAGAAAAAAGAGAAAAAAAGAAACCAAGCTCCAAAACACTTTATCACAGTACTGACAGCCTACAGAGGAGAGAAACAGGGTAGCTGTGGTGTGCTCTCAGTCTTAGAGGAGTTGGTGAGGGAAACTGAGCATAAGGTTTGGCAGGGCTGCTCTGCATTGCTGCGAGGCAGGGTGGAGCATCCTGCACTGGGTCACACGGTGAGCAGGACAAACTTGTAAACTCTTCCTCCTTCAGAACATACCAAACCAGTGAAAGCATGCATAGCCTTAAGCTCAACTGATACATGGCAGTGAGATACATTCTGTGATAGCTTGCTTTGCTTTCTTCATTTTTATTTCCTTTCCTGATGGTAAGTTTCAACTTAAAAAAAAAATATTACCTTTATTTAGATTGCATAATATGCAATTTTATCAATCTCCCTTCTCAAGGGTGTAGGGGAACTGATAAGGTCCAGCTCAACTGGCTTGCTGCTGTAAGATATTGAAACTGGCATCAGCTGGTGACTCAGGAGGAGGGACTTTGAGGCTGCCAGGTGTCCCTCTCCCTATTGGCTTCCCTAAAAGCTACAAAGTGTGGTCAGTTTATTTTCCATAAAGGACCCTACATTCCTTGACATCTTGATTAAAGTACTGCACACTGGGGTAAGGGGTGTGTATGTGTGGGGTTGTGGTTTGGCTTTTGTTTTTTGCTTGCATAGATTTATCTTCTGTTTGGAGCTGCATGAGCTCACTCAGAGCAAATCCTATTCTAAGAGGTGGTTGCCAGGAATACAGTAGAGGATGTCTGTTACTCCTAGAATTGATTTGTTATCTTCATTTGCCCACGTAGTCAATCCTATCATCCTAGTCAATGATGATGCAGAGGAAACTAGGAAAATATTTTTAGGGGTTTTAGAATGTGATCAAGCTATCATAAGCCTCAAGACAACTGGTTCCTCCAAAAGCATCATTGTTTGGGCTTGACTTGTGGCTCTGTCCTGGCTCAGGAAGGGAAGTCTGTCCAATACATCGGGGCTTCTCAGGGCAGAAGTTATCTCCAACCACCTGGGAAGGTGTCCAAGGGTGCCAGTTGTGTGACCATGGGCCCATGGAGCACTGCCCCACTCTGAACTGCAACTCCTCTGTCTTCACTAAGCTTCTATCACCATTACAGTCAGACCATCCAAGTATTTCAGCTAAATCTATGTGGGCTGAAAAGTATGTGAGTCTTTTTTTTCTCCTCTTTCTTTAAGTGTGCATGTTATTTTGTGTTCCTGTTAGAGAAGGCAGATGGAAAGATTTACGCCTTGCACTTGAAGCTGAATGTGTTGACGTTTACTGTAGACCTTAGAGACTTTATGTGTCTCGACTGTCTCAGACTAAGCTTCAAGGAAGTCCTTGCCCAGACAATCTTTCTCTCCTCAGAGAAAATTCTGCTCCATTAGGACAACGGAGCTGATGCCAGATTGGAGTTCTTTTTCTCTGAAGTTTGTACCGAGCAAACACCACAAATGAAGTCAGTATGCCCAGAATCAACCCTGCATATCCCATTTAACAGAATCATAGAAACATAGATTGTTTTGGGTTGGAAGGAACCTTAAAGATCATCTGGTTCCAACATCCTTCCATGGACAATGTTCACTAGAACAGGTTGCTGAAAGCTCCATCCATCCTGGCCTTGAACACTTCCAGGAATGGAGCATCAAAATGTCTCCATTCCAGTGTCTCATCACCCTCACAGTATTTTTTTTTAATATCTAATATAAACCTACCCTCTTTCAATTTAAAGTCATTCCCCCTCATCCTATCACTGCATACCCTTGTATGAAGTCCCTCTCCAGTTATCTCATAGTCTCCCTTTAGGTATTGGAAGCTGCTATAAGGTCTCCCTGAAGCCTTCTCTTCTCCAGACTGAACAGCCCAGGTCTCTTAGCCTGTCCTCATTGGAGAGGTGTTCCAGTGATCATTTTCATGGCCCTCCTCTGGACTCACTCCAACAGTACCTCCTGTACTGAAGACTTCAGACCTGGATGCAACACTCCAGGCTGGGTCTCAGCAGAGCAGAGCAGAGGGGCAGAATCATCTCCCCCAACCTGCTGGTCACTCTGATGCAGCCCAAGATATGGCTGGCTTTCTGAGCCATGAGTGCACATTGCCAAGTCATGTCCAACCCCTCACCCACCCATACCTACCCCAAATCTCAGAGCTCCCCTCAATCCATTCTCTTCCCAGCCTGATTTTGTGCTTGGGATTACCCTGACCCAGGTGCAGCATCTTGCACTTGGTCTTGTTGAGTTTCATGAGGTTTACATGGGGCTGCCTATTGGGAGGCTGGTAATAGATTCTCTCTCCTCTCTGCTGATGTGCTGCATCCCAGCAATGTCATTTTTACTGTGGTTGGTATTTGCATGAAACCAGCAGATTTCATTGAACTAGATACCTCTGTTGTGAGTTGAAAGCAGGCAGGGGTATCAGATGTGGAGATTTTCCTAAAGCAGGCAGGGGTATCAGTTGTGGAGATTTTCCTATCACATTTGTGATTTTATTTTGCAATATATGTTTCTCTAAACAAGCAGAGAGATTAATTTTCATATGTGAAAAGATTTACTACCTGCAATATTGCATTGAAGTGGTAATAATTTTTGACCACTCTTGGAGTGAAATGTTTTAGTTCATATTTTTAAAGACTGTGAGAAAGTCAGAAATCATGGCAATAAAATAAAGCTGTTTGTTAGTCAAAGCAGAATGTTATTAATAGGAATATATTACAGATAAGGGAATAATTCAGTCACTGTAGTAACTAAATGTTCTTGTTTCAAGGGCAGGACTAAGGTGAGGTATTTTTTTTTTATTTCATGTTTATTGTGAACCTGTATATAGCAATGTTGAAACAGGAGGGTACTGCCTGTGAAGGCACATGGAAACAGACAAAGGGATGAGAATTGATATCACGTTATGCAGCCATGCTGCAGTCTTTTCAAGAAGGGCTGCTTTTATAGTATTAAATAAAGTCAGCCACAGCTTATCCTCTGCTCCTTAGGGCAAAGAGCCTGACGTAATCCATCTGCATGGTTGGCACTTTGGCCATCGCAAAATACGGTGGCCACTCAGTACCTTTCCTGGGCCCCAGCTTCCCCAGCACCCTCCCCTTGCCCCCAGAATCGATTGGGCCAGATTCCAGGTCAGTGCAGCATCAGCCCCAGAGAGCCACGGGCAGCTTGTGACAGCCTCATGCCTGGACCCTTGGCCCTCTTCCCTGTGCTGATGTAATTATTTTTGAACTTTCCAAAGTAGTGGGTATTGACGTCTGCATTTGTTTGCTATTTAAAAAAAAAAAGGCCACTGAATATGTGCTTCATTTGCATCCTCTTTTGCATCTTTGGTGTCAATCTATATATTTTATCTTGACATTCAACATGTAGATTCCTATGTAATGTAGGTTAGTTTATGTACTGGGATTTACTTTCAGCCACAGCTCTATGATATGTACTTACAAGAGACACTTTTCTAAGTTTAAGTGTCCTCCTGAAATGTGTGCAGTGAAAGGGAGATGGACACAAAGAGTCCTTAGGGGTAAGTAAAAATAAGAAAAACCGGGATTTTGCTCTAGAATAACGATCTGGATGAGCTTATCCTTCTCCATTGACATAACAGAGAGTGTAGGAAGATTGACCTGGTTAGCTGAGGTTAACCACACGTCCTGGGATGCTGGACATCCCTTACTATTGCTTTCTGTGAGATTAGTTTCACAGTTAGAATAATTGCTGTCGGTCACATTTTATGTATCATATTTCACATTACTGTTATTTTGCACATACTGGGTCACATTGCCAAAATTAATTAATAAACCACAGTTCACAGCCTGTCATCTCATGTGCAGCTTCAGGTGGACTGCTCTCTTCTGATACTTGCCTTTGGAATGTGTAGTGTCCCAGTGTAAACAAATAAGGTTACTTATGTAAAAAAAAAATGTTCCCCAAAGGGAAGAAAAGGTACACAGTCAGACTTTTAGTTTATTGTACATGTTAAGATCTGATTATTAGAGATACTTCTACTCAAATTAAGGTGCAAATGAGACCATATGCTGAAGTCAATAGAATGGATTTTATTTAACAGTAATGTGAGATAGAAAGAAATAGAAAAGAGGGGAGATGGGGGAAAAGAGAGTGAGACACATTAAGTAGAAAATAGTCACTGCTGCAAGGATCCAGACAGCGTCCCATTGGTCCTCTTTGCCGTGGCTTCTTGGGGTCCTGCAAAACAGAATTCGATGGGTTAATATACCCTCAGGTACACTGGGAACACCCAAGCACCTCCCCTGGAGGGGAGAGGTCTATACTGTCCTTTGCAACACTGGATCTTGCACAGTCCTCTGGTGGAAGGCCTCAGCAATCAGTCTGGGGAAACTTTGGGGATCTTTGATGGTTTGTGACACCTTCTAAGACATGTCAGTGTAGTTGTGCCAGTTATGCCCCATCAGGAGGGAGGAATACCCTCAAGCCTACCTGTGAATGTCCCTTGTGAATTTAACCTTCTGGGATGGGGGGAATGAGAGGAGGAGTTTTACAACTGAGCCGGTTGTGTGAGGGGGGAAAATTGGCATAATTGGCATGGTAAAAAGCGCCATCCTGCCTCTGTAGGGTTTGCTTCTTATGTGGCTCAAAACCCAACTTGTAACTTCTGGGAGTGGGTTATGTGGACCAGAGGCTTCACCACCACGCACCCAAAATCTCTCCTCCTTCCCCTCAGTTGGGCAGGGGGAGAGTGTGCAAACCTGGCTTTCTCAAATGGCTGACTGTTTTGATTCATTAACCATTAACATTTCAGTCTCTCATAGTCCAAATTCCCAGAATCCAGCAGGAAGATTTTGTGGGGGGTGGGCCTTGGTGGTTGCCACTGAGCAGTTGCTCCTTTGCACAATTTGCTTTGCGGGCAAAGTCCTTTGGTGATCTTAGCAGTGTTTGAGGCAATTGTGGTCTTTAAGTCTTTAACAGCCTGCTTGGAGCTAAGTGCATTACTGAAGAGAAAGCATCATTTTCTCTTTTCCTGCAAAATTTCTAATTCTAAGATGTTTAATTTTATACCGTCTAGGCCATTTATGCATGTAGCAAAATTATTTAGGAAAAATTTGTAAATGTGAATGACCCATAACGCAAAACAATAACAGTGATTCTGACAGCAGGAAAGGTATTTCAAAAGGTGTTTCACATGCTTCATACAATGAATGCTCTTTTAACTACGTTTGATTAGCTGGATTAGATCTCCTCTTTCTCTAAGAAGAGAGGCGTGACATGATACATAGGGGGGGACACAGTTCAGACCATAGGTGAGGGAGAGAATATTGTTCAAGTTGAAGTAGAGATATGAAGCTACATCTCTAAACTGCATCACAAAAATTTCCCATGGCGGTATCACAGAGAAGATAACCAGCTTAGTAAGACTGCATACCCTTCTCAATCCTATCCCCTTTGACCTCACTGGCATAACTGGATGTCAGCCACAGAGTTGATTCTTTAAGTTTCTCTGCATATGCGCACATGGGATTCCTGTGTCTTTTTTTACTGAATGCTACTAGCATTATGAGTCTTATGAAATCCTGTGGATTCCAAAGTACTGCACTTGATAGGATTAATAAAGACTGCCACAAAATTGACATTTTTTACTGACTCAAAACCAGTTTTATAGATTTCCACTTTATTTTTATGTCTGACACTTTCCACGGCATGATGGATAATGTTACTGTGACAGTAAATAGAGTTGGCAGTAGAAAGACTCCTCATGGAAGCAAGATTTTTTTGTTAATGGCTCATCTGTTGGATATCTCTGCAGAATTGACTCCAGGATGTAAACCTTTTCATGCTATAACCAGAGGGTCATGTGATTTCACCTTGCAGGTTTAGCCAACACAGAATCACAAGTCTTGTGCAAAAGTTATGTTTATTGCTGTCCTCTGAAGAATTTTCACTACATTCTGACTTCGTGGGGCTTTTGACTTCAAACTTGCTTTCCAATAGTTATCCCTAATGGTTGCAGGTGTTTCATTTGAGTCAGCTGCAAACCAAAGAAAGAAGTCAGTTGCAGAGAATAAAGAGATTCTGATATTGAGCCAAAAAATATTAATAAAAACCGAATCATATGGTAGAGGCTGCCCAACTTAACTGATTTTACAGAAAGACTTTGCAATAACCAGCCACATTATAATGTATTGTCTGTATCCAGATGTTTTGGCACCACAGTAATGAATGCTAGGGATATACAGAAAATTCATATTAATTAGCAGTAAAAATAGATGACTGGAAAAAACTCTCAATAACATCTTTTCAGTAATCCTATTCCTTATGAGTTGCTGTGGGGCTGCCTGGACCAGTCTACATGGGAGGTTGTAACTGCCACTACCATGCAGAACTAAGGCTTAAAATTATAAAATAGAATAAATATTAGTAGATTAAAATTTGCAGAATGATAGATTGCAGATAGATAAACTTGAGAAAGTGCTTATTTATTCCTTATGGAATGATGGCTTAGCCAAAATGTCCTGGGAATAAATGTCTATACTCCTCTTTTTTACAGCTGATTTTGTCTCAGCAGATGGTGCCACCTGATGTTATCCCAAGGCTTGTATGAAAACAGTCAAGGGAAGCTCAATGTACTCATATGCAAAAATGATTAGCCAACAGTATGATGAGTCACCACACTGGATCTGCTGTGTTTTACAAAGTTCAGCTTGTGACCTTTTCAGTGTAAATATGATGGAAATGTGCAAGACGTCTACATTACATATCTACCTTAAACCTTGGATTCAGTCAATTTACCTTCAGCTGGAGGTTTGATGAATTTTATGAAAATTGCAGTGCTCGAGAAACATGTGTATGGCTTGACAGTGCTGTGCTCCTCATGAAGGTACCCTTTCCAAAGTGTTCCCTTTCCTAAGCTCCAAGCTGAGCTTCTAGGATCCACATCTTGGTATAAATCCCCAAATGAGCTTGAAATACCACAAACTGGCTTTTCAGAGGCATTCTTTTTACTTAAATTCATATTTTTCTCTACCTGGCTACAAATAACCACAGTTACTAGAGTTAATGGAAAACGAAGACCAAAGAGGAGTGAATGTAGAAACCCAGGCAGGTAACGAGGTGAATATATTCCTTTTCTCAGGGGGAATTTCTTTGTTATTTTCTCTAACCTGCACATCTGCTCAAATAATTAATCTTAAAAGTTTTTCTGGGTTTATTTTTTCTTTTCATTGGCACTTCTACTTATTGCCAAATAATATTTGGCATTTGAGAAGAACTTTAACTTAATGAAAATTTCTGGGCAAAATTCTAAAGTTACACACACTGCTGCACAGCTGAATTATCTCAATTTATGCTTCGTATATCCTCATATTACATAGAACAAAATGTCATTTATTCCTGCTCAATTATGATCTTGACTTTTTCTTCTGTTCAGATTAATGAAAGTTTTCCCAAAGAGTCTAGGGAGATATTATTTTAAGCCTATATATATATATACACATATATATATAACATTCAAAAAGACCTTCTAAGGTGGCATTATTCTGATAGTAAAGGTATGCTTTTCCATGAATCATCACAATTATTTGCAGTTACAGGCACAGAAGGTTCAGCATTTTTATATATCCTGAGCACATATTTATAACTTGATCCTGCCTATGAAGTCATTTTGCATCATTTTCCCCTTGATATTACTTCTGGTACAGTGTCATTTTCAGTAAGACCTCAGGAAGTGCCAGCATACACACACTCATGAATTTAAACTGTCCCTACATATTAATTAATTAATTATTCAAATTTTGTTTCTGTTCTTTATCATGGTGGCATTTTTAAAGGAGCAAAACAATGAAATACAAGTAGCAGCAGTACACAAGTCAGTGACACCTGTTAGACTCATAAAACTTCTATCTAAATACAAGGAAGAGGCAATTATTTAATTGGATTTAGAATCAGCGGGACTGAAAGGAAAAGGTTAATGTAATCTAGTGATCAAAAATCTCTTGGATTACCATTTATGAAAAATATCCATATATATTTTTCTCTTTAACTGTAGGTACTGACTTGCTAAATCTGTTTTGAAACATGTGAGATTTGATTTTTCTGTAGCTGATCACATTCTGATAAACACTTGTTTTTGAAAATGACAAGAATGATGTAAGAAGCAGAGGCACTGCATGAGCTGAGAGGAGCTGGTGCAAGATTTTCTCAGGTGAAATGGCTTATGTGATGATAGTGTAGACTAAAGGTTTTTCACCTGTGAGTGGGATTTTGAAGAGTTGGGAAGGGTGTTCAGGGGCTTTCTTTGGGATGATGCTTGTCAGCCTTTGGTTGGTCACAGAGCATAGCTGCAGCCAATTAAAGTGAGAGTGAAGGCACACTGGGGGCTTATTTAGTGCTGGGACTTGCAGAGCAGGGTAAAATGAAGAGCTGTGTTGTCATATTGGGAACAAATAGTCTTGTACCTGAAGGGAAGTTTGCCTGATTATGTTCTGTGGTGTCTTGAGGGCTGAAAAGTCTAAATACTTTGTGTTTGGGTTTTTTGCTAATTTGCACACGTATTCATTTGTCTTGTAGATAACATGGAGATCTTTTATTTATCTGATGCAAATGCCTGAGCTTCTAAACTCTCTCTTGCCTACTTTCTTGTGTCGGCACTTGAGATAAACAGATGACCTAGAGAACGGTAGGATAGGCCTACCTGCTCCTGCCCTCTCTATCCACTGTTTTCAGGAGTTACTAGCTTGGAGTCTTTCTGAAGCAGATATGGCTTTCCTGAGGGCTCCACAATTCAGCACCCAGGGCATGAAGATCTACCTCCTTTGTATTAACTTCAGCTTCGCTTTTCTCCTGAACATTTGCAGTGGAATAAAGAGTAAACGGACACTTTCCAAACACCCATACTAGTAATGACTGTACACATTTTTTTAGTCTACAGGCTGAAGACCCTTGGTCTATTTAGATATTCCTTATACAGAAGTGGTTCTCCATTATGTTCCTCGTGGAGTATTTCTTGGGTTGGCAGTTTTTTTCTACTTTTTAAGAACTGGAATCAAGTATAAAGCGTAATACCTGGGACACTGGCAAACCATGGATTTATTCAGCAAGATTGTGTATATGCTCGTCTTCTTGTCTACTCCTCTCCTAATGAGTCCTACTATTTAGATGACTTGCTTGATTGTTATTAATCAGTGAGGTGATAGATCCATGAAATTACCTATTATAACCCCATGATCCCATTACCAATTAGCATCAGTCAGAGAAATGGTGTTGAACCAGATTTTATGTGTGTTTGGTTAGGCTTTCTCCATGTGCATTAACTTACATTTTTCTACACTGGTCAATAAATGACTGATGAAAGTCACTCACTCCTGTAAAGGAATGCAACTCTTCAGAGGTGGACCTCAGCTCTGCTTTTGTGAATATTTTAGAAGACTTCTAATCTTTTCAGATCTCTCCAATCTTATTTTCTGTGACCTATGTGAGTAGGGAGACAAGAATATTATTACTGCACTAGTGGCTGTCAGAAATAAGAAATCTAATTAAGTTTGTCTTCTAGGGGTGTATTCTGTCTTGGGGAGGTAGATGTCAAGATAAAGAATAGTTAAAGTGAAAATAACAGTGGTTTTGTCTGGTTCAGCAGCATTCCTAGAAAAAATAGAGCCCTTTTGTCCTTGTGGCTGCAGATGCCATCTCCAGAAGCTGCTGCAATGCCAGCCTGGCAGCAGGAGGACAGTGCAGGGTCAGCGGTGAGGGATGCCAGGGGACACGGGTGAGCTGCAGCCCATCAGCCACAGAAGGGGCAAGCTGTAAACAGCCACCATGCCTGTAAGGTTCTTCCAAGAACTGTGGTTCATCTCTGCACTTTTGGGGTAGGCTTTTGCCATGTCTCTCTAAGGTGTAGGGCCTGGAAAGCTACAGGGCTATTGGCATTTTCTCTTTGGTTGGTATTTGTATACAAAACACGTGCAAAGAGCTGGGTATACAGTGTGACTTCTTGCTGTTCAGTCAGATTCAGAATTTTGGTTACAGGCAGCTCAAACCTCAGTTTCTTGCACATCATCTCAGGCCAGAGGCAAGAGCTATTCAGGACACTTCTGTCAAGGGCTCCTCTGAAACTCTCTTCCACCACTTCAAATGAAATATGGTTCATTAAGGCTTTTTTAATCAGTCTCTACGAAACACAGTTTGAAAATATGAAAAATGAAATGAAAACATTTAATTTAAAACATTTAAAATTAAATTAAAGTGCTTCACCAATTTTGGAACGTTTTGATTTGTTTTTTTATTTTATCTAAAGGGGCCATTTCTGATTGAACTTATTTTGTCTATATATTAAAGATGTTCAGAAACTTGAAAACTAGGATACAGTGTTAGTGTTCTGGAAAAAAAAAGCCCTAATCAGACTATCATAACTTTCTGATTTTTTTGGTTTTTTTTTAAATCAGGAAACATTGAAATGTTTGTTTCTATTCCAAAAAGGGGAAGAAAGAGAAAATCAAAATGGCAAAATTGTCTTAGCTCATTTCTATATGTGGAAATTCCTGGCATAGTCCCTGAGCTCCTGCTGAGGCTATAGTCAGCACCTTGAGGTTTACGTGGTACAAAAATTCTGTAAAGGTTTTAAGGACATTAAATAAAGCAGTTAATCACATTTCTTTTCCTTACAAATTATTCAGATATTTGACAGTAAAATGCCGGCGTGTTTAAAAAATAATAATAATAAAAAGGCATCCTGTAATCTTAATATCACCAAGGGGAAAAAAATCAGTTCTGGAAGACCTCAGTGGCCAAAGAGATACCTGATTTAAACTCTAAGATTAGTTATGCTGTAGCTACTCTTTGGCACCTTGTTCTTCCAACTACTGTGGCTGAACTATTTCAAACAATGAAAACTGTATCTTTCTGTGGACCTCAATTTAAGAACAACCTTTCTGGATTCTGCAAGTTTGAAATAACTTCAAAACTAAGCTAACAGTGCAGCAACAGAGCCCTGAGCTTTGGGACTGATGAATAGCACCCAGCAGGCAGAGATGTGCTTGCTGGGGTGCCAGGTGGATGCAGTAACCTTGGGCTGGTTCACTGCTCTTACTAGCTTTGTGCCTTCACCACTCTCCTGCTGCCATCCCACAAGCCCAACATTGCAGGTGATGCTAGACAGACAACTTTTGGTATGCTCTCCTGTGTCCCCTGCCAATTTCTTGTAATTAAAAACCCCAAAACTTTCATAGGAAGGTGTTTCAGGATGTTGTAATTAATCAGGAAAGCTATTTATGAAGGCTGAAGTGCTGAAATACATGCACAGGAGACAGTATGGAGATGACACAAGAGAGGTCCTTCCATTCTCAGCTGGTGCCTAAAAAAAAAAATAAATTACTGCAAAATGGCTCGTCCCCAACACTGTCAGTTAATGTAAAAAAAAATTCTGTGGTTTTTTTTTTTCCCTGTGTTAGGATAGTATAATGATATTGGAACTATATTGTGAGTTCTACTTTAACTATAAAAGTGCTTCATGAAGAGGCAGGTGAAGAGTCAGTTTTATTTTTTATGAGTCATTCTGTTTAGCTGTAAGCTCTGTCATACACTCCAGTGTTGAAATAATTCAGACTTTTCTCTGAGAAGACTATTTATCAAAAGAATGTGCATGATAATTCTGATTAGAAAAAAAATCTGAAACTTTTTAAACTTTTAATGGAGAGTTATATGGTGTGATTTCCTGTAATAATAAATAGTAGAACTTGATGCCTAATGCAGTTAGGTCTCCCATGTCCCTAAATTTATCTTGTGCTTGACACTGAATTTGTCTTTTAAGTGCTGCCTTGTGATTTATTTTAAAGTCCTTCTTAAGTCTGTCAAGCTCTTTTGTTGTCTGGACATCTGGACAAAGTGTTGTCACCTGCAAATACTGATATGTCTGTTTAGCTCTTTTCCAAACAGCCTTATTAACTGCAGTTTCCAAAACAGCTCACCAATTTTTCACTGTAAGTTTCTAATTTGGGAGTAAGTTACATACTTCTATCAGCTGCAGTTTTGTCAATCACTTTCTGAACTACAGCAGAGTATTCCACTTTCTTTCATGATTACTTTGTTTTCCTAATTGGTTCCTGGGGAAATACTTTTTCAATTAAATACATTGTCTTTCAAGTGAACTTATTTATGAAGTGGTCTTCATCATCCATTGTTTAACACTCTTGATGCATTACAATAGATTAGAGAAGTACAATTCTCCTTACTAGAAGCTCTGTCAGCTTAGCCTCACAGCATTCTCATTTTGGTGATTTTCTACTCTTGTCTTAATTGTTGTTCCAAAAACTTTTCTGAAGATTCATAGCATGTAACTCTGAGAGTTCCCTGGTTTCCCTTTTTGGAGGGAAAGAGCAATGTTTGCTACCCTGCCATTCTGTGTTTTTTTAATGAGCTATTCTCTATTCTTTGTTAGAAACAGCAGCTATGCTTCTAAGAGATCTCCTGGAGGGTTGCCATCAGTCAGGTGACATGCTGCTCTTTAATTTATCAGTTTAATTTTCCTACTCTTCTTATTTTGACAGATCAGCCTGACATAGTGTGCTCTTTATTTCCTGATAAGGATAGAGCTTGGATAGGTATCTTGGCTGTATTTTCTATGGTGAAGACTGATATTGAATCTGTGGTGTACTGTAATGCTGTTCCTAATATCTAAATTCAACTTCTTTCAGCCTGTCTTTATGGTTTATAGTCAGGGTCTGTGTTATTCTGTCAAATTCTGATTTGGTCATAGGTTTCTGAAAAATCTATTACATCATGACGCTATTAGAGTGTCATGCAATGCAGTTAAGTGGCTTCTGCTTTAAAGCTGTTGTCCTCAGTATATGGACACATAGGGGTTCTTTCCCAATACAGGCAATGCACCTACTCCTATTTAATTCCCTTTCCCAACAGTGGCTGTGACCTGTCCCTTTCCATTTCACCCCAGCTACCCTTGCATTTTGGACATCTCTTGCAGGTATTTGCCTGACCGAAGCTCTCCCTGGCTCTTGTCAATATTTCTCTTGTTCCATTTCAAAGGGAAGTCTGAGAACTTGGAGAGACTGTGCCAGCAATCTGCATGCACTTTGGTTTAAGGTGGGTACTATTTCTATGCCTAGGCGTTTCTTGTGCACCTTCCCTAATGTCAAACAGACTTAAACCCTCCCTGGACACCATCTGTCCAGATGTCCACTGATTCCGTATGGGATACCTGGTGTAACTTGTCTGGTTCCTGCTGTGGGCACACTGGGTCAAAGCATTTTCCCCAGCAGACTGAACCTAACTTACATGACCATACTTCACTTTTTCTGGTATATTATATTAACATGATGTAACCTCTCTGAAACATTTTTTAAATGCTTGCTGCCTCTATTTGAAATATGGTCATATTGTTTAAAACAAAATGTTTAAATGAATAATGCGTTAATAAAGAGCGACCTTTCAATTTCCAAAAGTCTAAGTAGAAAACAATTGTACGAGGAACAGCTTTTAATGGGAAAGTCAGTTTTATGCCGATAGCCTATGTGAAAAGAAGATGGCATTATTTCCTGCAAAACCTATTACTGTAGAGGGAGATTGTCATTTATCCCAACACAGACTGTGCAAAGATCAATGTTTACCCTTCTCTGAATCACATATAAAACAAATGATGTGAAGAGAAGATTCACCATCTATTTAAAAACACTGGTTTCTATTTTGGACATAACATGTAAAATTTCTGTTTAGCAATTTCAGTTAATTGTTAGATTAACATTTTTGGGAACAGATTGCAAACTTCAAAATGGAAAAGATCATTTTAGGGAGGGAACCAAGGCAGCTGTCAGTGAGCAAAAATTAACATAAATTTGCATAACAGATGTACAGTAAGGTGTCTATGACAGACAATCGCTGAATATTAATGATACAGACCACGACATCATTTGCGTAAATGCTGTCTGCTGGGTATTGAAGCTGCTGCGCTATTTGCAGAAGACAAAGGAGCGCAGAGCTGAACAGATGCACCAAATACATCGATGCATCTTAATTTATGACATCCTCATGAAAGACCTTGTGGTGCGATTTCAGGTTTTATTACAAATAATTCGGAGATAAAGGAACTAAGTAATTATCTTTTCCACTACAGTCAGTTCTTTCAAAGGGGAGGGAAGCTTACTTGTGACAACCATTGTGATGATTTTTTTTTTTTGTGGAAAGTCTCTTTAAAAAAAATACCCCCATTACAAAGAGTCAAATATTCATCATCATTAAAAGATTAGCGCATATTAGCATGCTTCATGGGACTTGCCACCTAACGTACCGTCACCACCACAACTGGAGTCCTCCAACAAAAAATGCATCTCAACGACTCTGCAAGGAGAAAAACTGGAGAGAAAGATAGAGATGATACAGGCTGTTCAGAAAAAAAATTACTGATGTAATGATGTTTAGATGACTGTTAATTAGACTTCACCCTCAATCTTTCCTGCCCTTAGTCCTTGTTATAAGCTCCATGTACAACTGAAACCACCCAAATATTTAAAGGTATCTATAGATATACAAAATATTCTTACTATGTTATTCCTGCAGCTGGAGAAACTGATGTAAGTTATTTGCTGATAACAGAGAAAAAGAAAAAATTTGGGTCCCTATATAATGCAGTAAAATTAATGAATGAGGAAGGGATAAATATAAAAAAATAACAACACCAAACTAGACTTGTAAGCCATGTGTATAGAAAACCAGGCAAGACAGGAGATACTTCTCTTCTGTGCTATTAATTTATTTGGGCCTTAATGGATTTCTCTCCAAGCCCATGCTACCATAAGAAAATGAATTGCTGACATGATGGATCTGTTGGTTGCACATATAGAGTTTTATGTGCATAGTATTCAATTTCATTCTTGTCAGCTAATCAGCAGCAGCCAGACTTTTTATTTCAAGGGATTTCCTTTTCCTATTTGAACAGAGAATATAGCCCAGTAATCACTCTGCAGAGCCACTCTGTGAGCTGTTATTTCCACCTGCTTTTTCCTCAGAATCTCTATCAAAGCCCTAATCCAGTAGCCTGATAAAATCCTTTCAAGGTCCTGTAGGGTCCATTGTGAAACTGTTCATCTGAAAGGATCGTGAAATAACAGGAAACTTACCATGTCCCCAAAAGAGCCATATGGTAATTATTTTAATGGAACCTTACTGTATGGCCAGAAGGCAGTTAACATGTTATTTCACATTTTGTGTGAAAGAATGGAAAAACTGCAGTCTGACACTCTTCTGTCCAATTTTGCTCCCAATGCCTTTTACAGAAATGCAGCTTTATTCTGTGTTTCAGTACATTAACAGCAGGTGATAGGCTGATGCCCAGATATGCTAACAAGAGTTAATAGTAACAATCTCCTTCCTTTTAAACTTTGTCTGCATTTCCATTCTAACTTCTCCTGGGGAAAGAGATGGAGTGCTAAGTGGGGAAGGAGAATGTCCAAGGTGTACAAAATAGGGATGAACAATGGAACTGGAAACTTTCTTTGATGTGATGGAGATCACTGTGCTTTATTGCCTAAATAACAGGAAAGGTCTTGCTGACTATGAGTGGCTCAGCATTTAGGTGGTGTAAGGTTTTACACAACTGTAGGTAAGCAAGTTGTTGATATTCCCTCCAATAACTTCTGAGCCTTGTTGATCAACTTCAGTAAACACTGGCAGAGGAGACAAGCCTCGAAGACAGCTGAGGCAGCACTGAAAAAGCCTGTTTCCCTCCTATGACAACTACTTTAGGACTCTTCCTTCTAGTCTGCCTTGTTGGACTACAATTTTCTTTTCATTTTGTGAGTAACCAGCTGGCAGAGTTCCTTGGGCAGCAACTTGGCCTTATGTAGCTTGCAATGAACTGCATCTCACCTGGCTGCGGCGGTATGTGTCATATGAAATCAAAAGAGTCAGGGAAAAACAAGGTTATTACAATGTGGATGTTGTAGGAAACCTGCAAAGATAGCATTTGTGTATGTTACAGCTGTTTGAATGCTTCAAGTTGAAACTCAGACTCAGCCATCCCCTCTCCATACCAATCACAACAATTTGGTCTCAATCATGCTCATACTTATTACCAGTCTGGTTGTTCTCTTGTTCCTTTGCATGGTGCAAAAAGAAAAGTGAACATCCCTGTATCTGAGTCATTTAGGACACTGAAAGGAGAAGAGGTGAAACCAGACTCCAGCTGATGAGTTTGATTAAAAGTGGGCACTTACAACTGCTGCAGCTGTATTAGAAGAAAGTGGCAGTCATTGTTCTATTTACCCAGGAACAGAGTCCTACATCTGCATTAGGTCCTACTGAGGAATGAACTATGTGGTGGTTTGACTTTGGTTGGATACCAGGTGCCCACCAAATCTGCTCTGTGACTCCCACTCCTCAACTTTGAAGGGGAGAGAAAATATAACAAAAGGCTTATGGGTTGAGATAAGGATAGGGAGAACTCATTAGTTACCATGATGGGCAAAACAGACTCAACTTGGGGCAATTAATATTACCAACGAAATCAGAATATGCTAATGAGAAATAAAACCAAGTCTTAAAAACACTTTCCCCCCAACCCTTCCCTTCTTCCTAAACACAACTTTACTCATAATCTTCTCTATCTCTTCCCACCCAGTATGGGAGAGACAAGGAATGGGTGCTGCGGTCAGTTCATCATATGTCTCTGCCATTTCTACCTCCTCAGTGGAGGACTGCTCACACTCTTCCTCTGCTCCAGCATGGGGTCCCTTCCACAGGAGACAGTACTCCACAAAACTCTCCAATGTGAGTCCTTTCCACAGGCTACAGTTCTTCATGAACTGCTCCAGCTTGAGTCCCTGTCATGGGGTGCAGTCCTTCAGGAACAGACAGCTCCAGCACGGACCCCCCATGGGGTCCCAAGTCCCACCACAAAAACCCGCTCCAGCCTGTGCTTCTTTCTCCACAGGAACACAGGTTCCTCCCAGAGCCTGCTTCAGTGTGGGCTTCCCCTTAGGTCACAGCCTCCTTCGAGCACTCACCTGCTCCAGTGTGTGGGGTCCTTTACAGGCTCCTGGTAGATCTCTGCTCCACCGCGCCCTTCCATGTTGATGCAGGGGGGCAGACTTCACCACGGACTTTACCATGGGCTGCAGGGGCATCTCTGCTCCAGTGCCTGGAGCATCTTCCCCTCTTTCTGCACTGACCTTGGTGTCTGCAGGGCTGTTCCTCTCACATAGTCTCACTCCTCTTTTCTCCGGCAGCAATTGCTCCTACGCAGACATTTCCCCTCCCCTTAAGCCAAAGGCACTGCCACTGTTACTAATGGACTCAGCCTTAGCCACTGCTGAGTCCATCCTGACTCCGGCTGGCATTGGCTTTTTCCATTGACATGGGAGGAGCTTCTGGCAACTTCTCACAGAAGCCACTTCCTTAAGCTCACCCTGCTACCAGAACCTTCCTATGCAAACCCAGTGCAATGACTGCTTTGCTGCAGAAGCCTCCAGGCAGCTCTGCCAATGTGCTGGCTTCTCACTGCAGCTGGAAGGGCATTCTGGCAGCCACAGCTTTTTGACCCCTGGAGGGGGGTGGTTCAGCAGTGGCAGCATGTTGGAACCCAAGGCACACCTCTGGCTGCCCTGGGAGGTCAGGAGCCCCGGCACGGGGGTCCCGGACCTTGGCAAAAAGCCCAGAATGGCACCGTCTTTGATCTCAGCCCATAGGAAAAATTGCCGATGCAGCGCGAAGTATTGCAAAACAAGAGAAGTTACAAATGAGTAGTAGTTTAGTATTTTACAAGGTAAAAAGTAGATTTTAGGATTTTTAATATGAGGATGAAGGGTCTAAGATGGAGGATTTTGGGCGTTGCCCTGTTCTTCCTCTTCTTCTCCTTCTCCTCCATCTTCTCTCTTAGTGTTGGCATAAAATGATTGGTAGAGTGAAAAAGAGGTAGAAATGACGTGTCTAGAATAGGTGCAAATTAATTGGTATAGAATAGTAAATAATAAATACGTTGTGAAGAATGGTTGGATCATGGAAAGGGCACAAAAAGGACAGGACAGCCCAGGACTGGGCAGTTCCTGCTCGGACTCGGCTGACATCAGATGTGTGGCTGGAGCTGAGAGCTGGCAGAGATAAGAAGAAATAAACAACCTGAAACAACATCTGCAGGCTTTTCTCATCTGTTTGGGCTCAGGGTAAGGCGTCCCAGAGGTGAAGATAAGACCCAGCATTTGTGTGGAGTACCTAACTCCCGCAGCAGCACCCTCATGTGGAGTGACAATTTGGAGAACACTTTCAGTCCTGAAAACTGAGATTGCGGAGCCCATCGTTTCAAGAAGTTGCATTTACAGAGCTCAAGGTCATTTTTTGATCTGCCCCTTGATTCATTAAGCATAAATGAAGTTAATTATGATAAATGACTCCATATTCTTTCAGCAAACATAGGTTGTTAATAAATAATGTAAGTAATTTAATGCAAGGTTGAAGGATTATCTCCAAAAGGAGATGATTTGTTCTGACTGAATAAAGGAACCATGATCCTGTGCACTCTGGAAGTGTGTAGTTTGAGCCCATGTTTGAAGGAAGGAGGAAGAGTAGGTGACAGCTGTTTGTAGTTTCTGTTTAATGTTATGCCTTCATGTTTGAGGTTTAGTGGAAAAAAAGTCAACTGCCACCTCAAGGAAGCATTCAGGATGCATTTTTCCTTACAATGTAGCAAGTATGCATGTGAGGACAACAAACCAGTGAGAGGAACTGCTATGCTTCTGGCTAGGAAGTACAGTTCTGGTAGCATTTTCAAATGGCTGCATTGTCATGGGGTATAATAGGGCTTCTTTGGTGCCTGCCAAAGGGCTCCTGAAACCTGTACATCCTGTCACTGTCCATTTGCCAGCATAACATGAAAACACTTGGCAAATAAAACATGAAAAGCTTCAGAGCTCAATTTGTTCGGTCTTACACTGTTATAAAACCATTGATTTCATTGGATTTACTCTGAATTCATCCTGATACAACTGAGAGGGAAAAAATGGTTCTGTAGAGGTAATATATATTATTTTATTCATTCGGTTTATTTCTAAAACAATTTAAAAGCCTTGGCAAAAGAAGCCCTAGGTTGATGCATAATATGATACTGCTGAGCAGTAACTAAAATAGATCTTTTTTCCACTGCTATAATTCTCCCTGGGTAACTTTTTGAAAACTGCTACAACATATTTCAATAAACAAATACTTTTTGTATTCATTTGGATTTAGATTTCACAATGAGGTCACCTTTGGAGTGGTATCCTGCAGCTCAGGCGCTCTCAGCAAGATGCGCCTGAGGAATGGGTTGCAGAATTCCATTGTCTATTTTGGGCAAACAAATATCATATTTGTTCTAAATGTCATGTGAGGTCTCCTTCCATTTCTGAACAGATAGAAGGTATAGGGTAGTGATATCTTCTCTTTTTCTTTCTCCTTTTTTAGGTGATACAGCAAGTTCCTCTGCTTTCTGGTTACCTTTTAAACAAGCATTTATTGTTAGCAATGATTAAGTTACAGTTAAGCTACTTTATTACTTCACTACTTTTGTTGTGAGCTCTCAGACTACTTATTGGCCCATGTCCCACCCAGTACATAAAAATCCTCTGGTCAGAAACTCAGGGATCAGCCTGGCTAAGCATGGGGAGTGTATACTGACTGGGAGCAGTGATGCATTTGGTAAGCATGGCCCTCTTGAGGAAGCAAATGAGAGCAAGATTTTTGATGAGAGACAGGAAGGATGCCTTAAAGCTAAGCTGTAGATGTTATCAAAAATGCCTTTTCAGTATTTTGGAACCCACTGTCCTGATGATATCTACAAACTCAATGAAATAATTTTGGGAAAGAAAAGACTAAGATGACAAGTATCACACTAGAGTGAACAAAGGCAGGCAAGGATCTTGTTGCTGTGGTTACTCAAATTGGTCCTGCAAAGGGTAGTTCTGGGCTTTGGAGGAAGTGAGGATGATGTTAGTAGATATGCATCTGGAGGTATTAGGAGGGTAGCATAAGGATGAGCAGAAATGTAGAAAAAGTAGAGCCAAGAAAACTCCACAGAGGATACAGAGATGGAGACACACAGGCTTCTGCATCAGAAGCCAGTACAGAAGTTCAACTAGGAAAAGCATTCAGTGAAACAGGAAAGGCAGATGGTATCATAGAACTATGCCTAGTGGATGAATAAAAAGAAAATAGTGACGTAAAGTGAGAGAAGGTGAGTGAAAGGTGAGAATGACTGGAGTATAAGCTTAGTGTTCAGAGAACTTAAAATGGGAAGGTGCAAAAAAGAAAAAACAATAGATTTCAGGTATGTTGTGAAGGTGTAAAGAGGAAGAACTTTTTGGTGTGAAACTGATTAAACGCTAAAGAAAATGTTTGGTCTCTATTTTCCATTTAAGATCAAACCCTAGTGAAACATGCCAACCCCACAGCGTCAACAGAAGTAAATTCCAAGACTGGGAAACATAATTTAAAGTATCTTACCCCAGAGCACAGTAGCCACAGTTTATGGGCAAAGTTTAGAGCAGCCCAAAAGCTTGATGCATGCAGTAGATAACCAAAAATAGGAATTGGAAATGCCAGTAAGATAGACTAGGCCACGAAAAAGACTTCTGTGAGAATGTTACTAGTAAAAATATGAATAATGAGAATGGTAAGGAAGTGAAAAAGCCTTCTAAAGGAGAAAACTTGTATTAGTATATGCATTAGTACCTTTACTGTAATCTTGACCTTCCATCCAAATCACAGATTGCAGCATAAAATGTTATCGCAGTTTTGAGAGGCTGATAAAATAATAAAATGGAACCTATTCAGTCTGAAACAAAGTGGGCAAAAATCCACTAAACACCACCTACCTACCTCAAGCCTGAATTGACCCACGTTACTGCCATTAACTGGTGGAATGTTCTCGGGAAGCCCAGCCAGGAATAAGAAATGTAGCCCTGAGACTAGGGCATATGTGTCAGGAAAACAGCTGTGTAAATAGTGAATCTTTTGTTTTGCTGGTATTTCTGAAAGTAAAGAAAAAATAATTTGGTTTAGTGTGCAAAGGAAACATTTTTAAGGTAAATTAAATTTCTTTGGCCAGATTACTTGTAAAATGCGTTGCTTAAATGTTTGGGGGGTTTTTTGTTTGTTTGGGTTATTTTTAGTTTAAAAATAAGTTTGTTCAAATTTTTATAAATGACAATTTTGAAAGAAAAAATATAAATACACAATTTTCTTTAAATATCAAACTTTTTTGGGGGGGAAGGGGGTGGGAGGAGGACTACTTTAAGCCTCTTGTGTCTCAAACTATTCAGTAAATTCAGTGTGACTAGTTGTTATGCTGTTCATTGAATAATTTCTTCCAGAGATACTTTAGCCAAAAACTTTCACAGAAATTTAGTCTAAGCCATAAATCTGTTTTGCACAACAGCAGAAGACATGAATGTTCTCATAGAAACAGATAGTAAAATTTAAAAAAAAAACAAAAAACAAAAAACCCAAAACCTATAAAGTAGTTTACAGGTATCCAACAAAAGAAAATCACTGGATCTAGAAAACTGTTGGTGTTTCTTCTCTCTCTGGCTTTCATGGGAAATTGATGCTGATTTGTTAACCCCATTTGAAAGGGGCCAAAATGTCAGCTGGGAGCTTTGCCAAGAGAGGCTGGAGGATGGATGGGTGGGGGTTCCCCCAGGAAGGGTGAGCAAGATCTGTGTGCTGGAGGAGCAGTCTTGGGGAACAGGTGGGACACAGACAAGACAGTTGTCAGTTCTGGGATCTAGTGGTGGCAAGGAGAGAAGGAATAGTCTATAGGAGAAAGAATAGACTATAAAAAGCTAAGTTTATAGTATTTCCCATGGTCAGAAATTTAGAAAAAAGCTCCATGCCTGCAAACATGAAGATTGGAAAAAGTCCAGTTTTCCAGCTAAAAGCAGTAAATGTCTTCCAAATAGCACCTTCTCAACTTCTTTCTCAAAGCCTTTTTATCAGAAGAACTGTAGGGTGCCCTATTTAAGATACATAAAGGTTTCTTTTCTGACAACGTTTATGTTTCCTCATCCCATTCCCTTCCCCCCCCCAAAAAAAAAATCCACCCAGGCCAGATCTTTTTGCCCAAAGCACCCAGACTCCTCAGCAAGGCCATGCTTTGATGGGAGCCACTGTGAATACACACAGGAGTGCAGAGAAATGTTTGGAAGACCTGGAATCTGGAGTCTCATGGTTGCTTTCCATCCTGTGCTGCCCCTGCCTTCTTGCTCTGCCATGCCTGTCTGCAGTTTGCACTTGTGATCCAGTGTGTGAATTCCAGGCAAACCACAGCTTTGGGAGTTTAGAAACCAAAGGAAAGAGTTAATAAATAAATTATTCAAAACAAGGAAAGTGTTAAACTGAGTCTGAGAACTGTGGGCTTTATTTCTACCTATAAAGAATTTAGTAAATTTGTGAAATACAGCTTTCCAACCAAATTTCAGTCATTCCAGGAATTATATCATGCTTCTAATTGAGAACTTGATTGTGTCCTCTTAATGAGAAATCAAAGGGTGTTTTCAGTTTTTGTTTCACAAATTTTTTTCTTCTTGGCTGGATCTCTTTTTTTTTCACAGCTTATTCTGTTAATATTTGAGTGTTTAACCTTGGGTTTTGTTCTCACTGCATAATACTAAAAAATCTCTAGGTGACCCATATTCCTTGAGCTATTCTCTGATATGCAGGTGGTACATGTTCAAGGTCATGGTCCTTGTTGAAAGGCAGGAGAAAGGTGAAACACAAAAAAAAATTCTGAGTAATTTTCTGCTTCTTTTGCTTTTATTGAAACTGAAGCTTACACTGAATAAGGACCTTCTGCTTCCTGTCATTATAGTATGATGACAGAGTATTTGTTTTGGTATTACCAGGACTAATTTTCAGTTTTCAAAGCACAACAAAGAGAAATATGTATATTTTGAATCACAGGGAGGATAGTACATGTCTACTTGATGTCCTTATTGAAACATACTTACAGCAATTTACTGTCTTAATGTGTTTGCAGAACTGAAAAGGGGGGGAGAGAAAGGGCACAGGAATAGGGATGAATTAATATTTATACTTGTGATGGTCTGGGCTGGGATAGAGTTAATTTTCTTTATGGTATTGGGAATATGTTTTGGATTTGCACCGAAAACAGTGCTGATAACTCAGGGATGTTTTAGCTATTGCTGAGCAGCACTTACATAGAGCCAAGGCCTCTTCTGCTCATCACCCCACCCCACCCCATCCCACCCCACCAGTGAGGAGGCTGGGGGTGCACAAGGAGCTGGGAGGGGACACATACAGGACAGCTGACCCCAGCTGACCCCAGGGACATTCTGGATCCTATGGCTTTGCGCTGAGCATATAAAGCTGGGGAAGAAGGAAGTGAGATATGTTTGGAGTGATGATGCTTTTCACCATGGGGTGTGATGGAGCCCATTCTTCCTGAGAATGGCTGAACACCTGCCTGCTAATGGTAAGACATGAATGAGTTCCTCATTTTGTTTTGCATGTTTGTGTCTTTTGCTTTACCTATTAAACTGTCTTTATCTCAACCCACGAGTTTTCTCCTTTTCACTCTTTCAATTCTCTCACCCCAAGCGAGTGTCTGTGAGGGGCTGAGTTGTCAGCTGGGGTTAAACTGTAGATATTTTCAAGAAAAGTTCATATCCAAATGAGAAAGCAAGACCCTTTTGTGTTTTTTTAGGTTTTTTTAAAAATATGAATGCTAAAATTAGACAGTGGAAATAAAAAAGAAAAAAAGAAAAACTTCAGAAAATAAATCCCTAGCTGTTCCTCAAATCTGTTAACAATACATTCAGAAATACTTCTTTCATTCTGAGACAGCAGTTTTTCACCAATAAGCAAATTTTGTTGGAAAAAAAATACATGTGCTCAAACCTAGATATTTCATTAGTTAAAAATCTGGTGGCTGAGTTACTGAATCTGGAACTTCATAAGGAACACATACAAGAGGATATGAAATATCCAGGACATTCATGCCATAAATGTGTAAACTGCAGAGATGGAGAGAGATTATACTTCTGTTTATATGCATTTGTATAGACAAGTATTTTTTGTAGCTTTTCCAGGACCAGATAAGTCTTGGCACCCAAACCCACGAATTACTCCCTAGTCATGTTTGTGGCACATGTGATGGAGTTTAGGCATAGCCAACTACCACTCCCAGATCAAGTCTGATCTACTCCTTTGTGTTTCATAGCCCAGTAAGGAAGAGCAAGTTTGAGCACCTATTTCTGCCACAGAAATGGACCTCTGATCCCCAGACAGCTCTTTTGGAAGACCTGTAGCTGCAAGGAGCTTAGCACTCTTCATCAGTGATACACTGTCATGTAGATAACCAGAGGCTCAATACTGTAGGTGCCTTATTTAATTTTTAATATGAGGTTTTACTCCATTTTTTTCTTTGCCACCAGAGGAAAGTTTCCTTTGTATTTATATGTTAAAGTTCTTGTATTCTAAGCTATGTGATCTCAGGAGATGGTTGGTGGCTTTTTATTCAGTTGTGCTGTAAAAATTATTTCCTCCAGAACAATTGCCCTGTCAGCAGTGTAGTCAGCAATATTACACATACATTTTGTTTTTCCTTCACTCCCAATGTTATATTGCAGTACATTTTTGGAGCAATCTCCCCCATAAATCTGCTCTCTTCAGTTCTAGAAAAGCAATTTGCAATGTTGTGCTTTCTTCCCAAACTTCACCAGGTACTGTTGCTTTCTTGGTGCAAAATAAATAACAGGGTGTGATAAAGACATCTATTTTGACAGTACTGATTAACTAGCACAGCCATGTCCCTTCCAAGAAGCAGCTCCTTTTGAGTGAGCAATCCATTTCAAATGGTCTTTGGTCTTGTTGCTCTGCTGTGTAATCCGTTTTTTGTCTGTGTGTGTGTGTATGGGCTCTTGAATCATAGCCAGCTCCATTGGTTCCAAGTGATCCTTGGAAGTGTGCCAGTATAGAAGTAAAGAGAGCACAGGAAAATTAGACGTTCTTTTTTTTTTTCCCAAGATTTTTTTGTACAAATCAGGACTCTTCTTGGAGGATGCAGGCCCATCACCACAGCCATTAGGAGTTGGTTCAAAAGAATCAAAAGCCTGAAACCAAATCCATTCTATGTATATATTTTTATAGAACAAGGACTAGTAGTTATCTGTTGTTTTAAGGAAAGCCCAATGAAACAATTGTTTCTATCTGCACCAACCTTTTGAGGTTATCCCTTTCCCAGTAACTACCTGAGCTGGCTGTTCCTGCAATGGCAGCTTCCTTTTGCTACCACATTTCTTGTACTTTGTTGAAAACAGAGCCAAAATTGGCTTACAAATTTCCATCCTACAAAACCAGTTCCAAATCATTTGTTTCCAACTGTGGATCCATCTGAAAAGAAGATCTTAGAGTTGTTTAATTACCTGCAGAAAGATCTACTTGGCCATCACATGATTTCTGCTGTCTTTTGACCATGAGTACTCCAGGATGTCTGTAGAGCTGCTACTACCACAGCTATTTCAGGCTTCAGAGATGTGTTTATGAGATGCTGTGTGGGGCTGATAGCAGGTGTCTGGGAAGAACCAAAAACTCCTGTGTAGAGGACTTGTGATAAAATCAAGGCAGAGTATGTTAGTGCCAAACAGTGGATGAGTATTTCTGGAAGAGAGAGAAATATTTTCTTCACAGCATTAAGGCAGGTAGATTTGCTGTGGCATAAAGCACAGCAGGGCACACAATGTGCTTAGGGCTAAACAGTGTCAGGACTGTGTGCACTCTGGCATGTACTGCAGAAACAGTCACTTCTTTACTGAGAAGTTTCTCTGCTTTGGGGAGTTTTTCTAATTATTTGTGTAAAAATTCTGGGAAAGCTCCAGTGTTCAGGAACATAACCTCCTGTCATGGATTTACTTGTAATTTTTTCCTTAGTCTCTGATAATTTTATTCTTTTTCCTTTTTACATCCCACTGTAGCCTATTACCATTGTCATCCCATTCTGGAGCATGTTCTTAATTTGGTTTTTATTCTGCAATTTATATGCTGCATATAAAAAGAGTACTACAACATTTCTGAGGTCTAATGGACAAATTCTGCCTCAGCTACTGGCTTTCCTAGGTCTGCCTGTATCATAAATCCTTGCAAAATCAGAAGGACTAGATCTGAGAATGAGGGTACATGATTGAAGTTATACTGAATTCAAAGTTACATTTTTTGCCCCATAGAGCAACTACTGCTTCCTTGTCCAGGTAATGAGAACAGCACAACTCCATCATCACTCTCACAGTCTTGGAAATAGGAGACTTATGAAACTGGAAGATGTCATGTAGGAGTAGGAAAGTCTCCATGACCCATCTAGAGTAACTGTTTCACACCCTTGAGAAATTTTTATCAGTCTTCTTTTATACTAGTTGAATTGATTACTGTGGTCTTGTGTGTCTGTCAATAGTCTTGAAACCAGCTTTCTGTGAGCACTGGTTCCAGCTGAAGTTCTCTCAAACTGACTTCCAAGTTCATGGCTAGCTGTGCCGAGGATGTGCTCAGAAGAGAGCTCTGGTTGGACTTCACTAAGCTCCCTTAGCAACCACAAATAATTTCCCCACTGGTTCTCTGTGTTAAAGAAGGCAACTTGGTTTGAAGATTAATTTCGGCTTCTCCTTTTCCCAGGGTGTTAAAGGTCAGTCCCCTGCTGATTCTGGTTTGTCTGAGCCTTCAGGTCATTCCTGCATAGTCTTATAACTACAAAGCATAGTTTTGAGTCCTTGGGAGCAAAGAAAAGTGCTGCAATGCAGATCAGCAACATAAGAATATCAAGATGAAAAATGACAGCCCCAGAGTAATTTCATTAGTGTTGTTAATACTTGAGAGGGCTGAGGGCAGAATTTGTACCAACCTCATGCATCAGAGTAAGATTAAAACTGAATATCTCAAGCAACATCCTGTGGTGATGGAGAGGAAGAAGCAGTTCTCCATTATGTGTGTACTTGGTAGGGAAGCCAAAAGGGTTGTTGTCTCTTTTTAGTTCCAATGGGTAATTCTAGCCTCATGGTGTGACAATTATTTCCTCTGACCGAGGAAAATATCCAGCCTGGATCCAACCATGTTCCTATATTTTCCTGGATCCCAGGAGATCATATAGTTCCTGTGCCTCTAACCCCTTTTCCTCACATCTGCAAACAGCTGAGAGAATAACTTTGGATGTATGTTCAACAACTCTGAACTTTTAGCTTAGTTCTTGCCTGTTACCCCTCTGTGCAAAGAAAAGCAGAAGGAAGGGAGAAAGGAAGCTTAAGAGAGTGAAGAAAAGATCAGCATAAATGAAAAGCGGTGTAGGTCTATGGGTGGGGTAGCAGATGGAAATGAGTCATTTTGTTTCTCTCGGAGGCTGTCCCAGTCCAACCAGATGACAGCAAGCTGGTTGCCTTACCTTGTATCAGTTTAAGCTTGGAGTTTCTTGGTCCAGATCTTGGGACAATGAGTTTCTTTCTGCAGGCTCCCACTCTTGGAGCTGGAACACCTAGGTGCCACTGTACTACAAATAAATGAATAATTTTTACCAGGGACAACACTTAGATAATGGTGTGCATGGCCTCTATTCTGAGAAGATGGTTTTGGCTACGAGGATTTCACTAACCAATATGAATATCCCTTCTCCTAGTTTATTCCAAATTCCTTTCATGAACTGATGGCACTTGAATTAACCATGAAGGGCCTAACTGTCATGTAGGTTGTGCCATTGGGAATAAAGTTCATGCATTAGAATGTAGTGGGGTTAAACAGGGGAGTCTGCAAATGCAGCAGCTACTCTTGGGCTGGAGCTTTCCAAGCCTCTCAGTTTTCAGCAGCAGATTAAGTTCTCCCTTGGGAGCGGGCAGAAAAGCAAGTGTGTTACTACTTCAAGCATGAGTTTCTAAAAGAATCATAGAAGCATTTATGGTGGAAAAGACCTTTAAGATATTGAAGTCCAACACTGCTATGTCCACCACTAAACCTTGTCCCTATGTGCCACATCTATGCATCATTTAAATACCTCCAGGGGTGGTGAATCCACCACTTCCCTGGGCAGTCTTTTCCAGTGCTTGACCACCCTTTCAGTGAAGACATTTTTCCTAACATCCTGTCGAAACTTTCTGTGGCACAACCTGAGGCCTTTTCCTCTTGTCCTGTTGTTTGTTCCTTGGGAGAAGAGACCAACACACCCACCTGCCTACAACTTTTCAGGGAGTTGTAGAGAGCGGTAAGGTTCCTCATGAGCTTCCTTTTCTCCAGACTGAACACCCCCAGCTCCCTTAGCTGTTCCTCATAGAACTTGTGCTCCAGGCCCTTCTCCAGTTCTGTTGCCCTTCTCTGACACACTCCAGCACTTTAATGTCTTTCTTGCAATGAGGGGCCCAGAACTGGACATGGGATTTGAGGTGTGGCCTCACCAGTGCCCAGTACAGGGGGACAGTCACTGCGCTGGTCTTGCTGGCCACACTATTGCTGATACAGGCCAGAATGCCTTTGGCTTTCTTGGCCACCTGGGCACACACTGGCTCGTGTTCAGCTGCTGTCAGCTGGCACCCCCCAGCTCCTTTTCCACTGGGCAGCTTTCCAGCCACTCTGCCCCCTGCCTGTGGCACGGTTCTGTAGAACCTTCCCACTCTTCAGTAGATCAACACTCCCACCCAACTTAGTGTTATCTGAAAACTTGCTGAGGGTGCAGTCGAACCCTTCATCTGGATAGATTACTTCTTACAACTCATTTCCTTATTAAGCTTCGCACACAGAGGGAAAGGCACAGGCTAACAATATGAGACTTTACTTGGGAAGCTTCCTTAGCTTTCCTGAAATGGAAGCAGAAAGGTTCCTGTAAAACCCATTCCCTAAATTCCCATCTTAACTTGAGTAAATTTAAAGGTTGATCCAAAGAGCAGGGAAGTCAATGGAAAACTCTCTTGACTTAAAAAGATATTGAATTAGGCCCAGGATGATTGAAGGGCTTTCTACATTGGATGATCCTTTAATTCATGAGAGTAAAGTTCAGTCAAATTTAAGGGTTTTGAAACACTCCCCTGAAAGTTTTCTGTTTCAATAAACAGTAATATGGTATCCCCCTACTTCAGAACAGTTGCTCTCTGAAACAAAGCCAAACCATTTCATTAACTTCGGATCATCAAGTTACAAAACAGTTTTGTGTGAGAGTGCATATGCAGCAAGCCTTGTGAAATAAATTTGTTTATTTTTCTTTGGGGAAACTTCTGACAATTAGGAAACAATTAGATGTCAAGCTAATTAAAGTCGCTTTTTTTTTCTTTATATGAAACAAACCTTATGTTCTGAAGTGGTTCCAATATATTCAAAGCAATGAAATTGGGTCTGAAAGAAAGGACTCACATCTGCCTCTCAAGGTCTACTCTCCCTATAAACTCATGAATAATCATTGTCAGCAGCTTATCACTGTCAGATTAGGGGCTTAGTATTACATTTTATTTAAACCTGATCCAGATGGCTACCAAGAGATTTTCAGGCAAATGAACTGTGAGGCAGACTATCATCAAGCAACATTTTACTGTTCGTGCCTACAAGTGTGTTCTAGGTCTCTAATGTAACTTACAAAGCTGACAAACTATTTTTTATTTTAGTTTTTTTTACTTTGGCACCTGTGAACGTAATCTTCATCTGCAGTTCATCAATATCATTTTTCTGAAGGCAGAGGTATATTGTCAATGACCCATCCTTCATCAGATATTTAATTTACTTGAATTTACCAAGTCATTCAATTAACAAGCTAAAGAATAGAAGCAGGAGCTATGAAGTTATGCGTGGCTTTCTAGACATGCGGTGACTTTGCAAAATTTGACATTCAAATTACTTCCTCAGCATACCAGGAAAACCCATCTGTTTTCTTCCCTGTAGTTTTTGTGTTTCCCATTACTCAATGGGTATGCTCACCTATAATAAGTGTGCAGTAAAAGAATTTCCATCATAAGAATATGGAGAGATTTCTTTGGTAGTGACTGACACAAAATTGCACCTCTATTTGCAAGTCTTTGATAGAGGGCAGGAGAGCTGAATACACAGCAGCCATTCCAATAGGTTATCAAATCAGCTATATCTAAATCACCTCCCCCTTGCTTTCTGAATGATAGACTGTATTTAACTTCTTTTTAAACAATGCATGTGTGAATGTGTATGATATGTAAATGTATAAAATAAGTTCACTTTCATTTATGCAATATTTTAAGTAATATTTTAACATATGTTTATGCCATGTTTTAATTTTATATTTTATTTCAATATTAAGTGATATCACCAGTTTCAAGTCCACCTCTGGAAATGTTTTGTCTGCAAAGAAATAGTTGTTCCAAGCCTCTTTTTTTTTAAATTAAATAATTTCATTTGGGGAAAAAATCCCTTGAGGAAAAAATTGTTTGTTTCTGTCTTATTTTTTTTAATTTTGTTTTTAAAAAGTTACATTTATTCATTTTTGTTACATGTTTAGATTAATTTTTATCTCAAAAGTCTCTATTATTTGATTGCACTGGAAGTAGGTGACATCTTAATTCAGGAAAGATGCCCTTTCTATCAAAGGTAGCTAATTAATGTAAAAAATTTTCCAGAAGAAAATATTTTAGCTCTTACATCTTCTTATCCCACATCAATAATTGTACTATTCCATTCTGAGATTGCTATGCTAAAAAATAACATAAAAAGAGGCTTCTCTGTAAAAAAAACTTAGAAATAAATTAAAATTCTGCAATGAAACTGTTAATAAACTATTTTTCCACCATTCCTAATATAAAGAATTTGGAAGATACTGATTTAATTTTTAATTTGAGGTGGAATAAGTTTCCCATGAAAGCTTCTGTGCTTGATATTTTACTGTGGTAAAGGCCACCACAAATCCCTTGTGATTTCTGTGACCTTCAGACTTGAAATTATCTTGGACTTCACGTACTATTTTCTCTCAAAAAATAGGTTGAAGTTTTTTAAGTGATGGAGGGGACATAGACACATTAACATTAATGGTGACTATGTACCTCAGTCCCCTAGACAGTTTCGAAAGTCTCAGCTGCAGATGTCAGATTTGTTATTTTTTGATGAACTACTGTAGTAGCATTGCATTTTTACAGATAATGGAGTCATTATCTAATCATCATCGTTCCATGTTTCACACTCTGCTTGAACTCATGTATTAATGATTTTCCACATGATAAGTGCATTTTTCGATTTATTTGAGATAGCATATAACGTCTGTGGCACATTCTGATGGCTATAGAAACCCCAGGACAGTGTGATTATAAAATCCTTGGGGGTATCCAGCCTCAAATCATGATTTCAGGTCATGATATCAAATAGTGAGGCACAGTCCGTGGGAGTGGAAGACAGCACTTCCTGGCGTAGGAAAACAAAATGACAAGACCCCGAAAGAGCAGCATGGCAAATGCCCACGCTCTGACACAACAGCCCTGCTGCAGTGTTAGGCAATGCACTGTACCCCCGTTTATTAACTCGGGAAGATCTGAGGGTGATGGAGGGACTACAGAGTTAGTACAGAGCAACTGTGACACTTGGCTGCTTGCATGAAATCAAAAGTTGAAAGGACTGCAACAGGTGTAAGAAGGGGGCTTAGACAGCATGATTTTGGTTGGCCGAGGGGAGAATGTCAGGAGAGTGTGACTTCAAGGAGACAGATCCAGCAACTTCTAAAAGTCGAACATCTTTTCCAGCCCTTAAATTGACTCACCTTCCCATGAGAGAAGGTGGCAGAGATGGAGAACTTGTCCATTTTCCTTATAGTGGTGTAAACTGGAGAGCAAGTTGTATTTGTGCCATGTGCAAGCACCAGTAAAAGGGGGGCCATATGATTATCTTTGCAGCCCTGGTCACCTCTCAAACCCAAGATTAAGAGTCACAGTATTGCACCTAGAATGGAGACTGTGTTGCCTTCAAAAAATGACTGTACAATATGGGCTTCTCGTTCTTCTGTCACAGGACACGTTATGTTGTGTTTTGTCCTATTATCAATAAAAGGACACAGTACAAAAGTTATCAAAGGGTATAATATAAATTAAACTAGATTTTCACTTGTTTGTGGCTTTCTAAGGATGGTTATGACTTGTGTCACTTTGTGTTGTCTATTATTGATCTCACCATGGAAAAAAATTCATTCTTATTCATTCATATTACAAAAAAGTGCAGGGTCAATTTGAAGTGAAAGGAAAGCATGGCAGCTGTAGGAACAGCAATAGAAAACAACTCTGCTGTGAGTAAATTTAGCCACTCCTCTCCATTCAAACTGCAAATAGTACAATGATGTCTCTTCTTCATCAATTAAGGCATAAAATTTCTCTGCTGTCACTGTCTTTCATCTAGTTTGGTTTCTGTCTCTGAGATCTTGAATGACTCTGTTCTTGTCTTCATTTCCAGCCTGGCCTCAAATCATGTGCCCCTCATGGTCATGTTGTTCCACTAACAAGAACATCCTAAATGTCTCCTTCTCCTCATCCTTCTGCCTTTTTTTTTTCACTGTAATGAATAATTTTCATTTCTTCTCTTCTAGATTCAAGCCTTGTACTTGTAAAGTAAGATTTTTTTTTTGCTGTCAGAATTTGAGTTTAATAAATTAAAAATCATATCTTGTCATCTCACTGAGTCTCATTGCACCTGTATGACTCCATAGTCCCACCAGGGTAAGTTTTGTGGGAGACAAATTTGAGTGCAACTCTGGGTGCTTGGCAAGCAATTACAAACTATGGTGTTAAATCCATTGTCAAATCTGGTTCTTAGTTTCCAAGAGTGGTGGAATACTTGAAAGGTAGGATGTAGCTTCTGACAGCATTGCTCATTTCTGTATAAGAGATTTAAATGACACTTAATTTCTGCTGGGCTGCACAGACAGAGGTTGCTGTCCATCCTCATAAGCAGACCACTGACAGGGCTTGACATTTCCCTTCATCTGGTACAAGGTAGGATGCTCAGTCATTCACTGCTGGGGCTATCTATGAAACTTGTTTCTTCTACAAGTCTCTCTGGATATACACTGCATTGGGAGGGGCAGATTTTCTTTCTGCTCTGGGTTGCGAGGAGAGAGCATCAACAATCTCAGTGCTCTGAAGTACTCTTCAGTCAGAAATAGCTGCAACTTTCATGCTTAGCACCTCTCAGGACTTGAAATGTGCTCTTTAAATGTCAGGAGAGAAATGCTGTGCTAGCAACACGTGCCTCAGCATCAGTATTTGAAGGTGATATCTTTCTTTTCATCACCTCAGCTTTTCATGCCTGCATTCATACTCTCATTTATAAAATGGGGAATCCCTGCTAAGCACACTTAGTGAAATCCCAGGCAGTATGTTTTCCTTGTGATTAGTTTGAATATCAAACAGCTGTCTCAATGATATGTTGATGTTAGCAAAAGTAATATCTGACATTTACACAGCAACCTGCAACCTTAAATATTTTCTTAGAATTATATAACAGGGAGGAATAGATTTCTCTTATGAACTCAAGACTCTAAAACAAAACCCTGCTACACTAAGACACAGAGACCCAGCAGAGTGGTGCTCACCTTGGCTCCATCCTTCAGTTTGGACACAATGCCTGGTTGGAGTTCACCACTTTTTCTATGAGAATCCATAGCCACTTGTTCTCTCATCCCTCTGTGTAGCATTTAAAATGGGGAAATCCCAAATGGCTTTTTTGACAAAGCCTTCTTGGTTTCCTTGTGAAGAAAATTTACTCTGGAAGAAAAGGCCCTCTTGGATTCCTAAGCAAAGACATATTGATACAGCCTCTGACCAAACAGGTCCTTGAATTTCTGGCTGCCAAGTATTAAAACTGTATTCTGCTGCTACATCTTTTTCCTAGGCATCAGTTCTTGGCCCCTGCTGAAGGGGAAAACAGGGGTAAATGTTTCTTTTGATGCAGTAGAACAGTTCCTCTCTGGAGTTAGCATTGATCCATTCTACCCCATTGGTATTCTCCCCCAAAATTCCAGATGTCTGTATATAGTGGAGTTATAAAATCAGAAGCAGGCAACAGATTGCTCATCTGACTATGTGAAAGCTGTGATATGTTACAGCTATCTAAGTAGTCTTTTTCTCCTCTGAATTTTCTCAGGAAAGGTTTGCTTGGCCCAGCCAAAGTGTGGTATGTTATCTGTAGAAATTTGAGTGGAATTCAACTCAACTAATATTAATTATTTAAGGTTACGTGTCCAGTCTCACGTCCTCATTTGGACTCTCTTTGTGGTCAGGAAGGATAGACAGACTCCTCCTCTCTAAGGGACACCATCCATCTTCTCCACTGACTCATTAAGGAGTCCAGAGTGTAGCTCAGGCTAGATGACTTATTTCTGATGAGCTAATAATAGGTTACATTAATTTCTTCCACTCTCTTTTCCCTGCAAAAACACACTGTTTTCCATGAGAAAGGAGGAAGGAAGTGTATTCTAACCTGGACCCTCATTTTGCTCATTAGATGGAGATATCTGTCAAATCTCAGCATTTCACCTTTTCCACCAGTATCATTATCCCAGTCAGGAAATGTGGCTGTTACTCATCATCTCACACAGTTCAGTTTGTACTGCTTGCCTGTGTCCAACCAGTGACAGTAGTTTTCCTCCTACTGGACAGCCAGGCATGCAGGCACTGATTCCCAGATAGTGCAGTTTGGTATGCTGATGCACAGAGAGAAACAGCAGCTCCTCAGGTGCTCTGTCTCTCTCTTTATTCCCAAACATGAGGCAGCCAACAAGGGGTAAAGGACCTGTCAGCTGAAAGAGACGAATGAAATTTGTAACAAAAGAAAATGTCTTCAGGCAGTTGTTTAGATGTATCACTAAGATACCACAGATTCACTTTACACTCTGCTGCAAGCAGGAGAGGAAATTAGGCAGCTGTATCCTCATTGGTGAGTTTATTACCTAACGCCTGGTAAGTGAATATCAAAGATGCTGGTGTTGCCAAGCAACTGCCTGAGGATGACAGCGGTCAGAGCACACACAAGGACTCTGTTAGAGAAGCACTGTACAGCAAAGGTCGGCTCCATTCACCATTGTGTGCCATGGTATGTGATTAACGGGGTGGCTGGTTCTGTCCTGGAGATGCACATAGCTCCTTTATGGTCATGATATGTCTCTGACAGCCAGTGAAGGTAAACTGGAGAGAAATGGAGTAGCAATCCTCTGACCAGCACAGTGAACACAAAAAGGAAATCTCCTTGCAGTCAAACATGGTCTGACCTTCAAAGTGTTCTAAATGCAGGACTGAGCTTGGAAGCTCTGCAAATTCTAGTGGAGGTTATGAGGAGATTTAATATTCCTGAGGCAAATTGCTGCCTTTGAGCATGGCTGGAAGGAAATGCCACATGTCTGTACATGTACCTCCCTTCTCCTCTGGAACTGGGTGTTTGCCCGGAAGCAAATGGTTACCTGGGAGTGGCTCCTGATCCATGAATGGTTCCTGGTCTAATGAAATCGTGGTTGGGGATCCTTTGGGACACTGCTGGTTGGCCCTGGGCAGGTGCACAGCCAGGGCTGTTCAGCTGGTCTATGTGACTACTCTCCTTTGCCCAGGAATGCTCCCCAAGACTAATTTGTTAACACAGGATCCAAGGAGAATCAAGTCCTCTTGTCTCCTTCTGAGATGGCTGTTAGATCCTACAGTTTCCCCCTTGGCTGAGCAGTGCCATGATCTTTGGGGCCTCTTTTCTTAATACCTGGTCAAATGCAGCAAGAGTCTACTACCCCAGCAGAGACCCTGCAAGAGTCCTCATGCACCCCTTTGCTAGACACGAGGCTCTTGCTCTCTCCATACTTTGTCTGGCAATAATGAATCACATGACCCAGGGAAAGATATTTAATATCCCATCCCAAATGGATGTCTCATCGGCATGCTTACAGTATTCATTATTTAGCAGATAGTGCTGCTATTTAATCTTTGTATTATAGTAGCATCTGGAGGTCTCAGCTGAGAGGCAGTATACAAATACAATGTGAAAGACAATTTATTTTCAAAGACTTAACATTGTAAGCAGAAAAGCAGCATTGCAGAGTGATTTGCTCCAGATCCCACAGGGGAGTAGCATCAAAGCAGTATCTCCCATCTATATTTTTGACTGCTAAAATAACACTGTTGATGGAACCTTTACATACACAAATAATACAAGATACCAAAGAATAGTGTTTACTTTATGAAAGAATATTTATTATAGCCCAGAGAAAAAGGGTTAGAGAAAAGTTATCCAAAGGATATATAGGTAAAAACATCACTTAAAGAAGGTATGTTAATCAGACTTCAATTAATAACCTCTAAATATGTTCTTTTAAAGATTGCTTCATGAAAATGAGATTTGAGGTGAAACTGATGAAGTAGTTGTTTTTATTGGTTATATATACTGATATTTCTGAATGAAGTAGGGTTAAAATACCATGAAACCAAACAGTTTTATAAATTTATGTGTATTTTGACAAAAGGCACATGCCAGAAAATGTGTTAGAAAACAATCATCATACTTGACCAGGTCAATTTGTAGATTAGGCTTCTCAATTTTCCTTTCAAAACTGTTCTGAAGAATGATTTATATAAATTTAAAATGGTCACATTTTTTTTTAAGTTAACTGAAATGCGGAGTTAAAAAAAAATTTGACTTTTTTTCAAATTTTTGCTTTCCTGAAAATAATTTGCAATAAAATGTACTGCATTTTGACCTCCTTGTACTTTGTACTTTGCAGAATTACTCTTCACATTTTGAAGCAGATTGTCTGTGTCTCACATTCAATGAATGTTTGTGGTTGTCTGAGTACTTTACCGTCTTGGTTCATAAAGATAACTCTAGTAAGGAAAGAATATAAGTGTGTGTATCAAGTAGGGTGCATGTTTTGAAAAGCTTTCCTGAACTGATCTGAGTCCAAGAAATTTATTGTCTTTTTGCATTTTATTTAGTATCTCTGATTAAATTCTATTTCATATAGTCACAGAAAATCGCATTTCTCCCCTCTTGTTTTTTCTATATTGTGGCTTGTTCCTTGAGCTCCCAACTGTGGCATATTCCAAGTGAAACTCTGGAGTTTTGCTGGATCCAAAAGAGAATGCTGAGGTTGTCCTGAGCCATCTGAGGTCAAAATGGAAGCTTTACATAATCAGGGACATTTGGATCCATCTCTGATGCTTGGACAGCACTGAAGGTGCTCTTTGACTGATGAAGCTACTCTGTAAGGTTGCAATGAATCTGTTAAGAAAATCACGAAATGTAGTGTGGGAGTAAACTCTTTTACTCTTCTGAATAACAAGTCCTTCGAAGTTTATAACCTGGCAGCAACTCATCTGGCGTGTAGCATCTTTGGCAGGAGCCTAGATATGCCCATTAGAGATAAAAAAAACCTCTACCAATGTCACTCTGCTGGCATGGAATGGGATGGTCATAAAAATTTGAAACTGTTGAATTTTAGACAAGGTTTTCTTTATTGGTTTATTAATTTTTCTTTGTTCAGATTACATCAAAATCTACTGACTGCATATGAAAATAAATACGTAGAAATAAATAGTAATGTATGCATTTTACAATCAGGTGGAAATCCAAGACCCACCCCATTCCAGCAAACACAGGTTTAACTTGAGATGGTTAAGTTGCCTTTCAGGGAACTGCTCAGACTTAGAGAAAACATTTCTTTGGGCAAATTGTTGGAAACAGGACAAAGGAATGAATTACATGACTAGCAATTTACTCGAAGCTGCAGAGAATGCTACCAGCAAAAGCAACAGGCACCAGCTTTGCCTTGCATCTCTTGTTAATGTGCTGTCCTTTCATCCAGTTGTCTCCCCTGACTGACAGGTCGTGGTCTGGATACATGATACCCTATATTAAAAGAAACATGGAGGAAAAAAGAGAAAATGATTAATCCTCAGACATCTTTTACAGAGATCCTCAGTGCAAGAAAATAGCCAGGGACTCTCAGAATGAAGTTGTCATAATTTGATGAAACGGCATCCAGGCCATTTAGGATTGTCTGTCCTTACTGCAGTGTTCTGTTGCAGTCAATGACAATGAGCATGGTCTGGGAATTAAAGACCTCTTCTGAAAATTTGCTTGAAATGTAACACAACTTGCTCACTTGGTCTTTAATTTAGATTTGTTCTCTGCTGTGAGTCAAGGTCCCTGTGTGCATTCACAGCCAGGGGACGAGCATCAGACTGAGAGTGAAATGGGGAGCACAGCTGGCTGTCCAGCAGAAGTCTCCCAGTCTCGTGCCTGTCTTACCATTGCCCAGACCAGTATCTTTATAAGGCTCCCTCCAGCAGCTGTTGTTTTGCTGAGATTCACATCATGCAATACTGAATGAAGATATTTCCCTCAGTGAATAAAACGGACCCATGTTGAGACCTCTTGGCTTCAAGAGACTGCAAAGCAACCGCAGAGCAGGGTCTTTCCACTTCCAGTGCCTGAACTCCTTGATCACCTTTCTTGACTCCTCCACTTGGTCCATTCAGTATCGTTTGGGAAGTATTATTTCAGAGCATAGCTGTTCTTTCTTGTTTTCTTTCTGTAAAGCTATAGCAGCTGTGAGCCTGTATTATTTAATACTGTAAAGTGTTTTCAGATACAGTTTATATCACTGGCCTTAGACATACGAGGAAATTATAAAAAACATATCCACTCCATAGTATCACCATTTAACCTTAGCTAGGATATAGAATAGAGTCTTTCAGAGAGGCTAGAAATTAGCCATCAAAACTGCTTTCAGTAAGGTTATTTCCACATTTTTATACATTTATGGAGGAAAGGATTTCAGAAAGTCATAAATCTCCTCTTCTGAATACTTGCAGTTCAAATATCATAGAATCATAAAATTGTTTGGGTTGAAAGGGACCATAAAGATAATCTAGTTCTAATCCCTGAATAAAGTCTAAAACTCTTGGGAAATTGGAAATATTTCTGCAATTTCATCACCTATGAAAATTCTCTTTTGCCAAGAGCTCCTATGATGGAACACTTATTTGAAAAAGAAGTCATGAGGCATCGCAGGGGAAGATGGAACATATTGACAAAATGTGAAGTCATGAAAATGACTTCACTCAAGTATTGTGAAGAAAGTGACAATATTTCCTTATGAAAATGAGTTATCTGAGAACATATTTGGGAGTTTCAGGTAATTTCTAAGAGGGCATGTGAATATTTTTTAATCAAGGCATTTAGTTTTTGAACTGGAAAAAAATAATGAAAGTGGATTCACATAGTTTACTTCTGTATTAAAAGTGGAAAGATGATCAAATCATCAAGCTCCTGCTGACACAGCTGAACCAATGTTACCACAGCTGGGAATTTTTTCCTGAAATTCCCTCGTGTGAAAAGGCTGCAGACAGACACTAACACTGGTATCTCAGAATTTAACACTCTCAGGCTTTTGGGAAATGCAATTTAAACGTAAAATTAGATCTGTCTGGTGGTTCAAAACCTAGATATGCGTTTTTCAATCTAAACTAAGATCCAATTTAAAACCATTTTAGATTAGGTAAATTTAAATATAATGAGTAAAATGTGTTGCATTATGGGTAAGATAACTTTAAAAGCCACACAAATGAAAAAAAAGGAAACTTGTATCAAGAAACTCAATGTTCTCCTAATCATCTTCCATGTCCACAAATTAACTCAGTTATTCATATTTTGATTCTGTCCTGGGTTGCAGTGTATTCTATTACCACCCTCATGAACCGTTGAAACCAGGTGGGGCAGTGTTTCCTTGCCTCCTCCCTCCAGGCTATTGTTCTGTTAATGGCCCATTAATGTTCTGCCGCATGACTCAGCAGTAACTCCCCCCCGGACTATCTGCTGTTAACGAGCCCATCAACACCTGGCCTCATGACTCATCATCCCATTGTGAGAGGCTCCGCCCAGAGGGGGGAATCAAGCATTCCATCCCAGATAAATCTGGGCTTCTGAACACCATGGGGGGCTGTCTACTGGATTCCTGGAGGACAAGACTCACCACTGGATCTTCAGCTGGAGACTAGACTTCCCATAGGATCACCAATTCAACTGAACTACCTCATCTGGACTACTACCACCACCCTAATAGGGTGTCAGGTTGTATCTGACTTTGCCTGTGTTTTTCTTTTCCTTTTTCCCTTGTATTATTTCACTTATTTTTAATTATTTATTTTCCCTATTAAATTTTAACCCTGACTTGGGATCTCGCTCTGGTTTGTTTTCAAACCATTATATCTTTATTTAAGATTTTTATACTAAAATGCTTTCAAGGTTATAACTAGCTTTCTCTGTTTTTGAAGTTTTCCTCAGCTATCAGAATCTTGATGGACCGTGCAATCTACATTGCAGTTACTTCACATCTGGCTTTGCTGAAGTTTGAGCAACACTAGTAAATGCTTGTTTCTTTTAAATCATTTATTTATCTATGTATCTATCTTCCGCCTATTGTAAAATTTCCACTATGATTTTGAAAAGAAGTATAGCTTTAAAAGTTTTTAGATAAATGCTCTGCAAAAATCACTCAACATAGAAAATTTTTAGAAGAACAAATGAGAGAATGTTTATTTCTTGCTGCAAGAAATACTGTGATGTGAAAAAGAAAAGTGACTTGTCTTAAATTTAAGATTAACTTTATCCCCTTAGCTTGAGCCTTTAATCTGTAGAAAAGCCTGGGGATTTATGAGTGTTAACAGACCTGAATTTTTTATTTCTCCTTCTTTCCTTTGACTTGTTCATTTTCCATCTGTGTGTCCCCTAAGAACCTGAGAGCAATGATTGAAAGGAAAGATAGGTGATTTATTTGATACGTCTCTATCCTGCCACACAGACAGCAATACAGTTAAAACCAAGGTGATGGCTGATGGTTTAAATGAACATAAAATTTTGAAATTCAGTGGCACTGAGATTGCAGGAGATAACAATACCGGGAAAGGCACAAATTTTTACATGAGCACTATGAGTCAGTGATCCTTGTGGGTCCCTTCCAAGTCAGAAGATTCTGTGATTCTGTAAATAATATTAATGTTATAGAACTGTGTTAATTATATCCCAAGGGGTGAGGCACATCATTTGATGTTCAAAATTCGCAAGGAATTTTCCTGTTGCCAATAAGATTGCTAGGATAATTGTTCTAAATGTGAACATTTTACAGTGTATGTTGAAATATGCATTTACAATATCTGTAATGTGCTGAATATTCTTTATTGAAAAATAAACTATTGGTCTGTGATTCACACATTTCTCTGGTATATGAATTTTGATTTTAATTTTCTAATGGAGATAGGAACTGAACAAGGTCTTCATGGGACTCATACCCTAACTGTTGCAAAAAGGTCTATTACGTAAAGAATTCTCCTCTAATGCCCACATTTAAAGACCTTTGAGATTATTTCAAAGTGATTTTTTCCAAGAATGGACAAGAGGTTCTGCATCCTAAATTAATTGAGGAGTTTGAGCTTCTAAGAAAAGCTGATGTTTCAAATACTTTTGTGCTTAGTGTTTCATATTAAAACAGCTTCCAATCTAGTAACTTTTTCTCTTTTCAATCACTCTTCTCAAGCAGTGTTTATGTAAGCAGAGAGTTTATGTCCTAACACACGGATTCCAGACTGAACATTTTGCCTAAGATTTATGTTTTGTAACATCTGACCTGTACCACTAACATTCCTTAATGAACCTGGTCCAAAAGGGGCCATATGGCTTTTTGTTCTTGCAATTTCACTGGAGTAAATAAGATAGTATCTTACTAAGTTCAATGAAGTTACGGTGGCTCAATAGTGTTTTGATAGCGTTGGATTAAGTTTTTCATAACAAGTGCAGCTAGTACCTGCTTCATCTGGGAAAAGCAATTTGATAACTAATAAATTATTGGAGAGATATGCTGTAGGCATGTAAATGCACTAGAAACAGATTCACTCAAAAACAAATGGGAAAACATAAATTAGGGGAGGAAAAAATAAAAAAAATTACCAGTGTAAAGACAATAATGAAGAAGCACATTTAGAAGTCAAAATCTTTTTTTTTTTTCTGAATTGTATTTTCTGTGAGTATCCAAAGAAAGCCCTTCCTTTATGTCTTGTATTATTTGCTTATTTGGGTATCCTGAACAATTTTAGGCTTCCTCCACTTAGAGAAGCTCACTTAGAGAAGCAACTGCAAGCTTCAGTTTGCAACCCAATAGATTTATGGGAAGTGCATGTGGGAAAACCCAAGCTCATAAATTGCAGCAGTAAGGGGGGGGGGGGGGGGGGGAAGGTTTTAATTGCTGATTTTCCCATGTTTGATCTCATATCTGTAGAAGAACAGAAAGTTTGACTGTGGCTTTAGATTAAGCAAGTATGTAGAAAACCAAAGGAAACAAAATTTGAAAAATCAAGTACCCTATGTGACATGGACATCAAATGAGGCATTAATTGTTTTCAAACTGAACACGTGAAGTATACCCCTTTTCTAAAAGAAATGTTTCTAATTCTCACCACAAAGTTGAAGAGTAGGCGAAAATGAAGAGGAAGAGGGATGGAAAAGGGGAAGAAACAAGGAACAGGTAGGGTAGAACATCTTTGCCTAGTTAAAGCAAAACAACAGCTGAAATGAGCTTTCTGTTACAACCTCAGTGACACTACTTCTGCAATTCTGTTTGGAAATGGAAGAGATAATTGCATTTTGAACTTTGAACCTTTGCCATTCATTTCTGGGCTGTGACCTCAATAGTCTGTTTGATTGCCAGCCTGTTGAGGTACCAAGAGCAAAACAGTGGGAAATGACGCAGCAGAAATCAAATTGCGTGAGTCATTTTTTTTTTAAATTTCCTTTATGTTCCTTATATAATTCTTATGGCAGCAGAGCTAAAGTTAATGAACAGTAGTAAAAGCATCTGCTGAAGCTGTGTCAGTAGATTCACCTCTGTGTTCACAACAGCAGCACTGCAAAATTTATCCAAGGTCTCTTTGAAACAAGTTTTTAAATGAGGTGAAAAGTACTGGAATTATACAGCTCATGAAGGAACCATACAGTGTTGTGGTACCATAAATAAATGCTGACATTTCCTCACTAGTATCTACAATAGCAGTGGGTAAAAAAAAATTGAAATTCAGGGGGTTAGACTACTATAAAGTTTTTACAAGGTTAAGCAAAGTGAGCAACTAGAGCACTGTGAAATGTCCACTGTGCCTTTTACCCAGATTATTAAGGGAAAATAACACCTTCTTCCCCACAGGGGTGCCCAGACTTTCAAAAGTAAAAGAGAAAAGCCCCGTCGGATTAGTTTCTGGGCTTTGCAGCAGGAGGCATTACTTGTACATAATTGCTCAGTTTCATTATTCATGGGCTAAGAGCAAAGTGCTCAGGCTAAAGAAAGTGGCAAGGGCTGGGGCACTACGAGGAAGATATTTAAGATTTCATTCAATAAAATACTTTAAAATAACTTATGAAAAATTAATTTCCTGAAGGAGGAAATACCAAGCGTCTACTTAATTTGTGTGTGTTGGTATTGTCATGTGCAATCCATGTAAGGATGACCATGGGGGACCAATTGCTTTCCTATGGGAATCACATGGGAAAGCATAGGGGTTTTTTTGTTTCAGCTTTAATTTCAGTGGCTGCTCCTGGAAATTAAGTAGTAAAACATCTCTAATAGCTCAAATTCCCACAAACAGTTCATTGGAGTGATCATCTTTCTCCCTCATACCCATATGAACTGTGACACTGGTAGGATAGCAGGATGCTGGGCCAGGGATTGAGAGCTTCTTGACAATTCTGAGATTTCTTCATCAAGTTCCTTAGACCTAAATCCTTAAATAAAAAACTTAAATCCAATAACTCTTGCTTGTCTTCAGCTGACTTGTGGAGCTGGTAGTCTGGATAGTTTGGCTTGGGAAAGCTGCTTACCCACATTTGCCTTGATTCTGTAGTCTGACAAATAAAGATAATTAAAAATAAGCAACTAAGAGCAAACTCAGCAAAGGTTGGGCAGCATAAAATCAGGTGTAGGTCTAACACTAGTGTCTGTGTTACAAAACTGACCTTGAGTCCTCCCTTCAGTTGCTACAAATTCCTGAAGGAGATTGGAAGTCATGGACACCCACTTGCCTTCTGCTGGGCATCCATAACTCTCTTGAATCCATGCCCAGATGCACCTCAGGTTTGAGACAAGGCATATTGATCATACTCAAATTCATCATAGTTCAGAAATCAGATTTATCGATTTCTCGACTTAGGCCTGGATATAGGAATACCAAATTGGATTACACTGAAAATACACCAAATATTTCAACCAAGTTTTGAATATTTCTCTTCACGCTTGTGCAAAAAATGCAGCGGCATTTCCCTTTTAGAGAATGTTTTAACCTGATATTTAGGGAGGCAGGGGACATGGAAAAAAATCTAGGTTATGTACCCTCTGACTGCTCTCAATAAGTTCAAGAGCTACATTTTGGCTAGGACAGCAGTGGCCTCATCCCCTCCACCCTCCCTTAGAAAACAACCATCATGCTTCTAACCAGCTGACCATATTGCATATTGTTTCCATTAGCAACCTGGAAGGTTGAGGCCGGCCAGCATTGCACAGGCTCCCTGCTCAGGGGATTAGTTCAGGACGCTACAGTAACACAGAGGCATAACTTAAGGTGAAAGAGGGATTGGGAATAGCTACATTCTGCCTGGCGTAGAGAGAACCTCCTCCTCTGGAGGGGAGGTCACTCTGTGTTGTCTTGATATCACCGCCTCTCTTGTGCATCAGCACTGGACTGCCCTGTGGAAAACGAAAAGAGGAATATTGCCACTATTTATGCTCTCAAAAAGGAAGAAAAAAAAAAAAGAAAGCCATCTCCATTCAGCATCTTTTAGGAAAGGTCACAGGCTCTTTACTTTTATGAATTCTGTATAGGTGTAGGCACCTGAAATGGGCTTTATTTAGGAGATTACTCTATTCATGGAGATTTCCTGGTAAGGAATTACTGGCAATTCCCTGTTCAACCTTGGGAATTTCCCTTGGAGAAAGTGCAGATTATTTTAAAGACTTTTATGATGTACCTTATTTCTCTTAAAAACTGTGTAAGAGGAAGAGGAACTTGCCTCAGTGCTCTGGATTTCAGCCTCAGGAAGGCCAAAGCATCTCTGTTTCCCAAAGCACATGGGTGCCAATGTGGATCCTATTTCAGATTTCTATCTGGTTTTGTTCATTTTAAAGATCAAGGCTTTTAGTTAAAAATATCTAAAAAGTAACCAAAAGATGTGCACCATATAGAATACCAATTGCAAGTCCTTTACAGCCTGAAGAGTGGCAGCCAAGGAAAACAAACATTTATCTTTATCATTGTCATGACTACTTGAATCTGTGGAGTGAATACAACTCTTGCAGGTGCCAAGACATTAGTGTCAATAATAGGTGTGCAATGCAGATGTCTGCTGGATAGCAGAATGACGGGGTGCTGTTGGGGCTCACAAGACCACTCTTTGGGGTGGAAAGGATGAGATCTCACTGCCTTTAATTCTCATGGGTTGGGAGCTCCTGGGAATGCAGCTGACCTTGTGCACAGGTCACAGCTGATCAAATGTGCACTGTGGCTTGTGTTTGCTGTAGGTGGAAGGTTGTTACGGGAGAGGAGGCAGCAGACAAGCAAAGAGTTATGGCTCTATTGCTGCAGAGGTCAGGGATCTCCAGCTCTCTTGCAAATAGTGTCTCATGCAGTAGCCTGGAAATTATAATGGTGCCGACATTTTGTTATCTAAAGTTCAAAAAGAGCTCAATTTGGTTTGGAATTTCCTCCAAAACTCAGATTCTTACTGTAAAGGAACCAGTGCTTCCTAAGAAAACTGGAACCAACTAGCACTTATTGAATATAATATAGTGGATCATTACTTGCAGTTTTATATCCCTTTCATCCCAAATTTTCTGGATGCAGCATAAGCATTCACTAACTCATAGCCTCATGATAACATTGAGTTACAGCTGTTTAACAGATAGATTGATACCAAGAGGTTAAGCAACTGGGTTATTTTCTCAGAGGGAATGACTGCATAGCCAGCAATGAAAAGATGCCAGAAATTCTGGCATTATATACTTCTAAATCACCGTGCATCATTCAGAAGACACTGATAAATATTTACCTTCCTGAGCACTGAGACACACTGCCCTTTCCTTAAAGTAATGCCATGTTACCCACTCAATAGTTGTATTGTCTCTTGTAATTCTAAGGCCCATGAAAGGAGATGACTGTGAAGGACATTTGGTGGAGGATATTGGAGGAGGATATTTGGTCCATTTCTCCAGTTTAGTCATTCCTGAGAGATACCTGTTAGGACAGGCTGTTTTTCAGCAGTATGATGTCCTTTAAGACCCCTAATATTAGAGATCCCCTGGCCTCCACCTGTAAAACCTTTTCAGTGATTTTCTATTCCTAAATTTTTCAGTACTTTTCATAAAGTCTGACTCATAAGTCTTTTATAATTTAAAACTGTTGCTTCTCTTTCTATGCTTTGTGTCCATGAGCACCAGACATTCCTCCTCATCCTTTCATAACAACCTTTCACACTCCTGAAAACTTATTATTCTCCTCCGCCTACTCTCTTTTACACTGCCTTTGATCTCAGGGTCACATTTCCTTGACTTCTGATTGTTATTGAGCCTCTGCAATACTTCTCTGGCTGGTCCAACTTTCTAGAAAGTTATTGCCTGAAACCAAACCTGAGGCATGCCTGGGGGAGACCTGATCACCACATGCAGTCCACAATAAAAGCGTCTGTTTGGCTACAGGACTGCTGCCTCATTAGTTGTTCCTTATCTTCGATTCCTGCAGCCAGTAATTGCTCTCTGAGAGTCTGCCTGGGACTTCACAGAGTCATAGAATTAGAGAATGGTTTGGGTTGGAAGGGATCTTAAAGATCATCTAGTTCCATGCTTCCCACCATGGGCAGGAACATCTTCCCTTATAGCAGGTTACTCAGGGCCCTGTCAAACCTGGCCTTGAACACTTCCAGGGATGGGGCATCTGCAGCTTCTCTGGGTGATCTGTTTTGGTGCCTTACCACCTCCCAAGCAAAAAATCTCTTCCCAACATCTACTTTTAATCTTTTTCAGTTTAAAGTCATTCTCCCTTAACCTATCATTACATGACTCCAAAAATTCCTTTCTGGTTTTCTTGTGGGCTCCCTTCACACACTGGAGGGCTGCTGTTAGATTTCCCCAGAGCCTTCTGTTCTCCAGAGGTGCTCCATCCCTCTGATCAGCTCCATGGCCTTCCTCTGGACCACATCCATGTGCTCTAGTCCATGTCCTTCTTATGCTGGGGTCCCCAGAGCGGGATGCAGTGTTCCTGGTTGGGGTCATTTGTTGCATTTGTTACGTTTGTCGCTATTGAATTTCATTTTGTTTTTTCAGTCCATTCTTCCAACTTGTCAAAATGATTTTTGAATTCGAATCCTACCCTCCAATTTATTCACAGTCCTTCCTAGCTTCCTGTCAGCTGCAAATTTAAAAAGTGTATATTCTATTCCATAACTCAGGTCACATTGCATACACTATTATAATCTTTAGGAAGACTGAAAGAAATCAGCAGACAGTTTGGCAAAAGACTGTGTTCCTGTGTACCACTCAACTATAGAAAAAGTTTACTTTGTTTTATCTACATACATCTGAGATTTCAGGTTTTGGTGCTTTTTTAAAACTTCCAATATTTTTAACCCTTCTTTATTTTTCTGAATATTTTTTTATTAATATTAACCATTTGTATTAGTGATTTTTAAAAGTCAACATGTTGTGGGATAGTGCTACCAGATGTAAAACACTAACCACTCACATTTTGCTAGCATTTTTGATGTTGTACTGAACTATGTAAATCACTAATACAATACAAATGCCACCAGTATGACAGGGATTATCCAAAACTGCTGACACCAACAGTCTCCAGGGGAAAACTTCTATGTGATCAGCTTTAATCAGGCCTTTCTCTGAAGCTTTTATGTAGGCTTCCACTCATGCAGGTTAGGGCATCTGCCAAAAGAGTATTTTCCTTGCTGTTTATGTAGTGCTGCAAGTGACCATTATAACTCAGAGGAAGGAACATAAATCCTGATATGTTTGATTTGCTGGGCCATGGTGACACCTTTTCCATCAGAAACAAAGCTTTCTTGTAATTCAGCTTACTCAGCAGGGTTCGTAAAGCTGGATAATCCCATGACTTTCAGCTGCTAAACCTGTTGCAGATATTTAATATAAAATTACAAGAGCCTTTAAACTATTTCTTTGACACTTAAAAAATTCTGAGGCCACTGACCCATCTTGAAACAAAACTTACAAAAGTGCATAATGGTATCTTTGTTGCAGATCTTTGTGATTTACATTCATGAGCAATCTGAAGTTACCTGAGAAGAAGAGGATTTAAACTGAGGTTTCATAATAATGTTTGTCTTGTTTCTTGTAAAAGGCACTATGAAAACCATTCAGATCTTTAAAAATGTCTCTAATGTGGGAATCAACAGATGTCAGGAAAATATGTTTCTCTTTACTAGTCTTTGCAGTTTCACTTATTAATCTTTTTCTATATTGATGATTTTTTAAAAGATATATCCATTTTGAATCCTTGTTTGCATCCTTGATTTCCCAACAAAAAGGGACTTAAATGGATTTTTATAACTGTTGAATTTTATGTGGGATCTTGTACTACTTTTGCTTGTACAAGTTAGCAGAGTTTTCTGCAATACCTAACAGCTGCTAGACCAGGTGCTAGGATGCACCTTCTTTTTCACCCTCTCCGTGGGAGTTTTTTGTCAGTAAATTGTATTTCCAATAGTGTCTATGAGAAGATCTAAAGTCCAGGCACTGGCCCTTGAACTACACTACTCTGAACTCTTAGCAGGCTGCAGGCCTGAGACAGTAAGTCCTGCTAAATGTTTAACCAAAAAGCCCATGGTCCTTTTTCCTCAAAATAAAAATTGTCACTTCAGATGTTCTCCATCTTTAACAAGTAAGATATATCCCAGAGCATAATCTTTAATTTTCTGCTTTCAACAACATTACTGGCAATGTCATTTAGTTCTGTGTTAAAGCATTTTCTAATGCACTCGCAGATATCTTTAAACTTTGCCTGAAGTAATACCAACTAAAGTTTCTGGGATAACTTAATCCTAAAGAAACCTGCATGTGCTGCCAAGAAGGGGCATTGACACCATTGTGCATTTCTCTTGATACAACCTTAAGCAAGATTGCAAACAGTGCCAGCTGAAAGACCCAGTGCAGACAAATAAAGAATTTGAGAGGCTGGAGCCATAAATAACACTTTAAATGTGAATGAAAAGGAACTCCAGGCACAAGAAGACTTAATTATTTTTCACTTTTTCCTCTTAGTAGGTTTGTCCAGATCATAGCTGGAATTCATGTTCCTTTTGTTCTTCCACAGGGATACCGTAGCCATAGTCTCCATTTCTGTGATATCTGTTTTTCAAGGTCCATTAAGACTGGATGCTCTGTGTAAATTGAATATTAGGTCTAGAGAGACTGTCCTGGTGTTGCAGGGCCTGTTGTAACCCCCACAGGGAGCACATTGTTAAACATGCTCAGAAGCAAATGGATCCACACTTGCTGCTGTGTTGCCAAACCACTTTGTATTCTTGATTCTTCTGTATTCCTCAAGGGCTGGTCAGCAAAACAGTGAGTGTGGGAGAATTGTTTTAGAGATTTGTTGTTGTCAAGAGTGAAAGGAAGTTGGCAGCCCAAAACAAAATTGAAAAATGTATCTTGTATTTCTGCAGAGAGGAATCATTTTGGAAAGAATCAAGAAGAGTAAAGTTTGATTGTGATTCTTAGAATAAAGTACAAAGGCTCTGAAATTGGCTAGAAGTGAAAATAACATGCACTCCCAAATACATTCCTTGCCTTTAATTTGTCATGATACACCAGCTTAGACATATGTTTTTGCCTTTTTGAATAATAGTCTAATATTACTGGCCCAAACTAAGAGTGAATAATGTCTCACTTCTTGAGTCTTCACAGTACAAATCCACAAGCATAAATTCACTCCTTAGCTTGGCACACTGAAGGCTAAAATCTCAGTATTCCCACAGGAGTCAACCACTGACATATGAAAAGTTGTTTACAGCTATAGCACAACTACCCTGGGTGGAAAAAAAGAGAGGATATTTAATATGTCTATTCTGAGATGCCATGCTGGTGGGACAATAACCAGCAATGACAGACCAATTGATGACTTTCATGTATTCTCTCCCATTAAGTAACATCAAGAAAAACCAAGGATGTCTTTACTACCAACAAAAGGTTGAACAACTCTGATGGTGGCACATGAACCCCCTTTAAACCAGTGTTTACTCTTCTGCTCCACCATCATTATTTGTAGAGGTGTGTGGTGACTTATTTAAAATAACTCAGATGAGACGGAGGGGCCTCATTTCCTTTCTACAGGGTATGTGCTTTGTGGGCAAATAATTACCATTAGTCTCATCAGAAAGTGGTGGGTCTTTTCTGCATCCTTAGCACTGATGACATTTTCTTTGGAAAAGCAAGATCTTTGCCTGTCAAACAAACAAAAAAAAAACAAACAAAAAAAAATGCTGATTATTTGACTGTGACATTGCAGTGGGGTATTGGTTTTGCACTGTAACTCACTTGCTTTACTCACCCCTTCTGCTTCTGGACAGGGCTGTCATGTGAAATCATCCTTCCATGTCCCAAAGGGTGTGGAGGGTGACCCCTCAGCGGGGGAGCTGTGGGTGGTACCTTCAAAGCCAGCCAAAGCCAGCAACTGCTGCACAGGCCACTTTGTGTATAGCTAAAATACTTGGCTTCTAGAGGAGAAGGGGGTGTATGAGGAAAGTCTGTGGCTACCCGGTAGTTCCCCCAATCTAAGTACCTTCAATTCCAGGCTTTCTCTTCTTCTGTGAAATATCAGTACTTTCTCTGGCCAATGGGCATTTCCCATGAAAGAGGAATGGGAGGGGCCGGGCAGTTTAATAGAGATTACATCCAAAAGCATGTTGATGAAATATTATGGGCAAATTCTAAATATTATGACATGTGGCAGTAGTTTCAGTTCAGGAAAGTGGAAAATAATTTGGGGAAAAACTAAGGAAAAGGTTTTAATCACAAATATTGGACAAGTGAAAGGAGATAACCATCAAACATGAAAGGAAACAGTAAGGTAATCTGATACCTCGGCTGATTTTTGTGTTCTATATGTATTCAGTGTTACTGCATATATCTTTAAAATATTTCTATTTCTCACTATTCACTTGGAGATGTTATATGTCAAGGTGTCCAGAGCCACATTTTTTCTTTTCCTTATGCTTTGTGACCCCTCAAATTGACTGAATTACATTGTATTGATAAAAAATGAAGAAAAAAGTGTTTTGCTGACCTCAGCTGAAGAGGTTATGTTCATCAGAGGGAACACAGCAACCTGTTTGTGAGAAGACATGGGTGGGAAAAGGGGTTTCCTCCAGCTGTGTGGATAACCCTCTAAACAGGATTTGGTTTTGTGGCTCTGTTAAAGGTGGGAAACACTGGCAAGATCTTTCTGAGATTAGGAGTAGGTCAGAGTCCCTGCAGAGAAGCAGTGGTAGAGAGGCAGCTTTGGGGCTTTATTGATAAATCAAGCTGAAGTGGCCAAGAGACTGTGTAGGCAGCCCAGTAAAAACCTCTTGACCCACCACCAGAGCTGTAAACACTTTGTCAAGGTAGAGTACCCACTGCTTTTAGAACATCTGAAAATGCAGATTCATCTCACCTTCACGTCAGATTGTTATTGCTAGGAAAAGCATCACCACAAATGTTATGGCCTATGCAGGTATCCTGAAAGACTCCAAGACATTTTTAAGATCCTCAAGAATCCAGCTTCAAAGGAAAGATAAGGGCTGCTGTCACAAATGGTGGGTTTTGACTAGGATTTTCTAAAAAGTATTTCAAGCATAACTATTCCAACAAGTGACAGGCAAAGCAGGGAAAACTCAGTTATCCACCGCAGCCACAGCTAGCCATGGGAGGAAAACACCTGCTGACAAGATGTTCTCCTGCTGAACTTTTTCCATCAGCGAGTGTTGATTTACCTTTCCCCAACTCATTGTCCGTTTGCCCTCTCAGTCCTCACCCAAGGGATTTGTTTGGTTTACCTGTGTGAATCCATTGCTTTTAGGGGAAGAAATACTGTTCACCATGTTCCAGTTTTGCATCACTGAGTGGGATAGTGACATTTCATGCTATTACAATGAAATTAGACTTGTGAACACCCTCCCGTTTAACCTTCTCAGTCTTGGACCTCACACTGAGGTAAAACTTCTTAAGGTTCTAAAATGGTTTAAATAATATCTTTCTTTCATCATCACCACCAGCTATTAAGATGGGTATCAGAAGTATTGCTGTTCTTCCTGTTGATTTTACCAAGCTGGAAAAACACATGTAAAACTAAATTCGTCAAAACATCCACTCATTGGAATTTCTGTCATTTTTCAAGAGGTCAAGAGAAGCTTTGAATAGAACTGCTAAACTCACATAGCGTTTCAGCCATCTGAATGTAAATTGTAAAACACCATTCTTTTCTTCCCTCTATAACTTCCTTTTGTGAGCTTGCACCCAGCTGCTGAGTTTTGCTTATTCATTTGGAAACTGATACAGTTCAACAATATCTATACTCCCTTAGCTTGCCTGTTTATATGAAGTTTCAACATGTTTCTGGGGAGCAAGAATATTTCACTTCCCTTATGGTCCTGTATCTAATATTCAGAGAAACCTTAATTGTTATGGACACTGAACTACATTGAGGCTAGCACCATACAGTGTTTTTCCAGGGAATCTTTCATACCCATATTTTGGGCACCTCGTGCCCCTTTTATAAAACTAACTGTATCAGGGGAGTATTTTTTTTAAACTAGCATTTGATTCATCACTTCATTTAGGTGATGGTCTTCTAGGAGTCTTCCAGACCAATGTGTGATCATTTAAGTGGTTTTCATCCTGAAAGGTGCCAAAAAGGCACATCCTCTGGTTTGAGAAGAAAAAGTGTGTTTATTGATGAGACTATATATTCCAGTGCCTGCAAATATTCTAAAAGTATGTTTACAGTGGAGTGCATAATGAACTTAGATAAGAGAGAGCCCTGCTATGCCATCTCATTCTTCTGGATTGCCGTTCTACAGGTTATGTCAGAACTTAATTTTAGTCACATAGATTTTCTGCTATGAAACATGAACTTTAATAATTAAATGAATGATTGTACAATGTCAGCAAAACAGGCCTTCTGAATAGGAAGAAAATTTGTAGATGCCATATATCTTGACTTCTGTATACCTCTGAACACTTAATGTACAAGCTTGGGAAACATGGACTAGTTTAAAAAAATAGTTAGATGAGTGCATTGCTCATTGGAAAGATGTTTATTAAAAGAGTAGGTGTCACTAAATCCTGTTCAAATTAGAGGGATGGTTTGAGTAGGTGTTTACAAGAATTATCCTGAACAGTATGCAGCGCTTCCATTTGTGATTTTCAAGACAGGATGGAGAACACATTTATTAAGTTCACAGAGAGCACCAGCTGGGCAGTATATGTATGACAAAACAGGATTAGAACTACAACAGTGTTGATAAATTGGACAAATAGCCTGGAAAAATAGAACGTAATTCAATCAGCTAAAAAAATGCAATGCTCTGCCTTTTTGCCCAGATAGTAAACCACACATAAGCTGGAGGGTAATGCAGCAAATCTGCAGAAAGGAGCTCAGGTTTAAAATGAGTCACCAATAGAAATACAATTGGCTGCAAAAGAGAGACAGATACATGTGTGTTTACTCATTAAGTGCCTCTTGTGGTACAACAGTAAGATTTCTGAGTGAGGTTATGTCTTCAGTATGTGTTCTGTAGCCAGAACACATTGGGTGATGGAGAGCAAGAAAGATGTAGATTACTGGAGAGAGACCAAATGATAGCATTGAGAATTATGAAGATTAAGAGGGGACATTTGGGGAAAAATGAAGGTGTTGGATATTTTTGGTCCAAAGACTGGAAGTTTAAAAAACAGAAAGCTTAGATGAGGAGAGGAATGAACTCTTCCCTTTGTCTGCCTGTTGAATAAGAACAAATTACCTTAAATTATGGCAAGGCAAATACAAGTTGAACATAAGGAAGATTTTTCCGGGAAGAAGAAAAATTAAGTTCTGGATCAGGGAGTCTGGGAGAGCACTGGAAATCCCACCTGAGAAATCCCCAAAACATTTTTGAACAAATGTCTATCAGAAATGGAATAAGAATAATTTATGCAGTCTCAGAGATGACTGAATGACTCTTTCAGTTATTTTCTGGTTTTATTTCATATAATTCCAAATTTATCTTCATTTTTGACAATGTGTGTATTCCTTTGGCTGAGATAATCCTACACTTGACTTTTAGTTTTTCTGTGCTTAAAGACAATGATTAATCACTATTTCTGACAAACTGTCAACCAAAACAAAAGAACTATCTCACTTGACATGTGCCTGACATATCACAGGATCATATTATCCAATTTTTTTTCCTGATAAATTATAAAACCATATGAAAAACTGTATGTAGTTTTGATAAATTTTCCCTTTTGGCCATTTCACTTCTACTCTGCCATCAATTTCCTGCTCCCCCAGGGACATTTCTCTCATGCCAAAAAGTTCAAAGAGTTACCAAAACATATCTGCATCTGGCAAGGACCCTAAAGACAAGAGAACTCTCATTATGGAAATATATCCTCTGTCCCTTCTCCTCTTCTGAGGACAACAGGTAGCAACAGGTATCTCAAGTAGAGGGATACACGATACTCATTCATTTCCAGTCTGCCATTAAAATGTTCACTCCAACAGCTGGTGATCGTGCTGTTATCTCTCTGCTCATGCCAGGGGTCATCCCTGGCTTTGCAAAAGCATGCAGAGAATTCTTTCTAGTTGTGCAGTGTCCTAAACTATTACATTTGAAAAACACTTTCAATAAATTAGGATGAAAACTAAAAATATAGGTATCTATGCAATCAAAGGAGAGGCTTCTATTGATTTTGGCAGGGTTGAATCAGATCCCTTACAGAAAACATGCAGAGGTTAATGTACTGGTTATGAAGTTTTCTTCCCTTGTAATTGGTTCATTTGGTCTTATATTAGAAAAAAGAATCTAAAGAAATATATACAAAGAAATAATGCAAGGATATTTTAAGAATACTGCTTATGCCTTCTTTTACTTCTCTTTGAAATATTTGCCGTATACCAAGTAATGAATAACTCAGGCAACCCAATTTCCCAGTGATAAAACCTCTACAGAGACTCCACTATTGCATAGTCTCTTCTTCTCTGATGAATGTTATTTAATGTGAATTTTCTGCTGGGAAAGCACAAGTAGGCTAGATAAAATGGAATTATTGCAAACTTGCCTGAGAGTCAAACTGAATTTTTGCCTCCTTCTGAATGTAATAGTTATATCAGTGATCAGTGACATTTCTGCTTTGCATTTTATACATCGTTTGTTTCTGTATTTCCCAAATCCATTTCTGTAGTCTGACGTATCTGTAAAATACCAATATTCTACAGAACACGGCCCAGTGCTATTGTATGCCTACAATTTCTTTCCTGATGCTCACACACAGACAAAAAATCATATAATGCTGAAAAAGTAAGAATATCTGTGATTCTAATTTAAGCATTTAAAAAATTCTCTGCTGCCTAATAAAATTTTTTCAGTCAGCAGTGTTAGTAGTTTGCATTGTACATGGCCAAAGCAGAGCAGTGAAGTGCAAGCTTTATTTCATCTAGCAAGAATCATTTAATTAGGAGTCAAAAGAAGTCTGCCTGAAGAGATCTCTGTAAGAAATCCACTTTGACAAAACTGACGTGTCTGGTATTTTCCACCTTGTTTGTTTCTGCTCGTTGCCTTTCTTCTACTCATTAATGTGGAGTTCCTCAAAGCCTAAAAGGTATATGCTGACAGGTAGACTTTTTTCCCATAGCCCTGAACTTTGTTTGAGGTTTTCTTGCTGAACTAGGAAGTTAAGCAGGCATTTAACTTCTGCATGCACTATTTTTTTCAGACAGATGACAGATATTATTCTAATATTTTTTATAGGTGTACCTGAATAACAAGCTGGCCATCATGAGTTGCAGAGAAGTGATAAAAAACTTTTCCTTCAGCAAGAACTACCAGGCAAAAGTTTGTTTTCAAAAATTTTAGAGCATTGGATGGGCTGAGCTTACATTCAGGTGGAGCAAACAGGCAAAGTTCAATGAAAATCTTGCCTTTTACTTCTGACTACGGGACGCAAACAGCACGTTACCACAAAAAGCCAAAGCACATAGGCAAGTTTTGAGTTAATATCTGTCTTGCAAATCCAGCTCAAGACTTGTGTATTTTATGTATTCTGAATAGGATCCACCTTCAACCATTACTGGTGGGTGACATACTTGCACTCTCCCTTTGACTAAATTTGCTAAAATTGCTGGGGAAGATGTGCTCGGCCTTCCTTGCTCAGGAAAGCGAGCACTCTGCAGTCTGCCTATCAATGCAGAGTAAAACAAAATCCCCCAGTGCAGAGGCTGGCTCACAAGCAGGTACATTATCATCCCTCCAGGCTGATAACCACAGACAGCAGTGTATGAATGAACGTGCCATGTATGCAGTGGTTATGCAATACGCATCCGCACCGTCCAGTTCGCATTAGCATCAGTGGGAGCATCTTATCAGGCTGGGCTGCTGCACAAATGAATGCTGCCAGGCTGCTGGAATTATCTGCACAGTCAGATACTCATTTTTAGCTTTTTCATCATGGCTGAAGACAGCTCCACTTGATCTCAGCAAAGTTATTTTAAAATCTGAGAGTTTGCCAATGTTTCTTTTTAAAGGATCACATCTAGTGTGACTCATTACTCCTGGATTTCATTTGTCAGAGCAGCCAAGTAGTCTAGCTTTTACATTCCCAATGGCCATTATCTCTGTTTGCTAACAGCTAAATGGCTGATGCATGAATACACATTATTCCTGTGTTTTCTTGCAGAGAGAGATCTTTTGCTGGAAACAAAACATTAAAACAAGACACTAGAAGAATATGATAATCAAAAGATTTTAAAGAAAAAATGGTTATTGATTGGAAATATGTATATAAGAGATATTTTACTGGCTACTAGCTCTAGGGAGTTTATTTATTGGATTCCTTTACTTTCGGATTATATAATGGATGTGTTGAAACAGAATCTTATGCTATTGACACTATATATTAAATAATAATTTCTAGCAGCAATTAATATGTTAATTCCAAATACAGCAGCTGGTTCCACAGTATGATCTTTATTCATCAAACTAGTGCCAGAGCCAAGTATGTGGAGAACCTGTATGTGTTCAGCCATCCACTTAAGCCAGTGAAGTTGGTTCCACTGGCCACTGAGTAAACCTGATTTTAGGCAAATACTTCAGTGGGTTAAGGTCTGAATCATTGTAAAATTTCTGAAGAAACCATTTGATTAGCTAATGTGGAGCCTGAACTATGTAATTATAAGATCACACACAGCTGGGGTGGAATTCATTAGAGTTACCTTTCAATAAGCACAAAGAGTAAAATAATGGTTGCTCCATTAAATAAATGTACTACAGTTTGTGCATTTCATGTCTGCTATATGGTGCTGCAGGTGCTTTCTGATTAGCAGAGAAACGTGATGATGATGATGATCTACAGTTGCTCAAAACAATTTCAAGTAATAATTAGCTCAGCAGAGAGAATTCCTACCATTACTTTAGGAGGTCAAAGCAAATGTAATCCAAAATCTTTCAAGCCATTGAAATTTCACATTTATAAATAGATCTCCTCTAAACTGCTCCATGATAAGACTAGCATCAACAGTAAAAAAGATATAAACATTAAAATTGTTACTGTGACCTTTACACTGTTAATTGTTTGTTTTTTTAATAACCAGTGTACCTTGAGTAACCAGTGTACTGGAGTACCTTGCTACTAGTTGTAGATCTATTCATGTGAACAATGCTGAGCCAATTTTGAGTTGGTAGATGTGATATAGGCAAGATTTCACTCTAAAAACAAATGGGAACATCTTCTAAGGTATGGAAATCCAGACAGTGCTGAGACAAAGCAATTGCACATGAATGTGTGACTACATCTGCAGTACAGCTGTTGAGTGGGGTTTGCAACAAACCAGGCAAGCAGAAATTCCATTGTAGTATGGCAATGGGTTACAGAAATACTGTTATCATGTGCAGGGTCTAATCACACAAAGACATCATTTAATCTTAGAAAATGTGACATTTTAAAATATAATATGAATGTATTACTTGGAAGGAAGGGCAAATAAAAGATGAGCAATATTAAATGGTTGGTTAAATAGATAACATCTGCTTGTGATGACAATTTAGTGTTGTCATCAAAGATTTTTTGTCATTTGAAAAGATTTCTTGAACTAGACCTGAGATAATTTTATTTTAAAAAAGAAAACAACTGTGTACTCTGTGCAATTAAACTATTTCTCTGCTGTTGCAAATGAGTGTTTTAAGGTCTCTTAAAGAGTCATCAGCAAAAGCAGGTTTAATAAAAAAGCGAAAGCACGACAAAGTTCATTGGCAAAGTTCACTCTACTACTCATTAGATGGTTAAAGCACACAGAGAAAAAGCCAGCTAATATCTAAAGTCAACGTATTTAAAACCAAAATCAACCCAAAAATTACCAACGGGGAGGCTGGAGGCATGGGGGGAAAAGGATAAGGATGGGAAAGTGTAAGGACAGAAAGGAATAAGGAAGACCCTCCTGTTGTGTAACAAGGCTAAACTGAGCCACGGACTTGACCAACAATTTAAGCCTAAAGGTTTAAAATCAGTTGAACTTAACAGCACTTAACTGATAGCTCAAGTTAAACAATTCAATAAAAACTTCATGTAGATTTTACAATAGCACAACGATAACTCACTAACAGGCGTAACTTACAAATGTAAAGTACTTAAGAATCCAGGAAAGCAACATTCCATTTGCTAGGGCATATTCACACTTGCATGCACACAGACCTAAAGAGTATGTACAAGGTATACCTGTGAATAATTCCCCTTGAATTCAGTGAAGTACTCATGCCAGATGCTTTTGCATCTTCTAAATGGCCGTAGGGTCAAGCCTTGAAGAATGAGGGATATCACCATCCTTGTTTGTCAGTGATTCTCCAAGTACACCAAACCTGAGAGTTTGCTGACTCTGAGACATGTTCTGCTCAGAGGCAGATTGCTTGTCACCTCCCACCATAGTCCAGGAAAGCTCAAAGTCTCACATAGGACCATTGTTTGTAGGGTTGCAAGAGGGTTGGCTTTAGTCATGATAATTTTTCATCTTGGCCTCAATTCGGGATGTTAACTTTCTTTGAAAGTTCGTTAACAAAAATGTTGCTCCACTTGGGTTTTTATTCAAGCTAGGAATGCCAGTTTCCCAGGCTGTTCATTAAAAACAGGAGCTTGTTAGCATAAGTTCATGGAAGCAGACAGTGTTTCTGATCAGCTCAAGAGGAGCTTAGCCCAGGTGCTGTTCATCAAGGCTGAGGCCTAATGTGCATTTCTCAGATCCCAGTGGGCCTGAGGGAGCAGGGGGAATGCACCACCACATCTGCTCATTGTATAAACGAACATGCGATTAGAACATTAAAACTTGGAATAATTCAAACAACAGTTACAGGTCCCTTCCAACTCGAGACATTCTATCATTCTGTGATTCTGTGATTCTATGAACAGGTCTAGGTCAAAAGACTTTCTGTGTGGTTTGGGAGTCAGCAGAATTTACGCATTTCAAATGCCAAAAAAAGGTCATGTGTGTATCGACATGCTGGCATATCCATAACACTGAGCGTGCACTTTTCAGAGGATCCACGAGCGTGGCATTTTCTGACCTCTCTTACATCCAAGCACGCTGGTAAATGTTTGGACTTCAGACATCACCTGTCTGCTTAAGGTGTATTGCAAACCATTATTTAAACAGACTGTGTCTGGCCTTGAGAGGGGCCTGTCTGTGGCCCTGAACACATGTTGGTCGTGATATGTCTCCAGTCTAGCTGTGACTGTGTTATATATCTGGATACCATTTTACACTGGGTACTCATAGTAAGGAGGAGTAGAGAGCTTAAACACTCTTTAATCCCCCAGTAAATCCCTGCATTATGTACTTGTTACCACCAAAGTCAGTTCTCCCCACAAATGGATTGATGTGATATTTCAGCATGTAATTTAGAGAGAAAGCAGCTGATAAATTGATTTCTAATTCATCAGCTATGCATTACAGGAGAAAGTCCAAGCTGTTGGAGGGGCAGTGTGGCTTGTGGGCAGCATGGCAGTAGCATTCAGGGGCTGTGAATCCTCTGCCTGGCTGCAGTGCATTTTTTTTCCACTGAGTGACCTTGAACACGTAATTTGTCCTGTTATAATATGAATAAGATGATTCAGACTTCAATTTAAAACACTTCAAAATCTATGCTTGAAAAGCTCTATATGAGCACCAGCTATTATTGAAAGCAGTGCTAGGATCTGCACCAGGTCCCCTCTGTTTCTGCATTTATTGTTCCTTACCTTCATCTCTCCTTTTACCTCCCACAAACCTCTTCCCATAATCAACCTTCATGAGACTGCACTCAAAATAGGCCCCTTCATCAGCCTGAAATAACTACTTCAGTTCAAGGCAAGTAAAGAGATGGAGAAAAGTCTCTAAACAAGTAAACAAGCTGATGATTTTCGCCAGTAATCCAAATCAATTATATAAACTTACATATGATCCTTGAGCTCCCATTCCTCCTGCAGTCCTTCCTTTTTCCCTCTTTGTTGTTTTGCTATTATTCTTACTTGACATGCTGCACCTGCTCGAGTCCAAATAGCCTTAAAGGCAAGGGCTGCATCTTTTTCTCTTTACTGTGCCTTACATACAAATGTAGGAATGAACATCACATTTGAAACATTTTCAGAACACTTTGATGATTTACTGTTCTGCATCTTTGTAAACACTTTGTTTTCTCCCCTGCAGCGAATCAACTGCCTCTTTTGGATCTTTTGTCACTGATTCTTTCTGTGTGTTGCAGTTTTCTCTGCCGCAGAGCTGAGATGGGTTCTTTTGAAAGCATTTCTTCACACTCATCTATTTCTTGCAGAGTCATAGCACCCCAGGGCTTGATTCTCACTGCCTTTTGCAAACAGTTGCTCTCACTGCTTGGGTCTACTGATGATTTCTTCCTGCTGTCTTTCTCTCTGAGGAATGTGGGTTTTCCCTTGAGAACTGTACCTGATTTCTGAAGAAACTAAAGGTTGTAACTGCAACTGCGTGAGATGGAGCATGGGGCTGTGTTGCACCATGCCCAGACTCTGACAGGCACAGCCAAACCCCTAAGGAAGATGACCACAGGGTGCCACTTCCCTAGGACACCCCTGCAGGTCAGGAATTTCTGACTGGGATTTTTTGTAGTGGTATAATGATGTTTTCTCTTCCTCCTCTACTCCTGGGCTCACTAATATACTATCAATTTATGTTACATTTCTAATATATTGGGGATGGGGAAGGAATGCTGTTTGCCATTAACCTCAGAACTAACACTTTCAAAGAAGTATCCAGAAAGGCTCCTGCAGTCCAAGAGATCATATTATTAAATAGCATAGTTTGCATGTAAATCTATTCCTAGAATCATAGAATGTTTTGGGTTGAAAGGGACCTTAAAGATCATTTAGTTACAAACCCCCTGCTATGGGCAGGGACACCGTTCAGTAAGACCAGTTTGCCCAAAGCCCCATTCAGCCTGCTCTTGGATGCTTCCAGCAATGGAACATCTGCAGCATCTCTGGGCAACCTGTACCAGTATCTCACCACCCTCACAGTAAAGAATTTATTCCTCATATCTAATCTAAATCTACTATCCTTCATTTTAAAACCATTACCCCTCATCCTGTCACTACGGTTGCTGATGGAATGCCTCCATATCTTTTCTAGAGGTCCCCTTTAAGTACTGGAAGGCTGCTATAAAAAAATTGTTCCTCTTCATGGAAATCTTTAGTAAAAGGCAAGAGATTTATAGACCCTGAAGAGAAACCAGAGTTCACTTATGCCATCATTTCTGGATTGCTCTTAGTGATACTGTGGTGGATTTGAATCCTTTAAGCTGAAGTTTTAAATACACAGATTCTGGTATAAATAGTAATAGAAAAGACCATGTAAATCTTTCTGTATTATATTTATATAAAGATAATGAAGAGTAGAAGCTTCACTATATCATCTGGCCAGAACGCACTAGGTAGTAGACCTACACACTTCACATAGTTCAGGCTCTCATTTGATCCACATAAGGTCCTCTTTCCCATTTTCCTTCCTTTCTCAGTATTTTGGTTTGAGTCTTAGTTTCCAACGCAAACAGAAGTTTAAAGTAAAATTCAGTCCAAAATGTCAGGCCTGTTTCAGGTGCTGGACCTCTCTGGGAAGACTTGCCTGGTTCTTCTGGCTCATTTGTGAGTCTTCAGGAATTCTGCCATGAGATATTTGTCTACAGAAAAGGACAGAAAGGGGAGAGAGGACACTGGAAATATGTCGATATATAAAAGATTAAAACAGAAAAAGACATTAACTGTTTCCTTTCCTTGACCATGTATGGCCATTAGCTTAATTGTGTTAAAAAGTAGATTAAACATTAGGAAAAGATGTAGCTATAAGTGCAGGGAAAACTGGAATAAACTACCAAGGAAACTGATGAAATATTTTCTTGGCAAATTTCTATGAAACAGAAATATCTGTCAGAGGTGATTTAGTTACATTTACTCTACCTCACTGCAAAGCAATAAACTGGACACTAGGAGGTCCCCCTCTGCTCTTCCTTTCCTTCAAATACAAATTGGCATTGAAGACACTTCATCACCAGGCCATAGCTCCCAACAGCATTGTATATGGCTGTAATTGGCTCAACTGTTCCCGAAAAACACTTCTGCCCATATTTTTAAAGAGGCAGGCTTCAGAAATCTGTCAGTGAAATAAAGCCTGAAAGAGAGCATTCCATCTGGGGTAACCCTTTTTTGCCGTATGTCAGTCCCTGTGAAATGTTTTATGTATGTATTCTTTGGAAATCATCTAGCAGAAACAGCTGTGTATGCTGCCCACCTGCTCAAGCCTACAATCTAGTGTTATTTCAATTAGATTTGATTGCAGGAAAAGTTTATGAAACAGCTATCAATGATTTCATGCCATCTGGCTTCCGCTTTTCTTCTGTTTAGAGAGACCCTGTGTTTACATTGATTGGCCTTCTATATATACAAGCATGATTGAGTTTTATTATTCTTTTTATTTGTCTGATAGCAGTGTGCTTGGTGTCTTGAAGTGTGCTGTACAAACTTAAAACGGAAGAGAAGCTGTAAAGATTTCATGTCATGAAGTTTGGATCAGACAAACATCAGGCTTCAGTTGAGAACATAACTGAAAATAAATTGCATTTTAAAAATCCTAGTTTATTAATTAGTATATAATTTTTTACAGAGGGTAAAATGACTTGTTTTTAGCCATGTAAAAGCTAAGTTCTCAAACAAGACAGTAATTTGGTTCCCTTTCAGAGTCAACAGAAGGAGACATAAACTTTATCAGGAGGAAAGGGTCCAAAGTCGTGTCTCAAAAGAAGTGGATTGCCTCTGGAGACACTTCTTTCCTCTGTTCATTATCTTGAGCTTGGACACCTGGCCTAAGATGGACTTACCGTCTCACCTGCTAAAACACAAATGAGTAATCCCTTGACTACTGAAGTCCTTGGCTACTTTTAAAATGCTCATATTACAGAAATATTCTCTTTGGTTAATAAATGTTTTCCAATTTTTTTTTCTTTAATAATGTTTAGAATTTTACTCTCAGGTAGAATATGAACACAAGTCTTTCAAAATGCTGACTTTATTTTTCTTTCTCCCCCAGATTCTTGGTGTTTACGTTGTCTGTGAGGATTTGGTACATAAAAGTCAATCCGAAAGTGGGTGTTTCATTAGTAGAACAAATTAGTCTTCTAGCTTTGACCTGAATTCAGTTATGGCAGGCTTTAACCCTGGTGTAGTCGAACTTGACATTTCTAACAACAGCTGAAAGGTTCATCCCTGTTTGGGCAAACCAGCTCTAAGAAATGACAGTTCAAACTCACACTACCATCTTGTGTATTTGTGCCTCCTGAGAGGAACCAAATTTAGGTGCATGAGTTGACTTTGGAATTAACACCATCTGCTCACACTGTGCCTGCTTAAGATTTGCTTGTGCTGCTTGCCTCTTTCTTCCCAGAAGGATGAAATGCTGTGTGGGGCTTGCCGGTGGTCTGGGCATATGCTAGGCTGTAAAACTCATTGGTCTGGAGGCATTCCTACTCTTTGGAAATTGTATAACCTTTTGAAACTATAAAAAGGGCTATGGTGCCATCAGAGGGTCCAAACCTCTTCTATATTGTCATTACAGTGTTTATTCCATAGCTGTGTGCCTGCCTGGAACGTTAACAGAAAGAGAAATTAAACTAAAAGAAGCAGGATAAAACTATAAATGTGCTGGTGAACAGTGTCTCCCTTTATTTCCTACAGAACCCACTACAGTAGGGATATGCTCCTGACTTTCATTGCTTTGTGTCACTGTGCTGTTTCTATTTAAACCTGTGTGCAGGCATGTAATGAACCTTCAGTGGGAATTAGCTGTTTAAACACCTTGCACCTGGCCTCTGGTACTGGCAAGCTGAGATCCATGCTATCTCATATGTCCTGCTGTCTTTTAAGAGCAGATTAAGAACCTTAGTACTCTGTGTTTTCCTTGCTTTCACCATGGTGCCAAGTTTCAGATGGTTTACTGGGAAAAGAAAAAGAATGCACAGGCCATCTGGAGTGGAAAACAATGTACTGTTACCACATTTTTAAACCAAATATTTGAAGAAAGTGAACAATTCTCTTCAAGCCCAATGAAAATGGGGGAAGTGGCAAACATATTTGCTTTTGCAGATTTCCTTATGAATTATTTACTACTTTAGTAGAACAACTTATGCTAATAATGTTCTAATAAGCGGTGCAGGTCTGACTCATGTTGGGCTGAAGAGATATATGAGGAGAACGCAGGAAACTTTGCTGTAGACTCCCATAATTCTCTGGAATACAAATGGTATAATTACCCCAGTACTGCTGAATATATATGAATGCAGGCAGCTGTAGAGCATAGGTTCCACATACTTACAAGAATATGTTAATAGAGTAGCTAAATACTGATTTTACCATTATTCTTCTATATTTTTATTATGAATTTGCATGACCTCAGTGCCTAGTGGCCAGACTAAACTGTAATCAATGCCATCAGTAAAAAGACCATATCTGGAAGAACCTTTACATGTAAAACCAGTGAGCCCTGTTCTGGGAGACACGAGATACTGAGGCATGGGTACCTGCACACGAACACCATGGATAGATGTTGCAAGTTCATTGTTTACAGGAGTAGTACCCTGCCTTATTGCAATCATCTGCAAGATTTTTTATCTGTATATGTGCAAGAACATTAAGGCACCTAAATCTTTCAAACATTTCAAACCAGGGAATTAGGAAGATGAACGACTTTGGGTCTATCTGAAATGTAGTGATTTATTCAAACCTATTTCATGAGGCTGAGAAAGAGCCAGGTCTTGACTCAGACTTTCTAAGTCCCTACTCAGAACTTTGCCCCAGGATGAATCCTCTTGTAATCAGCAATTCACTTTGAAACTATCTGCTTAGAGTCTAATTATCACCAGATCAATTCCTTTAGGTTCAGAAATATAAAAAAAACAAATGTTGTTTGGGTTCTAAAAGTGCTAAGATATACACATGTGCTTAATGCTAATCCTCTGGGCTCAGTGGAACAGATCACATGTTTAAAGTAAGGAACATGACTAAGTCTTCACAGGAGTGGGGCTTAATTGTTAAAATTTAAAATCTCTATAATAATTGGCTGCTCTCCATCTTGATGAATGCAGCCTCCTGGAAAAACAGAAGACACTCCATCACCAACACAGAAAATAACAACCCCAACAACAAACTAATACAAAGAGTCTGAAATAACTGTGTTATTGTCATGGAAAGAAAATCAGCAATACAATTGGCAATTTAAAGAACAGAGACATCATTAAATGAATACATGTGCAAAGCAGAGGCTAGTAGTATTGCCAAAAAGAGACCTGCAGGATACGGAAGTGATTGAGCTATTTCATTTGAAAACTTCTTCATATGTTGGGTGCATCTGATCTTAGGTGTGCAGTAGGAATAAGCAGCATTTGTCATATATATATGTATATATATGAGATTATGTATATATGTTCTTGAACTGCATGCAGAATAAACTCAAAGTGGAGGGAAGTGGGTAAGAATCAGTAAAATTAATCTTAGTCCATTATCTGTAAAAAAACAAGGCAAAATTTTGTTATAACCGTCAAGCCATGATGGTTATTTTAGCAACCTAAAAATCATCTCAGATTTGTCAGGATATGAAAAATGGTTTTCGAAATATCTTGAGTAAGTGAAGGTTTATTTATAAATCTCCATTGAACCCATGCAGATCTTTATTTTTCTGCATGGTTTGAGAGTAATGTGGAATAACAGTTTGTGGCTTGACACTTTTGAACTGTGTTTCACCATAGGAGGTTTTTGTAACTCTGGTTAGATCTTCAGCTGGTGCAAATTTTATTCCAGCTGAGCATCTGGTCCTTATTTTCACTGGTTTTATATTAGCCAAATTAATAACAAAACTGTGAAGAAATATGTTCATAAAATAAACATGGTATTCAAACTATATTGCTGGAGAAGAATTGTTTCAAAACAGATACTGGATTGTCCTGTTGACTCTTTTCTCTCTCTCGTTACATTAGACATACAAAAGTTTAAGAGAATGGGGACAAATAGAAGAACTTGAGGAGTACAGAGCATCTGGAAGGCAACTGAGAGCAAAATTCACATGCATCTCAACATCTTTATCTTCCAGAATAACACTTACTTATACAAAAATATATCGCGTGGCTCAGAAACTCTTAACTAACACAGCACTTTCTGTTGCACCTAGAATAGAATAGAATAGAATAGAATAGAATAGAATAGAATAGAATAGAATAGAATAGAATAGAATATTACAGTTGGTAGGGGCCTACAGCAACCATCTTGTCCAACTGCCTGACCTCTTCAGGGCTAAGCAAAAGTTAAAGCCTGTTTATTAAGGGCATTGTCCAAACGCCTCTTTAACACTGACATGCCTGAGTCATGAGTAAACCATTTCTCTGGGAAGCATGTTCCAGTGTTTGACCACCTGCTTAGCAAAGAAATGTTTCTAAAGGTCCCACCTGAACCTCTCCTGGTTCAGTTTTGAACCAGTGCCATGTGTCCTGTCACTGGATACAAGGGAGAAGAGATCAGCACCTGCCTCTCCACTTCCACTATTCAGAAAGCTGCAGAAAGCAATGAGGTCACCCCTCAGCTTCATTTTCTCCAAACTAGACAAGTCCAGAGTCCTCAGATGCTCCTCACAGGACATTCCTTCCAGCCCTTTCAGCAGTTTTGTTACCCTCCTCTGAATGCATTCAGAGACCTGAACAACCCTCTTGAATTGTGGTGCCCAGCACAGCACGCAGCACTCCAGGTGAGGCCACCCCAGCACTGAGCACAGCAGGACAGTCGCCTGTTTTGACCAGCTGGTTGTGCTGTGTTTGGTGCACCCCAGGACAGGGTTTGCCCTCGGGGCTGCCACAGCCACTGCTGGCTCACATTGAGATGCTGTTGGCCAGCAACTTGAAAAACAAACTATAAATGGGCTGCAAAACCTTTGGCTAAAAAAATAACTTCACTCTATAATGTTCCTTGGCACAGGGTGAGGACATCTGAAATGCAGAACCAAGTGGAGGTGAACCAAGTGGAGCCTGTGTGTACAGGCTCTTTGCATGTACACACAGACACACGCACCGCATCACCAGAACCACAGCCTCAGGGGTGAAATTCGTAATGTTTTCACTGACAATATAAAGATGAAATGCAGGCATCATGCAGCCCAAATTTCTAGGAGCAAGAGGCAACCAAGGACTCAGGCGCCTCAGAGTAACAGACCTGTTACATGCCTTGCTTCTCAGGTACAACTCAGCATAAGGAGAGATGTATGCAAAAGAGGAAGCGTACTGAACCACATCCAAACCCTGCCTAACAACCTACAGGGGATTCAGAGGACCCTGGCATCTCACCTATACTTATTTGCAGTCTCTGGCACCTGTACTTACCTCTCTCAAGACAGAGGAGATTCTCAATATATCAGGAAGGGCAGTGGGAGCTGAAAATGCCTGAGACGGAACTTTAAAATTTTGATGGGCTTTTAGGAGCATTTCTAGAATTCCTGAAGGAGTTTATTAAATTGCACATTAATTTCTATATGAGTCCCCCACATACAATTCTGTTTTGATGACAAATGTTAGCAGCTGAGTCTAAATGAATTCAGTCTGCCCCATTTGACTTTCTCCCCATATGCTGGCCATGCCCAGCTCTGTCCTTGTCACTCACCATCCTCCTGGGGTCCAGGTTTTACACTGGAGGAAACTGCATGGGCCAAAACATGTTCCAGGAGCATCTTGATGGCAACTGGGACACCTTCCCTCCAGTAGACACTTACATTTGTTTGGGACTTCAGCATGCACTGGGGAGAACCCTCACTCTGAATGCATTGGTATCAGAAAGGTTGCAGGTACTTGGATGGTAAGGTTTGCTGGAGCGGGCCAAGAAATTGTTTAAATCAAGTAGTTACCATGGTCACTGATGGTTTCATGTGACTGCAGAATGCTGTCCCAAACACCTAGCTCTCGAATTGCTCTGGAAATAATAGACACTCCTAGGCAAGTTTCACACAGGCATTTTCAGAGTGCAGAGGCAAATTCAAGATAAACATGTGAAGGAGTGGCCTCATTTCACAGCTAGATAGCCAGTGGTTTAGAACTTAAATAATATTTTTCCTTTCTCTTTTGGTAATCCCTTTTTCTGTTGAAGAAACCATAGTGCTGACATTGTGTTATTAGCTCATGTCAATGATTTAGTCACTTTTATCATGATGAACATCAAAAAAATCATTAAACTCTTTGGTATAAATAGCATTATTTTATATATATATTCATGTATTTATAGATGTCTCTCCATCTTTGATGTATGAATATATTCATCTTGTACCACCTTTTAGGTTCAATTTCTGCCATCATTTAGGGCTGTGGAGGAACACAGACTTGTAACTGTCTCTTGGTATATTTTGAAACACAACATGAAAAAATTTTACCACATGGACAATTGGGTGGGGGTTTTTTGTTTATGTTATACCCATATGTAAAAATCTCTTACTTGCACTGAATCTGACTGACAGATTCAAGTCCTGGCTGTCCTTAAGAAATGACCCTGGGCTTTAGACTACAGGACTAGTATGACAAGTCATGCTGTTCAGAAGTAGTACATAATAGGTGGAAGTCCCAATCAAGAATGAAGCCTATTCTGACAATGAGCAAATTTAGGGTGCTTAAAAATGCACAGTGAGCTTCATAATATGCTTGTGCAGACAGCTAGTGCTTACAAGGAGATTTAGCTAAATGTTTGTTCAGGTGAGTAAAGATGAGATTTCTTGGCTTCCTACATGCATCCCAATTCCCTTAGAAACAGACTGGGTTAAGGTACAGTGAGAGGATGAAGTGAAGGTATCTCTACCTGAAAAAGCTTCCCATCTTCTGGTATTGACCCTCCTCAAAAGTTTGCTCAGTGGGATGTGAGAAACAAGGGCTGAGAAGACATTACACTCTCTTCCTTTCCTGGGGTGGTATCTAGACTTTCAGGCTATACACAGAGTAAATTCTCTGGAGCTTTTCTCCTCTTTGAACATATTTTTCTCATGGTTTTAATGACAGAGAGTTCCCACAGGTTTTCACAGAACAGGAAAAATTGGGATTGCAACTGAATTCTTACATAGGATGGGAGATGCTTAAATACCTGGAGAAACTGTATTGCTCATTGCTTCTCATCTAGCCCTTTTCCAGAAATGACTGAAGGAATCAAATCCCAAAACAAATCCAGACCAGGGAATTGCAAATTGTTCCTCATCTTCAAGACAAGCAAAACTCCTTACTCTTTATACCTCTGCCATGTTTCCTTTTAAAAGTTGCCTCTAAGTAAGAAGGAACCAAAGAACTTTGCAGTTCACTCTTCCTAATATTTAAAGCATTTCATCTGTTAAAAGTAAGACTGTCCTATTATGAAAATGCTGAATGGCATGTCACTCTTCCTTAAATCTGAGCTGAAAAAAATCAATTAACAATGAGAAAGGATAATGCTAAGATATGTATTGCAGTAAGAGGACCAGCAGAGAGAGGGCAATTTAGAATGATAGCTACATCAAGCACAGCAGACTTGATTAAAAATTTAGCAGTTCTGCTGATGAATGTCCTAGTTCAGATTTTGAAAACATCTATGAACTTAATTTTCCACTGATTAAATAATCATTTTATAAACCGTGTATAATTCATGTAATGTTAACTCAACAGTCTTATGAAATATGACTGGAGCTAAACAGTTAACTCCTGCCCAGTGAAATAGGACCTGCAACAGACCAGTAGCATAACAGGATACCACCCCAGACAGGGTAAAACCCTTGATTTTGGCTGCCCAATGCCTTCACATTTGTCACTGTCACGGAACATAGAAATATATATACCCTCTGAGGTACTCCTTCTGGGCTAAATCCCCATTCCAAGTGTTTCCAGATAAGGGTCCTTCGTTGTAGGTCCCTAAATCCAAGGTTCAGAACCTTTATACAAAACCTGCACTTGAGAGATGCTGAACAGCAATTGATCTCAGATAAATCTTTAAGAAGTAAGGAGTAATCATCATTGATTTCAAAGAAAATTAGTGCCCTCCAAAGTGTAAAACTGAGATAACCCAGGTTATTCTTCACTGACTTCATCCCAGATGATTGTGATAAGGAATTATAGTCTACCCTGGAAAAGAGCTCAGTTGTGTTGCAAAAAATTGCCCCAGAAATATAGCATAGAATCGTCCACACTTCTTAGAGAGGTAAGGGAATTGCCTTGTTAAAATGTACAGCAGAAAAATTATGTATCAAAAAATAGGTATAGCCAGGCAAGACAGATGATGAACAGTAGGGATAGAGCAGGTTTTCACTTCCATCTGCTTTGATGAGAAAACTCAATGGGACTTAGCAGAAAAATGTGAATATACACAAACTGGAATCTGGGAGACAATTGTTAATTATTAGAAAAATTGGATTCTGGAAAGGTCTTCAAATCACTGGAGCAGAGTCTAAAATAAAGCTCAGTAGATTTACAAAGTGAATGATATGGTGTGGAAAGACATAGTGAGGTGCTGGACCCAGAGAACTCAGAGACTGGTTTTCACCCAGTGTGAGGGGAAAATGTACAATTAAATTTAGTCAGGTTTAAATCAACGAGGGAAGAGCAAGGGGAACGTTGAAGAGATTGTTCTCCACACATCACAATAGCAAGGATTCTGAAAGGCCAGAAAAAATGTATTTAAATTTCATAGTTTTAGTTCTCTCCAGAAAAGCGAAACTTTAAGAATATTAGCACAAGAAAGAACGCTTTAAAATCTTGTATGATTTCAAGAGTTCCTAAATGTGATTTTTAGAGTTCCTCTCCACTCAAATATATTCTTATTTATACTAAAACTGATGGGGAGCAATATAACCTCTTTGGAAGAAAATGGGAGAGATTAATATCCCAGTTATAACTTTTCTAAGTGTTCTCAGTGTAAATCCAAATAAAATCCAACAAAGAGGGACTGGCTCACAGCTTTGAAATGTGCTTGAAATTTGCTGTAAATATTGAAATTACATTTGCCTTGCAGTTTTGCCTGGGTGTCATTATGAGGTGTTAGTTTCACTGATGCCGCAAGGACTGTGAACTCAGACTAAAATTGGTGAGAACTTTGACATGCACATTTGCAAAAAATCCTCAGTGCATTGTAAAGCATTTTTGGCTCTGCCTTGCACCTCTGAGGACCCTCATGGATTCCAGAATTGGAGGCAGCAAAGAAGTCAAAAACACATTGAGAGAAAAGGAAAATGTATGTACATTACACTTCTCCAGAGGATGCTGCAATTGCTCATATGTGGGACTTCTAATGGCCAAGATTTCCAGCAGCCCCTTTCCTGCTTTCTTCACCTCCAATCCATGCCAAAATATCTTATTTTTCTCATGCTGTAGCAGATTTCATGGGTAATTTCTGGACTTGCCTTGCTCTGGAGGCTATTAAAAGCTTGGAGGAAAAGCATATTGACTGGGAGGTTTTTCTTGGCTGAGGTCCATAGTAGTGAAGCAGTGCACCCACGTAATCAGGATCCACCCTCACAAGTTTAAAGCTCAGTCTAAAATCTGCCAGGCACTCAAAGGAAAAGCACATAATTTGATGCATGTCAGAACTGCATGCAAATAGCTAAATATAGTGAAATATTATCAATGTGTGCAATATGACAAGTGAGCCATGCTCCTGGAGCCCAAGCTGAGTCCCTGAGCAGCAGCTGAGTGCCCTATCTGCTACTCCTGAGGACCAGCCAGTCTGCAGAGTCAGCCTCCCAGCTCCCTTGCTCACTTGCCTCTAAGACATATACTGACTGATAAAAGTTTATCCTCCATTCTTTCCCCTTCTTGATAATGCAAGTTGTCAAGTCTCCTGACTGTGATTTATACCCTGCCCCCTGTTCAGAGAGAGGAATGAAAGTGGTTTCTCTCCCTGAAGATGAGTGGAAATGTTTAGATTGCAGATGTTCCTTTGCTCAGATGGGTCCCTGCTTTCAAAATCACCTTTTTGCTCATGGAGGAAGCAACATGGTCTCAGCTAAATGCTACAATGCTTGTTCTGTCACCAGGTGACATCATGTTGCCATGGCAATGCTTGGCAGCATTTCATAGAGGATTTCTGCATTTCAGATAATGGAATTTAAAAGGGCTTTGGTCTGAACTTTTCAGGGTCATTTCAAAACAGAAGATCCTGTCCTTTTATCTGTTATAAGGAAAGGTGGTGGCAGGAGGAGGTGGAATCCAAATCTCAGACTGGGCCATAGCAAGCAAGCCACGTAAAATTGAGAGGAACTAACCTTCAAGGTGTACTAGGTATCCCCTCAACCCAGTTATTTCTTTACTTAAGCTTGAGCTGTGATGGTGCTGGACTTTTCACTTATAAGCATATGCCCTACAGCACACACATCTCTTCACAAATTAATAGCTATCATCTGTCATGTAAAATGGTGTTTCAAATTTGCATCACTGACTTTTACCAAGAGGTTTCCTCATCTCTGGCTGTCATTCTCAGGAGGATCAGGAAGTACCCTGGAAAATCAATGGCTTCTTCTTAATAATGGGAGCATCTGCTTTTGAAAGGGATGTAATTTCATCAGATCAACTTTTTGATACATGCTGTTTTGTACTCTGTTAGATGGGTAAAAATTGATTTAAAGAACAGTGATGGCATCTGAAACTCAAAACAAAATAATTATCATCTGAAAAGTCAGGTTGAAGTTTATGAATTTCAGCACAAAAGCATGGTATTGTAGGAAGTTTGATTACTTCTACTAGGTAATAGAAAAATCTGTGTTTTCAATATTCGGATACTTGCTACATTATTGATCACACATGTACATTCTGGTTTTGAGAACAAAGGAAATATTATTCAGTGTACATTTAAGGCAGCCATAAAATAACAGTTTCTCGCAAGAATTACTAGGAATTTTTAAATTCTTAAGCTTTTCTTTCAAAAGAGCCTTCAAGCGGAAAACACGCAGGACAATTATGGATCTATAGATCTGGGCAGCATGCAAAAGAAAATACATAACAAGCAATAACAAAGTTAATCACCAGAGTTCTTGCCTTTGGGTAACTGCAGTTTAGCTTCTCATTTTTGCTAACTCTTAGAAAAACAAGGGAGACTTCAACAATATTCTCTTTTCAGAGTTTGTTCTGGTGTGGGAAAGTAGTTGCAATTTGCATTAAATGGCACTAAATATCTTTTATCTCCCACAAATAAGTATCAACTAATCATTTTAATGAATGGGCACACCCAATGATACACAGACATTAATGTCAATTCTTCTATATTTATTAAATAACTATACATTTCCCCATACATTACTGCACTAAAGTGTGTGATTCTTCCCAGACTCAGAGCACGTCTTGAACATTATTGAAAAATTGTGAGTAAACATGGGAAAACTGCAAGGCATTTGCACATTAACTTATAGTAGTTACAGTTTAAATAACCCCATTAATATGTGATATTATGAAGTTTATTACTTAGAGCCATGATGAGCATAACGAGTGAGCAAATGGGAGTACTGCAGAATAAATAACACTCCTTTGCTTACAAACATCCCCATAAGTTACAATAATAAAGTGTATAAAGTGACAACTCATGAAGAAGCATCGTTCAGTTGGCTACACTAAACTTTTCTTCCGAGGCAATAAAAGAAGCTACAATAAATTTTTTATGTGTAAAGTTAATTTTTCATTATACAGACTAACACAAACGCAATCAAAATGTCAGCAAAGGTTTTGGTTTGATTTAGCCCATTACTTTAAAAGATGTTACTCATCTCAAAGGTGGTTTTTGACACTCTTAATGTGTTTTTGAAAAGTGTTTTATTGTCTATAGCTAAGACATCCTGAAAGTTTCCACCTTTGTAAATCAAGAGGGAAGTAGAGGGGGCAAGTGTAGTTTTATAGGTTTGTTTTGCCATGCACATAGAGTCAAATGTCATTGCAACCTACTTTGATTGTGCTCAAAAGTGCATCTTTTAGGGGTGAGAAGGGCAACAGTTTGCTCTAGGGCCAGTGCTGTCTCTCCAGCGTTTTTTCCAGGTGACAAATCCAATTGAAGGCAGCCGATTTCACCACTGGAATGAGTGAACAGGATTTTTCCTATAGCAAAAATAAGATTCCACGTTGCATTTGAATGTAATGTACAAGTTTAGTATAAGCTTTGCTACCCACATTCCATGTGCTATGTGCAGACAATGGGAAGAAAGCTAGGTCAGAGCCCGGCCCCTCCACAGCCATTTCTCAGAAACTGGACTGTGAGACTCCCTCCTTACACAGTTCTGCAGAACTTGAGTCTGCATAGGGTCAAGCATATGAATAAAATGGTGAGAAGTTAATCATGAGCAATTAGTGTTTCCATCCTGCAACATTTTAGGATAAAATATCAGGATTTGGGGTGCTTGAAGTTAGAAATTTTACTTCTCAAAAAAAAAAAAAAGAAATCTAGCATTTCAATAAAGATTTATTCCAAAGTGAAATTCAAAGTTAACTTCTCATTTTTCTGATGAATTAATACTTTATATGGAAAAAACTTCTGAATTTGCAAATATCGGAATTACTTAATCACTTCTTTTCCAGTGCAGCCGAAATCCTTTATGTCAGTAATGTCTCTGACTTTGGTGCACTTACAGGAGGTGCAGGACTCTGCTGCAGCTATGGTATCCATTCAGCTGAATTGTGGTGCCTGTAGCACACCAGCTGCTGTGAGGACAAAGAAGTTGAGTATGGTCTATTGGAGGTATAGCCATTCTGGATTTTAAGGCATGTTCATTACTTACCTTTTTCCCAGAAAGAAAGTTGTCCTTTATAGATTTGTTGAGCACAACTAAAGAAAAAAAAAAACGAAACTGGGGGTAAAAATCAAACCGGATAAATAACCAAGATATGATGATTCGTTTTTTCAAACATTTCACATTGGTATGATATTAGTAACTATCAGAGGTGGAAACATGAGATTATTAAACCGCTCATTTGCTCTAACACTGCCATTTTTTACTTCCATAAGTTAGGAACTTAGGAGTCCCAAGATAGAATTAGGAAGGGATTACTCTCACCTGATTTCAGCTATCTGAATGTTAGGAATTAATTTAAGTGGTTTTTAGATTAAAGTCTGATGAACTGAATTCCACGCTGTCACTTGAGAAAACTGGCTAGTTTGGGAGTCCTGGGTTTCTGAAGCTTCTTCCACCTCCTTGATGCACCTGATGTTACAAGTAACAGACTGGATAAAAATATATTATCATATCCCTGCCTGCCTAAAATTTGATTGAAAATAATGCTGTCCTGCATACTCTGCTGTGTAGCATACTCTCATCATGATGCGTGGGGAGTTTGTGGCAACAGCACATAACTCAGTGAGCGCTATGAGAATGCTCTCTGCAAAGTTCAAGACCTCTAATACCTTTGCTGGTACGCAGTGCCTGTGAGTAACAGCCATACAGGTGGAATAGTCTTTCTTCAGTTGAGCAAGAGGTGAGGTTTGATTGATAATAGATGGGGTGCTCAATTCCCTTTGAAACTGTTATAAATCAGTCAGATAGTTACAAACTGAAAAAGAAGTCAGGATGAGCAGAGAATTTTTCAAAGACTTTTGCAGGCTGTAGGTGTTGCACTGCTGAAAGTCAGAGGAAGAACTGGGAACTAAACTGGGTTTTTTCCATCCTCCAAGAAAAAAACGTATCAATCCCAGGTCCGTAAGCAGAAAAGGACCTGGGTACTTTGAAGATATGTCCCAAGCTTTCTGCACCATTTAGGTCCTGCTGCAGTGCTTCAGGATGATTCACCTCAGGGCCTTAATAGGAGAAGCAGAACTTGGGAATTTTACCTTTATGATTACAAGAATGGAGCCAGCCTATGTCTCTCCATTGCAGACCATGACTCTGCAAGTTAAGGAAGGAAATTATTCCCTATAAAGAAGGTATTTCAGTGTAACCACATCAATCTAACTGATCCAAGAAAATCACCAAGGATTAAGAGGAATCTCTCATTTTAGACTAAGCATAGGAATGACCACAAATAAAGTCTAGTCAGCAAGCAACTAGGAAAGAGCTGGTAGCAATGTCTATTATTAATGGTATCTAGCCATTGCCCTGAAGAGATCCCACTTTCTGTTGCTTACTCTCTGCCAAGCTTCAACTGCTCGAGCTGAAATTTGACTTGGCAGGCAGCACCCAAAGGGGGGTCACAAAGCTCATCTAGGGAAGAACAGAGACATGCTCTTGCATCTGCAACAGCAGCAGCTTGCTCTTGTGTAACATTACTGGAGACAGAACTTATGTCTTGCCACTTATTATCACTCTGGCCAGAGCATGCTCGCATTTCTTCTACAAAGGGTCCCCAACTTCAGAATCAGGACTGGTCCCAGATGAAGATGTCCAGTAACCAGAACACTAAACAGTTTACTGGTGGATTTCTTAGATGTGGAAGATTTTCTACTTTACAAAAAGAGTTATTTGGTGTGTTCTTTAAAGAACAATATATTCATCAGTTAAACTTGGGGGTCAGAACAACATGCAGGATGACAATGAGTCACTGGAAATCCTCATGAGATGAGAAAAGCACGGCATGCTGCCTTCAAAGCATGCTAGTGGGTGTCACCATGTCTAATGTGCAGTAAGAGCTGAACAAGTGATCAGGAGAGTCAATAGGCCCAAAGAGAGTGTTTCATCTCATTTAAATGCACCTACAATGCAGATACCAGAGGCTAGGCAAGTCACCCAGGACTCAATTTATATTCTGTGGTCAGAAATAGGCACTTTTAAGTAGTGATTCATCTGACCTATTTTACCTGTCTAAGAGGAATTGTACTGTGATGTAAGAGGTCCTGTTTCTTTCCAATAAGACAACCTTAAAGGGACTAACTCCAACATAGAGTAAGTCTGCATACCAGACAAATGCATTAGTTGGATGAAACTCGTGGTCTGCTTTTGTGCTGTACACAGACCTTTCTGGAAAGTGAGTGAATGCCAATGAGAATACAGCAAAAAGAGAGCTTTCACTCCAGAATTCGCTAGGTTGCAAAGACCTAGTGCTGTAAAAAGAAATTCACCCCAACCGAGTGTAGGATGAGTACAGTGTCAAGGAACAATAATGTGAGCAGAGCGTCCACTATGAGATGGATAAATGTACAAGAGTTAGTGAAATAAAACTGCTTTGGGTTCTGAATCTGGAGAGAAAGTGGGAAGTAGGAAAAGCCTCTTCCCTTCCCCAGAAAGGAGAATATTTTTAAATTGTAGCCCAACTTTGGAAAAAGACTGGAACACCTTTTATATTCGGTCATGTTGACAGTATGGAATTGCATTATTTTTGGGGGGATGCATTGTCTGTAGGACACTTAAGATTTGTCCCCAAGAAGCTGCAAATACATTATGCAGGAGCATACCTTCCCCACTGAGTTCAAATTCTAATCCACAGTAGACTGAAGGTGCATACCGTATGTGCAGGTGAGCACAGAACATCCCTCCTGAAGGTGCTTCCTCTGAATTCAAAAATTAGGTCAACATTAAGATAATCAAGACCCAGATGACACAGCTGAGAGATCCCAGTAGGCACTCCTGATTGCATGGCTGAACCTCTTTTCACTGAACCTTGCTATTAGGGAAGGACTATTTCTTTACATGTCTTAGAGATCAGAGACTCTGCAGCTTTAAAGGCACAGTCAGCTGCTGGTCCTAGAACACACAAGGAAGTCTGGAGACCACAAAGATAACCAGATTCTCCATTGTCGTTGGCCTAACCACAGAAAGCAGGAAAAAGACAACTATGGAGGATGTTGAGGGACATAGAATCATGTAATTATTTAGGTTAGAAAAGACCTAAGAGCATTGAGTCCAGCCATTGAGGATAAATAAGTGATGATCAAGTAATTAAAAATACTCATTCTGGAAGGTTTTGTGGGTAGTACTACTGGTTCCAAAATCTATATTAATTATATAGACATTTTACTACCTCTGCAGTGCTTGCATTACAGTATGAAGAAAGCAGTATTCTGATAAAATTTGTGATGTTAACAACAGGTACTAATATATTGGTGGCCATCTTGATTAACCCGCCAGATATTGAATCAGGAATCTTCTGCAATTAAAGCCTGAGCTGGTACAGGCAGAGTCAGCAATAAGAAATTGTCCAAGAAATAAATTTGCATCCTCAGAGATCAGACAGAAGAGGGGGTCTGGCGTGCAAGGGCCATATTAAAATTTTGGTGGGTTTAGCAATATCAAAGTGTAGAAAAAGATATGGGCTCTTTAGATTTTCATTTTAGTGCTGTCCCAACAGGAGTTTAAAGTGGGGGAAATTATTGTGGAGTTAATTATTTTCCTCCTGGCTTGTACAAAACATCAAGTCTCTCACGTGTGTATCTTACACTGCTGAAATATTGCACTTTTTTTTTTCTAGATAATATTACCAAATAATATCAAGGGCAAATATTAGGATCTAGAAAAATAAAAATTAAATTGAAAAAAAAGTTGTGCATTTGAAGAGTTGTAAAAATATTCAAAATAAAAATGTGTATGTTAAGCAAAATAGTTCTGGAAAAGAGTCCCAAAAACTAATAACTGTTGTCACCTGAAGAGTCAGGTATGCCCTGCAGTCATACAATATTTGATGTAATAAAATTTTTCTGATACAGATTTCTGTGCACTGTAACATTATCCTTTATTAAGATGGCAGTTAAAATTTTTACTATAATTTTCTATCTGTGTCTTATTAACTTTATCTTTAAGGCTGTTCTTTTATTCTCCCTACGCACATAGCAGTATGCTTCATATCTCAGACTTTTAGGAAATTGAATCCAGTATCAGTTCAAGAGAATTAAATTTAGATTGCTTGGTTTTGACTGGCTAAAAGATTGAACACTGAAGAAATTTTTAGAAATGCTCAACACTGATAATCAGTAACTTAAGGACAACCTTGTAGTAAAGGTGCAGGACTAAACATCATGAGATTTGGATTCACTGTGCTGCTTCAGGTCTTTTTTTGTAAGCTGATGCAAATATCCATGTTCCTCATCTGTATAATGGGAACATTATTATTCCTCTGTCTGCATTGCCTAGGAGTCCTGAAAGCTGCTCTTTAGACTTGTAATATTCCCTCATCTGTGAATGCTCTGCAAGAGAAAAGCCTTTGAATGTATTCTTTTACAGGGCAGGAATGATCCTATTATGCTTTTGAACAACACTGTGCAGCACTGGGATCTGAATCTGCTTGTATCTCCTTCTGCTGCAGAAATACAAGTGTTAATAATAATTAACAATATTAGCACCTTTTAATTGTGCTGCACTTGTAAGCTCCTTCTATCCTCTTTGCTCTGGGTTAGGGAACTCCCCATTGTCTGCTTTAGCTATAGTAAATACCACTGTTGCTCAATATTATTATAGTTGTAGTTGTTAGCAATTTATTCAAAGAACATCTTATGATTGCAAATAAAATGAGGTGTCTGCACTGAGGAGTTTATAAACTACATTAGAGATAGCACAGCAAGACATGAACAACAGAGAGGAAGCATTAGAATTCAGTGCCTTTACAGAGGTACAAAGCAACAGGCTTTTCGTTTCCCTGTTCTTTTCTCCTCATTTGCTTTCTTCTTGTTTTCTTGGAGTCCTGGTGTGTGGGCAACTTTTGCGTTCTCCAAATGCTGGGCAAAGCATGCTTAGCTGCTAAGTTTAGGCCACAATACATAGGAAGTCTTGAGGGACATGGGTGATGCAAGAAATCCTATTCTCTTTGCAGATCCCAGAATAAATGCCACCTCTTTAAAACAAATCATGATTTCTTATTCATCAAACCTGCAACTGCTCACCTCCTTCTTTGTTGACAGCTGCACAAATAATAGGAATGACCCCTTGGCTTCCAGAAATGTCCTATCCCAAGGCAGAACTGGCACCTTATGATATGCAAATCATTGCTCAACAAAAAGGAGGAGGAGTGTATGTAGATCCTGGTATAAAGACTGTTAACATTAGAAGTGAAATTCCTATTGGGCATTTGACCAGGTCTCTTTCTTAGCCTACATAACCTGAAAAGAACATTTCCTCTTTTTCCTTCTGTAGATTGTTATCATCTTCTCTTAGAACTTGCCCCAGATGGGACTCTGGTTCCCACATAGGATTGACAAGAAGAAATAGAGGCATGTTAAGATGCTTTGATCTCCCCTGTGCCAACAGCAGCTGGTGCAACATGTCCTGCTGCATCACAAAATGCAGCTGCTGCTGTTTTGAGAGGCGTCTGTCAGAGCAGAGACTCTCTGCTGGGGCAGGGGTGTTCATTCCTGACTGAGGCTTTGAAGTGCTCCTGTCTACCAACCCACACACACTAAATAAAACAAATGGAATACGACAAAAGAGTACAAAAGGTCATGGGGTAGAGTCCTGGTGCACTGCACTTCATGGAGTAGTTATGAAGCCTCCACAAGAATCAGAGGCATAAGGAAGGAGAAAGAAGTGGCTGCAAGCTACTTTCTTTATGAGATTTTACACTGGAAATGAAAATGTCACCCCAGAGCAAAATGCTAACTTAGTTACCCTACAGACAACTCCAATTGAAAAGGAATTGCAGGTTAAAAAGGAAAGGGAAGAACCTGTCAGCAGGTCTAATAGCAGCTAGCATGTCTTCAAGAGTGGAAAATATTAAAGGCTGAACTGCTGCCAAAATCCATGATGAAGCCAAATCCAGCAGGGAGATTCTGTGTTCCATCAATAAGCTCTGGATCAGGCCCTTCATTTCCCCTTTTCTCACTGCAATGAGCAAGAAGTGGTGGAAAGAAAAGTGACTCACTGTTGTAGGAGGCTGCTTGGCCCCTTTGGCTGGCAGTTGGCTGACAGCACATTGCTCTGTAGGGCATGTTATATCTCTGCACTTTTCTTATCGAAATGTCAATACTTTCTCGTTGCCTTTGAGTGTTCCTAGGAAAGTACATACAGGCTGCAGGAAATGAAAGTCATGAGATCCGAAGGGCTGAGATAGGTGTTCCTAGGAAAAGGCCCAAGCTAGAGGCAGGAACCTGAGAAGAAGGGTAAATAACTGCTATTTACCTTTTTTTTTTTGGTATGGCTGCAGTTGCAGTTTTGAAAGGCAGGAGTAGAAGTTTGAGGCCTGTCCTGCTCCTGAGCAGTGTAATAAAATTTGTTGAAGTCAGGAAAAGTAACTAAGAAATCCCACTGTCAACTCTGAAGAATGCAGTACATTTTCCCCTTTGCCATGCTTTATTTTGGCTTCTCAGCTGCTGTCCGTGTTTGCTGAACAGCAGTGCTTTAGTCTAGGGAAAGAGGCACATCTGCAACAAAGTAATGGTTGCTCTTAGTCCATGAAACCTTTTCCAGGATTTCAGTGGGTTTGGGTTTCACCCCTGTGCTCCTACTCTGACTCAGCTTTGTTCCCATTTTGTCTGTGGTATTGGGCATTTTGAATTTGTAACATCAAAGAGAAGAAGGAAGCACTAAAAGTGGCTGTCTGGGTTTCTCTATCCCACCTTGTTCTCTTATCAGTGCCTCTATAAGCTCTTCGAAAGACATTGGTCTCCGGTCCCTACAGCCCTACCATTGTAGCAGGTATAAAACAGAGCTGACAGCACAGCACTGTGCTCCCCACTCTGACCCTTCCTTTTGCATATTGCAAAAAGTGATAATAATAAAAAATAATTTATCTAATACTCAGTTTATTTTTAAATGTCATCATTTGATTTAATATCATAGGATTTAAAAGTGAAAATTATCTGTTTGGCAGCAAGGTTGTGCCCCAGTGCTGGGTCTGAAGAGCCCGCCTCCCGCCAGCGTGCCAGCCTGTGCAGATTCCCTGAGGTCCCAGCTGTAGGGTTGTTCCTTGGCACAGCTGGACTATGTAGAAAAGAAAACAAAATCTTGGGCTCTGTCATGTTCTCCAAGCAAATGCTATGAGCTGTTTTTTCATGTAAGCAGTGGAAACCACAAAGTAATAAACTCTCTGAAAATGCAGCCTGGATTTGAGGCAAAAATGCCACATAAATTGATTGTTTACATAAAATGAGCTTTTTTAAGTAACAGAAAAAAATTTAAGGTGTGAAACAACAACAGAGTACTAACATCAGTAACAAGATAGTTACTAACAGGCTGGGATTTTGGTTTCAAGGTAAATTTGCATTCACATAGATATACCAGGTTAGATTTTATACGATAAAATCAGTGAAAAGAAAAATTCAAATGGACCACAGACACTTACTTGTTATTCTGCCATATATGAATTTTATGTGCATGTTTTGTGGCTGATTACTTGGATAGAGACAAATTTGTTTTATTTCTCTCCCTGCAGCCTGTGCATTAAAATTCTGTTTTACTCCAGCAGCCAGCATTGTGCTGCATCCTGACAACAGCGCAGAGGAAAAGTGCCACAACTGACACATGCCAGCTGTCCCTTCCAATCCAGCAAACTATTGCTTCCCCACCTGGAAATATAGTATTTATCCTTTTCCTGGGGAAATAATATATTTTGCAGCAAGACAATGGAAGGCAGCTTGCTCATGCACAGTTAAAGTACACACATGGTAAACACAAACAGCCTGATTTCTCTCTGCATTGCTTAGTTTCGCACAGATGCGTACCAAAATGACTCCCACTCATCTGGGGTTTTGGCAGCCACAAAATCTAACTCCTGTTCTGCTACCTCTGACACAGCTTCTGAGTCTGAGAAAGGTGTCTGGCCCCATGCTCACCCCTGCAGTGCATGGAAGATAAGTGTCTTCACAGGGAGCCACCTTGGATGCCCAGCACCAGCTCTGGGCATGGCTCTGTAAATTCCTGGATCACGTATCACAGCCTTATCTCCTGGATTAGGTACAGAAATTCCCCCTCTGCTTCAAAATACTGGCATTACTCCAAATCCCTGGAGACCTAAAATTAAGCTTCAAGGCCATATCTAAGCAAGGACTTAGGTGCCTAGAGTGGACCTTAGAAGGAATTCAGGCACCTGAGTACAAAATGGTCACAACACAGTTGTGAAGTGCTGCTCTTCATCTATTTTCCAAGCCTAGATGAGCCCAAGGCCCAGAGATGCTTTACTTTCTCAAAGTCTCTGAGCACCTAAAGCTGGGTTTGCAGTGCCAGTGTAGTCGTTCCAGAGCTGGCATAAGTGGATATGACAGTACCTAACTCCAGTCTTAGAAACCCTAACCCTGCAATTTTACACTTGAGTAAAACAGTTCAATTTTCAATGGCATTGGTGGCTTGCAGCACCAAATTGCTGATGGCCAGCACCCATAGGGAGAAGGTGGGTTCTGAGGGTGATGCTGGGTTCCGATTCCTTTTTCTGAGTCACTAAATTTATAGTCTCATTTACATTGTCAATAAATCAATGCAGGAAGTTAAACAGGGGTATTTTAATACACAAGAAAAGTATTTGCTTTTAAATGTAGTTTTTGAATTCCAGCATCTTTCAGGCCATATTGTTAGGCTATATTATATTTGAAATGCAAAGGGGGAATGTGCAGAGAAATACTCTCTGCAGCGAGTTCTGCCTGGTTGACTTTCACATTGACTTGGTGTTTGCTCATTCAGCATTAGAGAGGTATTTGGGCCAAGGCTCTAATAGGTGAAGAATCAGAACAGGAGGAGATTTTGCGTCAGTGTGTGGGCTGTGAATGCAACAAGGAGGTGATTAAATAGACACTGGCAGCAGAAGATAAAGTTAGCGATTATGAGGCCATTTCCAGGAACAGGCTGCCCAGAATAAAATTATTTTGCTAAAAATCAGCAGGTAAAAGTTAAAAAAGGTATTTGAAAGAATTCTGCTCTTGTGAAAAGACTGGGTTTTCTTTCCTTCTCCTTTAGAGCTGCAAACTACATGGTTGCACAGTTTCCCTTTGCACATAGCCTGGTGATTATGTTTAATATTGTTGCCCCTTTTTGCTAAGGTATTAGGGCTCATGTAGAACATTAGGCTGGAGAGTGATGCTGTCTGCAATGCTAAGGCATCAGAAAAAAGAAGACTCTAAACTTTTTACACACTCTCACCCTGATACTGTGAGCCCAGCATGAAGGGGCAGCTATCTACGGTGTGGATCCCTACTGTGCTTCTCCATCCATAGGGTGAGGGGCAGCAACATCACCAGATGCTCTGCTTAGTGCCAGTTGTGATGTGAAATCATTAGAAACTGGGCAAAGATCACAGATTTCTTCCCTACAGGCTTCCAGATTCATGACAGATGACAACTCTTTTCAGTTGTTCCTGACATGATTGGCTTCAAAATGCATTTCTGAGAAGTGAAGACCAAATCCTGTAAACTGTGCGCATAAGTCATCCAGGCCCCTGCCCTTTGTTTAGGAATTATACATGCACCATTGTCATATTGCAGAGGTCGTTTTATATCGATCAACAGGAGATATTGAATATGCATTTATACATGCTGAGAGCACCTCGGGTGTAGAGAAAATTATGTTATGAGACATAAAAGCATGAATATCCACTGTAAGAAGACTGATTTGAAAACTCAACCTCCTTTAAATATTGTTACCTGTGCAGCAACCTTGCTGTCCTTACACATATCCACTGAGATTAAAAGAGCAGGTATTTTTTGAGATTTCAGGAGCCACTGAGTTTGCAAGATTAATTTAGTAAATGAAAATATCTGAGAGATATCTGTTCTGTTAAAGATTTCACATTTTTGTTTATATCTCATAAATGTAGATGCCTCATAAAGTAGTCTTTAAATTCTTCCCTCTGCAATCAAGTCCATCCCTCAGAATATAGAGAGACAGTCAAATAATGTGCATATCCCTGAAACTGGTCTCAGCTAAATGCATCACTAATGATAGTGTGATTTCACAGCATTTAAACTCAGTGGGGAGAATTACAGTCACCTGGTCTCTTTTGCCCTTTGTGTAACCAGGACCTAGCATTTTGTCAGTGCTCCTTCCATTTCCCCTGACAGACTGACCTTCGGTGTCTAGCCTCAATTTTCTTCCATCACTGCAGGTAACACAAAAAACACAATTTCTATAAGAGTCACCATAGAGACAGATCCACCACTAAATCCAGAGCCTCATCCCTGCAGTCAAACCTTGATACATCAAACCTGAACACTGAATCTGGAAGCTTTAACTTCTACAATGAGGGGATTGAGAAAACTAGCCTGGAGCTAAGCAGAAATAAGATTACCGAGGTACAAGGTTTTACTCAATGTTAAAGAGATAGCACAAGTAAGCTCTATCATGTGCACAAGTAAAGGGGTGGGACAATTTTGCTTCTGTGATTTTTTTTTTTAAGGGAAAAAGTATTCTTATAAATATATACTGTGAGGCATAGGACACCACAGAGGCAGTGATGCTGATCTAGGAAAAATTGTGTGGACACCTGTAAGATCTGTTCATGCTGCTGTTTCTTCCGTAGTGCTGCCATAGTGTGTTGGCATAATAACAACACAGTAGGCCAATGACTTACCAGAAGAGTGTGGTGTGTGGTTAGAGGACCCATGTTCTCCAAAAAGTGTTTTTGCACACAGAATTGAGGCATTTTGTGGTTATACCAAGTAAACAATGCAGTAGGTTTGAGTGATGAGGATTTTTCTGTGTGAAAAATTTCAAAGATATTTCATACAGGCTTATTCTTATTCTGACAAAATATACAAAAGAACAAATGGTACAATCTTTTCCACTAAATACAGCTTCAGGCATATAATTAGCAATCTAGAGAGGATGATTGCAAGTGAAGGGGCATGAAAAGTTACACTGTTATCACAGATGAAGTTATAATATTTCATTATCATTCCATGATGCATGAATTAATTGATATTTATTCACAGAGGTACATTGGAAATAGTGGTGCCTTTTCTGATAATTATACCTATTTTTCAATCTGGGGGGAAAAAAACTGCCTTAAACACTATGACTTATGAGACAGACCTTCAAAGAGCAGCTAAGTACTTGCACCTACAAAAATACTGCAGTTATGTGCTTTTCTTTTATATGTTCATGGTTCCCATAGCTATGCCTATGTATATATGCATAGTGTTTAAGGCATATAATGATGTATGTGAGAATAAGAACATACATCTTGAGGGAAAAATAGTGGTTTTAAGTGTTCTTTTTATGGGAAATAATTAATCTACCCTCTAGTGAAGTACTCTCATGCCTCAAGTGAAATTACAAGAGTTATTTGGCGTCTTTGAAGGTTACACAGATCCTAAATAGGATGGAAAAGAGCATACCTGTTTGTGTGGGTTTCTCTCTAAGGATTTTGTTGCTGCATCCTACAGGCTTAATATCAATCCTGGGGTTTAAACTTTTAAATTCTTAATCACTGGAAGCAAATAGCAGGTTGAGCTAAGCTGTGAACTTTGGTGTATTTTTCAACTGCTTTGTGAAGCCTTGACTGGCTTTGTGATTGGATGGACAAGGGCGGCAGACAGGAGTATTTAGAAAGACATTTAGAAAATATTTGAGGAGATTTTGCCCTACACACAGTTAATATTTATTGCCATGGTGAAAATAGGTGGACTTGGTGCTGGGCTTTCTTTGCCTGCTGAGACGAGAAGTTGCTCCTCCCATATGTAATAAAAGTTGCTGACTCGGCCATGAAACCTCAGAGATACCAGGAAACATCAGGAAACCAAAGAAAGGCCAGACAGTATGTGGCCAGCCAGAACCAAGGCGAACAAAGAATTTGAAGAGAGGATGCCAAAACAGAAAAGGAGGAGTTCATAAATATTGGAGGTGAAATGGGTGACACTGAATATGGTGGAAATGCAGGGAAGTAGAATGCGTACAGACTCCAAGAAGGAGATAGCTAAGAGGAATTATATACATTTAGAAATATCCAAGTACAACAAGTTTCAAGTGGAAACTGCAGAGGATTTCTTTGCAGATTCATTTGATCAAGTGAAGCTGGGAACTGCAGAATAGAAACACGATCTTGTCTTTCAGGGCCACTTGCAAGAAGCTAAAGCTGGGTCCAAGAAGGACCCTTCAGTCCAAGATTACTATGCTAAAAGGAATGGAAAGAACAGCTTGTAAAGGAGACTAGACAATAACAAATTGTGCTGTCTTCTTGGAGCCAAGTCTCATGACATCATTCTGGGAAGGCATTTTGAGGTTGGCAGGAAAATTTTCACTAGTGAAATTGCACATTAGCACAAATGACACTTCTCCACGTGATAACATGTGAAGAGTTTGAAGGGGCCTGGCAGTGAGGCAATTCACTGTCATCTTCTATCCCTGAAGACTCTCAAGTCGAATAGCTGCATGATGATGTTCAATATAAAGAAATAATGCCCGTAGTGAAGGAAACTAGAAAAATGTTCAGTGTCCATTGCATTATGGAATAAGCTTTCTTCTGAGGAAAAGGCTGGATTATAAAAACAGTAAACTTCCAAAAGGCAGAATGTTCAAAGAGGACAAGAGGAAGACAAATAGTATTCATTTTATGCCAAATCAAGACAAAGCCCCCAAAATTAAGCAAACTCTCAAGGGACAGAACAAAAGACATCCTTTATACATTAATATATCTCTATATCTATATCAGGATTCTGTTTAATAATCAAGAAGAATTTGAATTACTTGTTTGGGACCATAATACCTAGTTTAGCCACTGGTACAAAAACTGCAAGATTTGACTGGAATTCTAAAACTGCAAGTTATGTTTTATGTGGGAAGGGTGTTGTGGAAAAAGGGGAAGGAAAATTATCATGACCTCTCCATAACTTCCTGACAGAGTAAATGATCATTAATACCTACAGAACAAATTTCAATAACCAGAAAGTGGAGTACTAGTGTCTGACATAGATCACTAGATCACAATATGGAAAAACACAAGAGGATCTTTAAGATTCTTTCTATAATAATGTGTGTGTGACAAAAATGCACACTATGGTGGGGGGGTCAATTTCACTCAGGTGTGATAAATTGTCAACTTTGACATTGTTGGTGCGTCCTTGGAAGTTTTTTTAATTTTAAAGATGAACATTCTGTAATACAAAAAGCAAGATAAAAATGCAATAATTATGGATTTGAAAGCCGAGGCATACTGAGTGCCAAGTGACTGACTTTGTTGCCTTTGTCCTGTGTAAACAGAACAAACTCTGTGTATTTGCCATCTTAATGGACCAATTTTCTATATGGGAAATATGAGCTGACTCAGCTTGATTTCATCGTAGCCTGCAAGAAGCTCTGAAAGAAAGAAAACTCTGAAAATAGAGTGCCAATCAATGTATCAGACAAATAATCAAAAAGATCCATAGCTGTCAGATAGACGTATTCAGACTAGAAAAATGATTCAAAGTTTAAGCTGAACTGATGATTGGAACAATTTACGAGGTATAATGGCTGGTAGTTCAGTGGGAATGTGTGTTGTGGCAGTGTCAGACTAACTGAACAATTTTTTCCAAGAGAAATCCCTTGTTTTTTCTGTAGCTAGTGGATCTCCATGAGGAGTTAATTCAGGAAAATCCTGTGGGCTACATTATCCAGGGAGCTGGGGTAAATTTTTACAACCTTGAAATCCTAATATTTTTGTAAAATTTAGGAAGCAAAATGTCAGACCCTACAGGGTCACTACAACTCAATTCTCATTATCTCAGTGTCTCTGTTTGGAGCACTAGACTTGCATGGTTTAGAAAATAGCTGTCCAAAGTCTTGAAGTTTTGTTTTAATTCTAATGGTTGTTTTTCCAACTTTGTACAACTAATGTATAAACATTTTCAAATGCATGGTCTTGTACTGATGTGACAGAATTCTTGGCTAACATAATTTTCACTTCTCTTTTACAGAATTCCTGCTCTTGCTTCCTGTCTTTTCCTTGGTTTCTTCATTCATTAGATTTAAGTGCATCCTTGTGTGGCAGGGTAGAAGTATGATTTGTTTGTTTGTAGGCAGGTAGCACTTTGTACAAGTATTGACTGCATACTGTGTATGTTGATTTGATTGATGAAGATAACTTTAGCTTTTCTATAAAACTGTACTTGTTGTTGAAATGCTTTCTTTTAAAGAGCCTTTAAATATGCTAATAAAGTTATCTGTATACTTTTCTCTCAGCTCAGCTGAGAAAGCTGCTGTTTTGGGATCAACATGACCCCATTTTGTGACTCTGTCATGGGACACACTGAGGGCTCCCTGTCCTACTGAGCCCACTGTTCCCATACCATCTCATCTATTTAGGAGGCAGCAGTTCTGTCAACACAAGCAACTGTCCCAAAGAAATTCAGAACAAAGAAAATGCGCAGGTTTTGAGGTCATGTGAAAGTGATTTGACACAAAGGAAAGAAAGTCCCACACTGCAGTATCCCCCAGACCTAACTGAGGGGTGCACTCTCAGAGCAAGTATGTCTCTTGAAGAATGCAAAGAGGACTGCTGACAGTTTCTTGGCTGTGTGCATGCATACTCCTCAAAAACCTAGTAATCTTGTGTTTAACATTCTTCCTTTGAATGTATTAAATGTAATTGTGATTCTGAGACCTGCTTAGTTTAGTGGTCATCAAAGTGAAGTGGTTATTGCGGTAACATCAATGCAGTGTCTTATCCAAATTCTGTTTGAGATCCAGGAGTAGGTCTCTCTTCTTGGAACCAGATGACTTCTCTATGGTACTAAGGAGATGTTCAGCAAGAGACACTGTTATCTGTGCTGTAGCTCATTGCTGACATAAATTGTAGCATTTGTTATTAATCAAATCCATTTAATGCATGATATTGAAGAGAGTATATACAGAGGTGCCTGTTTGCTTACTGAGTAGATTGACATCTTTCATATCAATTTTCAGCTCACGATGGAATATTGTTTGAGCTGAGGCTTCAGAGCTGCAGATTATCATATCCCATCTAAGCAGAAAAATGCAGCCAAAATCTTGCCAGATTGTATCATTATTCTGTACTGCATTCCTCATTACCTTGCAGGTTTTTATCTATGTATATAGATCAGCAAGGAAACAGGGATGAGAAGTACATCAGGTAGCCATCAGAATCCATCCATCCAAAAACAGATGGATCAAGAATATCAAAAGTATCCTGATAGATCTCTGTCTAACACTGTATTTGTCAAACTTCTTTGTAGAAAAGCTCAAGTGATATTGATTTCAGTTTCCCAAACTACTTCAGCTCTTAACTACCCCTTACGTCATAAAGTCTTACCTAACATTGACCCTGAGTCAATTGGTCAGATCATGGTGCTAACACCAAGGTTGTGGGTTTACTCCTTGTATGGGCCATTCACTTCAGAGTTGGACTCAATGATCCTTGTGGGTCCTTTCCAGCTCAGAATAATCTGTGAACATTTAACCAGAACATTTTTTGCTTCAGAGATTCTTTCAGAGAGTTCAATTCTCTCTAAAATGCAGTAGGCCATTCACAAGGAAAGAGTTATTCTCTCCTTGCAGAGTTATTTTACATATTTAAACACTACTGCACTTCTCTCCAGTTTCCTCAAGACTTAAAAATGTTATTTCTTAAAACCCCTCTTCATTGGTCATAACTCAATTCCAACTCACTGCTTTCCTTTTCTCCCTAAGAAAGACAGTTTTATCAATGCTGATTAACATAGAAAGATTCATTCCTATATGTTGTTTCCCTGAGTACCTTATACACCCCAGTGATATTGCATTTCAACAGTAATATGGTGTTTTGGGTTTGTGACTCACTGTTCTTGCCAGGTCCTCCTCTCCCAAAGTACTTCCTGGTGAATTGCTCCTCATTATGTATTTGTGTAGTTCATAATCTTTGATAAAATATATAACTTTGTACTTGTCCTTGTTGAATTGAGTCCCATTTTTTCAGAACATTTCTTCAATTTATCAAGATCATTTTGCACTTTAATCCTGTTCTTCAATCTCATTACAGCCTGGCTGGTTCTGGATCACCTGCAGATTTAATAAACTCATATTCTATTGCTTCATCCAAGACATAAGTGAAAATATTGGCTGGGCTCAGGACAAACTGGCTGAAATCTACTTAGACATCCTTCTATTCTGACATTAAATTAAAAACAGCTTTGTATCCACCCTGTTGCAGTTTCACTTAGTTTTCTTGACTTGCTTATGAAAGTTTTATGTGAGGCTGTATCAAAAGTCTTTGTAAGATATGTGGCTTCTATGGTTTCTTCCTTATCGCTCAACCAGTTAAAACAGTTTGACATGATTTCTTCTTGCAAGATTCGAATAGACGTGGATTCCTCAGCCTAGAAAGAAATAGATAGTCTAGAAAATCCTGGATGTTGGGAAGAAAGTATAAAATGAATGATCATTCACTGTCACTGATAAGGCAAACGAATGTCTTCTGATGAGGTTTCGAGGCCACGGCTGACTTCTGCAGCTCTCCCAGCTGGGTTCTTATGTTTCCATGTCAGGCATTACTATTGCTCCTCTCCTTCTTGCACAGGACCAACATTGTGGTAATAATTTTCTTTATAGGTTGGTGATAAATACAATTTCATGTATCACAAAGGATTAATGAATGCTAAAGGTTTCCTCACTTCATCCCAATACAGTAAATATACTCCTTAAGCAAGACAGGTTGCTTATTTACAGAAGAGTTTCTGAGCCAGTGATGTTTACCAGGCACTAAAGAACTGTTTTCTGGTCTATACCATCTCTGATTGAAGAGATTTGCTTGGGTTCCCATGAGAGCCACACAGTCTAGATGAAGACTAACAAGCAGCAGGTATGAGGGCTACAGGCAGTGCCTGATTTGAATCAAGAAGTGACTATCTCAGAGTAAATGCATATCTCATCAGTGGAAAAAAAGTGTAGAGGCTACAGGGGAATGAAGTTTTTTCTGCATCTCAGGATCAACTGAGTGAGGAGAAAAAGCATCTATGGACAGAGGTTTTAAATGGTATTTGCATAAAAACTGAGGGAAGGCTTATAGGAAGAATAAAATATGAGTTCATATGTTGAAGACAAAAACATAGACCAGTTGCTCATCAAAGGGCTATTAGTTTATGTTTCTGACTCATTCAAAATAATCAAGGGGGGGGAAAAGACCCACTTTTAAGGGAAATCTTTCACTAAAACAAAGGCCAATGGGAATGAGGCTCTCATCAAAGATGAAGTTTTAAGTGGAGTTTCATTTTAACTTCCACATTTCAAATGTTGCCCTTTGCACAGAAACAGAACACATTACAAACTGCCACCACTCAGCAGCCACATAGTACTGAGTCAATCTCATTGTTCAGCTTTTTTTCTTTTACTTTCACCTCTTTTGCTTCTAAACTGTAAATAAAATCTTTTAGGGAAATTATCACATGATTTGTGTTATGTGGATACATTGTACAATGCCAACCAGGCTCAGCTACAGCTTCTAGGTGCAGCAGAGAACAAGTAGATTGCAAGGACAGGAGCAGTATCACCTTCATGATTAATTAATATTCCACCAACAAGACTCCTTTCTATTTTGATTTATAATCTTTTATCATATTCATGCCTAAAGTCATTCTTGTATATACAAAGCTTTGTAGGAAAACACGGTATACTTTATTCTCTTCTGTTTGTTATTAATACATAGTGCGGGGCCCTAGAGAAACACAGAAAAGTCTGCAAAGCATTCTGGAGGAAAAAGAAAGGAGTGCTTTTCTCAGACATTATTTATTCAGTAAAATTAAGCGTATTAATCAATAAATTAATAGAGATCATTTTCTTGCAGTCCACCTGGATCATTACTTAGACTATTCCTTTATATTTCTTTTATAAGAATTTTGATACCTTGTTATTCTGAAATATTCAAGTAACCTGAGACCAAGAATGATAGCTCTTTATTTATTCTTCTTCTCTGTCAGTCTTATATTCTCATTAGATTCTCGTTACCTATGCCAGGACAACAATATTCTAATTTATCTGTTCTTCCTTTCTCTGGTAATGAATTAACGATGATGGGAACCATAGCAACTGAAGCAAAAACTTCATTAAGCAAGAACAATTTTTCAGTTTACACTGTACAATGTGAAATTGCTTTCAGTAACAAAGTCTACCACAAAACAATTATAACTGGAACAAAGAAAGCAGTTAAGCCGAACCCCAGTGCAAAGGATCTGTATTTCATGCTGTGAAATGCTGACCAGGTTTCCAGCTTAGGAATAATCATCAAGGATAGGCAGTAACTGTCAAAAAACACTCAGAAATTTCATAGGTTTCAAGCAAACATTTGGCAACCTTCACTGTGATTCATCCTGAAATTCTATTCTAGGCAAACCAACATAGTTAACACCACCAGAGCTCTTAAAGAAAACTTTCCCAGCTGAAATAAATGCAAATGGATTGAACTACCTAAAGTATAGATGGCTGCTGTGAGAAAAGTAGCTGTTGCCAACTGTTTTGGTACTGTAAAGGATATAGCCATGGGTAAAAGATATAATACCCTGAAAAAACTGGAGTTAGATGACAGTTATCTCTTCAAAATAAAATCTCACTCAGCAGGTTAGGATGAAGGCCTACTTAGTCGTGCAAAAGGGGTGGAGTTAACATTCAGCTGTGACAAAATTATGTTAATGACATCTCAGAAGTTTACGATTCAAGAACTATTTTAGAAGATAAAAGAATTTAGAAATGAATTAATAGTGGAAGTAAACATCCTAGCCAGAAAAACCAGCAATCCCAGGCTTTCCGTAAGCAACAAACTAAATCATCTGAAACACATGAACTGATACGAGGGCAACTCAATCACACTGTCATTTAATGAGAAAGGGGGACAAGAAGTGACCAACAGGGGCTTTGAGTGCATTGTGAACATTTCTTCTTTTATTTATTAAAGACCAGGAAAGCAGCCTTTTCTAAGTAATAAGGCAGAAGTGATTGAGAACATGGCAGAGAAACAACTTAGAAGCAACTACCACAAAACTGAAGAGCTTGTGATTCATAGGGGAGCGAGCAGCAAAACAAAACCATTTAGCATTGAGGAAGACTGACTTCAAGAAACTCAGAGATGTGGTAGATACTAGCCTATGAGAACCAAGTGCCAGTGTGCATGCCACAAAGGCAGATGTGAAGAGAAAGAAACACAGACATCACAGGAAAACATCCTACCAGTAGTGAATGGATAAGACCAGGAAGGTTTATTCTCTGTTGCTCAGCGGGGAGGGACAATGAAGGACATTAAGAAGCCTGAAGTGTTTAGTAGCTCTATTACTCAGTTCTCTCTAAAAAGGTCATCTGCAAGTGCAGGACTAACACAATTAATACTGACAGCTAAAAGGATTCTATCTCAGGCTGGAATATATAAAGGACAGTGCAGAGTACGTAACTAAAAAGATGTTCTCAAATTGGCTATATTTGATAAATGTTATGTGAGAGTCACTAAAGAAATCTTAAAGCCAGTGCTGGCTATTTCTGAGACTCCATGAAACGGGTGAGGCACCTGCAGACAGCAAAAGAGCAAATGTAGTACCTGTCCTTTGAAGTAGGAAAAGGAGGCAGTGAACACGAAAGCACAAGAGATATTCCAGATCTGAACAGAGGTCATTGAGCATAGCCAGTGTTAAATGTCCAGGTAAAAGTATAACAAGTAGAAACCAAGTGAGTAGTGGTACTTCCCAGCTTGCGGGATCTAACTTATTTAAAAAGTCTATTCTAACTAAGGATGAAAGATTTAAGTAAAAATACAGGCAGTGTAGAAGTTTAGAATAAAAACTATCAAGAAAATGTGGTCAGTTACATACACGCATACATCCACATAAACAGAAGAGCTGTGATTCAGTTATCACAATGTATCATAATAAAATTTTTTCTTGTTTTTGAAGTAATATGTAATATTAAGAGAGATCTGATCTCCTATCTGACTCCAAGATATTGGGCAAGATTCAACTTGCTTGCTTTGATTCCTAAATTGGAGTGAAGGTGGAATTTGTGCTGCAGCTCATGAAGAGTACCATTATTTGGAAGAAAGCTGCAGGGAATGGCTGGATTATGGGCAGTAACACGCAAACAGATAGGGCCTTTGTCTGGTTTTTTAACCCTTTTGCTTAGGGGTTTTCTCAGTTATTTCTTGAGACTTTTATAGCAAAAAAATCATTCTGAAAGAGTGGCTACTGCTATGGGAATATGAAACTTTCAGCTATGATTTTTTGCTCCCAATACAAATTTACAACATCATCTTTTCTGGTGATGCTACATGTCTATTGCATTGTGCTCACCTTATCAGGGAATAAACAACCTTAAGAATAAACTTAACACTGCAAGTTAAAAGTCTAACTGGGAAGGTAATTAATAACTTTGTGAAACACAGAATATTATGTACAACTCTGCTTTTATCTTAGAGAGGAAAGGAAATTTCTCCAAACTTTTCTATAGCATATGCTGTTTTGAAGTTTCAAAGCTAATCCTAATGGATAGAGTCTTTAATTTTTGGGCATACATATCCACATAATATACCTTTCCCTTCTTTGAGGTGAGCTGGTAATGCATTTCCCACAGAATAAAGTAGCTGTGATTTCACCTAAGAAGATATTTCAGTTTCAAGACATAACACCCCAATATTACATTTTGCCTCTCTTTTTTTCAATTGCAAAATTTTTGTACCCTAACTTTTGTGATGACTCTATATTGGTCAGCCGTGATTAAAAAAAAGTATAAAACACAGAAATAATAATTATAATATTTGAGAATTATTACTGTAAATAATAGAAATAAATATAAATAAATGTTATTATTACTGATTTTGAGGCAAAAACAGATCTAAATTGATTAAAAAATGTCAAATAGGGTCATTATGAAAGAACCTGATTTTTCAAGCAGGACAAAAAAGCTCTCTCAAAAACCACATGAAAATGTAATGTTCTGAGACAACAATTTGATCATTTCTTGCGATGTTCTTATGTTAATAAAACAGAAGCAGTATAAAATAAAAGTAGAGGAAGAATGTGAACCTTTACAAATTTATATGCCACTGCAGAAAGACAAACTTAAAGTACAGAAGCAGAAGGCATCCAAAAATCACTAGAAACTGTATTCTTTGCCCAGATGTCAAGCATATGTAGGAAGCTAACATGAACTCAATTTCAGCATGTAGGTGCAGGTAAGCTTTCATGAAAAGTTAGGAGTGAAGGATGTGTTTCAAATTTTGTGAAGATGTTAATAACAAACCTGGTTTGGGTGCGAGGCTTCACCATGCCAACGGCTGTAGTGGGTACTTTATCATGAAGGCATGGATGCAAAACTAATAAACTTGAGATTTTGTGGATTAATTAAATCCCATTAAGTTCAGGAAGATATTGAAAATTATGCATTTTGAGAGGCCCAAAAGCTACTTTCCACATTTTTAACACTTTGAAAAGCCAAAAGTATATTGGGAGCATGCCTGAAGTAGACCTGGCTGCTATTAACTCTGTGATGTGAGGAGAAAAGACAGGTTTTCTAGGGAGGTGTTAAGCTATTCAAAATAACATATTTGACCTCCAAAAAGAGCTGGCTCATCGCAACCAACAGGATGCAAAAATGTTGAAAGAAGCCTACATCCTCTACTAAAAGCAGTGAAAGAAGTAGCTGTGACAGTGGGAGTTAGAAAACAAGCTGAAGGTTTTCTTTGGACCCAGAAGCTTTCCATGCTGGCCTCAGGCTTAAATTTTTTTATCCCTTCAACCAGGAAACTTCTCTCACCAGATGATCACCTCAAGCAGAAAAAGTGAGATTCTACCCAGGCTATTTGGAGGCTGCTATTTACATGCTGTAAACATTTTCTCTGCACTTGCTAGTGTTTGCTGCTGGAATATTAAGGGGTCTCCTACTTTCAAATGGTCTTCACAAGTAAAGTCAGACTTGAAGAATTTAACCACCAGTTTTATTCTGCCCTGAATGCATTATCAGTTGTATCAAAGAGTACTCATGCAGCTAGAGTTCCTGCTATTAGTTTTATTACCTTTAAGAGCTACCCAAGACAGAGGAGTTTTACTCAAAATGTTAAATCTGTGTGAGCAGGACTGGAAGGCTGGAGTATGACCGGAGCTTGCAGATATCATGAAGATCTGTTTGGAGAAAGATAATGCCTCTGTGTAGCAAACTCAAAGCCAGCAAACAAATTTATAGCTGTGATCTTACATGACTGAACATGTCTGGAGATAAAACTAAGATATCCTGGAAACCTTGTAATCTGCTCTGAGAACCCTGACTTTCTACTGATCCTCTGTGAAACTTCTAGAGTTATTAGATGCTATGAAAGCAGCTTTTTCCAGTGCCTTCCATCTCACACACCTAAATTATATACCTGGTAGGAGAAGGTCACTGTAAACTTCTGGAAAACTAAATGTGGTTATAACCTTTGGATTCAAATATGATTATAAAACTGAGCAAGAGTCTGCAAGGACTCAAGTTTTGTTCATACAGTCAGTCAGCCACTGGCCAAGAGCATCAAAGTAGATCCTCAATAAAGGCAGGAAAAGTCAAGGCTTCTTCTTTAGTGAACAAGCACAATGCATAGTTGTTTTCAGTAAGAAATAAGACATTAGGTTATGATGGCATTGTCTTTAAAAAAGTTCTGCCAAATTGTTTCTGAATTAGTGGTAAAATTTACACAGGGACCAAAATACTTGATACTGCCCTTAAAGATTACCTCTATTACTTATTTGAATATGAATTTTTTAGCTGCATTCCAAGATTTCTTGCAAATGGTTTAATACATTCGGGAGGTAAATGTAAAAACTTTTTGGAAGGGCTTTTCTCAGAACTGCTTTTGTGTTATCCATATGTGTCCAGACATATGTAATCTGTTACGGCTGTTACGGGAATGGTGTCTGAACTCTTACATGGCTTTTGTGGTATCTGTGAGCCTCTCATTTGCAGAGGACCTGACTACCTATATTCTGTCAGAAAAGAATGACCATGTCACCGGGGTGATCAAAAAGAGGAAAGCTGAATGGCCTACATGAAAACTGAAGGAAATCCTTTGTCTAAAGAGAAAATTGTGAAAATGAATCAGTGAAATTGTTACTCTGGAAATATGAAAGCTTCAATCTGTTGCTTAGACCCGCCACAGGATCAGTGTAGAGACAAAATCACCCAACAGCAAGCCCACATCTGGAACAGAAGACTGCTAATAGAAATTAAAAGAGTTCCCCAACATGGATTGTTTTTTCAGACATTTTTGAAGGTTAAGTAACTATGTGAAACTTTTTTCTACAGAGAAAATAAAGTTAGAAAATATCAACCTGGCATTCTTTCTGCCTGGAAATGTGGTATCAGGCATTGCAAACACCAGTAATTTTGACTTAAGGAACAATTTTTGAATGGCTTTTTCAGTTTATGGAGGGCTTTTATGGAAGACAATTGTTTTCACTCAGTGTGTGAAATGTGATTAATTGTAGATGACTTTGATGGATGCTGCTTCTGAAAGTGATGAAATTCAGAAGGGACTTAGTCATTTGTGTATGAGTATTCTATTTATAGCCCAGAACATATATAGCCAGGACAGGGGGAAAGAAAAGCTAAGCACAGTGGGTATTTGGCTTTTAAATTCCTTAGAAACAAGGTGGAGATCACAACCCTGATCAGCAAGTGAACCTGTCAATCTTGAGTTCTCTCCAGAAGCTTGTGAAGATGATACCAATGAACCAGCTAGATAGCTTTTCAGTGGCAGAACTGAGACATTTAGGGCTTAAGAACTGAGGTATTCCCTTCAGGCCAACTAGCAGTTGAGGCTTTGAAAAAATCAACAATAGAATATCAAAAGCAAGAACTTCTTTGTTGGAGGCTCCTGGGTCCCAGAAAACATGGCTTGGTTGAGAGATGAGAATATGCCTCTTTCACAGCTCTGTATCAAGGCCCTAAAATACCCGTGGCATTTGACTCCTGGCAATTTAAGTAGTGACCAACTCACAAAAAGCCCTTGGTATCTTAAGAGAAAGCTCTCCGTGTCTTACTTTCAACACAATACCAGGCAAGCAGCCAAATAAAAAAGCCAAATTAATCTAAAAAAAAAAAAAAAACCCTCTTTTGCAGCATCTAGCAGGATTTATCAGGACTGTTAATCTTTTGCTGACCTTCTGATTAGTGGGCTTTTGACCAGACAGTGGTACAGCATGGAAAACAGTAGACACTCAGCCTGCCTGGGACCCAGCCACCTGTTAGGGCAATTAGGGCATTTCTCCTGCAGAGCAAAATACCAGAGGACACACACTCTCACCTCCAGGATGCTGAAACAGAACAATCTACAAAGAACATTCAACTGAATGCATAAAAGCCAAACTTCCTACCCCTGTGCTTTGTAAATATCTGATGTATGTGAGGCAGGATGATCCACACAAAAGAAAAACGAATGTGCCTCTGCAGAGCAGGAGAGACATAACTGCCAAACTCCAGGAATGCCAAGCAACTGCAGTTCAGTTGTCCAGGAAGTATTGAGAAGTGTGAATAAATATTACAAGAGAAGGAAGCTGAAGTACTACTAAATTCACTGGGGTGATTTCAAATACATTTCTTAGAATGCTGAATGTGGTTCTGCACATAAAGGCTTAATTGTTAGTGATTTTAGTGTACTCGGTTTGGGGTAGAATATTATCTAAGCTATTTTCACACCTAAAGTCTAGGAAAGTTTTGTACAAATGCTCTAAGTTAGATTTAACTAAATGTAACAATAAATGCACTTTTGGAACATTAGAAAAGTCTTTAAACATACATTGGACTGACTGAAGATCACTTCTGTTCTGTCCTGTCTTCTCTTTTAAAATCTGAAACCTAGAAAAAGTTTTCTAACTCACTATAATATGTATAAGTTTTAGGGGTTTTTTTAATATTGAAAATAAAACTTTGTTAATATAAATTTATTCTTTCTAACTGCATTGTACAACAGCTTTGAACCAGTCTGTTGGGATAAAGAAACACTATATCAGTGAAAGGTAAGCAGCAAAAGTCTTTGAGCCTTCTACAGAAGTTTTACTAAGTAACATGACAAAAAAAAAGGATATCTGTTACAAGAACACATGTCCAGGCTTGCTGAAATACCTTTGAGCAAGTCTAGGCATACCCTATCTTAGTTTTATAAACTGTACCGTCAGCCAGTTGTGCTGCTCAAAACCAACAGAACATAGTCCTTAACGCTGTTCAGAAGATAAATCCTTGTCATGGTGCTGTAGAAAAACATATGGTGATATGTAGAGGCAACTGAGCAGGGGTTTTGCAATTTTTGAGTGTCTACTGTAGCACTAGAGGCATTTTTGTTTTAAATTCATAGCCTTTCTAGGAAAGAAAGCACAGGTTGTGAATGTTCATACAAGTCAAGATATTTTCAGCAGTTGTTTTCTGCGGGGCACGCAGCAAGCCACCCTCTGTCTGTGCATTCAAATGGTTTTCCAAGGCCACAGTCAGATGCTGTTTCCCAAGTCTAACTCTGCTGACTGGAAGTGGTACTGTCCCTGCATCCCCAGTCAGAAGGCACTGCCCCACAGCTCTGCTGGCTGGGGCCACTTCAGATGCTTCATACCCGACCACAGGTAAAGCCACCTAACTCACCTTCGCTGGCAGGTCAAAGTCGCTGCCTGGCTTTGCCACATGAGGTGTGGTTAACAGACCCTTCAGCTGGCAAACCTGTGTGAACAACAACAGTACAGCAATTGCAGCCCACTATCATGGTGCCATCTTCAGCTGCTACAGCTGCTTGCAAAATGAAGGTCTGCCTGTGATTTCCAAGCACGGCCTCAAAACAGTCTGGGAAGAGCTCTATCTTACACATCTTGGTTACTTATACCAGGTTTGTATGTAATGGCTTTATATGTGGCTTTATGCTTCCCATCTTATTTTTGAAGTCTAACATCATTTCCATAAAGGTCCACAAAATTAGTATAATAATATAAAGTGCAAGGAGTTTTTAACAGAGCATTCATGAACATAACTATTCAGAAACCCAGTGAAGACCATTGAGTGGTCCAAAACAAAATTTCCCAGTAACTGCAATCATGGAGGACTGATTTGCATCACCCTTTCCACAAAATAATTAAGCTCAAATCATGAAACAACTAGGTTCTCCTCTTCTACTGGTCCAGAACACCAGTGCACTCATGGTTATCAATTCTTTTTCCGAATTCAGTAAAGATTTCCTCATGCCCCAATGGAAGCCATTTAGCACTTTCAAGGACATTTTTGCCTGAACCCAAACTATAAAGACAGCAGGTCTAGGTTTTTAGGCATTCCCTAAAAACCCTTTCCCCCCATCTGCCATTTTAAATTATTGTTCCTGGTTGACCAAAACTCTGGATAATAATGCAGAGAAGGTCTTAAAATGTGGTGCAGCCATGCCTGTGCTTGTATCTCTTTTCATGTCTGTAACAGACAATAAAGTATTAGTTATTCAACAAATATTTTGCTCTTCAGAGACCCTGGAACCTTCATCTTTCTTATTTGTGCTCACCAGCTTGTCTGTTTTAAACCCCTCTTTCTTTCTCTCCATGTTCATTGATTCATGGGTTTTGTGCAAAAGACCAGCGTAAAGCTGTGCAGTGAGGGTATCATCATTGTAATTGGGCATCGATTATTTAAAGAGCACAGTTGTTACTTTGGTTGATGAGACCATCTCTCAGACTGACATCCACTCTGAGAACAGAAACTTGGGGTAATTTACCAGACTCTTTTTATACCCCTTACCTGGACTGGTTTCATCTTTTACAGATCTGCAATAGTACAGTGTGGGATTAGGCCCTACAATGGGTGCTGCACTTGATGCTTTACTGAATAATAAAGACAATGTTGTGATGATCAAATATCACTAAATATTGGCCTGTAATGAGAAACATGTAAACAAGGCACAAGTTGGTGTAGATACTGAAAAAAATATGCTTGGCTGTGCTGGAAATGATAGATTTTTATTTCATTTTATTTAATTCAATTTTTTCCCCGAGAAAACTTTCTCCCTTTCTATCATACATCATCTTGATCTTCCACTCATGCTGACAGAGAGAGGATACAAATGATTTTTAGAGCTCCACAAGGATAAAAATCAGCAGGGATTATTAAGCTTGTTCTGAGCTGGAAAATGCTATGCTTCAGCATCTGGTTAATAAATATTTATTTTGCTTCTATTTCTGTGTGTGAGTGAGATCCCATCATGTTTATTTGAACAGAGAATATTATGGCTAAAAGACACATTTCCAGAGTAGGACATGTTAAAGAGAATGTGTCATACCTTGGGTGAAACTGAGATTTTTAAAGAGTGAAACATCTCTCTTATTTTTATTTTTCTTTTTTCACCAGCCAAAAAATACAGAAAGACTTTGAACAGAAAGCAAATCACATCTTGACTTTTGGACTAAGATTCTCTACAATCTAGAATGAAAATAAAAGGCTCTTTTGTCAGAGGATGCACATTGGCAGGAGAACTGAATATGCAACAAGTATCCTTACAAAGTGGTGATGAGAAGCATGTCTTTCAAGGGATGAATGTTCTGTGTGACTTGCTTTGGCCTTGGACATAAAGCACAAGAGAGTTTTAAAGTATCTGTAGCCTTGAAAGGTAGTTACAGGATATTCACACATTTAGTCTGTTGTTTTCTGCAGTTGACTCAGTTGTCTTAAGTCAGCAACACACAGAATGGAAATGACTGTTTTAACAACTTTAATATATTAAGCAAGAAAAAAATAAGATTAGGAAATGTGGCAGAATGTGGAAAAGATGCAGCTGTAGCCCAGAGGTATTCATCTCAGCAGAAGGCTGGGTACAAAGAGTGGAGGAATGGAAAGGCCACAATCCCATTATAGTCAGTACTACTGAGCAACTTAAATACAGGGGTCGTTGCCAAATTCACCACAATAAATGAGTTATTGATATGTTATGTTACAGATATGTTTCCTGCCTGGGAAAAACTGGGTGGAAATATATGTACATCCTGTGAGTAAACTGAAAAGATCTAATCTTCAAGATATTACACTGACAGATCTTTTAGAGTTACAAATAATAGTGATAGGTGAAATTTTGTCTTAATAACCACAGCTGTAAATCTGTGGATGGAACATTGTTAGCAGCTACTCAGATTTCTATTGATAGGGATGTAAAAATAGACCATTTTCAGCTGTTGTGTACTGCTAGCTGTTTCCGATGGGCAAAGTGCTGAATCTGCTCTGTGGTGGGTTTCTTTATTTGTGATCCAGAATTATATAGTGCAGTCATACTGACATTTAATAGTGGTTTTATTATGGTCCTGAAATACTTGCTCACCAGCTGCAAAACAACAACATTTTATTCACCCTCGCATGCTGTGTGGCTTCCCATAGATGAAATGGTATTTATGCTTGACAATATTCCAGTCAGTATCTCAGGTAAGGTGATGTGCTTAGCAAGAACTGAAACCCATCAAAATGAAGGTTAATCTACACCACGAGATGAGCTGTCATTCAATCATTGCTAGCAAGGCTGCAGGAGTCTCAGCAAGCAACAGAAATGACAGTCCTTTGGGGATGTTTGGTTTATTTGTTGTCCTTTATTTTCTTTTTTTTTTTTTTTTCTGAGAATAATGTGTAATCAAGTTAGGGTACAGACACTTCTTAGCTGGTGGTATAAAATAAGCTGCAGCAACACCCTACAGACTTGTTTTTAGGAAAACAAACAAACATACCAATTCCCATGCTAGTCAGAGAAAGTCTGGTTAGATTGGAGTCTGGACCCTGAAACAGTTGCTCAGACATCACAAATCTTGGAGTGAACAAAGAAAAGGCTGATGTTACAAGGGAGGAAGTTGGCAGATGGAAGCCAAGAGAACTGCTAGCTGATGCCTTGCTATTTGTGCCTGCCTAGCTGTGTATGAGAAAAGGTGGTTTCTTTGTCTACCACTACTTTTTATTGTTTGTTTTAGGGCTTAGTGCAGGAAAGAAAGTGAGTGTGATGAGAAAACGCTGACTATGGTGCAGCTGAAGTGTTTGTAAAAGGGCTAAATTCACTGCCAATGTAATTCAACATAACTGCGAGCAATGGAACTAACCCAGGGGTGAACCTGGCACCCTTTATTTTCAGCTGATTTGGTGCATACTCATTGGACAGAGCAGCTTGTATTACTCCATTCGTGTATGCCATGTTTTTAATCCATACGTATTGCATTCATTTTGGTTTAGAAGTATTAATTATTAGGACTGAGGGAAGTAGGAGAATTAATTTCCTTTTTTAAATTCATTTACTCTGGATGCATGTACATTTCCAGGTTTTTCTTTCTGCAAGCATTCAGTTTGTCTCAGGATCATCAAACCTGAGGGAGTGTGGAGAGACCTTCTGTCCACACTGCAATATATGGATCCTGCTCATGCTCTAGGCTGGCTAAACACTGTCCCTGCCCTTTGACATGAATCTGTTCAGGCTTGGCATTGTCCAGAGCAGCTACCTGAGAACAGGCTCATACCAAGTAATTAAGTACACCGACTTTTATGCTGTTACTTGTTACTGTAGGGTCCATGAGTCTGCCAGGCAAAGTCAGGAGTAATAGAAAAACTCCTTGTATGGAGAAATTTTCATGAAACCTCCAGTTTAATCCAATGCTCGCTGCTGTTCCTGGAGTGGAGCAGGGGTGGGGCGCTCCATCTTTGCTATTTCAGTTTCTTGGTTTGTGCATGTTCGTGTCAGGCTTCTTCTCCCTAAGCAACCCCTTTTCTCTGCTTGTTAGTCTGTCCAATAACAGCCCTTCAATGAAACTTTCCAGCATCAGATTGCAGGGAGGATACAAATATCCTTCCCTTCTAGGATACAAATTTCTCTCATTTATTTGTCTTACTTTTCTCTAGCCTGCAGGAAAAGGCTGTTGTTATGTGCACCATGAAATATGCTTCTCTGTCAGGTTTTCTTGGGAGATTGTGAAGGAATTTTCTTCCTAACTTTCTTCTGGGGGAACTTTTTCATGTTCCATTCAAATTTCTTCTTCACCTTACAATGTCTGTATCTTACATTCTTACATCTTTGCCCTATGCTTCGTTTTCTATGCTGAAAAACACAGAATGTGACAAGAAAGAATATATTTTGAGATTTCTTTCCTACATAACTTTTAGTGGGTTTTTTGCTGGCAAATGGTCATGTTGGGTTCTGGTTCATTGCAAAAGGCCCATAAAGAAGCAGCAGAGATGAAGGGTACTAAGAAAGCTCCCAGTAGTTTTGATATGACATCTTTACACACCCAACTCTTCAGTATTAATGCATAGGACCTGAACCTTTCCAATCCCACCTGAATTCCTTTCTGGCAATGAAAAAGGCCACCCTCTGCACCAAATGCTTCAAGCCAATCAAGATTCACACAGCACAATTGAGCAAACTAGCCTAATGGTAAGTTTACATGAAGTTTGCCTTGACTTGTCCTTTCACAGCTATCATATGGTCTCATGCCATCTGATGAACCATGGACATAGTTGGAAACTCATGGAAATAGTTTCAATCAAGAGCAGTAAGAAGCCAGAACAGTTTCATGGCAAGATGATTTAGAGACCATTCAAAAAAATTCACTCTCCTTTTCTTGTTCAGATTCACTTATGTTGTAAAAAAAAGTAATTCTGGGTAGTTTAGAGTGATTAGATTATCAAAGCCTTGTAACCTGGAAAGGAAAATGCTAGAAATTCAGATGAGTACAATGTAGTGGCTGTTCATTACTCTTTAACTGGAAGAATTATCTCATGTTTTTTACTGGTAGTATATTTAATAATAAAAGACGGTTCTAATGATAAATAGATGGTTCTAAGCAAGCTTTGCCAAGCATAAGACTCATTGTTGGGTGAACACAGGGAAAATACATTTATAAGAATGTTTGTGAATTCTTAATTGTATTTTAAATAATTTTTTCCACTCTTTTTGTTCACTTTTTCCATCTAGTCTACTGAGAAAAGATGTTTTTCTCTAAGAGTGCACAGAAAGAAAATTTTAGGCCTGATTATTGTTTAATTATGAAACAAAAAAAAGAATTTAATGAGAAAATAACGTGTTTATTGGAAATAAAGTGCAGAAGGAAGGCTGAGGTCAGCCAAATGAGGAAGATGAAGTCTATCTAGACTGACCTACCTCCATACAAGCCAGTTCCAGTCCTGGGATCAGGACAGCCAGGTCAGCACAGAGCTGTGCCAACTGAATTAAGCTAACTCATTTATACAGCCCCTGGGAGCTGAATGAGTACACAGAGTGGCACCACGCCAGGCAGACATACTGTCCTTTTTCCTGGGCTATCTTGGCTATTTCTCCCATGACATGGCATTGTGTAACGTAGATGTGTCCTTAGGTGATCAACCAGCACACTCAGCAAGCAAATCCCAAACAGCAAATGCTCAGACAAAGGGCTGTAATCATTTATGAAGGCTCTGTGAGCATTGATATTTGTTCAGATGAACTGCTAAATAACAAACAAGAGGGAAAAATCTGGGACCTCATTATAGACAAGATATTAGCAGAGACAGGAGCTAATTTCAACCCTCTCTCCCCAGTTTGTTTCCTGCTGGCATATCAGTCAGTTGCCAAAAGTATAGCTCCATTATCTGAGCCTGGGTTTAATATTCAGAGGCATTTTTCTTGCATCATTTTTTAAAAACTCTTATTTGTATGGTACCACATGCAATACATTGTGCCCTCACAATTTTAAGTGTGAAATATAGAACAGTTGCTTTTGATATATTTCAAACACACTGCTGTGTTCACCCACACAGAAACCCTTCAGCGAGTTCTGCTCTTCTATTCATCTTAATGCAAATGCCTGTTTGGAGTTTCACACTCTTCAGTCATTACTTATATGCTGCAGCACACAGTGCATTACTCAGTAGTGCCTGAAGATCTTTCAATCTTGGCTAAAAAGGTTTCTTTCTGGATTGCAAACATTAATAACAATTCAAATTGACACAAGCCTTTGACAATACCCTTGGAGGTACATGCATGTGTGCATGTATTTTTGGAGAGAAGAGACCTGAGCACATGCTTGATTGCCATCCTTAAGGCCAGGTCTTTCCATTGTTGTAACACCAATGTTTGGCCAGAAAAAGACTTATTGTGTTGTGTTGTAAATTGAAATAGATAAAACATTTTGAATTTTCCTGTTACATCAAACTGCTTCATCTCCATGGGTGATCCTCAGAAAGAATGAAAAAAAAATGCCATGTAAAATATAATATATTATATAGTCATAGAAAACCTTTCATACACAGTCTTTTCCCAAGACATAACTGGAAGTAGATAATTTAGAAAAACTTATTTCTAAACCCAGCAGCCATTTTTTTGTCCCAGATTTTTATGAATGGAGTCATGTCATACTGATTTTCCCTAATTCAGGAATGAAGCTGCCCTGGTCCTGTCAACCAGTGCAGTGAAATCAGAAGGCCCAGGTAATTTGAGGCATCACCTTTTTCCTCTGCCATTTTCTTTCTTCAGCAGAGGGTGATGGTTCTATTTTATTGCCTTGTAAAGTGCTTTGAGATTTGAGTATGACTGGAGCCTTGTGTAAGTGTCAAGTGCAACCACATTTCTAATATCTAATGAGAACACATTCTACTCCTACATATACAAATATGATTCCTGTTAAATTCAGCAGAATGTCACAGGAAATAAGAGAGAAGTTTATATATTTAGCAGCTGATACACAAATCAATTTTCAAGCTGTATAATAAAGATTTTTTACATCTAAGTAATACTTAACCTGAAGCATCCTGATGGACTGAATTTTGATGGAGAATTTCCATTCTTTATTGGATGCAGGGGGAAATAGGATGGAGAAAAGGCTGAAGTATTTTGTGCCTTCTTTGTCTCAGTCTTTAATAGTAAGGCCAGTTGTTCTCAGGGTACGCAGCCTCCTGAGTTGGAAGACAGGGATGGGGAGCAGAAGGAAGGTTCTGTAATTCAAGGAGAAATGACCAGTGATCTGATACTCCACTAAGACACACACAGGTTAATGGGGCTGGATGGGATCTGAGGGGTTGAGGGGACTGAGTGCACTGACAGAAATGCTCATTGAGCCATCATTAGTCAGCAGTCCGGGAAAACCTGAGGGGGTTCAAGTTGTTTGGGTGATGGCCAGTGTGACTGATAGTGTGACACTCCTCTAGAAGAAGGGTAAGATCTAAATAGGATCTAGGAAGCTAGAGGCCTGTCAGCCTTTACCTCAGTGCCAGGGAAGGTCATGGAGCACAGGTCCTATGAGGAGCAGCTGAGGGAGTTGGGGGTGTTTAGCCAGGACAAGAGGAGGCTGAGAAGAGATCTTATTGCTCTCTACGACTACCTTAAAGGAGGTTGTAACCAGGTGGGGGCCAGTCTCTTCTCCCAGACAAGTGACAGGATGAGAGGAAATGGCCTCAAATTATGCTAGAGGAGATTTGGATTGGATATTAGGAAAAATTTCTTCATCAGAAAGGTTGTCAAGCTCTGAAACTGGCTTCCCCAGGAAAGTGGTGGAGTCACCATCCACAGCTGTATGTGAAAGACTTGTGGCACTAAGGGGCCCGTTTGGTGCTGGATGTGTCAGTGTAAGGTTAACAGTTGGACTCAATGATCTTAACAGTCTTTTTCAACTGAAACCATTCTGTTCTGGTTTTGTATTTAATTTCTGTCTTGTACATTCTTATGAAAGTGAGTCTTCTAGAGGCCTCAGACCTTCTGTCTGTAATTTTATGCCCAGTGAAGCTGTGGGATCTGCTCATACTGTGACCTGTAGGCAGAGGGGATGTTAGCCCTGTCAGCCCTGCTCAGGGGTCACCAAACCCAGTACTCTTGGATGGCGTCAAGGAGAAGTCCCAGCCCTGTAGCTGCTGAGCAGCCACGCTGAGCCTCTCTGGACGTATTCAGTAGCCAAATCCCAAATGTAGAGAAAAGTCATGATCCTGTGCTGGGAAGACAGTAGCTGCCAGAGCTATTGGGAAAGAGATAAAGTCTTTGTCAACCCCTCAGGAAACACATATCTGAAATGACCAGCTTGATGTTTGTGGAATTGAGGCCAAAACGACATAGAATTTACTGCAAATCAATGTGTTGTTGCAACAGCTATATCTTTCTACTCCTAGTGAAAAAATTCAAGCTTCTCTGATCGTGGTTTACAACTGTAAGGTAACACAAAGATTAAATTGGAGCAAATTTTTTCCAGTTTGGATCAGTGTTTCTACAACAGAAAAATCTTACAGACTTCTCTCTATAATACGGAGAAATTGTTATTAATATTATTTAGGTTTCCTGAACACTCCCAGCAATTCCTCTGCTTCAGCTGCTTTTCTCAGAGCAAATAAATATTTGCAACAAGTAGAGCTGTGTGAGCTAGCAGAGGGGGAAAAAAAGACAAAAAAACCTGGCAAGCAAGTTCTTTGTTTCTTTGAAAACTTTCCAACACCATGAATCCTGTGAGAGTTTAATTAAAATGAAAAGGGAATTTTCAAAGGGAGAAAACAAAATAAGCTTTTTTTAATGCTATTTTTGTTCTGAGCTCAGAAAATCTCTTTCTCTTTTTCAATTGGTTTTCCCAAAACATAAATATTGGCAGCTTTAAGGTTTGTTTTTCATCCTCTTGAGCAAGAAGCAGTGAGTTCAAAAGCTTTTTCCAGTGAAGCTTAGAGGGTTTGCTCACCAGAGCTTGGATTTCTGACCCAACTAGTGAGTCTAGAACAGTAAACATTACCATGAAATCAAAGTTGCCATTTCAAGGGAATTATGATTAAATGGTAATATATTCACTTTACTGATAATTAGAGGAACCTTTTTTTTTTTCCAGACACAGCAGAGCACAAGGGTCAAGGTCAACCAAGTGAAAAAATCATAGGCTTACATAATTAAAGGATACTTCTGCAGTCAATCTCACTCAAAAAGCGATCACTTCTCACTCTCATCCACCTCTCTTTAACCAGTGGCTGGGTGTTGTTTTAACACAAGTCCAGGTCGATATTTGATTGTTTCAGTCCATATAATACCTGCACCAGCCATCTGCTAGTAAGACACTACTAGTTGATATTTCAAAGTTTTAGAGACAGAAATTGCTGAAACTTTAAATGGTTTTTTTGGGCATCCACATTCTTGGCAAAAAATGCATGAGCCCCTTCAGCCCAAAACAAAAACAATTACAAGCCAATATTTAAGTGTCAAAATTTTCTAACAGTCTGAGTGACAATATGTATCAGTTTGCTTCAGCCACCTCTGCAGTAGACTGACACTGAAATGTGGAAACTTTGCATGTTAACTATTGATGCAAACACTTTTGCTGAAGCCTGTGTGACCTGCTTTAGGTGATCCTGCCTTGGGAGGGAGGTTGGACTGGGTGACCTCCAGAGGTCACTTCCACCCCTAATCATTCTGTGAATCCTTTCCAGCTTCACAGGTATAAATCAGTGAGTGATTGCATTTGTTGTTGCAGGTTTTCAAAGGCTCTGGATACGCGTGGTGGTTTTCTACTCAGTTGTGAGCTGTTCTGAGCACAGCGTTCATGCACAATGTGATTCTGTGTGAGAGCACAAGCACAGCATGTGCAGAGAGGCGATGATATTGCACATTTGATGTCGTGTTCAGTCTTCTGATCTAAGCAATGCAATGTAAGGGCTTGTGGGAAGGTGTGGAGCCAGCTTTGAGGTTTGCTTTTACACAATAGGGTGTTACACCCCACCAAAGGCATCCTCCAGAGCTCGGACTTACTGCCTGTGACATTGCACTTGAGCAGATCAACCACAGAAACACATATGCAGAGTCATTTATGTGTCTAGTGGCAAACACAGTAATTAACAGGGCAGGTTGTTTTTAAAATTGTAGAGGGACCTGGCCCCATGGACTCATTCCTCTGGACAGCACTGTTGCATTCATTCAGAAGTTCCCTTAAAGTGCTTTTAAGTAAATGTATTTTCTTGTGCACTGCTTGCCAGTCCTATATGTGGTGAACATCTTTCCACTTGTGGAAGAAAGTGCTGTGCATGCGTTTTTTCTTCCAGAGGTCATTTATGGGACAAAAAAATCAGTCTTCTAGATGACTCGCTTAGGATTTTAAAAACATGGCTTGTGCTAGACTTATTTTAAATATTGATGGCAAGATTTAGTCAAGGTTGTCTGAGGATAACGGTGGCTTATGCAACTAGTCAGCACACAGCTGATAGATTTCTCTATTTCACAGGGATTTTTTTGTAGCTGGTCCAAAGGCCAGCCCATTCTTTCCCCATTTATTTGTAATTTAACCTAGGTATTTAATGAATTATAAAAATGAACAGAAATTAGCTCATCATCCCATAAATAAAATACATTTCTAATTAAAAACTATGTATATGGGTCATACTTTGCAGAAGGAAGCATAAGTCGACCATCATTCCTCTTGATTTGTTCCAGGTCACTGTTTTTCTCTGCCTGGCTGAAAACCACTAATGGATTGTCAGGATAAAAATTCACTTTTGTACCCATCTCTTTCATTGCACTTTTAATGTCTATTTTACTTAATGTATCTTGATTCTACCCCACTTGCAGCTGCAAACACACCATACTTTATTAGAATAAAATTTTATCCTTTTTGGTGCTGTAAATGAGAGAAGATGTAGAGTGTTTTCTTTGCAACACTGGCAGTTTTGACATATGTTAGCATAATAAATTCATTCAAGACATTTTCTGAGTGCACACTCCTCTCAGAGTCAGTTTTCTAGACACTGCAATTGGTCCCTCAAATCTAAGTTGTTTTTATTGGCATTAACAGAAAGCTTCTATAGCAGAAATGTTTTAAAAAGACTAAGTCAGTTGGGAAGATTTTTTGTGCTTCAAGGAATATTGAAGATGGGTACATGAAAAGGGAGCTGGAAATGTGACCTAAGCAAGTGTCTTCTAATATAAGCATTGTTTGATAACCAATGAAAGACACGAGATTTTGAACGACTCTAGCATTCTGTTGTTAAAAAAGAAAATATTGAAAAGGAAAGAAAGACATGATAATAAATTTTGAAAAGAAAATGTCTGTAGAATACATCTCCAGAGCAGATGATCGAATGCTGTAATTATTAACCTTTTTTCTGTTTCTGGCTCTCTTCTAGATCAAGTATTTTCAAGCAACTCCAGATACAAGTATCAATAGTAGATGAACAACCCTGTAGACATTATGATCCTTAATTTGGGAGCAATTGGTCTGGTGGAATCAATACTGTGGTAGCACCTTGAGGCCTGAGGTGAATCACTGTGTTACCTGAAATAAGGAGAAAAATATTGGCTCAAAGAGCTTCCAAATCAGGTATTAGATGGTACCAGACTGACAGGTAACATCAAGACAATCCTGACAAATGTAAAGCATTACAGTTACACTACTGGTCACCCTCCTCTTGCCAAATGTTTCGCAAATTTTGTGTGACTAATATATTGAATGCCATTCTGTGTTTTTGTCTCTTCTCAGCAAGTTCCATGATCTTTTCAATCTGTGTGTTCTGAGGTTGTTTCACCTATCATGGTGCCTGACACCTCTGTAGCTAACAGCAGCACATCCAAGGTGCTGTTTGAAAAGCCTCGGGGCAGAGGAGGGGGACACAGTAACTGAGTTTGTGGCAGGGCTGTTCATGTCATCCCTGTGAATCACAGCATTCCTCTGCTCTCCACCTCAGCTTGGGTTGGACTTGAGTTGCCAGTGTACGCTACAAGCTCATACCGAGCCCCTGCCCCTGCCAGCTGTGTCATGCCTTCTGACACATCTCTTCTTCACATCATGTTCTGGAGGCTTAATCATAAACATTTCAGCGAGGGCCCATTCTTTGGAAATCTTAGCAACTGTCAGCTCTGTTTTAGCCCTGGGAATGGTAACACTCCCTCAATTCAACCCACTCGAGAAATAGTTTCTAATTAGCAAACCTAGTGGAATTGAGGCTCCCAAGCCAACAAACTGCTTTTGAAAAATCACTCTGACAAATGGAATTGGTAGGTAAACTCCCTAAACTTCTTTCTGAAGCTTTTATTTTAGGGTGGGAATAAAAAAGTAGCATTAACTTGGTCAGGCATAGGGAGAAAGCAGCTTCTGGGCTAATAGTGAAAGCCTTCATCCAGGATAAAGAAAACTAGACTGCTATGCTCTACTTCAAAGGACAGTTTTCCTAATTTACATTGCATACATTTGGTTACAGAGATTCATCCCTTTAAGGTGAATGTCCTAGCCAGAAAGCTATAGACTTGAATATAAGTCATTTTTTTTATTATTATCTCTCTCGATGGATATTTAATTAAACCTGTGCAATCTGGGAGAGTTCAAAGGCAAAGGGCTGAGTATACCTCCATCCATAGATTTCCTTAAGTTGTCAAGTTTGGGCATTTCCCAATGGTAGATGGGAGTTGTGGTTTCACTTGACTTGGGAAGAAGTCAGGTTTCCTTCATCATCTGTGAATAATTTAACAGGTTAACTTTTACTGAATAAAAAGGGACATGGGACTACTTTTACTGTATTCCAAAGCTTTGGTTGACTCAGTGGTAGCTTCTGAAAGAAAAAAAAGGCATTAGGCACCCCAGCTGCAGAAGCAGGCTCAGGAGTGAGCAGTGGAAAGCTGCACCACTCAATCCAGGCTAAGGAACCTACATTTAGGGCACATATTTTTCCTCCTGCACAATGTGTGACCTTTTGGCGATCTGACTCTTAGGAGATTAACTTTTAGATGCATGCTTAACCAATCCATCATTCTTGGAGCCTAGGGCTGTCGTTTGAGAGCTGTGAATCCCATTAAGCTTCCATACACCTAAAGGTTAAGAATCACGAGGTTGTGATTCATCCCATTCCTTCTGGAGTTATGTTATTATGGAAAGAAGCAGTGGTTGGAAGGGGGAAAAGCAATGGCTGGGAGGGGTTGTTCCTTCAAACTTCCAGCAAATTGAACATAAATAGAGGAAAGAGTCATTACCCAGACAGACAGATGCTGGGGAAAGCAACGAGACAGATGGATCATGAGGCAGATTTAACATATTCACCTAGTCTTCTTGGAAATACTCCCACAGCCAGGGGACAGCTTTAGCCAAACGAAACACGGTGCCAATGGGATCTCTGTCCATCTGTCCTGATGGAGTAGGACCCCCTGGCAACAACAAATGCAAGACAAATAAGATAAAATTAAATACAAATAAGAAGGAACTTGATTATCTCATACCTCTGATGAAGGCACTGCACTAGAAGGATGAGAAATAATCTTGGGTACTAGACAGTGTCTATGAATTTAATTTTAAAAGGCCATTGGATCAAATACATAAATAGCTTTGGGCGCAGAACTGAATTCACAGACTTTCCCCCACCCATAGCTGTGAACATTTAACAGCTTTTGGGGTGGGGGGGAGCACTTTCAATTTCATGTGCAACAGGGTGCAAGTGAGGTGCACATTTTCTTCCGCCAATTTTATATCCTTTTGAACTGCCCTTGAATAAAAATATTCCTGATGTGGTATAGAGGAGTCATTCAGCCCTGCCAGAGTAGGTGCTGTGCATTACTTGTTCTGAAAGGCAGCAGTTGTGTTACTTCAAAACCAATGAAACAATTGACATATTTTATTTTCAAAGTAGCTTTCCCAAAGTGCTAGCTTCTAGTCTCAAGAGCATAATGGATAGATTACAATAGAGCTTGAAAATCTGACCACCCTTTCTATACAAAACCATAGTTATTGGGGATTTCAGGTCATGCAACTGTTTGTACACATTGCATATCTGAGAGCTGAAGTTGGCCTTGAAATGGAAAAGGATTAAATAAGTCAGTCTCATTTCTTGGTAAATCCCCAGGCTCCTTGTGACACTGCTAGATTGTGTGAGTCATACCTTCATATTTATAAACCATAGCTAGTGTTTTCACACATTTCAGGATAAAAATAAATGTATTGTAAGACATTTGTTCAAGGAAATTTGCCATCTTCAAAGTACATGTTTTTGCTGTTCTGGTTATCAATTGAAATGAAAGGTTGCAACAAGACACTGACAAGGTTTCTGGTTTTTCTAAGTTGTGTGTTTTGGTTTTGGGGGATTTTTAGCATAGACTTGGTCTATTGCATAAGGTTCCAAAAAGTTTTTAAATGGAATTGAAGTTTTTCCATGTCTTTTTAAAAATGTGCTGAGAAAGATACATTTTCAGCTGAGAAAGATACATTTTCAGCACTTAAAGAAATTAAATGTAAAAACTATTTTTCGAAGATGTTCCAACCTTATGTAAAAATAAAAAATACCTTGTCAGTTTTATGTTGCGAATTTAATTTCATACAGTAAGTACAATAATGTAAACCTGTGCTTTGGAAATGCTGTAGTTCTTTTAAACAAATGGCTGTAAAATCAATTTGTATAAATTCTGAGACATACTAGGAAAAAACTATGGCTTATGAATATGAAGGTATGACTCAGCCAGCCTATTAGTATCACAAGGAGCCTAAGGTTTTCTGAAGAAACAGAATTAATATTTGTTCAGCACTTGGAAAATGTAAAGAGCAGTGTAAGTGATTTCTAATTGTTGGCTTTACTATTAAAAATTGGAATGAATGCCTGTGCAAAATTATTATATTTTGGAGTAATTCATGGGAGAGTCCACAGGTAAGATAGAAACCTAGTGGAAGCCTCACATTTCATAATCTGAATAGAGCAGTTGGTGAAATTTGAACTTTGCACCATCATCCACAGTTCCCTTGCACAACACTTACCTGAACTGCAGTGTTGTATCAGGAACCCCCCACTGAGTGCCATGAACACATACCTGAACATGAGGGTTGTGAGAGAGAAAGAATTAAAAACCAAAACAGTTAATATTTAGGTAGTATCATACTTAATATTTAAGAGCTTCATCCACACTTCCTTCGAGTTCATGAGTACTCTGTGATGCCTCTGGAGAACAGAAATCAGTTGAATATCCATACCCTTCAGAAAAAGAGATAAGGCTCTTCTTGCTCTTTATATCTCCCAGTCAATCCTGAATTCTTCTCTGTCTTGTGTTCCTGTTACAGTAGGATTAGTGGGGCATATCTACTCCCTGAGTAGTCTGATGATCTGGGAGTGTCTTGAGTCACCAACAAACCCTTGACCCTTCCTGGCCTTCAGCCTCTTAGAGAGGCTGAGAGGAGAGCAGAGCTTGGATTGGCAACTCTTTGCAAGATTACTGTGACCATTAAGATAGGAGGGAAAAAAAAAGAATACCAGTGGTCATATTCAAATAGAAAGAATAATCACAACTTCTAGTCTGGTCAGCCTTATCTAATGTCTTAAGGCCCCTCTAAGGATTCAGGCAGGGGAATTCAGCTTATGGACTATGGTTAGATGCAGGAATGAATGACACACCAAGATGTTAATTAACTTGTGGATAAAGTCTGTTACTGCAGCAGTTCTAAGCAGTGCATTTTTCAAGACCACATACATTGAAAATGAAAATAATGAGCTTCTGAGGGAGTTTTAACACCCCTTGGGTTAAACAGAAGCTTAAACAAAGATTTTCAAGATTACACTTTTCTGTCTAGATATCTCAGTTCTGCCTAAATTCCATATTTGGCATCAAAGTCCTTGGACTTGGCTCCAGCTACTTCTCTACACTGGCAAGTTATACATATGGTCCTTAAAATACAGCAGCTGATGTGTTTGAATTTTAGTGGCTAACTCTCAATGATTATCTGATCCCGCTGTATTGATAGAAAACACATGCTTCAGGCAATACCATAAAACTCACAGCCAGTGAGTTTTAGACACCAAACAAAATACCCAGATAAATCTCAAGTATTTAGTGCATACTGTAAATAGCTGACTTCAATTCTCAGCTGCCATAGATTAATTCATCATAAGGATATTATTGAAAATAATTTCAAATTATTTATGCAGGTCATATAGATTCAGTGTAATGTTGAGAAAATGCTGTTAGTTTATCACAGAGAATAGATGTGGCCCAAAGTCTTGCTCACAGAATTATTTATTTTCTTTTAACACACGAAAAACATGTCAGTGCAGAAGACCTCTGTGCTTTTAGCTATTCAGTAGAGAATGACGACCAAAATCAGAACCCACCTTGCTTAACTGACCTTCTTAACTGAATACTGCTCTAGCTGTGCTTTTTTTGGGCTGGATGGGTGGTTGCCATGCCAGCATCTTTGTGCAAAGCCCTAAGGATACTCCCTAGCCATCAAAAATTTTCTGTGGCAGGTTAATAAATGCAAACCTTTCTTAAGCAGCCAATATTTTTAAAAAAATGCCCAGCCAAGCACATACACTGATATCTCCAGTAGTGTTTGTTCCATGAATGTTTTCTGGGGAAAATCAATTCAGCCAGGAGGCTGAGCAGAAGAGGTTTATCTGACTGCTTACTCTCACTATCTCAAGGGCCAAGTTCAAAACAGCACTTTGAGTAATGTGCTTAGGTTGAAATCTGCTTCCAGCTTTTGAGCACCCTACTCATCTCCTATCTGCATCTTAACAAATTTGAAAGTGGCTTCTGTGTGAGTACAGGTAAATCTGTCTGTGCTCACATATTTTCTGCTTCAGGGACTAAGGCTATTAACCAAAGTGCCAGGAACAGCGGGATTTACTTTCTGAACTGATCATGCATAAGAACAAGGACTTGCTCTCCACTGGCAGTGTCAAAGTATTGAGAGCCAGATTTTAATACCAGCTCTGAAGTTCTTTGAGTAGTTAGGGGTCCCAGGAGTGGAGGGGAATACATGTGGGGTCCTACAACTTGCTGTTGGGATACTGCTGTTGATTTCTGAGATTGTTAATTGCTTAATTGAACGAGGAGTACATGTGCCAGGATGCTCTGTTTAACATATCCTATATAACTGTCCTAATTTATTTAATTCAAATATAGAGAATTTTGTCAAAAATATCCAGCAATAGCATTCATTTTATCTTGCAGAACTTTTTTTTAGTTCTAATATTGCTTCTCAATTAAAGAGCTAATTATCATCCTTGAATATGCATTAGAGATTCTGTTCAGCTTGCCAGGAACCTTGTTTTTTATAAACTAATCTAAATTATCTGCTGTAATTTTTTGCTCTCAGATTTTTAAATCACTGTCACAGTTCTCAGGGGCCCTTCTAGCTTCCCTGTGCCTTTGTTGAACTAACCAAGAATCCCAGCAGACACCCAATGGCATGGTATCCTCACCCAACCAAGTCTCCTCCACATTCCTGCTTTTGCCAAAAAGCACACTGGGCCTTCTTGGAAAAAGAATTGGCAATATTTGTTCACATCGTTCTCCAACAAAGACTCTCACTCAATTGTGTTTCCATTCAGTGGTTACTGGTTTAGAGTCCCACACACTGTCTGGGAGTTTATGACCCTCATTCCTAGGACAAAGTTCAAAGAACTCTGGATCACTCACTTGCAGACAATTGCTCATAACTTATCCAAACTATACTAACACAAAACATGTTTTACTCTGCTTTTATTTGCAGAGAAGATAAATGATGGCTGTGCTTTAACTTTTTTATTTGCCCTCCAATATCAATAACATTTAATGTGCCAGGAATATTGTCTTACATTATTATCCTCCTAACATAGAGGTTAATGATTTTATCAAAAGCCAGCCAAGTCAAATGAAATAATACTGTATAGCTAACTGTTCTCTTGCCATTTGCTTTAAGAAAAAAATGTCTTATATTGCCCAATAGTACTACTTATACTATTGCAAAATATGTAATTCTGAAGATTGAGCTGATCAGATAGGACCACACTACTTTCCCTCTCCTTTATCAGCTCTATAAGCATACATTTATAGGTTCACAATGAACTGGTCACCTACAAATTGCAATTGAGAAAACTGAAACTGCCAGTAGAGAAATCAGCGCTTGTTTGTTAATCAAGTTTGTATAATTAAAATTCATCTAAACAGAACAACTTAGAACAAATAGCTGTACCCATGCACAGAATACATTAATGTTTCAGTTACACCTCCCTCCAGTCAATCATAAACACTATTTGCACATATGGTAGTTTGTTCTAACTCATGACACTTTTAAGGCCTGAGATATAGCACTGGTAGGTTGTTCCTGGTGATCATTTCACCCCAAATAAAGGGCACAAGTGGCTTGCCCACGTTCTTCATCAGAATGTCCTTAGTCACAACCCCAAAACAGTCTCTCCTTGCCTGTACCTTAACTTTATAAGAACCATCATCCACAGATTCATTAGGGCTCACTTCTCTGTGCATGCCAAGGTATCTCTTACAGTAGAGTCTCTAAACTGTGCAATGTCACGTTATTTTTACTTGTGGTATTGCTTGTCTTATCATCAGTTTCTATTGCCCCAAGATCAGAGCCAAAGAGCATCCTTCAAAACTGGTAAAGTCAGCACCATTTATTTGGGGAAAAAAAGGACAGTAGTTTATATTTAATCATGGTTTATTATCGGTCTACTCAAGGTTTTGTATTGCTCCTGTCATTGCAGCAGCTGAGTGTTTTACACATAAAAAGGTTTGGCAATAGTTTAGTTCCCAGAGGACCTCATGGAGCCCCTGGCTCTGATCCCTGCTATTATATTCAATAGCTAGGATTTCCAAGGGACCTGTGGGTTTAGGTGCTTTACTCTCACAGAAATTGAATGTAAATTCTGCAGTTCAGTCCTTTAGGCTGTTTTTAAAGACCCTTCCCATACCTTTTCTAGGAAAGAAGGAAACTAAAAAACAGCCAGTGTGCAACACAGGAAATATTAGTGAGGATTTTCCTATGTGCTTCCATCTGCTTTTGCCCTTAGTTTTCATTTTCCCCTGTGGTTCTTTCTGAAACCTATGGAGAGTATATGATATGATAAATGAAATTTGTTCCTTCTTCACAAATGGCAAAGTAATGCTCATTCCTAAGTCCTTTCTCAAGGAAGACGCTGCTTACACTGGAGGTGGAGGCCAGTGCTCTCCACACCTATCCTTTGAATGGCTCTGGCCCCACTTCAGACTGAAAAGTCAGAAAGAAAAGGTACAGAGAGTGCCAAATAAGCAAATTTAGGCTACATGTTGCCAGTACAAACTTTTGGGCACGCTTAAGCAAATCATTTAATAGTGCAAACCAGCGTTGCACAACACATTGGGAAAGGAACAACCCATATTCCATTGAAGCTGCAGGAGGATATGTTGATAAGACTAATGTAATTACCAGAGCAGTAATTTAGTCAGGATGTTCATACTCCTAACCTCAAAAAAAAAAAAAAAAAAAAAAAAAAAAAAAAAAAAAAAAAAAAAAATCCAAACCAAAACTCTAGCCTCACCCCCACCCCCGCTCCCTCCAAGATAAAACCTCAAGTTTTATGTCTCATTTGAAAGATCAACACAGTTGTTGTGGGCTAGACAGTGTAAAACTTTCCATAAAATTAAATGACGAACAAATCATTATTTGATTTTATATCCACTAGGAGCAATAAACAGTGAGGCCTCACAGCTTCTGCAGCATCTGAGTAATTCTAAAAATTTCAGGACTGCAGCATGTAAGTGGTAAAACATCTGTTCGGTTTGGAGGGTTGTATATATTCTTTGTAGTTGTTTTTGTCATCTCTTCCTGATAAATAGTTTTGGGGCTCCCTCTGTAAAGAAATGGCTAAATGGAGAGTTTACTTTTTCAATATCTTGTTTGACTCTTAAAAGTGGAACTATCATGTCCTCAGGCTCTTTTCCACTCCTAGATCTCAATATTTTTAAATTGTTTCAAAAGCTTTTTACATTAAAATATTATGGTAAGTTTTATAGATGACAGATACCACATGCCATGACTTGACCTTACTCCTAAGTCTTTTGGTATGATGTTTCTGAAGAGCTAATACTATCTACATGGGCAGACCCTGAAATTGTATACAAATTTAAGAAGCCTGTGTTGTTTCTAGGGCTGGACAACAGGTTCAGGTTCTTAGTTGAGAATACTACACAAATATTGGCACAACTTTTTAAAAAACACGTTTGGAAGTGGGAAGGCTATCACAGATGCCCAAGTTCTTCCTATCTGTCTGGCTTCAAGTTTCTCTGAAAAGAGGTGGGTTAGCTTGGTCATTGGTTTCGTAGCAGTCTAGAATTTCTGCTTTGCTAGCTACAGAACCTGAGTTTGTGTGAAATTTCTTTATGGTAGAAATGGAATTGGTCAGTGTCACCCACTGAGTTTATTGAAAAATGTCTCTGCTACACTAATGTGATCTCACTCCTAATCCAGATTTTACGTTTTTTCACTGAAACAATTACATTATCAAATGCCAAACTATACTATGCAGACTAGTAAAGAGGTAGAATTTATATTAAAAATTGCTTAATTGCAGAAAGGAGACTCAGCATTTTGAGTCTCCTTTCTGCAATTAAGGAGTTGTTGATAGTGAATCAACAACTTCACCTTTCTCACTCAGATCTCATTTTACATTCAACAGCAGATAAAAAAATGAAAAGGTGAAGAAAGAAAACACTGCCTTTTCACCTCAAAAAAAATTTTCACCTAGAAAAGGTACAATAAGCCATTCCCTTCCAAGAATTTGTAGTTTCCGACCAAGCCCCCTCACAAAATAAGTGCGAAATTTTACACCCTGCAGAAGGGAGTTGGATGCAGAAAGGCTTGCCATAGTTGCCACATATATTCCTCTTTCCAAATGCTATAATACTAACATGGTTTTCATGGCTGTAAAGTATAATACTACACAATGTAGCAGACTTCCTTGCTTCTGCAGCAGGCACTAGTGACATATGTTATGTCACTTGAGACAGATGAATTAAACTTATGTTGCTATTTGGAAGTTGTTCACATCTATCTGAATTGTTTACAGAGGGGAAAAAAAACAACTTCTTGCAATAAATTTGTGGAGCAATATACTGCTATAGAGGATGGAGGGGATCTGTCTTAGTTTCTCCTCTAGAAACTGGAAATACATTGTGCAGCTGCTTACAAAATTCAGGCTCTGTTCTTTCAGGATATGCATTGTCTTTCACATATTACTGTTTTTTATTAATTGCAGTTTCTCACCAAGGACATTACTTAACAGTGTGGGAGCAAGTTTTCAATATGAGATTGACCTGTGATTTATCAGGGTCAAAAGCTAATAAAGTCAGCAGGAGTAACCAGAATGAGGGGGGACTTCTAAAACTCTCATGCTTTTAAAATCCTCTCAGAGTTAAAATTAATTCACTGGCTCTTCTCACCTCTGCAAGCCACATTGATGGCAAAGAAATTGTGGGTAAGAAAAGGAATATATTTCCTGAGGTTCTGAATTGGTTTATATACAGGTCATGCAAGTTTATGTAATCTAGGCATACCGCAAGTATCATATTTCAGAAAGGAAATCTAGAGTATCAGAGACTGTTCTTGATACTGTGGCACTCAATTTTTTTCTAAATTTTTCTTGGGGAAAAAAATACATCAAATTTCCAAAAAAGGAAGTCTAGAGTGTGAAGTGATGAGTGGATTTTTAGCTCCCTTTCAGTGACAAGAGATTTTAGGATGGGAACATTGTGAAGTAATTTCATTATCTTTTGGGAGCCTGCTATCAGGGGTATTCAGGTTATAGTCAGATCTCATGCTGCAGATGCTTCAGCTGAGCAAGAGAAACAGCTCTTATGACTCCAGGAAAGGAGAAGAACTAAGAGGTTCAGAGTGAATGAGAGCACCATCAGTGAGACACGCCTTCTGTAACCTGAATATATATCCATCATGCCACTGTCTCCTAAAGAGACAAGTTGGTTTTGCTGGATGCTAATTTCTCATCTTCCTCCTCCAGCACCTTCCTTAAACTATTTCAAAACATCCAGACTCAGATAGTTATAGCACAAATGGATCCCTTCTGAGTGACTGGAACCAAAGGACTCAGGGACTTTAAGTAACCAGTCTGCTTATTTTTGAGATTTGCAGAGGTTTAGTGTAGGGTACAAAGAAAGAAAAGAACAGAATACCCAGCACCTAAACATGATGACAGTCAGTTATCTTTTAAAAGGTAGTTAAAAGTACTAATCCTATTTTCAGCACTTTGTGTAATCATCATGAACAAAATGGCCATTAGAGCACCTTTCCAACAGAAACTAATATGGGAAATAGCCATGCAAACCCTTCTTCCCAGCCACTGTGAATACTGAAAAGCAAGAAGAAAAAATTGCCTAAATCCTATTAGGACAATGATCCCTGTACATTCCAGTCCAAGATTAATTCTTTCCCACAAGGGTATATAGTACATGACTTCAACCACCTTTTCAAAAGATAAAAGAAAGGCCTTTTTTTAGAAAGAGATAAATCCTGATTCCTTAAAGCCATTAAACATACATTTAAGTACATGTGTAATATTCAGCAAAGCAGAAGCATAAAGTATAGATTTGTTTTTTAATCATTTGTTGATTAAGCTGTATGCTGTATGCAGACATGTGAAGAAGAAAAGCAAGTTATAGGGTTAGCTGTTTAAAGGGCCAAGTTAAACAAGATGTAATTATGGCTTCCCTTAGTCTTTTCATTCTACTTCAAAGCTTCCATTTGTGGGAAGGGGTTTGGCAAGTTAGAGTCAGCTTTGGTGTCTCGTTTAGCTTGACTTTTATTCAATGACCAACCCTTTTGTAGTAAGCCTATTTCTTTGAGATACCACAGGACAAATTCGACTTACCACCTTCAGAGAAACCACACTGATACTAGTTAGCCCAACCTCTTTATCAGGTTGAGCCATTATTTTCCTAATTTGGATTTTATTACTGGCATAAAATCTTTAAAATTACAGACAGAAACAAGCTTTAAGGCACTGTGAGAAAAGATAAAGGACCAGGACCATATACTCTGAATCCTTTATCTTAATATCTAATAATAAACCCACAGGTAATAACATGGCCTGTGAAACCTTCTAGCTAGGTGCTTAATTAAAAAGCGAGATCAAAGGTCATTGCTTCATTTAGAATACAAATGTCTCCCTTTGATACTATAAGGGAGGGGGCAGTGGGCAATAGCCTGAAATACAAAGCTTTGGTTCGTCGGTCCCATGCCAGCCCTACCCAAGGTCACTGAAGCTGGAATGCACCAAGCACACTGACCCCTCCCTAAGCCTTTCTGAGGACAGCATCTTGCACTTGTACTGTCTGAGCCTGGTCTCACAAGCCTCGTGCTGATACTGGCTGGAGGCAGCGCTGCAAGATCAAGGTGAGTGCGATCAGCACCAGGTTGTTATCCAGGAAAAGTGGAACCCCAGCACGTGATGAGTAGGGGTAGGGAAGGGTGTTTTACAGCAAAAGTTGCCTGCACAGCTTACTATAGGAAATACTCTGTTTCTTAGCCTTTTCCTAATGTAACATAAAAAGGAAAGCAGGCCATGACAATATTAAAAATTTTGAGTTTAATGACAGATGTAGCATAGGTAACATATTCAGAGGTGGGCAGGATTCCATTAGGCACAGGTGAAAAGTAAGACTACGGTTGTTGTGGTACTAAAAAGCAAATCCCCATGTAGCGTAGAATCTGTTCCTCATGTAACTTGGAGTTGTGAGAACACCCCAAATATGTTTAAAAACTTGAATTTAACAGGAATTAGTATTCTCATTTAACTCAGACAGACTATAATATAACATAAACCCACAACCTTAATATATACAAAATCAAAAAAAATCCATCCATCTTTTTTTTCCTGTGTGGTGTCTCTGGAACCTTCGACTTCAACAGCAGCTGCCTGCTGATGTTGTTCTCCCAGTGAAAAACAAGCACAAGCCATGACACAAAGATTAGTGATTGAAAGTATCCATAAAATCCTCAAATAAGTTGATCAGTTATAGCACTAATTACCTCTGCCATGATGTACAACAAAATTTAAATAAGTGTAGAGTAACTTTGTTAATGTGCAAAATCCTGATGATGTAGACCGGTTGTCATAGAAGTAGATTTTGATCTCTGGGATTAATTTCCTATTATTGCTGACAGAACTCACAATGAAAATAAGGCATCCTCAAACAAAATTATTTTCTTTCAATGATTCTAGAGGAATAAGCCTTTGGGTTGGACCAAGGCTCACCCTATTCCTCAAGGTGGCACTTAGGGACATAGTTACTGGCGGACGTGGCAGTGCTCATTAACAATTGGACTCAATGGTCTTGGAGAGTTTTCCAACCTAAATGATTCTATGATTCATTGTGAAATAACACTTCTTTCTGCCACATTAAAAGATGAGGAAAAAGCTGTCAAGGGGTATAATTTTACCCTGTTTTGCCATTCTTCTTCCCTCACCTAATGGGATTAATGTCCAGCTCTCATTGCAGTAACAGCCCAAGCCTAAGGGTTTGTGAAAATCTAACACAAAACCTGTACTAATTTGATTCCTTTCTAAATATAATGAATGAAACTTTTTTCCTTCCTAACACCAACATCATTTAATTGTCAATTTTTTTAAAGTATCATTTTGTATTCACTGGCAAACCATGCATTCTCTTTGTCTTAACATGTAGAGTATCTTCTTCCTAAGGATAGTTGGTCACTGTCAATGTTAGAAGCAGCTTAGTGCTCTTCTTCATTTTTTTACATTTTTGGCAAATATTTTCATTTTATGTTTGTCTTGATCCACTCTCCCATCATTAAAATGAATATATAGAGGCTCATATTCTATGGCATCAAATAAGTCATCTGAATAGTTAACTGATGATGTCTTTATTTGTCTTCAACATCACTTTCTGTGGTTTGCACCATTCTGGGCATGGATGTTTTATTTTAAATAATAATTGAATTCACTGAGTAAAATTTGTGATTAATGTAGGTGTGAATTATTCCAGGAGCACTAGACACTGGTGAATAATGGAAAAATATATTTTCTGAATAATTTATTTGAAAGATAAGAATTGTACAATAAATTATTCAACCAACATGATTCAACTAGTCTTAGTAATTTTTAGGGTAGCATGCACTCCCTCTACTGGATGACTAGCTGCTTCCAAAGGAACTAAAAAACTGTAGAGTCATGATTTTGGATTATTTTTCCAAATATCTAAAAATACTTGGCTACAGGGAAGGGGATCTTTCAATATTTATACATAAACTCAAACAGGAATACTTTGTTGGGCAGCCGTCTTTTAAAAGATCAAGATTTAGACATAATTACTTGGCATTGTAGGCTGATTTTTTTTTTAAATTATAAATTTCATCTTTAAGTACTATGATGAACTATGGCGTAGCCAGGGTAGACCAAGGCATAAGACACCTGAGAAGTGTTTATTCAAATGATGACTCGTGGCATCATTGGCCATGGGAGTCCCAGGATGTGTGCAGCACTTTGAGATTGGCAATCTTAATGCTGGTCAAAGTTTTCAATAAATATTTCACTGTATGAAAATAATCTATTAAAATATTAATGATAGGAAGTGGTGAGTAGGTGTTGATGCCATCAGATAAGGGATAGGCACTGACAGCTCAGTCTGCTCATTGGGTGAGCCCTTAAACACAAGAGAAAGCATCCTGTCCCCACCCTAGTCCTGACTGTGGCAGTGGCTTTGATATGTGTCATACATTAAGAAAAACACTTTCATTTCTTGTCCTGATTCAACTGGAGAGATCCAGCATGGGGCTGCCTGGCAGGATTATATAATTTGCACTATATTATATTCCTTTTCCAGTTACTTAGCCTTTCATTTCCCTGATCCAGTCTCCTCACAAATAAACAACCCATCCACAACTACTTTTTCAGCACCAATCCTATGTTTGTTATATCAATACACAAGTTCAAGGACTTTTTTACAGGTTTCCCAGTCATTTCAGCCTTGTATGAAATTTTTGATGTGCACTGTTGTCCTTGCAATGTACCACCCTCAAACGGCTGCCAACAATCCCCTCTTAACTCCCATGAAGTTCAGCCTGCTGTTAACTCATGCTAACTCTAGCATTTGACAGCTCTTACTTTGTTATCTGTTTCCTAAGCCATGTCCAGCAGTCATTCATAGTAATAATAATAAAAGGCTATGATCTGGTCATTCTTCCTCAGCATAAAATGCTCATCTTTTCTTGGCTTGCCCTTCAGATCTTTTGATTTCTGACTGTAAAAGATCCCAGATCTTTCCAATAGAGCTCATCAGACTCCACCAAAATCTCTCTCAAAGGCTCTCTAGAGACTTGTGCAGAGAAGAATTTTTAAGTTTGTGATGAGCCTGATCCAGCACATATTGAAGGACAGTCTTTCAATATTCTTTTTCTCTGAACTTCAGTCGTGGCCCTTGAGAGTAATTTATTCTGGCAAAACTAAATTCAATCTAATTCTTAACTTACATTGAAATCGGTATAACTTCAGCAAAGTGACAGAATACAGCTAAGATAAATGAAAGAAAAGTCAAACCTGTTTTGTGTGACAGCAAGGAAAAGTCCCTAATTGCTACCATTAGGATTGGTGCTTCTAAGTGATGGACATCAAACAACCAAATATATTCATTCACTTTCATGTTGTATTCTTAACCCCATATGCCAATAAAATAGCATCATGCTGCCAATCACACTGCTATCAACGGTCTTTAGATTGCAGCTTTTATGGTGAGAGAATGGATGGCATCCCTTTGGAGAAATAAAGAGAACAGGAAATATATTCATGGCTTCATAAGCAGAAATTTAGAGTGGAAATCTTGAATTAATTTACTTAGTTCAGATGTAAGATTGTATAAATGTTTGTCATTATTTCTCGTGTAAAAATGAAGAAGGATTCAAATAAAGAGAATTTGGCAGAATACTCATCACATTTCCATTATCTAGGAAAAATGTGACTTGGGATCCATTAAATACAAAAGAGTGAACAGCTAACTCACTTCCTGATAGTTATATCAAGATTAGTTAGAGTAATATAGCTGTACATAGGAAAGTGTTACAGATTTATTTATAATCTCTCTAAAAATGGTGTTGAAGATATATTTTTAGCAAAAAAAAAGAATGCAGCTTAAGAATAAGGGGCATGAGTTTTTACTGTCAAAATGATCCTTTCTTTTTGTCACTAAAATAAATATTCTCATTGATATTAAGATTCTGGAATTCAAGTGTCATTAAAATGGACCACTTTTTTTTCTTTCATTCTTGTCATCATTCTTGTTCTTGCCTTGATAAGTGCATGAGACTCTTTTCAGTGATGCCTAGTGACAGAACAGGAGGCAAGAGGCACATATCTCAATATGAGGGAGAACTACTTTTCTGTGAGGGTGACTGAACACTGAAGCAAGTTGCCCAGAGAAGTTGTGAAGTCTCCTTCTCTGGAGATATTCAAAACCCACCTGGACACGATCCTGTGCAACCTCCTCTAGGGGAACCTGCTTTAGCAGGGGGCTGGACCAGATGATCTCCAGAGGCCACTTCCAACCTGAGCCATTCTGTTATTCTGCGATTAATTTCACCAAAATTCCTACCCATTATTTCCTTCAGCCCAGTCACTAATTGCATCTTGAGTGTGCAAGTATTTGCAGATACACAGACAGTCTTATTGCCTCTTCAAATAATTCATCTCTAAGAGCATGAACACATTTAAAACTGAAAATAATAACTGATTTTTCTATTTAATTTGATTTCTGTTAGAAGAAAGGAGGCCCATATTGGGATCAGGAGTTTTGCTGTCTTCAGACCTAGTACAAAACCAGATCCAGACACCTTCAAAAATTGCTAGAGACTACGTGTATGGCACTTGTGCTTATCTCCAGTGGGCCTGGAATGTGTCGGAGAGATTGTGTACGTGCATTTTGCTCTGTGCATGAGAGAGAAATCTGATGCATTTGAGATCTGTTGCAGCTGTGATGCACAAACAGGTCACCTGCCAGGCACAAGCCCATTGAGGTCATCACACCCGAGATGGTGTGGAACTGGCAGGTTGAGTTACCCCATGAACAGGTGACAGGTGACAGGGTGAGAGCAAAGCCATGTCACCTAGGTAGGAACTTGCCAGGTGGCAGGCTGGCAGGCTTTACACTGTGGTAGCCATCTGACAGATAGGAAAATGCACCAAAGACAGAGCAGAGCCACCACATGGAGCATTTGCTAAGCAGGCACAGGAAATTAATTCATGTGCTCTAAATCCCACTTGAATGCCTTAACTACAAGACCCTTCTTCAGCTCAAAAGAAAAGATCATGTTAGGAAAATATTGTATAGAAAATGTAAAGATATAAGAACACCCATAAAAGTCTTAGCATAAATAATATTTCATTTTGTCCAGGCCACCAGCAAAATTTTGGAGGAATTTAGACCCACCTTTTTCTCACTTAAATCTCTGAATTTCAGGAAAAAATTCCAAAATATTTAAAGGAATGAAATTTCCAAACCTGGTCTAAAACTGAAAATTCCTATAAAAACCACAATTTTTTACAGGTTTGAGAGGCAGTATTTTTTTATTTGTAAGGATCAGAGAAGCATTCACAGCACAAGCCTTTTTTTCAGGACTGAAATAGAAGCCTACACAACCCCTAGTTTATCAGGCACAGCACTTTTTTTAGAGTGCTCTTTGTCTGAAAACATCAGCTGTTACTATGGTTGCTAAACACTGCAGTAAAATGTTCTTGTTTGCATGTGAATTGTCAAATCCTAATAATACAGATTGAAATGTTATATGTCCCATGACTGCCTCAGACTGAAGTTTTGTGCAGCATTTTGTCTCTAACCATTCACAGTGTTTCTCTGAATGAGGCTAGGTTTTGTCTGTGTTAGAAATGCTGCTGACCTCATCTTTCATAAGCTCTTGTCCTTAGAGAAGACACTTGAAATTTGGCAGGAAGGTGAGAAACTGAAGATTCACAGCTGCAGTGAACGTTAAAAGAAGAACTCCAAACGTGAAATACCATATCACATTACATACTTGAAGAAAACCACACCAAATTATTCTCTTTTTTGCTTTATTTGCTCCACACCTTTGTTTGACAATTGCAAAATGCAGCTAACAGTACTTATCTTTCAAAAGCATTCTGAAACTAAAGGAAAGTTTATGAAAAGCTAAAAGTCTTTACTAATAAGCTCCACTAAAAAACCATAAAAAGTTAATGATTCTGTTTGTAGGAGAGGGTCTGAAAAATGTATGGTAAACGAAGTAGGAGACACAACAAAGAACAAAGATGAAAAAGTTTTCAATTATTGCTGTCCAGAGGAGCCTCATCCTCTCTGTGTACTGAGGCACAGGTTTAGGTGAGAAGACACAGTAGATGGAAACACTAGTGTGTTATGAAAACATGAATTAGAGGCATCATCGTACTACTTAATATATGAGACAGGCAAATGAAGGTAATACAGCTTGCAGGAACTCTGAGAACAAAATATCTGGTTCCTCTGATGGCAGATGGGGTTCCTAGATATAAAAATGTCAACTGATATTACACATGAACACTGCTTTCAGCTTCTCATCCAGTCCTCACCAGCCTTTAATGTAAGTAGGGATCTTTCCGTGAATATGAAATTTTTCCTAATCTCTTCTCTCTAATAGATCTGTTCAATTCCCACAACATAAGCATCGTTGAAATTTGGAAAAATTTGCATCCTGTTTTAATCATGATATATCAGAGCTCCCAGTCTCTTCCAAAAACTGCAATTTTTGAAGCCTACTAGTGAGATAATTAGGCTCTCAATGCTTTCTTGAGCAGTTCCACAGGTTTTATTAGCCTTTACAGAAAGACCATGCAACAGTATGAAAGATATGCAAACTAAATATAGCAGTTAGCTCAGATGCACACACTCAGTGTGTATGCAGTGCATAGTTTGCCACGTGCAATAAAGATAAGTGTTGAGAATTAAGGTTTCCGTCTGTTGTTTAGCATACCAAGTCTGAAGATTTAAGCACCACACTACTTTCTCATCAGCTGCCTTACAAGAATCGTCCTCGAAGGGCCAAGGTTTATTCCAGTAGAACCTTGTGGTGCCTGGCTTGCTAACCATGTGGACAGCTGTGCACCCACCATACTGCAGAGTTGCACAATATTCTCAGCCAGGAACTCCTCCGTTACCTTATTTCTACATCACTCACAGATGACTGGGACCAAAAATATAGGGATTTTTTTGCAGTTATGAGGTAGCCCTCCCCACCTAGGGATGAGCACTCATGGAGGGCATGGGAAAGTCAGGCTTGGCAGAGCAGCAGAGCACTGTGTAGTAAGTCATGTGTTTCTCTTGTAGGCATTTTCTAATGAAGACCTGAAGCTTTCTGGAAATTCTCATCTCAGGCAACTGCAATCAACTGTCAACACCACACAGCAGAGTGTGACATGAAGTTCATAGGGACCCATTTGCTCTTGCATATATCAAGGACCAAAACTCTTATTTTGGACCCAGACCACCTGTATGAAGCACAGTCTATAAATGCCATGTTCAACTGCAAAGAGAGCCATCTCGGCATATCTGGTTTAATTGATTTGCACTTTACTGCTCTCTCTTCTGCTATTGTGTCACCAGTCAGAACAGCCTGTAAGCATCAGGGTGTCCTGTGGTTCCTTAGAAACAGAAATTATCCTTCTCTTTAAATTTTATATCGCCAGGCATACTTGACTCTAATACTGTATGAACCAGGAAAGTCTCTGACAGGATTTTTTGTCTGCAAGTAGCAAATTTAATTATGTATAAATATAAGAAAAAGGTGTAATGTTTATAAGATAAGAATGATTTCTGGTGAGATCTGGGGTATTTTCACTGTAACCTTTCTGATGCTCTTTTGACATTGCACAGTGGGTATTTTTAAGTTATTCATGCCACCACTTACTAAATAAACATCTGAAGTATTTTTTAGATCTAGGATAAACTATATCAATTTCTCTTTCTTCTGCTATGAGGTTGCTTATATTAAGAGGCCCTGTGACTCAGTTAATCTTTGCAAAGGAACCATTACACCAGTAATAAAATGGGAAATGAGCACACTGCAAACAACACTTCTATTAAGAGAGTCTAGAGGTGCAAAACAATTTCAGAGAACTGTAGCCATTAGCAAAAAGAGCAGATTACCGGTGACAGCCAGCCAGATATATGCACAATATATTTGGTAGAGCTTTCACAAAGAACAACCAGTTCATTGTTATAGAAAATGCACAATAGGTTTTAAAAGAATGGTGACCAGGATGAAGACTTCGGGGCTATAAACACCAACATCAACCTCCCAGGCTACAGAAAATCCATGGAAACAGCCACAGTGTCTCTGGTGGGTATGGTCCTAACTGTGCAATAAAGCAGCTCTTCCTTGTCCCCTCTTACACCAGTCAAAGGTAAAACGGAGACAGAAAGGGGCAGGTAAGGGTTTGAAGAGCAATAGCTTGAGCAGTTTTTGGGGATCACTGGCACCTTTAGATGCTTTAAGTTTACATGGATGCCGTCAGAAAAATTAACAGGAGAAAAATCTATCAGGGGTTTCCAGCTATGCACACACCTTTTCTCATCCCTCAGGTTCCCAAGCCAGACGTGTCCTGAGGCTGGGAGATCACCATGGGGAGGCATCACCAACACACCCATCCTGTGCTTATGTTTTGCTCTAGACAACCCCTACACCACACAGCTGGAGCCAGACACTGGAAAAGGGGACAGTGGGTCCCAGCCTTACTGAAGAGGAGCTGCCAAACACTCCAGTAGACTGCAGGCTTTTCTAAGCTATGGCAGTGTCAGGGCAAGCATCAAGGCAGCCACAAGGAGTGCATAACCATGCATCCCCAACAAGCTCCTTCAACACAGGAGCCAATTACCTCAGCGATTCTGGACAAGGAGCCCTGGAGGAATTTGTGCCCAGGCACCAGTCACTGCTGTTAGGTGCTGCCTCCTAGGGACAGCAACAGAAAGCTGGGGGTGCCAACAACCTGTAGAAATCTCCGTCTCATGCCTTTTGCATCCCCAGTGACCCTGGAGCTGGAGCCTTTATGGCTCTCTGAACCCTAACCCTAACCATAATGACAGCAGGCAGCTGAAGATGAGCTATCCAACAGCATTGGTTGTCCAGACTGGTACAGGGTGGATGCCAGTTGTAAAAGGCTGAATTTGTGAACTCAGGTTGCAGGGTGAGCCTTATGCATGGCCAGGACTGGAAGACAGGCATGTTTTAGCAGACAAGAGATATTTCTAGGCAGCTGAAGAACTCATAAGAAGTCTCAAATTTTGGCTAAACTTTTGCTGGAAACTGTTTCATCCCCCACTGAGCACAGAAAGTGAAAAACACAGCGGTAAGGAAAAGCAATCCTTGCTTCTCTCTAGGACTTGTATTTCTGAGGAAGTCAGAAGAGAAACAATCTCAAATTCACAGTAAATCTCCCTTCCAGGTGATTCACAGCACTGTGTTAAATCTGATCGAGTGTAAATGTAGCTACACCACACTATTTCCAAATTCCTTCAACAAGTCACTGGAGACAAGCCCGTTCAGGGTGTGATTCATGTCATCCTAAGGTAGGTATCTAACTAGGCCAGCTAAATCTCAACTTGAAAATGCCAATCTCTTTTATTCAGATATAAAATTAGGTCATGATGATGTGTTAAGATATAAACATCTGGGGTACGGACAGGTAAACCCTAACTCCCACCCATTGTCACAGAGCTAAGGAAAAGGCAATTGCAGGGTTCCATCTCAAGGCAGTTGTAGTGCTTACAGTTTGCTGCATTTTTTTGCCAGCTCTGATCTTGCCGCAGTCCTGGGATGCGAAGCTCTAAGGGGCTGGTACCTTTTCTTCAAAACAACCTCCAAGATAAAAGTCTGTTTTCTACCTTTCTCAAGATGAAAATTATCAACAGGGCTTCATGTTGCAGCCCTATGCAAAGCACCTTGCTCTTACATAGCTACAAACCCTTTTTAATGAGCCTCACCATAATGGCTCTTTTAGTCACAGAAATACAGCAGGGAACAGGAGAAAATCCATATATAAAACTGTTTCTGAATGCACTGCCACAGTCCTAAACCCCATTTGTTTTCTCTTCTCTTTTAATTAGGTTTTCTGCAGGCTCCAGCCATTAACTCTGTTTTAAAACAAACTGTCCAAGGCTTTTCTTTGATAATGGTTTAATTTTAGCTTTTTCACCAACCTCCAAAACACAATTAACTCTCATGCCTGGTATCTCTCATCAGATTTTCCTGCATCTCTTCCCTTGGCAGCCCTCCAAAGCAGGTTCATTTAATACCCACAAAGTTCCCACAATTGAATCCCATCTTTACAGATCTCACTTTCCCTGCACATCAGCTCACTATGGAGAGGAACAGCTTCCTGTATCATTTACATCAAAGCCATCAGATGCTGTGAGCAGCAGTGCTTGTATGACACTGTTTAATCCAATCCTCACTGCTTAAGTGCCCAGTCAGGACATGGAAGGAGACTGCTGCTACTTGTTCTAAATGAGCAACACAGATACAACGCCAGTGCTGCCACCACGAAAACAACGGCATGGGTTTGGGCTTGGAGTTAATTACTTTCCTTTTTCCACTCTGCACAGGCAAGAGATGATCAGTTCATTTAGATTGTTCAGTGAATGTTGACACAGCCCCATTACAAGCTGTTTTTTCCTGCTATCTACAGCCTGCTGTGCAAAGGGAGACAGCACAGCCCTTGCTCCTTGAGGCACACATCACCAAATCAGCACCACAGTGCTTCGGAGGAAAGCAGTGGGTCTGATGGGGACAGGAATACTCATCATCATTCCCAACATTCCTGGAGAAGCTTTCATCTGAAGGTTTCAAAGAATATACCTTTTCCCAGCATCTCATATAAAGCATAAACCTTACAATAAATACCATTGACAGGCTAGGCAGCTGCACTGTGTTCCAGCTTGCTGAGTCCCTGGGAGAGCTAACTCCTGCACCGTGTAAACCAGAGGCACCTTCATTTGAAACCACTGGGTTCTCAGTTGTATGGGGAGCCAAGATACTTCCTTTGAGCCATGCAGTTCTTGGCAATCAGGACTGAAATCTGGACCACTAGGTAGCAAAGCACAGTACCGATTTTTTACACGGTGGAGCCAAAATGCCTCTGCTTAAGAAGGCAGAACAACCACAAGTAACATACCATGGTAGAAAATTGCATGCAAACCCTATACAGGGAGTGAACTGAGGACCTGTTCATAATTTTTGATCACCTACATCTCCAATTTAGGGAACTCATCCCTCTAGGGCCCTAGAACAGAGGTGAAGTATACACCTCAGTCCTTGGACCATCAGTCCTATTTGTGTGGGGTAAGATTTCTTTCTCCTGATAGAGAAGGGCCAAATGTACATATTTCTTCTCAGGTTTGCTGAGACTCTGAAAGCTCAATTGAGTGTTATAAGACTACTTTGCTCTCAAGAGTTACACAATATTTGGAAAAAAAATAGTCAAAGTTAAAAAAAATAACACTGAATAAAATTAAGGCTAGAGCAAAGGAAATTAATGTAGGCCCTAAATGTTACAGAGCTCTGAATGATGGAATTTATAGACATTCTGTCTTTTAGAAATGTAATTGGAAATCTGTCAACATCATTAGATGCCTGGGCATTTTTACAAATCTGCCCCTGAAGGAGCTGTGGCATAAAATAAATGCTAAAACAAGGGGTTTATTTCCAAGAATGCTTTCAGCAATGGATTATGGAAGCTTAAAATTATTTTTTTTATTCTCCTTAGCTTTGTAGAGAGTTGGTAGGACAATACATTAATCCATGCATATGGAATTATATTCCTTGTGTATGAGTCAGTAGTTCAGGACTCTAGTAGGCTGTAAAGCAATCTGCTACAGGGCCGCTGTATGACTGTAGGTAAGTATCTTCTTTTTATATTCCTTTTTCTCTCTATTTTATGAATTTAGGTTCTAAGAGTGTTGTGCTGGAACTCTTGGCTGTAGCACATTAATCAGAGTATTCCAGGCAAAACTGATGAGATGTCCTTATATATTCTTGTATAATCTTCCATTCATCCATAACCTGAAAATTCTCAATTAACAACTTTAGGACAAAAAGTGTCTTTGGAAAACTATGGAACCAGGGAGCGAAATTTGCACTGTACTGTGGTAGCTCTCCCCCATTTTGTTGCCATGAAAACTGTGCTATGGGTTGACTTATCTTTGTGTCCATCAATATGAAATATCGATGGACACAAAGATAAGTCATCCCTGTTGATGTAGCTGGACACAACTCTTTATTAGATCTTTATTAGAGCAGTCAGTGTAATGAGTCAATGTAATGGGACAATTATATTTGTGGTTGAGACTGAGAGTGGTCGTAGATGGCAAGAGAGGGAAAGAGGGAAAAAGGAGGACTTTTTTGCTATAAGGCAGGGCTTAGAAGCAGGCAAAGTGAAGAAAAAACAAGCTTTGGAGAAGAAGGGTGCAGCTGATGGGTTCAAAATAGCTGGCAGACTTCAGAGAATGAGAATGGAGAGCTGGTGAGGGAACAAGACATATAAAAGTCTGTAAGAGCTTTGACAAAAATGCTAAGTCAGTGGAGTAAGAAGAGCAATAACCGAACTGGTGAGTGAGTAGTTAAATAAAGAGATTAGGAAGAGAAAATAAATAGGGGTTAAGACAGTTCACTGATATAGACATAGCCAAGGATGGGGGACAGAGATTACTCATGAAGAAAACAGTCAAAATAAAACAGGAAAAAGCAAATGGAAATGTTTATAGGAAATGAAATTTTTTTCAGTGTTTTCCTTTCTATATTTTATTCTATTTCATTTAGATTCAGAACCAAGTCAAGATTGAAAAGTACAAAATCCTTTGTGAGATGTGAGGTCTGTCGCCTGCACAATCTTCACTGCAAGTGAGTTCTGGCTAAAATCACTTTCTGCTTTCCATGTTTATCTGATATCAGATTGCTAAATAACTTGAATATTTTTGGTTGTTTGAAATCTCTATACTTTTGTATAAAACAATCTTGAAGAATTGTGAACCACTCTGTTCTTGAATAATTCTTTTATTTATTTATAATGTATTCAATGGCAGTTCTCCATGAAAACTTTCAGGTTTAGATAGGAAATTACATTTCTAGAAAATTTAGAAAGTACTTTATTTCAGTCTAATTGCTGGGGATGTGAGTCCTTTAGTTGTGATGCAATGCATCACTTGCCACTTTTAGACTTCAACTATATCAGCATAAAATTTTTTAAATATGGTACAGTTTCTTCCAGAAAGGGAACACACTTCACTCTTATAAACTCATCACATGTCAAAGTAGTCGGCTTCCATTTTTTCCCAGGAAGAGCTTCAAATTACAGATGCTTTTAAGTGGTAATCTACTGACTTTCATTGTTGTCATGACAACATCTTTGCGCATTTTTCTGCACATCTTTTCCATTCAGGTTTTACTTGTATATGTACAGTTTTCTTTTATGATCCTTTAGATGGTGATATGAAGCTATATTAAAGCTGTATTAAGACAGTCTTTACACTGACATCTCTAAGGTTGCTATCAAATTTCCGTAGGTGCAAACTGAAATATGCCATATTTTTCAGCTGAGACAAGCCTGAGAGAAACAAGGTCCTTGGTTTGGTCTGGAGTAGAAATCAGCTCACAGTCTTATGTCACTTTCCCAGGCAGTAAGACAAACCTTTCTACAAAGAATAGATTCTCATATCTCAAAAACAAGATGGTGAAGTTCCTTTAAAGCCTCCTGTATTGCATGTGAGCACAGCAAATGTGTGCTCACATGCCTCAAAATTTATGAAATTTAACGGTGATTATTTTTTCAGTTGACACAGGGACACTGTTCCTGCAGCAGTGAAGGATAGTGATGGGAGGATTGCATGGAAATTGAGCAGTAGTCACTGACTGTAGTGTTGGCTGAAGAAGAGGAAGGAGCACATGAGCATCAGAAGCAACTCTCTGCCAGCGGTGCTGAGCCACAGGCTGCCAGTGTCACAGCACTGAGTGCCTTCACATCCCCTCCTTTGGGCAAGTACTGCTCTGCACAACAAATTATGGTCCCTGACTTGCCATAGCATATTCACATTTCTTAAAACTTCCTGTTTTTACCTCATTTCTGTTCCTCTTACTCCCCTTCTTCCTACCACATCACAGGGAAAGTACATTTTCAGTACCAAATCAATTCTAACTACCAAGGATGCATTGCTGAGCCACTTTTTCACACACTCTTAGTTTTGTTCTTGCTCTGAGTGCCTGGAACCAGACCCCTTTGCTCTTAACCCCTTCAAATCCAGAATCTGCTGCAGATTTTTAACTGGGGTAATTTTTTCCTGCCAACAGTTTTGGCTACATCCTCATGGGTACTTTGATTTTACTTCATTGGAAACACATTGAATTGAAAAAACCCTAGAACCCCACAGCTCAGCTCTACTCCCAGAATTTGTCATTTCCCTTTCTCCAGGGTATTTGGTAGTCCAGAGCATTGACCTGTAATGCCTGCTAGTCCTTGGCATTTCCAAACATTTCATGGCTTCTCTAATTGTATTGCCTCCTCCATTCATCTGCTCCATGTGTCAGGAAGAGCCCTCAGGGCTCTTGCTCCCCACTGATTTCCAGTTTCTGGCAAAGTACTAACAAAGTTTCATATCTCTCTGTTCCACTGGCAGCTGCAAATAAATGCTCCTATTTTCATCTGCTCTTTGGGGAGCATCATGCAAAAATTTCTATTCTGTTCAATATGCAAATACCCTGGCTTCCTTCTGTTCCCTCAGAAAGTGAATAGAGTTTCTAAGGAGAGACAACATATTTTATTAGATTAATGGAGTGAGAAGAAAAAAGCAGAGGAGCTTGAGAGCACACAACTTTTTCTTTATTTGCAGAAAGAGCTGCATGCATGCTGCTAATATATATCTGTAACAATTTCTTAGCTGCCTCACATCAAGAAATATCTTCAGACCTGAAGGAAGTGAAAAACCACCACTGAGTGGTGGGATTGTCAATGTAAGGTCTCTGAGAGGGCCGAGCAGGGTGTAAGTCCTTTCAGAGTACAACACAGATCCTCTCAGGTATCTGAACACACATGTTTTGAAATAATGAACTTTAGTAAATATTATGCTTTCTGTGAATATTCATAGCCATATTTCCTTGTTGTTATTCTGTTTAAAAATCAAAGAGCAGAAGCTTAGGCAGCCAAGTCACATAACAGGAGTAATGAACACAGATACTGTGAGTGGATGGTTTGTAAGCAGTCTATAGCTCAAATGTTACTCATCCAAATTATTCAGAAAATATCTATGAATAACAAATACTCACAGAAAATAAGGGACAATTTAGTGAATGGTCCCATCTGCACTTCTCAGAGCTAGTTATTCAAAGGTCGTGGCAGTGGCAATGTTAGTGGTGAGTTTGACAGTATTGGAATCACTGCAATAAAATCCCTTTTCAAAAACACTGATGGCAACAAGGGTAAACTATATGGGATTGCAGATGAGACCCAGAGGAAGACTCTCACCCCCATTAGTTTATGTGCAACACTGGCTTTGCTATTAGTTACTTCAGAGTAAGCTCAGAAACCAGCTGATCCGTTATTCAACACTCAGGAGTCGTTTAAACAATCTATAAGCAGCAGACACATCTTGGTGAAGGTTTTCTACAAGGACAGAACAATAATGAGGATGTATGCTCATGAGGATGTGTACCTTAGTGAGGTAAATAAATAATTGAAAAACTAACTTAAGTAGGATGCAGAAACAAAATCTTTGGCTCAGACTGATGATAGAGTCCATCCAACTTCATAGTGGAGTGGGGTGCAGGGATCCTAAATAACTGCAAGCTTGTGAGCTCTGGACCCAGAAGCCACATCAGAGTGACACAGTGCTTCAGTTAATTAACTCAATTAGATGGGACTGACATGTTCATGTAGGTATAGATATGCCTCTAACTGCTTCTAAATGGGCTTTAGGTGTTATGCCCAAAAATGCAATCTAGAAGAAACTGTAATGCCAGAAGTACTCAGGTGCCAGGTAATTAGAATGAGAGAGCTGCATTCTGCCGAGGAGTGAGAGAGGGCTGTCCCCAGGCAGGGGGCAGTGGTGCAGACAGTGCAGCACAGCCCTGGCCCCAAGGAAATGGAGACAACTGCAAGGGCTACTAGTTTCAGATCTAGTAAAAGTAGGATTTATAATCAACTTTGCGCAAGATTTCTTTTTATCTAGTACTAAATTGTTTTCTGCTCAGCTGCTTATCTGAATCACTAATTTTATGAATTAATTATCTCCTGGGTTTTGACATGAAATATATATGTCTTTCATAGAGTTCCAACTCCCCTCCAAAGACAAGGAGCTGACTTGCCAACATCTTTGTCCTGTACTATATTTTTTTTAACTATCTAAGGGACAAATTATCCTCACTAACCTAAGTAGATTTTAGAGATTTTTGACTGGAAAAAAGTATGACAAAGATCTATATAAAAAAGAAGACACAATATGGCCAAACACCACAGTGAGTGAGGAAAATCCTCACCAAGAGCCCCTGTGTATCGCTTCTGTGACACATACCCAGGGATCTCTCTTACTTCTCTCTTACTGCTTCCCAGCACAGCCAGGTTTTCTTTTAGAGGAGTTATGTTCTGCACGTGACAGCGTTCAGCTTTGCTCATAATCTAATAAGCAATGTGTTCATATGAAGCCATGTCTGTCATGCTGTCATGTCAGTCTTAAAAAGTGATAGAGCAGAGCTCTCTCACTTCATAGGAATCAATCTCTTTGCACAACCACAGGCAACCCAAATCCATTTTAAAAGAAATCAGTATGTGCAGTCTCATGTTAAAGGAATAGCTTGTAACAAACGCTGTTCAGGGTTGCCTTGTAGTTTGTGATTCCAGGATCTTGCTGAAACACCTGAATAGCACCAATGTGGCAAATTGCCACTGTGGTGGCCAAGAAGATAATGTATATTATTGTGTATACATAATCTAGTCAACAGCATACAGAATGTTAGGGAAGCATTTCAAATTGTACCCTTCATTTTTTACTCCAAGCTGTGCACCAAATATTTTGATCATTGCTTTTCACTAAAATCATCTCTTTAGTTCCTCTCCCTATCTTGCTATCAGCTTTCACTAAACACATAAGATAGATTAGTGGAAGTAGGATCCCATGTGGTTCTGAGTTTAGATAAAGAGATGTTGAAAGGTCTCAAACAGAATGAGGAAATTACCCAGGTGTTCTAGTACAGCAATAATAAAACACTCAGAAAAGGAATGAACTCTCATTTTTTGTGCTTGCAGTGTTTATGAAAAAGCATAAAATACTTGGATTTTCACAAATAAATTCTAAATTTTATTACTATTTATTTTAAGCTGTGATTCCCAGCATGGTCATCTTAAGATTATCTTGTTTGCAAAGAAAATTCTTTTGAACACTCTCATAGAAATACCCATTTATTTGTCATATGAATTTTATCTATATCACACTCTGTTTCCTAATTTGCCATAGCTACTGCATTGAAAGCAGAGTTGTGCTTTTTCTTTACAACCTCCTTGTTTCCTATAAAAGTCACAGTGATGTCAAAGTGTTAAATTTGTGACAACCCCCTCGGCTCAAAATTTTACAATAGATCACAGAAATCACCAAGATAATATTCCTTCCATGGGATGGGGAGAAAAGAACAACGTAGAAGGTGTGAATGGCTCTTTTCTGACTGTAGCAGCCCAATTTCCCTGGGGGTGACCTCTGTCCCTGGTCCATCAACATAGTCCTTCCTGTCACCTTACAGTCCTTCAGCAGGAGCAATCCTCATGGACTGCCATTTCCCTTCCTGTGTCAGAGAGGATGCAGACCTGACATCTCACCTTAGCATCCTGAGCAGCTCCACCTCGTTCCATTTGTCTTTTATGGGATATGTTCCATCATCTCCCCTAACCACACCTCTCTCCTGCATTGGATGGTAAGTCTGATGAGCAATCTGATGAGGTTTCATCACAAAAACTGTCAGGGCTGCTCCTCAACTTCAGTCTCTCCTCAAAAACTATGATATTTGTGAGACAGGAGCCAGATGAAGGAAGAGTTGGGTATTACTTCAGTTGCCCACAGATTTGTTAGTGACAAAAATACTTGGCTTTCCCTCAGGCTGCCTGGCTGCATAGGCTACATTTATGCTTTTGGGTGTGAATGGCTTCAAAGCCAGATGATCCAACCACTTACATTGCTTTCTGCTGTGAGTGGCCATTCTATAAACTGCAGTTGGAAGATCAGTGCTCTCTACATGCACACTGCGATACAAGGTACAGCAGAGTCTGTAATGACAGACCCCAGCACATCCTGCTGGCACTGTCCACTCCTTTTAGGCAGGAATCCATACAGGATGGTTTGACTGATACCAGGCAGATGGAATAAATAAATTCTTCCTGGAAGAACCCAGAAGTCTTCTGCTGAAGGCAGTTGGTATTTGTTAGGTAGGTTGTACCTGGTCAAAGTGTGCCCGTCAGCAAGATAGGTGTGTGAGAGGATGTCTGGGGAGAGCTTGGTGCAAAGGACATTTCTAGACACTCATGCCTGGTAACTACACACAGAGCTGTACTTTCTACAAGGCACCTAAGATGCCGAACACAATCTCCACCAGCTGTATGCTGAGCAGCTCCATGCAGTCTCCCTGACATATTCATTCCCAAGTGTTCATAGGAGGAGGCAGAGCAGCCAGTGTTCCAGAAGGGGAAAGGTTTGGTACCAAGTTTGAGATATTGGAAAAACATTTATGTGTTTCATTTCCCTTGAAATTAGTAGCAGTCAGGCACCCAAATATTGTCAAAACAAAGAATCTTGTGGTTTTCCCATCACCACTGCAACAGTGGGTAATGGAGTAGAGAATTAAAATCATGTATCTTAACTTCTGTGCTACTTCATTAGCTACTGGACCATTCTCCCACTGTGTGTAAAAATATGGTCTTATCAAGGTTACCCTCATCCTACCAGCACCTTCCTGACTTGTTGCTGCCTTCCTCTCCCCTCTTCTCATGGGGGTGCAGTAGCCCAGGGCACTTGTTACTGGTGCTGATAGATGGCAAGGAGTGATCTGTGCCTTCTTATTTCTTGCGTGGTGTTTTATCCTATGTGTTGAGGGTGGAGATGTAAGGTCTAAATGTGCATGTGCAGTTGAGGTTCAAAAGAAACCACACCTAAAAGAAATCTTTGCAGTTGAAACAAATAACAGCCTTTTCCTAATAGTGCTTTTTCCCCCTCTTAACTTCTGTTTTCCTAGAAGGAAGTGGGAATCTCAGCTTGCTTCATGTTAAAATAAGACATAACCTATGCATCGCTAAGCATCTGTTCTTCTGAGTGTATTTATATAAAGCACATTTCTGAGTTAGAGCAGTTACTATGGCGCATGTTCCCATGCTGCCATTTTACATCTCTCTAGAACTCTGGGGGGAAAAAGTTAATTTCCTATAAATACTTTCTTTTGCACATCTGCTCCCATGTGAAATGGCCTTTCTGAGGACTCTGTATAGTTCCTGAGGAGTTCAACAACAATAGGAATGCATTCTTAGTTTGTATAGCCAGGATGGGGATCCATTATTTAGAAACTATTTCAATTGTCTGATGTCATTCAAATTTTCTCTTATTCAGTGCTGACTACCTAGCTCTCTGTGGTGGGAGAAAGAAAACAACCGTTCATCCAGGGGTAATCACACTGCAATCAAACTGTGCAATATGATTAGGTCTGCCTGAGTCCTTGGTGCATTCTCAGTGCATTGAAACAGTAATCCCGGAGGAGTCGTCCATTGTATATCATCCCTCTCAGTACCAGAGGCTGATAGAAGTCATAGCCTAAAGAAGCTGCAGAATCTGAAAAACAAACATACTAGCAGGGGAATGAAATGGAAAGCCAGAGCAAAGAAAAACAGCATGAAAGGAAAAGATATAATTGAGAAGGGGGAAAAACAGTCCAAAGGAAAAATGCATCCCAAGTAAACAGAAACAGTGCTAAAAAAACCCCAAAAACTAACAAAAAGAAATTCTCAAGAAAGTAAATCTTACTATGAAAAGAAAGGAAGGGCATAGAAAGAATAAGCTTTACTTTTTCTCCAAAATCAAGCCCAGAAAAAACAAGGCAACTAGAGAACGCAGAACACAGAGAAAATTTAAGAGAAAAACATTTTGGGGAAAAAAAAAGCATAATTCCTATGTGAAATCCAGAATAGTCTGCAAAGGTGAAGATGTCTTCACTCTCAATATCTTGCAGGATATACAGCCTATAGTAAGGACTGTTTGCAAACTGTGCAGTTCAGAAATATAGTTAGTTACCTGGGTTTACTGTGTTTTTATCATTGAAGATGGAGCTGGTTTTATTGCCCACAGAGGGAATTGGTACCATTTCTGTTTCACAATGGATAGTATTACTCTTCAAAGCAAGCTTTGGGTGCAAATAGCTGATCATGACTTTCAATCTGCTCTTCTCAGGCATCTGGGAATGTCAAAAATGAGGCCCCATTGACTTCCCAGAGTTGAATTTCCACTTACGAAGTTTATTCTTTTGGCAAACTTTCCTACCAACAAAAGCATTCTCTGGAATTTTCATAAAAAGTAAGCACAAATAGGACAAACCCAGTGCTGAAGTGGAGGCATTTGAAATGTCAGACACGGAGCTGCATCATACTGCTGACGGACTACTGTCACTTAGAGCTACCTGAAAGTAAAAGCAATTTAAAATGTAGGTTTTCTTTTTTTGCTTTGCTTCTTTGCTTGTTTCTTCTACCAAATCAATTTACTTCTGGGTTAGTGGTTTCTAACACAAAACTACCACCAGGTAAGCCTGTCCTCTGTTGTGAGTATTCTCCTGCCCCCTCCATCCCCCTAGTTTTCCCTGACTTTAATGTTTAGATGTTCAGCAAGTAGGCCACCCAGTAGAAAGCTAATTCTGAGGGAAAAAAAGTGTCATGTTCTATTGCAAGGAAACCCTCAAGGACTTATTAGGAAAGCTTTTGAGGAGTTTTATTGACAAAAAGTGTTTTAAAAGGTTTCTGTTACCACTGAACTGAGGGCTTTGTGAGCTGTCACTGTGATACATAGCTGGGAGCTCTGTTTTCCATTTCAGATACTGTACAGAAACTCCAGGAGATGATCATTTTATAGTGACAGAACCACACTTTCACTTTTCAAGTCTAATTTTGTAAATCAAATGAGAGCAAGTTTGAGCATAGACTTAAGGCATGACCACATCACTAGCTCTGATTGCTTTAGTTTAAGTATTCCCACAGAAGTGTTGAAGGTCAGCACCCCAATTATAGACACCTTTGACAGCTGAGCCTTATCTTTGTCTCACTCACAATATAAGAAAGATGTTGACAAGGCAGAGCAATCCCAGAGTAGGGCAGCCACGATGGTAGGGGCAGGAGTGTTTGCACTGCAGGCAAAGACTGGGGGTTCTGGGCTGCTTCAGCCCAAAGAGTGGTTGTGGGAGGACTCAGCAGCAGCTGCTGCTACCTATGGACACAGCAGCAAGGAAATGGATCTGGGTCATTTATAGCAATGCATGGTTGGAGGATGAGGAACAGCAGACTTTGAAACAAGAGAGGTTCAAAATGGATGTAAGGGGAAACATTTTCCCCACGCCAGTCCAGCAGTGGCACAAATTGCACACAGAGGTTGCACAGTCTCCATTCTTGGATGTTTTCAAGACCCACCTGATATAGCTCTAAGCAACTTGGTCTGGTCTCCCAACTGAGCCTTGTCTGAGCAGAAGGTTGGTCTGGACACCTCTTGAAGCCCCTTTCAATATGAATTTTCATGTGATTCTGTTCCATTGTTAATGGCTAGTGACCAAATGGACATTAAGACTTACAGTAGGTTTTACATGAATAACTATGAGTAGAGCACTTGCACGGTACTGATTAGTGATAGCCAGATCCATTTGTCAAGTACATTGGTAGATTTTTAGGGCACTTAGGAGCTTGAATTATCCCATACCAGGACCTTGACTAGGACTCAAACAATGCAACATTCACCTATAGGCTTGTAATATAATAATTATCTCCTAGGGTTACAAGGATCTCTGACAAAAGTGCTAAACTGTTGATTAATACAGGTCATCAGGAAAAGAGAAACAAATAAAACCCAAAAAAAATCCAGCCAAAGTTGTGCAGCACAATTACACAACATAAGTAATGCTTGATACAGAATACTAGACTTATAGCCCTATGCAGTGGTGGAGGTGAGATTATTTTAGCATGGGCATCTGAATGTTCTGTGGCGTTGTGTATAGCATTTTAATGTTAGTTAACTACATTTGTTATAAGCACTAGTCTGACAAATGTTGACTTTTTTGTATAGGCTTGAGTTGAAAGCTCTGAACTGCATCCCTGGCCTGTGGCTACCTCTAATGGAGAGGCATAACCCCCACTGGGTATAAATCATGACATGCTATATGTCATCAGGCTTCTAGGTTTGCCTCCAAAGAGTCCTGCATGTTACAGGTACTTTTGCAAGTAGTGTACAAATCTTTTCTTTGAGCTGTGAGGACTTCAGCAACCCTGGTAAAGAGCACACAGTGGTATAAGAGTCAGTGCAGTCACAACAAAATTAAGTGTTTCTTCCCTAACAAGCAGCTAGCATGGTCTTCAACTCAACAAAGGAAACAAATTGCCCAGGCCAGCCCTAAGCACTTCTTAACAAAAATCTGTATGGGTGTTTTGCTGACAGAAAAACCACTTTGGCCTACCTAAAATTACCCTACTAACTAGTTTACAGAATCTCATGATGAGAAGGTTTTTAACTGGTTATCATTAAAGTTTCCTTTTTAAGTAAATCACTATTATGTGCCAGTGTAACGTTGTCATATTTTGAGTTCTTCTGTGTCCTAAGGAACTGATTACAGCATCAGTGTCACACACAGACTACTGTTTCACTAGCTTCCCTAAATCACCATGTATTACAAGCCTTCCACAGAGATGAAAACAAATGACAGATCTTTCTGGCTGCACCGAACCACAGTGAAACCAGTCACAGAGGAGGGGACCAGATAAGCTTGAGAAGTGGGCCCATGAGAACCTAATGAGGTTCAACAAGTCCAAGTGCAAGGCACTGCACCTGGGTCAGGGCAATCCCAGACATAAGTTCAGGCTGGGAGATGACCTCCTTGAGAGATCTGTGGAGAAAATTTGGGGGTGGTTGCGGACTAAAAGTTCAAGATGACCCAGCAATATTCGCTTGCAGCCCAGAAAGCCAATCATATCCTGGGCTGTATCCAAAGCAGCATGGCCAGCAGGTCAAGGGAGGTGATTCTGCCTCTCTACTCTGCCCTCATGAAACTTCCCCTGGAGTGCTGTAACCGCCTTTGGGGCCACAACACAAGAAAGATATGAACCTGTTACAGAGGGTCCAGTAGAGGCCATGAAGATTATCCAAGGAATGGAGCACTGAGAGACCTGGAGTTGTACAGCCTGGAGAAAAGAAGGCTCTAGGAAGACCTCATTGTGGCCTTCCAGTACTTAAAGGGCACTTGTAATCTTTTGAGGGAAAGCGGCTTTTTACATGCGTGTAAAATGATAGGACAAAGGCAAACAGTTCTAAACTAACAGACGAGAGATTTAGATTAGATATTAGGAAGAAATTCTTAACCAGAGGGTAGCAAGGCACTGAAATGAGATCCCCAGAGAAGCTGCGGATGCTCCTTTCCTGTAAGTGTTCAAGGCCAGGTTGGATGGAGCGCTTGAGCAGCCAGATCCAGGGAAATGTGCTCCTGCCCATAGCAGGGGGTTTGGAACTAGGTGTTCTTTAAGGTGCCTTCTAACTTAAGACATTCTATGATTCTATGATGTGATTCTATGAGTTTGATATCATGAAAAACCAGCAGACCATCTAATATCCTGACCTGTCTATGATACTGGCTAATATGATCTGTTTCAAATCAAGCAAAATAAGTCTTTTAATAGAAAACTATGGAATTGCAGGTCATGAGTTTTTAACTCCCACTGTTACTCATTATTGCAGATCTTGGGCCAGGAGACATTTATACCCTTGGTGTTCCTGTCCTCATTTCAGGTTCTTATCCTTCTCTAGGATCTGAAGCACAGCAACTTCTTCTGTATAATACAGTAGCACTGAGTACATCAGGTCTGCTCAGGTCATGAACTTTTTTAAATAAAGGATCATGCAGAGCACAACTATAAACAAATATTTTTGTCAAACTGACATTGTGGCATTTCATCTTGAGAATCTCAGGCATTGTCAACTTGTGATGCCAACTTCATTCTGAAACATTACAGAAGAGGCACTTTTTCTTAACTGTTATTAATACAAATTGTCTACATTGAAAACAACATTAATAACGTGGGCAGTAATGTAATAAAAATATCAGAGCAAACAAGTGCTTGATTGAAAACTGGCTGTGATGAATTATGGACTGATGATACACAATTTTTCTAACTCTTCTCGACGGTCAAATATAATATTATCCCTAGCACAAATCTGAGGGAGAAAGAAAAGGATCAGCAGTCTGGTTAGATTCATATATGCATATATTCATAAATACATATATGTATTTAATCTTTTTTTGTTCTTAGAAGTTAAGTACTCAAATACACGTGATGAGCAAGGTGCTGTATCTTTGAGTCTCTATCTCACAGCACTGATGTGTGTATTGAAGTCACTAGTGACTTACTCAGGTAAAAGACTGATTAAATAGCATCTCCGTGAGCACCTGCAACCTCCTCATTGTTCGGAGCTGCAGAGGCTCAGTAGGTCCTATCTCTATACATATCACTAAAATGTGGGCTGGCTCAGATGCAAACACCCAGATGAACACTGCTCCCTCTGGGCTGCACAGTCAAAGCACTGCCCATTGGTGATGTTCAGTGATGTGATTGTCACATCACTGAACATTTATAATTTATGGTTTGAATCTGACCAAGCCAGCTCTGAACTCCAGGACTGAGCCACTGGAGTAACTTCTGTCGATCAAGAAAGACAAATAGAACTTGGCTGTTGATTTCAGCGTAAAGATTGTCCCAGTCTCTTTTTTGGGCTATAAACTAGATTGTTTCCGGGCATGAAAGTGCCTACAGTCTCCAAAAAGCCACACGAGAGTTAATGCAGCCGAGTGCTTAGTTTCTGTAAGGGTTAGAAAAATAATAAGTGTTTTTCTACCTTTCTATTATTTGTCATGAAGAATTAAGCCACCTGGAATAATTAACTCACAAAGGCTGCCTGTGTAAGTGCTGGCAAGCAAAACATGTTGAGCTAGGAAAAATTCCATAGTAAACTTCATATTTGAAGAATATGAAGAATATTTGAAGAGAAGTTTTTCAGTATATTTGTATAAAGACAAACAGAAAAGAAGACAGCAGTCATAGAAATGCGTATATTACAATCAGAAATATTTGTAGTAAAGATGACATGCACTCTACAGGGAATAAGTCATTGACATTTTAATTTATGAACAATTTATAGTTTTCTCTTGTTTTCAGTAGACTGTTCCCTCTTTTTAGAGAGAAAAATTATAAAGCTAGTTTTCTTTCCATCCTCTCCCCTAATCCATTATTTTTCCTTTGAGTGATCTGATACCTTTTATTACTGTTGGTTTTTCCTCGAATGCATTGCATTGTTCACACATGGAAACCTCTGTTTTATTTGGATATTTGAAGAAAGAAAATGAGGAGAGCTGTAAATAGCAGCAACAGCATGGCAGGGTAAGTGCCAAGGAGCACCAGGCATCAGGGCAGGATTGAGACTTTCCATGGGAGAAAACAAAGTCTTAAAGTTAGGAATGCAGCTGACAGAGGAATTGAAAATGGGACAGTAGTCCTATTCTGCCATGTTTTCTGTGTCACAGTAAAGAAGGTGGTTTGTGTGGACAAGAAAGCAGCTCTACAAATGGGGAGCTGGGATGCACCTGAAGGAATTTGGCAAGGCCAGGGCAGGGTTCACATATTTGGACAAGTAAACCATCTTCATTTCTGGGACTATGTAACATCAGAATTCTAGCTCGTTTGTCAGCCAGAGCTTCTTCTACAGATAGCTCTCTTTTGCCAATGCTCCTTCCAAAATGAAATTCTGGAGACTGCTATGACAATTTTTATTTTCTCTGCTGGCTTATTAGTCCTTGTGGTCCTTCTTGTCCATTTTGCTTTTCTTTCTTTTCCTTTCACACCATCCTTGCACACCACAACCTCCCATGCGCAGCATGTAGGCATCTCTAGATTATTATTTTATTATGCCAGCAGCCAGATTTTCATATCTCTTGCAGGTGTTTATGAGAACATCTCTCTGATGATGAAAGTACAGTTTCAAATTTGCCCTTGAAATGTGATGCAATCAATGTTGGCAGCATTTATTCCTTCCTGTCAAGTATTTTTTTCTTTCTAGACTCAATAAACAATTTAAGAATAATCTTTTATGACAGTGGTGCTGCAATCCAATAGGGTCTCCTTTGCTTTCTCATTTGTCTTACATTTGTTCAAATCAAGGGGTAAGGAATCTAATGGATAGCAGAGACAGCATCTGGTTCAATCATCTCATCACTAATTGGTTCTGTGATTAGTTCAGACAAGCAATGGAGAAGGTAGATACAAGTTTCTACTATTTCTAGGTGAGGGCAGCTTCCAGCCCATCTGTTATGTGAAATATCCACTAACTTATTCAGTTTCTCATTTTCCTGATTTTGAGGAATCGTCCTCACTGACAGGTTAGGATTTTTCTGGGGTTTATTAAGGTGACAGTAGTCTGCTTTTGCATAGTTTGCCTAAATGCTAATGTTGGCTCCCTGCAGTACACACCAAACCAGTTTGCCAGGAGATTAGTCCATGTACCTCTACTGGCAACATTATCAGTCGAGGCTGACAAATAAACATTTAAAGAATTTTAATGCTCATGAGAAGTCCAAGATGAGGTATAGAAAACTTCAGTTTAGCTATGGAACCAGTGCAACAACACAGTCTGAATTTCCTACAAACATCACTGGACAGACTAACTAAAACATGGAAAAGCCAAGGCATTTTACACATCCATTTAATTTTTGGGCCACCCTGCATAGAGGAATACATTTACAATGGTACTATGTGTTATCATTATCTCTTTCTTCATCTGAGTGAATTTTTGGTTGAAAATCAAAGCGTTGGCACTGTCTCCAAGTTCTCATGGGAATTTAATTCCAATGTCGCTGATGTTATGGCAATTACTTACAAGAACAACATATAAAACCTTGTTTCTCTGAACACAGTTGGAGCCAAGCAACTTAAAAGACTTTTGCTTCAAGTCTAATTCAGAGAATTCTTAACACAAAAGAGCACAACCAATTCTCAGTTCAGAGCACCAAATATACGAGCCCACATTTACTTCCTGCTTTTCTGCCTCCTTCTACCCATACCCCAAAGCAGTACTCAGTGAATCTACTGACCTTCATGGTTGTGATCTGCTTTGAATGTTGCTGTTTACAGAATTTTCTTTTTTATTGTCTAATAGTTTGAACTCAAAAACCGTATTATTTTGAGGGTAAATATGATTCATTAGCTATTTAACAGGGCTTTAGGGTATGATGTAGAAGCAGATATTATGAGAATTCTACAAGCTGTTTCCTGTAGTTCCACCGAAAGAACATTGGCCCATCTACAGAAAGCCCCATTTTAGCTTTATATTTCCTACAAGTTCAAGTTGTTAGCAAGCCCCCTTAATTTGCCAGATGTGTCTGGTTAGTAAAGTGGATAAATTAGTGCTATAAATGTCAACTAGATCTGATGCTCCTTTTTCTGAGGACTATGTCTGTAGGACTTTCTCCTCCACAACAATATTCAAACAGCTAATTTTTCTCAGTCTGAATTGGTTCCAGAAAAGTAGAGCATCTAATTCCGGCAAGTGCTTAGCAAAATCATTGGGAACAAATAGCTAGGGTAAGGCCAACACAAGTGAATAAGCCATGTTGGTCCACAGAAACCCACCATGCTTAAAATGGAGGATAGTAAATTCAAAAAGAGCATTGCAAGTCCTCATGGCATAGGATTTGGTTCACCATTGTCCTGGTCCTTCAAAATTTATGTAAATGTATAGGGAAAACCAAGTAGAAGTTTAATTCAGTTTGTGATTTTGATCTGCCATTCATTTTGAAAGCCCCTTTGGAAGACATGAGTGCAACCAAGCTACCTGATATTTCTCTTCTTCAGAGGATCAAGAGCATAATCTGGTCTGGAAATGCTCCCTACCTTTCAGCAGTAGTATGACAAATGATGAGGCAGTACAACCTCTGAAGGGGGGCTGAAGAACTAAAGTGAATACTGTGAAGAAAATCCTCAGTAGTTAGACTGCCTGCTGCTAGTCCTAATGCATTTCTCTGCAGTACAGAATACTCTGCTGCCCCTAATGAATATGCGTTAAGTGCCATTTTCTGTACATTACAGCATTTTAGACAGCTGCTCATCCTTATTGTTGTGCCTATTGCACCAGTTTCATTTGCTTTACACTGCCTATCCTGAAAAGTTAAATATAATCTTCTGAGGTACAGCAGTCCTGCAAAAAGTACCACTTGTTGGACCTGCTATGTGCTTTTATTCTCATCACTTCCTCATTCTTTTTGAACCTGATGTATAATCCCTCTTAAATGAGTTCCTTTATACTGTAATTTGGAGCTGTTCCACTTGATAATTTACGCTATCGTCACTAGCTAACATGATCCCTAATCTCAGTAGCTTTTATCGAGCTTTTATCAGAGGTACTGCTTTGAGATGTTTGTATTAATAATAGCTAAGAGCACTGACTTGGAGCAGCAGTGTGCGTTGCCTCCATGCCCAGCTGCTCCAGGGGCTGACCTTCCTTCACATACGAAGCAGTGACTAATGAAAAAGCGCCTCCGCCTTTTCTTGTTTTCAGGTTCACACATCCTTGAACATATACTAGTTTAAAGTTTGTTTGACATCTTAGATCAGCTGAAGGTTGTAAGTAATTTAAAGTCATTCGTCTAAGTCAGCACCTAAAATGAAAGCAGTAATGGTTTATTCCATAGGGAGTTACTTGTGAGCAGCTAAAAGTGTGTAACAGTCCATTGCACAGTGCAAAGCCGAGCTCAGTAGAAAGTAGATGAAAACCTATACAGAGTTTAAAGGGCATCAGCAATTATTCATTTTACCCCAGACAGTCAGTACAGGGGCCACTTGTCTTTTTATCAACGGTATCTGATAACATGAAGAAATTAATAATTTACAGAGGGCAGGCAGTACTTTTCCATTAGAAGCTATGTGGAAAGGAAGAAAGAACTGCTGGCACAGGCCAGAATGCTCCCCACAAGGTCGTTCTGCCTCTGTGCTGCAAATGTGTTTCTTTTTAACCCTTTCATAATCAAGAAAAAATACAGCTCCAAATTACATGCATATTTACCTTTACTAAATGCAGAAAATAACACACAGCCATGGATATATGGATATATAGATATCAAAGGAATGCATGGCTTTGTTATCCTCTGGTCTTGCAAGCTGTGTAGCTTTGGATCTAGAAATACCTTAGGTGGGAGATCTCACAAGAATCCTGGATGCTTTTGGGACAAGCTGAAGGTCTTATTCAGTCCCACTGTCACTGTGGAGCTGGCATAGCAAAACTCAACAGTTTACTCAGTGGCCAAAAGAACAATGAGATGTGGTTTCACCCAAGGTGTTTGCCCACCAGCCTTGCCTTCCCACTCCATCCCTTCATGCCCCTTGTGGCACGCCCTGCTCCAGGGGACGTGTGGGTGGCTGGCAGCAGCCTGTGTGCCCAGAGCCTGTCCCATGCACACATATTAACACTGGCACTGCCAAACAGGAGGCAACATCACCACCTCCAACCTGCCTTTTCCTTGGTACCATGCTGGATCTCTTCCTGCAGCTCAGACACAGCTGCTTGCATAACATCTGGGGTTGCCGTTAGCACTGTGGCTTTCCTGTTCAGATTACAGTTTTTCAGAGAGGGAAGAAGGACAGACAAGCAGATCCAGAGCACAAGGCCAGAGGTTTGATATATTGTCCAAGGAAGCCAGGCTAATACATTGAAAAAGCTTACCCGGGCCACATGCTAATGAAATATTAGGGCTATATACTGGAAAGATCAGGAAATTGTAACATGATTCCTACAGAAACACTGTCCTCTGCTACATGCATAGCCTTCGATTAAATCTGTTAAATCTGTAGTTTATGACAGCTCCATCCATGTTGTTAGGAACAATCCATAAAATATAATAGATGTGCAATAGTGCAAAAAACATGAGAATTTGTACAGCTTGTACTTCAATTAAATAATTGCTTAGAATATGCAGAAACTGTCAAAAATGAAGAGACGTTAAAATTGCAAGATAATAGTTTTATGCTTGCATATAATTTCTTCCTGTTACTGATGAAAATGTTTTTGGAAAGCCATCCTGAAGAGGAAATGAAGTGGGGACAAAATCTGCAGGATTGCCATGCATGGTGTTTATGAATTTGTTTCTTCATTTTGTTTATCCATGTTTAAACCATGTGCATTTCCAGAAGAATTTTTAATGCAAATTTTTTAAACAGCAGTATGAGAGCAGCATCAGACAGCACGGAAAGTCTGTGCTGAAATACTAACACAAGAAGGACAGGATTTTATCAGGCTTACTTAAAAACTTCCACTGATGCTGTAGGAGCACTCTCAAAAGTACAGTCATTTATAGTTTTATAATTGGCCAATAAAGGTTGGATTTCTTTTCCTTCCAGCTTAGTTATTGAAATGTATTTTCATGATTCATGGAACTCTCTTTATGTGTCAAAATTTTTCCCCTGATGATATATCAGGTTTCTTTGTAGGCTCCTATTCATCTTTTATTTTCACTCTGTGGATAGAGTGAAGGAGAATTATGAAGGTGCCCAGCACTGCTCTAAAGTTGAGGCTGAAATGAAATTTTCAGTTAAAGGAGGGATCCAGTCACTTTACTATGCACAAAATATGCTCCATTGTTCCTAAAATTACAGCACTTACAGAGTATGCAATGGATTTTCTGAGAATTTACAAGTAAATCCATTATGTAGTTTGAGTTAATTGAAAATAGGTACTTTCACACCTTCTGTCAGACTTTTATTTATCCCTAATGACTGCTGTTATAAAATACAGACTCTTCATTATTCATATATCATCAGAGTTCTTTGAAGTCTTTCCATAGGACATTTTCAAAGTAATTATTTTAGGAATTATGTCCTTTTTTGCTGTTATTCATCAGAGCTGTGAGTTTCTAATTTATCAGTGAGGGAAAGGAAAAGTGTTGCTTAGGGGAATCCTCAGGAGATCTCTCCTTGGCTACTCCTGGATGTTGCTCTTGCTCTGACAGTCCTCAGGGGACAGAAAAAAAGAATCAGTTTGAGTCAATGACATCTTAAATCCTATAATTCTGTAATCATATTGTTATTACACAGTGTCACACCAGGACTAAGGTTGTCCAAACAGACATTGCTTGGTGACCTAATATTACCGCATTTTTCTGAAGTTGAGGGTAGCCCTAAGTATCTGCGATGTATAATATTTGTTTGGGAGATAATTCTGCCTTCACTATCTTATTTTACCCTATCTGTAAGTGTTTATTCTTTTATTACTGCAGGGTCTAGGAATTCGCATGTCCCAAAAGCCTTGTACTAAATGCTACACAAACAGAGAACAAAAACCTCTCCCACCCCGATAAGTTTGCACTTTAATTTCAAAGATGAAATAAAGAATAGAAAACCAAAGGGAAATGTATGAAAAAGATAAGATATTTCTGGCCTGGATAATAAGCAGTGACCTCAGTCTACTCTTGGCCACACTAGTGAGAAATAATATAAGCCTTGCAGCTAAGGGCGATCTTTTAAGAAAGGATCTGTAAGAGTCCAAGGATTTCACTATGCAAATAGCCTGGCATAAGGGGCAACAGGGGAGAAAATATATGTGAGTTGGTTAAGAAATATATAGAAGGTGCAGGGAGCTGGATAGCTGGAGACAGGCAGCAATATGCTGATGCAATTAAAAGTGCCAAAGGAAGTACAAGTGATGGGAGGATGTCAGATGAGACAAGTGACTTGCTTTCCTCCCACAGGGAAAGGGCTGGAAAAGGAGTGGCTGAGTTACCAGTAAAGAAAATAAATTATCTTTGCTTCACTTACTGAATTGATGGGAAAGAAGAGAAAGAAACACAGCAAGCTAGATGCAAGTATTTAAAATGTGGAAAGAAGTTTTTTTATCAGTTGATGCACAGTTTTGATATTTTAAAGGAAATTTCCAGTTTCTGACAAATACCTAAAGGAAGAGGGATTTATTTGGCTAGTGTACTTTAACAGGATAATTTAGATCTGTATGCAAAAAACAACTAACCCAATGCACTGTCCCTGAGTTTCCATGACCACAAAATCTTAGCAAAATACTGCTCTGTTAGTCAAGGGATTGAGGCTTGGTGAAAGCTCTGCCAATCTGGTTGGTATAGAGAGGAAAAATTGTGGAAATGGAAAAAAAATGTATTATGGTTATCAGCTTGTATCCTGAGTAATGGTATGGCTGTAGGGAGTAAATTAATATTGTAAAAAGTGGGTTTGGCTGAATGTGAACGTAGGTTTGCTTCACGTGCCTGAGGTAGAAGAATGGAGGGAACAACAAAACACTAAAAAAATGGAAGGAGGCTTGGATTGTAATCCTGTTTGAATGGAAATACTCCAGGTTAAACAATAAGAAGAAAGGGTGGGCAAAAATATGTACTTTTTTTCCCTTAATAGAAAATATTAAGGTTGTGTCACAATGAGTAAAGATCTAATGTCAACTTAATTGTGCTGCCATTAAAATGTATTTCAGCACTGTGACTCAGACCTTGCTCATTGTCCCATTTAGATCCTTGTGCATGGGCATAAATACCAACATTCTTTACCACATGAGGCCTCTGAGCAAACAGGCATAGCACGTACATCGGAAGCCACCCATTTCCCACCTGTGGCTGCAGAGCACTGGTGGCCCATGAGGCCAGAGCATGGGACTTATGCCATGCCCACACTGCACCTGCTGCCTGGGGGAGTAACCAGCTCTGTTATAGCACTGGGGTTTCTTCCTCAAAAACCTCATTCGAACAGAGTCACTGGCACCAGTGACTGCATGACAAACCAAAAAGGAGAGGAGTTGGAACAAATATCTGTGGTCGAGATAGCTTTGTCCTTCAGTCAACTAAGAAAAGAGATCTCAGTCATTGCTCCTCACCCAGGCTTCCTTTCCAAGGGAAATTTGGAGATGTTTTCCCCTGCATTCTGAATTTCTTTTTGTTTTTTTGGAATTGTAGGTCCTCCCACAGAACATAAATTGCAAATTTCAGAGCAGCTGTATTTAAACTCAGTCAAGAGTATAATGGAAGCAACTTTTTTCAGTAAAAAAGAAATGATAGAAAATTAAAATGCACATAGTCAGTGATTGGTAAAATAGTAGATCATCACATAAATTTGCATTAATTGCACAAAAGCTGAAAGTACTTCATTAAATATTCTCATAATACAGTAACCTCTTTAGAAAATTATTTCTGGTATAAGCATGTAAATAATTACATACTCTCTGTCCCATGTAGTTTTATCTGCCCAAGCAAAGGGGAACAGAGTGTTACAGCTCAAGAGCACTCTGATTTTTGAGCAATTGATTAAAAAGAACAAGCATTTTAATGATGTTCATCAAAAGTGCTGTACGTATATGAATTGTATATTCAAGTATCTGAGAATTTGAATTCCTAAGCTCAGCTCAGTAAGGAAAAATCAAGTGTATAAATGATGCATTGTTAGGAATCAGTGCTGAAGGTAAGGATTTGAGAGTAAATCTGATTAATTTCAATGTAAATGAGCAATGTGATACTGCATGTAAGTACAAGGATGTAATTGGTCCATGTAGGTCCCTGTTGCAATAATTATAGCGAAAACTTTGTATTCTTAATGAAAGAGTTTATTCATGGTGCAGGTTGAAATTAATTTCTATTCTTAGGAATTTTTATTTCCACAGTATTTGAACATTTTACAATAACAAATACTGCTATCCTTATAACTCTAGTCTGGCATTAGACAATTTCCCTTTTTGCAGAATGTTGGGATTCCAAATTTCTCCCATTCCAGATTAGGAAGAAAAGTCTCCAATTCATGAAAAATCAGAAAGAATTTCTTTGGAATGACCCATAGGTTACTGTGACTTCATCAGGAGCCCTGAGAATATTTACTTTTTTTTTTCCTGGAACTTCTGTATCCTGTAACTGAATGACAGGTATGCCACAGCTGAAGTGAGTCTCCATAGCACTCTCCTGGAGAAACCAACTGTCCGTGGTTTGCATGGATTTACTCTTTGCTGTGTAGAAAACAGGCCGGATGACTGGGTCCAGAGAGTGGTGGTGGGTGGAGTTACATCCATCAGTGGTGTTCTCAGGGCTCAGTATTTGGGCCAGTCCTTTTTAATACCTTTATCAATGACCTGAACAAAGGGATTGGGTGCACCCTCTGCCAATTTGTAGATGACACCAAGTTGGGTGTGAGTGTCAATCTGCTGGAGGAAAGAAAGGCTCTGCAGAGGGATGGATCTGCACAAGCTGGATCAATGGGCTGAAATCAACTATATGAGATTCAACAAGTCCAAGTGCCAGGTTCCCTCCTTGCATTGCAGAATCACAGACTAAGCTGAGATGGAAGGGATACACAAGGAACATCTAGTCCAGCTCCTGGCCCCACACAGCACCATCCCCAAGAGTCACACGATGTGCCTGAGAGCATTGTCCAAATGCTTCTTGAGCTCTGGCATGCTTGGGGCTGTGACCACTTCCCTGGGGAGCCTGTTCCAGTGCCCAACCACTCTCTGGTGAAGAACCTTTTTCTAATATCTAAACCTCCCCTGACACAACCTCAGACCATTCGCTTTGGTAGCACTACAGACTGGGGGCAGATAGGTGGGAAAGCAGAAAAGGACTTGGGGGTACTGGTTGACAGCTGAACATGAAGCAGTGTGTGCCCAGGTGGCCAAGAAGGCCAATGGCACCTGGCCTTTATCATAAATAGTGTGGCCAGTGGGACCAGGGTAGTGATCACTCCCCTGTATTTGGCACTAGTGAGGCCACACCTCAAATCCTGTTTTGGGCCCCTCATGACAGGAAAGACACTGAGGTGCTGGAGCAAGTCCAGAGAAAAGCAACAAAGCCGGGGAAGGGTCTGGAGCACAAGTGTTATAAGGAGTAGTTGAGGGGTCTGGGGGTGTTTATCCTGGAGAAAAGGAAGCTGGGGAGAGATCTTACTGCTCTCTACAACTAGAGAGGAAACTGTAGCCAGGTGGGGGCTGGTCTCTTCTCCCAGACAACAAGCAGTAGGATGGGAAGAAATGGCCTCCATTTGCGCCAGGAGAGATTTAGATTGAATATTAGCAAAAATGTCTTGCAAAAAGGTTGCCAAGCCCTGGAACGGGCTGCCATGGACAGTTGCCATCCTTGAAGGTATTTAAAGGATGTGTAGATGGTGTAGATGTGGCACTCAGGGACACGGTTTAGTGCTGGACTTGTCAGTGTTAGGTTTGCAGTTGGAGCTGATAATCTTAAAGGTCTTTTCCAACCTAAATGAGTCTATGATTCTATGATTTTTTCTATTTATTTTAGCAATGCTAAAGTCTGGATCTTCTTGACAAAATGTTTAGTGAAAGGATTTGATTCCTAATGCAATGAAGACATGGACAGATTCCTGGGAAAAGTTTCATTTTTTTTTCATTTTTATCCAAAGAAGAATTTAATTTAACTATTTTAAATAGCACCATTCAGAGGTGGGAGTTTGCCATTCGCCCAAATTTTAGATCAGACTTGGTAGCGAGCAGTAATTATAAATTTCAACCAGGAATACAGAAATTATTGGCAGTCTCCCAAATCCAGACCACGGATCTTCCCAACTTTGCTGTCCTGTTAATATGAGGGGGAAAAATATAGCTGCCCATGTGATGTGTATTGCAATAGTAAATTTTGGAGACAATGCAGAAGGACTTTCACACTTCCAAATGTAAATGGAAAACTTGCTTTGGCTTTCAGTTGACAGGTTCTTCTAGTCTTCACTTCTGATTTTGATCCAGCTGACTACAAGAAAGAGTCATTAGTTTATAGGATGCTTGTGAACATCTATGTTAAGACAGCAATAGTCAGGGTGCACTATCACGGGTTAAACAGCATTGGTCAGAGGAGTTTGCTTTCAAAACAGCACTTTCAGGCAGCACCTGAATGCTTTGCATCCAGAAGGATCAGCTGTCCGTGGGAGGGAATCTGGAATCCGAGTGCTTTGGAAAGAGAAGGCACCAGAGTATACTTACTTAAAGTTCTATACATATTGCGACTACAGTAGTAAACATCCACTAAGTGTACCGTACATTTGCTGTTTTCAATCATAAATGCCATTTCCTTTGTGACTTTATAAGGAAATTATATCACACATTAGTTAGGTAGAATTGCCTCACTCTCTTTAGTGATAACCAATCAGCAACCAAGACATGCACTTCAGACCCTATTTCCTCCTTAACATGAATGTGTGAAATGTCAGTGTGCATCATTCACCTGTTTGTCACTTCTGAGGAGCATTTTTTTACTCCTCACCTACTTGTAAAAGATTTTTCCTTTCTTTCGGTAATGTTGGCCCCAACACTTCATTAATGAATGAAGCCTTTAGGCTTGTATTTTTTCCTAGGTCTAATGACAAAGATACAATTCTGTTAGATCTTTTCTCTCCCTCTTCTAAAAAACGACACGTAAACACTTGACTCAGATGAATTTACAACTTAACAGCTGACTCTGCAGGCCCATGCAAATCAAATGAAATCTTAAAAATGCAGATGTAGTCATCAGAGTGCTAATTAATAATTTGACTGCTGCCTCTCCACTCCAGATCTTCACTGTAATTGTAAAACAGGGGGGAGGAAGTATCTTAGGGTCATATTCCACCTGGTCTTCCCAGGGGAGTGAGCATGAAGCATTCTTTTTGTGCCTGGATAGGAACTGTGCCACCTCCAGGAAAACAGCACAAAGGCTCTGTTTCTAGGATGGAAATACCTGTCTGAAGTTCCTGGGTCGTGGATGTGAATCTGCAGTGATAACTGACAGAGGGAGGGGCAATTGCTTTCATGTCTCTGTCAGCAACAAAACAAGGGTACAGAGGTCATCATGCACCAACCTGTCCATGTGGCCCCACTCTCCAGCAGAACAGGACAGGACTCAGTGAGAGATGGTGGTTTTCTCTTTCCAAAGATTATCCATGCCCATACAGACTTTGCATTCTAGCATCTTATGTGAAGAAATATTCTGCATCCTTGAGGCAAATTTTCCTTGAACTCTCACAACCGTAGCTGCCATCATCCCTTCACCATCATAAATGGGGGCTGCTATCATTTTTAGTACTTTTGCAATTATTCCTTTCTTTCATGAATGAAAAGTTTAATAATGTTTTAGCAAACAGTTCTGCTGCATCCTTTAAGAATGATGCTGAGGTTTGCTTTGTAATCACGATACATTGGGGAAAGAATAATTCTTGTTTAGAGGTGAGAAGCACTGTCAATGGGGATTCCATTCTTTACCCACTTCCTTCTCCTCCCCAGCCATGAGCAGAACATTCCCTTACCTTGGCTGTCATTGCTATAGTTTTGATAATGTTTTCTTTGAAGTCATGGGGGTTTTTTATGTTAAAGTTCTGTCTTAATTGTTAGGTAACCATCATTCCAATTTTTTATCCACCTATAAAAACATAGCAAAGTTTTTTCAGTTAATAAAGACACTTTCAAAATTTCTATAATGTATTGATTTTGGTGTCATTGTGACTGTATTGCTAATGCTTACATTATTTGCCTATAAAAAGTACATAACTGACATTAACATCTATCAGTGTTTGTACAATGGTGACAGAACTGTACCCTCACCATGAAAAATTAATGTGGTCTGTTAGAAAATCTTTATTGTTCAATGAATTAGAAGATTTCCCCAAACCTATGCATTGTATTTGACCTGTACATTGCCAGCTCTCTGTGCTTCTTCCTAAGTCTTGCAACGCTTGTTTTCTCAAATTATCAGTTCATGAGTCATTTTATTCCTTCAGAATTTTATTCCTTCAGAATCTGAAATGTTTGTATCTGTAGAAATATTTTTCCAGCCCTCATGATCAAAAAGAAAAACATGAAAGCATAAACACTAGAGCCTCAAAAATCAGAGCGACCTTAACACTTTTTTTTTTTTTTTTAATGGTGAGAGATACAGGTAGAAGTGAAAATTTGAGCAGGTTGTGCCACATTATTTATAAAAAGAAAAGAATTAATCCTCTTAAGTGAAAATCGATGTGCTCTTAATGACACATCTGTAATTAAGTTCTTCTGAGTCTGCTGTGCATTTAGACTACAACCATTTCATGTAAGTCTGGTAATATAGGGAAGTCTTAAAGATGTCACAAAAGAGCCAGAGACAAAAAACAATTAGAGGCAGCACATTTAAATTATGGAGCTATAAAAAGACATGGGTATAAATGTTCCCATTTTCAGGGCTGCAAAAGAAATTTCTATTGAAGTCTAGCAAAAAGGAAAGAGAAAAAATAGAGACAGATTCCAATGAAAGCACTTGTCAGATTAGCTCTATTAATTAACCATAAAAATGCAGATCAAGGATACTTGAGATAGCATTAAATCCTCCTCACACAAAACTTTGGCCACAAAACCCTTATTCAGCAATTTGGAAATTTTTCTTCCTGTCTAGATAAACATTTCATGCTTTTCCAGACAGCCCAGATTGCGGACTTCTGTGTATATATCCCTGTGAGTGATTTTTCTAACTTAGTTTTCTGAATGTGAAACATTTGGAACTCAATATACACATAACAGCAAGCACTCACACAATACGTGCCAGATCAATATTTCATGTTTACAAAATGATTTTTTTCAGCAGAGTGACACTTTATCTCTTCTAGTCCTTCATCCTCCCTGTCAAATCCCTAACACAGAAAAGTCATTTTTAAATTAAGAAGTAATTTCTTTCTCCTCTTAGATACAGTAATAGTTTTCTAGTTGCGATGTGGCATGACTCGGTATGCAATGAACCAAGCAAACCCGTGCCTCTCACTTTGCTGTCGTGCAGTGGGCCAGTTCTGCCAAGAACCCCATGGCTTTCCTCTTAAGCGCTGAACTTTTGATCGACCTTGAGGGAAAAATGCAGGGAAAAAATAATGGGCTCTGAGGCCTTTCTTAGCTTGGAACCAAACCTCCTCCAGGAAACAAAGGAAATAAACTAAAAGGCTCTAGTAGTAGCAAAAGAATTAGCTTCCTTCCAATTTCTTTGCAGGATAGACTACAAAATCTTTATATGGTAGGTGAGACCAAAACTTACCCTGATAGAAACACACCCTACAAACTCAGGACAGATTGAGACACACACTTGGATCCAGAGATTTACACAGATTGCCTGAAGAGGTGTGTCACGTCACATTTTACGGCTGAAAGGTCAGAGTGTGTGGATGTGGTCCCCCAGGTGCTCCCAAAAATAGCCCAAAACAGACTGTGGTCACAGATAGAGAACTTGGGGACTAACAGGACCATGCTGTGCCTCAAAGAGATGGATGGAAAAGTGAGTTAAATATTTACTCTCCCTTTAGCACCTTCTGGGCAGTGTGGAGGCATACACCGGACATTTTGGTTTTAGTGTACCAGAAAGAAGTTTTTTCTCTACCAAAATGATCAACAGAACACAAAAGGGCATGATTAGTTTTGCATGAGAATGCATAAGTTTTTATTGTTTTTCTTGATCTTAAGAATAAATGCATTCTGAGGATCTGAAAAACTATGGACAGTTTCCCAAGCATGCATGTTTATCCCAGGCACCATGCTGCAAGTCTTTAGATGCAGATGCACTAAACCAGGCTTTTTCAAGCATAGGTTTTAGTGGCATTGCCACAATGCCCCGGTAACTTTTGAGCCTGGCTGCTTATCTGTGGTATTTTACACAGATTTGCAATTGTGAACTCAAGAATGCAAGAGCTGATAAAAAGTGAGATCACAATAATGTTCTTTCTTTGCCAAGACTTCCATCAGAGGTGTTCTGTTGGAGACTTTTTCTGCAGAATGCAGCTTTAAGGCAAAAACTATGTCTGAATTTTAGTGCTTGGGTTTCAGTCACATGACAAAGCCTCCATTTTGTGAGCAAACTTCTAAAATAACTAATTCCCATTCTTTTGTTCTCTCCTTCTCAAAGTTGCAGCACTTTCTTGCTTCAAGTTTTCAAGGAAATCTTTACAGACGCAAGTTCTTTAATCATAAATTTAAGCACCACCTGCCTCATGCAGACCTAAACATTGGAAACCATACATGTAACCTTCTGATTCTGTGAAAACTATGATAGTTTCAAATGTGGCCTCCAGAATGAGATGCATGCAGAAAGAGGAATAGGAGCTTGCCAAGAAGTTGCAGTTTAACATAACGCATGAACAGGACATCGTGAGATAGTCACAAGTTTTCATTGTTTATTTGTTTACCTGCACTTCTGATTCTCTCACCCCTAGTGTCACTAAGTTTATATATTGAACAGGGTTACACATTTTTATTTCATGGTATGATACTTGGAAATAATCTAATAACCCAGAAAATAAGTAACGGCACTGAAGTGGACTGAATTCCAAGTACTTCAGAAGGGTCAGAATACAGTATATGTTTCTTTTAAAGAAAGCACAGTATTTGAAAGCTTCCAAAATTACACTAACTAGGGGAAAAAAAAAGTTGTTATTTCAATTCTCATGGCAGTAGAAATTCTAGACATGAAAGCTAAGGAAAATAAAAAATAAGTTAGGTATTTTTAATCATTCCAGCATACTTTTTTTTAAATATGACTTCTTTAATCTCATTTGACGTAAGGCCATTAAACCTAATGCACTGAACACTATGTGATCTGAATAAATTGTGTCTATAGAGCTATCCCCTCTAATGCAAAGTCATGAGGAAAAAATATAATAAACTAAGTCATTAATTCACTGCATCATCACTTCTCAGTAGCTTGACAGTTCCTGAGTGCTATAAATTTTTGTTGCTTGTTTTATCTGTCTTGACTGATCATACTGGCATAAAAAACTATTGGGATAGCATAAGATTTTTGGAAACCTTCATTTAACTATAACAAGTTCCTTACAAATTCACAAGTAATCAGCTTTTCTGTTTAAAAATGATACAAATCTGGTTTTGGATTAGATGCCAAACTTCCTTTCAGGTATTTTCTATTTGATCTTCAAATGTACTTGGAGAGTATAACTATGTATATGACTGTTTCTCAGATACAGTGAAGATGCAATGTTATTTGGATTGGAAAGATGGTGGGTTTTATTAAGAACTACTCGTAAGTGAGTGCCCAGCCTGTGCTGGTATTTGGGCTTATTCCTCTCCAGGTGCAGGATCCTGCATTTGCCCCTGTTGAACCTCACTAAGTTTCCCTCTGCCCAACTCTCCAGCCTATCAAGGTCCCACTGAATGGCAGCACAGCCTTGAGGTGTATCAGCCACTCCCCCAGTTCTGTACCACCAGAAAACCTGCTGAGGTTCTATCCCATTGTCCAGGTCGTAGATAACCAAACTGAGTAAGACTGGACCCACTATTGATCCCCAGGGAATGCCACGGACTACAGGACTCCTACTCCACTGATCACAACCCTCTGAGCTCTGTCATTCAGCCAGCTCTTGATCCACCTTGATCCACCCATAAATGTGGGATCAACCCACATTTCCTGAGCTTACCTGCAAGGATATCATGGGAGACAGCGTCAAAACCCTTGTGAAGTCAAGGTGGACAAATCCACTGCTCTGTCCTTGTTGATCCATCCTGCCATGTCATCACGGAAGGCTGTCAGATTGGGTAAGTGTGATTTCCCCTTGATGAATGCATCCTGACTATTCCTGATGACCTTCTTTTCTTTTATAGTCTTGGTGATGACCTCCAGAATGACCTTTTCCATAACCATCACAGGGATGGAGGTGAGGCTGACTAGTAGTTTCCTGGGTTCTCCTTCTTGCTCTTTTTGAAGATAGAAGTAGCATTGGCTTTCCTCCAGTCATCATGCACCTCTCCCATTCTCCATGATTTTTCAAAGGTTATGGAGAGCGGCAGAGCAACAACATTTACCAGCTCCCTCAGCACCCATGGGTGCATTCCATCAGGGCCCATGGATTTATAGGTGTTAAGTCTGCCTAGCTGATGACTCACACAACCCCCAAAGTACTGATTCTTCTTTTTCTCAATACAGGAAGAAGTTGTAAGTCTTATAGTTGTAAGTCTATAATCCAATTACAGTAGTTGACATAAAATAAGAGGAGGACAAGAAATGTCCTCTAATTTCCTCCCATTAAAACTCTTCCACATTACATGGAATAATATTCATCAGGAAGGAAAAGGAGACCAGATGTGATTACTAACGTACTTAGATTGTACAGAGGCCTCCCTGTGGCACAAAAAACCCAGATTCCAGTCCCTGCTCCTCCTCTGCAATTTTCCTTCTATGCAATTTTGCAGTTAGCATTCAATGTCACTGAAAAACGGACCTCCGTCTGATACCACAGGCCTCTCTCTATATAGGTGCATCATACGGTTACAGAAGTATTGGAAGCACTGTCCTAGCAGCCCTCCAGATAGCAATGTGCTGGGAAACTTCTAAATACCAAAGATTAAATAACACTGGACAGCCATAATTGATTACTCTTAGTTTGGCTGATGAGTGTGAGGAGAGGTGATAGATAGGTAAAGATGACGGTACCTGTTACAATAATATTCTGACATGCAAATTTTCCTCTCTTCTTGAGACTGTAGAGGATGGATGACATGACATCAGTTTTTGTTTGCTTCAGAGATTTTTATTGCTATACATTTTTAGAGAAGCTGAGCAGCTGTACTTCAAATGTCCATGATGAAGGAATGTGGAAGGGGTGCTGTGAACTGGTGGCAGACTAGTGTCAATGCATGTTCAGTGAAAATGTAAGTGATGAGCAGTGAGGGTCCTTTCTGAACTAATCTGGCCCACTTTTTCTTCTCTCCTGCTGACAAGAAAAGCATCAGAAACTTTCATCAAGCCTGCCTACACTCAGGGAACATCAGCAGGAAATTTAGCAAATAATTAGCAATCAGAGTTTACTTGTGAAGAATCGAGTTGCAGGAATTCTTTTTTCCATCTCAGGGTAGTGGGTTGATAATGAGGACTTCCAGTCTGACATAAATCTCTGTTTTCTCATTGCCTCTTTTTCTGTTAGTCTGAAGATTACAACTAAAAAAAAACCAAAAAAATAAAACCACCGCAAAAATCCCCACTCATATTTCTAGGTCTGATTTTTTTTTGCTTTGATGAGGACACTCAGCATGGTTAGTCTAATTATTTTCTTCCCACTGTCTCTTGTTGTCAGCCAAAATGAGAAGTTTGCATAGGTAATGGTTTACACAAACTGCTTGCTCTCTCAGCCCTACCAAGCTAGTGCTTTCAAGGGGCCAGCTCCAAGTGGAGGCTGTGTAAGAGATCAAGCACCCACAATTTCCACTGAGTCATTAGCAAATTACAGGTATATATTTTCTATCAGGACTAGACCCTCTCTGTACAGCTCAAAGCTTAATACATGAAACCCGGACAAGTGCATCATTCTCTCAACCTCATTACACACTTAATTACTTCCATCTTGCACCCAGGATCTTACCAAGAGAAGTGTAGCGGGTTGAATTTGGTTCCCCATATGGGACACCAATTCGTGTAGCAGTTTAAGGGTTAACTGTGGGCACTAGCCCTCCCCGCGATGTCCTTGCAGTGAGATAAGCTGTAGGAGGAAAAGCAAAAGCAGGCACACAACTTGAAAGAAGGAAAAAAAGTTTAATTAACACCCAGATGTTAAAACAACAGGACAAACTTTTCAGAGCCATCCCCACTTTCTCCCCTTTCCCAAAAATCAGGGTCACGGTCCTAAGACAAGGGGGAAAAAGGGGCTTCCCCTTTCTTGCGTGGTTTTCCAAACTGCCACTTTTTGCAGATTAGCCTACAATTAAACATTCTCTGCTACAGTGTAACATCTCTTGTCATGAGCCCTCCCAGCCTTGGCGGCTGCTAATACAACAGGCTTTTACATGGGTTTTTTAAGGATGAAACATTTTCCCCTTCAGCTTGAACGTAGGCTTTCCTCTGCCACCAGGTCTTGAAAGCCTTCCCCTGCTTTCATATATGTCCTGGCATTCAGCACTCTTCACCCTTTTTACAAGCCATTTGACAAAAATGCCCATTCCCCCCATTTAACATGAACTGAAGAGACGTAACAGTTTGTAATATTAATAGTTCATCCCACAGCAAGGCAGGGAAATGTTTAAGCTTCCCGCGCGAGTCACACACCCACAGCGCTGCCGTAGCAGCTCCGTCTCACGTGGCTCCGCCTTCTCCTTCTCCCTGGCTCTGAAGCCGCCATGTTCAGGGTGTTCCCTCGCCTCTTTTTGCGGCGCTGCACCGTGTGAAGAGAGGGGGGTCTTTCCTGTTCGCCGCGAAGTTTACTGGCTGTTCGAAGACTCCATCTCGGACGCACCCCCGCAGCTCAGGAGAGCAGCTCCCCTCTTATAAATCTGAGTCCATGCTGCAGCACAAGAGATCCCCAGGGGGCAGAAGGCAGGAGCCCTGTCCCCAGCCGCGCAGGCCGGGGGAAGGGGGGGCCACCCCTCCGTCTCTGCCGTCCCTGCACCGAGCCGGAATGGAAGGCCGGGGGCCCCCCAAACTTTGCCCCCCTCCTCACCGGGAGAAGCAGGGGAGGAGGCAGGAGGCAGGGGCGCCCCATCCCCGGGCCCACAGGCTCCAGGAACGGGGCCGACCCCTCTCCATTTCACTCCCGGCCCTGCACCCACCTGAGCCCGGGAAACTGCGACTCCTAAAAACTCCCACCCTCCGTGGGGCTTAAATATGTAAAATTTCGAGAAGCGCATTGGCTAAGAGGGCTGTCTGTCAAGTTTTGACTAACCCACGACAAGAAGGACATGATGGCCAAACACACTTAAAACCACACCAGAATTTTGATGCTGTTGGTAATGGAACAGCTATCCATCAATCCTGCTTTTCCAGGGAAACTAGGAGGGTGGCAAACTGTCCCCAGTATGACTGGCAGTAATCAGCTTAAGGAATGAGAGACCTATTTCTACTAGAATCTTCAGTAAGATTCCCATTCATTTTAGAAGGTCAGGGATTTCCGCAAATATGTCCATGCATTTTTCTGCACGTTTGCTTACATAGCAGGCACATGAATTATAATGCCAAAAGCATAAAAATGACTGCATATATCTATGTTGAACCCTTGCCTTGGAGTTAATGGTCTATTTACAGAGCGAATAACCATGAGTCAGGTTCATTTCCCATACGGCTCAGAGCAATTTGTTTTAGGTTCGGCCTAAGGTACAGAGAGGGTATGGAGAAGGAACAGAGCAGAGTTTACTGGGACTGGAAGTGGAGTCATCTGGAACAATTTGGTCCTGGGAATATGTGTGGTGTAGAGTTATGTAAAATCTGATTTCCTGAGGATTACAGAGGTCAAAATTGGCAGGATTTGCACAGGAATTTCTGAAATACATAATCTGTACTTTTCAAACACATTTGCAGAATATGATTCATATTGTGCATTCTGAGCTGCCTTTTTCCCTTGGTCACAAATAAAAACTATTGTTAAAAACAAAAGATACATTTAGATTCAAGGTACACTGTTGATTTTACTTCATGTTTCCACTAGCCTACATTTTAATGATGAAATAAACATCAGAAAAATAAAATCAAGACAAGTTCAAATAAAAACTGTAATAACTGTCATTGCTACTCAGGAGACACTCCATTTTCTTAAAAAATAATGTATTCACTGTATTAAATTTATTTCATTTTCTAATTATTAAAAATAACAAGAAGTGGCACAGGAAAGAGAACACTTGTGCAGGACAAACAAGCTGACCAGACTTGCATCAATGGAAGCCATGGTGCATGCTCTGCCTCCTCCAGAAGCACCACTGCCAGCTTTATATTCAGCATTTGCCTTTTCAGGATTATTTGTAATCATACAGTGTATTTCACCTGAGGGTCTCAAATGGTTTTAAAACAATTTAATCTATCATTGCTCACTTGCTGCTGGAAGGCTTGTTCCCCACTCTGATCACCCCAGCTGCCAGCATGCAATCCATCTCTTGGTAGACTTTCAAACTGGAGCTGTCATTCCCAGGCACAGGAGGTATTCCCTGAACATAACCCTAAAGCTCCTTCATTGATCTCCCTCAAGGCCTCTTGGAAAAGCACCTCTGCCATGATGTCAGTAACATTAAAACAAACCAGAGATTTGGCAAATGCATCTGTTGCTGAAGTGCTGAGGCTACTCCCTGCTATACCAGCCAGCAATACACTCCTGAGCCTTCTGTACCCACCCATGTGCTCACTTCTCCTTCTTCTTGGACTGTAAGTTCCTTGAGGTAGGGATGAATTTTTTTGTTCTGAGCCTGTGAACCATTAAGTAGTTTAGGTCCAGGTATGTAACTTCAGACTCCTAGATGCTATGACCTTGCAAATATTCTAGAAATAAGTAATAAATCTGACAAATGTAAATGATCCTTCCAGATGTGAGGAAATGAGAAGCCAGACTCTTAGTTAACTTACTAAGTACTTAATCACACAGTCTTTGAGGATCCTTGAGCATACCCAATATAGCTGAAGGTGCAATTTGAGTGATAAATTATGGAGTGCATAACAGTAATTTTTAATATTCACAAACCCAGTCTGTTCATGTTCAGAAAATCACTCTCTTTACATGAGAGAGAAGTAAATGACCCCTTGGATACATGACAACTTTTACCACTAATCTAATGTATTTCCTAGGCACATAACACTGGAGCATTGAGGACCAGAGGTACCATCCAGTGAAGTGACTGGAAGGACTCCCACTGAATTGGGCAGAAGCCAATTAAGAAAACTGGACATTGCTTGACCAGCACAGCATTTATGCTGCTTTCCAGTGTCTGACCATATTCATTAAATTTTAAATGGAAACACTTTTAAATTGGTGCTGACACTGCTTTAGCACCATAACACTGTGAAATTTTCACTTACTATTGGCTTTTCATTTCTGTGATATTCCCATTAAGAGTAATGTCTATTATTTGGAAGGGTAATATGGAAAGAAATTACACAGTTTGCATTAACTGTGCTGTTGTGAGCTGGCAAGTATCAGCAGATGTCTTAATGAGGCAATGGCATGAATCCTGCATGCAACTATTTATTCAGCCTATTCATTATTGACTTTTTATAGTTCCTTGCATGTATTAAAAAAAAAAAAAAAAAAGACAAAATCATCTAGCATACTTACTTCTCTTGTTTAGTATCATGTTCTAGCAGGTTTTCGGGCTTTTCCCTTCCTTGACTCACTACCCCTCCATGACAGAGGAAGGCTTTCTTCCTCTTTCTTAATTCATGGTTCACAGCAGATAGATGAAATTTTTAATGAAGAATACATATCTTCTTAGTCAGGTTGATAGGAACAAGTAGCCAAAAGGAGCAGGGCTGCTGAATCTAACTTATGTCCAGAAGCATTTGGAAGGTACTAATCTTACTAAAAGGTAATTACTTGTTTCTTTTATCTTTAAATGCCCACATGAAACCACCCCTAAGCATCCCAAACTTGCTGTCTGCGTGTGAGTAATTGGAGAGAATTAATTTGAAAAGTGCAGGTGTGTGTCTCATCACAGCTGTAAAAACTGGCCACACAACTGAACATGAGAATGACTAAATTAAATAACTGCCTGAAAGAGAGGCCACTAATCAAGAGGTTTTAACATGGACTGAAAAACAAGGTAGTAACAAGTCTGCCTGTAAGATTTGTTTCGTCTATACTTCAGGGGTGATGCCTCATTTAATTTGAAAATTAGAAATCCAGAGCTTTTAGAAAGTTTGGGGATTTTTATTCCATTTTCTCTGTTTTAACACATCTTGCATTCATTACTATCAATGTTGTGTAGGTGAATGACATGAAGACAGCAGGGAAGGAAACTTATCCTTTGAAGGGTGCTGCATCATGAAATGTTTTGATCAAAATATTAGTTTTTTATTTTGATGTGTTTTCCGCCCCACAAAATTGTGCTCACATCTGCCAGGACACGTGTGAGCAAAAGTAGACCAAAACAAAAAAGGAGCTGGTTTGCTCAGCACTGCAATTTTTTTGTTATTACAAAAATGTCTCATTCTCTCCTGAACTGAAATCAAGACCTTTTCTTCTCTATTTGATTGACTGGCAGAGAGCAAATAAGTGGTCACAATGCTGATATCAGAATGACCACGAATCTGAGCATCCAGGCAGTCATCTAGGAAATGGGTATAATGGCTTCTATTTTTATTTTAAAACTTGTTCTACTGGAACTGAAATTAAAATCCCCACTGGTTATAGTTTCAATTTCACGTATCTTGTACTTATTTTTCACCCTATTCATTAGCTTGTTTAGAACCTGAAGTCAAGGGGAATTTCAACAGTGACTTCAGTGGGAGCAGTGTCAGATCATTAAACCTCAATACTTTTAAAAGTCTCTTTTAAAAGCCATCCAGAAGGGAGCCATGGGAGAGAAACTAAATGAAGTGACTTTACCTTACTTCAAAGCTCAGGAAAGGGAAAAAAAAAGAAAGAAAGCCTGCTCTTTTTCTTCTTTAAATGCAGAATCATGTACAGCCTGAAGGAAATATTTTACGAACTCAGAGAACTGAAATCCTGCTCTGTGATGGTATTCAGTATGATATCAATGTCAGGTCCAATCAATGGCATGCTTACATCAGCTCTGCTATCTGATTAATTAACTTGCTGATATCTGGTGCTCTCCAAATCAGATTTGTTTCTTTCAGTCCAGATCTGAAAATCTTTCCTTTATTTTTTTTTACTTAAATTAGTCTTGCTGTCTTTAGTGTACCTCTTTACTTGTAGCATGGTGCCAGCTTGCAGAGCAATCCTAATCTTTTTCCCTTGGACCTTTGCACTTCCTGCTTCCTACTGCTCTTCCTCTTGCTCACTGCAGTTGTTATAATCATCTCCCTTCACCTGGCTTTTGCTCTAATAATAATTTTGTTGTTATATATATTTGAATTGTCAGTGATCATGTCTTATTTCCCATGCCATTTGCATCTTCTGTAGCGTTCTGCTCTGTATGTAGCAGTTCCAAGCTTACTTGCTCCTGTCTGTTGCTTCTGCATCTGGAAAGAGTTGATGCCTTTATGAAGCCAGAGACCTTAATGCATTTCTCAACCATCTGAACCACCCAGCTATGAAAAGAATATGAAAAGTTATGTTGAAACAACCTTCCTGCAAAGTGTTTTACATGCCAGAGGCTGAGCAGTGACTTTGATGGAAGAAAACCAGGGAGATCAGAGATCATCTCACATGAGCAGGGATTGAGGGGAAGTTAAGTTTTAGTCTGTCCTTCCAGTATTTCAGAACTCCTGGGCAAAAGGAATGCCTCTTGCCGCCAGTGTTCACCAGGTTTTCTATTGAATGAACTCATTGGTTTCCCACTGCATGTCCAAAGAGAAGAGAGAAAAACAAAATCACTTCTGCTTGTTCCCACTTAGCAGTAACACTACCGTGGGCCCAGGGAGTGCAGGCAGACAGCCAGATTTCAAGCTTCATTTCCCTTCTGCCCTCTGATGCAGATTTATTTATGCAAGTGCTTTTTGAAGCACCAGCCCACCACCTTTAAGTGCTTCCCTGATCACCCGCTGATTTCTCCAGCCTGTCTTTTCTCAACAGTTAGGGCAGCATTAGGCCTGCGAGTGATTCAGGAAGAAAGGAAATGCTAATGGGGAAGCAAATACAGATGGAGATATTAGGCCTATTTTCTCCCTTCCCTAACCAAAGGTCAACCATACATTATCAGTCTGAATAACCTTCAGATAAAGAAAAGCACTAGCTGGGAAAGTACAAAATAATGCCTTTAAAATATTGGCTTGACATCACCTTGCAAAATGTTGACTAATAGGCCTAAAGATACTTCTGAATTTCTGTGTCATATCTGAAGGGAAAAGTCTTTATTCCTCAGAACCAGCTGAGGGCTTGTCAGCCTGAAAGAATTTACTGCCTATGAGAACAATTTCTACAAATTGTAATAGCTGGCCTAATAAAACCTTATCTCTTATATGCCTTGCCAAACACTGCAAGCAATGGTTACAGAGAGGTGTATGAGTGCATAGTATGTATGCAAAAGCCACACAAGCCTAAAAAGCCTGCAAAATGCTATTTTCTTTATAAAGTCCTGTGGATATTTGCAATGGGAGACGCTGATAAGAAAAATATCAGTTGGTATAAGTGCATCACTGTAATCAACTATGGCTTAATAATATGGTCATAACTGTTATCCAAATGTTGGATCTGGATGCAAACCAGGACACTCCACATTTCTTATTACACTACAAATTTCTCATCAGAAGCACCTACCTCCCAGACTAGACACTAGACTGGCATATCTGGGCCTGAGACACCGCCTCCTGTAAGTGGTGGCAGTCAATACTTGTTGCTTTGTTTTTTCTGTTGAATGCCCATCAGTCCTGCTCATCTTGTGTTTCCTCTGCTGACAAGTACCAGGAGTAATGCCTGCAAGAGGCACATCTCAGCTGGTTCAAAAGCTGGATTGAAATCAGTTATAAGCATTTCTGGAACTTAAAACAAGACCTTCCTCTGGATTTCTGAAGTCATAATGAATTGTCCTCCAAGAACACACTTTTTTAGGAGAAATCATGGAGTTTGAGTCAGTGACAGAAAGTAAACTTGACATCAGTGTGATACAACAGCACCAATATTTCTAGATGATTGATAAGAAAAGCACTTCCCCGAGGTGATTTTGGCAGGTGCTCATTAATTCAGTTCTCTGGCTGCCACTTTGATGCATAAACCTGCCAGGAAGAAGGGACCACAAGTGGCCACCTACTCCCTCCTCAGAAACAGGCTTAAGCTTAGACTTTGACCAGACTAAGTGTGCATGGCCTGCTTTTACATTCCCCCACTGTACAGGATTCTCTTACAGCCTCTTTGGTTTCATTTCTTACGTTCAACTTAAATCTTCTTTGCTGCCAATTTAGTCAATTTGTTCTCTTTTTGTAATAACTTTTTTAGTTATTCAAAGACTGCTACCTTGTCCCACATCTATCCTGCTTTTTCTGACCTGTATAAAAGCATATTCTTTTAATGCATTTGCAAGTCTTGTTGACAGATTATCTGATATTTTTACTGTTCTTTTTTGGGCTCTCTTCAACTGGGTTTTTTTAATGGACACATTATTCCAGGCAACAAGTTCTCAAGACAAACGGAAGAGAATAGGTCTCTCCTCTGTTTTCTGTATGACAAACTTACAGTACCAGTCCTATAATTACAATGTCCAATATGTAAATGCTGCTCTTCCTCACTGTTTTCCCAGTCTCTGTCCTAAGAAATGTCTTTCAGTTTAATCCTAGAATAAAACATAATCTTAACTTGTATCCAGCAGGCCTATTTTTAAGTCTGTTGGGAAACCCCAATTATGTCTTTGTTATGCTTACAGTCTTTGTGAAAATTACAGTAATTCTCGAAATGCCATGGGAGAATTCTGTGTTGTAGGATTTTAGGAAAAGCTCTTTCTGTTACCATTCTTTGACTTGTTTAACAAAAGACAAAGGTGATGGACTCTGTCATCAAGGGCAACAGATCCCATCCCATGACGAACATGTGTCTTGTAAAGTCAGTATTGGTGGTATAAAGTCAGTATTTTCTTCACAGAATCACAGAATGGATAAGGTTTTAAGGGACCACAGATGGTCACCTGTCCAATTTCCCTGCTCAAGCAGGGCCATCCTAGAGCACATGGCACAGGGCTGCATCCAGATGGTTCTTGAATATTCCTAGTGAGGGAGATTCCACAACCTCTCTGGGCTACCTCTTCCAGTGCAGGGTCACCTGCACTGTAAAGCTCTTTCTCATATTCAGGTGGAACTTCCTGCAAATCAGTTGCTGCCCATTGCCTCTTTTCCCATTGCTTGGCAGCACTGAGCAGAGCCTGGCTCCATCCTCCTGGCACCCTCCCTTCAGATGCTGATAGATATTGATGAGGTCCCCTTTCAGTTTTCTCTTCTTGAGGCTGACAAGGCCTCTTCTCATAATAGAGATGCTCATGTCCCTTCATCATCTCTGTAGCCCTCCCCTGGACCTGCTCCAGGAGCTCCAAGTCTCTTTTGTCCTGAGGTGCCCAGAACTGGACACAGCACTCCAGATGTGGCCTCAGTAGGGCTGAGCAGAGGGGCAGGATCCCCTCCCTTAACCAGTTGGCAAAGCTCTTCCTAAGGTACCTCAGGACTTCATTGGCCCCCTTGGCCACAAGGGCACTGCTGGCTCACAGGCAGCTTGTTGTCCGTCAGGACCCCCAGGTCCTTCTCCACAGAGCTGCTTCCCAACAGGTCAGATCCCAGCCTGGACTGGTGCTTGGGATTATTCCTCCCTTGGTTCAGGACACTGCATTTGCCCTTGTTGAACTACAGACTTCTTTTCTGCCCATCTCTAATACTTACTAAAATAAGTATTTAGTCAGTGATTAGGAAGCAGGAAGGGGATCTGCGTGCCATTCCGGCAAGAGCATTTTATGGCATGCTTCTGCCAAAGGGTGCAGAGACAAATCCGGGGAACATGGCTGCTCAGTCCAGGGGAAAGGTGGAATCAGGCAGCGGGAACCAATGGGAAAGCTTTGGAGGAGTGACCAGGCTGACAGACACCCGCGGAATCCAAACCGGGACAGGCCATCCCAAGGAGCAGTCCACCTCGGGGGGGGAACCCTCTGGCCACCCCATCACAATATAAGTCCCCGGGCCACCACAACTGCTCCTTTTTTGTATTAGACTAAGAGGCCTCCCCCAGGGATCCCAAAACCCAGCATCCCAAAAACTTAACATGTACAGAACTACAACAATTATCAGAATCACCCAAAGCTCAATGTCTCAACAACTCAAGTACATAATCAGAAACACCCCCAACCCAGTGTCCCAACAAGTCCTCAAATCTTTCAGATGATTTTCTTTCTGCATGCTGGATGATCTCATAAGCAGAGGTGAGGTTGAAGCAGCACAGTTCTTTCTGGGCTGTGGCAGAGTTCAAGCATTCACTGCAGGTGGTACCAGGAGCATTCAGAGGACAGTAGGGTGATAGGTGTTGGGTACTGGGCATCATGATGGTGAGTGTGGGCACAGGCTCTGGTAGTTGCTTCTGTTGGGATTCAAACAGAGTTAAAATTTTGCAATTTTCAAATGGAGGGGGGCCTTTCCCTTCTCCCCTCTCCTAAAGGTTTGGGGAAAGGGGAATGGCATAAGGGTTACAGGGATATGGGAACCCATGGCTAGGTTAAAGCCTAGCAGAGGGGTAGTAGTAGGGAATATTAACTGTTGGGGAATTAACAGAATGGGGTAGGATATGGGGAGACACCACAGGTGTCCAACTTATCTGTTCGCAGTCTCATTTGCAGTTCTGGCTCTCGGGACTGCGTGTGTCTGTTTCTGTTGCGGTCATCACTGCTGGCTTGCGTCGTCTTCGCTTCCAGGCGATAGATATTTCATCTTTTGACTGCACTTTGTTCTTCTTGATTGGTGTTATGTCTGCAGCAACGATGTTTGCTGGGCTGGTGCAGTTCTTCTCTGGCAGCTTCCAGGTGTCATCTGTGGCTTTTGGCTTTTTCACTTCAGTCTTTTGGTCCTTAAACTCAGTAGCAGAATCTGAAAAGTCACTGTTTTGCTCCTTTGGCTGCTGTTTTGCATCCTCTGGCCGTGCCTGCCAGCTGCTCAGGTTTACTGCTTCCCCTACAATGCTTTCGCAGCTTTCTGGGAACAGTCCTACAGCCTGGCTCCTGCAACCCCCCCTCTTTTTCTGCTGTTCTTGCAGCACAGGAGCAGGGGATGCGGGCAGGGCCGGGGCCAAGGTGAAAGGCAGCACTTGGGCGGGGTTTTCGCAGCCGGAGCAGGGCATCGGTAGCAGCTCGGTAGCCCCAGGGCATTTGTGACGCCGTGGCGGAGCCGGCAGAGGCCGGGCATGGCCCCGCAGTGCCGCAGCCGCGAGGAAGCGGCCGGGGCTGGCCGGCACATTCGGGACAGAGCGTCTCTCTAGGAGCTGGCTCCAGCTCGCTGCCACACCGGGGGGAGCTAAGTCCACGATGTTAAAAACAAGAGAGTACTGTCCTTTTAACTTTCGCACCACGTGGCTGGCCGGGGCAAGGCGCACCGAGCGCGGGGTCCGGTCTCGGGCCGGCTGCATGGCTGGCCTGGGCGAGCCCTCGCCTCGGCGAAGAGCCAGGCACGAACTGGCGGGGGGTCGCCGGCGGGCACAGCCACATCGGCGACGGGGGAGAAACGCTTTGCCGGGGCTTTCGGGAACGGCGGGGCGGGCGGCCCGTCGGGGCTGCCGCGGGGGAGGAGAGGTCTGCAGCCGATCAGAGGTTTTTTGTCTGGGCTGGCCACGCTGCGTGCTGCTTGGGACGGAGCGGGGACCGCGCGCGGTAACGGGAGCGGGAGCAGGAACAGGAGGGGGGGCGCGCGCGGGCGGCAAGCCCGGCACTGCGGCTGCGGGCGCCACGTGGTGTCCGCCATCTTGGATGAGGGAAGCGGAGCCGGCAAATTTAAAATTAAAAACTGCAGCTTGGATTGCCGTGTGGGCCATGCTGCCATCGCGATCTTGGAACAAATCTGGAGCAGCAAAAACCGGGGAAGTAGATACAGGAAAGGGGGTTGGGATAGAGCTGGAGATAGTTTGGCCTTCACTACCCCCGGCAGGGGACAAAGGAGACCAGGAGGCGGCAGGGAGACGGTAGCAACCCTGGGCACTTCGGCAGCTTCCATCTCCGGGTTTCCTTTGAATTAGGACAGAGGGAATAGGAACACAGAGGGAGGAAAGCGGCAGAGGGTTTTTTACACTGGGATTAACTTTTTTAAACCGTTTTACAAAATTATCAATGGCTTTTGCTAACTTATAAAGCAGATACCCTCTTCCAGACATAAACAACCATCTTACAAAGCGTTTTAAATATTCGATTAGCCATTGCTTGAATAACCATTGAATAAAATGTTTTAAACCCTCCCTGGTATAACGAAAATTCTCACAAACAAGGGCTCTCAAAACTGGGAAAAAAGCTTCCCGCAGGAGATGAGAAAATTCTGTTCCTATCTCCCTTCTCTTCCCAACCTCGAGGTAAAAGAAATTTAAAAGAAAAGGATACAAAGGTGACCCATATTACCTTTGGGGTCAAATAAAAGTCTCGAGGGTGGTCCACTGACTCAGACCAGTCTTCTCTTTCCGTAGAAGGTTGTTGGTCTTCCCCGCCGAGCCGCTGATAAAACTCAGAGGTTTCTTTGGGGGAATGGCTGCTAGAAAGGCGACTTTAATTCCAGCGAGGAAGCTCTGCTGGAGACGCTCTCCAGGGACGGCTCGAGGCCATCTCACGTTGGGGTGCCATTTAATACTTACTAAAATAAGTATTTAGTCAGTGATTAGGAAGCAGGAAGGGGATCTGCGTGCCATTCCGGCAAGAGCATTTTATTGCATGCTTCTGCCAAAGGGTGCAGAGACAAATCCGGGGAACATGGCTGCTCAGTCCAGGGGAAAGGTGGAATCAGGCAGCGGGAACCAATGGGAAAGCTTTGGAGGAGTGACCAGGCTGACAGACAGCCGGGAAATTCAAACCGGGACAGGCCATCCCAAGGAGCAGTCCACCTCGGGGGGGGAACCCTCTGGCCACCCCATCACAATATAAGTCCCCGGGCCACCACACATCTCTCCAACTTACTGAGTTTCTTCTTAAGGGCCACACAGCTCTTGACTGGTTTTATTTGCACTCTGACTACTGGTTCACCAAGAAAGACTTTCAGACAGCATTTACGCTGTTTCAGGCAGAGTATCAAGGGAGCAGTCCTGCTCAAGGTATTGGCTTGTGTTAAAGAGATAAAGATTAAGACAAAGAAACTATCCTGAGGCTGTTCTTGTGATACAACCTTTATAAAAAAAATTCCAACAATCTTACATTTCCTCAGAGATGAAGAGTAACTGAATGCAGGAAAAATACTCTTGGGAAGATGGATGTAACAGCACAAACTGTTACCTGTTTCTATCTTGACCCAGGTGTCAGAATTCTTCCCTAAACAGTTCCAGTGAAGAAACCAGCTTTCCACCATGTCTATCCAGTCTGATGCAAGGCTTACAGCTGAAGTAATTTAATTTCTTCCTAAGTGTGACCCCAGGATCTGGTTAGATGCCATTTTGCCTGATACAGACAAGCCTTTAGAAGTGCTTAATTTTCACTGCACAGACAGTGAAAGTTACTGTTTTATTGAAACTGTAATGAGGATGGAATTGTCTTTGAGAGGCTTTTGCTGAGTAGGAGCTATACATTCCCACTTTCCTTTTGCTCTGCAGCAAACTCATTACTGCGGCATTGGCCACGGAGCAAAGTGTAATCTCTTTTATCCTATTCTTTGTCCATTAAGACAAAGCCCCATCTCTTTGCCATTATTTCTTCTTTTTGGTCTATGTAATTAATACTGAGGTCCTTGCAATGTTGTGTTTCTCAGATCATATTGGAAATCAACTGCCAGAGCCACAATCCTGGGCAGAAACCCAAGTCCCACCATCCACCAGCAGGCCCAAAAGCAATGTTTATCACTACTTTCTGCTGTTCAGTCACTTGACTCTGGTTTCTTTCTCAAACAGTGCTCAGGCCCCTGCAACATGTATTGCTCTGGCTCTGACAAGCCCTACCTCATATGCCTTGAACTTGCTATTGACCCTAAAATTTCCAGCTCCATCTTTGTAGAGGGTCAGTTTTTTCTACTTAGCTGGTATGCCAAATACTTACCCTGTAGAACCTCTTCAAATCTGAACAAGCTTCAGATGGCCTTTGGTGCCAGAAAATTGCCTACCTGACAAAAATATTTGAGGAAGGAAAGAAGGAAGCCACAAGTAGGTGGAATGAAATCAGTGACTCTGAATATTCAAAATTATTTGGGGTACTTAGAACCCCACTTGGAAAATATAGGGTTACTTTATATTCCAAGTGTTAATAATTTATGATTTAATATGATTAGTAATTAGCTAAGTAAGAAAGTAAGTAATAAGTCATATTAACCTATAACAATCAGAAATGTGCTAGCCAGCATGTTCTAAAACACATGCAATTTCCCGACCCAAAGGAAGGTATGTAAGATCCATGCAAGGTAAATTTCATGTGAAAAGAAGGTCAGACTAGGCCAGAAGTTTACAACTTCAGAGAAACTCACTATTTCACACTGGCAAGAAAGCTGTTTTTCCAAGTTCCTTGCAAGCAATGCAAACAGAGTTAACTAAATATGTTTGATTAAAAAGCAAAGAAGTGGAGCATTCCTTTCCTAAGAGAGGTTTTAGAATTGGTGTGTCCATTGAAGGGAGTCGTTTCTCCCACATTTTTTAAGGTGTTAGAAACAAGGAAAGACAGTCAGATTTAAACTTAACTTGATAAAAGGGTTCAAGTACATAAATCAAACTTTTTGTGTGAAGCAAAAAGCTAAACTCCTTCATAAGGAGATATTGCTCAGTTTGGCACTGTAGGAGAAATTACACAAACCATTGCCCACAGAAAACATGACATAATGAATAAAATTTGTCTTGAATTATTTATTTTTAGTGCTTTATTTTATCTCCTCTATCTTGCATGGCTTGGAAATTGTTCTTGATGAGAGCTTTTTGAGCATCTGAGTCTCAAATTAAAACAACACATTAATGTCTTCTGTACATAGAGGTAGAAAGATTAGAGTGGAGTGCTTAGAAATGCACTAGATTCGACATTTTCCACTAATGGGACCACTAGTGTGCACCACTTTACTGCCTTAAAATATATCCATAAGATACAGTATTCTCGGTTGCATGATGACTGAATAAAATTTAATAGATGCAGAAGTGACAGAGCAGAACTAATCCTTTCCAAAGTACCAGCTCTATAATAAACTACATTTGTTTTGAAATCTGATTAAAAACATGCCTTGCAGCACTAGCGAGACCTTAGAAAGCAGGAAATGAAACATAGTGTGGGCCATAAATTTCAAATGGCCAGATCACCTGTAATTGAAGTGATTTTTTTTTTCTTATTGAGGAAGGTTTAGTTGTTGGGTTTTTTGTCTTTGTGTATCAGAACCTGTTATCCCTTTAATACCTTGCAAAAGCCAAGCCCTCCTGTCTATGGTAACAAAGAAGAAGCAATCTTCCTGAGTCTGTCTGTACTGGGCTTTAATATCAGAAAGGATGATGAGTAATCTTCAGTCCAAAATGCCACCACACCTTAACAAGTGATTGTGTCAGTGCAGCTTGCTTGTGTGCTCTCAGCCCATCCCAAGTGCCACACCAAGCTTAGCCCTTAGTGAAAGGGGATTTAAGAAACCTGTGCCATGATCTAAGAATCTACCTGTGAAGGGTTACCAGAGCTAATGATGGGTAAAGAGGATGACAAAAAACAAGGTAAATTCATTACTCATTTGAGCCCTTAGTCTCTCTACAGTGGTCCAGTCTACTGCCAATCTGGTGGGCTGGTTTACATTTACTCCATTTACACTCATTACAAGTGAGCTTCCTCAAAAAATAAGAGTCAAATGGTTGAGAGAAAGAAGCAGGCTTCTGTCTCTGAATCAGTATGTGGTGCTGAACAGAGGGTAAACCTTACCAGAGGTCAACTTCACCCATCCAGAGAGGGGAGGAGCAGGAATCACAAGCTTCAAAAGAGGGAGGCAAATTTTTATGATTGCAGGGCATCTTCCCTGGGATGGTAGGTGCTGTAAAGGAGCAAGCCCTCCTGCTTTTCCTTAGACTTTCATTGGACTTCTCTTTCTCTTCTAAGAAATCATAAAGCGTTTATTCTGAGGTCTCTTAGATGCATGATTTACAGGCTACTTACAGATCTTGTGTAAACCCTCTGCCTGCATAACCAACCATCCTACAGATAGGACTCACTCTGAGGTGTGGCTCCATTTTATACTCTCGTTGTAACCTTCTGCTTCCTAAATACCTTAGCTGAAAGAAAGAATCAATTAAAATGTCTTTTCCGCAGATGGAATTTCAAGTTCTTGAAGTAATGTACAATTTCACATATAAAAGATCTGCTTTTACTGAAAAATATTTCTTCCAAGAGAAAATAAATCAAAACAACAGGGGAAACAATTTCGGCATTCTGTAGTTCTGTTACAGAACATCAGCAACTTAGTTGTGTATTTGGACTGCAGTGATAACAAAGGACCTATTGAAGAAAACAATGACTAAAATGATAGAAGCACGTGTTTGGGCCTTTTATGAAGGAATAAGCTTTGAGATGGCCCCTATGGTCACCTTTCCATGTCTATTGTCAGAAAGATGCTCTCAGCCTGTCTTTTGACCTCTTCTGCAAGGTGCAGGGGGAAAACGAAGAAAATGCTTAAGGAAATATACCATATGGCCTATTTAGGCATAGTAGTGGGAGAGCTTAGCCTGAACTACATTCACAAGACTGTTTGCTGTATTCAAAATAAGTTTAGAGTTGGTTCTCTTTAACTATATCACAGTATGCAATACATGAGCACCAATTCAGCACAGGCTTTTTACTGAATTTGTCTCTATGGCTTTTCTTACCCTTACTAACTTTAGATAGTGTTTTCATCAAGATACTCAGTTTGATGTAGCTAAAACTTGTAGTATCACCCATAGATACTGATAAATATTTTGCAATCAAAGGTAAATATAAGTCTTGCATCACTTTTCCTATCTTCTTCCCCTTTATGAGATAGTTCTACAATGTAGTCTGATATGCAGAAAAGTACTGAAATAGAAGAGGAAATTTAGTGATTTAGTGTGACATATCTGGCAGGGAATCCAGAGGGCACATTATCTTTAAACCCATCCCTCCAAAATCCCATCTCCCACAGCATAAGAGGGCAAAGAAGAAATGTAGGATCCCGGGCCAGGTCTGTCTTACGCATCTCAGTTTCATGGTTTTAGGTTTTATGAACCTAGGAGCAAACAAACTCTTTAGAGACCTTCTAGTCATGTCTCACAGGCACTGAAATGCTTTATCAAATGCTTTATCTTCATGGTCTTTCCTTCTTACCTTGTCTAACTCTGTGGCAGCACTAGAGGACCATATGGGGGAACAGCCAATTTTTTACCTCAAAATCTTCATTATTAGATGAGGAAGTCTTCACTCCCTCTCTTTGTAGTAGAGAAGTAATCTGTCTCCTTACCCACCACTCTGTCAGACACTGCTTCTTTGTGCTTAATATTCTTTGAGTAGGATGTTCTAATTTCAGTTTTGGCAGGAGAAAAGGAGAGGAGATCCTGTCCATAAAAGCCACACACAATAGCTCTTACAAGGAAACCAGTCAGACTGCAAGATGCAATAATAATAATAAGTTTCCCTCAAAATACATCTGATTACATAACAGGTTGCTGTATTAAAAATTAAATAAGGCTTGAAATATACAGCAATTTGCAGGCACTAGGGAGCATGCCTAATAAACAGAGTGCATTAGGTGTTTCTGCTTTCTGAAATCCAATCTATAAATACTGTAACATCTTCCTATTTACTTCAGTGTAGGAGGACCAGACTTTGTGAACCTGCTTGTTAAAATCAGCACTCAGTTCAGTTTAAATGACATTTTTTTAGCTGTGCTTTGGTGTTAATATTGGTCTAATCAGCATCTGACAATTGCTGCTCGGGTTCCTGGGGACACTGTACCTTGTGCATTCTCTAAACACAGCATGAATGGGGAACTTGATCCTTCCAGGAACAGTAACAGGACCTGAGCAGGATTCTAACCTCTCCCAGGAGCCACACAGCAGTCCATGGGGCTCAATAGCATTACACGAGTTTGGCAGAGGTTATGCTAACACCTCTATTTACCCTCCAAGCACACTCAGTGCAAATCAGACATTTGTCAGAGCTATACGGAACTGCTTTCCAATGCAAGTTAGGGAGTCAAAGGCACTTCAGAAACATCCTACTTGGTATCACCACCACCATCTTATGGTTCCCAAACACACTTAAAAATCAGGCCCCTGCAGGCACAGCTCTCACTGAAAATCGTACACTGACTTTAGATGAGATATGAATTCACATGGATGCAATTCAGAGAAGGCCCTCTAAGATCATGTTTCATGGAATAATTATTCACTGGCAAGGTGGGAGGGGAAGAAGGAGTCAACAGACAAGCTCCCAACTTACTTTTAGGCCGAAGTTCCAGTCCCTCTCACCATAGCTGTTCAAGTATTTTACACAAAGAAAAGCCCTACCAAGGAAGACTGAGAGTCCCTTGGTTGGTGTCCAAGACACTTTCTGAAGATGTGGGTGCCCTATTCCTTCCAGGAGCAGAAGGCTTTGGCCCAAGGGTGGGCACAACCCATGAGGAGGCCATTGATTAAAAGGAGGCATTGCTGCAGGTGGTCTCCTGCAGGGGCCTCTGCCAGTGCTGATACCCCACAACAACAGCCTGAAGGAGGGTAAAATAGCCAGATGGTTTGCACTAGACAGGCACAGAGGATGGTCTGAGGATCAGAGAGGGACCAACATTCTCCCACCTAGCTACTCTAAGACTGGGTTAAAAATTTTTAGGGCACTGTCATGTTATTCCTGGGGTGTGCATCTACAACACTGCTCTTCTCCAACCATGCAGAAAGAAGTTGTCAGTCCACTATTTTTCAGGAGTACTTTGCCCTTTTATTTTTGTAAAGCTGCATGGGAAGTGGTAGTTATATGAATGTGTCTCAGAGAAATTAAATGAAACGACTGTGCATTGGGCTTGTGCAGTTTCCTTCCTGTCACATTCAAACCCATCAGCAGCCCAGTCCAAGCACACACTGGGCTAGGTTAGCGAGCTCATCAGGCATGCTATCCTCGCCTTCTGACTTCCTCTTGGAAATAAAAACGGTGGTCCTAATGAGAATTAATTAGGGTTGGGGGTGGAGAGGGGGATCCATCATGGTTTTGTTTGTGTTGTTTGTTTTCTGTAAACCCATGGAGGGAAAAAAAAAAATCATATTACTTCTCTATGCAATATAGTAAACGTAATAAAAAATGAACACATGGTAATTAGCTTCTCCATTAAGTATACCAAGCATAGACAATAGCAATCGTGCAGTGCTGATTACAGACATTATCCTTGCCTGGACTATTTTTTCCCACCATTCAATCAACACTGCTAAATAGAAACTTCAGTGTTCAATATTATAAGACACTAGCTGGCAGTTATACAAAGATGCTTTACACAATGTCATCTGGCTGCTTGCCTGATTCTCATATTACCTTCCTGTCTTGCCTTATACACTAATACGCATGGCTGATTAGAAGAAAAATGCAGAAGCTGCTTCCTTCTCATCTTGCTTTTTTCTCCAGCTTCATGCCTTGAGGGGAAAAAGGAATCACATTTGCTAATTTTGCCAGCAGTGCTTAACCTGGGAATGGAACAATTCTCTTTCAATTCCGCATTAGTTATAATTCATACACAAACACTGCCTTGCACCAGACTAATTAGGCAGTCTTTGATTCCACTCTGAGAGAAATGGTGATTACTGTTGTTGTACAGGAGTCCTCTAGTAGCCTTGGTAAAGAGGGTCTCAGAGTTCAAAATAAACATTTTCAAGGGCTCTACAGTATCCAGGGGTCAGATGTCTGGAAACAGAATTTCAGACTGAAAATCCCAGAAGCTCAAATGACTCTGGAAAATGTCGAGGAACTCCTTAATGACTGCTTTTGGGTGGATTTGCTGATATCAGTAGATCCCTTGGGGAGTCACAGTAGAGCTTACACCAGTTTCTCGAGGAAGATAAGCCTTCTTGAAGGAAAAATAATTTTCACACGTTGAAAAAATGTGGGGGTTTGTATTCCTGTTTACATATTTCTGTTTTACTCTTTGATTTCTTATGGTAAAGCTGTATCAAGGCAGATGTTGTAGAGCCAGGTTTCTCAGACAAACCTTCATTTTTCCCTGGCTATTTTAGCCAGGTTGACTTTGAAGTCTAGTCAGGTGCCCAGGATTTCCAGATGTCTAGCAGCCACATCAGAGCAAATTCTATGTATCTGAAAAACCTGGGCTTGCATATGGACACTCTTTATAGCAGAATAATCAGTGCCTAGGATGTCTCAGACACATGTTCAGGTGCAAGTCACCTTCACGGCAAACATATCACAAGTCAATAATTTCCTCAGTGAACCTTTCAGGAAAAGCAAGGGGAAAAATATGGGACCTTTACATTAAGAATAGGAATTTTTTGACACTCTTAATTGATATATCTCTGCACAGGTATAGATCAAAGTCTACAGGCTGAAATCTTCCCTTGGAACTTAGCAATAACTCTGGAATCAGGCTGGTTTGTGAGAATGTGGGTCCTGTAACAGATGACCCAAGCACACACAGGGCAGCTGGCCTTGTGTTAGACAGGATCTCTTCTCTGAGGATTGGTCACTAAGCACTGCAATCAGCCAGAAACTGAAAGGATGAAAAATAATTTTCCCAATTTATTCCATCACCGCAACAAATACACTTCAAAGTAGTCAAAGAATTTAACGATGGACCTTCAAATTAACATATGTATACAGAGGTATGCATATCTAAAATTTATATACAAATGTGTTAGTACACATTAAAATGTGTGGGTGCTGCATAGATTGGAGAAACTTTAGGCCACCTACAAACCTTTTCCTTTTCTAGCTTTGTGACTGTTATACATGAGCTTATGCCAATGACATGATATACAGGCAAAGTACAGGACTAGAAACTAAGCACCAGGGGACTGAAGAGTCCCCTTGAAATATCTATTATTTTTAAATATGAGCATATGGGTGTAGGATTTCTGTGACTAGAAGGTGAATCCTAGGACTGCCAGGCACTACAGCAGAGTTTCAGCTGCTTCTGTAGCCTGAACTCATTGGCACAGAAAAGTTGGGCTGGGGACACCTCTGCTCATCTGCAGTGGCAGCAGCTCACAATCCACAGGATTGTACATCTCTAAAGAATACTCAAAATATCAGGAAACCTCTTTCGCATATTTAAGACTTAAGCTAAGCAGGTCTGTTTTGCCAGAAACATGTTCCTTCAATAAGTTCCCCACCCATCAATGAGTACACAAAATGCAGTTTCACTGCTGGTGCTCTTCACACATTATGATTGGCTAAAAAGAAAAGGCAAAATACAAGTCAAGTGCTGCATTTGAAAGTATATTTTAAATTCTATCCAAATTATACACTCTCTTTTTTTTCAATCATACTTACACTTCAGAGGGTGATGCAAAACCCTACCTGGTCAACAGCATCTGGACTTGCTTCATTCCCACGAGCTGAGCAATAAGCAGGACCTCAAACACCCCACCTACCTCCTACTGTTAGAAGAGAAATAGTTCAGTTCTTATAGAAATTTTTAAGGGATGTCAATCTGCTGTGTCAGACACCAACTGCTGGTTTTTTTCTTAAGAAGACATTGAACATATGCGAGGGATGGAGAATTCATAAAAAATTAGGTTCACACTATGGTTATCAAATGTGTCTTTTTACTAATCTCCTATCACTTCCCCCAGCACCTCTGGCTCCTGCAAAGACTGTAGCACTGATCATGAGTTCAGTCTCGTCCTCCATACAGGTCATTTTCAGAATTCAGAGAGTAGATTTTAAATACAAGGCCACCTAAATATATGACCTCTTAACCCAGCATGTGAAAAGCTGTTATGTCACCTAAGAATGCTTCAGACCTCACACCCAGCCTTTGTCCCCCAAAGAAGATATGATCAAATACCCAGCTTTCGTATTTTCACATGAATGTATGAGTGTATTCCTGCAGAGGAAATACCTGGTGCTGTAGTGGTCTTCAATGCAGAAAAAAGAAATCTAGGCCTGGTGAAAAGCTAATCTGATGAAAACCTAAAGTGACTTTTTTTTTTTTAAGCAAAAATATAACAAACTATTAAGGAAATTGGTATATTATCCCTTTATGTGTGTCTTCAAATTGAAGCTTGATACTTTTTAACAAAAAACAAGTTACTGGTCTCAGAGAAGAGGTAATATTTTTTGATGCATTGAAATGATTGTCTCCAGAAAGGTTGGATTCTGCTTAATTCTGAAGAAAAATATATCTATTGCATGTGTAGAGCAGGAATGAATAAAACCACATGCTCACAGAGACCTGGTCCTTCAGCACGTGTCAGAACCATTTCCACAAGACACCTTGCACTGTGTTCCTCCTGGCTTCTCCACCACCACCACTGCTCTCATCTTCTTGCATGTACCCAGAAGGACAGGGAGTAAAACATCTCTCATACACCACCAACCCTTCCAAAAACACTTTAAATAAATGTGTTTTGAAGGACAGCTATCACATCCCTCAAGTTCCTTAGGCAGCTGAGCGCATGGCACCCTGTTCAGCATCAACTGTTGAATAAGCAGTTACTGTTCCTGCTATCTACAGGACTTACTGTAATTTGGGTGTCTTGTAGGTTCCTGCTTTGGTGCTTAGGGGTTAGTTCTTTCAACTTAAGTGGAAAAGAAAGAGAAAAAAAAAAAGAAAAGGAAATGCAAATTTATCCTAACTAGATCTTTTTGTTACCTCAAACAGTTCTTAATTGTGCTTTAGCCTGTGCAAATGGTTGCTTCTTTATATTAGCTAATACTTAGAGTGAATTTCTTCAAAAAGCATTTTACATGTGCATCAGCATTTATTTGGTAATGTATTTTGAATCTTCCAGCAGATTTCTCATGGTGAAATATCCTGTTCTTGTACATCTTACAGTAATCTTATTAAGTGATTTGCACCTCTGATTTCTTAAGTCAACGCATGGTGTAATATGACATCAAATTACATCTGACCTTCTCTGTTCCTTCAAAACCACACTTTATCAGAGATATGTGCATTTTACAGTAGATATCTTTTACTTTAAAATGTGGTCACAAGAAGCCAAAGGTTGCCAGAATTACCTATCTTATCTGCAGAGCAGCTGGTAAATGCATACCCAGATTGTTACAGTCATTTTTCTTGTCCCTATTTTCAAGCTAAAATAACATTATGGCTTATAAACTACAACCGAATAAGGCAATGAACTTAGATAATGCACAGGGGAGATGATAGAAAGCATATCATGGCACAAATTAACCACAGTCATTTAGGATCGATAATAAAATCTGGCATTTTGCCAGTTTGCCAGCTATTTAATAAAGGGTCATTTAAGCCATGATTTAGACGTTTGTTTGTTTGTTTTAAAGGAATAAAGAATGACTCTGAATTCTTGAGCTTAAATCATTAGAAGACACATCTTTTGTGTTAAAAGAGGTATTTTTGTGCTGAGCTGGCATGGGTACTTTGTCCTGACAGACTGTTTTCACACTGTAAAGCAGATTCTTTTGGGCAAAGTTTAGCACAAGGCTTTAATGTTTCGAGCCATAGACAAAAATGCGGTGAGGTAATGCCATGGGATAACACTGAAATATTAGTGAGGAGGAAAGCTGAGAGCTGGCAGCCTCAGTGCTTCAGGCTGGGGTTTTATGAGCATCTGGGCAGACTGAAGAGATGACCAATGCCAGCAGACAAAGCATCACCCTTTCTTTATCCTGCCACACAGTTCTCTCCCTCCTGGCACTGAATAAGAAAATGTGCACAAGGAACTGTTTTTACACCTGTCATTTAAATAATTTTTGTCTTGTGCTATCCCAGCTCTGAGCACAGATACCTGACCCTTCTTTGCCCTGGATCTAAACTTAGGTTACAGCAGTAAAGGAGCCATTCCCTAAGCAGGATGATCCAGAATGCACTCCAGTTTAGACACTTCATTTCCCTTTCCCAGCATGCTCTGAACATAGGCAATTGGTGGGAAAAGGGACATAAGGACAGTAATTCCAGCTCTGTGCCAAGCAGGAACTTACTCACAGAGAAATGGAGTAAACACAGCATTTATAATAGAAAGATGCAGTGCTACAGCTGGTAACAATAAAAGAGGCTTTACTGTATGAAAAGATCAAGTTTTACATCTGTATCATCTAAATCAGGTTGGTTTAAATGCTAATGCCTTCAGTTCTGCAACACATTTTCCCCTTAGTTTAATATTGCCTTGGTAGAGTGACCTTCAGCTTTTTTCACAAAACCCCTTTCTCTAGTAATTTGGTGAGAGAAAATTAAGAATAAAGCTTCTGTGTAGGAGGACTATTGGTATGAATAAGCTTTTTCAGAATGCAGTACTGAGTTTTTCCCAATTTGCATGAATTTCTCAGTGTATTTTGTATATAGGCCCAGAGCTTTGTGTGTATTTTAATTACATCTCAGGATATAAAGTGCTGGCTCTTGTTGTTAATGTTGTCAGGGCCATAAAGTTGATGGTAGGCAACAAAAGACTGAAGGAATTTACCACAGTTTTGTGTTTCTCTATTATATATATGACTCACTTGGTTCCTTGCTCTTTCATTAAAGGTCTTTTTTTACCAACAGGGCTGATAAATTTGATGGCCTGAAAACCTAAAAGAATGAAACAAATATGTTAAATTATTCATATGAGGAATGGCTTTTATTTTATTTAACAGCTTTCCCTCTCAGATAGCTTATTTCTAAGAATTTTTTTTGCATAATTGAAATAGTCCAAAGAAAGGAACAGTAAATTTCACAGTCACTTATATTTTGTTATTCCCTTTCTTATTCTTTTGCCAACTAACCTAGTCAGAATCTCACCACATTGATTTATTCTTATCTTTAATTTTCTGTATCAATGCCTTTGGGTTCAGGTGCTACATTTACCCTGCATAGCACCTAACACATCACCTAGTGAGTTTTGTCTTGTAATTTGAATCATAGACTTGTAGAATCATCAATTCATTTAGCTTGGAAAGGGCCTTTAAGATCATTAAGTCCAACCACTATCTCAGCGCTGCCAAGCCCTCCACTAAACCATGTCCCTTAGAGCTACATGTCTCCTAAATACCTCCAGGGATTCCACCACTTCTATGGAAAGCCTATTCTAATGCTTGACAACCACCCATGAAAAAAATATTCCTAATATAAATACATCCAATCTAAACCTTCCCTGGAGGAATTTGAGGACATTTCTCTTTGTCCTATCACTGGTTGCCTGGAGAAGAGACCAGTCCCCACATGGCTACAAACTGCTCTCAGGTAGCTGAAGAGAGTGATAAGAGCCCCCCAAACCTCCTTTTCTCCATTCCAAACAGCCCCTGCTCCCTCAGCTGCTTCTCATAAGACTTGTGCTCCAGACCCTTCACTAGCCTTGTTGGGCTTCTCTGGATTTGCTCCAGCACCTCAATGTCCTTCCTGAACTGAGGGGCCCAGAACTGAACACAGCACTCGAGATGTGGCCACACCAATGCTGAGTACAGGGGAACAATCACTGCCCTGGTCCTGCTGGACACACTATTTCTGCATGATGGTAAGTATGATCCTGAAAGGAATACATTTTCAGTGCTATCACCACTAGAAGCTGCCTGTGATGATTATTCTGCTCCTTGTTGCCAGCCTCTTAAACACCCTTTGACACCAGCTTAATTCAGGAGCAACTTTTGTTCATCTTCTGAACTCAAAACTGAGCAAATTGCAGTGAATATCATAACAAATATTGAAGCAGAACCTTAAATTTGATAAGGTTTCAGCCATCTTTCTAAGCTGAAGTGCAGTACTTTTGCTTATTGCTACTTTTATTAAGGAACAAATGTTCTTTGGCAATTATATCAATTTGATAGATTATTTTTTTTAGTTGTTGCATAATGTATTCATGAGTAACGATTTTCATTACCCTGGTCACAACTCTACTGAGACATTAACAGACATTTTTCCTTGAAGAGTACAATTTGGTAAGCAACCAACTGTTAATACATGAACTAGAGGAAATGCAGTTGAGAGAACAGAAGCTGCTGTATGGCTGGCAGCTATAGATGTACCTTTGAAAGTGAATTTGCAATTGGACTAGATAATCCATTCAGTTTTCTGTCGCCCCAGGCCCAGTATTTCATCCAAATCGTGGTTCCTTACTCAGCACTTGCAATAGAGCACGCGTGCATGTGGGATATCAGCAGAAATGTGCCAAGGAGCTCGCTCATCCAGAAGTGTCAAATGAAGGTTTGTGATGTTGGCCTTTAATATGGCAGGGAAGTAAAAAACATATCAGGATACCTGTCATGTAAATATTTGTGTGAAGCTGACTAATTATAGATTAACTGAGCACAGGAGCTGAATTGGACTATGACTTAGCCAAAAACAAAGTTGGCTGAAGGCCACTGATGTTATTATCCTTAGTCACCATTACCATTTAGTCACCATTTGTCTAGGTTTGAAAGACAGGTGTCAGACAGGAAAGGCAGGAGCCTCCCCTGAAGTGGAAAATGCAACCCCCTTCCCTCCGAATTATTATAGATTTGAAAATAAGGGGCTTTTCAGGCAAAGATATGAGGGATAGGAATAACAGTTCTTTACTAATAAATATATATGTATAACAACACAAACAAACAGCAATAGCTGTGGCAGTCACAGCAAACAGCAGCCCAAACCCAGTGCGGCCACACTCGGCCTCGGGCGCTTTCCCCTGGGTGCAGTTCCTCCGGGGCAGCTCCCGGTGAGCAGGGCGGGTGCGATGGTTCCCCCGCGGCTGCAGGGGGCGCTCCGCAGCGAGCTCGGGAGCACCGGGAATGGCGGCGCGGGGTCCCGGGCAGGGATGGATGAGAAAACCTCGCAAAACCCCTGGGCGTCTGGCTGGATCCTCAGGAACAGCAGGCTGGAACAGCAGGGGCGAGCGCAGATCTCGGGTGGCAGTGAGAGGTATCAAACTGCGGAGCTGCGGCAGGGAAACCCGGCAGGTCTCTCAGTCGGCAGAGCGTAGGAGCTCCGTTTCCAGACGGGACAAGGAGAAGAGCAGGCTTAGGAATCCCGGGGTTTGCCCACAGAAAGCAAAAACAGCCAAAGAAGCAGGAACCCGCAGTGTGACCGAGACGTCCACACCGAAGGCAGGCAGCTTCCAGACTAAACCTTGAGCACCCAGGCAGCCCCCCGGGTGTCCCAACCCCCAGGTGACAAAAGGGTGGCCAGTCCCACCCCGCCCCTGTGGCCAGGTCTTTTGTTTCTTTTAAGTATCCAGCGGTTTGTCCCCTAGCAACTAGTATGGGTAAAATTCTTTAAGAGAAAAAACAGGCTAAAATCCTAAACCCCAACACCATTACAGCCATAGGGAAAAATGACCTTGTGAGTGAGGAAGTAGTCAGGTACTGAGTCTGGGTTCAGTTCCCTGTTCTGCCACAGGAGCTGCATGTGACAGGATTAGATGATAATATCCTGGCTCAGTAGGGCAGGTGATTTTTCTAAAAGAAACAGGAAATAAACAGGTACTGAGTAGCAGCTCAGTGTAAGCAGGGCTGATTGTGTGTTAATGAGATCCTGAAATAGTTATTCAGTATATGCAAAGCCAGACCTGGCCCCAGATGAACCTGCATAAATGAAAAGCATTAACAGTGGTATTAAAAACAAGCCCTTCAGCTCTCTACATATTTCAGGTCTTCATTTGCAAATAAGACTAATATACTGCTTTGAATAATAATTATGTCTTCTGTTTTGTTGATGTGAACACTTTGGATGGAGTATCTTTTCTAGTTGTATGAACACCAGTAGCCCAGAAGTCCTGATTTTAGCTGGGAGATCCAAACACTGGCAAGGCAAGGCAAGGCAAGGCAAGGAGTGCAACCCACAGTGAAAGTACCTGAAATCTTGGGAGAAAGACCTTTCATCCAGAATTTTCAACCTGCCTTGCTAGAACTGGAAGCTTCAGATGATTCAGTTAATATTGGAGGAAACAGTACCTTGGGGGCACAACTCTTCTGTTCCCCCTGCACCTCAGTCCTTGACCACAAACTGTGAAATCTTCAATTGAATTCACAGAGTTTCTTCTGCCCACAGAAAAGTCTATATTGCTTAAAACTTTAACTTGAATCTGAATTCTAAACTTCAGGCCTTTTTTTTCTTTTTGGTCTTTTTGGGATTTTTAAAGGACAAAACAGACTCTCCTTTCCTTACAGGCAATATTCTAAAGCTTTGGGGTATTTATGACCATTCTTTTAATTTTATCTGGAAGGTATCAGAATTGTTAGCAAGCTTACAGAACTCTTGAATTCACATCTTATGATAAATAAATGTATATCGTCTGTAGACTAATGAAACATGCTCTCTACACTTTATCCATTAAAGTTTAAACAAACGCCCCTTGGCATGTTGCAAGCACTACTGCCTGCAGAATAATAACATTTCCTTTGATTAAAGCTTGGACATCTTACAGATCATTGATCTATAGGGAAAAAATGTGACAAGACGTTCAAGGAGGGAGTGGATATTGAATGGAACTTGGATTTTGCAAAACACTCATATTTTTCTTTTTTAATAAGGACAAATTTCCTGGTGAAAGATGGAAAACAAATCAATCAATTATTTTAAAGAAATGTTATTTCACTCACTGTGATGTGTGTCTTTATATAAATACAAGTTTGTTTAACTCACTAATTCTCCTGCTAAATTCAATATCCTTGCAAGAGGAACACAAGGTTTCTGTATTAACCAGTCATTTTATAACTCCAGAGACATTTCCCTTTTCACCTGATCATCTTTCTCTCCATCTTTCTCCATGTACATTTGGGTTGGCTGTCTCAGAAATGCTTCGTGGTTTTCTGAGGCACAGCCTTTGTTTGCCCAGAAGTCTTTTAAACTGACTCACAGGTGAGCACTCAGTAGGCCACAAGTGTTACACTGATCTACTGACAGCAACAGAAGGTGCTAATTTTTCATCTTTTTGAATAGATGCTCTTTATTCAGCTGCTGGAAGAGAGGTTGATGTTTCTTGCTGTTTCTACAAAAGGGTCCTCTTGAGAGTTCACGGCACTTTATTTCTTGGTTGAATTGCTTACAGCCCTTTTATACCTTTTTTGCAGCCGACTAACTTCTATGTATTTCAGTACTACATGCACAAGAATTCTCTAAAAATCATCTAGAGATTCATTACACTAAAACCCAGAAAGGATCATTAGATTGTCTAGTCTTTATATCACAGGCCAATTGCACATCACTTTTACACGGAGCCTAAAGACTTGTTTCTGAAAAAAGCATAACTTCTACGAAGGTATCAAATCTTGATGAACATCCTAAGCAATGGAAAATAATCCACCTCTCCTGAGAATTATCTGCTGTAATGGAAATCACTACTAAAAAACTGCACTGTGATTTTCAGATTAATTTGCCTACATTCTGCTTCCAGGCATTGACTCCAGAGAAGCCCTTTAGAAAATCTTTTCTTTTTTCATTAAGTTATTTATACACTGTCACCAAGCCTTGTGTCTGACAGACCAGCTGAGTTTGCTGGGTTTTTCTCTGTGAAGCATTTCCTCTGATTTTCTCATGTCTTTCTACCAGTCTCCAATGTCTCAATTTTTTTTTTTTTTTTTAATGAAGGTGCCAGAACAAAAGGTGCTATTTGGGCATAAATCCTATTCTACCTCATGGAAGTTAAAATAATATCCTCATTTCTCATCAGTGATCTCCACGGTATACTTCCCCAGATGGAAAGTCTTGGTATATTTTGAAAACAGTTTTGGAATCAGGACTTTTAACCCTTAAACCCATTGAAAAATCCCATTCAGTGACATTTCCCTCTGTGCATTAATTCCTTGAGGTCTATTATTTAGCCATTGTTTAAGTCTATTTCACGTATTCAATACTGATATTAAAAGAAGCAATTTCTTAATAATGGTAAAATGCAGTGCTCTCATAGTCTATCCATCTATCTTGATAAACCAAGTTTGAATTAAAAATAAAAAAAATAATTTTTTTGTTTTGATTCACATGACCTCTGCCATAAAATCATATTGTTTTATATTTGCATATTTTATCTTTTATTTCTTTTCAGATTTAAACTTTCATCAGATTTTCTGCCTTTCTACCTTCTTTTGATGACAGGATGGCAGGCTGGTCATTCTCTATGTATTCTATGGTATCCCTAGTTTGTTGGTTTTAGTATTATCATAAATTTAGTAGATTTAGTATTTTGTGTAGGTTTCTGTGATATATTTCTAGCCAGCTCTTTTGGAGAATTTTTAAAAATACTCTCATTTTTAATACATGCATCTTTAATAGACACTATGATCTTCCTAAGACACAAATGGATGGTGCAGTTATTCCCAGCACTACTGCCATGAAGTACCTCTTGCTCCTTCTTTCCAAATTCTCTGGAGCCTGTTTGCCTTTTATGGTCCAGAGAAGTGTCAAATGCTTTCTAGAACACCTGCCCATTTTGTCAAAATACTCTTCCCATGATTCTTTTTATTGCTGAACTTATTGGATAAATACACAGTTAGGTGTGTACTGCTGCAAGTACAGAATGCAAGGGTCTTATGTTTGTTGACTAAGTCTACTAACCGAAAATGTTTTTTATCAGACATTGACTTTCTTGATTTGGAAAAGAAAAATCACACACCGTGTAACTGGAAGTATAAACTCAGACTTGTATTTCCCACATCCCTCTGGGTGTTCTGTCCCTCAGTCAGCCGTCCTTGGACTCACACAAAGAGTCACAGGTATTGGGAGGGTATACACAAGTGTATGCGCTGCAGGTCCAGCTCTGCCAGATTTACTCCAGGTGGAACCATCTAGAATGCTGTTAGACAGAGAGCTGAGATGAGCCATAGAGGAAGAGACATGGAATTTTGGCTTGTTTTGCCTTGGCAAAAGAGAGTCTGAAATTAAATTTAATAATATGGTGTTTAATAAATATATCACGGGAGATGGGCCAGTATGTCTGAAGGAGAAAAGCTGGTTAAAGCAGCAATGTTGACACCAGAATAAATGTATCTATATTGGGTAGAAATGGATGTAGGCTCAGGTCCCTGATGTGATGTGGCAGACTGCAGTATCCTGGCCCCAGACCTCATCCTCAACAGTTCCTTCCAGTGCTGTGTCCCATGTTTTCATGGTTCTGCCTAAAAAACAGGCTTTTTGAGAGTTATGCCAGTCTACATCAATCTCAGTTGTCCTTGAAGAAATAGCCCCAGTTGCAAAGCACTTTTTGTCACTCTGTTTATTAAATGACATAAAATGCATTTGGGCAGAAGATAATTTCTGAGCAAAAATACCAAGAGCACACAGTAACCTGTCTGAGCACTTATGCAATGCAAATAAGGACTTCATTGCGGAGGGAATCAGGATTGCTTTTCATATTATTTCCTTTTGTTTGCTTGTGTTTTTTTCTTAAACTAAAAATATTTTTCCTCTCATTTGAATAATCATGATTACTGCAGTACCACCTGTGACAGCTGTAACTATTACTTAAAAACAAAATAAAGAGAAGGTAATAACAATGTCAAATGGCTACTGCAAGTATAAGGAAAAAGAAAAGAGAGTTCTTTTACACCAAATGTGTATGAACAAATGAGTAATTCTTGTTTCAATATGCATTTTAGAAGTGACCTTTCTTCTTCCAGAGTTGTACCTTTGCTCTTGTTGTCCCAGAAGGCAACACCAAAAACAGTAACAAAAAAAATCAAACTCTCTTACAAGCCAGCAGCAGGAAGCACTCAGGTTTGAGTCCTCTCTTGCTAAACTCCTGCTAAAGCAAGGTTAAATACTCTACTTATCAAAACGAAGAGACTATGCAACTGCTCTCTGTCAGCTGTAAAACAAAACTAGACTTTCAGAAGGTGTTTAGCATGGATAGGAAAAGGAAAGCAGAAACCTTGAGAAATCTCTACAAGCAGATTTTTAATTTTTGTAATATATATATCATTTTTAATCATTCATTGGCTAATTTTCTACTGTAGCTTTTGGTCTATACCTCACTTTGAAGCTGTTAGCTACAAGTATTAGAGTTCTGAGGACTTGATGAGAAACAAACCCCATGTTGTGAATAAGAAGAGCAGAGTCCTTAACATTGTAACCACTAAAAAAAATGGCTGTTATTTCTACTTTTCATAAAACACCATATTTCCAAGATGTGAATAACCTGACATGTCAAACATTTTAGTTTTTATGCCTCCCAAAGTCATTCACATCATTATGACTTTTAATTTACTGACAATGGACTTAATTAGATCAGAACATCAGCTAGAAAATTAAGCTACCACAAAATAAACATGCCCACACAATGGGAAGAACCCTGCCTGCAGAGTGCATCCAGCAGTACTTTGTTCTTGCATTCAGTCTCCAATCTGGCTTCACAGGCCCCTGTTACCAGTTGAAAAGTCTACGGAGCCCCACAAAAGCAAGTTGAATATTCACTATCTGTCCTGGGCACCAAAGATCTCTGGGATCTATAGATGGTGTTCTGTCAGGGGAACACAAAATGAACACTAGAAGCCTACCAAGCTACAGTGCAGCTCAGTAGTGGAGTGTTTACAAATTAATCCTACATACTCACATTTATTTTGGCCATTAAGACTTTTTCAGTCAGCTAAGTGATGGAGCTATTTGCAGATTTGAAGGCAAGAAGGTATTTCCCTGTTTATTTAGCTGTCAGCTACAATGTTGGTGAGGCATGGGGGTATAGCACAAAGGCTGTACCTTCCAGGTGACTTCAAGCTGTAACACATAATTCAGGGCATCTAATCTTTTGAAAGACCTCAAATGGGGGTCATCTGCTAAAGACCTGTCTAAGGTTTCAATACATAAACAAAACACAACCCAGCACACACTATTTCTTCCCTGCAGAAAGGCTGACAAAAAATGAACAATAGGTAATGTATATCATTCATGTTGCTTAATATGAAGGTAAGTCTGCTGGGCACTGAGCAGTCTTCTGAACAGAGACACTGAAAATTTCAGTAGAAAATCAGAGAAGCAAAATATCTTAGTGCTCACGGAGCAGCAGAATCTTGGGGTTAAGCTTTCCACTGTGTGTGTGGAACTGCCAGATTTACATTGGGTACCTGCATACAGTGAGGCCCTGTGCTGTGTAGAGGCAGTCTGAGAATGGCATGAGATCTAACAACAATGTGGAGTTAAAATATACCACTACTGTCAAAGGATTCTAGCTTCCTTATAACTTCCAACTTGTCCAATACTCACAATTTTTGCTTTCATCTTCTCCTGAGACAATGTATGCTGGCACCCAGTGCTCAGTCATTCCTCTCTCAATAGGGAGTATAATTATCAGACTTTTCCTTGCCAATATATTGGGTTATCTTCATGTTTTAGAAAGTTGTTCTCCTGTTCAAACATAAATGGGGGGAATATTGAACACTGTAACACAAGACACAAAAGTTGCTAATATATTTTCCATTTTCACCCATTCTCCCTGTCTTCCTAAATCTTACATTCAGCAACTTGCAGGTAGCAGAATTTAATTACTGAAACACATCAATCACCAGTTTAAGGTCCATTGTGAAAAGCAAATTAGATTTCCTTGTGTAATACAAAGGCCTTTCCTTTGTTTTGCAATAGAAATGACATAGCACAGGCATGAAAAGCACAGATAGGAAAAAGACAAAAGGGAGGAATTGCACTGTGAACATAATGGACATATTTATATTGATGGACACAAGAACACCCCTGGAATAGGAACTGCATTGGTCTGATATATAAGGGTGCTTATTAGTACATAGATCAATAGGAGTTAAATGCAGTCTAGCAACTGCATTGTTAAAAAAAAAAAAAGGAAAATAGAGGTAAAGAACCATAGACTCATAGAATCATTTAGGGTAGAAAAAAGACCTTTAACATCATCAAGTCCAACCACTAGTCTAGCACTTCCAAGTCCACCAGACTCGAAGAATCCTCCCTTTGCTAGATTATTGCTTCTCAATGAACATGAGAATAGCCAAACTGGTGAGAGCCAAGGCTGACGGAAGACAGGATTTGAGGTTACAGCTGCCCTAAGGGGCTTGACCAGGAAGAACTAAGCAAATTGCAAGACTTGACCACAGCCCTCAATTACACTTTCCCAGTCTCCACCTATTTTCAGCCCAGGGATTTCCTGGGCTAAGCCTGGCTACCGCATATTGTATATTCCCCAATGTATTTCTCTTCCATTAAACCGTCCAGTCTCTCTTAGTTCCCCCCTAAACCTTTAGTATTCACTGCATCCCTTGGCAGGCAGCATCACTGACATATCACCTACTGCATGAAGAACAACCTACTTCTGCTTGGTTTTGAAGCTTGTCCCCACTATCTTACTTTGATGATCCTTAGTACTTATAGTGGAAGAGACAGTGAACCATCAACTCCCATCCATCCTCTCCACCTCATTCCTGATTTTATAGCCTTCTAGTATGTCCCCTGTAATTTGTCTCTTTTCCAGAAAGAAGAATCTTAGCTTACTTAGCTATTCCTTGCACAGCACACGTCCCATATATTGATAGCCCTTGACAATCAAGGACAATTGAACCTTTTTCCAGTTCTACCTATATTCTTTCTGAGATGAAAAGAACAGAACAGTATAAAGGCACAGACATGCCATGCATTTATATAAAGGCATAATGAACCCTCTTTTGTTCTCTATTGCTTTACCAATAGTTCCTAACATTTGCAGTTTTGTTGTTGTTGCTGCTGTTGTTGTTGTTGTTCAGTGATGAGCACTGGGCTGTCGTTTTCATGGAATTATCAATTGTTTCCCCAAAGTCTCTCTCAAAACTGGGAAAGGTTAGGTCACAACCCCTCATTTTACAAATGAAATTTGGGTAATGGCTTTCCTACATGCATCACTTTACTTTGACATGCATTTAATTTCACCGTCTATCCTGGTTGTGCAAAGACACATTTTCATTCCAAGCTGTCTTTTCAGTTAATTTTCCATTCTTAGCAATGCTTCAATAGCTGCCAGGAGCACAATGCACCAGAGCCTGCACACAGAAGCTGGTGTCTCCCATCCTCCATTCAACAGGACACATCCAAATTGAGGCATCTTACTGAAACATTAGTGTGAGCAAAGATGAGACATGGAATCCCAGGAAAAAAAAATTAGACAGGGAAATACAAGAATGAAGCTGAAAGCACTTTCTGTCTGTCAGTAATTAATAATGCACCTGGTTTTGGGAATCTAAGTTGTAACTTGTTCAGTTGTTTTAGAAAGAAGGTGAAATTCAGCATCTGTGTGTGCATGTGGAAGTCTTGTCTAAAGTCTGGAAATCAAAAAAGAGGGGAAAAAAATTTAAAGGCTTACAGCAAAGTTTCCTCTGGACATATCTAGCCCATGCCACTGTTTTCCTTGTAAAACTTGATAGTGCCTTTTATTGAGATTAGAGGAAGTGTTTATTACACAATTCCAAATTGATTTTTTTTTTCAGCCACAATAAAGAAAGCCTAGAAGATTGGTAAGGAATACACAGAACCGAGAACTTGAACTTGTTTAGTCAGACTTAAGTGAACAGACATTGTCATATACAATTTTATAAGTTTGTGCAAATTCACAGAAATTTGGATCACACAGACTTATCCTATCACCCAAATTCTGTTTGAAAGCATGATCTGGTTTCTGGTCCTAATTTTGTTGTTGTATGCAAGGATGTTATCACTTACATATTGTTTTTTGGTTTTTTTGCTCATAAACATTAAATGTCCCATCCAAAAGGCCTGGGAAGAGTATGCTGGAGGTTTATTTCCCACTATTGTAGGCATACTTATTTTCCCTACATTTTGGCTCAGGATAAATTACTTCCACTCTAAAATTCCACCAGACAGCTTTGTGGCAGAGTTTAAATGTGACAGCTCAGGCAAAGAGAAACACTTTGCAACAACTGTTGCAAAACAATTTTTTTTACCCAGCATGGCTGTTTTAGCCAAATTCCACTGGGCCTGTCTATACACCTCCCTCCCTCTGTCCCATCCCCCACATACTTCAGAGGGTCACTTAACATTTCGTTTGTCTTGAGTTATGGTAGTGGCACTGCCTGCTGTTATAGTTACAGCATTTCATCTTTTTTTGCAGCTTTGCCGAACCCTCTCTTACATTAACACAAGTAGCAACATTTGCAACGTGCTTAGGGATGCATCTGCTTAGCACAGTAGACATGCAGGATCATTACCACCACTAATAATTAACATTCTGATTCCTCCCAGAAATACCTGTATTTATTTTGTCTAGAGCCCATCTTCAGAAAATAAGATGCCACAATTTGTTATGATACAAGCATGCATTGTGTTCTTAGGTCAGGTGAAAAGTGATGGAGTGTGGGAAGTCATCCCAGGAGCTTCCTGCATGCAAATGGTGGAGGGGCTCTGGGGCTGGCAGGCAGGGCTTTGCCAGCTGTAGCCCATCCCAGTGCCACAGCAGGGACAAGGCAGCTGGGGAGTGGCCATGGGAAACCCCAGCCCAGGAATCAGGCATGTCCCTGGGGCAGGGTTGAGGGCTGGATGGGATATTGGTTGGGGGCCAGTTGAACTGAAATGTGGTCCTAGCCACGAGCAGGGTTGGAAACCCCCCAGGATGGGCTGGCAGGAACAGTCCATCACATTAGTGCCCTCAGACCATGGCAGTGTGCCCTTGGGTGAACTCCAGCAACATTCATCGTTCACTGTCTTCATCCTTCATCCCCCCCACCTCTTTTAAAACTCTTGGGAAGTGTTACCAACAGGTTGCAGCATATTAATATACCTCCTGGGGTTTTGGTAGGCCAAGCTTTAACTGGTGCATGACTGAGTGTTTCAGAGTCCTGGCTGCATGTTCTGATATTAACTGTGTTTGTCATGCTACGTAAGGGCCATGATCAGCAACTGGCCTCAGGCAAAGGGAAAGTAATCAGTCTTTTGGAGAACTTTTCCAGTGGCTGCCAAGAATTTTCTGCATGAGGAAGCCTATTAACGAGCATCATGTGAGAGAGTGTTTATAGAAAGTCAGAAAATGCTGACCCAGGATGAGAAAAATGTCTCCTCTGCGTAGTTTCACAGCTGAATAATTCTCTGAAATTTCATTGAAGGGATTTATAGTTAAGAGTTACAAAATAACTACAAAAATGCTTTTAAAAACGTGTTTGTATCAACAACAGCCTGGTCCTGTATGGTAATATTTGATCAGAGATTATGTTGCAAGGAACAAAAGAATGTTGCTGAGGTGTAATACCTGTGCAAAGTAGGGTCTCAAAGGTCAGGTGGAGCATCTGACCCCCAAAGCTCCTTACTCACTGCCTCACCTTGTGACTGAGCCAGCACGACAAGCCTGCAAAGGCCTTGTGCACAAGTTAACTTGATGAGTTCCTAAAGGAAACTCAAAACCTCCAGTCATGTAATGAAAATAAACTACACCATTATGAATGGAAGATATTATTTATTACGCAGAAGGAAAAGGTCATTTCAAAGTTCCTTTCCAGCAGCTTTGTCAGAGAAGCAAATATTCATATAAACTACGTCTTTTAATTCTGCTGCAATTTTGCTTTTTTAGGCTATAAATCAATGTTCAGAGCTGAAACAAGGGATGGAAGGATTTAGCCTGAGAAAGTAATTTCTCTGACAAAAATATGTATCAGAGAATTTTTCTCAAACCAAATAGTCACTCATGACATCAGTTCAGCTATTTTCTTGTTCTTGCCTCTAGACTTTCAAATGACTAAAGCATAGCAGCCTCTCAGGTGATTGCGAGCTGGCTGCCCTAAGCCTGTCACCAGGGATTTAAAAAACCTGTGGTGGAGCAGTGACGATGATCTGTCATATCATATTGAAGCACTTCTGTCACCTGTATGATTCCTCTCTTGACACTGAGTGGGGGCAGGCACAGGCTTCCTGCCCCATCTGCTGCTATTTGTGTACAACTGCTGAGAATTTTTATTAGCTTTATTTAAACCCAAAATGAAGAAAAAAACAAAAGGAGGAACCAAACCTGTTGTGACAGAAGAGATTAGTCCAACTTGTTGCCACATGACATGCTTGAAGTTAATATTCAGCATTTCTGCTTTGAAATAGTGACATTTCCATTAAAAAAGCTAGTAATCAAATCACCCTGAACCAAACCGTCTGCCTTTGTAACTGAGATTCTATCTACAATGGCATTTAACATAAACTGTAAACACAGAAAATGAATTTTTCTTTTATGTATTACCTTGTGCTCTAAGCAGATAAATTTCAAAAGGTTGTATGTTTTATCTCTCTTTCAAACTTCTCCACCTTGTGCCTGTCTGTGCCTATGGAGACTGATGCACATATCCTTGGGTACGTGCTCTATGTACCCATAGAGAGGTGATATTATAAAAGAAGTTTCAGAGCAATTTAATCTGCATTCTTTACCAAGGCAGGTGAGCTCTGCCAACTAGTTGTGCCTGCATGACCACCTAACATACCCAGTTTTCATTCTGAAAAATCAGAAAAAAAAAAAAATGCCTGACAAATGTTCCTGCTTTTCTCAAAAAGGATGTATCTGAAATTTTATCCAAAAATTATACTGGACTGCATTCTGCTTGGGTTTTGTTCTTTGATTTAGGTAAAAAGAGATACCAAATTCAATCTTTTATGGCAAGAGGAACTAAGTAAAAAAACTGCACAGAACTGTGCTTTCATGACCTTCCTTATGCATGTACTGATGGGAAACAGTATAAAGTATTTATGCCCCACACTGGCCATGCAGACAGTGAGTACTGTTTTGGTGGGCAAGCAGGCACACACTGCCCTGCTCCTCCCAGAGCTGTGAGAGCAGAGATGACAGTCAATGGCTCATGGGAACACATCCCCAGAGGAAGATTCCTTTACCACCCCCTGAAGAAAGGTGTCCACCAAGCAATAGGCTGCATTCCCTGCTCTGCTTGCCAGGGTAAGCACACCGCAGGGTTGTTCTTCTTAGAGAGTCAGGCAAAGCTGAGCTCAGAGTTACAGTGATGACTGTGGATTGACCCATCTGGATCTCAAATATCTCCAATGGAGACTGCACAGCTTCTCTAGGCAAACTCTCTGTCCCACTGCTTGCTTATATGCATGGTGAAAAAGGGTCTAAAGCACAGAGGCTTGTGGCTATGGCTTCCCCTCAGAAGCACTTACGTAAATGTTGCCAGAAGCTGAGCTCCCCTTTCCATCCAGTGTCTTCAAAAGTCACATTCTAACCAACCCGTTTGGCATGCTCTGGACTGAGCTCCCAGCCCTGTGACCCCTGTGTGGCAGCTTTTGGGGATCTGTGGCCAACAGCTGGGCTGTGACAGAAGCTCTGCACACCCTGTAGAGTTTGCTACCTGAATCCCAAATATGTCCATTCAGAAGACAAAACTTTCTGTGTCTTCTCCTGCTGTCACTTTTTCTTTCTTGCTACTGGGATGGCAAAAGAGGACAGGGTCAGTGGTCATCATATCTGAAAAAATCTCTGTGATTTTGGTGCCGAAGCAGTTAAATGAGGCCAAGATCCTTCCCAGGTGAAGCTTGGCTGGTTAGAGCATGGTGCCAACAGTGCCAAGGTCGTGGGTTAGATCCCACTATGGGCCATTCACTCCAGAGTTGGATTCAATGGTCCTTGTGGGTCCCTTCCAACTCAGAATATTCTATGATTCTGTGAGCCTTGACCAAATTCTGAGCAGCTAATGAGGTTTCAAGGGTGTTAAAGTTCTGCTAAAGAAGCACAGCAAGCACAGAGGTGATATTTAAGGACAGATGCTATGAGGATGATGGCAACTTGGAGGCTACAAGGCTCAGTGCAGTAGGTGTATTTTCTCTGCTTTGGAACAAAAGCTGAGCACTGTAAAAGAGACTTCCCACAACTATTTGTCACAATCTTGGCAAGACACAACTGAAGGAGATGCACAATAATCTGACTGACCTTTTGCAGCTAAGACAACACAAATGCATGCAATGCAATTACCTTGTGTTATAGTGATGAAAAAAATTCCTTTCAGCTCTGGATCCAGACTAAAAGTGTTCCAGTCCTTTATTTTTTTCCCAGTAATGATGTCTGAGGAAAGCTCTGAGTCATCCAGACAGGAAAGAGATTAATAATATTCTCCTTGAACTCTAGAAAAAGATGAGAGCTTTCCAACATCAGGTTGGGAAGAAAAGGTCTATTTACTTCCTATAAAAGCAGGGTGGTATTTTGCAAGAAAAATTTGAATGCTGGGTACAGAAGCCATCCCCAACCTACCTCACTTCTCAGCTATTGCACAGCTATATCTTCCAGAGCAACTGGTTTCAGTCATTGTCAGAATATCAGAATAGTAAATCCTCAGCTTGATTCAGTGTGTCATCTCTTACATTTGAGACACACTGCAGGGCAGGCAGATCCATATGAATGTTGGTAACAGCAATCTTTTTCTCTGTACACACTCTGTCACAAGGGCTTGAAAGAGAACCACACAGCAGAACACTGATGGGCCTGTTGGCCAACATGAGAGCAATTCTGCAGGCAGCTTCACTGAATACCTCTCCTACTGATCAAGAGCGCTGCTCAGGCACACATTGTGCAGCATGTATGTGTTTGAGATGAGTGTTTGCATAGGCCTTTTTGCTATTTAGTTTCCTTCTGATTTTAGAATTAAGGAAAAAGTCAGAAAAGGTGGATTGATATAATAGCTAGAGCACAGAGCAAACCAAGTTTGCCCAAGGTCAGTTCCCACAACCTGACTGGCTTCCAGTGAATGCCAGACAGTTACCAATGAAACAGTTGAATGGGTTCTACTTTTTAAAGGATTGAAGACAGGATTTTGAGCATAGAGATATCAATTTGCCAGTGGGAACAACCCTTGCAGCATCCCAGATTGAATGGAGCTCTCGTACATGTGCAGAAGATATGAAAATGTGCAGCAAGCATTTTCTGAAAGGCTTGGATTTCCAATTGCAGAAGTAGCAAATATGAGGATAATGCAGGTCCAACAGACTATTGACCTAAAAGTCTGAGATGTTTGTGCTATTCCAAAGGAAAAGAAAAGCAAAGAAGGCTTTCCCCATTAGAATTTCTAGACTACTTCTGTAATTCATGCCCAACTGAATGCCAAAAGAGAAATGCCAAATGGTCCCATAGTTCTCATGATTCTCTTCATTTTAGGATCGAAAATCAAACTTGACCTGTAGAAGAGAGTCTAATGAGCCTCCCATGGTGAAAGGGATACCCAGCATTGGGGCTGAGCCTGAGCTTTGTGGCTATGGTACTCCTTTCACATCCAAAGAAAAGGAAGGATTGTAGCAAAAAGAGAGGTTACCAGAAAACCTGCATCTGGAAGCTCTCACTCTCTTAATCAGCCCAATCCCTGCAGGATCAGGGAGAACAGTCAAATAGTCTTCAGCACATGCACAAAGCCTGGTCTGGGTCTGTCTGTGTAATTCCTGCCCATTAGCACTCACAAGCCCCACTGAGGTATGGTCTGTCTCATTTGGGTAAGTGCTAACTGCTGCCCTTGGTCACATCATCTGTTACTCCAATGCGCACTGCAATCTCAAGCTTAATTTGAGATATTTAGGGGTGGCTGCAATCCATATATGACTCACTGATAATATGAAAGCATCAGTCTACCCTGTGTGGTCTGTGGGTTAAACTGATCCAATCCAAATTACATTTAAACAGATTCAAATGCACAGCTCTTGGCTCCAGAACGAATGAATAACATTGAAATAGTGCCTACCATAAAGGAACTGCTCTTGCCAGATTTTTTAAAAAGGCCATGCTTGATGCTGGTTTTACCTCAAATGTCACACCAAGAAGCATCTAAAGGGAATTCAATTTTAAAAAATGCTCTGAGTTTTGAATGTATTGAAATACAGTGCACTTACACCACCTCAGTCCAGAAACAAGTAATGGCCTGAATGGTTCTGCACCATCCTGAAGAATTTGAAATCTTCATTAATTCAGCCAGTCAGGCAAGGAGCATTTTAGACTATCCAGTTAGAAATGCCTCCAAGAGAGGCTGTGCTGGGGTCTGCATGGCCAGAACAGCAGTAAGCTGGAGATTCAGCATGACCAGTGACAGCAGTGCTAGAGCAAAGAGGAAAAATTACACCCCTATTCCACCCCAACTTTTCCTTGCTGATAGAGACCAAGTCATTATATTTTCCATACTAAGAGTTATTACTCTGCATATGGACAGACAAGCTATGCACAGTCAAAAATTGACAACTCTATTCATTTTGTCTTTGTCTTTATAAACCCTTTATCCTTTTTCTTACTCTGAAAAACAATTAAATAGGATTTAGCCCTTGGCAGACATAGAACAAAGCCATTTCCAAATCATAGGAAGGCTGCAAAACTTTTCTACAGGCTCTGTAGAGCAAAAGTAGAAGATCAAGGGGGTGGAAAAGGTTTACACACTCCTGAACACTGGGCATAATTAAACTGAATGAAGAAAATTCCTAGAAGAGTCAATACACTCTCCCTGAACCGTCAAATATTTTGGTTCACTTAAGCTGTGTGCTTATGTTACTATTATTTCCTAAGTTCACCTTGATAAAAGCTAACTGACTCTGTCTTGATGCAATGAGAAACAATTGAGCAGGAAAAAGTGAAAGAGAATGAACAATGACCTTTCCTTCTGCAGAGCCCATTGCTGAGAGAGGCAGGAAGAGATCTATCTGGTAATGTTTATCTGACTAAGGCAATTTACTGGATGATAGCTTTCCCCATAAGATCTAAGGACAAAAATGGCATAATATCAACTCACAAGAGACACACTAATATGAGCCCTAAAATGAAGCCCTCTGTGCTGAACCAACTGTATATTTCACATGTAAGCCATGCCATTGAGATGTTTAATGTTCCTCCGGAGAGCAATAGACCAGTGACAAGAAAAATAAACAAGAGCTAAAGATGAAGATGTCCTTGAACCAAAAGTGCTTCACTTTAGGAAACCCAGTAAAGTGAGCAAGAAACTGTGAAGCATAGTTGCATTAAAATAGGCAATAATTTTTGTCTTCAGTGGGATGACTTGGGTATTTTATACCGTAGGTCTCCATGCAATTATGAAGACAATCATTTTAGCTCAGTCTGTCCTACTGAAAGGTAGAACTCCATCTCCTGATGAGAAAAAATAATTTTGGTGGGAGTGGAGGTTTAACCTGTGACTTTCTGTATGTGTTCAGGTGTCCTCACCACTGGGCTACAGTGCCCCTTTCTCCTTTCCCCTTCATGCATGTGTTCCCTGACATTTCAGTATGTCAATACAAGTGTTGCTGAATCTGAATTTTCCCTTTAGAACATCTGATTTTTAACCAAAAATTGCTTTGTGAGAAAAGCCCCTGCAAGCACCACATGAAATGTACTAACAATCAGGTTAATCTAATAAATACCTTTATTCTCATGCAGTTCATGGCCACAATATCCCAAGCTAAACAATCTAAAAATACATCCAAAGGTTTGTTGACTTTGTTTTCAAATCGCTGCCTAAATGCATCAAGCCACTGGATCTGGAGTAAATACAATTAAGTGAGCAGAGGTGCAAGGGTATGGATGGTTTCATAAAGCATGTGCACAAATAAACACATATAATGGCATCTAACCTCTCATTGGGGTGAAATAGGAAACACAAAATGTCCAGAGGCATAAAATGATACAGTTTATATAACAGCAAATTCTTCAGTGAAACTAGTTTCTTTGAAGTTGCAGAGTGAAAATGCATTTCTAAATATTAAAAATTATCTAGGTAAGTATTTTTTTTTCTCTAAATTTTGAGATTTCCGTAAGTATTTCAGCATATCTGATCCAAATTTGTTACAGCTTCCCATTCTGTGAGGGAAAATGTATTTCCATTTGTCCTCTATACTTAAACAGAAGTCAAAGTGTCAAGAGTAGCTTGAGTGGTAGAAAATTCAATTTTTTTTCCTGTTCTGATTTTAAACTTGGAGCTTGTGGCTATTCTTAAAATTAAGATATTGATCATTATTTCCAATCATTCATGCTACAGCCCTTATTTTCATGCCAAGGTCTTTTTTTAAGTGTGTCAAAAAGTAATCTGCACTATTACTTTCAATTACAGTTTAATAATTTATGAAATTACTTAGTATCATACCTGCAATATGTCAGACAGGCTTCATTACATTGCAATGAGGTCTGATTTAACACAGTCATTATTGTTGCTGTTAAGGGTTTGTGGGGGAAAGATTCCTGCAACTGTATTAATTTTAGCCATTTTAGACTAAAATAAGCAGCTACAGATAAATGACAATATACAGTGAGGTACTTAAGCGTACCTAAGACTATGCCATCTTCTAATTGCAAATACTTGCCTCTTGGAACAGCTCCATGTTTTGCACTCAGTTAGGGAAATATTCTCCTAATTTTTTACAGCAAATTGTTTAACAAGCAAGATGAGCTGTGAAAACTCATGAGAAAGGTAAAGACTTGCACAACATTCCCTGGCAGCCAGGATGTGGGCAGCTTAACTAGCACAAAAACTCCTTGGAAGTGTTGATAAGGACATCATCTTCATACAAAGCATGCTCAGGTCTAGCCCTGGCCTTGGGCTGGCCCCCGTGTTGTGGTTACACTGAATGTGAGTTTATACCCCTGATGTATGAGACTATCAGTGGTACAAGGCGAAGCAGTGTGCCAAGTAACAAGGGAAAAATTATTCAGCTCAATTAAACTTTGAACAAGACAGCATTTGGAAAGCAAGCACATAAGACTTTTTCATTGGCATTAGTTCTCAAACTTACCTTTAGGTGGCCATTACTGAGAGTTTGCCAACTTTGAGATCAGGGGTTATTCCAGATTTTAAAATGAAATCAATAAAACAGATGTCTGGGTTTCTCAGGGCATGTCCTGTTTTGTAATGAAGCATGAAATCCTGCAAACATGTAGTTCAACCTAAACATCATGTAATGTTTATAAATTTGCATTTGGTTTTCTGCTAATATGAAAAGCTACTTTTCCAGGTCTCAGTCTCCCCACAAAAATCAATCTAATTTTCTTGATCATGTGTATAATGCCAGGCCAGGGAAAGGACCACTTTCTTTTCTGCAGGTATTCTGGGCAGAGATAAAGTAGCAGAAACAATGCAAAACAAAACTATACTTCATTTACCTGGGATTTCAAAGGAACAGAATTTAACCAAAATGTAACCCTCCCAAAAAATTGAAACCCTCCCAACCTTCACTCCAAGGTTAATACTTCTGACTGCAAGCCCATGGGGCAATGTTTTGTTTAGTTTGTATTTAATACAGCTCCAAGTGCAACACACTGAAGAAATAATCAGTGTAATTCTTTGCTGCTGCTTTCAGCTCATTAGGAGTTTTTCTCTGACTCAAGTGCTGGTGGCTGAAGATGATTTGAGGCATCAGTCCCAAGGGCCACTTGGGTGCTGTGCTCTTCAGGAGCCACAATAGCCTGGCAAGAAGGGAAAGGTTAACTGAGGCTTCTCCTGGGGAGGGAGATGGCAGACTGGCATGTAGAATTAGAGTAGGAGCAAATGTAGGGGGAAAAATGAATCACAGTATTGATGTCTGGGAAGAACAATATTATGACTATATGGATTTAATGACTGCTGATATCTAGTTCAGTGACAGGTAGTCTCATCTACAGGGACAAAAGTACACAGTGTGCTTCGAGGAGACCTGGAGGCAATCCTTCAACTCAAATCCCATGACAGGATAATATGCTATGGCTTCTTTTATGCTGGAGGTGGCATCCTTTCTAGATCCCTTCTGAGTATGTCAGTTGATGATAACAGCATAATTTGCCTTAGAAATTTTAATTCCCCACACACACACCCTTTTCCTTACAAAGAAGAAAAGCGTGAACAATTCCTTTGAGCTGTCCTGAATAAATACTTTAAGAATATTAAAAATGAGAAGTGGATTAAAGCTTTCTGAGTGAATTCCAAACCATGTAGGGCGCTTTGTTAATTTTAAAAGGAGGGATGTTATAACCTTCAGTGTTCACACTTTGTGATAGACAGGCATCACCAATGTTAAAAACAGGCAGAGTATATCTGTGGCTGAAGCCAGATGTATAATCTCTTCTGAAACAACATCTGCCTGTCCTTCCTTTTTCATAGAGAAAATTTAGTGAGGAGCAGGTAAGGCAGTTCTGTGACATCACAGTTGTTCTACAGGAACTCCTGGATGTCATTAGCTGTTGCACTTTGTTTCCCTGTATTTTATATTCAGCATGCATTAGCGGTTGCTTGTTTTGAAGTTCTCCAGGGTATTCTACACTGAAGTTGCCTGGTAGCAGAACAATCTGTGTTCCTCAGATATGCAACTGACTAATTTTCCATCAATCAGAGATGAGATTTAAATAAATAAAGGTACTTCATGGGGCTGCTGTGCCTAATGATAAGCAATTATATAAAGTCAAATTAAGGCAGTTCTTTGTGAAGGTCCTGTGAAATTGGTTAAGCAAAAAGAATAACTGCACCATTTCAGTGATTCATCCTATTGCTCATTTCAGTGGGAGCATTATCTCAGTTAACTGATGCAATTAATATGAAAATGAGGAAATCATTGTTTAAGGAGATGAGGAGAAAGAGGGGGTCTTAATGCAGCAGCAGTGGAAAAAAAGAGTCACAGAGATGGAAATTTGCATAGGTCAATGGTAATGTAATGCATTTAGCACATATTCAAAGCTTAACTTGCATAGTAATACAGATCCATTAAATTCTCATTATGATGACCTGTGTCCAACACAATTCAATTTTTCTGAATCCTAATGATAAAAAGTTAATTATGTAAGGTGAAAACCTTTTGTACTTGGTCTTAAAATAAAGCATTGAAAGGGCATTGAGACTATCTTTTAGATATGGCAGGTAGTTTCACTTCTGCTTAATTCAATATTTTATTAAGCATGACAAAATCTGAAGTTTGGCTTCTGTGTGCACCACAAATTTTTTATGTAGTCAGTAGCAATAAATAAGCCTTTGTCTGTAAAACCACAGTTTAGTGCTAGTCATCTTCTACTTACAAGCTCCAGTTACAGATTTCATTTCCAGTTTATCCTGGTTTTCCTATTTTTAGTAACCAAAAAGCCTATCCAAATTTGGTCAAGGGGAGAAAAGACATCCTTTCCCTTTCAGCACTGTATACATATTCCAGCTTTTGTTTGCTAGATATGTCTCTGGGCCAATGACGTGGTAGAGTGCGAGGTCTCCAGCAGCTGTTTCTTTTCATTACCTGATTTTGCTTCTCACCACAGCTACAGGTGGAAGATAAAAGTCTGAGTGCTGCTCAGCCTCACGCCATTTCCTTCCACTTATCCCACATTCAGAGATAATGGTCATCCTTTGACTTACTCATCTGAGACAAGAAGCAAATGTGCCAGTTTCCTGGTGCACTGAACCACACTTTGTATTAAGTGGAAGGTGCAGAAATCTGCTAAAAATCAGATCCAAACAGGCAGGCTGCCATGTGAACAGGCTGTTCTGAAACGACAAGCATGCCAGAGTGGCACCTTCCTTACTCCTTTACATTAAAGCCACCATCTATCACTCAGGCCATGTCAGGTTGTTTTAAATTGTGATTAATTTGCATTTAATAGATGTGTAAGGCACCTTTATTAACATCTGTGTAATGTAAGTCAGGCTTAGGGCAAACGAAAGCCAAGTCCTGGGCATATTATTCTCCTTGTCAGGTTCCTTTATTCTGAAATTTGCATTATACTTTCAGTGCATGACTGGTGTTTGTAGAGGCGATCCAAGTCATGACTTTAGCCACCTAACACCAAGCCAGGACTCAGGATTCATTTGACAAAATGTGGACACCTGCAGAGCAGATGCCTGTACCTGAGCTAGTCACGCAGGGCTCTCCATGCAAGCAGTGAAGACACCCAGCCTCAACACTTCACAGAGCAGATGACTGCATGTGGTCCTAGGCATAAGCCTGGCCCCAAAGATGCAAAGCTACATGAAAAAGCCAGTAACTCTTAATTCTCTAAACCCAAGCCTGAGATCTGACCTTCAAAGTTTAAATTCACAGTAGATTAAATTGCCACAGTCCCCTGAGCACTCCTAAGTTCTATTTTTTGTCTCCTTCAGCACTTGTCTGAGTCCCTGTGAAGATAGTGGACCTTCCAGGGAGACAGTTAAGCTCTCCCAGACAGCACAAGACTAATTCAGCCCCTGCCCCTGCATACACACATGTATGAAGAGATTCTTCCCACACATAGAATGGGCATCTGTCAGAGTAGCACCAGTGCTGGAGCAAGGTGGGGCTCAGGCTCATCTCTCCCAAGATCTGGCCGTCATATAACATGACTCAGTTTCTTAGCACCATGCAAGAGCTGCACTTCTAAAGCTATTTCAATGCCTTTAAATACAGAAAACAAGGCAAAGTGCCAGATTCTGCACCTGGAACAGGGCAACCCTGGATGTACAGGGAAGAGTGGGGAATGAGGTTCTGGAAAGCAGCATGGCAGAAAAGGACCTGGGGGTCCTGACTGATGGCAAGTTGAACATGGGTCAGCAGTGCCCTGGCAGCCAGGAGGGCCAACCCTGTCCTGGGGACATCAGGCACAGCATGGCCAATTGGGCAAGGGAGGGGATTGTCCTGCTCTGCTCTGCACTGGGGCGGCCTCACCTGGAGTCCTGTGTGCAGTTTTGGGCACCACAACATAAAAAAGACATTAAACTATTAGACAGCATGCAAAGGAGGGCCACGAGGATGGTGAAGGGTCTGGAGGGGAAGCCATACCAGGAGCAGCTGAGGTCACTTGGTCCGTCCAACCTGGAGCAGAGACTGAGGGGAGACCTCAACCCAGTCTACAACTTCCTCTTGAGGGGAAGACGAGGGGGTAGGCACTGATGTCTTCTCTCTGACCAGTGGCAGGATTCAAGGGAATGGCCTGAAATTGTGTCGGGGGATGTTTAGGTTGGACATTACAAAAGGTTCTTCATCCAGAGGGAGGTTGGGCACTGGAACAGGCTCCCCAGGGCAGTGGTCACAGCTCCAAGCCTGACAGAGTTCAAGGAGTGTTTGGACAATATTCTCAAGCACATGTAACTCTTGGGGATGGTGCTGTGCAGAGCTGGGATTTGCACTTGATGATCCTTGTGGGTCTCTTCCAACTTAGGATATTCTGTGATCTAAAAGCAAGCAAGAATTAGGTGGCTAAATGTTTTGTTGGGCCAGAATCCTGTTAGAAAATAACTGATCTCAGTAAAAGTTAAATATCTATTGCAGTCCAGTCTTAGGCATCTAAATACTTTTACAGATTTAAGCATATGTGCTTCAAAGGTCTAAATCTTCATGGACATTTTTCAGACTACAGTTTTATGTTTTAGAAAAGGTAGAAGATAGATACAGTACACAAGCTCAAAGGTTAAGCAGGCCTTCTGGCTGCTCTGGCTGTGTTCATCAGCCTCCTTTCTGGCAAGGCAGTCACTTGCTGACCCCCATGAGGGTGCTTCATGTGTTTCTGGTGAGCAAACAAAATCTAGTTGAAAAATAACTCATTAAAAAAAAAATCACTCATTAATACCTTGGTTTTAATTTTTTCTGGCTTGTCATTTCCCAACATGAGAAAATTAAGAAGTGCTAGATGAAACCATGTGATCAGCCTAGGAGTGTGTAGAGAATTACAAGAAATGGTTATGTATAATTAATTGTGATTAAACCTAGTAGAAAAATAACTTGCAGATCACACTAATCTTGCTTAAGGGCAGCTACTTCACAAGTACCACTCTAATTAATAAGCTTCAGTTAAAGAAGAATCAATAAATACTGCTATTCATAGAAAATGGATATTATGTGAGGAGGAAGATTGGATTTTAAAATAGGTTGGTTTCCTCCAAGCACAAATTAAGATTCTTTTAGGGAAAAGAGAAATACCAGGTAGTGACAAATTGAGGAATAATCCAATTAAAGTTTCATTGGTTTCATTGTTTATGAAGATCTGACAAAAACCTTTTATCTCAAGCATTGATATTTACCAAAAGAGGAATTCTGTTCCTAAAAATAGAGGGAATCTACTTTTAAACACAAACACCAATGTGTATTGCTAAAAGAACCTCTAATATGCCATATAAACAAAGCAACAAGAAAAATAATGCTAGGAAACCCTGGTGACTACATCTGGATAGCAAGAAATTCACAGCAAGAAAAATATTCACAGTTTTGTATGAGACAAAATCTCTGTGATTAGTTTTCTTTATTGTTGCTACCTAACATTAAAAATCCAAGATATTTTGGAATCAGAACAGGCTATAGTAGAGATTACCATTTTTTGCAACAAACACGGCAATATTTTGCCAACAAAAGAAGATACCTGAATGCTGTTCTGTGATTCCCTGAAAAAAGCTGTCAAAAGGAGATGTTTCTCATAAACCATCAAAATCCGTTTCTTTATGTCATGCTTCTCTGAGCTGCTACTATTGTGTTACAACATTGTGACACATCGATGTCCAAATTCACTTGCAACCTTGTTGGAGAGGGAGGGTCTGAAGTCAAATGCTTTGTTGGTATAAGAAGCTGTTGGTATAACTCTGGCAAGAGTCTTACAGCCAGGAAGAGAAAGCCCAGGTTTCAATATCCTGATTACAATCAAAGACTGTGGTCAGGGCAGTCAGTTTGAAAAGAAAAATAATTCAATTTACTTTTTAGAGATTTACAGATTTCAGGGCCTTTTTGAGCTGGATCTTGGCACCGGCCTTCAAGTACAATTAGTTCTGTGCAAAGGTTGCCTGAATCTCCAGGAACTTGTCTAATCCCTTTGTGAAACACTTCTTGCCCTTACAACACCTGGAAGCAAGGAGTTCCTCAGCATCTCTTTTAGGCTCTATGAAGGTCTCTTTCCACCTCTGTTTTGCAGTTCTTTCCACTTTCTTCTGCATCAAAAAGTCAGCCAGGTATCTTTTCTCTGATCACCTTATGGTATACAAGTCAGTCAGGGACAATAGACTATTCCAACATGCCAAACCATTGAGGAAGCTTTTCACAGCATGCCCAAGGCACATCAGTTCTTCAGTGCTCACCGGTCTGCACTGTAATCTGCAGTTGTTTTTTCACAGAATAACATCCAGGTCCATCTGTGTTTCCCACACCTGTTAAATATCTGTGATCATCAATGACCCCAAATGGATTTGTTTCCCCTAACTTCATGGGTCTGAAATTAATTTGTTTGCACTCTTTATCTCTGCTCTGTCTTTTGTCAGATAGATCCCTCTAGAGTGGTATTCAGATCACTTATCTCAGGCCCTCAGTTTAGAATTAGATTAATTGCTGCCTGTGAATGCCTTTCCCTCTTCATTGATGAGGTGACTGGCTTAGAGTAGATACACAGGTTTTGATAGCTAAACTCAGGTGACATGACCCACATGCTGAGTGCCTTACAAAAGGCAATAAAAACAGCAAAATCCAAACCAACCCCACTTTGCACTTCCACATTGCTACAAATATTAGAAAATTATGTAAAACCTTGGCATAAGCCCCCCTTCCTGTATTCCCTTAGCTCCTGATTCTGCCATAATGAAATCCATACAGGCTCCATGAGAAATTTCTAATGCAAAAGAGGTAATGTCATTATTTATATTTCAGGACCAAGAGGACAGACAGACCCTTAGTGTCCAAGCAAACCCTGTGGAGCTAACCTTCTGCCAGTTCCTTCAGCTGCTCTCTGTAGCCCTAATCCCAGACAGTTGGCCCTGCCTGTAGACACAAAGAGTTTGACTAAGCCATTAGAACCACAACTGGATTTCAGACCTCCTCAGAGGTGAGGGGACAGGTCCACAGACTTAGATGAGACCCACTTCTGTTTCTAATGCTACCAGTAAAATCGAGCTAAAAGATGCTGTCTCCTATTGCCACTCAATGCCAGGCAGTGCTTCCCATGCAGCTCTGTAACCACTCCCCTGCTACCTGGCAGTACCCACCCAGGGAAATCAAAGCCCTTGCAATCAATGATTTTCAGGGCAGCATCTTGTAAGTCATAAATAGGGTATCTAATTTTCTAAAAAAAATCCAACTTGCCTCACTAGTGAAGTCCTAGAAAATCAGGGAAGACAAAAATGGCATCTTGCCAGGCTGTCAGTTCCCTTCTCTGTTTGTTCCCAAGCTTTTGCTGTTGGCAAGAACACATCCCTCTGCTGCAGTGTTCCCTGCATAAAATTTAAGTAATCATCCTGATAGTTTGCTAGACTAAATTTTGCTGGATATTCATACAAGAATGTGAAAAGCTATTTTTGTGTAACAATCTTGTTCTGTCTAACTCAACAGAGATGAGGATAGAGAAATGGGGAAAAAGTTGCTGCTGTGGGAGAGGCAGGGGGTCTTAATATATCCTTTGCACCAGTGTAATGCAGCTGCTTCTTTTGATAGCTTTAATGCAGCTCCTTCTAATTTACATTGGTGTAAGTAAAATCAAATAAAACCCATTATGTCTCTGAACCCCAGTAGACGATCAATGTAATGCAGACTTTTACAACCCCAATTTCTTTCTGTAATAGCAAAGAAACAATATGGGTTTACAGAAGGGCCAGGCTAAAGATAAACATCCCCTCCCTGCTCTTTCTCAGGCTGCAATCATAAGAATCTAAATAGCCATCTGATTGAAGACTGAGGTCAAGAAGGACAACAAAAGATCAAGTGAGTGCCTGGGAGCTCAGCCTGGAGATAATCTTGAAACTGAAAAATGCTCGGTGCACAGAAGACCATCTACCATATATGCAAAGATACATAAAATCAGAACATTAATTAAGATTATTAATAATCTTAAGTAATAAAATAATTACTACTTTATTATTAATGAAGTCAAATTGAGTTATAACAAGTTAGAATGTGAAGATGATTTCTTTGTATTGTTAAATGACTGGTTCCAATTTTACTACTTCAGAATTGCAGTAAAAATGTATTTCAAAAAGAATAGATACATTGATATTAATTATATGATAGGGGCACACTCAAAGAACTTTTAAAATAATGCACTCTGGACTTGCTTCAGACTCTTCTCTGTTGTTTCACACTCTTTTCTCTGTTTCTCCTTTCCTAGCACTGTGATCTTCATTGTGAGTTGGCAAAACCCCCACCATTTCTGGTGCCAAAACCTCATCTGCAGCTCTGCAAGTTAAAACAGTCTGTCTATAACTCCCTATTTCAGCACTTTTTTTATCTTCTCTGAAAAAAATTAAAATGGATTATTGTCTGGAGAATCTGCAGCAGAACTCAGGATACCATTCCCCATTCCCTTTTCCTCTTTACCTTCTTTGGTAATTTTTCATTCTGCTGTACTATTTAATGTAAGAAGCACTGTAATGACACTGTTTGTGTAAAATATGTGATGTGAAACAAACTATATGCTAAACATTCAAGGTAGGGATGATCCTTCCTTTCATACATACACCCCTGAGTCAGTGGAAGGGGCTGTGGTATAGACAGAGAGAAGTCAGCTCTGTCATACAATAGCAGTTCATTTGTGTTTACAGAGATCCAGTTTTCTGGGGCTGCTAATGACTTGTCTTACAGTATGAACTGGCATGAGAAAAAGGCATCTTAAAAGTCGTGACTTTCACAGATGGCTTGGACTGTCCTTTCAGACTATGCAGCACAGGAGCATCCTAGATGAAGTGGTTTTCCCTAGCACTACAGCCAGGAAGACAAGTAAGGGAAGAAGGTACCTCAGAAAGGGTGGTAGCATTGTGCATGGTCCCCTCAGTCCACAATTTTACCTGTGCAAAGGAAGAGAGAAAAATCCAGCTCCCCAGTGATGAGACCCAAGTACTCTGAGGAAAGAGATTTCCTGATTCCCAGACTTGAATTTCTTCTGAAATGAAATGCTGTCTACACTCACAATCTCCTGCTTCTACCTCTGCATTTCACTGCAGATGTTGAAATCACCATTCTTTTTTCACACTCAGAGATGCTCTAATCAATATCACTGGAAATGTCATTCAACTTTTCATTTGGAGGAAAGGTGATGCTGACATTCTACTTTTCCTGAGTTTCCCAAGAGAACATTTAATCTCTGTGACCTTGCAGATACTTAAGGAACCCTTCACAAGATAACACTGTATTGTGACAGACAGCAGGGACTTTCTCACAGACAGCACTTTGCCCACAGGGACCACAGAATTCATCTGGATTCAGACAGGAAATAGTAATTAAAAAGGAACACATTGTTGTTCCTCAGTATCACTCAGTAATATATCATTTCTGCCCATTGGAAACAACGTTCTCATATTTCTAAAGCAGAAAAACCATGACCTATGAATCTGACAGTGGGAAACTGTGTTGGTAAAAGCACCTAAAATTTACATTTTGCTGAATGAAGACCAGACCCTGCCATCAGTATTAGGCTCCTCTCTTGTCCTTTTGGAAGGAATGCGAGTGTACTCTATGGATGTGCTATCACATTCAGGGATCAACAGGGATGGCAGTCACTGAAGCTGTATCTAAAGATCTCTGGCACAAGCCTCCAAAGAAAGCTGCTTTGCAAAGCAATGGGAAGAGATGCAGGGGTTAAACAGCAGAGATCAGTGGGACCCTCCTGAAGCTGCTTTGGTCGGTCAGGTGTGGGCACAGCAGAAAGCAAAATAAATTAAACTCCTCCAGCTGGAAAATAAATATGAAACAGCAAGTGAATTTGTGCACTTCATGACTGAGTGAGCAAAGCTTAATTCTCTAATTATTACCTCTATTCTACCCACTGAGATAAAGAGCAAGTTAGGAGAGATAATCAGGTTCTAAAACACTGTGCCCTCTTGAATTCAGCCCAAATGTAACAGTTAGCAATCGTTCCAATACTGATGCACTCCCTTGAAAGATCTATAATAATGTAATATTTGCTATTTTGCAATTTTATATGTCAGTATCAGGAGAAGAGATGCTTCATTCTTAATTTTTTTTTAGCCCACTTTTCATTGCTTATTCAAATGGTTGAACTACAGAACCATGCATATATTGCACAAAAGTTTGGTTAAGTATTCTACATTACATTACTCTAAATATTCATATTGTTTTAATTTAATATAAATTCTGCTAATACCACCCAGATGTCATCTTGCATTCACAGCCTTTAGGTACGTCAATGGCAGATCACATTAGGATTGATCATAAAATTCCCTCATTTCACAAAAGCACTCTGTACATGTAGCTACTCTACAACACAAAGGAAGGGGGGTGGGGAGGTCCTTTTTAGTTTTTTCAATGTAAAAAGAATAAAAAAATATCAATACAATAACTCTAAATGCTACTTGTAGCCAGATTATGCTTTAATTATCCCATGACCCCTAAGAGTGCCTGATAACTAAATAACATTCTAATCATTTGTTTCAGCACTTCAAGATTAAATTTTATTCATTCAATACCTGCACTAGATAAAAGCAAAAAAAAAGGAAGATATTTGATTTGGGTTCATACAATTAAGAAGGATATCAAGGAAGCTGATCTGTTCCTCCTTCTTATCTTGTGCCTTTCTTCATGAAAAAGAAAAGAGCAGCTAAGAAATGAAAGTCTGACTGAATAGCATCTAAACTTAACACAAAGAGGAAGATTGTCAAGTTCACACAGGAGGTTGTCAGCCAGCAGAGTGAGGTACTGCAGTAGCTGGGCAGCAAGTCAGCTGGCACAGCTGAATTTTGGAGCGGTGACGCAATGCTGAGCACGAACAAACTTGTTGCCACAGTAGACACCTTTCAAAAAAATGGCTGTGTGCAGGGAAAGGGAACAAAGGAGGAAAGCATCTCACCTCGACTGCCACAGGTGACTGGAAGGATGATTGTCACTTCCAGGCAATGGCTGTATAAAGGGTCAGGGTCCCCAGCTGCCTCAGCAAAACCATGTCCATTAATGATGCTCAGGGCAGCACAAGGAATTTCTTGGTGAGCTGGCTGTAGGAGGAATGAAGTCTGAAATGGCTTTATGAGCACACCAGAAGTGAATCTGCAGATCAGTGCTGCACAACGCATGCCTCAGTGTTTGACTTCAACTCTACTCAACTCTAGACTGACCTTATAGGTTCAGCTCTAGCATGAGAATGGGCAAGGTGTGTTTGGGGAGAGCACTTTCCAGTTTAGTTTCATTCCAAAGGAACACATTTTTATATTATTCAAATTCACTCTGATACTAATCAAAGTGTATGGAATAAGAACAACCACGAAATACAAGCTAAAAGGATGTATAGGTTTCATGACAGACGTCTTTCAAATTATTTTAAATATTAATTAATCCAAATAGCCAAATAAACGGTCATGAGTTACTTAGTGCAGTGTTTGGTAGGAAATATTTCCCATATGTTCTCCTCAGCACATTAAGAAAGCTTTTTTTTCATTTCACCCTCTTATTGATGCACACTGGTTTCCAGAGTCAGATAACTCTGAAGTCTCTACTTGTTCTTTTGCTCAGTACTTCCTTTCACAGATTTCTCAGGATTTTCCTGAACAGAGACTGAAGCAGAGTTCCCCAAGCTTTTCCCACTTGTTGCCTAGGGCCTCCAGCTGTGGAGATACAGACTATTTTAGAGCAAACCACAACACAGGGAGTCAGGAGTAAAATAGAGCTAAAATTAACACAGTGCTGACCATCAGTTCACCCAGTTATAGTAAGGGTTGTGAAGGCTTATCCTGTTGGCTGGGATTACAATCTACAAGCCTGGAGCTAAATGTTTCTACCCCATTTGCAAAGAGAAATAAGCAAGGGAGGTTCCACCTCACAGGATCTGATAATCCAATTAGAGTAACCCTGCAATGTCAAAGAGCCGAGTTCAAACCACTCTTCTGGATGATTTCATTTTTGCCTCCTCTGTGCTGGGGATTCCTCCTGTGGGAGCTATTCTTTGTGCACACAGCATTAAACATTTAGCAGGGACTGAGACCTCAGCTTCCCAGATCTCAGCTGAGTACACTTACCAGGGGGTACAGACTCAGACCAATTGTTATTTAACTTAGAATTAACCTGGATCGAAGCTATCTGAGCAGCTCCAACAGGAGGGATACCCATGGAGAGTGGCTGATAGCCATTTTCATGGCACATGAGACATCAAAGCCTACTTAGAAAATAGATATTTGAGTCAGGATTTCCCCTTTCCCAGAAAGCAGTAGATCATTTTGGGAGACTAGGATGGCAAGCCACGGCTCACAGGTGATCTTTGTATCCCTAATGCCTCAGGAAGCGTTAAAAAGTGTGAGGGAGTGGCTATTCTGAGAAAACTACTGTGGGCCTGCATGGACAGAGGGTGTGATCCAGGTGAGGTGATGGAGTGTCTGTAGCCAAGTGCACTCTCCCACAGTTTGGGTGAATCTAGCCCTGCTGTGCAATCCAGACTGGTCTGCTGCTCAGCGAATAAACAGAGCAAACGAATTGGACAGAAATCAAATTCTTGCCTCAGTAATGATACAATTCCCCAAGGTTTCTGGTGCTGTCAGTCATTTGAAGATTATAGGTTTTCAGGACAAAGCAGGTGGACAAATATGACATCAGTGTAAAGCCGTCGGTACCTGCTCCCTGCTGCATTGTTGCAGTGACAGAGATACATTTCTGTCATAAGAGTAGTTACAGAAACAGACAGGTCGTGCTGACAGGACAATATGTATATTTTGTGGGAGAAGATAACAGTGCCAAAAACACGATCTTGCTATTTCTTTAAATTTGAGTGATTACACAGATGATCTCATGTCTCTTTGAATTACAGTTTACAGGTCCTCACATCATTTGATGATAGCAAGCACTATGCAGTTCTAGTATCCTGGTGGGCATTTTCTCCCTGGCGTATGTTGAAATTCAAATTCAGTCCCTGCCCTGTGCAAAAAAAAAAAAAAAAAAAAAAAAAAACACACCAAAAAAACCCCCACCAACTAGATTATGAACCAGAGCTCTTTATTTGCCATTATCAGCTGACATTGGAGGTATGTTAGGAATTTTCAATGTATGGAATATAACCAATGCACTCACATGTCAGCTCTGCAGTGGAGACAAAACCATTCTGAAAAAGCAAAAGTTCTCCAATGACTTTCTGTTAAATTTTTGTTACTTTAAAATTTTTATGAATTTCCATTTCTCTTCTAACTTTCAAGAGAAAACTATGAGATCACAGAAAGCTGCTGCTTCAGAAATCAGGAAATCTCAGCAGCTGAAAGAAAGAACTTTGCTGTGTGATGTATTCAACTTCACTTTCAGACCCAGAAGTATGAAACAGCATGGGATGTCTTTGGACTTCTTAGGGCTACTCATTAAAACTTAGTATAAGCTTTGTACCATCTTGAGAGTCTTCTGTACTAGGGCTGACTGAGGTACTAGGCAGCTATAAAATCTGCCATGTAAGATTTCAAGTAATATAAACCACTAGCATATAAAAACTTGCATTCATGTAACCAAGGTTACAAACAACAATGCTTAAAAATCAGGAAATAGCAAATTTATAATACACTCAGACATTAATTCTCTTCAATTTGCTTATTATATGGATTACAGCACAGGATTTTTCTGCTTGTTATTTTATTCCATCTTTATTCCCAATGATTGCTATAAATTAAGAGCATTACAGCAAATTATCTGTAATCATAAGACTACTTATTTTTCCCTCAAATAAAATAGTATAATCCCATAAATACAGCTGGGCATGCAGGCATGCAGTTGATTTCTCTTGTACAGAAAACTCTTTAATTAAAAAATCCTAATCCAAGATAGAATGAAAACCAAAATGATAAGAGAAATTAAATTCTGAAAGAAAATCAAATGGCATGGGTCTTTTAGCATTAAAATTAAACCATTCTATCTGCTATTTGAGTTCCTGCAGGATCTTGCAGTTGCTAGAAGTTAGGAAAAAATTCATTTCAGTACACTTGCAAAAGAATCTGTTGAGGTCCATTCAACACAGAGATACCTACTCTTTCCGACAAAGTTTCTGAGCGGAAAGCTGTGAGAGGCTGCTAAAAAGTTCTGTGAAAGCATAGCAGTGTTTCCTGTAAGTAAACAGTTAAATTTTTCCCTAGAAATGTGATGTCAGTATTGCCAGAGACAAGACACAAAGCTCTGGTATCCTTGGGTGGGATTGGTGTGCTCTTCCCGTGGAACCAGGAATGCTGGTCTACTATAACTTTCTGATACTTGACATTTCATTAAATTAAAACAATTAGGGGCAAAAAGCAATCAAAACACCAGAGCTGTTCTGTGCTGAAAGACCAGAACACTCCCTTCTCAATTAGCTTTCCACAGCAGAATGGCAAAGCACTTTGCAAAGTTAAAGTGTTACACCAGAAGTATGTTACATCCAATGCTCTCTATCAATCAGCTTTGGTTCATAAACCCAGCAATTAGCAATACAAAAACTCTTGGAGTGAGACAAAAATTAACAACAATTTTGCTTGTATAGGACTGCATTTCCTTTGATCAATGTTTGTAAATGACTGAAAATTACAAGAAAAGGTGAGCAGGCTTTAAAACTTCACAAATGAATTTTTTGTGCTAAGGCCAAAATCTAAACTAATTATACGTCATTCAAAAGAAGAATACCCAGATTTAAAACTGTACTTTCATTGTCTCTCAAAGACAAGGACTAGTTTTGTTAAGGGGCTGTAGCTGCCATTCATCTGCACATCCATCCTGAAAGATGAAACTACAGACCACGGATAGATGGCAATGCACATGCACAAAATTTGCAGATTTTGCAGCAGTTGTTTCAATTACAGTTACTGCATATTAGGACAAAAAATGTGCTTAATGCATTAAAAAATATGGAAACAAGACTTAACCTAAACATCTTGGAGTATCAAAACTAGGATGAAGTAAGCATTCTAAATGGAGAAACAGTTTGGACTATTTTCATTTAGTCCTTATTACTTTTAGTCTTGTGGGCTCTGTGAAAGATATGAATGTTTAGGGATCTCTAGTGATACCTTGAGAGGCCTCCTAGAAACAGACTAGACAGGAGTAAGGGAATAAAAGTAGGTATTTATCTGAAGGGCCTTCAAGGTACACCTGGGGGAACCAGAGGCTACTGCCAAGACGGACCCCAAGATGGATGGCAGGTCACGAGTTCTTCACACTTTTATAGGTTTGGTTCATTTGCATATCAGGGTTAATTCTCCAGTTAAAGCTTCAATTTAATGATATAATTTCCCCTCTGCTTGCCCCCCTTAGAGGCTCTTTGGTTCATACTTTTTGCGCCTAGGACAGTCTGGGTGTCCTTGGAGAGCAGGCCCGAAGAGACTTTGTTATGTCTGCCTAGCACAAGAGAGCAGAAATTAACAGGCTACAAGAAACTTCAGAGTTACACATTAGGCAGTACAGGATTTGAAAAATATAAAAGTTAAAACCTAAGGCATCACTAGTATTCTGCTTTAGTCATTATTGCTGAGTGTTTAAAATTCTCCAGGTGGAAATTAAATGGTAGGCAACAGCCAATGCCATTGCCACATCACTGGATTAGGTACTTTCCATCTCCAGAATTCAAGAGTATTACAAATGGAAAACAGCCCAACTTTCCATAGGCAAGGATTTAAGAACTTGAAAAATATGTAGGGTTCTCTCATTGAAGAATAATAGCATTACAGCTAGTGGAGAATCAGAATGTTCTATCAGAGCTATTGGGAAAATTATTTCAGCTATAAATGTTGAAGGAAAAGAAACTGAACTAATTAATGTAAAATTTTCTATGCAACTATAGAGTTGTGCCTTATAGGGCTATTGCCCCAGCAAATGCCATCTTCATGAGAAATTTATACTCAGTTGCCCAACTATTTTTCTCCAGCAGATGATGATGAAGAATGAAAATGTATCAAGTTTCAGTCAAAACATTACTCAGATGTCCACCTTAAAGGGTTCCTACCTCACAATAAAAGAACAAATGCAAGAAGCAAAATAAAGTGGTTTTTCACTTCAACCCTAGCTGCCAGACTGATTCTGGGCTTGCTCTACCCACTGTTTCAGATGAAATGTATTTTTAAAAGCTTTTGAAAGAGGAACATGTACACAGGCTTCCTTTCACTTGGAGACCAGTGGCATTCCTCAGGGCTGGTATTGGGACTTGCACTGTTAAACATATTTGATGGTGATATGGACAATGGGACTGAGTGAAGCCTTGGCAAGTTTGCCAATGAGAGTTGTGAAGACAGTGCTCTTTCAGGCTAAAAAAAAATGTGAGACTCTAAAGAGGGGGGAAAAATCCTTCATTAGTGCAGCCAAACTTTACATAGCAACAAGAAAATAAATAAACAGTTGACATTTTACGCTTTTCTGGGTGAATCCCCATGAATAAAGCACCCACAAATGAAATTTTCACATCCATTTTTAACTTCACTTTTTTTAGGTGCTGAAACTTACTGAAGCAAAAATAAAGCAGTAAACTAAAGTAGAAGGAAGCAGACTGAAGTTGTTAACAGCTAACAGCATGGGTGTTGCCTAAGGCCAGAAATAGCTGATGGATGATACGACAACAGTCAGCAGACAAATCCTCATTACAATTGTAAATTTTGTGTCCCAAACAATTTACTCTCTTCACTATCATCCCTACACTCACTTTTTGCAGCAGCTGTACTATCAGTTTCCAGTGCTGGCACGGCTCTCTTATTCTGTATCCCTGGCACAGACCATAAGCTCTGAGATTGCCACTGTCAAAGTGAAATGATAGGTTTGGAGGAATGTTGTGGCAGAGGGACCAGACGTAATGTCCAGGTGTGTACTGGCCAACCTACTCCATGCTGACAAGGAATGAAGAATCGGCTGCCCAGTGGAGGGTTTTCTGGGGAAAATAAATAGGGGCAGGGACCACCTGCCCATGAGCAGATGCAGCACACATTCCATATCGCATGGAAGAGAGAGAATGCACAACCACAGTGTATCTGGCTGAACTGTACTCCATTGTCCTCCGTTCACAGAAAAAAGTCTTCAAAAGAATACTTGAGCAAAAAACTGATGGAAATATTAAGCACTCAGAAAAAAGTCACAAAAAAGTTTGACTCAAAAAGCCATCCTCTTGGCGGTCAATACATATAAATATTTGGTCATGTGCTTTTCTCCACCCAGCACATTTTTACGTTTAGTCACATCATTATATCATAAATCGCATACAAAGGGATAGAAGCAAAGATGCCTGAGCAACCTTTACTTCTCCTTCCCTAGGAATCTGGCGGGTTTATTTGCAACCTAAAGAATGCTTTTTGTATGTAGGATCAGTGTTGCTCACATTACAAATAGGTGAAACAGAATGCAACATGCAGAGCCAACTTCTAGCCTGCTGTAAACTCACTGGAGCCACTAGACTAACACAGGTTGCAAACGTGGTCTGCATGTAAACAATTTTTTTTTTCTTGACTTGTGTATATTCTGGTTGGGCACTGAGACAGAAACAGCTCTACAGGAGAAACTTAACTCCCTTTGCTTTAAAAGTAAAGTGGTGAGGGTAAGTATCTCGCTGCTTGATTAATGAAAATAGTCTTCAGTGGGAAACCTATGACTAACATGTTCAATAGGTCTCTCTTTATTGATAAATTACCATATATCTCCAAGCGTGCTATAATTAGGTAATAGGGCAGAGTTGTAAATCTAATTCAATTTTTATTGATGTACCTCAGCTTTGTATCCCATCTTGTGGGACCAAACCAATGGGTTGGTTTTTTTCCTTTCTAACTTTAGAGAAATACATCCACTGCACTCAGAAATCTTGTCTACAAGCTATCGCTGAGTGCATTAAACATGGAACTCATTACTTTTCTACCATTTTTTGTTATTTCTTCACCTCTGTTTGTTCCTGTCTTCTAAGCTTACATGAAACAGAAACAAAATAGGAAGATACTTTCTCATTGCTTAGATGTTGCTGTCTGGACTTCTATTTCCCATTTTATTTGAGCTTGGCTTCAGCTCTCCTATAAGTTCATTGATATGTTGAATCTGTCTGACACAAAGAACTGCCTCCGAAAGAATGGGACATCTCAGTTTATTAAGGTCCTAAACAAAAAGGTATCAACCTCACTGCTACAGCTGGGAGGACTGAGTCTCCTTTTTTGTTTTGGGTTATTAACCTTTGATTTATAAGAAGTGCTACCATTTGCTCATGTGCTCAGCAAGATAACTTTAAAAGAATTAAAATTCACTGGTGGGATCTAATTATCTCATCCTGCATGTTATTTTGCACAGCTCAGGGGGAGGAAAAACTAAAATGAAATAAAATAAAATTAAAATTAAATAAAACAGAATAAAATAATCAATGTTTTCTCCTTTGAATAGGAAAGTTACTGATGCAGATATACCTCAATTTACTTCATATGGAAGAAGTAATGACCTGAATAATTTTGAAGGCGAAATTTGAAGCTGAAGCAAACTTTCATCTAATCCCTGTTTTACAAATTGCCCCAACCTATGAACGAAAGAGTTTGTCACTCAGGTTCCCTGTACCAGTGGTTCAACTAACAAACATTTTTTTCATTACTATACATAGTTCTTTTGCCTTTTCCTGTGCTTGTCTCTGCCCACAGCCTAATTATCTCCCCAGGTTGCTCTATGGTTAATTACGATCAGACACTTCAGCAATGTAAAGTGATTTATTCCGTGGACTTGAAAGAAGCCAAGATGATGCCACACACACCTACCAGCTGAGAACCAAGAACTCTGTCTCTTTTTCTCAAGCAATGGGCTCCCATAGAACTCCAGGATTCTTGTGCCTTGAGTTTCAAGAGAAACATCAAAAAGGTAGTTTGACTAAACTAGTCTCTCAAATGTTACAATATATTGGTATTTCCGTACAAAGGCAGATTCCAAAATTTAATTTCTGAATGATTAAGTTCCCTCTGACACCTGGATATAAATAATTTTCATCTCCTGCATTGCTACACTCATGAATGAGATGCTGAGGTGGCGCAGCCGCTCCCTGAGCGTCCCACAAAGAGCCCGCTTAGGGCACAGACAGCTCTGGTGACCCCACTCAGCACCCAGGGCAGGTGAAAGCACACACACACAAGCAACCAGCAGGCAATACCAGAGACAAAAAAGTCAGAGGGGCTCTTTGTGTAGAATTCCATGAAGAGGGCTCATTCTGAGCAGGAAGACATCCAGGCACAAAAGAGCCCCACTTTTGGAGGGGCAAGGGATTAAATACAGGGAGGAGTAGGGGCGGAGAAAGAGCCAGGCACTAATGGGATGAGGGTCCAGGGGAGGAGCATAGGTGGGGCCAGAACACGAAGAACATGAAGGGAGGAGTTGGGAGACAAGGCCAATGGGGTGTTGAGGAAAGGAGAACATTCTGGAACTGGGGTACATAAGGGAGAAAAGGAGTGAAGGGCCAACGGGCCAACCATCAAAGGATAATCTCCATGACAAAGGGTGATCTGCATAACACGAACGGAGGACTATGGGAAGTCATCCTAACCACAGCGGCACCTCTATACATTGACACCTGCCCACCGGCATTCCTCCGCTCTTTTAGGGCCTTGTGGCTCCTTGGTCAACTCACTGGTGGCCTTGACCACTTCAACATTATATGAGTGCAAAGAGGTCATTTTAGCAAAGCTTGTACCACCAAATATTTAACTATTCCTTCATATGACAGTGAGCAACCTGGGGACTACTCAATAAAACTGGATTTCTTCAAAAAGCTATAGATACTCTGATACTATTTCACTTCAAATATTGATTTATTTATTTCTCTGAGTTGTCTATTGATTTTCCATTATTCCTTGCGTATTACTCTTTGGGAGCCTTGCATACTTTTCCACTGATCAGTTATGTGTAAGTGTTGATTCACAGATAAGTCAGACTTTTCAAAAGCTGGGCCTGTTGGCCATCAAATTGTCTTCATCCGAGCCACCAAAACTGTGTTTCCTTCTGTTGCTGTGTCTTAACTGCTTGTGCACAGAAATACAGGCTCCTTAAGTTAAGAGATGTCGGAAGGCATCAAAGAAAAGGATTATAGGTATTAATAAGAAGCTGCTGACAAGATGGCCATTGGCAGAAAAAATCACCCTTTCATATATAAGACGTAGGGAGCTGGGATTTTACCTGCCAGATAGAAAGACATATTAGAGATAAGAAATAATTTTTATTTGCCATTTTATGACCCAGATTCTATTATTTCAAGTCTTGTAAACTGATAAACAATAGCAATAAGAGAGCACTGGGCATTTTGAATATTACTGCAGGGCTTATGTTATGGCTTTCTTAGTTTGCAGGAATGTATGTTATACTTTCGTGGTGAGGTAAATCTCAGCCTTTGCCTAATTTATGGAAAGATAAAAACATCACTGGTTAGAACCAGCAAGCTTTTTCAGAGGGCAGCCCTATAAATCCACAAAACTGCATACTTTTCAACCAACAATACTACATCATTTGAAAAAAAAATGGCTGCTTCCATCTGGTCAGCATCTGTTAAACTCCACGTCACCACAGGATGCATAAGATTTTTTTTTTGCTTTAGCATTTGCTAAGTTTGACCCAATTTAATTTCAAAAAAAAAACAGATGCACATATTAGAGAGGAAAGTGAAAGAGACAATCTTCTTTATACCTAACCTCAGAGATACCTGAACATCTCTTGTATGAAACACAGATTAATTACTTGGCCCTTCTACATGCTGATCCCAGCTCTCTTTATTTCAGTTCTCAAGGATGCTGTCCTTTGATGAAAACCACTATGGAATAGAAGACGTTTTGTAGCCTTTACTTATTATTAGCTGATTTCATAGTCCAATGATTATGCAAAATACTTTAAAATATATTTAGTCAAGGACAGCTTTCTCAACTTGTGAGACAAACAAGAGATGACATGGGGAAACTGGTGTACCCAGGATCCCATGCTAGGTGAGGAGCAGTCCATATATCCCAGCTCAGTCCTCCGTCCCCTCACCCAGGATTTCTGTTCATGGTGGGGTACATCTAAGTGGTCAGTTTAGAAGCCACTCTTACTGATCTCATAACTGTCATAACAACCACAAATTAATCACAGCAGTAAGCAACGCCAGTTTTACATGTTAACATCATCTGATTTTCATAATTGTTAAACATCCAACTTAATCTTTTGTCACTTCAAGTATTGTAAAATTTACTCTTTAATGAAATACGGGTGACAAATAGATGTGAAATACGTCTGCTGTATTAGCAGTCAGTGGGTTCTCATCTTGGCAAAGCACTAAATCAGTTGTTCATATGAAATGTGTTTTCATCCAAAATGCCTCATTATCCTGTTTATTGGGTCATTTTCACCTATTTCATACTATTGCTACTCCACTTTCTCTGGGGAATCACTACTGATTTGAAGCAGTATTAGATAAAGATGAGGCCATATCATACCTCAGAATGACTTGAAGTTTCCTTTATTTCGTGAAAGGTTGATTTAACATTAGATCAAGCATTTCTTGAGATCTTTTCATAAAATTGAAGTTCTACTGAAATATCATGTTTAGAGATAATCGCATGCCTTAGAAGTCACAGATTATGTGTATCATGTAAGATATTAAACCTGTCAAGATGTTGTTTTTAATACATCTTTTAGTTAAGACCATGTCTTGACATGAATTATTCCTCGCATAGTTTCTCACACACTGGTTCAGCAAGCAATCATCCACTACATCCATCATTTGTGTTGTTGTCTCACCATATGTCTCAGAGGGGTGTAGGGGGGAAGCTTCCAGTTAATCTTTTTTTTTTTGCATTTGGTATGCAAATCACTTAAAATTGAATGATGTTGCAATTTCAAGCAGTATTGTCTTAAGAAACACTGGAGTTTCAGTACTGAGCTAAGTTTGATAGGTTTACTGGATGGTTTGTTTTTTTTTTTTTTGCTTGCATCTTAACAAAATTTTACAGCTAGAAAAAATTCTCATTATAATCTCCAGCCTATTTCCTCTTCAGAGATATGCTTGCAAAAATTGGTTTTATATTATCTTAGTTAAAGGCTTCTGCTTGTAATATTTCAAACCTTCATCTGTCCTTGGCTGCCATGACATTCATCCGTCTGACAAAATGGGGGGGGAAAAAATTCCAGCCTCTGAGTGAATGCTCCTTTAAGTGAATTTGTTAGCCATGCATAAAGGATGCAGTGCTCACTGAGGCTACACTGGGAGACACGGCCACACAGGTCCTGTGACTCCTGTGGGCACAGGGCAGTGCAGGGCAGTGAGGCTCAGGGTACATTCCATGGACAGGGCTTCTGCTGTAAACAACAATCTGCTTTCATCAGCTGTGAATTAAAATACGCAACAGTGGCACTGTGTAGGTTGCTCTTGGCTCTCTGAAGATGCATATAATGAGATAAACAATGGTTTGTTAAGTTACAGATTCATTTCCTAACCTCACAAAAAGCTCTGCATACTGCGGTTCGATATTGGGAATTGTCCAGCCGTAAATGCGCGTCAGTAAAGCACAGAAGGCTCAAATCTAGGAAACGAAGCAGAGCTTGAATAATATCTTTGCACAAAACCAGCAAGGCACTGAGACCTGAATTCCTTAGGTGTATAAGCAGTCAGGCCTCATCTGGACACAGAACAAGACAGACATGGGGAGAAGGAACATTATTAATTTCTCTCTGAGTTTTTTCTGAAAGAGTTGTGCTGTGCATAGACTACTACGGAGTCTCTCAGGCTGCTTGCACTTTCTTTCTCTGTAGGTAATAGCAGGGATGCACAGAAGTTATTGCCACCAACAACTGGTTTTGATTTCATACTTTGCAATTAAGACATATTTTAAAAGCAGCTCTTTGTTTTGTGGGATCAAAGGTCAACTTGGAGCTTAGCTTATGTGACACTGCTAGTGCCATAAATCAGCCTCTCTTGCTGGGAGAGGCCCTTTAAAGTTCTTAAAGTCCTTGCAAGGAGCTTGATAGACGGACGAGGCAAACTCGCAGTAACTGCTTCTTCGATAGTTGTTTATTCTAGTGTTATCAGCTTAGAAAGACACAGTAGAACAGAACACTACAAGAAAAGGCGAGAAAATGGCTGCTTATCAAGATTCCAAGGCCTTTTTATAGGTAAATTATCCAATTAAAAATTGAAACGACAGATATTTTTACTTTTCATCCAATGCTCAGTAAATCACTCCGACACGCAGGCCGGAACTGCGGCATTTTTCATCCAATCATCCTAAAGTACTTTTACTGCAGAATATGGAGGACTAGAAGAAGAGAAAAAGAAATATAAACTACAAGGGTTCCTCCATTTTGGAACTTTTACTATTTATCTATTTACTACATTAACAAACCTAAAACTTCTAAATTCTTCACCCTGTGACATCCTTACATCATATTCTATCACCTAGTTCACATCTGTGTAGATTTTAACTCCTCCCAGATGGTAGGGAGTTTTCTCCATGGATAAAGGTCAAAAACCATGCTGTCCAGGGGGGTTTTTCTCTCCAAAACAGGCAGAGAAATATTCCCTGCACTCTGGGTTCCCACACTTATGAGACACATATAGCAGTTTATTGAGCATGTTTACATGCTTCCATTCAGCAGGAAAAGCTTCATACTTGTGCATAGGGTTCCTCATATGCAAAGTACTTGTGTACAATCCAATTAAATAAAAAAGTAGAAAGATCATAGGGTCATATTTTTTATATACTTTCCAGTGTTTTTTCATATAAAGGCATGCAGAAATATACGGTATGTAGATTTCCTCCTGCCAGGTGACTGTACAAACTGCTAGATGATACAGTCATATTTCCTCTTGGTGCCTGATTGATCTTTTTACTTGGGAATGTTTTTCTGTGCAGTGGAACAGCTTCAGTCAGAGAAACAACAGATACTTTCTGCCCTCTCACACCTCACTCCAGCTTCTGTACCAACATCGTAGCAGTTGGGCCTCTCCTGTGAGGGAAAGGTGAGAGATTTGGGATTGAATCTTCCCAGGCAGGAAGATGAGATGGAGTTGCTAAGATTTTCATGAGTGATCCAACATTCACTGTTAAAAAAACCCCTCCTCCCCCCACCATAAAAACCAGGCAGCCATGGAGTTTAGATTCCTCCATATGTACATGAGAGTCAAGAAAACTGTTTCAAAATTACAGTTCCCAGTATAGGCACTTTAGTTTTGCTGATTTTAGGCACCTATATAACTTTTTTTTCAGGAGATCCTTACACTGTGTCCTGGAAAGCAGTCCCATTCATTCCTGAGCAGAAGAGCTGCAAACGCTACATTCCCCACTCTTCACAGAGAAGTGGCTGTTTCTCAAAGTTCCTAGGTACTATCAGTGACTAAATTTCTCAGCTGAGGATATTTTTGATATTCAGAAACAAGAAGTCTTGTGATTGAGTGCCTGTGAGAGCCATTTTGTCCAGCATAAAGTAGTTCTTTGGAGCTAAGCTGTGCCACTGTATCCAGCAATTATTAAGGTATTTCCCCTGCACACTGATATTTTGAAGCTAAGCCTGAATGCTCCTGAGCCACAGTATGGAGCTCCAAACTTCTGAATCTTCATTAAAATATTACCTTTCCTTTCACACAAAGAATATTTGGTTCTTGAGCAGCTGCTCTCTACAGAGAGGGCCTCCTTCCCACTGTGGTCACTGTTAGGGGTCACAGTCCTGTTAGGGGATTCTAGCCCAAAAACTGTTGACCCAAACACCTGTGGGCCATTTAGGTCTTTAAGTATTTGCCTTTCAGATGTAAGGCAAGTAGGTGCACAGCAGCCTGAGGCAGTGGTGTTTTCTCCCATGGCACCTCATGCTAGATGCAAGAGAAGGCTGTACCATAGAACCAGAGAATCACAGATTTGTTTAGGTTGGAAAAGGCCTTTAAGATCATCAGGTCCAACCACTAACCTGTTACTGCCATGTTCACCACTAAACCACAGTATCAGAGAATCATAGAGTCATTAAGGTTAGAAAAGACCTCTGAGATCATTGAGTCCAACCACTAACCCAGCACTGCCAAGTCCATCACTAACCCATGTCCCCAAACACCACATACACACGTTTTTTGACACTGTTAGGGATGGTGATTCCATCACTGCCCTGGGCAGCCTGTTTCAGTGCTTGACCACCCTGTAAGTGAAGAAATATTTTCTAATATCCAATCTAAACCTTACACAACTCGAAGCCATTTCCTCTTGTCCTATTGCTTGTTACATGGGAGAAAAGATCAACCCCCACCTGTCTGTAGTATTCTTTCAGGTAGTGGTAGAGAGCAATAAGGGTCCCTCTTGAGTCTCCTTTTCTCCAGGCTAAACAACCCCCATCTTAGTCTTAGATCAGTTGGAAAATTACTTTCTTCCATTAAAAAATATGGTTCTTTTTATTTTACTGTTAGAGTAGGGCCTGCAGATGTGACCCAAACCTTGATTCATCTCTTTCAAAAGGAACAAAGAACCAGATGTGCATGGAAAAGTCTTTGGCCAGGAATCTAGCTGAGGAAGACCTACAGAGGGCTCCATTTTACACTGCTCCCAAGGGGAAAGGACACTTCTTATTTAGCTGAAAAATAATGACCACTCTCTGAAAACCATGTATTTTATTTTCTCTGGGTAACTCACAGACATTTTACAATGGCAATAAAGTTTTAATTTAAAGCATCAATGATGCAATCTTTCAAGAGGTAATGGTTGGTTTAGTCTCTGGCAGCTCTTTGGTCCAAATCTCTTGGTCTTCACTTTTCATGGGCCATTAATGAAGAGATGAACTGCAGAAGAGAAACTTGATCCATTAAATCCATGCTATTAGTTCTTTTGTCCTCTTTGCCAGTTGTATCCAGATCCAGGTAGTGACTGGAATTTTCCACAAACATCTATTGCTTGTTCATTTTTCTCTACTCTTTGGACAGTTTTTATTTTGGTCTAAGCATAACTTTTGCCTACAACATCTCTTGCAAGGAAAAAAAACTTGCTATGAATACTGATATTTTATTGAATCATTTTATTTCTCAAAAAAACCTACGTCTTTGCATACCTCTTGATCTGGAATGTATTGTTTTGTTGCCTAGAGAAACATTAATCATAAATTCAAGAAGGACAGGGGAACAGAAATAACAAAGATAAAACTGAAACAAGAAATGCATAAAACATTGGAAAGATGTAAATAAATTCACCAAATATGCCTGTTAAATTTTAAGAATATGAATAATTTTATAGAAATAATGGCTTACATGCTAAAGCAAAATGTTTCTGATCATAACTGTTGTATTCTGTTTTGATAGCCCAAGATATCCCACCATTTGGCATCTGAAACATTGAAGTAATTTTCCTTTCAAAGTAAAAAGAAGTATCAGATACCTAAACAGAACCAAAAATAAAGTTTTCCTACCAAAAAAACCCAGCCAAACAATTTTGAGTATTTTTTTTAATAAAGATAATGAAACCAGATTTTCTTTTATTCTAAAAAATGCTATGAACATATTTAGCATAAATAGATATAATTTTTTTAATCTCTTTGCTTGACAAGTTTTTTCTTTTAAATATGAATGCAGCAAAATTCTCAACAATTTCAGTAACTGAGATCCTAAAAGGCAGTAACTGTTGCTTGGTGCCAATTATTCTGTGACAGATATTGTGCCATGTATAATACTGTGTGTGTTTCTCATTCTTATCACCTTAGAATTTGAAAGATATTTAAAAATATTAAGGAAATATAAAAATTGTCTTCCAAATACAATGGGGAACACTAGAAGAGACAGACATGGTCAAACCAAAGATTAAAAAATATCTACTGTAAGGCAGGGAAGGAAGAACAATGCTCCTCTTCTCTTTTGGTGCCTCTTCTGTATTTACACGTGGGCAGGAATTTTGGCATCAGGTCCTTAAGTCTGTCAGGTTTGTCACTTGAATCTAGGGGACCTAGTACAGTTACCCAGCATGGAGGCATTCAGAAAATGTCCACCAGAAAAAATATGTTCCCGAAGTTAACAAAGAGAAGGGAGTTACAAAGGCAGCAAAAATGCTATAAAACGGCTTTACCTACTCATTACCTGTGTCACTTGTAGAGGATTTGGATGGATTTTAGCTACAGGGAGTCAACTATTCTGACTGTGTATACAGTAAGGACTGCACAAACAGGCACAATCTCCATTCAGGTAATACAATGAACCTCTTATTTTCTTACATTACACGGCAGCACCAGAGGCACAGGTTGTCTCTGCTGCACAGCCTGCCTGCTTCCATGCTTCACCCAGCACTCTTCCTCTGCAGAAAACTGAGCCCACAGTCTTCTTCAGCATATGGATGAGCTTCTTCTTAGGGGCTGTTAACATATCCTCAGGTTAAGTCAGGATGCCAACCAAAAAACAATACGTATTTTTTGAAACTAAAATGAAAAAAAAATCACCTTAAATGAATCCTAAATTATGCATTTTTCTTGTCTATTAAGTGCTAAATTTCATGTAAAGAGCTTCTAGTGTGCATCGCTCTCTGTCTTTTCTTTCTTCCCTACAAAGACATGAGTAACTCACATCCTTTGTAATGTGGCACTGACCTGAAAGAAACACAAAAAGAACGTGTTTAACAGAAAGGAGAGAAATGTTAAATAGATGTATAATTATTTTGTTTGTCTCTCAGAGTATGCACATACACAAATAAACACCCACACAGCTTTCCATGCTGTTTTACTAAAGCAAATCTTCAGACCCCCAGCAACAAACAGCCAATCACTTATTAGTAAGAATCCAAATAGTTATTACAGAGTCTGACTACTTGTGCTTTTGAGATGTAAATATCAAAATTGCTTTTTGAAGAAGTAAAATGCAAAACCAGTTAAAGTTCAGGATTCAATTTTTTCCTCTTCTTTTGATAAATGCATTTACATTTTAATTTTCAGTGTTTTCAATTTTCATCAGTGAAAGGCTGTATCCCTGGATGAAAAGCACAATAATAAAATGTTCTCCACTCCATAATTTTCTTGTAATTCACAGAAATGATCTGAGGGCATATAGCTCACGACAATATATATTATAGCATTCAGTGCAGAGAACTCAATTGTTAGGGCTGCAATTTCAAACATATGTATATTAATGAACTGGCTGTGGCTTCATTTTAAATTCCTAAAGACTTTTTTGCTGACATAGAATAATCATGGCTGTAATCTTACAAATCTGCAAAGATTGTCAGAACTGTGCATGTTATTTCATTTATTCAATCAATACAAGTGTCAATGCCAATTATGCTGCAGAAATCCATATAATAGTCCTATTTTTTTAAGTCCATATGGCACTATAGATTATGAGAGGAACAGAACAATGTGACATGCCACATCTTATATAATTTGGCAGAGCAGCATGCCTTTATTTATAAGAACATGCTATAAATCTTGTTCTGCTTTTATTGCAATCAGTTCCCTTTCTACCCTCAAAATGATAAAGCAGATTTTACTAATCTAAAACAAAACAACAGTCCAAACAAACACTGGAAACGTTATTGGTCTTTATCTACAGCGTGGGATAGTTTTTAGCTACGAACCTTAATCACTCTGGCTACTAGAAACTGCAGAAAAAACTGTTGTAACTTGCTGAACAGACAACAGCATCTACAGTTAACAACTGCTCACTGCGGTACCCATTATAAAATGCAAGACTGGTGTGCAGAGCTATAAAAAACATGCAGACTCTATTCTCAAAAAAACCCTGGTACATCAATAATAACATCAGTTGAGAAACCAGAGGATAACACGAAATGCGTAAGAGGTCAGCAAAAGCTCGGAAGATAAAGCTCAGAAGCGAGGCTGAAAAGCAACACAGAACAGAGACTGCTTTCAGCACAGTGCCAGAGAATAGAGACAGGCTGCAAGTAATAACTGCCTTGTTGGGGGAGCCTGCGATTTCATCTCTGCACAGAGAGCGTGCAGCCATAGGGAAGTGTCCCTCTGCCCATGCTAAGGAAGCCCAGGGAGCCATCTGGAGGCTTCTTCTTTGGGGAAACTCCACTCTTCCTTACTGCAGATGCTGAAACAGGTTTTCTTCTGCTTGCAGCTGACACCTTGCCCTGCTCGCATTCATTTCTTTTCCCCTTCTAATGCCTTATTTCTCTCTGCCTAGGTTGGTGGAAGCTCCCACCAGCTCTCCTTGCACCTAATTAATTTATATTTTCTGATCAAGTTTAATTTTTCAGGTTTGGTCAGCATTCTCTCCGCATGGCTGTCAGGTTTGTTATCCTCCTGCAGTGCAGACTAAGATGGACCTATAGCACTCCCTCCTTCAGTTCTGGTGTTGCTGAAGGCACTTCCTGTGGGCATCCTCCACCAGCTTCACATCATCCCATCTGGGGAGCAGAGTCTCTTCTAGAGTAGGAGGTGAACAAGCCTGGCTTTAGCAAGCCAGTGACTGGGAGCTAGCTGCTCTCTGGAAACACTTCTAAGGATAAGCATCAGGAAGATCTATTTAAGCTAAAAGTTAGAATTGACATTAATGTCACGGTTATAAGGGAGGCATAAACCCCGTCATACTGGAAACAAATGCACACACAATAAAAAGCTGGTTTAGGAGTCTAACTTTTAAGAGAAATGTCAATAAACATGAGAATAATATTATGTAACATATTGCTTGCTTGCTCAAATCTGGAGTTATCTCCTAATATAACTAATCTAATTTCAAACACAAAAAATATATAAACAGTAAAGTACTTTAAAAATAGAAGGATGCATATTCACTTCCACCGTATTTATTCCTCATTATATTGACTTAATTATATGCATTATTGTAAACATTATACATGTGTATTTATTGGCATAGTGATGTTGCCAATATATTTTCCTTGAGAAAGGATCTTATGAACTAGTTGAAATCTTAGTATTTTAGTGGAATTGAATACATTTCCCTTGTTCACTCACAAGATTATGTCCTTCACATTTTTAGAAACTTAGGCAAGACTGTTGTGTTCACTCATCCCAAATTTATTTGACCTTAATCCATGCTTGGTGATGCACTAAGAAAGCCGAAAGGGACATAGCAGACATAATAAGAGATGTGCCTCACGGCAGGGAGCAGTTTATTCTAATGATTATTTATAAACCCCTTTAGTTCCCCAAGACGTGCTTTAGCAGTTGATTATAGTTTTCTCCAGCGTTTTAGAAGCTGTTTCTAATAATATGGCAGATTTTTCTAGCTGTTAGAATTGTGTTTCGGATTAATTTTGCATCACTAGCGATACTAAGAGGAGATACTTGCCCCTAGTCACAGCCTGTATAGCCAAAGTAAGGGAACTTTGCTGCTGAACACCTACCCCTAGAACAAGCAAGCAGTAGAGTGGCTTTCTAAGTTAAAACTCCCTTTGATTTCTCCAGATAATTTTTTTCCTCCAAGTTAAGGCCGCAGGGCTTGGCTGTGAGTTTGCAAGTGCCAAGGAGCTGAACTGAGTTTTACTACTCCATTACTCATGTGTCTCTGTTTTTCCCCAAACTCTTTATATAGCTGCCACAGTTCCTCTGCACCTTGCAAGAGATGGATGAGCCAAGAAACACCTCTTTAGCAATATCTGTAGCACTTGCCAAGTGCCAAGTCATCTATTTTACCTAGGATATAAGCAGTAGCTCTGTGTGCTAGACTGCAGGCCAACTGTCCTGTAAATAAATCCTGGTCTTTCCAAGTTGACCCCCTGTGCACATTTAAACACTTCATCCTTCAGGACTCGAGGCTGCTCTGGGATTCACAGCAGCTACTGAAGGAGTCTGCAGCCACGGACAGCCCTGCAGTAAGCTACTGGGGGCATCAGCAGAGACAGCCTCCCAGAAAAGTTTCTTACCAAAGCCAAGGTCAGAATCTGACCACTTCAGCCTGTGACCTGCTGCTCTCTGTTCCTGCCCAGGTCTGAATCTGGGATTACAGTAGTTGAGGTTTCCCTCACCATCCTTTTCAGCAGGTATCCACAATGGACAAGGGGTTCACAGCAGAGTAGAGAGAACAAGGGAAATAAACAGGGTGATAAGCCAAGGCTTGCTGTTACCTGTATATTGCATTCCCCACTACAAATGTTTGGTGTAGATGTGTGTTTCTTAGGAACCACTAAAGTTGTTTGCAAGCTGCTTGTACGACAAAATGGCTGATTGTTCCTATTCATAGGCAGGGCTAATGTATCTTTCTGCCAAAGCAACTTTGATGGAAAACAGAGTTTTAGACAACAACTGCAAAAAATACCTTCTTTACAGAAAGACACAATCGACTAACAGTAGCCTCCCTAACTCTAGTGCAGAATTGCAGATTTTAGGCAGGAGTCTAAAAAATCTATGGGTGAGGAGAGAGAAATCACTGCATCCTTTCAGGATTACTTTTTGCTCTTGCAGCACCTACTTCTCCAATGGACTGGATCCTGTAGGATGGCAGCAGTAGCTGTGGATTCTGTGCATCCAACAAGGTGAGATAAACTGTGTCGTGCTGACAAGTGATCCCACACAAGTGCTGTAACCACTACACGCACAAAGACACTTCAACTTGAAAAATCCTGGGGCAATTTATAGTATTGTTTCATTGGTGGCCATGCAGTGTTGGGGGAATTAAGCCCACTCCCTCTTCTGCAGCTATCCCTGTATCCCTTCTTCCCACTGAAGCACAAGCACAGAAATTCCTCTCTCAGCTAAGGATGGTCTCCTCAACCCACAGCATGTGTAGAACATCTCAGCACACCCAAGCTGTGAATGTCTGCCCTCCCCATGACCTTCTGCAGCTCGCAGTACCATGCCCTGGCTTATCCCAGGTACAAAGTGAAAAAAAAAATACTTAGAGTGTGCTTTAGATTTCTTAGTCTGTAGCTTCTGGATTTGGTGGGCTTTTCTGCTTGCAGCTGAGCTGACTTTCACAGCAAATAGCATAGATTAAGTTCTGTGCTCTGAGCAGGGATTTCTCATTTCATACATCATTTATAACTTTCTGCAGTGATTCCACAAAGTCAGTATCTCTCCATAACACAAAGATGAGAAGGATGGAAAATATAGCTGAAAAAGTGACAAACCTGCAAATTGCATTTATGTAGAATTCTGTTGCCACAAAGCTTCTACAGCAATTTTATGGAAACCTAGCAAATTCAGTATAACTAAATTTGCAGTTTAGGAAAGTTATGCATTTATGGATTTCAGCACAGTGCCATATTACAGCTTAGCAGAGATGCTAAATATCTCCCACACAAAATGGAAATTAAATCTGCTGTTCTATTTTGTCAGATCAGGTCTTTGCCTGTGGTACATTGGTCATAGATTTCACTGCTCCCCCCTCACAGATGTGAAAAATTACACAGACAAAACTCACTTTTGCAAAGGTTGCAAACCCTAATTACATCAGGTTGCTCTATAACTGGCAAGTGATATCTTTTTTCATTTTTTGTTTCCCTGGGGTATTTCATCCATCACTCCTTACCAGAACATGAATGGAGGTGACTACAGAAGAACACCACATTTTGGTGACATCCAGATTCCAGTGAAGTAAACAGCAAAAATCCCACAGGTTTTATTAGAGCCGCAAACTGCTCCTTTGTACTGAGTTCTTGTTTTTATAGTCAGAGCCAGTTGCCAAAATGCTGGTCCTGGTCCCACTTTCATAGCTGGATAATCAGGATTTACTACAACCTAAATCAATGAAGTCAGAATGGTGCAAATGAGGGAACTGAGGCCATCTGCTGTGAATTTCCAGATACCAAAAAGGAACTGAAGAAGGGAGATATTTTCTTACCAGCCTTCAATTCCTAGTGGGCAAAGGTTTACAGAGAAAGTCCTATCGTGCCTGTCACCCATATTTAACTGTATCTTAAGTCAATAGGAAATAACGTTAGTAGGATACACACACTCACAAACACATACGTATGAAAACATAAAATTGAATTCAGGTTGAAATGCTTTTCATTTCAGTATAGCATATTGCCATCAGATAAAAAAAAAATACATATTATTCTCTGTCTAGTTCTTCCAAAGGAAATAATACCAAAGGTTTAAGAACATGCATTGGCTTCCTTCCTGAGAGGATTTAAAATGTTCTTTTCCAATGTAAGTGCAAAACCAAACATTAAGGTTGAAAATCAAGCACACTAGTCACGCACGTTCAAAACTGCTGTGAAAAAAATGGACCTTCTGCAGCCAGTGGGACAACTCCCGCTGACTTCCATGGGGCCAAAATTCCACCCAGCTCCTAGGAGAACCTTAAATTGGCCACATTGTGCATCTCATTTAATGGACTACGTTAGCAGGCATGATTTATTAAGATTCACACTCAAGAAAGAAATCAATTGCATTGTGGAAAGTATTTAAATTAATGTATCTGTTACAGCATACGTCTAAATTAAGGTAGCATTCAAAATCTTCCTTTTGGTACTGCCTGGCTTCTTGCTTTCCCAAAAGTATTGCAGTAAGGGAATTTTGAACTTGATTTCCCACTTTTCCCACAGCAGAACAAGGGTGTCACCTACCATATGAGTTTTATCAAAACCACTTCAAAATAAAAAAGAAACAAACCTTCAAATCAGACTATATTGTGGCACAAAATGTACAGAGGCATGAGTAAATGATTTAGGGGGCTTTTTTTGGTTTTTTTTAAACTAATTCCCTGCTTATTTTTAACCCAATTACAAGTCTGCTGGCTGCCAGTAAAATTTGGATCCAAATTTTTCTGCTAACCAAGTGGAATTGTTTGGATAGTACAGTCAGAATTTCTAACATGTTAATCAGGTTTCTTTCTGACTTTTTTAATAACAAAAGTAATTGGGTACATTAAAACTGCAATTCTTGAAAGTCCAAGGCAAACATCATAATAAAATACCAATTTCTTTAGGGAAGATTCTAGTATAATAAAGAAACCATGAGGATTTTATTGAAATTACTTCCAAAACCTATAAAAGTTAACAGATTAATCTACTTTTCATAAGTTTTGCTGTATCTTAGGTAATTTTATAGGAGAACTAGAATTACATATTCTGTTATGAGACCACTACACCTTTTAAAATGTTATGAATATCTTGTCACTTCATTGTGGCCAGAGCAGAAAAACACAATTTTGTTTGCCTTCTATAATACAAAGTTGGAAGGACTTCACTCATTTTGCTTTTTCCAGTAACTTCACTTGGCCTCAAGTACCTCAGTAAGTGAGTGGCCGAGTGGTCGTGTCCTGCAGGTCAGTGCTCCTCTGTGACCATGCAAGAGCAGTGCCTGGGCTGGCCAGATACCAGCACCCTTTGTGCCACAAACAGTAGGAGAACACCAGAAGCAGAGCACCAGGGTGACATTCAGGGGCATTCAGGGGCTCTCACAGGAGGGGATGCACAGCACAGGACTTGAGGCACTAGTGCACCCTCTCTGCCCCAAAAATGGCAGACCCTGACCATGTGGAAAGCATGCACAGAACAATCATAAAGAATGATATTAACTTTAGAGAGCTAATAATTGCCGCCCCCAAGCAGTCCCAAACGAAATATTTTCAGGCAAATCTGTACTGAAAGGGAATAAAGTCTGACCACTGCAGGCAACTGTCAGAAACTCTAAATAATGAGATTTTGTTATAGGCATTTCTTAATGCAGAACAGCAGTAGCAATGAATATGCTAGGACAATGCAGGGGTTTTTATTCTCCTTCTGTGAAAGAAAATAAATGGGGAACTTCATATATTCATTGGCTCCAAAATCAAGGAAAAATAATCACAACCACACTGCAAAACCCATTGCACAACCAAGTTGTAGAACTTCTTTTGAGTGCTTTATTAAATATTCTCCTAAAGGATGAACTTTACTTTTGCCATAAACACATCAAGAAATGCCAAATTTACCACATTCCTTGATAAATTATTCCTTTTCTCCCTGCTAAAAAACTGCATCTTCTTTCAGGATTCATTTTATCTAACATCAATTTGCAGCCATCTTGTTATGCCTTTCTCAGCAAGACTGGAAAATCCTCAGCAAGAGCCTTGGTGAAGAACCATGTGGCATCTCTGTTATGCCTTAAGCACCCTTTTTTCAAGCCCATCTCTCAACCTTCCCTTTGATAAGAAGTGAACGTTTGCAGCCCCTCTTTGCTTCTCAGCCCTTGTGGTCCTGCCCTTTACATCTTATTCCTCCCTCATATATGCTCTCTTATTTGTTCTGCAAACTTCATGAACCAGGAGCCTCCCGAACACACCATCAGTACCCTTTGTCCAGTAAAACTCTCATGGAAACTCAGACATTAACCACCAAAATATGATCTTCTGCTGTGTCTCCCCTGCCCTCCAAAATGGCATGAGAACAAAAAACTTTCGCAGCAATTTCAGTACTGAATATTGTATTTTTTTAAACCTCTTTCTGTGAGCACTCGGTGCCCTGGAACTCCCCTTGAAGTATCTTGGGAGATACAGACCATCACTGTAACAAGTTAGATTCCCTCCTCCTTTCCTTTTCCCCACCATGCTTCCCACCAGCATGGTGCTGGTGAGGTTTGTCCACGAGGCTGGACAGGTACTGCCCTTCCTCCCTTACCCACTTTCCTCCAATTCCCAATGGCTTCATCTGGCCACAAATATTGTGCCTCACACTGTAACTTCTTTTAAAATCTTTGTTTTTTTCTTTTTTCACAGTGAAAAGAGAATACAGTTTATTAGTTGGATCCTGTGGGGTTTTCTTAATATTACTAGAAGAAGCCAATATTTTGCTGACTAAAGGAAATTTATAAACAGCCAATTTCTAAATGAAACAGATGGCTTATTAAAAATGAGCAGTCACTTCTTTGGCACACAAAAACAGTTTTAATTCTCTTTGTATTATAATATTACTGGTTTTGTGTATGTTAGAAGTAAGAAGAGTGACAGTTATCACAGTCCCACCATGTTAAGCAACAAATAAAAAATAAATGGTGTGGTTTTGTTACAAATTGCAAAGATCCTGTTACCTTTACTTATATATACGTATGCATTCGGTCTGTGGGGCAAATTTCTGGTAATGGAAGGGGGGGGCATCTCTCTGAAGCTGCTGTAAGCTCTCCCCATATCCAACAGAGCCAATGCCAGCTGGCTCTAAGACAGACCCACCACTGGCCAAGGCCAAGCCAATCAGAGATGGTGGTAGCACCTCTGGGATAACATTTTTAAGAAGAAAAAAGTTACTGGGCAGAAGGAATTTCAGCCAGAGAAGAGAGGAGTGAGAACATATGAGAGGAACAGCTCTGCAGACACCAAGCTCAGTGCAACAGGAGGGGCAGGAGGTGCTCCAGGTGCTGGAGCAGAGATTCCCATGCAGCCTGTGGTCCATGGTGAGGCAGCTGTGCCGCTGCAGCCCATGGAGGTGATGGTACTTGGTGAAAGATCTCTCCCTGCCCTTATCTCAGCTTCCAAACCTTTTGCTCTATTTTCTCTTCCCTGTCCACTTGAGGTAGGCATTGATAGAGTGGCTTTGGTGGGCATCCAGCATCCAGCCAGGGTCAAATCACCACAGTGTAACAGAACTAAGTAAAAAATACCAAACTGGTACTGAATTAATGATCACCTGGTTTCATTTATTGTCAGACATCCCCATAATTGATTCAGACCTGAAAATTCACTGTAATGGACTTCTGAAGCGGCTGTTCATGCAATGGTGCCCCTTCTTTGTCTACCTCGGGGTTGGATCTCTCACACATGTTGTGGGTAATCTAAGTTACTTTCTTCTTAGAAAGTGAAAGAAACAATCCCATATGAGGCAGTCCTAAAGTTGCAAGTGCGAAAGTGAATAAAGACACATTTTCTTGCAGTGCTGGACAAAAATCTGGAGGAATTTCTTGCACTTTTGCATCAAAACTCTCCAAGAAAAGCTTCACACAAACTTCATACATATATATTTAATATTATTAGAAGACTGAAAAGTCACACTAGTCTAACTCACATGCCCGATATTTCCTAAGAGATGAAAACAAATTAAAAGAAGACAATCTTTCCTATTCCAAATTCAAAGACTGTGACTGTTCATGTGAACCAAACTTCTCAGCTAAATCCTGAAACTGGTGATATTTCCTTTTCTTATCAGTGTGCTGTAGGAAACAAGCAGCTTTGAATATATTTGTTTGAAAATGAAGAATATTACTCTCTGAGAATACTAATAAATACTAAAGAATATTAATACAGTTATATCTAGATGAATGCTATGATAATTCATCATTTGAAATCACTATTTGGATTTTCTTCACAGATAACAAGGCAATTGAATTATGTTCAGCAGAAAAAGGGGGTCACTGCAAAACCTGTGTACACACAAGCAAGCTAGCATTTTTAATGGCCAAGGATTTGCATGTTTGTTGATTATCTAGTCTGTGGAGCTTCCAGAAACTTTAATCAAAGACTAAGCACGTCAGAGGAAAAAGTTATCAGCTTAGTCAGAAATACATACCCATAACAGCTTCCCAACCTTCCCAAGTCAGCCTACAGTGTACTCTGCTAGAATAAAGTTGCTGACACTATCATGAGATATTGGTATATACAAGCTAAGTCTGAGGATTTCAAAAGATGTTCAAAGAAAGTAACCTCCTGACTTTCTACAACTGGGTTTCTGTGCCTTGATGCTATGAATAATGAATTTGCAGTAATTTCATTTAGAAAGAAGCAAAGGAAAAAGTCACTTCAAACATGGGAAATTAGGCAATGTGATTCTATCAGAAATCATGTTGAAAGGATTCGTTTCTTAAGAAAAAAAAAAAATAGAAGAGCAGCTAAATATATTAATCTTGTTCCACAGATGTTTGATGGAAAAGAACGCATGAAAGAAGCCCCCAGCCTCTACCAGATACACTGCCATACCCAGGCTGTGACTCAATTGGACAAACAAAACACACATAGGCTGCATTCTTCTTCAGTTGTTGCCTCCCTTCCGTAGGATATTACACATTGGAAACACTGCAGCTGCTCTGTGCCACACTGAGGGGAACAGCACAGGCTCTCACTGCTGCAGGATTTGGTCCAGAATAGCTGAAAACACCATGGCGTTACCTTGCCACTTTTCCAAAGCATTAGCAGAATAGTACAGGGAAACAGAGTACTAAAAGGTTGTCATTCATGCATTGGTCATACTGGGTAACATTTATCTGCAGTAATAGTGATTGATATTTTTAAGTCTTAAATTATTAGCAGTGTGGCAAGCATCTAATTGCTGTATTTGGTCTAAAACCAGAAATAATATCCAGTCTGAGCTGAATTAAAAACCAGACAGTGACAAAACCAAGAGGATTTGTGTGTGTGACAGTGCACTTGATTTATTGCTTCAGATTGCAAGCAGTGAAAGGCAATGTCAGTATTTATTTTCAGGTGACAAAAAGATATAAAGAGGTTATTATAAGGACTCCAACAAGTTTCTACAGGTCTGATCTGGGAAAAGATAATAATGCCAGGTACTACACAGGGATGGAGCAGAAACACAAGAGACTGAGAATAACTGCCCTTGCAGGAGCTTCCCAGAAAGAACCTAAGGGCTTCAGCTCCTGAGAACTGTACACATCCAAAATACAGATTTTGAAAGCTTTTATCTAGTCCTGAGGCATTTCAGCTGCAAACAAATAGTAAAGTCCCCAGGGCATGCAATATTTTGCTTCTAGGTGAAAAGCTATGCTCAGAAATGAAGAGCTCAGCACTGAGTTCACACCTAATTCCCAGCAGGACTGGCACAGTAAGGTCCCTCATCTGTCTCCGTGGTTCAGCCCCACAAGGCCACACATCCTGGCAATCTGCATCCCAAACACAGCAGACAGCACACCCTTTGGATCATTCACAGGGGCTGTCAAGACAAATGCACTCAAATCCCTGATGCTTACACAGCCCATTTCTCAGACCAGGACCATCCAGCCCCAGGACACCCAGAGGTGAGTGACTGGCAATAAAAATAAAACCTCAGCAGAGTCATATATTTCACACTTGTCTCTTTCATACTTTTAGTGGGCCACTCAACAAACACAGTTAGTCAGTCAGGGTGGGCTTCACCTTCTCTAATTTCAACTGCCTGAAAATTAAATTCCTATTCAAGGAGATATTGGTAACACAAGGAGAGACACTTGCAGGGAATAATTTATCTCATGCTTCTTGGACACACACCTTAGGTCAGACATTCACTGTCTCAAGGAATCTCTCTCAGGGATTTGGGATGTCTGTTCAGCACCACAGTGCAATCCATGGTGTCCTGTAGTCCAGGTCACTCTGTCATCAGCCCAGAGGAGTCCTGGGGCTCTCCCTGCACACGGGCTGAGGCTCTCCTGCAGAAACAGCCAGGGTATGCAGAGGGGCAGGAAGAACTCCAGGTTTACCCTGAGATGTAGTTGGATTGCAGCTGGAGTAGACATCTGAGTACGAGCAACATGGAGTGTACTGCAGTACTACCTAGTACTATATACTGTATACTATAGTAATATAAACACAGCCTGTATTCACAGCTTAGGTGAGGACCCTTTTAGCCAGACAGTTAGGGGACATAAATCCAGAATTTAATGATACATACCTTAATGATACTTTTAATGGCCCTTATGAAACAAATAACACCAGAATGAAACATGAACATGCTCTCTCTCACTATCTTGCAGACTCACTGAATACCAATGTCACATATATTTTAATGCTGATTACATTTTTCTTTAATTTAATATATTACAGTAGATTTTGTGCAAATATGGGGCTGGATTTGAAATAATTGTGTATAAAATAAATACTCAATGAAATTTCACTTAAATGAAAGAAATAAATTTTTAAAATCTGGTCATATTTGGTCAAACTTTTCTCTTTTTTCTTCAACTAGAATTGGCCAGGTCAGAAATTAAAAGAAGCTTCTTTCCCACTCTGTTTTACTCTCTTCTAAAGATAAGGTCTTAACTGTAACTTAATAAGGTTACTTTTCAGAACAATGATGCAAAATTATGCTGGAACTAGAAGTAAGCACAAGCTGCTTTCAAATACACACCGTGGTATATAACATGGCAGCATTTAACGTTAGTGCTGAGATACCTTTAGTAGCACTTTGTTTGCCACAATTAAGTCTTCAACACTGGGCTACCCTAATGCTTAGGGGAATCTGCACAAAAGGAATGGTATTTTGGATATTATATTTTTATTGAGCATATAGGTGGACTAGATGAAGACTAGGCTATTAACCAAGTGCACTTATTCCCAGGTTGTCACAGGTTTCTTTTGAATAGTCTCAAGTTTCCATAGGATTTATGAGCTTAAGCATGGAGCTACCTGCATAACATGAAGTAGATGAGAGAGGAGACGAGCACGATCAAAAAGCATTACTTTCACTTAGAAATTCTTGCTAAAGAAAATGCTACTGGAATAGCTACATTGTTGCAAAACAGGTATTTAACTAACCTGCTTTGTTTTATAAGCATGTAAGATAAAACTAATGGATGCCTGACATACAACAAACATTGAAATATAGGCTGAAAAACAGCCTATTGCAAGCAAATAAAAAAAACCCTTCTCCTGGAACTGTCTTCTGTGATCCAAATTTATCTTAGTAAAACAAGTTAGGACTTTTGTGGCCTCTTAGAGAGCTGAAGTATTTGGGGAACTCCCTAATCCAGCCAATTTCATAGGTACAGTGAGCTCTTGATCTCAGATAACCTCCTGTCAGTGTCACCAAAACACTCTCCTAGCAGACTTTTACCCAACAGAACCTGTAGGAATTTCATACCAGGTCAGTCAAGAGAATGAGTTTTTCAGTTACTACCAAAGTTCACCTTTTGACAAAAATTTGGCATCAGTGGGAGACTATCTCCCTTATTTCTGCCCTTTTCTTGATTACCTGGCGGGGCTGGTGACACCTTTGGTCTCCTCCAGAGATGCCTGGCTATTAATGAATAGAACTGCCACTAGCCTTGGGAAAAAAAAAAAAGAAAAAAGAAAGGAAAAGAATCATTTTGACCAAGTGTCTACAAAATTCAATCAGAAGTGGTAGTTTTAGCTATGTGGAAATCCTGGACAAATGCAAATTTCTGCTGAATGGATTGACTATACAGTGTCTGCACAGAGAGCTCGACATTTTGGCTTTGTTGCTTATATCCACTGTCTTTGCTGGACATTCTGCACACATACCTGGATCACAGTGTGACTGTGCTCAACACATAAGTGTAAAACCTCTCTTATTAGCAATAATCATTGTGTGCATGCTGCATGGCACATACACACACAGCCGTGCCCAGGAGAAATAGAGAAGACCAGCTTCTATGGAGCTGAGCCCCTTAGAAAATACTGACTTTGAAACAGTCAGATAGGAAGACAATTGGTTCTAGAGCTTAAGAAAATAAAGAAAATAGGTTTATCTTCTGCCATTACAGCTTTAAGGTAACATTTTCTCTTCTGGGGATGCAACCAGGAAAGAGTGCTGTGGGCCATCACTGGGACTGGCCCCGCTATCGGTTCATCTCTTGGAAACTTTGTCTGGCAGATGCTATATGAAAAAGTATAGTTTTGTACCATCTACCTCCAGCACATGCTGCTGTGGGTTCACTGGAGTGGTTCTGATTTACTGTGTCTGGCCAGTGAACAGTACACTGAGCCGGACAAGTCCCTGCAGCCAGGCGAGAAGCAGGACAGACAGGAACCTGGTGAGGCAGATCACTCTCAACAATAGTCTCTAATACAGAATGAAGTGGCAGAAACAGTACATTATGGATATTATCATCATTATCTCTTGCTACCTCTAATAGGTTCTTATATCATTTTGCTCATTTTTATAGCTTGCTGGCTCAGAACCGACATTCTTCATAATTCACTGGAAGAAATGCTTGATTTCAGCTCCCCTTGTTCTAACCATCCACAGAATGGATGAAATAGGGATGTGACTGCTGGAGTAGATCAACCCTTTCTTGCATAATTCAAACTAAGACATTTCTAAAGCATGGTATTTTTTATACAGAAAGGGATAAAGGAACATTCCTTTTACGTTTCTTTTGGGCTAGCCTTTTTTTTCATTTCTTTCTGTTGATGAAAAGAAAACACAGAAAGGAGAAAACTAGGCAAAGCACTAGTCCTCATGAAGCTTCAAGGAGAGATTCAGCAGGAAGAAATCTCAGAAAACTATGTAAAATGGTTACACAAATTCCTGAACTACTATCTGTAGGATTTTCCCAGAAGATAACTGATAATCTGCCTCTTTCAAACTGCCTTAGGATGTGAAACAGAATGATACCTCATTATAGAAATGCCATAAATTGTTCCAGCATTTTTATCATCTGAATATGAAAGCTCTTCTATGAGAATGCTAACAACAGGTTAGCCATCTGTGTTATGATAGAAACTCCTCTGGAAATACAAAATAATTTAAAATCACCACTATCCTGTGGGTGTGCCAAGAGCCTGCATGGGGGCAGCTCTGGGGAGCAACTAATATGTGCTACTTTCTACCTCCTTCTTCAGCAGTTTATTGTTTTTCCCCACGTATCTGCTGACACAAGCAGTGCCCTCAGTTTCTGCATGACCTGCAGGGGTTCACACCCCAACGAGGAGGCTCAGGGAAAGCAGGGAGATCCCAGCTTGGGAACACAGGGAATGGGGAGGAAGGGGTATTGTAGAGCATGGGTGAGGGAAAGCAGAAGCACTGGGGTTGCAGAGTGGAAACCAGGCTGAAAGGAACATAAGAGCAGAGAGGCATGAGTATGGGGTCTTGGGAGAGGAAAGCCAAGTCTGGAAACATGGAGCAAACATGGGAGCTCAGTGGGGAAACAGGATTCTGCACAAAGTGTCTGAGTGGTAGGAGGTCTGAGATGAAAGAGAAGGAATCTGCTATGCATACAGGAGAAAACAGGGATACTGCCACCAGCAACACTCTGCCATGCAAAATGAAACAAAATTTAGCTCCTGAGTGTCATTACCGAAAGAGGCAGTTTCAGGTGTCACAACCACTGATGTCTCACATTGTTCAGTCTTTATTAACCTGCCCACACTTACTTCTTTTCATAGCCCAATCACACTGGTATTTCTGAGCATTCTGTTGGACTTGTCCTTATTACACACATTAACTATTCTTCAAAATGATTGTTTGATCTGTTGTGGGAAAAGGAACAACTCACTGAGGAATGGAGGTGAGTTTTCTGCTTCGCTTGCTCTGTATTCTTTTCTAGACTGTGCATTACTCTCTTTTTCTCTTCTTTTTAAGTACAGCCAGTTCCTTACAGTCTCTCTTCCTAGCACGTTTTCTTATGCTGTTTATTACTGACAGTGCCCTTTGCTATGTCCCTCTAGTCTTGCTTTACAGCTGGGCTGGGCCAGTATTGTTCCAGCTGTTGTAGCTGAGGTCCTGGGTGACATGACAGACAGTAGTCACACATCCTGTGAAATACTATATACACATACATGTGTAAGTGTTCAGTGTTTGGTTTTGGTAGGAGTTTACACATCATGTCTACATTTAATTATGCCTCTTAGACAAGTACAAAGACTTGCACTTGAGGAGGAAGACAGTAGGCTTGGAATTATCCTCATCTGCTGTGGGTGCTTGGTCTCATCTTAGACTGCCAAGAAACCTCTATTCCCAACACAGTCAACATAACCTTTATCTGTAGGAAGTTCTGTTTTGCTGGAGACATACAAACTTTGAGCATAGTCCTTATCACAAAGCTTGTCACGGTTTTACACTGTGTGTAAACTGAACCCCAGCCATCAGAGATCATCATGAGGTCCAAAGCCCTGAATTTTATTTAGACTTCTGCAGGTTGGTTTGGGGAAGAGAAAAGATATTATGTTGTGTGGGTTCGTGTTGTTTTCTGCAATGTGCTGGAATGGTCAGCATGCCAACTTTTTCCGAGCTTCCTACATATTTATCAGAGACACCATCCTACTACATGGTGATTCTTTTATTCTGAGGTTCCTGTATGCAAATGAAACAAACAGCAGCAAGGAAGCACAGATATATCTGCCAAATCCTGTTTTCTTCTTCAAGATCTGGAAAAGTTGTATTTGACGAACAAATATAGATGTGATTATTACCTTAAGATCTTTTATATCATTTGAGAGCTGTAAGTTTATGTAAGAATGCATTTAAGATCTGTAGTGGACTCTTTTTTCTGCATGTTTTGCAAAAAGACAGTCAAAATTTCATCTTTTCCCTTTCAGTTCTCCCTATTAAAGTGGATGTTGAAAATTTGGATGTTATGTCTTGAAACTGTTATTGACAATACATTAATGCCATGTACCATTGGTAGTTTGGTCATGAATACCACAAAACCAGTAGAAGCACATTTTTAAACTGATGGCTTCTCACACCACTAGATTTCTCTTCTACAACTGGAATGAACTTCTGATGAAAGGGAGGCACTTATGCAGTTGCTAGACAAGAGTTCGCACCTGTACAAAGCAATGGACCTGTGCCCATAGATTTCTTCCAGATGCCAGTAAATGCACCAGTCCATGTGTATTTTTCTTGGAGCTACTGCTATACTATTTTTCATAAATGAAAATATCTATGAATCCTGTCTGTAAATCAATCAGCTATAATTTTCAGCCTCAATAGCGGTACAATGTGATAGATAAAATACGTTGCCAATACAATTTCTTGATCACAGCTGACTGTCTTGGACAATGCTGTGAGGATTAAGAAAACAAAGCATTCCTATTTCATAGTAATGCCATGGTTCTTTAATGACACTGATGATTGTTGCTGAGAATCCTCTTTATAACACTGACTTCATACAGCTCTATCTCAGGATATTTTTTTCAAGTCATAATTATCTAATCATGCATTCATTCAACATGAACTTTGTCTTCACACGAAGATATATAATATCATACAGTTTAAAATAAAATACTGAACCGCAACCATGTATTTTACTTTTGCTTGCAATGGCAGAATACACAGTCATGCTAGCTTTTCAGAGGAAGCACAAATTAAAAATGCATATTATGAAATACATTTCATGTGAACAAATGAAATGTTTCACCACTTGACTAAGCTAAAGAATTAATTTAATGTATTAAAAGGAAACTACATAAATTACAACAGAGGAAATATTGGCAGAGTACCAAATTCAGATTATTATTACCTGCTGTCCTACAGAGATTGTCCAAAAATGAAGGATTCTATATTCTTGTTTTTCTACTTCCAACTCACCACCCACCCCACACACGGTTAGAGATCACCCCTAGTTTAAGAAAAATATACTGGGATGGCAGAGAGAGTTCATACGAGCCTATGGGTGAGCTGTAATGCAGAGTTGTTAAATCTTAGGAGCAACACTGCGCATTACAACCTCTGCATCACACAGCCCAGTGCCGAGACTGCAGGGATGCTGCAGGGTGAGAGAGAACCAAAGGTACAGCCCTGTTTAAAAGTCCTTCACAGTACTTCACTTATACAAACTACAGTCACAAAGAAAAGAAGAAGATAACATAGATTACCCTGTGCCATATTAACAAAATTTCCTACAGCTTTGGTTTTTTTTAAAGGGTAAGCAGAATCTGAAACCTGTCGTGCTTTTAAAAGATAAGAAAGGGCTAAGGCATCTGCATACATACAGCAGGTAGCTAATTTCAGTCCTTTTCTCTATATATATTTGGGAAAAACAAACATAAATATTAATAGCAGAATCTCCATTTTGGAAGCTTTTTTCCCCAGAAGGAAGTGTGTAATAACACTACCTCATGGACACTAAATGCACATACGACGTGAAGAAGCTAGAGAAAATAGTTCAAGTAATAGGAAAGCACACCGAGTTTAGCAGTTGTTTTCCTTACCCTGGATCCCATTCAATCCATTAAGTAAGGGCATAAATAGTTAAATAACAGCACCTTCTGAAGCCTCAGGTACTCAGGGATGACCCAGAACAAGCTGTCTTGCCAATGGCCATTTACGCCTTCCTCCTGATCTGCTTACTGAAATGTTTTTCCCCACTGATAAAGGCAGTTAAGCATGATTTTCCATGCACCTGCTTTGGGGACTTGCACAGCTCTGTAACCAGCTCAGCTACACAGGGGGAAGGCTATAAGAAACCTGGCTTTCATTGTTTACATTTTTTAAGCATTCGTTGGGGTCAGGTGAGATCAGGTCTCATACTAAGAGAGAATAAGGCTGAACAATGGCAAGACTGAACAAGATACGAGTATTTAGGAAGAACAGACTTTGTCCTTACAAAGAGGAAATGATATAGACAGAAACTGCTTTCTGCTGGAAAAAAAAAATGCACTGCATATGCAAAGCTGAAAGATGCCTAGGGGAAAAGACAAAGTTGATATCAGTGTGAGTGGCATCTTGGGGAAAACCCCAGCTGACAGAAGGAAGCTACATGGAGGGAAGAGTGCTGGGAACTACTAGACGACTGACTGGCACATATGTGCTTTCTGGTGATTAAAATAAGCCATTTAAAAACAGACCTGCCTGAAAAGCAAAAAAGTAAATTACATTATACTGGATGGAACAGCTACCAGATGGTCCAGTTACCAGCAGCTACTAGATTTTGTTTTTGTTTTTTTAAATACACACACGCACTCACACGAGCAAACGCTCATGGGCCAAACTGGACTGTAAAAGCCATCTGGCACTGCCTGTGTAAGTTTACTACACTGTGAAACCTCATTCTCTCTGACATTATTTGTGGTTAGAAGACTAATTCCAGTTTCAGCCAGGCAACTAGGCTGCAATCTGGACCATGAGAATCAGAGGGCAACAGAAACAAAGAGGGAGCCATTGGGAGGATTTTCAGCTGTGAAGAAGTAACTTCCAAAAGGAAAATGAACTTCATTTTCTCAGTTCCTAAAATGACTAATGGATGGTAAAGAGAAAATTTCCTCCATTCTTTGCTATAAATCAAATACTGTAAAACACATGTGCACTCCTTTACACATGGCAGAGCTCCACAATCCTTTTCTAAATAGGATTTGTATTTTTTACAGTCACCTGATGCTTTCTTCTGTCTTCTCCAACTTCTGTCCATTAGGACATCACAGTATTAGATGAGTTTCTATTCTCTATTCACTCATCTACACTTCCAGTTTAATTCCACTTCTCTGCTCTGGCACATTAAGGGGTCTGTGATCAACTCCAGGTGTATCCCAAAAATAAAGAAGAAATATCTGTCACCATGCACAAATGACATTTGATATGTCATCACAAAGCATTTATAAAATACACTTGTAGCACTCACCATATTAACATCTCCTGTGCACCTTTTTCCTAACTTTTAAGGAAGGCGTGTAACAATGAGTATTCCTAAAGAATTTCATTCTAGTAGTAACTAGGAATTATTTTAAATAACAATCAAGGCAATAAAAAAAGTTAAACACCTACCTATAATTGCACTAAAGACAATGTCCTTGCCCTAAGATCGAATCTGGCGAATAACTCAGTACAGTCAGAATTCAGCTTAGTTTCATTAAATATTCTCCTTAGCTATAATAATTTTTTTGTTGTAAAGAAGGAAAAATCAATAAAATGCAAAGAACAAATTTCAGATCTACAAATATGCACCAACAATCAGTATAGAGCTAGGTTTCTACCATACTAAAACCTACATCTGCATCATATGAGTTGGAGGTACCTGTTCCTTCCCAGCTGAGGAGGAATACCAGTGCTTCAATACTGGTGCTACTCTGCAACGTCCAGAGCCCAAACTGAGGTTTAAGAAATGGTACAAATACAGCCCAAAGTAAATTCTTGGCCCTTGTTTACCTTCCATCCCCAAAATTCACTCACAAAACTTCGAATTGTGTGAACATGAACTATCTCTGCTCTTCAGAGCATCCTGACAAAGCTTAAAGCACTGCAGCCAATGGCCAAGCTACTAACATTGCCATATGTCCCACCTGTGAGGGCAGAGAGGCTCAGGTTTATTGAACTCATCGATACAGACTTGCCCTTGCTCTACTTCACAAAGAAAATTCAAGTAACCTAAGTTGTGGCTGAGCACATTTACACAGGCACTGGATATAGTTCAGTTTGTTTTCAATATCCTGAGATGGCAGTTTAGAACTCTGAATTAGGAGGTTATAAAATTTATGAGTCTTCAATCCAACAAGAAAAATGCTTGTGAAAGAGACAGTGGAACCTTCAGGCTCCCCCCTGTAAGGCTACTAACTCTTTGCAACCAATTCAACCCAAACTGTTCCTAGGAGAATACCAAGTCAGATAAAATGTTATAAAAGGCCAATTATCACTATATAACTCATTCTTAAATTAATTCAAGTTACAGATAATGCTCTGGTCACAAAAGATGACACCTGCAATGCTTCTTAGCCATTTTCTCCACAGAAACACTCTAGAAAAGTAAAGCAAATAACTAATGTGAAAGCTAGGATAGCTCACTGGGATTTCCATAATCCCCTTTCCTCTCCTTCCCCTCTTAAAAGCATTGTTTTCATGCTTGAAAACATCTGCTGAGGAGGCTGATCCACAGAGCTTCAACCCAATTCTCTCCAGAGGTCAGGGTGGGCTCAGTCCCACCTCTGATTATTGTCTATATTTTAGAATTGAGATATCAGCTATATATTTTAGACTAACTTTAAAAAGCAGCAATATCAATAGTTTGATTGTAGTAATTCGATTATAATCAGGCTGTAGGTATTTCATTTTACAGTAGTGGAAATGCTAAGCTTTCATTATGATAATTCTGGGGTATATAGAGAGAAAGATCCATTCCCCAAGGACCTGCATATCTCTTCACCAAATGTTAGAGCAGGCCTCTGAACTCTGAAACTTGAAACACACAAAGTCTTCACATGTACTTATAATGCCTTTAATGGAATTTCACCGATGGAGGATAGCTCTTCAAAACTTCTTGTTATAGGACCAGAAGATGACAAATGTATTTCTTTGCTTGAACTCCTGAGAAGCTGTATACTAAAATGTTCATGAGTCAGTCTGGAATTTCTCAGCCTTTCCCAGTCGCACCACAAACAAAAAAATGGGCTGAGGTCTCGGTTCTTCAATTTTCAATAACCTGTCTAGTTAAAAATAGTTGCATTTTAAAAATATGCTTTGCAGCAGATTTGGTGTATTTTAATGATTTCTGGTTCGTTTATGCTCATTTTCTGATCACACAAACTAAGAGACATTCCTTTGGATTTTTAAGTTTTTGACAAAACTAATCCTTGGGGTGTACTGATAGACACACATAACTGGTAAGCCCTACCAAAAAATGAAACCTAGGCAACTTTTCCCAAGGAGGACATAATCAGGTGTGCCATAGCACAGAATGCTCTGTTCCTATGGTTCTGTAATCCCTGGTGACTCGATATGCGACCTCCTATTTACAAGCAAGTGGTCCCACTAAAAGAAAATATATATACATCCACAGCTACCCTACCCTTCTGCAGGCACCTGCCTTGTCTTTTCTACTTGCAGTCACAGGCATTATCTGGAGGGAGAAGAAAGAGTTAAAAGAAAAACAGCCTAATCTCCACTCACACATTTGTCAACTTCCCCAAAATAGCTGCAGAATTTAAGCATAGTATGCCATTTTCCTCCCTGACAGGTTAATCCGTTTATTATTCATCCATTTAATGAAAATACCATGTCTCCATGCTAAGAACAAAACAAAACCTCAAACAACACTGGTTCTCTTTAAATCATATTAATAATCTTGCACAATTTGATTTGTCTTTGAATTCAGCTTCATTTTTAACTCCAAGTTAGAAGCAGGAAACCTATTTCTTCAGATTTCATATTGCTGCCTCTAGCCACATTTATGGAATGTTTTCTGCAAAATTATCAGCATTTCATTACCTGCTTCTGCAACAGCCATGTATCTACTGTGAAAAGGTCACCCAAAAGTTAATGAACCTCATGCTTAGCCAAGCTGCTCTTCTCCAGTGGGACAGAAATTTTCATGAAACTCTGCAAGGCTCATCTTGCAAAGTTTCCTGAATATGCTCTAAAAAAAGAATAGTTAGTAAGTCATGGAGCAAATCTGTCTCCTTCTCACAGGGAACTGTCTCCATTAAGCTTTCTGCAAAAACTTGGGTCTTGAGTTCTCAATGGCATTACTTCTAAAGGGAAACTACAGGAGTGTTTTGAACCAGTCTCTTACACAGAACTACTATGACCATGTAGCTATACAGAACAGTTATATTCCTTGTCAGGATTTAATTTTTCTGGAGGATTCCCTCTCTTCCCTGGAAGCACCTCTTTTAATACACAGCATGTGGTTTCTTTACAGATTAATCATATTAGAAAACTGGATTCATGATCTATTCAGGTAGTATGCCCAGATCCTTCTCTCCCTCAAGCATTTCCTCATGATAACTACTTTCAGGTACAGTAGAATTGAATTTTATTTCATTTTGAACTAATGAATGTCATCTCCTTTTATTCCAGTCCTCATTTCCATCCTATATCCCAGCCCTTTCCTGTGTGAACAGTGTTGCCCAACTCCAGCCAACCAGTATGGTTCCCTATGTACCAATACTAAAGAAAGTATTAATGAAGGAAAGAAATAGGAATGGCCCCATAAACAATATTTAATTTGATCTCTCTGGTACCTCTTTCTCCTGCACTGATGACTGTTACCATGGTCTCTGCTTTCCAGTTCCTTCAGGTAGTCTCTACTCCAGCAGCTTTCACTTCAAGACCATACCAAAAGCTTGCTTTTATCAAGGGGTGACATGAGAGAAGTCCAGCACAATCTATTGTTTGTGAGCCTCTTTTATTACACCTCACTTGTCTTTCTTAGGTCCCAATACCAGAGAAAAACCTGTTGCACATTTAGTTGGAACTCACAACACTCTGAAACATCTCTCTGACACTCTCTCAAAAGGGAAACACTGCTGTGACTTAGATTTTGAATCTGATCTACTGCTTAGACAGAATTTGTGCCTGAACATGATGATGAGGATGATGATGATGATGACGACTATTATTATTATTTTATTTAATTTTTTGAAGAAAATTTCTTGTACCGAGGATGATATTTGAAAGGAAAATACAAAATTAAGAAGAAAAAAGAAAAGTGTTAAAGCCAAGAGTAGTTGTTTTGGGGTAGTTCTGCTTTGCATTACAGGCAAATTGTTTCAATAAGAGGGATGTTTTGTCTTTACTCTCAGAGGAAATGATTACAGCATTAAATGTCTGTAAGCAACTACAAATAGAACAAGACTTGAGTTTAAGGATTGTTAATTCAACTGAATGCAAATTCTGCTAAACTCCATGGAGTCTGGATTTCATTCACTGATAACCAGAGTTCCTAGCTCAAGTGAACTGTGATTTCCACCTGCATCAGCCACTCAGTTCAAACAATGTGATTTGCAAAAGAGACTATGTTGTCTAATGCTTTCAGCTCATGATTAGGAGCTGGCGTTTCCCAACTAGATGAGGTTATGGAATTGAACAAAAGGTATGTTCTGATAAAAAGCCAGGTTAGCAACAATGGAAAAATGTAATAGGACTAGATAGATAGATAGATAGATAGATAGATAGATAGATAGATCGATAGATAGTTAGTTTTTTGGGGTTTTCTAAGGGGGGAAGAGGGAGAAAGCCAAATAAGTTTTTAAAAGCTGTAAAAGCTTCTGGTAACCACTATAAAAAGACTAGGCAAACCCAGAATATCTGAAGGTCAAAAATTCCATGGTGTGTCTCATTGGCCCAGGGGTGTTAGCCTTTTCTCATATATGTCCTGTCAGTGCACCTCCCAATTATTGGTTATTCTTGGATCTGATTACAAAAAAAAAAAAAAAAAAAAGCCTTTCTTTATCTTTTCTTTGAAATGTCCAGATTTCAGCTTGGTACAAAACAGGAAAGGAGTTTGGAGTGGAAAAATGGTTCCTTCTCCAGCTGCATTACCAAATCCTGATCTCAGCCCTCATGGAGGCCTCCCTGGGGCTTCAGCCAGGTCACCTATTTCATGGTTTTCCCAACAGTAATATGGGATAACAGCTCACAGAACGACTGAAGGTTAAGTGTTGTCTGAAGCACAACTTGGAAATGACTAGCACTTGCAGACATCTTAGGACTTGTAGCGGCACAGCAAGGCTTGGCCAGGTTCAAGGCTAGAGGCATTGCAGAGGTCTATGTGCATGACCACAACAACTCAGGCTAGAAGGGATCTCCAGCAGGCTTCTTATCAAAGCTGGGTCAGCTGTGAGATCAGACCAGGTTGCTCAGGGATTTAGCTACTTGGGCCTTGGAAACCTCTGAGGACGGAGACTGTAGAACCTCTCTAGCCAAAATGTGTATTTAAAACATCTGTTTTTCAAGTGCTGCCTCAGAACAGCAGTTATGCCAGGGCTGAACATCCCACTGATTTTAAGTCAGCAACCCTTCCTACTTATCTGTCTTGACAGGAGTCGTCACCATGGCATCCAAGCACCTGAAACAACTACCTAAGGAACAATACGGAAATTGCAAGGCAGCTCCCAGAACAGCTATGAGAACTCAAGGACAACACAATACCCGGTGCATTTGCAGGCTGCCAAGGACTAACAGGATGCTCTTATTTCACTCTAAACGTGGGTGACCCTGCTCCTGCATGAAACCTCCAGCTGCCTGCCTGTGGTGAAAGCCAGCAGCGTTTCCCAGGCTGCCAGCAGATGCTCGGTCATCGTCACAAGCAGCACAGAGATACACCCAAGTGTTGGTGAAGCACTGAGGCAGGTCATAAACAAAGCAGGTGAGGTTCTTATAAAAGCAACTTCTTTGAGAAGTTACACTAGAAAATGTAACGACCTGCACTTTTTTCTTTATCTGCTGCTGTAACTACAAACTCCATAAAGCTCTCACCGTATGTCTTTAACTGAACAAAAATAATGTTTCATACTCTGCTTTTGACCACCAGACAGAACAAATCTGTGCAGGTCGATTTGTTCGCGTGGACTGCACGCCCTCAATATAATTTTTTAACTTAACTGTAACTTAATTTTCTAATAATCCTCATCAAATTTTCTCAAGCTGCCAGAATACAGACTGTATTTAAATGGCAAATTCTAGGTATTAATAGTCCAGAGCAAATGGCAGTTAATGAAAACCCTGGTTTTTCTTGACACTGCCAGTAGACAAGCAACCATGGTATTTTAGCTTGCTTGTGTATCTCAGACAGAAAGGCAAGGATCAAAATACCTGTTGTGAAAAGACTTACACGTATGTCTCTCCCAATTTCAAAGAGAAATTCAAATATCCCACAAAACTTAGGCAAAAAAAAAATCAGTATTCATTCATTTTCATACAAAACTCTGGCTGCTGTACATTTTGATATGCAAAGGAGGTCTCAGAATGGGGCAGGGAGAGGGAATGTCAGTAATGAAAGAACCTTAGATCTGCTTTGCAACACTGCACTTACACAGCAGAGAGCTCAAGGACTTGCTGACCTTGGGTACAGTTACTGGCCAATTGTTCCACAAGGAAAGGACATTGGATTGCTTGGACCTAATAAGTGAGGCAAACATTTAACAACAGGCATGGAAAATACCTGGGTTTTTTTCTCATTCCATTACCTGTTTACAAGATTAATTTAAAATATTAATAAGTAACATTAAGTCTGGATGTTGGAACATGAAGTTTATGATGTCTGAGACCTGGCATATTAATTAATGTCTATGGTTCACAGCAAAAGATATGATACACACAACTCGATTTATACGGCTGAGTCTTGAATCATGGGAGTTTCTGTCTGTAATTGAGAGCTGGGAAAGGAACAACTATGACTTATAAAGCAATAGGCTTTCTAAGTTCTGGTTTTAGAAATACTTTGATGACTAAGTAAGCGTTCAAATGTTAAGAGAGATTTGGAATGAGATCTCGCCCCGCTGCCAGTCAAAATACACGACGCAGAGCAGACACAGCTCTTTGAACACGGAGTTGGTGCTGTAGGGGCACAACTTTCCCAAAGTTCGGACAGAAAGTAGAGATTGCCACCTCCTGGCCGAACCCAGGGCAGTGCCGGGGACTCGCAGAGACATCCAGGCTCGGTCGAAGTTATGTATGGGGACCTTATAAATGCCTCAACCACAGAAGCAATCTTCAAACCAGAGCTCCTAAATACCAAAGTTAATCACTGCTGGATAATCTGGAGGAAATCAAACTACATCAGAGCAGTGCCTCATACTTTACCAGGGAGACCAGGCATCATAATTTTATGCTGCTAATTCCATTCCATACTGGCAAGAGAAAATAAATACTCGAGGAAATACTAGCTTTGTTTTCTTTCTGAAACACAACAGTCTATTCCAACAAGACATGCATTGTACACATTACTAGAAACATATGAAAATACAAAACCTGATATATAAATTTTGGTATTCTCTTTTTTATTTTTTTTCCCGATTTTGGATTTTTTCATTCAGGATTGAATCGAAAGCAAAATGTCACATTTTTTGCAGCCTGGAAACGCAGCCTGATGTGCTCATCAGCAATTGCAAGAGGCCATTGGACACTGGAGCTGGGCCATATGAGTCTGCCTGGCTCCAAGAACACAGTCAAACCACACAAAGAAAGTTAGAGGACATCTAGAGAGAGATTACTTTCATATGGCCTCAAAAGACTTTGTGTGGACTATTACCATGTCATCAGCACCCAACCTCTGCATTAAACCACACTGTAGGAACTATGTTGATCTCCCAGCTGTCCCAAGTAGTCCCTCCCTTTCCCCCACAACTCAGGAGCAGCTGGAGAGCAGCCTGCAGGAAGAGTCTGGGGTTGCTGGCCAACAGCATCTCAATGTGAGCCAGCAGTGGCTGTGGCAGCCCCAAGGGCAAACCCTGTCCTGGGGTGCACCAAACACAGCACAACCAGCTGGTCAAAACAGGTGACTGTCCTGCTGTGCTCAGTGCTGGGGTGGCCTCACCTGGAGTGCTGCGTGCTGTGCTGGGCACCACAATTCAAGAGGGGTGTTCAGGTCTCTGAATGCATCCAGAGGAGGGTAACAAAGCTGGTGAAAGGGCTGGAAGAAATTTTCTGGGAGGAGCGGCTGAGGACTCTAGGCTTGTCTAATTTGGAGAAAAGGACACTGAGGAACAACCTCATTGCTCTTTGCAGCTTTCTGAGGATGATGCCTTGAAGTGGCTACCTGGAAACAGAGGCTAGGCAAGATTAAGAGAATAAAAGTAGGTATTTATTTGAATGGCCTTCAAAGGTACAGCTTGGGACCCAAAAGCCTCCACCCAAGATGGACAACGGGTCATGGGTTTTTCACACTTTTATAAGTTTGGTCCATTTATATATCAGGGTTAATTCTCCAATTATAATTTCAGTTAATGATGTAATTACCCCAAGTTTGCCCCTCCTTCCAAAGGCTTTAGTTTACATATTTTGGGGCCTGGGACAACAAGGTGTCCTTTTAGTGCAAACATAGAGAGGGTTTGTTATGCCTAACCAGCATGAGAGAACATTAGCTAACAAGCCATATGAAATTTCAGTTACATACTAGGCAGTACAGGATTTGAAAAATAGAGAAGTTAAAACCTAAAGCATCAAGGAGAGGAGTTGGAGAGGGAGATGCTGATCTCTTCTCCCTGATATCCAGTGACAGGACATGTGGGAATGGCTCAAAGCTGTGCCAGGGGAGGTTCAGACTGGACATTAGCAAGCATTTCTTTACCAAGAGGGTGGATGAACACTGGAACAGGCTTCCCCGAGTGGTGGTCAATGCCAGAAACCTGTCAGGGTTTAAATGGCCTTTGGACAGTGCCCTAAACAACATGCCTTAACTTTTGTTCAACCCTGAACTGGTAAGAGAGTTCGATAGCAGGTTTTTTGTTGGTCCCTTCCAACTGTGATATTCTATTCTATTCTATTCTATTCTATTCTATTCTATTCTATTCTATTCTATTCTATTCTAAACTTTATGTTAAGCAAAACCAGGAGTTCGCAAATTATCAGAAAATAATTATTGTGAAAAACTTGCTGCTGAAATAATGCTTGAAGTGAAAAGAACTTTTCTGTGCTGCAGGCACAAGCACATATATTGAACCTGCTGGTCTCTCACTGCTAACTCGTATTCATGACTTTTAAGCAAGTAACTTATTTTGTACAGGTACGTATTGGCCATTCACTCAACTACTCTCCTGTTTCCTCCTGCCCTCCCTCCTAGCCAACAGACTTATCACCCACTAAAGAAGCTGTTGATTTTGTCTCAGAGTTGCCATTTTGCAGGAAGTGACACACAAATCCCAAATTGGCTATTATATGTGTTGTTGATGAGGGCCTAAGAATTCCGCCCGCTTCATACTCTTGCCAAAATGTGTAAGTCACACACCACTGCACAAACAGAGTGATTTGTTGTGAAGGTGAATTTGGGACTGAGGAAGGTTGGATGAGCTCAGTGGATTACTGCCTATCTCTTCTTACAGAGAATGCGGGAACAATTTCCTCAACAACAAATTAAAGTTTTCTGGATATTGGAGGGAATGTGCCCCTTTGTATAAACACTGGAGAGCTTCTTTCACTAAAGACAAGGTTCAAATATACGTGGCTATGGAGTTACAGAGGTGTCCTCAATGGAAGACTTCGATACAGCATCTTGAAGAAGACACAAGGAGAAAAACCATAAGAGAACTGTCATCCTGGGAAAAAATGTAGAAACCATTGTTAAGGACCGGAAGAAATTGAATTATATGGTCCTTGTTTGGGAAATGAAGACACTGGATTGAAAAAAACATCAACAGAACTAAGCCTATACATGGGCAGAAGAAATAAATATTGGGAATAAACAGACCTGCAAATACTTTTGGTACAGATAGTAGTATGCCTGAACTGTTTAAAGTTTGTTACTTTATGTCAAACTGCAGGAACTGTGAAAAGAGGGTTAAATGAGAAAGCACAAGGAAATAAACAATTGGAAAGTTTTAATGAGTTTTGCAGTCCTTTAAAAAACATGAAAGACCGCTGGAGATTTACAAACGAACAAAGGCAAGATAGAAAAGGAAATCAGGTGCATGGTAGCGGAGATAAGAGCAGCATGCAGCCAAATAGCAAATACTTAACAAAAATTTTCACCTCATTATGTTTAAACCTCGAAGAGAAACTTTGCTCTTTTACACAATCACAATATGAAAGCTAAAAGTAAAATTGTGCTTTGAGACTTTAAACAGATCATGACTCCCTGGCAATTTTAATTAGCATGTGTCTGTTTATACAAATGTGTCTTTGGGGAGCTGGTATGAAGAATAGAATAAGCCTAGATGAATATGTGGAATAATTTTGGTATCCATAACTTAAGTTTCCTTTGTCTGCCCGAGAGCAAAAGGACACAAAAATGCATAAAATTAATACTTTTAAATTACCAAAATCCCAGTTCATTTAATACACTATTTGCATTTTCCTAGCTTGCTCATATGCTAGTGCAAATAGCCATCTTAAATAGCATCCCAACTACACAGAGCAGTATCTCAACAGAATGTAATGGTGAGAAGCAAATTCTAACTGCAGTTAAACTTGAGTTTAAAAAGATATAGAGAGCGGGGAGAGAGAAAAAGGAGAGGAGGGAAGGAAGGAAGGAAGGAAGGAAGGAAGGAAGGAAGGAAGGAAGGAAGGAAGGAAGGAAGGAAGGAAGGAAGGAAGGAAGGAAGGAAGGAAGGGAGAGAGGGAGGAAGGAAGGAAGGAAGGAGGAAGGAGGTAAGGAAGGAGGGAGGGAGGGAGGGAAGGAAGGAAGGAAGGAAGGAAGGAAGGAAGGAAGGAAGGAAGGAAGGAAGGAAGGAAGGAAGGAAGGAAGGAAGGAAGGAAGGAAGGAAGGAAGGAAGGAAGGAAGGAAGGAAGGAAGGAAGGAAGGAAGGAAGGAAGGAAGGAAGGAAGGAAGGAAGGTTGGTTCATTGAAATTCTTAGCAGGCTCTCTTTGCTATTTCGTGACAGCATGAGAATCTGAGAATAGCTTTATAGAGGAAAGAGATATTAGAGGCCCCCTCCTTCCCTATTCACTCTGCCTGGTTTAAAAGCAGAGGAGTAATCTATAATACACAATCCCAGGAGAATCTAGAAATACTTTCACCTGTCCCACAGTTTTGGATTACTTGTCTAATAAGTTATTTTAATCTTTCCCTCAGGTGAAGAGAGAAATTTGGCATATGGTAACACTGTCCTTCCCTCCTCTGCTATATAAGGGTAAAATCCCAGTCTGATTTACATGCAGTATTCTACCACCACAAGCAGTGGAACTGTGCCAGGAAAAGACAAGGCATTATCTAGTGCTATAGATGTTTTTCACGAATGGTAGACTTCACAAACTTTCACGATTACCAGTCTTTACTGAGTTCTGAAAGTTCCTGTATCTTTCTCCTGACTCCCTTTCTCTCTCAAGATACTTTATTGCAGGCTCATAAACAAAGTCCTGTTATGCTGCATAAGAATTTAGTTTATGGGGAGTGTGTGTACATCGTATTTTTTAGAATCTTGTCTCTTCAGACTCTTTTCAACAAGCAGTAAATCACAAATTTGGCTGAAACAAGCAAGTCCAGAAGGACATTTTAAATAGCAAAAAAATAAAAAAAAATCCAGATCTTGCCAGGGAGACCTTTTTATTAGTTCTTTAATAAAACTGATATTAACAATCACTCAGAAATCAGTTGAAAAAAAAATACCTTCCAAGCTCATGTCAGGAGAGGCACAAACCCAGGATATGGAGTTGTTCTATTCATATGAATAGGCAAATTGTGAGACAAGCTAACAGACTATTTGGAGGTAGCAGTCCTGAGAAGCTCCTTTCCTCTTTAGCTCAATGGCTACACGGCTTCATGTTCTCACTCCTTTTTACTTTAGAAATCAAAAAAAGGAAGACTAAAGTAACCTTGTCTAATGTGGGCAATTGCTCATTCTGTCTCAGTGGAGGAAGAGTTGGAACCTAGTGCTTTTTTCATTAATGGACAGAAGTAAATACAATCAAAACTCTGGAAAATTTCAGACTCTTTTCTCACAAGAGAAATCAAACAGTCCTGAGAAAGCAATTCAGACTTATGGAGAGTCAAAGAAACAAATTTTCATCTATTCCCAACACCCAGAATGAGAAAACTGTCACCACTTTACATCATTTCCTTTGATGCCAGCAGCCTTGGCAGGACTAGAATATTTTGTTATCAGTGATAAACACTGCAAAACATCCCACTGCGTGTATCACCTGAGGGTAGCAGAGCAGTCTGAGGTCCAAGAAGAGTTGTCCTCGTTTCTCAGGTTAGGCACCTCAGCTACCAACCTCCGAACCTGACACACATGTTCTCAGCAAGCTAAAAACCACCTTGTCCCCCTGCAGCATGCAGAAGCATTCCCTTCCCTCTACCAAAGCATCTGCATTTCTAACTACAAAATAAATCCACTGAAGTGCAATGCTGTTCTCTTAAGAATTTCTTTTATTAAACAAGCTGTATGACATTAACAAAGCCAGTCAGGTGATGATCACTAACACACAGCAACAAAGACGAAGAGATAAAATATAAAAAAGGACAGGTTTGTGACACCTGTGATGCAGAAGAGGCTGCACACAGTGCAGTCCTGCCCTCTCCTCTCAGAAGGGGCTGCAGCCAAGCTGGCTGGATCCAGCAGCTCTGGACAGCAGTGCTGCTTCAGCCACCCATCCTCCTTCCAGCCAGCATACCCTTAAAATAGGAAAAAATGGCTCTTGCAAAGTTGTCTTCCTCCTTTACAGCCTCACTAGCTCCTTTTTACTGATCACAGATTTGTTTTTACTAATCTCATTGCTGATGCAAACATGACACTTCTCCCTTTCAGGAAGGTTTCAAACCTTGCTAAAAGCAAGTAAAAGCTAAAAAGCCCAAGACATTAATGAGAATAAATTTTTAAAATGCTCTCTTCCTATTGTAGGATCAAAATTGGGGTGCTTGAATGTTGGGGCTTAGCATTGGTAATACTGTTAATACTTTTCCTTGACTTTCCACTCTCTTCTGGTTAAACAAATTAAATAGAAAACCTTGCATTTCTCACACTCCCCAGTGTGAGTCTGGGATTGTTTCCCCTTGTCTGACTCCTATATCAGTTCCTATTCAGAAAGCAGCTGGTCTCTGAATAGATTCAGAGCTGGTTATCTCCACATACAATATATCATAGTCGATCCAGGCTTCAATTATATTTTTTCCCCAGGAAACAATTATTTCACTATTTGTCAGTCCTTCTCCAACCCCTGCCCCATAACTTTTGAAACGGTTGGCCAATTTTAATGAAATCTGGCAAAAAAGCACAAATCTTAAAGACATTAAATTCATATCATCTTTGTGCAAATCAATAGGTGAGGGGGAAAGATTTTGAACAACCATTATTATTTCTGCTGTTTCACTGAAGATTTTTTTCCTCACGTTTTCCACATTCTTCAGAACAAGTCCCAAGGGCTGCCCTTGAAGTGCAATAGGCTGGGGGTACTCCTCTGGGTAGGCAGTAAATCTCAACTCCCATTCAGACACTCCATCTGAATTTCCAGTGGGGCCAGCCTCATGTGAGCAACACTCTCCTCTCTGCCCCCTCGATGGAGAGGCAGGCGAGGATGCCAGGTGGGCTGATGGGGTGTCAGCGGGATCCGCAGTAAATGGAATGGGTGCACCCTTGACTGCACCTGAGCTACTGCCTCAATTTGCAGCCAGACCCAGCAGAGTGGTGTTTCACCTACACCTTACCAGTGACTTCGGACAGCGTTCTCTTAATTGCTCAGCAGCATCAGGAACCAGGCATAGAAGGTAGGTCAACGGCAACAAAGTGACCCATCTCCTTCCCTCCCTCCACCCCACCTCTCCTAAAAGAATGCTGTTGAAATGTGACTCACCATTCCTATTCCTCCAGACCTTTGGCACCCCCAACACAAGAGAACAACACAAAAGCCCACATTATTTTTTTTATTTTTGTTATTTTCCTAAATAACACCTTAAAAATTTTCCACAGAAAATACTATTTTTGCACTATACACAATAACTCTAATTTTTACTTGAGGATTACAACCAAGGTTGCAGAAATGATGGCATGAGCAATTTTGAGCACCCTATTATTTAGCAGCAAAGTCCTGCTTTGATCCATCTCCCTGCTGACTTCAATGGAACTACACTAGGTATAAATTAAAGCAAAATTCAGTCCATCAGCTCTACTTTAAGCTTCATGCATTCCATTTAAGCAATGCCTCCACCTTGATTTCACCTTGCTGTAGTCAGCAAAGAATGTTGATATAAAAGGTGTCGTGCTTTTGTGTATCCACTCACTCTGCTTTCATGTTTAAGCTGTACCATTTTACCTTACCATTAAAATTACATTTAGGCAAAAGTGAAAGAGTGTAGAAAGAGTGTATAACCTCTTGTGCTCTCCTGGAGAACAAGCTTCCATTAAGTTTTATTCTGTCTCCCTGTACACAAATAGCAAAAACATGTATTTTCCAGTCAAAAACAAACACCAAAGTAAAAACTCTATTACAGGGAGCACAGTAAGTCATTCTAACATTTTTCACCAGAATGGAGAAATAAAGTGGTATTTCTCCAGCATGCAAGAACCTACATATCAAAAAAGAAAAAAAAAGGGCAAGGGAAAAAAAAAAAGATATGCTGAGATCATCAATCACGTTAGCAGGAATTAGATGTCCAACTCCTTAGATGCCAATAACAATCCCAACAGTATTACATCCATTAGTCATTGATTGCTTGTGAGGAGGTAAGAAAGCTGTAGTGTGCCTGTCCCTTCTCTCATTGCCATGAAAGGGAACAGCACAAGCACTGACCACCAGGCACAGCCATGGCCACACAGATGGGCTTTCCTCTCACAGGCAGGTCAAGGCTACATCTGCCCCTGAAGATTCCTTTCTTGGTTACAACAACAACAACAAAAAAACCCAACAAATAAGTAACTTTGTGCATTAAAGTTATTTGTGACAGTAATCTTTTTTGCTCTCAAATGTCACCCTCTAAACAGGCTCTATTCATATCAAAAAACTTAAAGACAGCCAGAAACTCCATTTCTTGGCCTTGACAGGGACATAAAATGAAAAAAGGGAGAACAGGCATAGCTGTTGCTTCAAAATAATGCACTTTAGAAAGCATTATGTGCAAATTTGGTGCCACATTGAAGTTCTGAAATTGGAAAAAATAATCCTCACCTTTCAGATAAAGTTATACTGAGATCTGTAACTTTAAATGCTTCAACCATATTAAGCTACATAAACAAAGATGAGTTGATTTCTCTGCACATCAATAAAAAAGTATTTTAAAAAATGCAGGTTGATGAAAAGTGACTTAGAAGATATCAAAAGTTTTTCTCAAACTTTAATCAGACAATCTTCCCAAAAAATACAACCAGTAGTATTAGCTACTGAACATGAAAACTTTAGTATTTTTACAAAGCACTTCAGTCCATCTATTTGACTAGCTAATTTGAGGAGCCACCACGTGTCTGTCTCTACTGAACTTAAGCATCGCTGACAACAATCATCCTGCTCAGTTCCAGTGGGAGAACCAGGGTCTTGTGGTAGTCTTAGTTCTGCTCAAGGAATCTCTTTAGAAGTGACCAAAAAGTTCTAGAGGTGTCAGTGCAAGGTCATGACAGCCTACTTCAAATAAAATCTTTCCTTTCATCACTTTAAAACGTGCTGTCTTGTCACTGTTTTTATTTCTGCACTTGCCAAAGGCTTGCCTGTGGAAAACACTCAGGACAGGCAGCCTGCCATTGAAGCAAAATACATTTGCTGTTCTACAGATAATTCACTTAAGCCACAAAGCTTCACATTTTACACAGGGCCTACTTGCCAGTCAAATAAAAAATATAAATACATGTATATACCTGTTTGAACAAATAAAAACATGACTGGCACCTGGAAAGAAACGTGGTTGTGAAGCCAGAAAAAGCACTTCAAGCATGTGCTATTAAACAACACTTTATCAAAATGTTCTTATTTACATACCAAAAAAAAAAGGATGACAGAATCATATCCTCCATTCATGGCAGTCCAAGAACATTTTATCTCCTACAACTATTCCCATGTAAGGATATGGACATCAGTCCGATCACATCACAGCTGAAGGTACAGTCCGTGCCTTGGCTACATTTCAGTCTTGCAACTACAGCATTTCATACTGCAGCTTAGCTGAAGCCACGTATGCTGTTATTGATGAAGCATAAAACCTCAGCAATGCTGGCACCATTTCTTTGCTTCTCCAAAACAGAGTTGACTAGGTTGTGATTACTAGTAATGCTCCTAGGCATAATAATTTTGCCCTTTTTAGAAAAATCCCGTAACAGTAAGCATCAGAAAATCTGAGGCTTTCTCTAACTAGAGATGACCATAAAAGTATACTGTTTATGCACAGGGAGAAGCAAAAATGAAATATGCATGAGGCAATGAACATTTAAACAACAAATCAATTCAGCACCCACAGTTCTGGGGTTTATCATGCCATAACAAACAACATACCAATAAGCTATACACTAAAATAAAATAAACCTCAGAGAATGGAGCCACAGCGGTAACACAGACGGTGCAAGGCACAGACATGTTACAACATATGTAGAGGAAGAAGTGAGCAATTCATCCACAGATCCATAGATCTCTTGTTGGTGTTGGGCAGCTTTAGAGCTTTTATTATCCAAGAATCTGCTCAGGCATTTCTGTTATTCCTGGTGAAAAGTCTTTATTTTTATTAGAAAACTCAAAATGTTACTAGAGAGCTCCCCTTTCTGTGTACCTTTGTCTGTAAAAGACTACAGTGGTTAGAGAGGAACATCACCCTTGTGAGCTCAATACTGACAATACTGGAGAGCACAGAATTTTACAACACAGTTCATCACAGAGGAAGGGTATCTCCTATCGTTACCAAACTTGTTCAGATTAATCATTAATTCCCATGCAAACTGAAGGACTTTTACCTTCTTTTTTACTTTCTTTATCCAGCTGTCACCTGGATTTCAGACACTTCATAAATTCAGATTCATTATCAGCATACATAGCATGAACAAAGAAAGTGTTTCACTGAAACAAAAAACCAGAAAACATCAACTAACCCGTCAAGTTCAGTTACCACTTTTATCAATTATGGTACTAACTGACTTCAAGAGAGTTTAATCTATGAACACTCACAGAATCATCTGGGCATGTTGGCCACTGCAAAGTTGATGCCTGTGGTAGGCATCCATAGAATAAGATTTCTGCAACATTGTCTAAAAAAGAAAGAGTGACCTGTTGCCAGTCACTTAACTTTTACTTGCGCTACTAGCAGTAACAGCATTTCCAAATTCATCACAGTCTTTTATTCCTATTAAGGAACAGAATTCCCGCTTCAGATGAGGTATAATCATGCCATTTACATCCCCAGTTAGTCAACTATAACCTGAGACAAAAGTATGTTAATCTGAAATCATAAGCTGCATGGCTTGCTGACCTAACAGCAATGGCTAAAATGGGTCAGCCAGCCTTAGAGTCGTCCCACATTCAGGGACAAAAAGCAAGCCTACAGCTAGAAAAAAATACTTTCCCAGTCCCCAACAGCCCACAGAGCAGGCACATTCTGGGCCACAAGCACCTTCACTGAATTTTGTGACTTTTATTTTCCTCTACTTCTCGAGCCTCCTCCTGCAGCCATGTAAACTTTTTGTTGCCACAATATCATATACATCTCCTTTCTGTTTGTCTCATTTCTTAGTATTTCTTCAGACATTTAAATGTTGCCTGAAGTTTAGGAATTGCGTCTGGAACTAAGAAATATCTGTTATCTGCTTTATTTAGAAGATATTAAGAAACTTGCTGAGACTTCTTATATATGTCAAAAATATTTTAAAATTAGACTGTCCTAAAAGACAATGCAAAAGCAACTGTAGTCATAACCAGTTTGTAAACACATATAGCAGGGCCTACAGGTTAAATTGTATCACACAGCGCCAGATGCAGACACCTAAAACAATTCCAGGGACGGGGACTCCACCGCCTCCCTGCGCAACACACCCCAATGCCTGACCACCCCAATAGTAAAAAATATGTTTTCTAGTTATCTGATCTGAATCTTTCTTGCCTCAGCACATTGGACAGTTGTGACCGTAAAACTGAGGCACATGAAAAGAAACCCGCCTAACAAGGTAACCAGGAAACACGAGACGGGCTGAAAGCATTTCTATTACAAGAGCACATGAGAATGCGCTGATCTGTAAAGGTGCCAAGCTCAAATTCAAGTATTTTAAGTATCATCTTCCAGCCGCCTCCCCCGGCGGTGCGGCGGCGGCGGCCCCGGAGGCAGGACCGGGGCTAGGGGAGGCAGTGCCCGCTATCAGCCAGAGCAGCCACAGGCGGCCCGAGCACCGAGCACCGCCCGCCGCCGCCGCCGCCCCGCGCGTCCCGTCCCCGCCCCGCGCCGGCCCCGCCCCGCGCCTCAGGGAGGAAGCGCGCGGCACCGCCCGCACCGCGATGGCGGCGGGCGCAGGAAGGGGCGGGCCGCGGGGCGGGGCTGCCGGTCGCCGCCGGGAGCGCTGCAGCGGCGCCGGGCGGTCGGGGCGGCGGGGGAGTGGGGTGCGCCCGCGGTGCCCGCAGCGCCCAGCGGCGGCCGCGCCGCACCGGGGGCCGTGAGCTCGGCGGGCGGGAACCGAGCGCCGCCGCGGCCTCTTCTCCCTCCCCTCGGCCCGTGGATCGGGGCCGCACCGGCCCGGGGGCCACGAGCGGCTCCGCCCCCTCCGCCCCGTGCAGGGCCCGCGGCGGCTGCGCGCGGCCCCGCCAGTGCTCGTCCCGCGCCCATGGCGCCGCTCCCGGCGGCGGCGCCCCCGCCTCCCCCCGCGCCGCGCGCCGCTTCCTGCTGCCGTCCCCTTCCGCTTCCGGGGTCAGCGCCGCCGCTGCTCGCTGAGCAGCCCCGTCCCGGGGCCCGCCGGCACCGCCGGCAGCAGCCGCCGCCCCGCCGCCCCCATGGCCACCAACCCCCAGCCCCCGCCGCCCCCGCCGCCGCCCCCTCAGCAGCCGCCGCCGCTGCCGGGGGCCGGGGCCGGCGCGGGCGGCGGCGCGGCCGAGCCCGAGCTGGTCTCCATGATCGTTAACCACCTCAAGAGCCAGGGGCTCTTCGACCAGTTCCGCCGCGACTGCTTGGCCGACGTGGACACCAAGGTGCGGGCGGGCGGGCGGGAGCAGCGGCTCGGGGGGGTCTGGGCGCCCCGGGCTCCGGCAGGTCGGGGCCGGCCCGGGCCGGGGCAGCGCGCCCCGCGCTCGGCGGAGCGGAGCGGAGCGGCCGCAGGGCCCGCCCGGGCTCGGCTGTGGCCGCGGGGCGAAGCCGGAGCCCCGCGCTGGGCGGGGAGCGCGGGCCGGGCGGCCGGGCACGCTCGGGCACACGCCTGGTTCGCGCAGGGTCTGGCAGGTGAAGGCGCTGCCATCGCCGCAGGGCTGCGGGAGCGGCTGCGCCTGCGGAGCACCGGGGGGTCCGGCGGGGCTCCCGGCTGTACCTGCCTGGCCTCCGGGCGGGTAACCAACCACTTATACAATCTTTCCAGTCCAGTCTCTTTGCTGTTGCTTTCTAGCCTGCCTACCAGAATTTGAGACAGCGCGTTGACAACTTTGTTTCCAATCATTTGGCGACTCATACCTGGAGTCCTCATCTCAACAAGAACCAGCTGAGAAATAACATTAGACAGCAGGTTCTCAAGTAAGTGATAGTTCTGGGGTTTCTCTGAGCATGCTGGTGTACTGTGATAGGTGACAAAGGCTCTGGGTCAATGTAAAGTGGGCTGCTTTCTTTGGAGAAACGTCTGAAGAAGCTTTCTTTTTTTTTTTTGTCTCAGTGTTTTATATGGAGTATTACTTGAGGTAGTAACTCACCATCAGTATTAGCCAGCATTAGACTGGAGATGTTCTTTGAGCTGATTCAAGTTTATGCAGGGGTGGAAACCTTGGTTTTTACTTGGAATGTAATCCTCTAGTGAAAGGGTACCTTTACTTTTTGTTTTAAGGGAGGTATTAATAAAAGTACTATTATCATGTTTAGAGCTAAGGAAAAGTATGTGATAAACTAAACTCTGCAGAGTAAAAAGCTAAAGTCACAAAACAGGAAGATGGATTTAAATGCAGCTGGGCAGAGAAGAGGTTTTATGAATTGCTTTTTTTGTTAAAATTATGTCAGACACTTTAACCGGCTATTACATTCTTTCATGGAGGTTCCTCCAGTCTCTCTTCTCAAATGTTAGACTCATAAGAAACATTAGGAAGTTTCTTTGAAGTACTATGAGTTCGGTCATTAAATTGGGTCAAACCAAGGATTTGGGAACAAACTTACTCAGTCATGCTGTGGTAGTACCATTGATAACTTGTACTGAGGACAGTGTGGTTTGTAGGGAGGGGAGCAGTTTCTTGTTAGAGAAGCAGTGAGGACAAGAGGTAGCATGCATCCCACATAAGGCTACAGGGGTCTGAACAGATAAGCTTTATAGGTGTGGGTTTTCTATTTTATTTTACTGAAGATTAAGTGTGTTCTATAAAGCTGCAGAACCTGCCACCTTGCACTGGGCAGAAAATAACTTAGGGTAGTGATGAATGGTTTAGTAGTTATTTGTACCTCATGCCTTCTATAATTCGTCTCGTTTATGCTGTGGGAATTGATACTATAGGGTTTCTTCTAAATTTTTTCCACAAATACAGTTTTTGCAGTTAGATAACATTTGTAAGGTGTAACCAGTAATGTTGTACCAACAGGCTGCTTATTGTGTTAATTCTGCTTGGATTGTTTTGTTTCTCTAGCACATTTTTTCCTATGGATAAGGCACAGGCTAAATACATAGCTGTAGGGATGCTCAGAAAACATTGGTGCTTCACTGGAGGTTCTCATGAGTGTTTATGTCACATTTAAATGATCATATTTCATTAATATGTTCTTGGAAATTAATTTTTCATACTAATTTATGTAACTTTGTTCCAGGTCTGGAATGTTGGAATCGGGAATTGACAGAATTATTTCTCAGGTTGTGGACCCAAAGATCAACCACACATTCAGACCTCAGGTGGAAAAAGCTGTCCATGAATTTTTAGCCACATTGAATCACAAGGAGGAGGCAGGCCCCAGTACATCTCCAAGTGAGGAGAAAGCAGATGCGTCTGTTACAGTACAAGGTATTCTACCATTTCTCTGAGTGGTCTGTTAACAAAAAAATGGGGTTTGAGAGAGCAGAATCCTTGACTAGGTTTGCTACCACCATGACGTTGTTAGTAACAGTATTAGCAAGCTGAGCTCTAGGCAGTGTGCCATAGCATTTGTCTGTTACTCTATGTATAAAGGTAGAAAGCAAGAGAGATGTCACCCTGTTAGGACCATGTCACTCTGTCACTTCTGCTTGAGATTGAGGGATCAGTTTACTGTGGGGAGAAAACTTGGTCTCAGTATTATAGGATCAAGTAAGACATAGCTGTAAGAGAAGAATGATGCAACTTTTTTGTTCATTGGTAGACAGGGACAGAATTATTTAAAGGACAGTTACCTGTACAGTTGCTGTGTGCCATAAAATTTGGATTGCTAAAGTCCTAATATTGTCTGTATCAACTTCTAAACACTCCTGCAGGTAATTGTCCATTCTTTCCTGTTCTAAGAGACTCCACAGCCATCCATCTATTTGTAACCTTTAATTAAATCCCAGCCTTTTTCCTGTGAGGCCCACTTCATTTAAAATGGGTTACCAAGCCAGCTGCAGCTCTTAGTGCTAGTCCTGTTAACTCTTAGTCATCCATCTTCAGAGCTGATTCTAAGATGACGCAAAAGTGATAATGTAGTTCTGATAGTCCTGTTGTTATACAGTCAGTCTGCTGAGTCAATTTTCCATGACATTTGTGGAGATACTAGAGATCTAGCTACCAACTTCCTTCTGCATTGTGTGTGTATGTGTAGAATATTATTATATATGTACATATTTTAGCCAGAGTCATCATCCTACTTAGGATGTTGGTAAAGTTGAACAAGGACTGTGTTCAGAATGTCCTTCCCATTGACAATCCCCACTTTCTGTAGCAGACCTCAGGAACAGTGGTCTGTCACAGAGCAAAATGAATCTCTACTAATCGTACGGCGTTTGCTGCAGGAATGCAACTTCTTGTAGTTTTTTGGTTGGTTGTTTTTTTAACCAAAATCTCTCAAGGCAAAATTAGTCAAATGTTTTCGTTAATTATACATATTTTATAGAGAGTGCTTATTCTGTTTCTTTTCACTTGTTTAATGTTCTATCTGAACAGAATTACAGAAACTAGGGTGAAGTAAAACTCTGTTCTTTTTTGCTATGCAAGGTGTCTCTGCTACAGCTCCAAGTGCTAATGTAGCTAGTGATGCAATGTCCATTTTGGAAACAATAACTTCTCTTAACCAAGAAGCAAGTGCTGCCAGGGCTTCAACAGAGACCTCAAATCCCAAGAACAATGACAAATTTGCTAAAAAACTCTCATCTCAGCAGACTGTGGATGGTAGCACTGATAAAGAGAGAAATGCGGAGGACTTGCCAGACAGAGACAAAGCAATTTGTGACCTTTCTGGAGAAGGGGCTGAAACACTTGCAAAGTGTGAAGATTTAAATGAGCTTCCCTGCCAAAGTGAAGAAATAAAAAATTCAGCAAAGGATACTAATATTTTGACTTTTACAAGTAAGGATACTCAACAGGAAAGTGAAGATATAAAGAGTAAATTATTGGATAAATCTGACAAGAAACCAGACAGCAGTGAAAAAAGTGAAAGAAGAAAAGAAAAGAAGGAAAAGCTTGACAAGAAGTCTGATCATTCAAAGAAAAGTGATGATACTACAAAGTCAAAAGAAGAAAAGCAAGCAAAAGAGTCGGAGCCAGTGAAACAGTTAGTTCCAGAAAAAAATAGCAACAAACATAAAACAGCTGAAAGCAGTAAAGAAGGTATGGTGTGGGCAATGCTCTTCCTCAAAATGTGGATAAGGAGTAAGGTTTTTAAGTTTATTCAGGAGCTGAATCAGTATGTTTGGAATGTAAGTTTTCTGCTAGTTGTGGCAAACTTGTCTGCTAGTGACAATTGGACTTAGTCCATCTCTCTTAACTGAGGTACCTGAATTAGGAATCGGATGATTCCTCATGTGCGTGATTGGTCATCTTAATCTGGCAAGTTCTCTCAACAATTTCAGTCCTCATTTAAAGTTTATAGTTCTACCTCAGAGTGATTTTTCTTTTGACTAAACCAGAGTTAGCCTGGTTATTTCATTAAGGTGTTACAATTTTGTTTTCTTATTTCTAATTCTTAATACAGTTTTGTTCTTAGTGACAAAATTGATGTTTTGGTAAGAAAAGTTTCACAAACTCAGTGTGCTGCTTTACAACTCTTTGTTTTTACTTTTTCCTTTGCAAGAAAATACGTTAATAGATTCAGATATGGATGTACTCAGTGACATCACGGTCAGCTCTGTCCATACCAGTGACCTTTCTTCCTTTGAAGAGGAGAGCGAAGAGGAGCCTGTAATTTCTGACAGTACTGAAGAGGGGGAGATCACATCAGGTGGAAAAATAGTTACATTATTAACTAGCAATAAGGAGGATGTAATACTTTTGTTGAGTGTACCATAAATTTGAGGGTTTGCAATGTTGTACTTACCTGTAAGAAAGAATTTGAATGTGAACTGGATAGTATTTGTGCAGTTGGAAAAGATGAGTAGTGGATTTACTTTGTGAATATTTTTATTCATATAATATTGTTTGGTATATTCTAAACATTCTAAATCTTTTTTCTGCTACAGTATTACACAGATGAGAAAAGCACTTAAAGGTGGATGCCACTGTTCTGTGGGGTTTCTTCCCCTCCATTCTGCCATGAACTTGGTATAACACTGGAGTGCTTTGTGACCCCGAGGTAGTGGCTGTAGCTGACTTTGTAGATCAGGTTGGGTTTAGAGCTTTAGTATTCAGGAAGTTGGCCACAGTAAAAAGAACAGGAATGGATCTAGCTTTAAAAGTTCAGAAATACCAAGTTGTTTCACTGAGCATGTTGCCTTTTTGTGTTCTCCCTGTCTAGTACAGACTTCTGACTCTGATTTCTACAGTTAATAGAACTTTACACTTTATAATGCAGAATGCCTTAGTACCTGAATGAGTTCTCTCTAGTATGCTCACAGGTTACCTTTTCTGCTCTCAAAATATAATTTAGAAGCACTGAATTACTTGTTCTCTGGCTTTGGTATTACTTTGAAACATGACAGATTGTGTTCAGTTATGACTAAGTATTTATGAAATTAAAACAAACCTCAAGTATGTTTCAGGAATACAGGTAATTAGTACAGTATTGCACTATTTCTAGTAATCTTGATAGAACTGAAATAGATCTATTTATATTTACCTGATCAATACTTACATGTGTGTAACCAACAGTGTGTTTTGTGTATGTATTTCAGTAGGCCAACTAGTTTTTATGTGCTCAAATACTGTACCGCTATTTTTGGTGTGGGGAGAATTATAATTTAATACATAGCAGAAAATGCATTGACTTCTCATGCATATCTAGCTACTAAATATTGTATGTAAAGGGGCAGTGGGATTACAGGCAAGAGGATAAACCCAGTTGTTGTGTCCTGGTTTATTACCAGGTTTGTGTCATGCAGTTTTTTGACTGAATGATGTACACAAACACATGAATATACCTTTGATTTTTTCATAATCTAGTGATATTTGGATGCTAAAAGGGTTTAATTTTTTGACTGTTTATGGTTTTAGAGTAAACAATGTGAATACGTTTTGAGTAGCTTTGCCTCCTCAAAAGTTATGTTGGAAGCACTGCCCTAATTTATCAATATATCTCTGCACTCACTAACCTTTCTTTAGATGAAGAGGAGAAAAACAGTCAAAGTAAGACAAAGCCCCGTGCTAACGAGCTGAGTGATGGGAAGGCCAAGCCTGTTCGCCATGCTTACGTTCGCAAGCCTTTCCTGTACTCCAAATACTTCAGTGATTCCGATGATGAACGAACTGTAGAACAGCGCCGTCAGTCCATTGTAAGTGTGGGGTTTTCTATTGCTCACATTCTGGCCCTAAAACTTTTTAGGGCAGAAATTCCACTTCTGGTTTGGTGGTGGTTTGTGCGAGTCTTCTGGTTCTTCTCCCTTCAGGGTTTTTTTCCTCTTGTATTGTAGCTGCCCTTTCTTCAGGTTTCCATCAATATCGCACAGTCTGCTCTCCAGCACAGCACTCTGCTCTGTTGATTATAGTTTGAAGGCTTCTGGCAGTGAAAGCAATGACAGAGTGTTCTAGCTCTTTCCCCTCCCCCCAAAATAAAATACGGATGAAAAAAGTAGCCCATATCTACCTGCAGCCTGCCTTCAGTGGGGTTTTTAGTAGATCAGGCTTGTGTTGAGTACTGGAGGCTACTTCATTACACCAACTCTTTACAAATGTAGTCCTTGCTGACCATGAAATCAGTAGTTTGTAGCAAGTTTGCAGCCACTGAGAATGGAAACAGAGATTTAAGCACATGCACTCTGTTCTGTGGCAGAAGGGCCAGCACAGAGAAGAGGGAGCAGTAGTTCTTTTAGATTTTCTCCTTTGGCCAGGTACATATGTTTATATGTATAATATATGGGTATAAAATCTGTTGTGTATATATTGTATATACATACAAATAAAACATATATTCTTTGAGAAAGTCTCATAGCTTCAGTCTGCAGTCTTGATCAGCAGTGACATTCTGGAACTCGGCTAATTTCGCTTCACAAAAATATTAGTGTTCCATTAACTTTTATATGATTTCTAAGGCATATTTATGTTTTTGTTTGCCTTTAGCTACAGTGTTTTGTTTTTATGGAGTTTAGACTTACTTTTGTAGTCAAAGAATGTTCTTTGACCTAATGATAAATTGTTCTCCTTGGTTTGGTATCTCTAGGCCAAAGAAAAAGAAGAGAGACTCCTTAGAAGACGAATTAACAGAGAGAGACTCGAAGAAAAACGTAAACAGAAGGCTGCAGAAAAGACAAAATCCCTAAAAACTGGAAATCAGAACGCTAAAGGTATGAGAAAAAAAACTGTGAGTAGCCCACACCACCCTGCTCTCACTTATTCTCCATGGAATAAAATGTTCAGCTTTGGATAATGGTCATATAGGTCTGTAGTCGTTTCCTTCCCTTAGTAGCCCAACATCTGGGCTACTAAGTGATGTAACAGAAAAAATTATAGTGCAAAATATTATTACAGAATTTCTTCTTCACTTTTTCATAGATCCATTACACTGCTTAAGATCAATTAATACCTGTATAACTGCTATTCTCTGCTACACTTTAGTACTTTCTGTACTTCTGTCATGTTTATAGATGAAACACTAATAAATTTATGTGTATGTATTTCACCATTTGTGTATTGTTTTAGGAAAAAGTGGCTTGCACTTAGAAGAACCTTCATCAAAAAGTGTAGGGTCAAAAACTACTGGTACCAGCATTAAGGATGTGCTTAAAGAACAGAAATTTTTGGAAAAAAAAGTGGCCCTGAGCAGAAAAAGGAAAAGAGATTCAAGGTACTTATGTATTTGCTCAAAAGGACTTAAGGTTTTCAATATTCATTTTTGCAGATTGGAAAGGTTCTTTTCGATTTTGTACTTAGCCTTATCCATTTTAACAGTTTTCTCTTAAAATATTTGCATAATTTTGTTACTAACAAGCATGAAATTCAGGCAGAAAAATTATAGCTGCTTAAATACCTTGCATCCCAGACTACAGTAGCAGTCTTTATGTGGCTTTTCACAGAATGGTAATAAAGACATGAGAATGGAGACCACCTACATTTTTGTGCATCTAGTGGGAAAGTCAAGTTGGCTTCATCTTTAGATTGATGTTTATGTAGTGTATGTGTACATAACTGTCCTCATACAGGTAAATATTGGGCAAGGAGAACTCTGACCCATTTTACAGGGACAACAGCAGTACTAATGTCATACTAATACTGCTTTAAAGCACTTGTATTCAGGGTATTTTTGAAGTTAATAAACAATTTTACAAGCCAAAAAAGCCTGGGCAAATTGGTCAGAAGTTTGGTGATCATGTTCTATTTCTGTATTTTTAGTGGGCACTTCTCTCTTGTGCTCAGCTCTCATGAAAGCAGAAATTTTACAAAGTAATGTTAGGCTGGTACCGATTGTTCTTTATTAAATTGTCCAAATACCTATTTCAGGCATGCTGAAGATAGCTGCAGAAAGAAAAATGAGCCATCTGAAGAAGATTCTAAAGAAATGCAAAAGACAAATGAGGTAGGTGTCTCTTAAATATAAACCTTACGAACTTACTTTTAATTCTAATAGTACTCTTTCATATGTCCACACCAAACTGCATATAATTGCATTTGTTCTCACTAGTAAGTTTTTCCTTACCTGTTCCTTCAATTGTATTAGTGATCTGACATCACTGTAGTAATGTTTTCTGAATTCCAATAGCCACTCAAGTATGGTCTGTGTATTCAGTGCTGATGCATGTTGTAGTAGAGCCTGAGATTCAGTTTGAGCCGTAATTTGTGAAGCATGCTGGGTTTTAAAAAAGAGCAGTGTTTTTTATATGCAAAGACTTGAGCTTTATCTGTTTAAACTTCTCACTGGAAAGTTAAAGGAAAACTGACTCTGCTCCAAACATAAAAGGAAAGAAAATTTTTATGGTGAGAATTTTATGAATAGCATTGTTTAAATTAAAAAAGGTGGGAGTGGATGTTCAAGTCAAAGTCTAGATTTATCTTTTTTAGATTTTAGTGTGGTGTTTAGTTTCGGATTTTTAGTTACGATTTTGTTTTACCAGACAGCATAATGGCTATTTAAAGGAACTTACGGAGTGCTTGAAATTGTGATTGTCTATTCAAAAATTAGTTTAAGTCATTTTAGAAAAATTACCTTATGAAGAAAAGATAATAAAGTTCAGACAGGCTGCTTAAGGATAACTTCTTTTGCTTTGAATTTTTCCACAATAGTAGATAGCTGAAATGAAAACGGCAATTTTTTTTTCTGACTGACTATATTTTAGGTGAATTTTTATTACAATGTTAAGTGTATTCTCTAGCATGTTTTTTTTTTTTTTTGACAGTTTGTGCTTGCCAGTTCTGTTCAGTCACATAAGTGAAGGAACTGTGTAATATGTACTTAATATATATTAAAAAAAATCTCTTTTGTAGACTTGTGAAAAAAATTCTTCCAAAGAATTGAGGCACAATCATGGGAAAAACGAATTCTCTAAACAACTTAGAAGACTTTCAGAATGGGGGCATTCAACTGAGGAAAGCAAAAGTGATTCTAAAGCAGAAAAAGAGCATAAAAGAAGAACCTCCACTTCTCTTCAGGCTGAAGGAGCTCAGCAAGACAGTGAAACAAGGGATCCAAAAAAACAACTGGATAAAGCAGAAGTCAATAGTGAAGAACCACAGAAGCAGAAATCCATATTTAAGAATGAGAAACACCCCAAAAAAGATACTGACACAGAAATTCAACATATGAGAAATTCTGCCAAAAAAGAAGGCAAGTCTTACAGAGATAAAAATGAAAAAGAAAGAACTGCTTTAGAAGATAAACTTCCTTTAAAGCACAAATATAAAGGAGATGGTATTCACAAGTCAGGTGAAGATGTTGAACTTCATTCATTTGAGAGAAGTTTGAAAGGAGAGGATGGTGGACAGAAACATAATCAACAAATAAAGGTTTCCTCAGATGACAAATGTGAAAGAAAAAGTAAACACCGAAGTGAACGGAAAGTATCAGTAACAGCAAAAGATGGAAAAAATTCTGAATCAACATTAAAAGCTGAAGAATTACTGAGGAAAGAGAACAAAAAAGACAGACATCTCTCAAGAGCAGAATGCAAGACCAAAAGGTCCTTGAGTGATTCTAAGCCACAGAAGGATTCCCTAAGTGCCTCAAAGCAACCCGGTTCAGCATCACATAGAAGAAGTGAAAGCTACTCAGAAGATAAACATGAAATAGAATCAACTAACTCTGATAGTAATGCGAAACATGAAGATGGTGTTCATAAAGATAGACGGAGATCTAAGAGCCTTGCAGAAGACAAGATTTTGTTGAAGTCCAAGTCAAAGAGTCATAATAGACAGTTCAAAGCATCTGAAACAGAATTACAGGAATTAACAAAACAAGACAGTGGACAGAAGCTAGACAAAGATAAGAGCCTGGAAGACAATGATTCAGATAAACAACACAAATCCAGGAATGAAGATAAAGGTTTGGAGGAGTGTGGAGCTGAGTCTGAGCTTGCAAGTGGCCCACAGTCAACTCAGGGATCACAAAAAGACTCTAGTCACAGAGTTAAGTTGCATTCTGCTGAAAAAGGGTCTGTAAAAGAGAAGTACAGAGGTGATAAAGATTTAAGTAATTCCAAACTAGAAAGAAGGTTCTCTGCTGAAGGTCATAAAAGCAGAAACTTAAAGCACAGCAACAAGGAAGTAAAGAAGAAGGAAGAGAGCATCAAATTGGAAGATAAAGATACTAAAGAAGTGGATAGTGGGCATGAAAGATTATCAAATGTCCCAGTGGCAGTTGATAAGAAACAAAGCAAGAAGGTATCCTGTGAATATAGAAAAGGCAGTTTATCAAACCAAGATTTACTTAAGGAGGAAAAGCAATCAGCTAGAACAACTGAAAGCAGCCAGGCTCCAGCCCCTCAAAAGGCAGCTATGAATAATGATGGCTTGCATTCTGGTCATGTGGAAGAGCTGATGGAACTTGATTTGAAAAAAACAAAAGCACAGGAAGCATCTAACATTGAAGGAAAAAACATTCAAAACTCTCTCCAAGCCACAGATGCCAAGTGTGCAGTAAGACAAAAAGTATCTCGTTCTATTTCAAATAAGGAGCTAAAACACAGTGTGGCAGATTCTGAAGCCTGTGAATCGCAGTTTCTGCCTGCAGCTGAAAAAACTGTTGAACAAGGAGATACTTCTAATAAACAAGTTGGTGCCTTAGACACTTTGTCCAAAAAAGCTTCCATGACTCAAGGACCCAGTAAACAAGGGGCTTCTAAAATGAGTATTGTGTATGAAACAAGTGGTAGAACCTTAAAGAATGTGGCCAGTAAGGATCAGGCTTCAAAAGATAGCAGAAGACCAAAGAATTTAAAAACTGTGATAAATTCTAATTCAGATGATGTTCCTTTAGCAGTTAATTCTTCAAGAGAAGATGCTGCTCATGCAAAGTCCATGGATACAGATATCTCGGATTTTACAGATTCTTTAGGTAGTATGTCTAAAGAATGCCATAATTCAGATGGGACTTCCTTATTAGAAGATGCTTTCCTTTTGAAGAATGATACAGCACAGGTTGTATACATGGAGCAAGATAGTGCAAGGCCGAGTTCTGTCATGAAAGATGATGGTGACACCACTATCATGGCAAACAGTATAGAAAACGATAATGAGGTGTCCCGGTCTGGTGAACAGGCAGTGGAAGATGGTACAGCTGGGTTATGTAGTCAAGATTGCAATGAAGCAGCTAAGTCGGAAAGCTCTCAAGATAAAGAGTTAAAAAGAAAAGAGGAAAATTTATTGTCTGACATAACTGAAGATCGTGGAGATGTAACAACAAAAGAACTTACCCTAAGAATAAAAGGAGGAGAGTGCTTGAATACAGATCCTTCCACAAAGGGAGAAAGAAGCACAATGGATAGTGTGGAAAAAAACAAGGTCCATGACACTGATTATATGATCCAGTCTTCCTCTGTTTTAGTGCCTGAAGGAGTTCCTGAGGAAACTTTCAATGGCTCTGTTATAGCCAGTGGGCAAAAAGGGACCAATGTGGTTGGCATGGAAGACAAAAATGAAAGTAATGCTGTAGGTACCAGTGCAGGAAGTAGTAAACCTAGTTCGTTGTACAGCAGCCTACAAAAAACTCCAGCCACTGTGATAGGAACTAGCACAGAAAAGATCACTGAGAGCACTGCAATGGCAACTAGTACAGGAGGAGAAAGAGCTGAGGGTACATCACATTCTGAAAAGGACAGTGATGCTACAACCACTTGTTCAGAAGAAGAAAGTGAGGTGACAGTAATCTGCACAAGCATAGAAGCTGATGAAGGTTTCACAACAGGCACATGGGTAAAAAGTAGTGAGGGTTGCAGTTTTGTCACAGGAGCGGATATTGGTGACTGTACTGTTGCAGCAGCTGAAGAAGGTGGTGGCAGTGTTGTCACTGAAGGATTAGCAGAAAGTGAAAGTTTCCTAACAAGTACAGAAGGAGAAGAAAATGGTGACTGTACCATGGTTGATGCAGAAGAGGGTGGTAAGGATTCAGTGAACCCAAGCAGAGTAGAGATTGACGACAGTGTGAATAGTGCTGGGACAGAAGAAAAAGATGATGCTGTGACTAGTGCAGGCTCTGAAGAAAAGCTAAATACCTCAACTTGTGTAGATACGGGCAAATTTGAAAGTTCCGTGTCCTGCTTAGGTGAAATGGAGAGTGATGGAGCTGTAACTAGTGCAGGGACAGAAACAGGTGAAGGGTCCACCAGTGTTGATAATTCAGGTGAATTTAGGGGCAGTGTGATAGCTGGCCAAGTAAAAGAACACGAAGGTACTGTGACTTGCACAGGTGCAGAAGAAAGAGGTCATAACTTCATCATCTGCTCTGTGACTGGTACAGATACCCAAGGAGAAAACACTGTAACTGGTGAATGTATTGCAGTGGTCACAAACAACAGTGCCACAGCTGGAACTAGCGGGGACAAATCTGAGGATACTGTAAATGGTGAAAGCACAGTGACCAGCACAGGCATAACCCCAGAAGATGATGCTGAAATTTCAGCAGTCTGCACAGGGCTAGAAGACAGCAATGAGGGATTTGTAGTTTGTTTAGAAGCTGAGAAGTGTGAAAGTCTAATGGACAGTACAAGGGCAAAGGAAGAAGCCAGTATCGCTACAGTCAGTGTAGGTCTGTGTGATGATGAAGGTTTTGTGACTAGTACAGGCTCAAAAGAAGAGGATGAAGAAGGTGAGGACATTGTGACCAGTACAGGAAGAGGAAATGAAGAAAATGAGCATGCTTCTACTTGTACAGGAATGGAAAGTGAAAATGCACTAATTTGTATAGGTGCAGAAGAAGGTGAAAGTTCTATTATCTGCATAGTTGCTGAGCAAATGGAAGCTGAATCAGGAGTGGCTGGCACAGATACAAATAAGCTTACTGTCGGCAGCATGACAAGTGCAGAGAAAGAAGCTAATTGTGGCACAGACTGCAAAAATTATAAAGGCATTGTTGAAAGCAGCGTAACCAGTGCAAGTGCTGCAGATGAGGGTGCCTTAGCTGCACAGACAGGAAAGCATGAAGGTACCTTGCTTCCCTCAGATGCTGAGGAGTGTGAGGGTCCCATGACTAGTGCTATGGCAGTGCAAGATAAGACTCAGTTTGGTGCTGAGGACAAACATGAGAATGCCATGGTTTCCTTTGACAGCAGAGAACTTGATGCCTCTATAAGTAGTGCAGTTCCAAAGGAAGATGAGACTTCTCATACTCCTTCTGACAGAGAAGTAAAAGTGAAAGGTGATGTCATCTCTACCAGCACAGTGGAAGATGCTCCCTTACATTCAGCCATGGATGCAGAAGAAGGTCCACTTGCTGTTGCAAGAGTAAATGAAAGGGGGGAAAGCTCTGTGGTCTTAATAGACACTGAAGACACAGTGCCTATGCCCAGCACAGCTACAGAGTTTAAAGAGTGTGTGAATACTTCTAGCAGTAAGCAGGAGAAAGATGAGTGCACTATGATTTCCACCAGTATTGTGGAGGAATTTGAGGCTCCTATGTCAAGTGCAGCTATTGAATATGATGGTCAGCTCCCCTCTGTGAAAACAGAAGTAGTAAATGAGAATGCTATGGTTTCCATAGATATGGAAGTATATGAGGTTCCCATGCCTAGTGAATCCAGTACAGGAGGAGATGATAACAGTGATGATGAGAGTCACCCAACTGCTAGTGGTAAGGAAGAAAAGGATGAGTGTGCTATGATTTCCACAAGTGTTGTGGAAGAACAAGTAATTCTAATGTCAGGTGAAGTCACAGAAGAAGCGATTCAACATATCTCAGAGTCAAAAAATGAAACATTAATGATCTCTACAAGTACAGCAGAATGTTTTGAAGCTCCTATGTCTAGTGTAGCTATGCAAGATGAAAACAAACTCACTGCTTCAGAAACAGAAGGAAGATACGAAGCTGCTATGATCACTACAAGCATGACAGAAGAATGTGAGATAGTCCTGATCAGTGCAGCACCACAAGCTGAAAGTCAGCTCGTTGTAGCAGGAGATGAAGATGCCATTCTCTCTCCAAATGCACCAGAGGAATGTAAAGTTGTGGAGACCACTGCAACTGTAGATGAGCAGTTTGGACTAGCTGCTTTCAGTGCAGATGGGAAAAGCAAAGGTTCTGTGATTTTTGTGGGAGAATGCGGAGCTCCTGTGCTAAGGGTTGCAACTGACAGTGAAGATCAACACACTGCTTCAAATACAGGAGATAAGGAGGAGGGGGCAGTGATCACTCTGAGCACAATGGAAGAATGTGATAGTCTCTTTACCTTTACAGTTATAGAAGAAAGTCAACTTGCTGCTGAGAGTACAGAAGTAAAAGACAAAAGTGAAGAAATTTTTGATACTGCTAACCAGATTGAATGCATCCTATCAACTACAGGCCCAGAAAAAAGTGAGAATTCTTTGCTTGTTATTGGGAGAGAGAACGAGGCACATGAGAGTGTGGCGAGGACAGAATCAGCAGCATCTCAGGCCACAGCAGACAGTGAAAACACAGAAACGGGTGAAAATGCAGTGAACCTCATGAGTGTAGATGAGGCCCTCTGCGTGGAGATTAGTACAGAGACTGCTGAGAGTCCTTCCCCAGAGGCAGGTGAGGACAATGAGCAAGCTGAAGATGTTTTGCATGAGGATGTTACATCGGAACTCTCTTGCACAATTTCAGAAGCAGTGACAGAGAGTGAAGCTGTTAAGAATGTAAACTGTAAATTAAACTCAAATGTGCTTTTAGAAAGTGACTTTTCTGAAAGAAGGACTCCTGTGCCTAAGACCCAGGCTCTTTCCTTAGTTTCTGCAAATGAAGTGACTGTAAACACCAGCCGCAGTGAAGTAACAATAGAAGCAGAATCAGGGAAACAAAGGGACCTCTCTTTGTTGCATGTAGAGGAGCTATATGACAGTGATGACAAAACCAGCTTGGTCAAAACAGATGACACTGGCATTGAAGTTACTTTTCCGAAAAGTAATGCAACCTTTAATTCAGGTGAGGATTTTTTTTTTTTTAATTTTTCAGTTTATAAATTATCATAAATAGATGCATTTTGCCATCATTATAGTTAGAAATAACTTGTACTGTTCAAATATACCTCGCTTCTTTGTTAGTTGCAAAATGGCTATTAAGAGTCGGTGACAAATAAGCATGTGATTTTGGGTGAATAGGAACAATTGAGCTCAGTTACCTGAGTTGTGTTGGAAAACAAGTGTTAGAATGCAAAAAATTACTAAAATACATTGACTTCAAGTTGTGAGCTAATACATAAAGTGATTTGCAAGGGGCAGTTATTGTGGAGCTACACATAGGTTTCGTTTTTAACGTGTTACGAAATCCAAAAAAGTTCTTTAGGAAAGAGGATGCATTTCTTTTTGATGTATGTTCATCATTTTAGAAAGGTGACTTTATAGTAATTTTGAAGGTTAAGAGTGGCCATCCTTAATCATAACTTCAGATTTTCTGTAGATGATTATTTAGGGGTCATATTCAGATTCACTGTCTTACACTTAATTTTGTCCTGTGAATTCACTTGAAATGGTTCTGCTTTGTGTTGCAAAGGAATCAGACTGTCACCCTAAATAAGTATTTTAAGCGAGCAGTAGACATCTATTTTAAATAGAAAATGATAGTATATGGCATTAAGTATATCACACTCTATATCCACATCCATTCTTCTAAGCTAACGTTTGAAATGAACTTGCATGGTTGCTGGTTCCTAAAATACAGTGTAACAAACATCCTACTATTTTTGACCTTTAACCTCTTTGACCCTCCGAAGCAGCTGAAGCACCAATTCTTTTGAAAAATAATGAATTCTGTAGGCACTACAATGAAGTCAAGATTCTGACTTCATTATAAATTTTGGAGAAATGAAACTGTAGAAAAATCTGTTTATACCACAGTAAGTGGAATGATGCTAATCAAGTACTATTTTTTAAATCTTTTCCTTCTCACGTCTGTCTTTGTTATTATTTCAAAAAACATTTTATAATGTGGGTTTAGGTCTAGTTTCTCAAAGATTGGCTCTATTCTCTAGTTATTTTGATATTTGAGTTGAGAAAGCAGTCTCTGCAGATTCTGGGATTTTAGGAACTTGTCTAGGAAAGATTCCAATCTAGTAAACTTGAAAAATGTTATTTGGTGTTTATACAAGAGACAAACATGAGCTGTGAAAGTGCAAAATGCTACACAGTAAAGTATTCCTATCTCGGTGCTTGCCTCAATCTTTGTTGTCCATTGATGTAGCTTTTGTAAGTACCAGTGGTAATGGTACTTATTCTGTGAACAGCAACCATAATTTAATCACTTCACATGCATCATTGGTGAATTATCATGTTATAACTATTTGTTTAAGAAAAGCTGTCTTAACAGGTTTCTGAAATAGGTTTCCAAAAATGCTGTAGAAGTCATGTGACAAAGCTGTTGCCATGGCCTGTTTTTAAGATGTTGTAAGCCTACAGTTGTTCCCCTGGGGAATTAAATGGGAAGGGGTTTTAAGGTTTTCTGAAACCATATTGGTGCTAACAGGAGCTACTGACTTCTCAATTTCTGTAGAAATTGGACATTTTCAGTGATTGTGGTTCTAGACCTGACAGATTTAGACCTAATTGTCACTTAAAATATATCCTTGGTTTTAACTCTTAGCTCTGCATTCATTAATACAGAGGTAGTTTGCTGTTTGGAAATGGTCCAAATGGTCTAAAAAATGTGTTGATGGTTTCTTTTTGGAGGAAAAGCAAGAAGAAAAAGCTGAAGTTAGAATTCATAAGCAAGCAAGAAAAAAAGCCAAAGTCAGAATTCATAAGTAAGCTGTAGTAAATCCTGATACCCCATATTTTCTAAGCCTTTTGTATTTAACGAAAACATAGAAGTACTTGTGTTCCTGCAGTGGACAAGTTGGGGTTTTATTGAGCTGGTTTGCTGTAAACAGACTGGCTGTTGTTTCTGTTGTCCACAGGATGGGTTTAAATTCATGTGCTGTATTCATGAGGTCGTTCTGAGAAATAGAATTCTGCAGTAGCATGAGATAAATGCATAATGTAATCTGATCATTTTAATATATTTGTATTTCATTAGGCAATAATGCAGCCTTACCAAAGTTGGCAGAAGAACTAGAAAGTACCTTGAAAGCTGGCAAGGTATTTATGTTATTTTGAAAATTTTTACTGCACTGTTTCTTGCTTATTCATACATCTTGCTAGGGTTTCTTACTGTACCTTTTGATTTTTGTGCAGCAAAAATAGCATTTAAACTGGAGAACTTTGAAAGAGCCATTTTTCAGATGATTCAGCTGTAGTTTCCTAAGCAGCTGGCGTTTAAATTGCGGTCTGTCCATGTTATTCTGTGTTAGGAGTAATTCCCTACTTCAGCCATACTCTTCTGTGACTGTGACATCCAAGTTTGTTTTTTTAAAAGTTGCTCATACTGTGTGCATGTTGCTTGTGGTATTGCTTGTAAAATAGCCATCCACACCCCAGCTCTCAGAGCTGGCAGATGTTGGTTTAGTTCTTTGAACCAGTAAACAAACCTACACTGTTGTTCTTTGCATTGCATCACTTCCTGGCCAGTCTTCAGACTTGCGCATCCATGGTGTGTTGGAGCCACACTTGCTGCTGTTCTGCTCTGATAACTACAGCCCATTATCTGCTGTCACAGAACAGTGAGGCAGCCTGGATAATGCAGGGTGTTTGGGCTCATGGTCACCTGTAGCTTGTATAAGACCGAAGCTGAGTCTGTGTGTGTGTTCGGGCTGTGATCCATAGTAGGCAGGATTCCACATGGGTTAATTCTTTTTTCAGATGCAGGAGTGCATCCATGTATTTTGCCAAGCTCTGAGAATAAGTTTTCGAGGGGTAACGTGGTTCAGAAACTCCCAAGCATCTATGAAAGGGTGGACTTCATGAAAGTTTAAGTCAGCTTCAGTCTGGTGGTATTTATTGATAAGAGTTGAATTCCACTTGAAAACAGCTGTAGTGTTTATCAGCATAACATGGTTCTAGAGTCAGTATAGCCATAATGTGGAACTATAGCTACGTTTACAATGTTCAGATCAGACTTAAGCGCACTTAGCTCCATGTAGCATTATTTATGCAATAGTAACTTTGAGCTGATCTGCAACTTTTTTTATTTTAAAAAGCAAGCAAACCTAAAAAATCCACCCAAAACACAAGTTGAAGGGAGGTAGTTGTACTTCATTATACATTGCAGATCCTTTTTTTTTTCTGTATAGGTGAACATTTCTAGACTATTGCTTGTGTTTGGAACTCAGAGTAGGTTTTGCACCTTGAATGCCTGAAATCTGCTTTTTTAAGCTAACCTAATGTTAACTAATGGTACTAATGTTAACTCTAAAGTCATATTTAAGTACTGTACTATTGAACTTAGCTCTGACTGTTCCTTCTTAATATATGTACTAATATCTTAATAAGAAAGCTTTCAAAAACTTCTGCAGTTCATGATAAGACAATGTACACCATGATACAAAGGAGCAGAGTGAGACGTACTTGTTCTGAATATCTGCAATATTTGTTTCTTTTGATTTTATATTTAGTCACAACAGCCTGAAAGTGCAAGAAGTGAAGAGGGATGTGTGGATCTTCAAACTAAAGAATTGCAAAAAGGTGATTTTTATACTGATAGCAACTTACTTTCATGCTTCAGGGACTATTACTTATGATGGGAGGGTTGCAGATTTGTTGTATGTGATGTATAAAGGAACTGAAGAAAGCCTTCCGAAATCTTGAAATGTTTCTAGTATTTCAGGGGGGCCTTGAGTTTGGTTTGTGGGAAAGGAGGGTCGGAATTTTCTTTCATGATATGCTGAAAGTAGGAAAGGATTTTATAATTTAGGATTTTTTAAAAAGTAGACTGCTAATATTCTATTTAAAATCAATAAATACAAGAAAACATTTGTCCATGAAAGATACAGAAACTTCCCCAAGGAATGGCTTTCTTTCGTATAGATTAGAACATCCTGGTTTTAGGGTGTTGTGACAGGCCTTTTGAGGATATGAAAATAGTAAGTACTGTATGACAAGTCACAGAGACTTTACAGAAAATTTCTGTTGGTTTTTTTTTTCCTTCTTGCTCTCCAAAAGATTAAAATATTTGTGGCCATCCACTCAAATTTGAAGAGCAGTTATAAGTAGGTAATCATCTACTTAGAAGCCTCAGTTAGTCAGCTTGGGTCTGTGCTCGGTAATTCCTTGTCCATATACTTAAACTAATCTTCAGTGGGACCGAAACTAAAAAAGAATCCATTCTTCCCAAAACCAAATTATGTGTTGCAATTGTTTGGCTTTCCTGTTAAAGCAGAAACAAACGCCTGCTTTGTGCCCATCAAACGGGCTGGATTTTGTGCTCCAGATGCATTACAAAGATTTTTACAACACTACCAGATGAGAGCTAATCCTCAGTTATTGGAATAACAAGCAAAACTAAAATGAATCCCAAGAGGTACCAGCATTACTGCTGTTATCTTGTCTGGGGAGGTTAAAGATGCATTTCTTGGTACAGAAAGTTGCAGCTGAAAGCCTACATGCTATGAAAGGACACACTGTTAAACTCACTTCTAAAGTTTTAGACATACCAAATAGGCATACCAAAATAATAATTTACGTAATGAAAAACAGAAATAGCAGTAAGGTGAGATATGAGCATTGGTATAAAACTTTGGAATTCTTTTTTTACTCTCAGGGTAGGTCAGATTGATATTCCTGGTTGTAGGGTGGTCTATACTCAGCTGAGTAGTAAGAGGCATGCTCTGCTCACAAGAAAGCAAATGTAAACCCTGAGAACTGGTTAGAAGAATGTAGACTTCAGGACAGCAGATCTGAAATTTGAAAAGGTTTTTCTGTATTGTGAGGTTTCTTTGAAGTGCCTTTAAAACTCTGCCACTTCCCATCACTCAGTCAGACAGACAGTACTTAAAATTTAAAATGTGCAGATTGAACTAGCTGAGATAATCTTATTTCTTGTAAAATGTTTAACAAAAATCCATTTGTTGTGTAAATCTTGTTGGGTATGACACATTCTGAAGACTAATGCTTTGTAGGTCTTGGTAGAGAGGTTTTTTTCTCCTCTGCAATAATCTCTCTTATATGTGTATATGCATGCATATATACATACAGCTCAACATACGTAAAAGGAAGTTGTATAAAAGACAAATGTGTGTCCTGTCATGAGTATGAACAGCAGACACAGTAGTTTAGTAGTCCAACATTCTTTGGAATGTAAACAAATCATTGCTGTTTGAGTGGGTAGGAACTAGCTCTTCATTTGACACTGCTTTAAAAATTGAAAGATGTGCAACTCAGCAGTATAGCTGTGGAAGAATTGTTGTTAAAACATGTAGATTTAAGAAATGAGCTACAAAATATATAGACCTATGTTAAAAAGCGTGGGTTCATTGGATTTTAGGTTTATGTTCTTACTGTAGCTGAAAGTAAAGTTGCTTGGAATGTTTTAGCAGCTTTTAAAAATTAAGACATTAATTCAGTGCTTTTGTGAATCAGATTTTAAGAACACTCGATAAAGCAGCTTCTTTGTAATTCCCCTTATGTACTGGAAGTTATGGAATTCTTTCAAAACTCCAGACCACTCATCAACTCTCATAATTATTTTCCCTGTGATATGGAAGGCTGAGGCTCTACTTCATCAGAGTTATAGTAGAGTTCAGCAATTGGACAATTTCCTTACAAGCATTTTATCAGGTACAGATCTCACTAGTACAAATATGCAAACATTAGTTCTCTGGAAGCAAAATGTTACAGCATAACTCAATCACATTTTACTTCATCCCATGATCCAGTATCTGAGATTGTGATGCATGAAATTCTGATTCAAATAGTAGAATTGTATTTGAAATGTCAAAGTCACCATAAATTTCAAAGATGACAGCCCCTTCATTTCCTGTATTTCAACCATAAAGTGATCCTCAGTTATCCTATACTCAGAAATTCATATTCTTGTTTTCTTTTGTGGGTATATTGTTAAAGAGAAGATTGATGTCTCTTATTTCCAACATTGAAAGTAAGTTTTACATAGTTTCAGGTTCTCTGGAATCCTTTCAGGGAGGTGAGGTAGGGGATACTGTGATACTTTGCTCTTGCTTAGCTTTTCTGATTGTGTTGTAATTCTTTTTAATAGATATGCTGCAGAGAAATATTCCTTTAGAAAGAGAAACTTCTCATGTAAGTTCTTGGTTTTTAAATTTATTCTCTAAATCTGTGCTGCTTTTCTCATACTTGAATTTACTTCTATTTACATTAAGTATTCTCTAAAGGAAAATACTGTTTTTGTATATGCAGAGCCTATGTTTACTGAGACTCTGCAGCTGTGTAGGTTGATGTCTAATTACTCTTTATAATCTGCCAGTAAATAAATCTTGTATTGTTTTTCCATAGTCTGTGACTATTTCAAGACTGTTAACTGGCAGAAAAGAGAAGTGTGATTGATCTCCATGAGAGTAGGGGAAAAAAAGATAGGGATTATTCTTGGAGGTTTTGATCCCAATTAGAAACCTGTTTTAATGCAGTCTGCTGTCTTTCAGAAGAACTTATACTTAAGAGGGATAACTGGGAATAACTTTCAAATGTAAAATGTATGTTACGGAGCAGAAACAAGACATTAAATACAGGTAGCAAGCTGAAATTGTGTTTGTGGTTGCTTAAACTTGGGTAGTAAATTTATTTATTACTATATTGAAATGCTGGTTGGCCACATTTCTGTTGTTCCTGCATGTAGGAGAATGTCCTTAAAATCCAGAAATATTTTGTGTGATTTACTGTGATAAACTACTTTTCAAACATGTAGTAGGGTGCTTAATTCTGAGACTTTTTCAGTAAAAATATCAGTCAGAAATTCTGAAAATACTGCAATACTGAAAATACAATACTTTGATTGTGCTGTTCTGTAGTAGTAATGTTACTTGAGTTCTAGGAATAAATTCCTTTTGCAAACTGCTGCTTTCCATTTTAATGTATGTTGTACTTGAAAGTAGCAAGTAGGGAAAATATTTCACCCTTCTGTGTTTATAAACTTCATGAAAAAAGTTATCTTTCTTTGTGTTTTGTGTGTAGGTGGAAAACGTGGCTACCCAGATAACTGAAGAACATAGATCTAGAGGAATACAATGTAAATCTTCAGAAACAATGGATAAAGAAAAATGTAAGTGATACAGAAGTACACGAATTTGTGCAAAGCTTTTTTGTGGCAAAACCAAATTCTACTGGGGTTAGGCCATAAAATGGTATTTTTCAGAAAAGAATGGTGTATGGGAAATTCCGAACTCCAAAGCAATTTATATTCCCAAAACAACTTCTAATATTACAGTTAATGTATTTGATAAAAATGTTATAACAAATTTAATTACTGCACAGAAGAGCATTATAGTAGTTTTTTCAATCATAAGTGAAGAAACATTTTTGTTTAGTCTTTAAAATAATTAGTAATTTTATCCTTTTAAAATAAAAGATAAGGAAGCTGATCATTAGAGGAAAATCTAAACTTTCAATAGACTTTGTGCGGCTGGATGCTTCCTTTTCTTAGGTTGGAAAGAACTGAATTTTAGTGTAGCCTTTTATTTGTCTGGAAGCAAAAGGTGAGAAGAAATTTAGGCCCCCGAAAGGCATAACATTTCTAAATTAAATTTACATGAAGTTAACAGAAATAAGTTGGGCATTTTGTTGTAATAGTAATTACAAGACTGACAATGTAATATCTCTTCAAGCTCTGGATTCAACTTCTTTTGTCTTTCCAGCATCAGAATAATTTAGAAAAAGAGTATAATTAATAATAGCGTTTTTTTAACAGCTTTTATTCTTCTAAGAATTTTGATTTGATGAAGTGAGTAATTAGAAGTCATGTATTCATTAGTGTCCCACAAAGCATTAACTGCTTTCCCTGTCTCTGGGTCAGTTGATGTTAAGGTTGATGTTCTATTTTTTGATGTGGTCCCACCAAATTTCAATTTTGGCCTTATCTTTAAAAACAAACAACAAACCACACCTATAACATAGAAGAAACATGTAATTCTCTTTTATTATTGTGTTGTTTTCCCTTTTCATAGAGTGGTTAGAATAACTATCTGCTCATCTGTAAGTAAGATGCTGCTTTTCAGACTTTTGAATCTCAGTAATAGTGAGGTGATATAAAATATGCTGAGGGCACTTTTTTAACACTTCAATTGTCACTTGGTTTTGCAGGCAACCAGCTGATTGCTCAGGATGTGCTAAAAGACGATGAACAAAGTCAGTGTTCCAAACTGAAACCTGACAACATCAAGGTATTTTCAAGAACTTTTTTTGTGTTCTGCAATTGTAAATAAGATGAAAATATCAGTCATTATTTCTTCAGCAGTTTATTTTGGGAGGTGTTTCCATAAATAAGCTACTTTTGCATTGTCTTGAATATGAAAGAACTGACTAGAGAATGATTTGTTTCAGTGTGGGAGACATTAAAAAAAAAAGCGGGGGTCTGTGTTGAATCTCTTTGAGGTATGGGAGACTCAGAGGACTGAGTCAAACAATAGTTAGGAGCTTGGGATCTCATGGAGCGTTTTTGGATCCCAGTGTCTGGTCAGTTCAGCATCTACATGGACATACTGATCTGAGATCTTCAAGAGGGTATTGCACTTTACTTGAGTTCTGACTTTGTACTGGTTCCTGCTAGATCAAAACAGGAAGTAAGACAAAATAGATGTTCTTTTTAGGAGTACATGCAGTATATTTGGGACTGTCTCAGCCATTGATTTGTGATGAAGCTTCTCAGCATCAAAGTTTTTAAGATGCAGTACAAAATCTTGATGAGTAAAATAACTACTTGTATCAGGGTGGGGTGGTTTTTTATTGTAACTGGCAGTGATCTTCAGTGTGTGGTAAGACATCTTTTCTCTCTTGTTTCAAAATAATGTAGGAAGTTATTTCAGGTGATGCAGCAGAAGTGTCCAAAGAAATTGATGTAACACAAACACCTCCTAGAAGTACTGTGGAAGAAAAAGGTAATTAAACTGCCCATTATGGCAGATTTTCTGAACCCATACTGAATGCTCATTTCATTTGAAAGACTTTTGAGAGAAATTGGGAACTTGATCCCAGCAAATATACTTGCATGTATTCTCTAGTTGATTTCTGCTCTATTACTGCTATCAAATAATTCATTAGTCTTAGTTCCTTTAATGGTGAGAGAAGTTTTGATGTTTCTGCTGTATTACCACTCATTTGCTCCATTATTGCTTCAGTATGTCCCTTGGATAGGAAAGCTAATGGGAAATAAACAGGTCAGCAGGGAAAACAGCACAATCAGTATTATGTGATAAGAACGTCTCCTAACTGACCACAAGCAAGAGCTGTGCTATGTGAAAATCCATGACACAGCCATCAAATGAGTTTTGTTTGTTTCTGTAGAGAAACCAACCAGAAAAGAGTGCAAGTTGTACTGCTGTAATTGACTTCATTGTACTAAAATAAATAATAAAAGATGGCGTGTCCACATTATTAATATCTGCTTTGATGTTACTTCAGTCTGTCTTTTTGGAAACAGTGTGAGAATCTTCCCTGATGTTAGTTTAACTTATTAATAACTTTGTTTCTCTTGTGAGCAAGTTGACAAGTCGTGTTTTTGGGGAATTTTGGGCTAAGGAATGAAATAATGTTTTCAGTGTGGAGGTTGTGGCTAGTACTATTTCCTTTGTCTAATAAAACAAAGGTATACAATTTCCTTTCTTTCTTTTTCTTTTCTTTTGTATGTGTGAAGATGAATTTAACATTGAACAGGAAATGTCAGAAAAGAAAAAGCCCAGTCTAGAATCAAATGAAAATTCTCCAGAGGTGAGTGGTCTTATTCATGATAACTCACTGAGACAAGGCAGATTCACAGTACTCTGTCTTTGCAGTATGTTAGTACTTTGTATTTTGTTGACAGCAATATTAAAACTTTGTCTTCACATGCTAAGAAATAGTTGTGAAAATTTGTTTGGTACTGTAGAGTACCAAGGACTTACGTAGCTCTGTCACAAAGTATAAACTCACAGACCATACAACATCAATGTCTGATTACCAGAGTAGGACTAACTCCCTTCCTATGCTAAATAGTGCTTACAAAATGTCTAGAAAGCAATTATATAGAGTTGTATTGTATAGAAATCATGTTTTCTGAAAACTTTCTAATTGATGTGGACTATTTAGTCATTAACAAATACGACTTGGCTTTAAAAAATACTGTCTTTGAACAATTTTTAAAGTCTTTTTATTATCTCCTAGGCACATACTTGTGATATTCTACACTGTGGGTTGTAAACAAATGTCTGAACCCTAGTGGTTAAAATTGATGCTGGCCTCTAGAAATAGACACTGATCTCAGGAAGGTGTTGGCTTTCATCGTTTGGTTTTTTTGCCTCAAATTTGGAAGTGAAAGAAAATCTAAAGAATACATTTTTATGTTTGTTCGCTCAAGGTTTGAGTCTCTTAGAACCATTCTGGGGGAGATACTGCTAAACTTCAGTAAATGCTGAATGAGGCGTTTAATCTTTCCTTGTATATAAGAGAAAATCTACTATTGGGGATTTTGCAATCTGAGCATCTGACTGTTTATTACTTAAAAGCTGTGTTTCAAAGCTTAAAACTTCAAAGGAAGGGGCTGTTTTTTGCTAAAAATCCTGTTTATATAGAGAATATCAGCAATCTGTGTGTTGCGATAATTAGGATATTAACTGTTTGAAGCACTTGCTCAACTCACAGGATGTATACTGTGCTATATGGCACTAGGAAAACGTGCTCATGGGATGTAAAGTCTGGAGTTCTTTCATGGGGTAAGCCAGCAGCATTTATGAGACCCATGTGGTAGAGATTTTGGGGCTAAGGGAGCAGAAGGCACTGCATGTTCAGACATGCTTTGTGCCTGAGTCAATCCACAGAGAATTGTGTATAATTGGGAGTTGTCTTGTTTCTTTTCACCTATATTGGCTAATTTCATAACAGGCAGTGTCTCTTCCTATGAAACTTGCCTCATCTATTTTTTAACTGAAAATCACTACTTCTGCCACTGTCACATTATGAATTCAATTAGCAGTCTTTGTATTGTATTGCTCAAATGCCAAATGCCAGTTACAGTAACTAAAATATTTTTGTCTTTTGTTTTTAATAGGAAAATCAGCCTGTAGTAGTGAAACGCAAAAGGGGACGGCCTCGTAAATACCCTCTTGAAGCAGTACAACCTGGTGGTAAGTAGTTCATAATACTTGTGGGGAAAAACAAGGATAATAGTGACATTCAAGTTCTGAACTCATATTTCTTCCCTCAGGTGGGGAGTCAAAAGCTGATATGAGCACTGGGAATGTAAGTGCCTTTATTTTGTTTGGGTGCATTTAAACACAGTATTTCAAGGGCCATTTACCTGTTTAACAGTTTACAGCATTTCAGAAACATCTTATGGAAAACTTGATTGAGTTCAGTCTAAGCAAACAAAAATGATTAATAGTCTCTCTTAATATAGATGAACTTTTAAAGCAAAATATAGTGTTAAGTCAGAACATAACAAATTACCTATCAGCTTCACGCTTAGTTCACTTAATACAAATTTAAGTGTTATGCTGGCTAGCAATATATACCTGTGTGCAGGGTGAATTTTTTGGTGGTGTGCATTTGTGTCTTTTAGTTCATGCTGAGAGTAATTTTGGCCTGAAGAGCATGGGTGACTTTATTTCAAAAACAAATTATTTTTCCTTTTGCTGAATGTATCATAATAGTAGCACATAGTATCTCTTCATAGCTGTAAAATAAAACAGTATGTAAAGCAGTTGTAATACATATATATTGCAACATTACAGTTCATGCAAGAGATAGAGACATAGTGGTGTGTAACCTAGGAGCTCATGAAACATACCTCTGTCTTTTAAAGCTCAGTGGTAGTTTTATTTCCTAACTCCTGTGAAGGACATTCACTGCTAAGAAAATGTTCTGTTGGAACAGTTGGATTACAGCACAGGGCAGTAATGGGTCGGGCATATTTGTGGAGTACAACCAGGTGGATTTATTTTGGTTGAAGCCTTCTCCCCAGGGAATTCCTCTATTTCAAAATCAATGTTACTGCATAGAAAACGGGTTATTTTAAAAATGAAGTGTTGAAACACATTTTCTTCCTGCTTGCCTGGTGAGGCACCAGCTGTCATGGCTGTTGGAAGAATTTACCTAGTTTATGGAGAACAGGAATTATTGTCTCTGCTTGTTCTGTCCTTGTATTTCAGGCAGCCCTTTGAGTCCTGTCCCTTCTTACAGGTTGGCTGGAATTCTGTTTCAGAATTCCTAGTCTTTCCTAATTGATTTTTTTTTTTCAATATTAATGTAATGAAATGTAATTTGATCTGGTGTGGGTTTTGGTATTTGGTTTTGGTGCTGTGGGTTGGTTTTTGTTTTGTTGTTTAGCGGGGAAGGGTTGCTCCAGTTAAGGATTAAAACAAATTTGAAAACACAAAAATAGGTGTACCTTGGCACCTTCAGTACTGGAACAGAATCATCTTGTTCTGGCTCAAGTATTTAAAGATCTTACATGTCTTAGTGATGAGTGAGTGATTGGTGTCAGCTGCAGGCTGGCTCAGGGAGGAGTGATACCTGCCCTCCATCTGAGATAGGAGTTCTCTAAGGTGAGATGCTTTTACATGACAGTTTCCCCAGGGCTGCTTTGGGAATATGTTGCTGCCTTAGAGGGACCATAGGCACCTAGTGGAGTCATTCAGTGGTGAAAGCGCTGAAGTTTTTGGACAGTCATCATAGAACATTGTGTAATTATACATACCTTTTTCTGAATTCTGAGTAAATAAAAAATTTCTGCTGATTTGTAGTTCTGTAAATTTTGTGGGATGACATAAAGTGGCTGTACTAAACTTCTTTGTTGATAACTAAATACTCAGAAATGTGTTTGACTGAAACTACTTACATCTTTTGTGTCTTTTATTGCAATGATTTTATTGTCAGGTTACTAAAAGTGCTATGGTTGGTTTATGGGCTGATTTGACTCATTTCAGTTCTTATCAAAATGGAAAAATGCATCCTGTTGTTAAACTTAGTACAAACTTTCTGTGTGCTCATTAGAATGTTCACATGTTCTAGATTTACAGATTTGTTCTGCAATGAATGTGAGCAAGTTTCTGTGATTATGTAATACAATGCTGAATTTTTCTGATTTTCTTTAAATTAAGAAGCCCACTATTTTTTAATTTCAGCTGCAGTCTCCTACATTTGCAAGTAGAGTGAAAACACCTCAAACAGGTAAGCAAATTATATCTGCCTCAACATATAAAACAAAAGATGGAAAAAATAGAAGAGAGTTTTCACAAAAATCGCATGTGAATCACTTTCTTCATCCTGATTCATCTCTGTCAGTCAGTGTTATTCATGAATGAAAATGTCTGAAGTAAGAGATGAAGTGAAGACTTGTCCCAAATTGCTACCAAGTTTTTCTTTTCAAAAAAGAGCAGCTTGATAAGAACTTAGTTGAAAGATGCAGCAGCACTGCTCAGTGCTGCATAATGCGTTGCAGAATATTCCAATGATTGGGTGGGCTAAGTACATGACAGAGCTTCAGAGGGAAGTAAGGTACCCCATCAGACTGGCTCTTAGTGACTGTTTTCCATTTCTGCATGTTTTCTTTTGTACAGTGGCTGTCAATTAGTCTTACTACATTAAATTTCAAATTTTGTTCAGTTAATTGGTTTATCTGTGGATATGTATCTAAAGAGCTTAGAGGTATCTTGAGGGATGTTTTTTTCCCTTTTCACAACTGCTGTAAGATCTGTGGAAGATGGTTGCTTGGCTTGACTCAAAAATGTACTCTTAGTGCTTCAAAATAAATTTTCTGGAGTTTCCAAAAGCTTGGGTTTCTACAGAGATACTAATTCAGCTGCACTGCGCATATGGACTGTTTCCACTTTTCTCCACATTTGTTAAAATGTCAGCTTTAATCATATCCTTCAGAATTGTCTCTGAAGGGTTAGCTCATTGTGTGGTACTGGACTTCTGTGAACTGCAAAGAAAACAGTCAAGAATGTGAGAATGAAATAAAGGTGCATTCTGCTTTGCTTTTTATTCAAAAGGACAGACACCTCACTGTGAACTTGGAGTGTGTTATGTAACATTCTGTTTTCAAGGCACAAGGCTGTTGATACCACAGCAATGCTAAGAGGAGTGTATAAAATGTAATTCACTATTAAACTTTTCTTCCTATATTAGTATTCACATGCATAAAGGGATTGAAAACCCCTGGCAATGAGAAGGAAACTAAGTTGAATCCCTCTGTGCAGGTCACTTATTCTGGTAATTTCTGGGTGTTCTGCATAAGGATTTGCAATAGGGACACACCCACATGTGGAGTGGGATGCAGAGATTTATTTTTGGTCACTACAGCACATGCAGTTAAGAGACATATGTTTTATGAAGGCATCATTCTCCCATAACACTGACACTGAACTTGAAACTAATTACTTAGCACTAATCAGCAGTTGCTGCTCTAAAATTAGTAAGATTTTTAGATACTATGTCTTACTATTTTTATACTTACCTTTAGGCAAAAGTATTACATTTTCATCTCTTACAGAGGGTTGTCTGTTAAAGGCATGTCATGGATCTAGATGGGATTATTCTTGAGTCAAAAACCCCTTTGCTACAAATTTGCCAAAATGTACCAGAATTTTGAAGTATCTCTTTTGAACAGAATTAATACATGTTGCCTCTATTGTGTATGTACTTAGGTTGTGTGAAGAACTTAATACAGTGGACAATCCTATGGTTTTTTTCACTTATTTTTTGAATACTCAAGTGTATTTGTGTTTTACTCCATTTGCTTTTGTATAAAGTTTTTCCCCGTGACCTTACAAAGGAGTGCCAGAAAGCTTGAGTGTGAGTTTTAGAATGTTTTTGCTCTCTGAGATCTCTTTTAGATCCATTGCATTGACTTTCCTTTGTTCTGTCAGTCTAATTGGTGGGGGTTTTAGAGTTTGTATCCTCTTTTATATAGCTTTCAGAAATTAGGCAGGAATTTTATGGCAGGGGAAAAAAAGATATAAAAACTTGCTTTTATTTAGGTTGCTTCTCTTTTCTGTTGCTAAGACTTTTTGTCCTTGCGGTGTTAGAGATAATTCTGCTCAACAGAGTCCAGGAGCTTTGTAAAATAATCTCTCTCATCACAGAGTTAGGGTAGAAGTGGTAACCATGGGGAGAAGCCAAGTTGAGACATGGGATGTAGAGTTAAAAATCTATTTTAACATGTATAGGTTAGCCTGTAAAAATCACTGAAGTGCAAGTAAGAAGTGTTTCAGCAGAGGAAGTCATGTAATTTGTATACCAGGTACTAGAGAGTTTTTAAATAGTGTCTTCTTGAGCTTCATCTCCGTCATCTTGATGCTTCAGCATGGGCACAGCTAAGCACTAGAACAGATTGCTTGGAGGGACCATGTTCTTGGAGGCTTTCAGAATTGGACTGAACAAGGTCTTGCCCAATATGATCAGATCAATTAATTTAGCCAAGCTTTGAACAGGAAATTGGACTAGGTGACCTCTAGAGGTTCCTTCTGAGCCACATTTTTCTGTGATTCTGTAATTGGTTGACAGTAGTTAAAACGGGTAAGTAACTTTGCTTTTCCTTTAAAACGGAACAGCATATGCAACAAAGCTCTCAATACTGTCAGTCATATAAAGCCTTAGTACTTAAAAAAAAGATTCATTGTCCCAGTTTCTGTATATTACAAGGTATAACAAAGCTATTTCCTAAATTAGGAAAAGACTTCAAATGTTTTCTGACCTACTGTGATGTTTATGTAAAGTTGAAAGAGTAAGAAAGAACTCCATTTTAAACTGATTGGTGAAAGATTTGAAGTTCAGGCTTAAGTTTTGTTCTTTCTTTTTAGGTACAGACATATCTAACAAGAAAGAAACAACAAACGTAAGTGCAATTTGTAAATTTACAAGCAGTATGTAATGAAAAATGTCTGTCTTCTATGTAAAGTAAATAGTTCTTGACTTAACTTGGTTCCATTTTGTTTTTTCAGGAAGATGAAACTGAGAAAGCAGAAATGGTTGTGCGTAAAAGGGGAAGAAAGCCCAGGCGTTCTCTGGTTCAATCAGAAGAAACTGGTAAAAGCTGTGCTACTCGTAACAGAATAAGAAAATACTGCTGTGCCTTTCTGTTTACTAATAGCAACAAGATAAGCTTTATTCAATTTTCCTTTCTTGAGGAAAAATCATTGAGTTACAGCTAGTGTAAATATTATGTAAATATGTGTAAATTGCTGTAATCTCATGTCAGAATTGCTACATCCCAGATGCTTCTGTAAAGCCTCATGAATTTTCTATGAATTCTGGCTATGAGCTGTCTAAGTAAACTGTGGTGAATGTGTTAGCAAGATTAAGTCAAACAAGTGTGAATTAAAAATGTTGAAATATAAAGGAAATGGAAAATTACTTATTGAAAATGGGATTTGTGACTAGAATACCTTTTCTAAATTAAGTGTTCATGTCCTTTTGGAGGGCTTTTGGAAAATTACAGCATATGTGTAAAATTTTACATGGACAGAAACGCTGGAGCCAGAGAAGAAACGTCGGAAATTAACATCTTCTGAAGATGAACTAAAAGAGCAAGAGGAAGGTGAGGAAGAGGATGGTGAGGAAGATGATGATGCACATTCCGGGGCCACAACTAGATCAGCCACAAGATTAGAGGCTCAAAGGTAACTGTAGAGACTCCAACAACGAGCTTTTTTCTACATTGTTCTTGGTTGTGTTGCATGGAAGAGGTTGTTACTTCCTCTTTTTGCCTTTTTCTGTTTGTTTGCTTTAAATTGGTAAAAGCTTCCTGAGTAATTTTGATTTTAATTCTAGTACCACTTTTCTAGGGCTGAAGAGACAAAAAGTGAGGTGGGGGGAACTGTTAGGGTCTCAAAAGGCATACTTGAATATGTAACAAGGTAAGAATTGATCCTGTTGGCACTCTTCATCCTAGTGATGACTCACTAGAATTTGAGTCTAAGGATGCTTGGTTCTGATGGGTAAAATGGGACATCTCTGTTGACTGTACAATTCACCATTTGATATTTGGTGTTGGAGCAAGGTGAAAGTATAATTACCCTTGTTGGTGTCTTTAAGTACTGTCCCAGTTAAATACGTGAATCTGCAGTACTGGAGGATTTAATTTCCAGTACAGTGATCCGCAAGCTTGGAGAGCAAACTTACTGCAAAAGATGTGTAGTCGCAAGAGTTCTGTTTTCTGGAAACCATTCTTCATCTGCCTTAGCAGAGGTCTGCCTTTTTGTGGGCAAACTGAATTCTAGCAGAGCTCATCCTCTTGATCTCATTTCCTTGTTTCATTGTGGAAACAAGGAAAGATAGCTGCTTTGGGAAGTTTTGATTTATGTTGCTGTCTTTCAGAAGAGAATTGGAGTCCAGGCTTTTTTTTTCTGTTGGTGGTGAGATTACTTTCAATTGACCATATTTGCTTCACTCCTAAGGGTATTATATGTTACATTGTGTATATTATATGTTAGCCTTTGGGCAGTACTTGAAGCACAGTTTGCACAGTGCTCTTGAACTGATAATTTCAGAACTGAATCTGAAAGTAGTTTACATGATTCTTGATTTACATAAAAACTGTGAAGGATTACCACTACCATTTAGTAAACTTTTTAGCTTTATTTAGCTTTATTTTGGTGAAGGCAAAGGGACTTCCTTTAGTGTCACATAATTGTTAACTCTAAAGTTGTAATAAAGGTTTAGATATTTGTGGGTTTATTCTGTTTGCTTGTGGAAACATCTGTTTTTTATAGATTTGGGGTTGTGTCTCGGATTTCCAATGCTACCTTTCTAGCTCTGATTGCAACAAAGCATCTTTGCCTTAAGGTGCTGCTTACGGTCTGCATTTTATAAGTAGCATTTGGAAATAATTTTGTGGAAGGGGATGCTTTTTCATTTTCAGCGTTGGTGGATTTCTCTGACTTAAGTCACCTGTTTTCTAAACTATTAAATTAATTGCCAATAACCAGTTTTTGATGTTTCTGAACTTGTGGGTACCGAAGCTTAAATGAGTGAGTTCATACTGCAAGGTATTCTTTTAAACACGGACACTTATGTACAAAAATTATTGCAGGTTTGGAATGGGTTTTTTGGGGTTTTTTGTTAAATACCAAACATTGTCAGTAAAGTAGCCTTTTGATTCTACATTTGATATGAAAATGCACAGCTTGTCATTGCAGTATGTCTTTAAGCAGGCAAATACGGTTTTTTCACTGTTTCTTTTGGCACCTTTGATCTACTTGTTGCAAATACTATGCAGTCTTAATTATCTGCACTTCGAATGCAAGAAGAAAGTGACTTGGTAACAGTATTTTCTTGTATAGAAATTCATCATTCTTTTGTATTACAGAAAACAGCCCAGCAAGCCAACCACACGTGCAACTTCTAAAGGCAGCAGTCCAAGTTCAGTTTCTCCTAGAAAACGACAGAAACTAGCAGCTAAAAAAAGATCTTCAAGTGATACAAAAATTAATAAATCTCCTCCATTGACACAGTAAGTATTAAAGTTGAATCTGCTTTGAGTATTTGTTTTGGAAGCCACTACAGTGATCCTTTCCTTATATGTAACATACTGTTTCAAAATCTGAACAGCAGACTAGTTTTGTTCTGTTCTTTTGTGATGTATAAAAGCTTTTAAAGGATTTTCTTCTGTTTACATTTTTTCTTTTTCTTCCTTTATTTGCCATTTGGAAGGCTAGATTTTTTTCTTTATATCCTTGGAAACCTCTTGGGACAATCTGAAAATGCTGTTTATGTAGTATTTTAACTTCAGCTGTGATTCTTTCCTGGTTGGGGGGTAAGAGCATCAGTAGTTCAGGTTAAAGCTAAATATGATTATGTGATTCTAATGCTTCAAAGATCTAAGATCAGGTGATAAAAAGAGGAGAAACTCTGAGAGCCTTTAGACCAAGTTTTGAATATATTTCCCTTTCCCTCCTTTCCTGGTACACCCTTCAATTTATAAAGCTGAGATCACAGTGCAGAATCCCAAGGGAATAAGTAACAAATGTGATGAACAGTTGCTCTGCATCTTGTAGTTTACCTGTAAAATGTGTTGCATGCCAAACACGTGTAGCTGTCATCGTCTCTGAAATGTGTCAGTGGCTTCAGGCTGAACCTGGGGAACGTGTGCATTGTGCACTGATGGCTCTCACAGTTCACCTCAGCTCCATTATTTTGTGTGGTTATGAATGGCCAAGAGTTTAAGCCCACTTACAATTAGTTGCAGCTGAAATATGGTGAGCATATAGATGGGTGGGTGTGTGAGTGCACAGGGTAAGGGTATGTGATGTCTGCCCTTTACTCCCCCTTGTGTGTGCAGGGCTTGAGACACTATTGCTGCAATTCTGTCTTTGTGAGACAGGGTACAGGGTAATGAGGGCAGTTATGTTCTGTTATAAATCCACAAACCTTTCCAGAGAAAGAGAAGGAAGAAGGAGAATTCTAGCCCCAGATTCTACGTATGGAGCACTCTCCAACATACTGAATTAATACCCCATATCCTGTTAAAAAGCATGTTTTAGTAGTAAGCTTTTATAGAATACATCCTTGTAGTTCATCAAAGATGAACAATTTAGCTCTGTCCTCTGAACAGAATTGTGCCTCACCACTGTTTTACAGGCTCTACCGTTGTGAAAATAATTATTAATATGCTTTCCAGGCTAAAGGTGCAGTCTGCCAAGCGTAAAAGGGAGGACAGCCCAACAGTGGTGCGGAGAAAAGGCCAGCAGAAAACAGAGGAGACGCCAGTAAAGAAAGCAAAACGATAATCTTTACCAGCCAGTACTGTTCTTGGAAAAGTCAAAAGGAAAACAAACATCTGTGCTTCTATTTTTTTTAAAGCAAAGGGATTTGCACGTGCTTGTTTCAGAGCTCTAAGTTAAACAATGCAGTACTTTTAAGTTACATTTTAAACAGCTTTATAAACTATTGTTTATACAGAATATTATGTACATTTATTTCAGATGAAAAATAAGTTTACTTTGTATCTGAATGAAAAACAAAGTAGTTATATATTTTATCACTGACTTGGAAAGTTGGAGTTTCCCAATGTGACATGCTAATGCAGATGCTTCCAACCCATAAGGCACCCATGTGCCTACTAATACACTTTGTACATAAACTTGTAAAAATAGGTTGTATTTTACTCTGTGTATGAATCTAATCAATGATGGACATTTTATTTATTATATGGAAAGCATTGGTCTGTAAACTTTAGTATATACCTTAGGGTTTTTTAATTATATATTTTACATTCTATGCAGATGTCAGTAGGAAACTTCCCCTCCGCTCCCCCAGGGCTGTCTAAAATCTGAAGTTCTCTAAAATATGCTCAGACAGTTGGTAAAGTATTTTTCTCGCATGCATTAAAGTAGTTTAGCATAGTGAAAGGGACTTGGCTCCTTTCTGTTCACATTTGTGACAAAGTATGACATTTAAAATGTAATCTTACTAGATTATATTTTCACTTGTAAATTTACTACCAACTTCAGGAAATAAATAGTAATAGGTTAGATATATTCACAGTCAACCAATACCACCCTAAAATGGATCCATTTTATTTTGCAACTAAACACCTGTTCTTTCAGTATTTATGTTTCTCAACAAAGAGGGGACCCATTGAAATCAAATGTCACTTCTCCTAACTATAGAGCTTCAGCATTTTATGTTACATTTTATACACAGGTATTAAAAATAGAAGCTGGTATTACTGCCAGAATCTTTTTTTAATGTATATTAACTCTGGTAAGAGCAAATGTTCAAGTGAAGTTGTATATAAAGTTAAACTTTTCTTATGATCAAATGTGTCTCTTGTTATGATGTGATGAATTGCCAAACAATCTGAGATTATTTTAAGTGTTTTGTTGATATTCTGGTTTATAATTAAAAAAGATTTTGGGGGTTGGAATTTTACTTTTTTTTTTCTTCTTTATTTCTCTTTTTTTTGTGAGGTTTTTTTGAACTTGTTGTAAGGCAGATGTTTCCGTCAGATATTCTGCTAGGTTTCTTACTGAGATTTTTATATAAAAAATATAAAATGTTTGCCAAAAATCGGAGTTGCCTTATTTTATTTTCCTCTAATTGTTTTACTGGGGAACTTGTCTTTACAAATGTGTCTGGTTGAAATCATGTCTATAAGCTTTACCTGGTTAGTGCCTTTAAAAAATGTTCACGAGTGCTTATATTTTAGTTATGTAAATAGTAGGGAAAGTGTGTAACTGTTCACCTGCCTTAGTACACTCTAAAAGCAAGTGCACACATAATGCTTTTCTAAGCAAATTAGTCTGAAAGAAGAAAATATCTTTGCTCTGAAAATTAACTCCTTTTACTTTCTACTGTAACTCTGCTGCCATATTGGTACATACCTTGCTAACATACTGTTTTATATATTCCTATATATTATTGACATCTGTGCACAGTTGTAGGATAAGTTGAACCTTTCCTTTTTTCTGGTTGTTTTTTCCCTTTGCCCCCTGCAAAGGAGGCATAGACCAAAGTTGTAGATTTTGTCTCAGCCTTTGTTCTGTAAAGCTAAACAGGCTGAAATGCTTGTTTTTCCATGAGTGCTTTCCAGACTTCGGGTGGAGTTCTCCCCTGCACCTGTTTGTTTCCTTTGCCTGAATTCAATAGTGAGATTGCTCAGGAGGTTCCTAAGGAAGCCTCCGCACTGCACTGCACGTTATTATCATTTACTCTCTCTGCTGGTAGTACCTGTCCTGCCCCAGGACAGTTGATAGTTGCCTGTTCCACAGGCACAGCTCTTCTGAGGGATTATAGTGATTGACAAAGCTCCAGCTTGTGTCAGATCCTTTTTACTGGCTCTTGTCTGATGATCTCAGTAGAAAAACAGCTCTGAAGATTGGTGTCGGTCTCTCAAAGCTAAGTGAGGAGGTGGTCTACTGTCCTTCCCCCTAGTGATGAATAACATTTAGGAGTAACATTTGGGAACATCATCTTCTCTAGGCAATGTATCTTTGATCATTAAATTATTCTGTAATATGAAGGCATTAAAGGAATTATCTTTCTGCAGGACAGCCACTAAAAGAGAGGGTAAAAACTGCCAGTTCCACAAACTTTCAGCTGATGCACATTTCACTTGCTGCCAGCTTCTTTCTTGTCAACAAAATCGACATTTCTGCTGAGCCAAGTCACTGTCTATCCATACTGGGAATTTTCTTCATTTTTTTGCTTAGTTGTTTCAAAGTGTCATCTAAATTACTTTCATACTTTACAGGGACAGTACTGGTCTGCTTTAGTTAAGCGAAACTTGAGAGGTTCAAGCTGGACCTAAGGAAGAGTTTCTTCACTGAAAGGGTAGTTAAGCATTGGAACAGACTGCCCAGGGAGGTGGTGGAGTCACCATCCCTGGAACTGTTGCAGGAATGACTGGACATGGCACTAAGTGCTGTGGCTGAGTTCACATGGTGATGTTTGATCAAGGGTTAGACTCTATGATCTTGGAGATCTTTTCCAACCTTCACCATTCTATGATTGAATGTTTAGAGTTTCCAATTCTTCTGTACCTTCTGTCTCCCAGAGCCCTTCTGAGCACAAGATAGGGAGGGGAGGAAGAATCAGTTTTCCTTGGGTGCAAGCAGGAGTCACAGTGTGGCAGAATAGTAGAGAGAAGACTCAGGTACAAGAAGTCTGACACTGATTATGTGGATGACTATGACTGGGTTTATTGCTGATACAGTGTCTAAATATTGCCAATGTAAGACAATCAGGTCTAAAGGGTTATGTATGAGTGAGAAGAGCTAGAAGTGTTTACACTCTTTGGCCTTGCAGAATGCACAGTTACAGAACCATAAAGCACCTCTGGAGCTACTTTAGGATTTTATCTCCTTACGTGACAGTTCTTCCTGCAATTCCCACCTGGTTTTCATCTTGGGTATCATATTGCCCATCAAAGACAGTTGCAAAGTGGGGGAGGGAAGAAGTGAAGAAGACTATCTTTTGCCACAGTCAGACACACCCATCTTGTTAGGCTTGTACTCCACCTTGAATCTTGGCAGATGTCTAAAGCAATGATACTTTCCTAGCCTATGCGTATCTAGAGAGGTCAGGAGAAAAATACTGTCCTGCACTGTGATGAAATACAGTGAAACACACATCACAGAGTGTCCTGAAAGTGTTTTGTGGAGAGATTTGTTCAGGGCCATTTGGTGCAATAACATGGCTAGGCTGCAATCCCAGTGAATTTCTGAACCACTTGGCTGTTTTTTGTGTTTTAGTGGCTGTTTTTCCTTCCAGTTCCTTCTCTTGGAACAACTTCATTTCTCTGCATATTAAAATACTGAGTGAACCAGAGATGTGTTGGTGGAAGATGGAGTTCTACTCCTCCTGCTGAGTTTTACAGAGCAGGACCTTGAGTCCTGTGTGCCATACCTCGGCTGCCTGTATTCCCAGCTGGCTGTTGGCTAGCTCTTGGAATTTCTTCATATTTCTAGTGCATTCTACTTAAAGGCTATTTACACGTCTTAACTGTCTTCAACTTGAAATACTATGGGGTTATGTATGATACAGATTTTAAATCACACAATTTGATTTTATTTGGTTGTTTTTCTTTGTTGTGGGTTTTTTTGTTTGTTTGTTTGTTTGTTTGTTTTTTTGAACCAGCTAGAGAGTCCCCAGTTACAAGTTTGCAGTTTTCATTTTTAGATGTGGTCTGGCAAGCTTGTAAGTCTTGCAATTGGTGAAATTTCCCTCTAGAGCCTGATCTGAATTCAGTAGGTGCACTCAGCAGCTGGGGCAAGCTTTTTGCTGATGCTGGCAGATCTCCGAGTGCCTCCGTTTTCTATTCCAACTGCTTCTCTAGTAACACATCTACTTCTCTCCTGAGGGAGGCAGTGGTTAATCTGTGACAGCCATCCCAAATACACATCGGTTTCTTCTCTCTCAACCTGTGTTCCAAGACCATCCTGTACAGAACAACCTCTGGTCCCAATCCCTCAGAGGCTGCATATGGTCCTGAGCTGCTTTAATCTCACCAGAAACTCAGTAAAAATTTGTCCCATAAAACTTGGCAACCAAGGGCAGCAGGAGGTCATAGTGACAATCAGCAGATGTCCGCTGTGATGCAAGTCCAACACCAGGTTGGGTATCTACACTAAAACTGGCTGAAGTCTGGTACCTGTATCAAGTTCTGCATTAGGAAAAGATCATTTGCCACCACAGACTTTCAGTACCCCCTTGCTTTTGGAAGAGGTAGTGGCACCTCTGTGATGCTGAGCATCACTGGTCTGAAGAGAGTTGCTGCCCTGAATCTGGGATGCACTGAGTAACTTTACAGACCATTCCAAAGCAGTGTTTGCTTTCATTGAAGCTGTACCTGTTTATATTGAAAAGAGTGAGAGTAACAGGTATACTTTTGTTCTCTTCCCATTAAAATTTTCTGTTTTAAGATTTAATGGGACCATCTTGACAAAGGTGACTGCACATTCACGCAGCATACACCTACTCCAAACTCTTGGTAACTACAGTATCCTTGTAACTGCCTGCTCATTCATTTTGTGTACAGCTCAGAAGATTCATACCTTCAATTTCAACAACCTTCCAGCTATTTCATTTTCTTGTAGCTTCAGTTCGGAGGAAATTGCCCATGTCAGCCTTCTGCAGGTCTTGGCAACTTCTTAAAGATACTGTGCTCGCTTCTTCCAGTATATTCCTTGTCCCAGCTATATATGTCACACTCCATTACTTCCATCAGCTTCTCAAAAATCTGGGGTCTGTTTCAAACAGTGTTTTCCACTAAAACATGGAAGCTTAAATACCAAGGAAATTCTATCTCCATTCTGGTCTCTGTTTCAAGATGTTTCACTAAAATTCCTTGAAAGGGTATTTCTCATTTAAACCCCCTTCCTCTTTCAAATCTCAGCTTTTTAGTTATCCTTGCTGGCTTTGTGAATAAAGTCCAAAAGAAAAATATAATAAAAACAAATGTCTCGCTGGGAGTCCCTAGATAGCTGTATTTAAAGCTAGGAACATAACACTCTTGCCAAACAATTGGGGAAGAAAAATATGATTTGAGATGGCCGTAACTTAGTAGGGCAGGAATAGATTTTTGGCACTGACTGTGCAATTAATTAGCCAGGGGTGGGGTTGTATGGTCAGGCTGTGACTGCAAGGCACTTTTCACCTTCCCTTTTCTGCCCCTTGGCCAGTGCCTTCCTCCATGCCGGTGTTGTACAGTCACAGACTGCTGGCTCAGGGAGCTTGAAACTACCTCTACAAAACAAAAAACTGCAGATGAGTTTTTAATGTGATCAGTTTACTACACCAGCTGCTGATGGAGCTGGGCAAACACTGCTGCCTGCACAAAGGAGATGTCTATGTGGCAGAGAGGGACTGTGAAATCGCCTTCCCATTGTACCATGGATTTGAGTGCCCTTACGTTGGTCATCCAGGTGCACCATTAGCTCTCCCATGCATTTATGGTACCCCTGTATCAATAATTGATGTTTAAGTGAACAGTGAGGTAATTTATGGATTTTATCTTCCCTAGTGACAAAACAAAGCTGCTTTTTACAAGAAGGATGGATTATCCAACTGTTCAGGGATTCTTGCCATCTACCATGTACCAGGAAGAGATCAGATCATGCAGTTTTTGAAAGCTGAAGCCAGGCTAATTTAGACTAGCTGCAATATGCTGTGCCACTTCTCAGCAGTGCAGGTAGTTTAATAGAGAAATGGCTTGAAGGGGTGTGACAGGTTCTCCCCTAGAGGGGTGCTTTAAATTCTGCCACAGGACAAGATTTTCCAGGGTTCTTTAGCTACTGGAGTCGATTTCTAAAACTGATGTAAATGTTGAGGCTGTGCTTAAAGGTTCAACTGGACCTACTGTTGAAACATCTATATTTAGGCCAGCTGGCTCCCTGAAGAAGTTGAAATGAAGCATCAGAGATTCCTGTAGTGTTAGACTTAGCTCCTCAGATGCAATCCACAAAGCAGAAGAAGCTGTCCTGACAGCTGACAGCACTGGCCTGTAGCTCCTCAAGGACAAGCGTGTGGAACTGAAACCCACACGTCTCAGCCAGACAAGGCTGTAGGGTACCCAAAAATGGGTGCTACTTTCTCTCCTGTTAGGATATTTCACATTCCATGGCATGCCCTCCTTGCTGAAGCAGCAGCTAAGAGAGCAGGGCTCACTGTCCACATTGCAGCTGACTGTTCCACTCCATGGAATATTGAGAAGAAGGATGTTAGGATCATATGCGTACCACCATCGTCATTCAATGCTTGTCAAAAAGAAATGTTTAGGCCTTTAATTTCAAGGTAGACTTCCTGTCTGGGGCCCCTGAACAAGAGGAGGCATCGCCTTCCACCCAAGTTAGATGTTAGACTTTGGAGACTTGTTTGTCCAACATCTCACCAGACACCTGGTTGTGCTGGCTGCCTCCCCAAGCACCATGAAGGGTTCCTGCTGAGGTGGTGTGACGCACAATGCGTATCTACCTCCAAGAAACATACTGCAACAGTAATTATTATTAATATAAATCCTTTTATTATCACAGGCCTCTCGTTTTTCTGTGGCCTCTGAATTTTGGAAATTCTTCTTTTGCTGCTTTCTAGAAATACAGTCTAGGCCAGGGCAGCTCAGTTTTCATAGAAACATGGAACCATAGTTTGGGTTGGAGGGGACATTTAGAGGTTAACTAGTTCAACCCCCTGCAATGAGCAGGGACAACTTCAGCTAGATCAGGTGGGAAACAGCTGAAGTGAAGGTTATTAAAAATAAAACATTTATAGAAAAGAAAATGCTTCACCAAGAATGAGGTTTTATTTTTTATTTTGTGTATTTGTTTAGGGTTGACAACAAGTTATACTGGCAATTGAAAGGTGCACATCCCTGCCCTCACCATCAACATCTCATATCAGCAAGCTGAGGTCCCCTGAAATGCAGAAAAGCTGTCTCAGAGCCCTGATCCCTAATGTCACCAAATACATTGAAAATAACTGTGCTTTCCACTGGAACATAAACCTTTCTGTCAGTTCAGTTTGGAGATCAAGTACCTGCTGCAGTCCTGGTGAGCTCCATCTGGGGCTTTTCCTTGTGGAAGGACAGTGCTTACAGGTGGCTCTGGCTAAGCCATACACAAAAATGCAGCTCTTATCCAGCTTAACTAGATGGTGGGAATATAGCTAAAGTAGAAAAAGCTCTGTAACATATTTCAGAATAATTTGGACCCTTGCAAACCAAATAGCAAAATTGAATAGCCAAAATTGAGCCTTATTTTTAAACACAGCTCCTTTGCTGATCACACAGCCAGACAGCACAGGCACTGGCTGTACCTCTGTACATGTACTGAGGATGTAACTGAGAATGAATAACAGAGGAGTATCAAAGCTATCAGTCCTACTGTCAACTCAACCCCCCAGTGATGTCCCTTTCTTTTCTAGATTTCATTGTAACAAGTCACACATGCTGTGCAATGATTTATATAAGTCAACATATATTAAAATGGATGAATGAATAAAGAGGAATACATGAAATAAAAATGCTCTGTGATCACATTCATGATAGTCCAGCATTAGTTCCAGTATATAAACTTGAAAATGTTAAAGTTAAATAGTCATTCCCGCTTTGGTGCCCAAAGCAAGCAGAGATCTGGAATGTGACTTTCCTTTCAGACAATGATAGGTTCACTCTGCTCTTTTTATATAAACAAGAGCTAAGAATTGCTCGGTAATATAGTGCTTATTTAACTCTATTTATTCAGGATTTTTCAGGCTAAGTAAATAGGCAATATAAGGCCGCATTTAAAAAAAATGTAAAACTTATGATAAAACTTCTTTCAACTAATTTTGAACTTAGAACTCTATGTGGCCCTCAATCACAGGAAATACCCTCTTGGGGAAGCTCTAATCAATGTAAAATGGTACTCATTCACTCCCAGTGAGATGCCACCTCCTTTTCTGGATCAGAGGAGGGCCTGGGGACAGAGACTGGCCTGAAAGTGGAAAAGAGGAGCCACTAGGTATAAGCACGAAGGGCCACTGAGCCCAGGGAGGCCCTGGAGGTTGTGCGCTTTCCACACCCTGCTGCCTACAGTGCTGGGTGGAACGGGACTGCCAGAGAGGGGGCTGGAGGCTGTGGGAAGTTGGTTCCTTTCTTTAGGAAGGTTTGGCACCAACACCTCTGAAGTCAGCCACAGGATAGCCACTCTCATGGGGAGAGGAAAAGACTGACTGATCCACTGGGTAGGCTGCTCCAGGTTGTTACAAGCATGTGATGTCTAACCAGATCCTACAGATACCCAATGATGGCAAAACACACACACACCACCCCCGTGTCATCCAATTCTTGTTGCTGATTAGATTTAAATAATTTTTTTCTAACCTGAAATTCTCTGCTGCAATCTGTGCCTTTTATTCCCTGTATGACCATTATCACTTTACAGCAGGGTCCTAACACCTTAAGACTTGCATTTTCCTTGATCTAGTTTTGTTACTTTTCTGTTTTCAAAAATCAAAGCTGTTTTTGTTCTCAGCTTTCAGTGGCTCATATATTTTCCTTCCTTCTTTCCCACTAAAAAAAAAAAAAAAGAAAAGGCATGTCTTGGGGTGACTTTATGATAATACTGTATTCCCCTATTGTCTGCTTTATGCCCAGAAATGGGTCCCACAGCTTTAAGCTGGGTCTGAGGAAAGGCGGGGGAAGCCGAGCGAATTCTTCAGCGCAGCTTTTGTTCAAGGACTCACACACACTTCCCTGTGTTCTCAGCACTGCAGAGCCGAGGGAGCACCTTCCTGCTTTTAGCCAGCCTCCTAGCTGAGGCAAGGAATTCTCCTACGCCGGCACACCAAAATCCTCTGGTAACTTCTTCATCTTCTTCTGGAACTGTTGGGCCCAGCTGTGATGGGAGAACCAGATCATCAGACCCCGAGGATCCGCAGGGAGGCTGCAGGGACGCCGCATCCCAGCCTCGGACCTCGGGAAGGGCCGAGCCAGCTACAGAGGGAGAGCCAGCTACTTCACATCCACCAGCTTCCTCTGCATCGAGGAGGTGTAATATCTAACATTACTCATTTTTTCCTGTGCCTTGTGGGCACCTTGTTTGTTAAATAAATAGTTTTTTTCACTTTCATCCAAGAAATGCCTTTCACATCGGTGGGGGAGGGAGTGCCGAAACCCTGACTTTGGAGGAGATGTTCATTCCAGAGCATCTTCCTCCTAAACTTGTCTTAAGCTGAGACAAGGCAGAACAGCATGAAGTCCTTCATTTAGGCAGAAACATAAAGCAAAGTTTTCTTCTGTTTTCAAATAAACCTATTAAAAAAGGGCAGAGTTCTGCATTAAAATAAAAATAGAAGGTTGGGGATTTTTTTCTTTTTTTCGTACAGCAGCTTCAGATTTTTGCCCTGCAGCCACGCTTTGCAGGTATACATTGGTTTGCCTTAGCCTGGAGACACAAGGAACCTCTTCAAGTGCATCTAAGAAAGAAGAAAGGCAGCTGTGCCATGTAACACCTTGTCTTGGGGTGACTTCATGGTGCTGTATCCCCTATTGCCTGCTCTATGCCCAGACATGAATCCTGTGCCTTTCTGTACCTTTGGGGTGGGGGGGAAGCCGGTGGGATTCTTTCGGCGGCTTGTGCTCAAAAACACAGATAGCTCACTGTGGCAGGGTGTAAAAAAGGACTTTCCTGCTTTTTCCCAGCTTTCGGCTCTGTTTCTCAGGAGAGAGATGGAGAGTTGAAATTCTTTGCTTTTTCTAGCTAGCCTGCTAGCTAAGGCAAGAAAGTGTTCCCCTGGGACTTTGGCTTTTTCTTCTGGACTGTTCAGCAACACCCGAAGATCACCGGGAGGCCCCACGCTGTGGCCCGGGGGTGGGGCCCAAGCTGCATCCCAGCTCCGGAGAGAGCAAAGCCACACCTACAGAAAGGACTCTGGTTTTCTCCACAGCGAGAGGTTTTATTATTTAACATTATTAATTCCTTTTTTTTGGTGCCTGCATGCACCCTGCTTGTTAAATAAATAGGGTTTTTTTACTTTCCTCTGAGGAATTTCTGTCTGAACCTGGTGGAGGACGGGCTGCTGAAATCTGCCTTCTATTAGAGGATACATTCATTTCCAATGTTTTCCTCCAAATTTGTCTCAAACCAGGACACACATGCACAAAGCTTTGCTGGTACAGACATATTGTGAGCTTCAGTTTTCTTGCATGAACAAAATACTGTCCAGTTACTGCTGTCACCTCATGATGGATGTTCATACAGCTCTGTTGTATTTTCAGAACTGGGGGAGTTTTTCTTCCGAAGACAAAACTATGCTCAGTGTGTAAGTGATAGGTACTTAAAGTACAATTGGATATTATTTGCTGTGATGATTGTGTACCACAGTGGCAATAACCCAAAATTGAATAATCCATCACGAGTGAACACAAAGACAAGGTGATGCTACCACACTAAAGGATGTGGTGATGTTCTGTATTGGGACACTCTATGAGACAGAGAAGGAAAATTCTTCCATTCCTTCATAGTGGTCTCCCTTTCAAGACAATAATATAATGGGGAAGATAGGTACTCCAATTTTCCAAGTTCTCCTAATTCTTAAGATTCTTCCACTTGATTTCTTGAGGTAATGGGGTTGTTTGAAGACACCAGTGAATAGAGGGTGTGCTTCATAGATCTCATTCCTTCACTCCTTTCCCTCTTTTCTCACCTTTCTCAAATTTTCTCAGCATTTATCATGTCTTTTCTTCAGGGAAAAAAAATGGAAAGTGACTGGCAGCTCTCTGAAAGGAAAAGGAGGCCAGTTACTTTTGTTTTCACTCAAGGGCATCAGTCTTAAACTGTCCATCTGCACCACATCTTCAATCCTCAGGGACCAGGGGAGAGGAACAGCCTGGAGCCAGTGCAACATACCCATTGGACCAATATTTGCTCTCTGCTTGCCCAACAGCTAGAGTATTTTGTCTCGGTCTGGTTGAGATCTAGCAGGAGAGAAAATACTAAAATATAATGACAAAAAACTTCCAGCCTATTCCAATAATCTGGCCAGAACCATCGAAAGTGAGAGGTGAAGATCCCACTGCTGCTGAGCTCCCATTTGCCAGTAAGGGAGTCAGCCCAGCAGGGCTGGTGTCTCATTCAGCTGCTTTTGGGACTTTCCCAGCCTTCTCCTTCTGTAAAATGCACACCTAGAAGGCAGGTGAATAACCTGTCCAATTGCAAAGCGAGGCCAAACTCTGGGTGCTACAGAGAGGGATGCCCACTCTCCACCCCAGGCATCAGACCCTGTGCTTCTGAGCGAGTCACTCAGGAGACTTCGGGGGCAAATCGCGCGAATCTTCTCTAGAAAAGCAGTTGCTGGGTTGCAATTTGGCTGGGAAAGACTGTTTTCCATGCACAGAGAGTCCTACAATAGCCACTAGATGGCAACGGGTGTCTGCCAGGCAGCGCGGCGGGCACGGCGCACGCAGGGAGGCACGGACAGGATCCCTTTCCTGCAGCTGGGGCGCCCAGAGCCTGGGGCAGGTCAGGCAGGACCCACGAGAGCTCCAGACAGGAGCAAGGAGGGCTGGCGTGCGATGGTCCTGGGGCCACCACTGCTGGATATCCTGAGCCACCCATCCACCAGCTCCTCCTGAGCTGCAGCTCTGCACAGCACAAGCAGGATTCATCACTTTCAGCAGAAATACCTTTCTTCAACTCTGTATCCATGAGAATGCTGTGTAGCATACCATGCATGAGTCCAAAAAGAGTTTTGTTTCCATATGCAATATTAAATTCCATATAACATAGGTCTATCTTTATAGGCACATCAAACTCATTCAGGAACAGTGCATTTAACATCTTTTTTTCTCAAGTGTAATGAGTTAGATTTGATGGTTTAATACAAGACATTCATTCCATTCCATTCTGCTTCCTTGATTAGGTCCTTCTCATTTCTCTCATTTTTCAGCCCACTCTTCCTAACACTTTTCCAGTCTAATTCCCACCATCCTCACTTCTCATCTGACCTGTCTTTCACTGCTCGATGTCCATTTGTTCCCATCCATGCACTTCAGTTCTCTCTCAGGATCCCTCAGACCTCAGTTTCCCCTTACCCTTGTCCTTATCCTCTGCCTTGTCCTTTCCCTTTCCATCATCAGTTTGTTGCATACTCTTGAATCACATATATATGTGATCTCTCCCTTTGCCCTTGTCCTCCTTTTAGTTCTTTCTTCATCTCCATTCTTCCCTCCTCTCAGTCTTCTTGCCATGACCAAGAACTTTTGTGGATGAAAAAAGTACATGGGTGTAGTGACATTGAACCAGGTTAGATTTTACCTGGGGGGCCTTTACCTTATATATACTAGCCTGTGAGAGTTAATATGATGAGAGAAGTTGTGAATATATCAAGTAAAGCAATCATAATCCCCTTTTCCTTAGCCATCCTTATTCCTCATTTCTTTCAATTAACTCTGATGTGGCTAGAGTCACCATTCAGGCTTCCAGGATGCAGCAGACAAGAACTGGGGCAGACTCAACATCAAAAAGTAGCTGAGCCAGCAGGTGGGAAAATAAAACCTGTTCTTCAATGAAATTATCGAACACTCTCTGCCTCTTGGAGAAAATGCACAGGGGATTTTCAATGTCTGCTGGGGCCCGGATGCTTGGTCATATGACAAAAGGAATGTATCTAAGTGAGCTACAGCCAGTAACAATATATTCATAAGCTGGTCTTATCATGAGTCTCAGAATCAACACATTTTGAAAAGTTTATTAAGTACAAGAGCATGGCACTGTGATGCTCACAAGTACCACTACCACATACCATGTCCAAAGGGCTGGGGCTATTCAAACAAAACAATGCACAGATCCCTGTCATTGACTTGTCTTTTCAGTTCTGCAGCTGCTACGCTTGCCTCCTCCTCACTGAAAGGATCTCACTGTCTCATTATCCAGGTGTTCTGACATTTAATATATTCTCTGTAAAAGCAGCTGTTACCTTATCCCAAAGCAGGTACCTGAGCTGCCCAGGCCTGCTTCTGAAGTCACCATGTATTAGAAAGTAGCCCCAGGAGCTGTAGTGGTGCACCTGGCTGTATGCAGTCCAAAGAGCAAGGCATTTGGGGTTGGAAGGTGGAAGTTCTTCCCTATCCTCCACAGACAGCAGGATGTCCACTCTTCCCTCCAGCATGCTGCTGCTCTTCCAGAGCCTGCCAACAGCTCACAGGGATTCAGGGTCAACACACCTTATGATTGCAGAGGTTTGTTACAGTTCGCTGTCAAGGAGACACTAAAATAGATAAATTAAACCCTGTGTAAGAAATATTACTGTACATGAAGGTCCTTTGCCTTTGGGAGATTTTTGTCCCCTGCATGATAACTATGGGTAAAATCAGAGATATAGATATCCATGACTGATCCATAGACATGTACACCATCCGTGTTTGGAATTTCTGGTCAGCCAGACCAAATCATCAACAATACAAAGATCTTGGACTATAACAGCTTTGTTGCTTCTTTTGCAGAAGACTATACTGCAGCCATCTTTTTGGAGCTATGAAGCATAACACTTCATTTTATTGAGTTGTATTTCCTGATAGGGGAGTATATCTGGTGCAAACAGTCTTTGACAGAGAGGTGTTGCACAACACAAAGTGTACAGTGTGTGAAAGAAATATAGACAAATCTGAAGTCCTCCAGAGATATGATAATTGAGAGCAACCAAGACTGTGTTTTAATGCTTCCAACAGGCAGCAGTTTACTGTGGTCCTGTACAGGGTTGGAATGCTAAGAGTACATGGATAAAAGCGTGGCGTTATAAATCAGCTCTCACAAAATACAGATGATACTATAAAGCACCAAAAGGTCACACCACAGACTACCCGCCTTCCAAAGCAGGGAGAGCAGAAAGCTCTCACTTGTCCTGCCAAAAATAACCTCATCCATAGAGCAGGATATCATAATTTGCCATCTTGGAAGCATTCCTTCCAGACAGCACTCCTCTACTTCTCTGTTTCACTTGCAGGCATATTTCTGCATCCTTTTGTTGTGAAAAACCTGGAGAAATAAAAGGATTTTCTTGGCTTTCCAAGGAATCCATAACTAATGTTTTGTCTACCTACATTTCTGTCCAACTCGCATCACAAGAGTTTTGCACTAAGTCACAGGAATCCTTTAGTACTGGATACTTTTCCAACCATCTTGTTTACACTTGCTCATGTAATGGGTAGCATACAAACTACTTTTGCCATATTACATGTTTTTATTTGTCATCTGTCACCTTGATGCACCTAAGGCATCAACCTGTCTTAATATTTTTTTTTCTGTTAGGTAAATCCCAAAACATGTCTACAATGAAATCTAGAAATAGCTACTTCTGTGACAGGAATACCCAGAGAACCCACTCAGGAGACAACCTATAATTCAGAACATCTACAGTTAGGCAAAAAATACCCAAAATACTAATGAACACAGAAATTCTGAGAGGACAGAATTTAGCATCATAAAGACAAGACAGGGTGCTTATTTGTAGTCATCCACAACTGACACTCTCAAAGGCTCTTTCCTCTAAGAAACACTCAGAAAATATGAACAATATCTGTATTGCCTGCAGACAACTTGTGTCATGTTTGGTTTTTTGGTTTGTAATTTTCAGGCAGCCAGTTAAATCTGCAGGTGTACTGAACAAAACAGAGTCACTAATTTATTTGTGAAGTTTATGTAAGTATTTGTATTCTCACTGAGAAAGCCAAGAGACTTGGTGATTTAATGTAAAACCTGTGTTCAGATGAAACATACAGTCACTGTACATACAAAATCATTGCCAGTGGAAACAACTCACACAGTGAACCTGCTAATTGCCCTAACTTCATAATCTCAATGCTGGATCCAAGCTCTCCATGCTCAAACTGCTTGGCTTGGCTGCTCCACCACGGCTTATTGGGCAAAGCCAGCAATGTGAGCTTGCAAGGCAGCTGCAGGCAAGGACCCCTGTCACACAGCATGTAGAGCTGGGGGCTTTTTTTCTACCAGAGGCATCACAATGCTCTCATAGAGGCAGAGGTCCCTTCAAAGAACCAAGTCTCACATGGAGTGAGACTCTTGGTCTAAGCTGCCTGGCTTCCTCCTCTGCTGGGCAGCACGATGGGCGTGCCTGGGGACCAGAGCCATCACCCAGTGCAACTGCTGGTGCTCTTATACCTCAGATTGCCCTTCAGACACAGGAAGTCAATCACATAGGCCTGGATCCAAAACAGGACAGCTATTCCACAATTCTCATATCTGTAACACACTGTGTTTGAGACACACCATGTTTGAGTCAGTACAGGAGCTCCTGAGTCAGGTCTGCTCCTCAGAGCAGGATCCCTACAGAAAGAACTGCATGCAGGAGACTGCCCAAAACACACACAGAAATGCCACATCCTATCTCCATGGTTTAGGCTTCCTATTCAGTGTGAGAAGGATATGAAACAAATGGGTCCTTGATCTCAAATTCTGAAATTTTTGAGTAATCAATGATCTGTGTAAATTTATAACTGATAAGTCCCAAACACTCCCAGATTTTACCTTCTGTGGGTGTCTACTCCTGATACGAATAATAAAGAGATAGAAATATTAATATAAAATGGCTATTGACTTGCTGTCAATGAAGAGGTGACTCTTAGAGAGGTAAAATCACTTTAGAAGTGCAAACAGTGCCAGTATCCGGAGACACTCACTTGATTTACCTAAGCATCAGAAACAATAAAAATATTTAAATGTTACCCCAATGTAGCCATTGATTTAATTACCAAGTTTGTCCACAATATATGAAAAATGAGCTCAACTATTTCATACAAAAAGAAGGAAAGTTTTTTACTTCTGTATAGGTGGAAGAGCAGTGGTAAAGGAAACCTGGACTTCATGTGATGTACCAAATAAACATCAAATGATTAATCTGTGCTAGGAGTGTTCTTAAAAGCCTAGGGACGTGCATACAGCAAATGCATCTGCTGTAATACAGTGAATAGTCATTAAAATGCTCTACTAAGTAATAAGGAAAAATTCAGAACAAGTAGATACACTGTATGGATGACTCACACATATATGACATAAGTATTTCAATCTGTTTCTACTTCAATTTTTCTATCAAGATCTGCAAATAAAACAGATTAGAAGCTAAATACAGGGTCTACAAAAGCCTTAATTAATGACTGTAAGAAGGACCTGTCCATTTGCATGTGCTAATTTGGTTTTTGTCAGTAAAACAAGCTAATCTTATCCAGGTTGTATTGCTATCCTACAGGTAATGAATCAGAAAATGAGGAATATATAGCCCTTTACTTCTTTAGTAAGAAACCTAGCATAGAAATAAGGAGACAGTCGAAGAGAAGATGTATTTCAAAAGCTGGTGGTGCCTGAAGGCAATGGTAGGACAGGACTCCCAGTGTGTACAGAGCTGGTTGCCTCCTGGCACTAAGCACCAGAGACAACCGTGCAGCTTCACTCCTTCCTGGGAGCATGATGTGGTTAGACAACCCATACGTCTTGTCCTTTTCAAGGTCTTGTAAGGATGAGTAATTCAGGAGAAACTGCCATGCAGTGGAATGAAATGTTGGCAGGTTTCTTTTCATGCTTGGTATTCTGCATGCCAAGCCTTCACTTGTTGGTGTAAAGATGAAGCAACAAGAGGGAGATTTGGGTTGGTTTTCCTGAAACAGCATCTCTGAGCAATAAAACTGGGAGAAATTGTGTCACTGTATATATGCAACGAGCAAGATTCAAGCATTATTTTCAGTTTGGTTGTAAACTCATGTAGGAGTGTTTTTGTTTGAGCCTCCCAACCCTAAAGGACGAGGGCTTTTCCCCATATAAGGAATATAAGCAGAGAAAAGGATTGTAAAGCAGCTATTGAAACCTACTGAGCTAATTTGCTAAATGGTTGTCAAGTCAGTGAGAACAATGTTCTCATTGTCATCATTATATTTGCACATATTCAGCTGAATTCTAAATATTCCAATTTTTCTCTTAATTGTAGAAGGTATATCCTTCTCTCACTCAAGTCTGGAAGCATCTTACAGCTGACATCTCAGCAACAACACAGGATCCTTATGTCAACTGTAAAAAGGAATTTGGAGAGTGAATATTGCAGCAGTTACTTGTATGAGGTCCCTCATGAAATACACGGAGAAATCTTGACAGGAATGTGGTTTAGAGATGTACAGCTGTCACCTACGGTGTAGTTAGGCTACATTTTTTTGAAATAAATTGTTATTATTCAAGAAATAGAGTCAAAACCTGTTTAAAAGCAGATGACCTAAGATTTTCCTGCAAAACCAGCGTCCAGGACATGTTTATGTACCTTTTTTGCACTGCCAGAGAGCAGCACAGCTGAGGTAAAAGCCAAGAATGAAATCTTCCCCATTACCAACAAGGGATTAAAATTCCTTATAGAAGGAAGTACTGTTTGTACCACTGCCATCTTTCACCTAAGCCCCTGGAAGACCCAGCAGGAGACTCAGCAAGGATTTGCATTGCTCTAAGTATATCGGGCGGCAAATTAGTTCAGGGAGACAGCTTGTATCTAGGGAAAAAAAATCACCTCTAATAAGGTATGGCAAAAGTGTTACCTACCACCATGCAGGCTCTCGGAGGTGCTGCCAAGAGGGCTGCAGTGTGTGGTAGCCCCTGGCCATGAAACTGCTTGGCCTGCCTCAGAGCTGAGAAGGGCTTGGAAGGCAGAAGTGGTACTGTGCTAGCTTGGCTCTGCCCCAGAACTGGCACATGGAGGTTACACCACTAACTATTTTCCCATACTGGGCAAATCCTACCCTGAAGGAAAAGTTATAACGTTTCCTTTTCCCAGTGCAATGTACTCCCACTCCGGTGATCATCTGGGTCTTTTTATACAGCGTTATGTATTATGTAGAAAGTGTGTGCTCTTTACAAAGGCTGTTTTAAGGTTTTGCAGCCACCTTTCTTTGTGTTTTCACATGTGATAAAAGGGCTCCCATAAGCTGCCCATGAGCAGAACACATCTTTCCCCATTCCATCACCCCACGTCATGTGCAGTGCTTCAGTGAGCGGGCTGCCTCTCACCTGGCGAGTAAAACGGGTCAGGTGGCTGAGAGAAGCCACCTCACACTGCAGCCAGGCAGGCTCCCCTCCAGCTGTCCAGCCCACGCCGTGGATTGTCCCTGGATACCGGGGCTGTGCCTTGGCTCCCGTGTCTCCTTGCCCTGAGCGCCGCAGCCCCACTGTCCCCACGGCCCCGACGGGCGCCCCGGTAAGTGCGGGGGCAGAGCCCAGCCCCGAGAGGAGCCCCGGGCCGGGCAGTGGGGCCAGGCCGCCTCTAGGTGGGGCAGCCCGGCCGCCGGCAGGGCCGGGACGACTCCGGCAGCGGGAGGAGAGGGGCAGCGAGCCGGGCTCCCGGGACAGGGAGCCGGGGGTCTCCGGTGGGCGCGGGGAGAGGCAGCCGTGCGGCACGGCGGGGATTGGGCTTTGCCCCGCTGCCGTGTAATGATACACGTCTGTGAAACGGCGGATCCCTCTGTTATGGTCTGTTGTGGTGTATCAAGGCTTTTGGCCGCTTCCAGACGGGGAGCAATGGAAGGTGCGCAGCCCTTGTCAAGGTTGGAGGCAAGGTGGGAATCGTGCTCTCTCAGACATCCCCGTTTCAGGTGCCGCCCTGCCTCTCGACTGCCCGCACCGCTGCGTCCTCATGTCCCCTGCGAGCCTTTTTCAGCAAGGAGAGTTTGCTCCCGGTTTCCCCCTCACCCTCTGGGAGGGGCCCGGTGCCCCCGCAGGCCGCGCACTCCGGAGCTGCCCCGCGGAGCGCGGCCGGGAGCCGGCTCCCAGCCCTTCGCCCGGGCGGCCAGAGCGGTGCGCAGCCCGGCCGCCGCTCTCCCCCCATCCATCCCTCCTTCCTTCCCTCCCTCCCTCCCGCTGCCCGTCTCCTCGGCGGGGTTGGGGGCCGGGCGAGGCGGGACCACCCAGCTGGCCCCCGGCCGCCACGGCCCCGGCCCGCCGGCCCTGCCCGGCCTCCCTCCGCCGCTCCCCTGCGCCTTACCCCCGTGCCGCTCGCTCTGCTCCCGGCCTCTTCCCCAGGCATTTCCTCCTCCAAACAGAGGTTTTCTGATCGGAAAGAGGGTGCAGAGATCGTCCGAGACGCGGAGGAGAAAAAAAAAAAAAATTAGGAAAGAAAAAAAGAAAAGGAGGTGTGTGTTTGTGTGTGTGTGTAGGATACCTGAGTAACTTGGCAAAGAATTACAGCCGCTGTAAACCATCTGCAGGTATTTTCAACAGCTTGGGCACAAAACTCTGTAAATCAGGGTCTTCGTGGGTTGGAAGCTCCCTGTGCCGGAGCTCGGAAGGAGGCAGCACCGGGAGAGCGGCTCGTCCTCGTCCCCGCCGCTCTCTGGCCCCGGCAGCCTCCCGCTCTGCCTCGCCCTCGGCGCTCTGCCCCACCTGAACAGAGCCCGACAAAAGATGCTCCCTGTCCAGAGCTCCCCGTCTCCGCCGTGCCCCCAGCCCCTTTCTGGCCGTCAACCCAAACCACGACTCCCACGACCCGCACCTCCAGCCTTCCCCCTGGAAAAGCGGAGCCTTTCCTCTGTGCCCGCGTCTGAGGCCAAGCATCTCTTCCGACATCCCAAATTTCATCTCTTGGCTGTTAAGCAGCCTTTAAAATACTCGTATAGGGCACCCTTCCTCGTCCCCTGTGAATCTTCTCGTATGTGGATTTCTCTCAGCTTCCCTAGATGTTTCTTGTTTACCTCCAGCTCTTAAAAAATCCCCTTTGGATATTTTCTTAGTGTATCGTGACACCGAAGCCTTTGGTGGCAAAGCGATGGCTTTCCTGGGAAATACCTAGGTAAAAGGTGAGTCCGAAAAACGGTCTGAGTTTGTTCAGAAAGATAAAGCCAGTTCTCGCTTAGTCATGCAGAGGTGCTCTCCAGCTTCGTGCTGTGTATGAATGAGGGATTATTTATTTTACTGATTTAGCTTCGGGTTAAGAATTATTATTAAAAACATTTAATTCGTGCCGGAGTCGTTGATAATCAATTATCGTCGCTTCGTAGCCTACTGCAAACAGACGCTCATCTCTGTGAGATCAAGCAGGGAGGTGCTGGCGTGGCCACACGCCTGTGAAGAAGCCCGGTGACACCCTGGGAATTGAGTTCATGGAGCAAAGCGGGTTTGCGGGTATCTTTCTTATATGCTTTATGTCCTTATGTTGCCGCGTTCTCCCAGCACCAAATACCCATGTTCGTGAAGCGCAGGCGTTTCATTTCTCATCTACCTGCTTGATACCCGTGCGGGTATTTTTACTAGCTCCGAGAATGCCAATAATATTTGAAAAAGAGAAAAGCATGATGCTTGGAGGCATATTGTTGTTTTGGCAATGAGTCGCGTATATACAATTCACGTGCGTGTAATAGTTTCCAAAAGCTTCTTGTGTAGGGCCGTTTTCTCTTAGGCAAAGCATCGTTTAGGGAAAAGAGTTTAATCTGCGAGAAATTGCTTTCCTAATACGGGCTTTAAAAACCCCATGGACAGAAGACCATACTTAATATAAACCCGACCATGTTTTTAAACAAAAGCAATGGTGAAAAGCGCATTTTTCAAAACCGGCCGAGGCTGATTTGCTTTTACCCTGACAGCGCGGGAGGCCGGGGGCTTGGGCGCTCACAGCCCCGCACCGGCTCGGCGTCTCGGCCCCCGACAGACTCCAAATAAGCGAGTTCCGAGGCTCTTCCCCAGCAGCACGCAGCAATGCACGCCAGACTGCGGCATTGGTCCCGTCCCCGCGACTTTTCCCGTCGGGACGGGACCTTTCCCCGGCGCCAGGCTGCAGCGCTCTGCTGAGGCGCGGCGAGGGGGGAACACCCGAAGCACCTCTGTGCTACGATCTCACACTCTCCAGGTGGAAGCCGCCGCTTTCTGCTGTGCAGAGGGACCGTCCCTTCGAGGGTCTCCTCGCCCGCGGGCGCCGGGGACGGCGGGGCTGCCCCGCGGGCCGCAAGGGGTTAAGAGGCGGCGCGCCCCGGCGCGCGCCCCGCGGAGCCGCCTCGCCCCGCGGCGGGAGCCAATGGGCGGGCGGGGCGCGCGGGGGCTGCCCAATGGGAAGGCGCGGGGCCGGCGCTGTCAGGCGGCCGTGAGGGATGGCAGCGCCGCCGGCAGAAAAAGCGGAGGGCGGGCGGGGGCGGGACAGAGCGGGGCGGAGGCAGCGCCCGCGCCGCCAGGGACCCGCGGCGGCGCCCGGCGCAGCGCGGTGGCCCCGGCGGCCCCGGCCCTATGGGCGGGCGGGCCGGCAGTGGCGCAGAGAGGCTGCTCCCGCTGGCGCCCGCCCTCCCGGCGGCAGAACAGGGCCCGGCAGCGGCGCGGCGGCGGCCGGCGATGCGGTCGCCTAGCTGAAGGCGCGGCGCGGTCCGCTGCTCGCCCGCGGGGCTTGCCCGTCGCCGGGCCATGTCCGTCCGCGGCGGCAACGCCCTGACGCCTTTTTCCATCCAAGCCATCCTCAACAAGAAGGAGGAGCGCGCCCGCCACGCGGCGGGGCGGCCGCTGCCCCCGGGGACGGCCGGCGGCTGGCGGCTGTGCGGCGCCGCCGAGGACCCGCCGCGCCCCTCGCCCGCCGCCCGCGCCCCGGCCCTGCGGACACCGGCGGGCTGGGACTCGGACTCGGCGCTCAGCGAGGACCCCGAGGGCGAGCGGCGCTCCGAGGAGGAGGGCGCCGGTGGCAGCGCCCGCCCCGCGGAAGCCACGGGCGGGGGGCGGCCGGCGGCGGAGGAGGCGCAGCCCCCGGAGGCGGCGGAGCGGGACGCCGCCGGCCTCAGCGACAGCGAGATGTCGGCCGCCGTCTCAGGTAGGGGCGGCCCCGATGGCGGCTCCTCCGCACCCGCGCGGGGAGGGCGGGATGGACCAGGAGGGCTGGGAACGGGAGATGATCGTGTCTTTCCGCCGGCCTCCCAGGCCGACAGTCGCTTGTGCGACAGGCTCGGTTGTGTCGGCGGGGAGAAAAAACCCAAAACGCGTCCCGCGGGGCGAGGGAGGGCGGATCGGGGAGGGCCTTTGGCCAGGCTGAGCCCGCAGCCCGCCAGGGCGCCCGTCGCTTAAAGGAGAGCGAGAAGCCCCGGCTGCCGGCCGCGGCTGTCCCGGCGACGGGGCGGGCAGCGGCTTGGCGGGCTCTCCGCTCGCCCCGTCGCTGCGGACCGGCCACAGGGAGCGCACCTGGCCGCCTGTGCGCGGGTGCGGGCCCCGCCAGGAGCGGGGATGCCGCTCTCCCGGTGCCTTCCTGCCCTGACCGCCGTGCTCTCGCCCTGCCCGCAGATCGCAGCCCCCCGGAGGAAGAGGACGGAGCGGGCAAGTGCGGGAATCTGCTGCCGGCGGAGGAGGAGGCGGCGGCGGCTCCGAAACCGCGGAAGAAGCGCTCTCGCGCAGCCTTTTCCCACGCGCAGGTCTTCGAGCTGGAGCGGCGCTTCAACCACCAGCGCTACTTGTCGGGGCCCGAGCGGGCCGACCTGGCCGCCTCGCTGAAGCTCACCGAGACGCAGGTGAAGATCTGGTTTCAGAACCGGCGCTACAAGACCAAGCGGCGGCAGATGGCCGCCGACCTCCTGGCCGCCGCCCCCGCCGCCAAGAAGGTGGCCGTCAAGGTGCTGGTGCGCGACGACCAGAGACAGTACCACCCCGGCGAGGTGCTGCGGCCGCCCTCGCTGCTCTCCCTGCAGCCATCTTACTACTACCCCTACTACTGCCTTCCCGGGTGGGCTCTGTCCACCTGCGCCGCAGCTGCCGGCACCCAGTGAGAGGCACACATACAAACCCCCCCGGCCCCGACACCCCCACCATACACACTGGCAGCCAGGAAACCCATCTTCCCTCCACCACCCCCCCATCCGTCAGTCCATCCATTCAGCTTCTCAAGTCCAGAGCCCCAGCTGCAGCTCTCAGTGCCTCGGACAGTATTTATTATTATTTTATTATGATTTTTATTATTAATATTTTTGGATGGTTCCTCACCCTCTCCTCTTTCAACATAGGACTTCTCGGCCACCCCCACCCTGACCCTCACCCTGTCCCCACCCTGCCAGCCGAGGACTCTTGCAATTCGGCACAACTTGTTCATGGTATCCATGTTGTCCGTGTATTTGGTGTAGACTTTTTGTTTTTGTGTTTTATTTTGCTTCGGATCGGTAGAGACTCGATCTTGTGTGGAGAAAAAGAGAGAGAAAGGAGAGGAAAAAAAAGTACAACCCGCAAAGCCAAATGCAGCTCAAAAGAGGAGATCAAGGACTCCCTCAGTGGATTGTAAGGAAGATTATTTTTGTCGTCTGAGTCCTTGGTCTTCCAACTTGTTGCAAACTGAGTGTGCCTTGTATGGTGCTGAATGTAAGGAAACCTCTTTCAGGTCCCCCCTGCTCTTGTTGCCCATGTTATTCCTGTACTCCATGATCCCTGGCAAAGGACAAATATGTCACAAAAGGGTGAGACATATCGAAACTCCTGACTTCTTGTTTTCCTTTTTTTCCTGAGATCTTTCCGTGTTCGGGGAGGGAGGAGCTATGGATTTTTCGCACTTTCCAGATGTATTAAAGTTGTTGTTATTATTTTTATATTCAATGTGAATATTTCTAGTCAGGCTTTTTAAGAAATCGATGTATTGGGAAACTTTAATACCATCAGTGCCTTTTACAGTTCTTCTGCAGATCTCTCCTCCAGGGGCAGGGATTTCTGATCTTCTCAGCAATGTAATTACAGTCTCTTTCTTCCAAGGTAACTCGTTGGGTTTTTTTCCCCTTCTTTCCCCCCCCCCCTTTCTCTTTTAATGGCACTGTGCACTCAACTAGATTATTTACTACAAATGAATTGTGAATGTTTGTAAGCTACCCGCTGTACTTGTTTTGGTGTTTTTTTTTTTTTAATTTATAAACTTTAGTTTAACACTTACCTCTGCTTCTTGTGTCATTCCTGAGAGCGGACACGGATTTCCCCAGAGATTTTTTTTTTCCCCACAGCAGACCTCAGGCCGTAGCTCAGACCACATCCCTCCTTTTCCCACTCGCACGGAGGCAGGCGGTGCGGATGGCGGGGCCTGGCGGCGGTCCGGGCTGCCTTGCCCGGCTGCACCGTGCAGCGCCGATGCCCCTTCCGTCAATGGGAGGCGGAGGGGCCCCGGGAGCTCTGGCCGGGCGCCTTAATCATTTCTTTGGTAACGCCTGTCCCGGATGGAGCGATCCGCCGTCTGCCGGAGAGCCGGGATCACTGGCTGAGTTTACGGCTGCCCGTAGCGGTGAGGACGTGGTGCAGTCGGAGGAGCCGCTGGGACCTCGAACCGCTTTTCCCGGTGGATAGTGGCCTCACCGTGCAGGCTGCGGCCCCTCTACCGCTTGCCGTGCGGGTTTAAAACCTTGGCGGATCCCGGGAAAAGTGCGTGGGTCGGCGGATTGTTTTCTCCCTGCTGGAGCCTGGCGGGGAGACCGGGGGTGCGGGCTCAGGACTGGGCTACGAGAGGGGGCTTCGCAGTCCTCGACGAAACTGCCGAGGCCGTCTGCGTGCCGACACAGCCGCGATAGCCGCTTGGGGCAGCCTCCCTCCTTGGACTGAATCTCCTCCAAGCCTCTGCTGCGGGCCCGGGCCCGGGCCCTCGGCGCGGTGCGGGCGGCTCATCCCCGCCGTCGGCTGCGGTCCTCGGGCAGAGCTGCCCGAAGGGGCGGAGGACAGCCTGCCATGGGGTGGGCAGCTCCAGCTGGGGGGCCGGGGCCGGGCAGTGGCGCTCAGCGGGACCAGACCCGCTGCTGGCTGCAGTTGTTCCTCTGAGCCGATGGAGCCCTGCCCGGACCGTGCTCACAGGCGGCCGCGTTGCCTGGGCGCCGCTGATTCTCCATCACCGCCGGCTTCTTTCCTTTCCCGCTGGTTCTCACGGGCTTTCGCTGCGGCTCCCGGGCACGGAGCGGCTTGCAGGGATCCCCTGCTGCCCCATCGCTTCCCGGCCGCTCTGCATGCCAGCAGCTCCAAGATGCAGCCGGGCTGTTTCCCTGTCAGCGCCTCGCTCCGGCCCTCCCTTGCTGTCATTTCGCTGTCCCCAGGCTCGGGCATCCCGCAGGTTAGATGTCCCGGGGCTGGCACCCCCAGAAGAACTCGGCGGCAGGGAGAGGGGCGGCAGTGGCTCCCCGTGGGCTGCCCCAACCCCAGCATGGGCTGAGGACGAGCTCTCTGTTCCCAAAGCCGGCAGCCGTCGTGACACCGGGGGAAATGCTTTGGGTTTGGTTTTGCTCCGCCGGGCACGTCGGCGGTACTGTTGCCTAAAGGAGTGCTCCAGATGTAGCGGTCCCTTGGCAGATGAGGAAGGACTGACATTTATTTGGCCCGAAGCTCCTGTCTCTTTCTTCTTTCTTTTTGTTTTTTTTTTTTTGGTAACTTTTTCCTTCCGACATTCCCGACGCTTTCCTTCCTGGGAAAACGAAACTTTAGGATGGCAGAATCCGGGCTCTCGTGCACTTCGGGAGGTAAAGAGATGCCTCTGCTGCCCCGCCGTTTGCTTTTTTCAGGCCCCTGGGGACGTTTCTCTGCCTGTAGCCTGGTACAAGACATGGAGCCACTGACTCCCATCTCCGGTTCGATGGGACAGGTCGCACCAGCAGAGGTTTTGTCGCCGGAGGGGATGGCTTTCAGCAAAGCCAGCTATGGTTCCTATCAGGCTCTCTGTTCGAGGGAGTGGACTATTTCTAAGCCTAATTTTTTTTCCCCGTAGGTCACGGTATTGTATTATTTTGAATCGTGCTTGCTAACAGATGTAGTGCTCTAGGGAACCTTCTGATATGAAAGGGAAGCGATGGTTATTAGAGATTTCTCAGGTTATAACACTGGGTAACAAACTCAAAATAAAGTGTCAAACTATTTTCCTTTTAATCAGGTAAAACTGACGTGCGTTTTACTCGAGATAGAAGTTGCTGGAAAAACTGATCTGGGTAAAGTTGCCCAGAATTTTAGTATTGGTGTTTAGTATCGAATATTTATGCATCGACAGTGTCTTCTTTTGACGTTGACAAAATCCGGTATTTTGAGAAACGTCCGTATTTGATATTGGGAAAATTTAATTGATAATTTAACTGATTTTTTTCCCAGAAATTGAGGTGTTTCTATACCTGTTTTTCTTTATAATTTTGATTTTCGAAATATAAAGCAAACTCTCTGTGTCCTTTACCTTTTTTTTATAGCAAAAACCCTAGTAACAGGCGTGTAACTGTATCAAGGTGAAAGGAATTACTGTGTATTTTCCGCATTTAAGTTATCAGCAAAACGTGGGCTCTAACGTGCTCTCTCCATACAGCCTCAAACACACATTCAGCTCATCAGCACATACACGGCTGCAACGTAAAAATAATCTCCCTAACAATGTGTCCCGATTTCGGCCTCTCTCACAAACCCCGAATCTATACAGGGGCGGTGGGAGTCATTTTCCATCTCACCATGGGCAAGCTCTAGTCAAAAAAAAATCTTGCAAAGACAAGAGGGAGAGGAGGGAAATACCGCAGCTACAAGAAATTCGATTGTTGAAATGTAATGTAAATTGTGTATATCTTTGCATATGTCTCCATTGGCGGTTGTGTTTGTGTATTAAACAGTCGCACGGTCGCAGAGTCCAACTCTGCAACCGGGAGGCTGCCTATATTTAGCTACCTCCCGCTCGCTCACAGGGTAATAAAACAGGAAACCACGTAGATTTGCCCCCCCCCCTGCGCACATACACACGCGCGAACACACTCAGGTAGAAATCAGCGTCACTTTCCCGGGCAGAGGAGAAGCAGCAGAAGGGACCGGGGCACAGGCAGCCCCCCGGCCGTGCAGCACCTGCCCAGCCGCCCAGGGGCTCCCGGCAGCAGGGGCCAAAGGTGGCCTGAGGTTAAGGGCCTCTCCCCGGCAGGCTTCGGCAGGCTTTTTCCGCTCCGCTTCTCCTGTCAGTGGGACGGCGACGCGCCCCGAGGGCTGCCCCGGGCCGGGGCCACGGGCAATCCCGGCCGCCTTTCCAGCGGCTCTCCGGGTCTGCAGTACCAAAGCGCCGGAGCAGCCGCTCCTCTGGGAGGGCTCCTAAGACAAGGACAGGGGTGCTCCTCCGGACGGCCGGAAAGTCAGACCCCTCTGGGGATCCAGGGCACTGCCAATAGTGGCTTCATGGAGCAACCTGGCTTTTCCCGAGGGGATGGGAAAAATAAAGGGCAGGTCTTCTTGTCCCGGCAGAATAATCGGGGACATTACTTCTCCCGTCCTCTCCGAAAGCCGCAAGAAAGCGGATTGTTCCTTCGTGTTGTCCGCTGCTGCAGGGAACATGATTACCCGGGGAGCAAGGAGAACCAGGGAGCAAATGACACGTTCCCAACCGGGTGTCACGGCCGCCAGTGGCGAGACACCGCAGCGCTCCGGGACAGCGCTCCCTCCTCCGGAGGCGAGCAGAGACGCCGGTGGGACGGCAGCTTCTGTCCGGGGCCTTCCGGCCCCACTGAGGCTGCAGCCTCCTGGACCCCCGCCCCGCTCTGCTCCCGGGCAGCCGCATTAACCCGCACCGGGGCGGCTCCGCACCGCGGCTGGCCGGCTCCTTGCCGAGGGACCGCGGGAGAGAGCGGACTCTTACCCGCAGGTGGGGCTTGTCCTTTTCCTAGAACGTATTTAATATTTGTGGTGTGGGTTTTTTGTTTTGTTTTGGGTTTTGTTCGTTGTTTTTTTTTTTTAAGGGAGAGTTCACGCCCGGGCCGGCCCGGGAGGGGGATGTCGCGCTGCCAGGGACGAGGGCTGCCCTTCTCCACCCACAGCCGCAGACACTTCCCTGACTCCCTCCTAGACAGGTCCTACGGCCCACAGAGGAAAACCCTGGCAGAGGGTGAGGGGTTTGGCTCCTCGGTCCGAGGCCCTAGGGGTGGCTGAAGAACCATCCCCGGCTCTTTCTCCAGTGTTTTCCCAGGCCTGTTGCCCCATTCTGGAGCCGCTAAAGGTGTCAACCACCCCAAGTGGTGCTGGCGATAGTCGGGATGAGCCTTGTAAAAATTTATACTGTGGAGTGGTGGCTGCAGAGCTGCAGGTTAAGCCGTTCTGGGGTCCTCAGGTGCGCCTGTGGCTTCTTGCCTAGAATCTGACTGGGTAGTAAAGAGACCACGGCTTGGGCTCCCGAAGGACAGTAATGGCAGCTAGCAACACATCCTCTGCTGAGACAGAAACTGAGCCAAGGAAGTCTCTCCTTTCCCACAGCAGTGGCTCGGCACTGGGAGAGACAGAAAGAGGAGCAGAAGGCGACCCTCAGGGACTACCTGCTGTCCCCAAAAGGGTGCAGGTAGCCACCAGAACTGCTGAAGGATGTCCTTCCCACCAGAGTAGGGAAAAAGCTATTAATAATAATAATAAAAATAGACGTGCTTCAAACATATTTTTCTTTATTTAAAAAAAAAGAACAAGGAAAAAAGAAAAGAAGCATAGGAGGAAGACCACACGCAGGCTTTTCATGCACGGCCGACTGACAAGTAAAACAGTGCTTCCACACTGAATAAGAATGGTAGAAAACCATAAAACGGGTGGAAAGGCAAAGACGGGTCTGATTTTCATCTTTCCAGGTCTGAAGGGTATCAGCATGCTAGCCGGGGCGCCGACGGCAGGGAAGAGGGGAGGCTGGGGGGTGGCCGCCAGGCCGGGGCCGGCGCTGGGGCGAGCACTCACGGGACAGGAGTCGCTGCTCGGGGGGGGTGCGGGTTACGGCGTTGTTTCCTAAATTGCTCTGTGGGGAAAGCAAATCCTGCAAGGCGGTGACGGCTCTGAAAAACACCTCTTCCCGCTGCTACGGAGCCCTACCCTGCCCGGCTCCGGCGGTCTGAGGACCCCGCTCGGCACCGGTGATGCGGTCTCCGTTAAAGTCGTCCGACGGCGAAACCCCCGCTGTTTGTCTCCCGGGTCGGGGTAAATCACTTTGCCCACGGATCTGCGCTGCCCTTAAACTGGCCAGAGAAACGCTTTGTGTCGCAGAGGACTCGAGTGATAATTAGGGATGAAATGCGCGTGGAGAGGACTAATATTATTTTTGGCTTGTGCGGGAATAATACAGATTTGCAAACTGTACGAATAAAGCTGCATAGGCTGGAAGGAGAGGGAGGGAAGGCGGTCCTGCCGGCTGTCGGCAGAGTTAGGACTCGGTGGCGGGGTTTGTGCCGGGCTTCTTTGCTCAGGAGGAGAAAGCGGAGGACAGGTCGTGTTTGGGACTTTCCTTTTGGTACTACTGCGATACTGGGCGGCGGCAGGGGGGTGGCGGGGTGGCGCAGCCCCGAAGACACCCCCGAGAAGCCGCGGGGACGTTTTCCTCCGGGTCGTGCGCGGATTTGCCGAGGTGGCGGCATTGCCACTCTGTTCTGCACGGCGGCACTGACCACATAAGACAAATAGTATTTACTTGGATGATAATAATAATAATAGTAATAATAATAATAATAATAATAATAATAATAACGATTCGTGGTTCTCTTTATTCAGTTAAAAATGAAAAATGGTGGTAAAGGGGGAACTTCTATGGACACACTATATTTTCCCAGCGACCAGAACAAGAAAAGAACACGTGCTCATTCGCTGGTTATAAACCCCACTCTGCAGGGGTGCAGACTGTGATTTTGTCAATTAACTGCGAAGGTTCCTTTAATTTGTCTGAAATTTTACTAACTTTCCGGATTAAAAATAAATGTCTGGAAGAAGCAGAAGGGTTTCCTCGGTCTTCGAGAAGAGCTTTTGCTTTTTGCTGCGTGGATTCGACGCCACTGGGAAGTTGTGTTTACGTGTCCATGTCAGGTCATGGCTCGTGGGAACACAATAACATAGTTTTACCCACAATACTTCCAAAATATACTGAAATAACCACTTTGTTTTTGCGAACAAATTATTTCACAAAGAAGAAACAGAAACGGAGGTGCAATTTTAAAAAAGTCTATTGCAAGCCCTCTGTACGGGGCAAACTTTAAAAGGAAAACCCCGACATTTTTATCTTAGAAAATAATATATGCAAGATTTGCAACATGGAAACTACTTGTAAATCTACCTCTCTTCGGGAAGAGTGTCGTTTTCAGTGTGTGGCAAAGCCCTCGGCCAGGCAGGCGCGGCTGGGGCGAGCAGGGGAAAGCGCCTGAGGGCTAGAGAGCCGGGGCCGCTGCACCCCCGCGGGATCGGGGGAGCGGGACCCCGGACATCCCCTCATGCCAAGGACAGGAGCAGCTAGGGGGATGCAGCGTGTGCCTAGCAGAAGACATATTTCAGAAGCTTTCCCCATCTTTATTCTTCTGTACCTCCGGGAGGTTCCTGCTGGCTGCTCGGGACAACCTCCCATCGCTGCCGCATCTCACCCGGTTCTTTGCTTCTTGCCTCCCACTCCCTGCTAAACCTTCTCTGACCGATCGAGCGCCCGTCCCCAGTCCCCTCGCCGGGAGCAGGGCCATGCAGGCTGGCGGCAGAGCCCTCGTCCCCTGCCGCTGCGGACAGCGGGGCGGGAGCGCCCGGCGGCCCGGCCCCGGCAGCGCAGCAGTCCCAGCGCCTCTCCCGGGCCCTGCCAGCGCCCCGCGGGGCCGCTCCCAGCCTCCCGCGGCCCGGCAGGGAGGGTCTTCTCAATGCCAGGCCTGTGTATTTGTAGTTTGATTTCGCACGTCAAGGATAATTTCTTCATACAACTTAATGGACGCGGCTTGACATCCATAATGATCGCTAATCATTCAAATTATTTTTGCTAGCGCCCAGACATGTTCCAGTTGTTGTGATAGATCGCGTTTCACCCATAATGACGGACAATTACCATTTCTAATTCGCCGGCTTTTGACACCTAAATCCACCCACCATATGTGGCTGAAACGCGCGAGGCCCTGATGACATTTGCAGCGAGCCCCTCTCCTCTGAGCGGGGCACCTGGGATGCCACCCACCCCCCGGCACCCCCGGCCCTTCCCCATGCCGCGGGAGCTCCACTGTTGGCCGCCGCAAGCCCCCGGACGGCAGCTCGGCGGCCGCGGGTGTGCGTGGGGCGGGCCGGCGGGGGCAGGAGAGAGTCCCACGCGGAGCAGCCGGGCTGTGCTCGCCCCCGAGGCGCTGACACGCCTCAGAGGAATCCCAGATGGAAAGCGGCTTGATCGGAGATCCAGGGCCGTCCCTGCGGGCTGTTCCCTTCCCGCCGCTCCTATCACCATCGCGTGAAACCCGCGTGTCTTTGTCCTTCGATCCTCCACGACCCATGGCCTTGGACTGTCCTCTGTGGGAAAGACAGCAAAGCGTGATGGGGAGGTTCAGCTGCAAATAGGGCGCTCAGTGCATTTCCATTGCATCCATCGCATTTCCTGGGGTATTTACCACCGCTGTTCCCCTGGAATCGGGATGCACCCGATGTAAGGTCTCTCTGTGGGACCCGATGCAGCCAATGGAAGCAGAATCGGCAGCTCCGCGCCTCCGTCACAGCCCCAAGCGCCGGTCGCCCGACTCGGCCCGGCCGTCGGGGCACTCACTCTCTCTGCGGACAGATGCGCCCCTGCACTGGGTCTCGATTGTCGAAAAGGAAGTGAGAGGATTCACCTTGGGTGATTTCTTTGGGGTTGTTCGGTTTATTTGTTTTTTGTTTGTTTATTTAGTTGTTTTCGTTTTTGTTTTGGTGAATAAACGAATGAAGCCGCCGTTGTTTGACTTTAATTCCCGCAGGACGGAAGCGCCACCACAACGTCGATGGCACAACATTCGTGCCCAAGTGCTGCAAGGCAGAAACTTCACGTTTCTATAGAGCGGCAGGCATCGTCTGCTTTTTGAACCCTGAGTATTTCTGCTGCATTAACGTTTAAAGAGTCACATGAAACATTTCCTTCGTCGGGAATAACCGACTGTGGATACCCCTGTCACAATTGCAAGGACGGGCAGACACGGAGCAAAGCCAGATCCTGAGGCTGTGCTACTCTCCCCCTCATTGCAATGCTTCCTGACTAGCGCAATGAGCAGTCAGAGTGACAGAGAAGCCCAGAGAAGGTCACGCAGGCACGCGTGTTTCCAGTGGGACAGACGGGGCTGGTGATGGCAGGGGTGAGGATCACACATCGGAGGATATGGGGACATTACCAGGGCCTTCTCAGTCCCCTTGGTGGGATGAGTCCCCAAGCTGTTCCCCCCGAGTGTTCTACAAAACCCACTCGTGGACTCGTTTCTCTCTGGGCACTGACACAGCGGCTGCCGGCCGCGGCGGGGCGAGAGGACCGAGGGACGAGGCAGGGATGCGGGCAGGGGACACGGCCGGGCCGCGGCCGCCAGACTGCGGCTCGGTGTGGAGAGGGGACTGTCATGGTCGGGAAAGTGCTGAATCCGGCCTGGCCGCCCCCCGGCACCGCCCGGCCCTGCTCCACCTTCCACGGCAGCAAAACGGCCCCGCCGAGGGCAAACACACCGACCCCCGCTTTGGACAGCTGAGGAGCAGGAAATGGCTTCTTACAGCCTTTTTAAGGGAGCAAGTGGAAGGATTTAGCCATCAATATACTTTAAAATAAGGACTAGAGGGATTGCCTGTCTGAGGTTTCTCGGCTCCCGGCGAGGTATTTTGATGAGGAGGTTTATTTCCAGTTAAACTTCCAAGGCACGTCTGAGGTGTTTTTGCACTTTCCCCAAGAATTAAACAAATACTTTCTCAGCCCTCGAATTCGAGGTAAAGGTGATGGAAAAAAATCACCAGCCCAGTACACGCTAAAAAACCAGAGCGTCTGCGTGTCAGCAGGTACCGCCTGGCTGCCGGGAGCGGGGCAAGGCAGGCGGGGCTGACACGGCCCATCCTCGGGCGCGGCCAAGCGCACAGCCGGGGCAGCCCGTAGCTCCAAGGCCGGGGGTCCGAGCTGCATCATGCAAAGGAATAGACACACGTCCCTCACTGGGAGCGGGGCTGGGGTTCAGGTGGCTCGGTAGTACTAAGGAAGTCATGATGGACACCTCAATAAGAATCCCTCAGATTCAGCAGAACAGTGATTGCTAATGACCCTCCCTCGCTTTGGACATGCAGGTTTGATTAAAGGGTCTTTAAAGTTTATTTTCACCTAAAGCTTCTGCCAGGCGTCTGGACTCAGATAGCTCCATTTCAGGCAGGTTCGGTCTGGGGCTTTTGCCACGGTTTAGATCATGTTCACACCTTCTCCACGCTAGCCTTCACATGCACTCCCTTATTGATTTTAATGAGCTTCCTAAAACCAGAAAAACACCATGGCGTTCAAGAACTGGTAAATAAATTTTCCTGTATGTCTTTGACAAAGATTAGCCTCTTACTATATGTATTGATCTAAAGACTGGTGGTATCTAAATTGGGGGGGGGGGGGGGGGGAGAGAAAAAAAAAGAACCTGTGTGTTCATTCTTTGCTAGATAAGGAAAGAAAAGCATTGTTCCAGCAATAGAAGGTTCATTTTCCTTGAAAACTTTGTAAGATACATATTACTTTATGTCTTAACACACCACCTGAAACCTGGAGACCTCAGAGAATGGTGTGGAACAAAACCTATTCTGCAGAGGGTAATGTATCTTTATTCATTCTGCAGAGTATTTTCTAGGTACTGTTGGAACAGAAAGGTCTCCTCGCTTCCTAGCAATTGTTCCACAGGGGTATTAAAGAAAGGACGAAGACCTTAGCGCTTCTTGCTTGTCCCCTCTCTCGGGACATACCGCTGGACCATCCCACAGTCCCCTGCTGGTACGTGGCGTCTGACACTGCCATCTTGTGTTCTACAGTTCCAGCTGTTATTTACGAAACCAGTTTCAACGAAAAGGTGTAACTACGAATATAAAACGTATAGCTGAGACAATTTAAACACAGGATTTCAAAGGGAGCTGCCAAGTGCCCGTTTTATTTAAAAGGCTAAATTTCAGCATTTTAGCTTCTAGCTAAAGAGCAAAGTTTAAGCATATTTAAGCCTGTCAGATCTTCATTAAGATGAGCAGGTTTCTCTGTCTCTGTCCTGGTACAACTCTCAGGTACTCTCAGGTCTCTCCAGGGGTGCTTTTCTTCTGGTTATGTTTGCCATTTTCTAGGAAGAAAGTAGCAGAATTTATTTATCCTGTGCAGACACAAACATGAACTTTTTCTGCATATTTTTACTGCACATTTTCTGCCTTTGCTTCCAATGCTGTAACCTCAGACAAATCTCTGTAGATACACCATGCAGGTTTGGCCTGAGTAGGTAAAACTGCATGAGAGAGAAAAGCTAAGGAAAAGCATTCAAACGAGGCAAGAAAAAGACATTTTACCCTGTCTTAATAATTCGAACTGATGGGCACAGACATATGGCCAGTGAGGACAGATGGAGGTGAACCGAAGTTGACATACCTGTTTCATACCCAAAAATAAATGTCAAAACATTTTGGGCAGCTGAAAAGAGAAGAACAAAATGGCAACAAAATGGGAATCTCTGGAAATACAGAAGTGCTGTCAAATTGTGCCTTTATTTTTCACTTGTTTTTTCTTACAGAGAAGGCCTAATGTCATGCTAAAGATAATGACCCAAAGTTTATTTTATGTTTCCTGACTTTTTTTTTTAATGTTATGATCTTGATTACTTAAACATTGTTTTCTTTCTTCATTAAAATAACTATAGATTGCAAATCACTGTAACCCTTTAAAAGTATTAAAATCATGTAAGAATGGTGTTATTAGAGTAAGTGATGAAAACTTTCTGGTCAGGACTTCAAAACATGTCAAATTAATAATGAACAACTTGAGTAAGGTCTTGCAAATAATGTTAATTAAAAATGTCCATGTACAGCCCCTTTGAGGGCATGTGAATAAATATCTAACAGTTTCTATTGGGGTCTCAGTTCATACTGAAAATGAGGAAGTCTTTATAACTCATAACTATTACAGAATCTTTATGAATGCTCTTTCTCATATTTCCCACTGGAAACCATTAGATAATCTGTTTTTATTATATAGAGCCAAAGATTTGTCTTAATCTTTTTGTTTTAGAACAGACCACAGAATCATGGGGATATTAGCCATCCCATAATTTTTAGGGGTGTCCTAAAGTCATGTACATTTATTCCTCTCTTGAGAGTTTCTTTAAATTACAATCTTTGATCCTTGTTCTTCTAGAAATATTACCCAAGATACATATAAAAGAGAAGTTTCCTACTCTGTGTTTTTTCATTAACCATCTACCTTCTCACCCACTAATGCTGTGAAGTTGTCTACATAATTGAGTCTGTAAATTAACAAAAAAAAAATCCAGACAGCCAGAGCAACCAAGCTGTAGATGGTATATTGGCCTTAATGTTATTTTATTAGCACATTAAGCAAGCAGAAAGGGAGCTTTTCATTATGCCTAGGTTGTTTGTTTTTTTCATGGCAACAAGATGCATTTCTTTCCCTGACCTTCCTTCAAAGTCATGATATTTTTGGGGCCAAAGATGAACTAAGAGAGATAGGAAAAGTGTGTGATGGAAGGATTATTCTGGGGATTTGAGAAAGACTGCAAGTAGGAAGCAATGAAGTGTAAGGGTAATTCAAACTGGTGTTCAGTGTTCTAAACTATGAGTTATTCAGGATTTCAAACTGACAGCTTGTAAATGTAAATTTTATTAAATGCAGAGCAATAAAATTTTGTAAGTTTCTGTCATTTTGAATTTTAGTGGTTCAGATTGAAGCCTCTAGCCTTTTAAATCACAACTTGTAGGAGCATAGCTCTAAATATCCACTACTCTTAAGTGTGTGCTTTTCAAAACCTCATTATTGCCTTTGCTCACAAAATATCCTTCTCAGGATCCAGGTCTGCATGTCTTGTGTCAATGATAGGCTGACAGGCTCATGCCCTCTGTTATGCTTACATTGTATTGTATAAAGTTTTCTGCTCTTCATTCACACCAGGCAGAAAATAAAACAGGATTAGCAGTGATATCACCCTTCAGACCAGCCAGATTTTCTCCTTTGATCTCAACAAATTTCTTTGCATGTGCAGGGCAAGAGTCTGGCTCAAGGATCCTTGTTTTGCTCTTGAGACAGACATTGCTTGACTAAGGAAAATGAAAACATATTAATGCCTACCAGTTAAAGAGAGATCTAGCAGGCAATATCTTGGAAAAGTTCTTGGATGACCAAGTTAGATCAGTGGAGAACTTTGGTAATATTTTACTGGATAACAAAGCTTAAGTAGAAGGCAGTTTTGTATAGGCAAAGGATTTACAGGAACTCGGCCAAACAGCTCAGAAATTTATGAGACCAATTTTTTTTTTTTTTTTCTCAGAAGATTACAACTGCCGCTGAAGAACCAAAGTGAAGCGATAGAATTGCACAGCATCCAACAGATTGTGTTTGCCAGCAGGGATCTAAAATCCAGCCACTTCACTTGATGTGCTCCAGCAGTCACAGATACATACTGTCTGTGTCTGTGGGTGTACATTTGTCCATTTAAAAGGAACACTAGCAACTCAAATATCATATTTCCTTTGAAAAGCATGTATTCTAGTTACAAGTAAGAATAGAAAATCACTCCAAACATTTCAAATTGTGTTGAATGGTGAGAAGGATTAGAGAGACACCACATCTAATTCTAAGTCTGAATCTCAATTCTCATAGCAGACTAGATTTTTTTTATAGTATTTCATTAAGTCTTTGTACTAAGCTGAGTAAGCTCTCAATTCATTGAATATATTGTCAAACTGAATATTAATCTGAGTGTATCATTAACTGGCAAGAATTTTACCTAAGTAAAGTAAGGTAAAAACAACAGAAACTGATCCGTTATAAGATGTTAAAAGTATATGTGGTGGAATTCTCAGGAAACAAAAAATAATACCTAATTTTTCACTAGTAATAATTGCATGTTCTCAAAACCTTAATTGCAACCTTAATTTCTTCTTGGTCTACTTGAGTACAGAATAATGCAAATTCTGTCACAGTTTTCGTTCAGTTTTTCCTGGTGTACTTCTCTTAACTTTCTCTTTCATAGTATTTTCTATATTTATCATGCTGCTAATACATCTCTATGGTTTGGCTCAATGTAGATCTGAGATAATCATACCATAAAGCCACTTCATCTCCATCAGAACCACCTACAGTTTTGGCAGCAGTAATAGAATTGCCCTCAAGATGTAAAGTTTCCTGGGAAAAAATTAGCTTGGAAGCACAAAAGCTAGTGTTGAGGAAAAACACTTTGAGTGAGTCACAACTTTTGATACCACATCAGAAGAAAACTGATACAAAGTAGGAGTTTGAAAATCAGTTATCCCAGAAATGTAATTCTGCTGGTCAAAGTATTTTATGGAAAATTGGGAGCTAGTTCTGATTTTAGTTTGTCATGTGCAATAAGAAAGATGAATAGAAAAACTATCAGAAATATTAGCTCTTTGTCATTCCAGCTGAGACACATTGACACTGAGCTGTGAACTTTACTGTGCTAAATGATATAAATAATGCCTGAGAAACCATGTTTATTAGAGCTATGACAGGTCAGCTAATGAATTGGACTGTGGTGCCCAGCTCCCAGCCAGGACGTCAGCTCTCCAGTTTGCTGGATGTCACAGCAGCTGAAGGGACTTGTATCCAGCTTGATTGCTCAAGTCATGGCTCAGGTTGCTGATGAACATGAGCTCAGGTGAGGCTGTGGTGTGGGTGAGGTGTGGGTGCACGTTCATTGCTGCCAGTGGTGGTAGCAAACCATGGAGGGGGTGTGGATGGTGACATCCTGAACTGCTGGAGCTGTTAGCTCCCAAGCACAGCCAGAGCCCTCTGGCACAGCAGGTACTGACACTTCTGTTGGGCACAGAAGGCATTTCAAAGCTGATTAAGATGTTACATTAAGCTATTCAGATGGGGAACATTTTCTGGCAAAGCACACTAGGGTAGTTAGTGCTTTGTCTTCATTTGCTGACCTGTCAATGATATGGCACAGCTGATGGCTGGCTGGTTTGTGGAGGAAATGTTAGGCTTCATCCTCTCGAGTACTGTATCTTATATAGACTCTAATGACAGGACATAGCTGAATTGGAGGATACTAAATGATACTTCACAATTATTTCAAATTAATTTTGGACTGGAATAGTTGTCTGCTCGAGAAAATCAGTCTTGGGTGCCTGCAGTCAGTGCAAACCTACCTCTCCCACAAAAGTTTCACAGGAAAGTGTGCATCTAATAACTCCAGTCTGAGCTATACACCTGACTGTATTGTTTGAATATTCACAGCAGCTAAAATCTGTAGTCAGACATGGGGGTCTCAGTTCCCTAGGTGATGTACACAGGTATAGCCAATAGATCATATTTGTTCCTTAAAAATTGCAAATTGCAATCTAGGGAAAACGGAAAGCAATATGCTACCGTCATGGGGCACAACCAAGGAACAATGAGATAATTTTATAAAGTATGACAGACAACTTGTATTGGTTTGAAAACAAGCCAGTGGGAGATTGCAAGTCAGGTTTAAAATTTAATAGGAAAAAAAAATTAAAAATAAGTGAAATAATACAAGGAAAAAGCACTGACAAAGTCAGACACAACCTGACATCCTGCTAGGGTGGTGGTAGCAGTCCAGATGAAGTAGTTCAGTTGAAGCAGTGATCCTATGGAAGGGCTGGTCTCCAGCTGAAGGTCCAGTGGCAGCTCTTGTCCTCTGAGAACCCAACAGACAGGGCTGACTTAGGCAGTTCCAAGGCCAGGTTATATCCAGGTGGGAATGCTTGGCTCCTCCCTCCTGGGCAGAGCATCTCACGATAGGATGAGATAAGTCCATGAGTCATGCAGTGGTTTCTTGCTGGCCCATTGTCTGTTATCAGGGGTGGGTCACAGCAGGAGATAACAGCTAATGGCCCACAGCTAGTGGTAATAGAATACATCTATAGTGTAACCTAGGACACAACTGTATTGGATCATCAGTACCTTCCAGCTGCCAAGTACCTATAGATGAGGCTGTGCAGTGGAGGAGCAGAGGAGCAGATGCTCTACAGTGACCAGTACAATAAAGTCCAGGGTTCTGGGGAACTAATTCGCTTTGAGCACTTTAAAAGCATGGTTGGCCTGTGCTCCAGTGAACACAGAACTGCACTGTCATGACTATAACATCTGCAGTTTAATGTTGGAGATAAATGTATATTTGGAGAGGTCGAAGTAGGAAACCCTGACTTGTTTTCTTGCCTTGGAGGCTGACAACATATATGACTTTGAGCAGGTCATCTAGACTTGGCAAAAAGGGGATTGCAGTGGGTTTCCAGTGTCAAGATTCATTCAACTCATGTGTGTGCGGTTCCTTGGATGAAGATCAATAGTGAATAATTATTGCCGTGGAAGCTGATGATAAAAGTGCTGAAAGGGATATATTCACTATCATGGGAGTCTTAAAAAAGCATTTGCAATTAAGAATTTATTCAGAAAATTGAGTTTGTCTTCTTCTGAATTGTTCACACAGTCTTCACAGACTGATGGATTATATAAAGGCTTTAATTGACTTATTTCCAAGGGATTTCTTTTGTCATACGGCTCAGAGTGAAAGAGAATGTTAATAAGGACCTCTAGGCAAGTGAAAAATAGGATGCATTGCAAAACAGTTTTACTTCATGTGTCATATAATGTGACAGTTGATTTGCTGAAAGATTTTTTAGACGTGGGCAATTTAGACATGGCAGTGTATTGGGTTTGTGTGTCCGGGTTTTGGTAGCTGGGGGTGGGGGAGGACATACAGGGGTGGCTTCTCTGACAAGCTGCCAGAATCTTCCCTCATGTCCAACAGCGCCAATACCAGCTGGCTCCAAGATGGACCTGCCATTGGCCACAGTCAAGCCAACAGCAACAGTGGCAGTGCCTCTAGGAGTTAAGGACAGGGGGGAAAAACCTGCACAAGTGCATCTGAAGAGCGGTGTGAGAATATATGAGACAAACAAACATGCAGACACCAAGGACAGCGAAGAAGGAGGGGAAGGAGGTGCTTCAGGCACCAGAGCAGAGATTTATCCCCCTGCAGTCTGTAGTGCAGACCCTGGAGAGGCATGGTGGAGCAGAGATCCACCAGCAGCCCCTAGAGGACCCCACAGCTTGAAGGAAGCTGTGATCCTTGGGAAACCCACAGCGAAGCAGGGAAAGAGTGAGGGGTCCTCCCCGAGACAATGGGTGATGAACTGACCACAGCTGCCATTTCTTATCCTCTTGGGGAAAGGAGTTAGAGAATTTGGGAGTGAAGATGAGACTGGGAAATAAGGAGGGGTGATGGAAAGGTGTTTTAAGTTTTAGGTTTATTTCTTTTTCCTACTCTGATTTGATTGGTAATAAATAAAACTAATTTCACCAAGTCAAGCTGATTTTGCCCGTGACAGTAGTTGGTGAGAGATCTCTCCGTGCCCTTATCTCAATCCATGAACCTTTCATTGTATTTATTCTCCCCTGGGCAGCTGAAGAAAGGAGTGACAGAGTGGCTTTGGTGTGCACCTGGCACCCAGCCAAGGTCAGCCCACCACAGGTAGATACAATCTACGTGGATTTTCACAGAGAGTAGCTACACATTAAGGCAGAAAAGTGGAAGTAAGTAGATAAGGTGAAGGTGGGAGAATTAGATAAAAAGAAAATTATGATGGATGCTGCTGAAAGAAGTATCAGATTGCAGGGGGTGGGCTACCTGAGCAATAATTTCAGGTGCAACATTGTGTAATGCATTTCTTAATGAGCTGCCCACGAAAAACAGGATCAATCTGATTAACTGGTAAGAGGATTTTGGGAAGCTGCAGCAGCCGCTCAAGATACTGGGCCAAGAGAACTGGATAAGTGTGGCCTGCAACCCTTGACGTGGGGTAAGAGTCAGCCTTATAGAGTGAAAAGTCATACACTTGGAAACTAGCAACTAAATCTTCAGGGGAAAATGAGACTTAATAGCTAAAAGTTTAAGAGCAGAATGAGATGGCTGTTAGATCTACTGGAAATGTGATTTCTGTGTGAAAAAAAACAAATGCAATTGCTGTGCACAGCAAAAAATCTGGGGAAAGTGGACATTTGAGATTTTTGCACTTGTCTTCCCAAATAAGCATGCTGAGGCTCTGCCTTCCAGGAAGCACCTAAACATCGGCCTGCTGATGGTAGAGAATTAATTCCCTTTAAAAAAGAAAATAATTTGCTTGTGTGTGTAGCTTTGTTTCACTTACTAAACTGTCATTATCTCAACCTTCGTCTCTTGATTTTGTCCTGATTCTCTCCTCGCTCCGGCTGACGGAGAATGAGCAAGTGACTGGGTGGGAGCTTCTCTGTCAGATGGGATGTTGTGGTTTCACCCCAGCTGGCAACCAAGCCCCACACAGCTTCTTGCACACTCCACCATCAGCAGGATTGGGGAAAGAATTGTAAGAGTAAACACACAACATAGAAATAAAGCACCAGGCTCTAGAACAAACTTAGAGGAGGAGTGGTGAGGGCAAATGGCTCCCCTGCTTTTGTGACGGAATTCAATGGTTTCCTTCAGGAACTCAACAGGACACAAGTGATTCAGGTGAGTCCTTCCAAACATGCAGTACATGCTAGAAAACAATTTTAGATTTTCCATGTTGTTATAAAAGGAAAAAAAAAGGCTTTTTTTGAACTGGTAACAAGTCAAGACTGTGAGAAAGCTTTCTCCATTGTTCCAAAAAGCACTGAGGTTTGGAGACAAGAAACAGGAGTTCCCAGTGATCCTCTGAGTTCATGCGGGAAATTCCAAATTTGCATGACCATCTCAGTAGAAGTTAGATGTACTTCCTTTATAAATTAGTTCTTATTCTGAAGACCCCTTGTCTTTCTGTAACTGTTGTTGTTAGCCTGGCTGTTGCTGGCCTTTATACTCTGAGTTGGATGGTGTGCTTTAGCGAGAAAAAGTGCCACACTGAAAATGTGGTGTGGCCTTATCAGTAAATTCAGCTAGTGGAAAGACGAGAACTTGTTTGTCCATTCACACAACTGGAGAGTAGGTTTCCAATGTGGGTTTTTCATGTTAGCTGTGGCTAGAATTACTGTTCATGTCTTAAATACTAGCCAGGTGTCAGTGAGCTATTTCTCTTTCCACAATACAGGGAAAAAGGTAGCCCCTTACACAAATTAAAAAGTTACTGCTGACATTTCTTTTCTCTCCCCTCCCAAGCACAATGTAGGAGGAGATAGTTTCAGTGGGACCACATACCTTGGGTCACTTTTGCCAGAGGGAGGATGCGGTCAGCTTTCTCTTAAACATTTAGCTTGGCCTCCACTGTTTCATGCTTGGTGAACCTCACTGGTCCTGTTTTACTGGGTAGTTTGTGGGAAACAGCTGGCTAGTGGTTCTTCCCTGTTTTATTAAGCAATGTAGTTCATAAAAGTTGCGGCCTTCAGCTTAACCATATTCCTGTGTGGAAAGTCTTGTTCACTGCAGTGTCTGGGCCACAGACGTTTACATCACTGTAATCAACAGCATTTGAAACAGTTACTCCTTAAGTGACCTTAGGTTAGCAGGAAACAAGATGGAAGAATGCCCTTCCAAAAGCAAGGATTTCCAAGTTGAGTAGGAACAGTTTTTTACATGTATAAAAACAAGTCATTATTTACCATCTCCACTCAGTTGTCCGTCTAGTCAGCCACATTAATCAGAGTTTCACTCAAGGCACAGTCATCAGGCAGTGCAGAAGAAAACACTGTCTGGTAAAGACATTAGACATGATACTGATGAAGAAGAAACAGTTTGGGTTTTATTTGCAAATCTGTAATGCAATTAAAACCAACAGCTGCTTTCTACTCTGCTCCAGAGATGGGTGGCAAAATCAACATTATAATGGAAGTAAATGTATTTTCTTTTTAAATTCACACTCCACTTTGGTGGCAACAGTTTTGTTTTTCTTTTCAAGGACACTTTCCTCATTCAAACAAATGTAATGTCAATTTCCACCTTGAAGAAGAGGAGCATCTACAGATCCCAGCTACAGAGATTTGAAATAGAGAAATTGGTATGAATGAAAGTCAAAATAGAATGAGTATTGTCATGTAAGCATGGGAAGAAAAAGCAGAACAAAAGTTAAAAGAATGTCTTGTACTGGTAACAGAGGACACAGTTCGTGTCAATTGCTCTGAGAAATGTGTTGTTTCCATCAAGTGCTGTAAGGACAGCACAGATGACTTAGTAGCTAATGACCCTGCATTCCTGAAGAGGATGGCAAAAAGGTTGAAGGCTCTCACAGATGCTATTCCTTTTACTCTCAGCGCAGATTCCACCTAATTCAGCTTGATTCATTCTTTTTCTCAGAGCTTGGGAGAAACATACATCTATTTCCTATGTCAGTAATAATTTTTGGTGCTTTTGTAGATATGTGCATGAAGGGAATGCAGCCTTATAGAATATTCTAAAAACACCCCTCCCGCATTCACAGAGTTCTAGTTCACATTTTTACAGTTTGCATTTGCAAACACAGTTGACTGTGTATGCCACAATTGCTTAGTCAGGATAACTTAAGGACAAGGAGGCAAAGGAACCAAAACTGGAACTGTGCTATTTCTTCTTCAAACTGAAAATAATTACAAAAAATGGTTTTCTAATTAAACTGGAACAAAATGACAGGAGGGAAAAAAAGAGAGTATTTCTGACTGCCAGCTCAAAACATGAGCAGAAATGAAAAGCAATGGCTTGCACTGAAAAAAATGTAACCAGGGGTTTTTTGGGGAAAATGTGAATGAGGGAACTAGTGACATCCAAGAGCAGCACAAAAATTCACAGGTGCTAGGAAGGAAAGTTCCTTTTGACCCAGATGAGGAGTGAGATGAGTACCTCACTATGTCTCCTGAGATGGAGGAAGATGTTGCACAGAAGATGTGGACTGAGAAGAGTGAATGCTAAAAACTCCCACACTTGCCTCTGACTCTCAGAAATTCCCACAGATTTCCCCTTCCAGCCCTCCTTCCTCACCTACCTAAAAGCTCTGACTTCTCCACCACTGCCTGTCTCCTCTCCTAAACATCTCTGGCCCCTCCTGTCACACTCTATTACTTCTGTCTCCCCAAAACTCATTCAGCAGTTGCAGTGACTCCACTTAGGGAGAATTACCAAGCCTTTAAATAGTCAAGCCTTTGCAACTAAAACTGAACTGAAACAACTTCAGTGAGACCATGAAGAACCAAATTAAGTAAAAACTTTTATTAAACTCACTGCTCAGCTGTTAAAGGTGGAAGATACAGTAATGGCATATAGCAGCAGCAACAATTGGTCTTACAGACTCTTCAAAGTCCTCAAGTGAAAGTCTTTGTAGGTTAAATCTAAGTCTTCTGGGTTTACTTTTCTCAGCAACCTTCCATGGATTCCTGAGAGGTGTTTTCAAATGCCCACAGCTCCACTGATCAAGCACTATTGAAATGAAGTGAATTGAAATGAAGTCACGTAGCTCTTCCCTCACTTTTTTTTGAAATATAGATGTAGAAAACTATCTATACCATTTGTTTCACATATTAAGAAGTTGACTTAACTCAGTAGAAAATGGTCAAGTAAAGTAATAGGACAAAACTTGACAGAGAATGAGGATGCAATTACTTTCTTGTTTGTGGCCTTAATGAAATACGGGAATTTTAAAATTGTTGTCATCTCAGTTGTTATTCATAATATTCTCAATTACCAGTGGATTAGCAGTGAATTCTCACCATAAAGAAATAATATAAAGTATATAGAAAGTATAATAAAAAATCCAAAAGAGCAAATATCAAAATACAGACAGAATATCAAATAAACAATGCATATTTATTTAACAATATATATTTATTTTCTGTGTCACTGGCTGACCCAGGCACTTTTCAGTGGAAACTATTCAAAGTAACTGCTCAAGGATGTTTTTCTTAGCATTTTAAAAATGTATAAGTTTCAAATTATTTGTACACTGCCATCAATGATTTTTTTTACTGTAGTGTTCTGTTTATTAATTCCAGTGTTTTTCAACACCCTTCATATTTTTCCTTTGACTGTGAAGTATCAAACAGTTCCAGACTAGCTTCCTTTCATCTGTAAAATGCTATCCATATTTAGTAAAGAAGGCAATGACAAAACTAGTTCAATTTGAAAGCCTCCCAGAGGGGAATTGTTGGCAGCAAAAATTGGTATCACTCTATGTAAAATTACCACACCACACTGTTAATGCGCTTGCTGAACGTCGCAAGAAAGATGTGTAAAGATTCGCAGTCAGATTGTTTGCCCTGTTATGCTAGTAAAGTTAAATGGTAAACAACACTCTCTGGTGGTATTATTGTTAAAACATTAACTCCACCAGGCAGCTTTTTTCTTGTACACTGATCTTTTATGAAATAAAAAGGATTTTAGTACCTCCCTGTCATTCATACACTTAATCAAGGAGGTTTTGGGGGGCTGAGTTGTCCATTTGCATTACTATCTCCTGGGATAGTTTCCATTCATTTTTCTTGGTAGTCAACAGCAAGCACACATTTATCCATACTAAGTATTCACTGTATTTCCAAAATTATGCTTTAGTATCTAAGTGCTTATTTAAATAGATCAGATAAACAGGCTCAAGACAAGCCTAAGCCCATGAAGATGAAACAGCTATTTCTATATTGCACATTCATTTAGATGACGATGCTAACTTTTAATAATCTTGGGTGATTTGAGAAGCAAAAATTAATACGATTTAAGAAGTAAAGTAAATTTTGGGCTGTATATTAGAACACACGCATTTCTTTGTGGTATTTCAAATGAAAATACACATAGTCTGGGCATCTGGAGCACCTTGCTCTCTCATCATCCTGCTACGGCACATGCAGCTTCTCATCTTGTGGGTTAAATAGAACCTCCTTCTCCTCAAAAGCAATACAAAGCTTTAAATTAATATTTTATATTTTTTTTCTTAATGATGCTGATCCTGCTGAAGTGCCAAGTTAAGAGAACTTGCAGTACAATTAGGCTAAAAGATGATCCAAAGTGGAAAACAGTTAAAGAATGACATGTTTAATTTGATTCAGAGTATGGAGTGACAAAGGTGTGCGTCTTGTCTTCCATTAGAATTAAAAGTATGTTATGGTCTATCTCCACTGCACCACCCCCCCCCCCCCCTTTTCTGCCCACCTCCCCCCCTCCCCGCCCCCCGAAATGTCATTGGGAAAGCATTTAGCCTCAATTGTACAAACACATGAATACATGATTTATAAGGAACCTCCTTAATCCTGCTGAGGACTGAGTAAAACAGTGTACTCGTAACATTGGAAATTTCAGACATACATTTCATGAAGAAAACCTGAAAGAGACTGAAACAGGTTTGATCTCTATGCAGCCATTATACAAAGCTGTTCTAAAAATTCTTAGCTTGTTATTGAATCCAGTAAAATACATCTGTATTTTAAAGAGTTCCAGCTGCCTCTATTCAAATTGTCATATAAACGATGCTCAAAGAATTGTTGTCACTCATACTGGAAAAATATGTCAAATAGAGGCTTGCAGAGACTTGGTACTATTGGATATCATTATTAATGACTTTTGAATAGAGAGTATGGATCTCAGAGTTCCAGATATAAACAAGTTGGGATGGCTGGTATGCATTTTGGAGGACAACACTATAAATAAAATTATATTGACAAATGATGGAAGTAGCCTGAAACACAGGATTCAATTAAATGGGGAAAAGCAGAAAGCACTACAGCTAAACAGAAATAAAGCTTCCAGATGTATGAAATGCCAATAACAGGAGAGAATTCAGAGGATTTTTTAGTAAATCAGGATTGGTATGAGTCAGCAATGTCATACCGTCAAGAAAACAAACATCATACTGGGATATATAAACAGGAGTCTCGTATGTAAGACACATGAAGTAATACTTCCACTCTACTCAGTATTCCCAGGGCCTCAACAGAAGTACTGTATCCAGTTTTTGGCACAGTACTGCAAGAAAGTGGAGAGGGGCCAAAGGAAAGCAACAAGAATAATCAGAAGTCTAGAAAAGACAACCCAGGGAAAGACTGACTGAAGAGGAGTTGTTTAGTCTATGGGAAAGATGACAGGCTGAAGGGACACTGGCAGTTTTCAAACACGGGGAAGGCTGATGCAAAAGAGGAGGCTATAGCCTGTTTTCCCTGGCCACGGTGCATGATAAAGTAACAGTCTAAAATTCAGCTAGGGCTACCACGACACATTTTCTTACTGATTGCCTATTTAGATAGAAAAGTTCTGAGATTGTGTAAGAAAGTGGTGGAGTCCCCAGAACTAGGACTGTTCAGTCTGCAGAAAAGAAGGCTCCAGGGTGACCTTACTGTGGCCTTTCAGTACCTAAAGGGGGTATGGGAGCCAGAAAGGGACTTCAAGTGCATGTAGAGATAGAACAAGGGGGGATGGCTTTAAACGGAAAGAGTGCAGGGTTAGATTAGATATCAAGAGGCAGTTTTTCACTGTGAGGGTGGTGAGGCACTGGCACAGGCTGCCCAGAGAAGCTGCGGCTGCCCCATCCTTGGCAGTATTCAAGGCTAGGGTGGATGGGGTTTGAGTAACCTGGGATAGTGGAAGGTGAACCTGCCCATGGCAGGGGGGTTGGAACGAGATGCTCTTTAAGGTCCCTCTCAGCACAAACCATTCAGCGACTCTGTGATTTGGTTGCCATAACTATTTATTTAGTTGCCGTAACTATTTATTTAGTTGCCATATTTAGTTGCCACAGCAACACCCAGCCGCCTCCCCGGGCAGCCCGACACGGGGCGGCCCCGCCCCTCCCGCGGCCCCGCCCCCGCCCCGCCCCCCGTTGCTGGGTTACCGCGCCTGGCGTCACTGCGGAGCCCGGGGCACGGCGGCGTGCGGCCGGGAGCCGGGCTGAACCATCTCCTGACCCTGAGGGGTAGAACTGGGTGTGTCCCGAAGCAGCTGCTGGACTTGTCGCTGTAGCTTCCGCCCGCAATTTACCGCTTTCCCCCCCTTCCCTCAGTTGTGCCGTTGGTTTCGCCCAGCGAGGGCCATAGCGACGGCGGGCGCGCCGAAGATGGTGGTGCTGGTTTCTCCGCCGCTGCCGGCTTCGTGAGCGCGGCGCTCGCTCTTCCCCCTGTCCCGTCCTCGCTCCTGCACCCGGCTCCTCCCGGCTGCTCTCTGCCTCTTATTCCTCGCCGGGGCCGTAGAGATCATGTCAGACTCGGAGGAGGAGGAGAGTCCAGACCGCCAGCTCAAGCTGGTGGTGCTGGGGGACGGCACCACTGGCAAGGTCAGTGCCGGCCGCGCCGGCAGCTCCTCTCCCTCGCCGCGGTGCCCCGAGCCCCTTCCCGGCCTTCCCCTTCACGCTGCCCCGGCTGCTGCTGAGGAAGGAGCAGCCCGCGGCGGCTGCCCGTCTGTCGCGCAGCCGCTGCCGCGACACCCGGCTGGCTGCTCCCCCTGGGCTCCGGGCCCTGCGCGGAGACGCGGCTTCCCGCCGGGATCCGCGGGCTTCCCGCCGCCAAACCCTCTGACGGGGCTTCCGCACCCGAGGAGGCATCGTCAACAAGTAGACGTACACGACTGTAATCCAATTTTCTTGAGCCCTAAGAAAAGGAGCGGCGAATAGCGTAATTCCTGTGGTGCTGACGGAGCTTCCCGCTGATCCCCGTGCGCTGCTGGCCGCGCGCTGGAGGCAGGAGTTGCTTGGCTGGAGTCCTGCGAGAGCCCCAAGTCGTTCTCGGTGGCTGCCGTGCCCCGGGCGTGGGGGGCTGGGGCCGGGGCGGAGCACGTGGGTTCGCCGCTCCCCTCGAAAGGACCAGCAGGGAAGGTCGCTTAGCTGGGTCTGCAGGTGCCCTTCGTTTCGGATACAGAGCTACCAACCTCCCGAGCTGGACAGAACAGTTTGCATCTAGTGGAGTTACTCTTCCAGAGTTTGGAAAGGCACTGCTGGGTCCATTTAGTTTTCGTTTGTAACTTTTATGATTTTGGGTTTTCTCCCCTATCTGTAATCACCATAATGAAATCCTGTTTAGCAAAGTTTATTTATCAATAATAATCAAAACAATCAAACAATAATCCAACAAATTTCTCTTCGTAAAAGAGAAATTTTGACAAGGAGAGACCAAAGAAGGAAAAAGAGAGGCTGCTTTCTTAACCATTAAAGTAGTCACTGATCTTAACTAAATGGTTGAACATTGTCATATGCAGCCCGAATAATTTTGTGAGATACACCTGAAAATAGTAAGTTTATTGTGTGCTTGAAGTATACAGTTTTTTCCTCTGTCGTTAACTTATTAAATTATGGGGAGAAGAAATTCTGCCTGCCTCACAGTTCATATGAAAAGTGGAAATGTTCTTATACCTGGTTTAAATGAACTGCCTTAAATTAATAGGAATAAGCTCTTAGTGAGGGTACCTGTGGTTTTGCTCACTTACTTATTCAGAGCTCTATAAAGAAACAAAACATTTTTTTGTATTTCCAGTGATTCTAAACCCAGTCTGAAGTGGCATTGTGTTTATCTGAGTCAGTAGATGAGCAATTCCAACCAGCTGTGTGATGAGAGCATAATAAATGCACAGGATTGACAGCGGAAGTGCTGCTTCACTGGTAGCATTTCCCAGGAGTTTTCCATTAAAACTGAAGAGTCCTTTCACTACTGCTGTTGAGCAGCTTGTGGCAAGCCTTCTTGCCAAATGTGGATTTTCAAGCGTTCTTGAGTTTTGATGTATATTCCTGCTGGTTCCTATGTCTCTCACAAAAGCTGCCACTCACTGCATCTCCTGCTGACTCTAGGAATCTCATGCTTCCAGGGCAGGTTGTTGGGCATGAACAGCAGCAATACTCTGGTGTGCTGCTTTTCCTCCCGTCCCCCCTAGATGATGCTGTAATAGAGGCTCCTTCCTGCCATCCCAATGGCCTGGCAGCACACACATGACATAACAGATTTATTGTAAGGTCTTGTAAAAACAGAGAAGCAATTGGGTCATGGAATGGGAAGATAAAATGTACCTAGTGCTATTTCAAGCATCTCAGAAGACTAAATTGTTGAGGTTCCTCTCTTTTGTTGGCTACTCGTTCCGCTTACTTGTTAAAACATGTATGTCTATGTGTTTTCAACTCTGAATTGCCTGGCTCTCACATCTGGTTCACAGCTGGTCTTTACACACATGCATACTTAACGTCTCTTTTACTGTGCAAGGTGTTAGTTTTTCTCTTCCTCTGTCACTCTGGGATCATGAGACAGGAGGAGTGTAGAAAATGATGGGATATATCTGAAATACTGGATCTTGTGTTTAGTATGAGGTGTTCACATTTGACTTCTGTCTTTTGCCCCCTCTTTAAAAAAAATGTTGTTGTGGGTCAGGTGGAAACTTGCTTTCCGTTTTCCTCATCCATTGCTTAGAAGCAATGTGACTCGAGTTCTGTGCAAGGATTGGTAGCAGCTTAAAAACAAATCAGTGTCACTTCAAGCTAAGGGTAATGTTTGTGCTTACACTAGCTAGGAATTGCTCTATCCGTGAGGCAAGGGAGGGATGCTGTGCTTCAATTCATTTGTTTTGAGGTTATTGAAAGGATAATTGGAGACTTAGAATTTTAAGGGTAGCAATAAGCACTGCTGGAGCAAACTCAAGTAGAGAAGAGTAAAAATGGAAGAAAGCATAAGAGAAGTGAGACGAGTAGAATCTGTAGAACTCTTAGAATAAAATAGAGATGGTAAGGTAATGGTGAACTGTGAAAAAGAAAAATTGAGGGAAGCAAGACTGGTTAGTCATAAGATAATAGAGATTGATTTTAATGAACTAGACAAACTAAGAAAACAATCTGAAAAGCAGTCAGAAGTGGGGACAATGTGAGATGAAAATAAACAGCAATTATTAATAGCAGTTGGCTCTTTGATTTTGTGTATAGGAAGGACACGTATAGACACAGCAGCCTCACATGTCTAAGTTTTAAATCAACCCACTCTTCCTGAGCCAAAATGATTTTCCATTAAAATAAACTAGCATTACTAGTATGGATTGAAAAAAAAAAGTTACGATCCAAGTATTTCTACTTTTTTTGTGCACAGATTGGCTTAATACTGAAATATATAAGGATGCTGATTTGAGGTAGAATGCTATGATTTGCTATTGTTGAAAAATGTTTTGGGCTTCTGGAAACAAATCTTGGAGCTATTCATGGGAAGGAAGGTCCTGAAAAATAGGTGTGCTGAGGTTCTGTTTATTTGCTATCTGTTGTAGCTGGAACTGAAGTGTGGTAGCAGAAACATCCTACATTTTCCTTCTGTTAGCAATAGATGATGAAAATGAAAAATGAATGCTCAAGTTGGTATGGGAGTTTGCAGGAGCTAAAACAGACTGGCATAAAGAGTAGTGTCCTGCTTACTTTAGGATTTTTTAGGATACCAGATTTTTAAGCATTTTGGCAATTCTGAATTGTCTTGTTACACTCAGGCTCAAAAACTTCACCGATGGTGACAAAAATATTGTTGTCACTGTTGAGTCTTGCAAATGGAAAATTGAATGAAGTGTGCTGTGCAGATTGGCCCAGCTGCATCAAATAGATCCCCGTTAAATGTCAAGAAGTTACGATAATTTTCTCCTTTTCAGTGAACAAAGTTGCATCAGTACTTAGGAGTGGGATGGAAGGACATCAGCTTGGACATCTATGTGTTATTATGGCACTTAAAGCATTTCCTTATTAAGCCTAGTGTTTGTTTTAATTTTGTTTCTCCTAAAATTCTTGCCAGTAGGATAGGACATAACTGAGGGATGGGTGTAGCTGTGCTTGGATAATGGCGTTGATGTTCTAGAAGGGAGTGAGGGAAGGGATAGATACATGTGGTTTTTTGGAAAGTGGATTTTCAATTAGTGGCCGAAGTTCGTACATGAATGGAAATTCATGGCTTCAGAACTATGCGCTTGCAGTTAATTGAATTTTGTGTTTAGTTTTCTTTCTTCCAACTATGATACCACACTTTGGTGCTGCTTTCTCAAAACTTTATTGTATAGGACTTTACTCAAAGAGTTGTCATTGGTGGGGTTTTCCCTACAAGTTTCTGGTTGCCCTGGTGAATAGTCATTTTCAGAGATGGCTATCATTGCTTGTTCTGTTTGACTTTCAATTTACTTCAATTTATTGATTTTTCAGTTTATTTCATAGATATTTTTTGGTTTTCTTCCTATTTACTCATTATGTAGGCCTTTAGGAACAGCATGTCAGCAGTTCATACTGAATTACTGACATTGAAAACAGAAGTCAGAAGTCATGCCTTTCAACTCGTAAGGTTAAATTCCATCTTTGCTTCTTTCAAAAACACCTTCCCAAATATCCTATTGTAATTTGCACTTAGAATACTGTTTTTTTTTTTTTTTACTGCTATCTTGGTTGCTGTTCATTAGCACCCAAAGACGTTTTCTTGTCTGAAAGGAGCGATTTTTTAACACCAACCTTCAATAGTGTATTGATATTTAGAATAGGATGTCGACCTTCACTTTGAAGTATTTAAGGCAAGTCTGTGAACCTTCCAAACTGATGGAATTTTAGCTGGAAATTCTGCCCTGCAAACTGGTGGCCTGATTGTCTTAGTGGAGGGGCAAAGGAATAAGGCCTTCGTGCTATCGTACTGTTCTCTGGCCCCAATATTAAGGGGTGGAATTGTATGGAATGCAACCTTTCTAAAAAACAGTCAGTGATTACTTATTTATTTTTACAACTACTGTTCTACTGAACCATTATTTAACTCTCATTAATTCTTATATAGATTGTATTCAACATATCCTCTCAGGTAAAACTATTGAGCAAAATCTTTTATGGCAAGCAGGGCAGCAAACACTTCTGGGATTTGAAGGGAGTATTTGCATTGTAAAGGTACTTGAATATGCATTGACATAACTTCTTTGTTTATTGTTGTAAAGAAGTTTGGACCGTTGCTCTTAGCATTTTGTGGATAAATGCTTGTTTTGTGAATAAATAGAAGACCCTAGACTGCTAATCCAACACCTTCCTTGTGCTCTAACATTTATTAGGAAAAAATTTAAAATGGAGTTAGTCAATGATTTTGTGCTATAAATTCCTTTGCATTCAAGAGCACAGTAGAGAAAAACTGTTTAAGAGGACTTTGCCATGCTGTTGCTTACTTGCTGCTCTTATAGGTTGGCTGTTAATTGAATGTGTGTCATTTATTTTTACTCACACTCGTAGAAGTCCTCAGGGAATATTGGATATCACGGAATGATAAACTAATATTTACTGAGCCTTTAAAACAAGAAGGGAGTGGTTACTTATTAATGAGGATCTAAATTAGTGTGTTGAAGAATATAGAATATGATGATAGAGTCAGATGATACTTGAATCTGTACTCTAGGCACTAGTTACTTTTCCAAAAAGGTACATTTCAAGAAGACTGAATGGTGTATTCCTGCAGCCATCTTATTCTCATCTACATCTTTAAGGTCATGACAGGTTAATGTCTTTGTAATCTTGACATGCTAACTGTTGGGATTAAATGAATCAGTTCTATTGACTCTTTCAATACTGCAGTCTGAATCTGTATTCAATTTTATTTCGTGTGTGCTGTTAGTATTTCTGTCACATAGCTGAAGGCAGAAGAATCTTCTCACGATTCATCCTCTGTGGTCTTCCCCCTTTCCATAGTGATATAAATATATAAGCATACTCATGCTATTTCTAGTTTACTTGCTTTTTTCCCCATTTGTTTATTTATTTTTAATCCTCTTGGGGCTTGAGTTCAGCGAAGTAAATGAAAATGTTGCCATAGGCTGTAACTGACATGTTTCCTAAACATATCTTCTGATATCATATAATTCATTATATATATGGCAGTGATAGGGATATAAATATGATATAGAAACATGAAACCAGTAAATCTTGTTTCATTGACTTAAAAGGAAATTTAATAGTTGAATAAATATTTGCCTATTCATACTAGAGCTTTAATGCTGGAGCTCTGGTGATCATGTTTTAATGCAAAAAAAAAGTTTGTACATTTGACATCATTAGCCTAATTTAGATCTTTGTTGTAACCTTCTGTTCATAGACCTTACCTATTCTCATATTTCAGAACTATTGGCATTATTTTGCTCTTGCATTTTTGACTTAATGTGGTCTTAGCAGCAATTTCTGATAATTGGTGTAACTCATCTCTTCAGGTCTTGATGAATGGAAAACTGGCAAGAAAAAACCCTTCTGGCCCGTTTTGAGTTTTCTCAGACAGTGTAAGGGTTTTGTGAGCCTCTTAGTATTTTTCCATCTCTATATAGGTAAATAAAAATTTAGGTTATTTTTTCTGTAGTTAATTTATATTTATATTTACAAGTGTCATGTCAACAAGAGATTTTTAAGTGTACACTATTTTGATGTAGATTGTATTTTATAATTTTTAATATTTAGTATTAATTTTTTTGCTCTAAAAATTTCTGTATTATTTAGGATTGTACCACTATTTTCTCCTTTTTCTTGTTCTTTCCTTTTCTACCCCCCCCCCCTTTTTTTTTTTTTTTTTGGTCTTGAATGGAGACCTTAAATTGCTACAAAATTCTTACTGACAGAATATAAATGCCTTGCTTCAGTAGTTAATCTAGGTTAGTTGTGTATCCTTTTAGCAGTATATAGTAAAAGCTTATTATTATGTCAACAGTGTATTTATTGGTTTCCTTTCATAAATCCACAAAATACCAATTGAAGAAATATGTTTTCAAAGTTCCGCTGGAAGGAATGACTCTTTAAATGTGCATTCTTATATGAGTTTAGCTTTTTTTTCTGTGTGCAAGAAAGTACTCTTCCCATCTTAGAGTCCCTGTAATCCCTGATCCTGAAACTGATGTACAGAGGCAGAAATCTTGCCACATTTAGGAGCCCCCTGTGGGGTTCTGCACTGTGCAGATCTCTATTCCCTCTCAGAATGAGATCTGGGATCATGGTGTTCTTCACCAGGGGAGGACCCTTGTTTTGGAAATGAATGCTTTTTAAAAATACTAATTTCTTCAGGTACAGATAGTGTCACTTAGATTTGTGTCAGTTTGAGCATACTAATGATACCTTATTAAAATCTGTGCAATATTTTGTAATCGGACTGTTACAGTATTTTTGAAATCAAAGCAAATATGCACCTTGCTTCTTTTTGCATAAATTAGTAGCCTTTGCCACCTCCTGTTATTATGTTGAAACTGACTGGAGTGCTTGTCAATCCAAATCCACGAACACTGTTAGCATTCATTGATTTAAAAAGTGCTTAACTGTATTTCATACTTCTGGGTTAACATAAAGTTTATTGCTGTTTAAAATGACAATTTGATACTGTTCTGTTGTAGACATCCTTAGCTACACGTTTTGCTCAAGAAACATTTGGAAAACAGTACAAACAAACCATAGGACTGGACTTCTTCTTGAAAAGGATATTATTGCCAGGTAAGAGAATAAAAACTAACACTGAAAGGATGGGTGGCAGTAAGATTTGCAGATATAGATTCTTCAGAGTAATGTGTACTAAATAAGGTTAGTGCAGTGATTTTTATGGCAAAGTAAATTAGGTTGTTCAGAGAATATTTTGTTTGTACATTTTTGCCAGGTGACAAAGAGTTATGCATTTGCAACTTATGTCTCTAAGTAAAACACTGAATTCAAATAAAAGGAATGCTATCTGTATTGATGAATTTTATTATTCCTGCTTGAGTGCACTCACTTTCCACGTGGTTAGTGTAACACTCGACAATGAAATGGAACTTTAAACATATTAATTGAAAAAGTATATGTATTTTGAAAGAAATATATGTATTTTTAAATGAAATACACAACTCATATTTGAGTTGTGTGCGAGAAGCATAATGCAGCTATGGACTCACAGTGCTCTAATATGTGAATGCTGTTTTATGCAAGGCAGCATGAAATTGCTGGTATTTAATAGACCACTAAAATTTAGGGTCCCTTGGCACTCATAAAAATACAGTTCGAGCATTCAAGATGTTTCACTTCACGATGGCAAAGAAACTATTTAGATGCCAGTTGCAGCATACTGCATGGAAAATGCAAAGAAATAATTAAAAAAGAATAATTGCTGGTTAAGTTTGTCTCTGAGCAATAGGGGTTTAAAATATGTCTTTTCACTGATTTTTTTGTGCTCATATTCTAAATATGCAAGTATATAATTAAAAACATTTACTTCTGGATTCAGAAATCAGAAGTTAGAAAAAGTATGTGTAATTATTAAAAGCTGTAGTGAGATTTGATAAAGTTGATGCAGGTTCTATAGTTCTGTCTTCTCCTTGTGAAGGGTGGGGAGGGAAGAAACTTAGAAATTAAGCATTTTATCTTTAACTTGAAGTTATTAGAAAATATATGCAGTTCCTTAACTTTTTTTTTAAAAATTGTATTGCAAATAATTTCTTGATTGTGTGTATATTTTCTTAAGTGAAACAGAATAATCTTTTCACACTATTCCTGTATTCACTATTATGGTTTGGACATTTTGCTGTACTTTTTTCAGTATCTGGTGAGTGATAAAGTACCAAATTCCAGTGCTTATTTCTCCATAAAATCAACAGAATAATTTTTTTATTGTCCTGCTCATGCCTCTGAAAATACCAGTGTGCATAATACTTAGCAGCAGTACTTGCAAGTGGAATGTGCACACAAATCATTCAGTGTGCATGCTGAGAACTTGTATTTTGCAAGTTTTTTTCCCAACTGTTAAGCATACAGAAGCTATTAGTACATTACTGGGATTCTAAATATTCTTGTTGAGTAGAAAATTTGGAAAATTATCAACTATTGCTTCATTCATTTTTGTTCATAGTTTATTTTGTGTGTGAGTTTCATTCATTCATAGTTTATTTTGTAATAAAATCAAAATGCAGGTAAAAATAGCACCAAAAAGTCTGTACATCTGTTTTCCTCAAAACAGTAGCATTTGTATTCATATTCAGGAAGAAATATTTTTCTGTAAGTTGTCATTCTGGTTGTGCCTGTGCCTATACATGTGTTTAGGTATATATGGCTCTCTATTTTATAGGTAAACTGGACTAGTCGTGGGGAGTGAGAGGGAGGGAGGTAGCATTTCTAAGTACTGGAATGGGAAACATTACTTTAGTAAGTGGATTTTTCTAATTTCTTGATTAGTTCTGGGTTTGCAGAGCTGCTGTGTTTACTCAAAAGGTTAATTCATGCCACTGCACAGAAATTATGTGTGTATCAGTAGGAATAAAAGACTCAATTTCTCTGATTCAGTAGGAGAATTGATGAATAACTATGGTTCAGTAGTTGATTTTTTTCTTCTTTAATGTAAACAAAGATTCCAGAAGTTAAAATTAATGGATTTCTAGAATTACACAGAAGTTTACATTAGGTCACATTGAAATACATTACAACTTATAAAATAAAGTACTGTTTTTCTGGTTTTTGTTTCTTTTTTATTTTTAAGATAAAAGTGGCATTTGTCTTCAGTTGTTTTAGTAACTAATGCAGTTTTGCAGTGAAAATAGTAAATATTTTACATCGTAAAACAATGCAGTTTAATACAAATCAGAAATCCTTTGATAAATTTTGAACAATGTGGCTTTTACTGTTCAACATGAAAAATTCACTTCATGCAGTTTGTTCAAAATACTTTTTTTAAGTGCAAATCAGTTTCATTATATTTATTTATGCAGAATCTTGTATAGTCTGGATGCAACCATGATGTAGATTTTAATGCTTAAATAGAGTATCTGTTAGTCAGAGAGTCTGCTGATAGAGACTCTTAAGAGCCATAGTTGTATACTTTTTGGGAGGTTGTGGGTGCAGTTCAGTAAACAGGATTCTTCTGTTAAAAGGATTTTTTAAAAAATCATTGGTGTAAAAAGTGGTCAGACTTGTGTTTTTAGTTCCATCTTGACTGTGCAGCACTTTAAATAAGGTTAACCAGTGCACCAAGTGTCCTCCTGCAGGGTCAGTGCTGCAGCAGCCCAGTGGCTTCAGTTCATGCAGAAGCAATCTGCACACCTGCACTGTGCTGCCTTGTGTATTTCAGCTTTGCACTTGTGTGCATTTTCTACAGAGTAAAGAGGAGCTGGAGTTTTCTTGTTCCTTATCAGTGTATTGTTATTTTGATGGGATTCTTCAGTTATTTTTATTGGTGTATTAAGACTGTTTTTAAGAACTGTCTTATTATGCTTTTTTTTTGTTTTGTTGTATGTTTTTATGTTCCTGTTAAATTGAAAAAATAAAAGATTTCAAACTTTGTGCAGAAAACTGTATGTGCTACTATCACAGTTCTTAATTAAATACTTGCTAGGTAAATTGCCTGCAGTTTTTCCTTTTGTCAGAATAATCCTAACATTATTCTTTCTCCCCTAGAATCAATCCAAGCACAAAGCAAATATTACAGAACCTAATTGAAAAAAAAGGGAAAATGAAGCATTTTGCACAGGACATGATCAGCATGAATTTCATAGTTAGTGAGGTCCTAATAAAGAAGGAGTTCACTTTAAATGAACATACCAATCTTTTTTTTTCCTATTTCTTTTTTCTGTTGTTAATGAAGCAGAGTAAATAATTTGTAATAAGAGATATTTTAGTTGAACTGTCATAGTTAGGCTATTTAATTTAACTTACTGCACTAAAATTTCTCAGGTTGTCCAGATATTAAACCCAGTATGCTGTGCATACTTATTTCCTTAGGAGGAAAAATCAAGTTGAAACTTTTTAGAGCCCTTGAACACAAAATTAGGCATCTGAAAATTGAGTTTAAAAGTGATAATATTTATAAAGGGTTTTTTTTTCAAAGTAGCTGACATGAATGACATGTGACTTGCGAGTAGAATACATAGGGGTAGAATACTGCAGCATGGTGAGCTTTTGAGCCTGCATGGCTTGTTTACCCACTGAGGATGTATGGGTTATCAGACTGTGGGTGCACTAATTTATCCATGCCAAGTGCTTTATGGAAGACTTTCTTGCATTGTTTGCAATCATTTATGTTCTAAGCTTTTAAAATAATTAACTAATTAATACATAGTATATGTGCCATCAAAACAAATAAGCTTTTTGTTGACTGTTAAAGGTTGCCTTTATTGAACTGGAGTGTTTATGATGTGTTTTCTAAGCTCCATGAAATTCCCTTAGTATTACATAAAACTCAGTGTAGCTTGATAGTACTGTCTCACATTCACCTCTATATTTTTGAGACCAAGGTAGTAGTTTTGGAAATCTGCTCTTTTAACCAGATTAAAACAAGGTGCATTACAAAAATAATACCACGAGTAGCATACATTCAGCTATATAGTTATAATTTGCTGGTTGTTTTCACATTTCCACGGAGCGCATTCCCTTGTGTAACCCATGTGAGCATGTTGGTTATAACAGTTTCAGCTGTATGGATCACGGGGTATAAAATGAGATTGCCAACTACATAAAATGGTTGAATTGAGAATACGTCTTTCTTAGCAATCCAAAATAATGTGTTCATTTTCACTTGTTTTGCAATTGTTGTGATGTGAAATTCATTGCATGTTTTTAAATCTAGGAGTAAAATTAATAGGCAGTTGTGATTATTTGTTAGTATGTAGAATTAGTATTAACATATAAGTGTCATGTGAGTTGAATGTGGATTAGAAAAAATTTTGTCAGTCCTTAATCTATTAGAGTTTGGTGCTCCCAGGTAATCAGTACAGTTTTGAAAACAGTTCTTATCATGCAAAATGTGAGAAATCATACTTTAATATATTTGTATGTATATGGTGACATACCTTTCTCTGTGTATTTTTGATCTGTGAATTGCTGAGTTGGCTTGTAGAATATGTGTGATTTGTAGGATATTAAGTACTCCGTATTTACAGTGATTTTTTTTGTTAGTTTTGTTTTTAAAAACCTTTTAACAGTTTCAACATAGCTTAAAAATGGTTTAGAGTAGAAAGGAAGGTCTATTCTTGGTGTAGATTCTTTGAAGATGAAATGACGTAAATCATGCCCAATTTAGTTTCATGCTTTAAAGTGGTGAGTGGAGGAAGTAATCATAGTTTGCATTCTGAACTTAGATGTGGGTCAGTTTTTCCATTTTTTTACTCTGTCAAGTATATAAATTCTGTAACTGTATACTACTGTTGGTAGTGCTGTCGGTAGCATCACTACCAAAATGATGTTACCATGAAGATTCTCCTTGCTTCTTGATTGTAAGGAAGATTTGGAGAGGGGCTGAGGAAGGGACACACAGTATGAAATAATGTGGATAACTTGGCATTAATTGTATTACCTTTCAGTTCTGAGTACCACGCTATAGAACATTCTTTCTGAAGTTTTACATGTTTTGTCAGTGGAGTATGTTATGTAATTTCTAGTCAGGAGTGTTATACTTTATGCAATTCCAATTATTTTCTGTTAATATTAGATATGTTAATAACTAGCTATAGTTTTGCTGTATGTTAATAACTTAGCTGGACACAAATGACTTTTTTCCCACATGATACAATCATTTTTGGTTTGATATTTAGTTCCTATTTCTTGTATACTTGTTAAAAGCTATTGTTGTTGAATACATTTGTATCTAAATTTTCCAGGTAACACAATATCTGTATAATTTTTTTTCCAGGAAATTTGAATGTTACTCTTCAAGTGTGGGATGTAGGGGGACAAACGATAGGAGGCAAAATGCTGGATAAATATATTTATGGAGCTCAGGTACAGTATAAATGCTGATAATTGTATCTATAGCAATGATATAAAATTAATTGAATCTTTGTTCTTAAAATTATACATACATACATTATATATAGCTTTTAGGTGGTTGTTTCATAAATCTCAAAAATGTTGAATGTCTGTTCAATTTAAACTTTATTTATATTAATACACTAATTTAATTTTGGTGTGTAGCTAATGTTTTAGAGTTGACATAAAAAGCAAAGCAAGAGTGTGCATTTATAGAACTGAGTAACTCTCAAGAGCAGATGGTTGTTTCCAGGCTTTGTGTCTTGAGTTAAGAAAAGCAATCATAGTAAATAGTAAAGGCTATTTGGATATCCACATGGTAGATAGAGTGGTTGCTTTCAGAACAGCTGCCTCCTGGGGGGAAAAGGTAGAAGGAGGAAATTAAGAGCAATCCTAAACCATTAAACTCATACATTCAACTGGGGTTATAAGAGGGCAAACAAAAGGAGACAACCAGGTAGCTAAATATTTTTGCAGAACTCCTATCCAGTGAAAATTAATTTCATCTTCAGGCTAACTAAGCAACTTAAAGTGGATGGTAGGATTAAGAGCTAAGTATTATAACTGTATCTTGAGTCATTTTGAGATTTAGGAGGATGTGTTATATATGCCAAACTTCTTAGCATGAGTGATCCTAAAAGGTTCTCTGTTCCTTAATTTGTAGTTTGTAATGAGAGCAATAGGCATAACGCATGCTATTAGATGTTATACAACACAGGAATGGCTAGTGTAAGAGACTGGGATTTATTAGTTAATTGGATAAAGACGAATTTACCAATGTAACATTTTGTCATGTTCAAAAAAATGTCTGAATGTTTTTAGCTGTTGCATCTGTTTTATAACATATTCTTTTTTTTTTTGGTAATAAAATTTGCTGACCTGTTACAGATCTACCAAGCAATAGGAGAAAGTGGCTTCCAAGACAGAGGGAATTTGATTAATCATAAATTGTTGCCATATGCCCAAAGTAAATTTAATGAAGGAAATAAAAGGCTATTAGCTTTGTCTGTGTTGAATTTGGTGGTAAACTTAGGAGTTTCTTACTAAAAATATCAGGTCAAAAAGTTAATACCAGTGCCCAAAGTGGATAAACAGTTGATATCAATAAGACTAAAGTTTGATATTTTTTTTAGCCATTTAGAGCACAGTAACAAAAAACCCCTACGTCCAATCCCTTTGTCTTTATCTTCCCCCAGTCCTCATTGTAACCTTAAATTTTTAATGCACTAGTGATTTTTCTTTCCCAGTGTTGGCATGTATTGCCAATGTCTGTAAGAGGCTTCTTATCATCTAAGTTGAATTCTAACACACTTTTCTATTAGCTTTGTAACAGTGCCTGTTAAGGACGCATAAAACTGTCTTTATCTTCATCTATTCATGAAATGCCATGAACAGTTTGGAGAGGCATTGCTTTCAGCTTATTTCTAGCCAGAAACTTATTTCATGTTGAACATCTGTAGCTTTTTATGAGAAGAAGAGGAAAGGCAAAGTAGAACAAGTAGGAGTATTTATAAAGGAAAATCCTTTAAAGTATGGATAAAATTTCCTGTGAACGGACAACAAAACAGCAAGAAAGTAATTGGGAAGAGATAGCATGGAGTTGGTGAGGGTAAACTGTACACAGCCAACTTGATTGCTGTGTGTGGTTAGATGATCTGTGGAGAGGAGAGCAGTGGATGTCATTTATTGTCACTTCAGCAGAGCCTTTGGCATAATCTGCCAAAACATTGTTACAATATGTAACATTGTGGAATGGGTGGACCATAAATTGACTGAAAATATGAATGGACAGCTGGATTTAAAGGTCTATGTAATTTAAAGGCCTACCAGTAATGTCTTACTGGTACTGGTTATTTTTTAAGGGTTGGTACTGGGGTTGTGTCTTTTACTAATTCTTTTAACTATGGAACAAAACATTGTTTGTAAGTTTATGAATAGCACCAAATTGGAGAGGAATGGTCAGTGTGCTGGAGGGTGGGGCTGCTACTGAGAGAGACCGTGACCAGCTGAAGGAGTGGACCAACAGATACCTTGTGAGGTTCAGCTGACTACAGATGCCAAGTCCTGCACCTGGTACAGGATAATCTTGTGCAGCTGAGAATCAGCTGGAGAGTGTGCAGTGAAGGGCCACAAAGTTTATTAATGGTCTGGATCATCTTTCCTATGAGGAAAGGCTGAGAGAGCTGTAACTGTTGAATGTGGAGAATAGAAGGCTAATCAATATATATATACATCCATGCCGGAAGGATGCAAGGAAGAGCGAACCAGACCTTTTTCTGTGATGTCTGTTGACAGGACCAGAGCAATGGGCACAAACTGAAACAGAGGGGATTCCTTCTGAACATCAGGAAACACATTTTCTACTGTGAGGGTGACTGAGAACTAGCACAAGTTGACCAGAGAGATTGTAGAGTCTCCATCCTCAGAGATGCTTGAAAGCTGTCTGGACATGGTCCTGGGCAGCTGGCTTCAGGGGACACTGCTTGAACAGGAGCATTGAACCAAATGACTTCTAGAGGTCCCTTCCAGCCTCAGTCATTCTGTGAAATGGCTTTGGAGGAAAAAGCTCTTGGATGGGTGTTTTATTGGGGTAAAACCAGCTGAATGCGAATTTGCAATGCACCCTTGCAGCAGTAAAAGCTACTTGAATACTGAGCTATGTTAGTAAGATTAAAATAGTCAAATCAAGGAAAGTGAATATCATTGTCAGACAATTTTGAGGCTACATTTGGAGTACTGTGTTAAGTACTCCAAAATTCAGTCTGTGTTCAGTACTCCAAATTCAGTTTGGGGTTTCCCAGTGCAAGAAAGCCTTTAAAATTTTGAAGTAATTTGAGTGAAGGTTGCTACAAAAAAGGGTATATGGCTATGATGTGTAGCACTTGGTCAGCGTGTGTGGTGCAGCTGTTTTAAACATCTTGTTTATAAAGTACACAAGCTTACAGATACAGATAACGCAGATGATTTGGATCTGTTGCAGAAATTGTGTTCATCTGTGTATTCTTTAAATCTAAATAATTCAGATTTAAAGTACATGGGTGGAATTGTTTGTAGCATACCTACAAAGGCATTGTGCCTTTATTCAATATTTGCAGATGCCCAGCCTTGTTTAGATTTCTGTCTATTCGATCATTGTGAGATTCAGAAATCATAAGCGGCTGAATTCTTGTTTTTGTGCTCAGAAATCTATGTGTATGGTAGGCCTACTTCTAAAATCCTATGGCCAGCTGGAGATGGAAGTTTTGAGAATCTACAGCAATTGAAAAGATTATGGTCCACAGTTCACCTGATCTTGGTTGAAATTTGATCAGGATATCAAGAAGTGTAAGTGGAGTTAAGTTCAGCAGAGTTCATACTTCACTGCAAAAACTTGCCACTGGAGATTTCCTTCTCTCTAATGAGAGCTGAATCAATTCTCTAGGATCTTTTTGTTAGGTTATTGTTAAGATGCCATATTTTGATTGAGATCCCCTATTTCTTGTTTAAAAATAAGAATGGCAGATTTGAGCATTAGAACTTGTGTAATTTGCTTGCATGGTTGCAGTTGGAGAAATTGCAGTTCACTTGCTGTTGTGAAGCAGTTGCTTTCCCCCTGCCCATTTTTTCTTTGATGTTGATTATTTAGAACAATGTAATTACTGCATCCCATCTTGGTAGCTGAATTTCAGTCGTGGGGCAGAAGAACTCTGCAAGCTGTGGGGAAAAAAGAGCTCTTTGTTCTTTATAAATAAAAGGTGTTAATAATCAACACGGACTGAAAGCTATTTAAAACTACCACATTTATCTCAGAATTGAGAGATGCTGAGAGTAATTGTGTAGTCCATTGCCACAGCTGTACTGATAGACAGTAAATCATTCAATTATGGCAGCTTAATCACATATATCTATCTGAGTGACTATGTCCTAAGTATCAGCAAAGACAGCAGTGGTTAAGTATATGTGGACTGTAAGCTGCTTTCATTTGCAAAAAACTGTTTTCATCTGCACATTTCTGCAAAAATTAAGTTGCTCTTTACTAAATTAATGTTCTGTGACTAGAAAAAATACTCCAGAATTTTGGCTTCACTTATTTTATACTATTAATGAAAATTTGAAAGTTAATTTAGTTCCTTGATGCAAAAGTCAGTCATAGGATGAGGGTAGGTGAGGATAAATAAAGAAGAAGATGTAAGTTTTTAATTATTGCTTTCTCTAGCTGCCTTTTATTGTGACAAATCTTGACATGAAGTTGACACCTCTTAAATTTTGATTATCAGGACAAATAATTGCCTGGTTACAACATTTCCATACTAGCAGTGTGGTTTTGAAATAACACTGCTGCTGTTTGTGTCGTAAACCTGTAAGAACCACTCCCATATCTTACCTGTAATTGCTGCCCCTACCCACATATCTAGTTTTAATTGTCTTTAAAATCTGGCATATACTACATCATAAATTGGCTTGTTAATAGGAGTACTGAAGACTCTACCTTCTCCAGGGAGTAGCAGATAATTTCTGCAATATTCGCAGTTTCCAGTGACCTATTTTTGAAAATGCTCTATAATTCCAAAACAAAAAGCACTCACATATGCACTGATGTAGGCAAAATGTCTCTCACTAGAGTGCAATTATGCAAGCAGGGCCTATTTGCCACGTTGCTGGAGACCAGAGAATCAGTGTGCTATTCTTGGCATGTCGTCTACCATGTGTTTCAAACCTTTTTCATGGCAGGGAAATACACTACTTTTGTGTAAAAGTGCCAGTGTTAATTTTCCTCCTTAATTCCTCACACGTAATAGGGAAACAACAGCTTTTATGCTATTTGGTCTGTACTCCATATACTGTAAGTTTGTGGAAAATATGATGTATTTTTTTGAAAGCAATTATGGGACTTCTCTGTTAAATAAAAAAAAAGGTGAAATAAATTTTAGCCATGGAGTTACAACTAGTCCTTCATTAATTATCTATGTCATAATAAGTTGCTTGTAGAGTGCTGTTGTGGTGAAAATCTATGCAGAAGGTATTCTTTATGACCTGGATGCCATGTTGTCTTTTTCTTTTTCATCTCTATGATGTTACACCTGCCATCTTTGTTTCTTAAGTGCGGCAAAGACTAAAAAAATTGGTTAATGAAAGAATGTGCTTTAGAAGCAGTGTTTTAGATCACAGAGAAAGGGACGAAAAGGAAGTTAGGTCAGCTTTAGTTGCAAACTTTGTTAAATGATTTCTTCCATGGTAAATCCACTGTAAAAACCCTTTCATCGAAAGGGGTAGATAGGCTACAGTTGTCTAGAGGACATGAAGCAGAATTCATTGATGAAGAATTAGTTAGAAAGAGTTGGCTTACTGTAAATGCTCACACTTTCTTATTTTTTCTTCATCTAACTCTGATTAGTGCTGAAGATGGTTTAGATAGTCTGCTCTTCTGCAAGCTGGTGAGAGAACTGAGTAGCTGGTGAAAGAAGCATTGCTGTGTGCTCTTTCTCATTTACAACTTTCAGCATTATGGCTGCCTTTTTTTTTAACCTGTACCATACCTATCCTTTAGATTGAGTTTCTTCTTTTCCACTGAGCATTTAATAACACAAGTATGACCTTCCTAGAGCAGAATTTAGATTGTGAAAGACATATATGCCCAGACATGTGGGTAGTTATAAAAATAGTCAGGAGAAATTAGCTGAGATTAACTTAGAGATGCAAGATATTCAGGAATAAATTGTACTAAAGTTGGAGGAGAGAAGTGGATATTTAATATTAGATTTGATTGGTAAAGAAGGAAAGATAGCAGGGGAAAAGTGGGGTGTCATAATTCTTAATTTCCTTTAAGGAACTGATGAAAGCTGTTCCTCAGAAATTAATAGCAACTATATAAATATAAGGAACAAAAACTCAAGTTTGCCAAGAAGCTGATAACACTGGAAGAAAAGAGGTAGATTGATATTGCTGTCATAGGAAAGTAGGAGTTGGAGGGATCTCAATAGGATCTGTTGCCCTCCTTCAAAGCTATCCATGTGTAATGACTTTCAGCAACCTTCAAAAATTTCCATGTTGGTGACTGTAATAGGTGGTGTGTTTCAGAGCTTTGCTATTCTTACAGTCTCCATAGGGGTCTTTTTGTTTTGTTTGCTTGTTTTTAGTATGTATTCTTACTATAACCTCCTTGCTTTGAGTTAAACCTGTCACTGCATGTTGTATTGATCACAGATTCCTAAGAAAGTTAAAGGTGGAAGGATGTTAGGAGGTCAGTAGTAAAACACTCTCTAAGTAGGGTCAGCTGAGAGATGGAACTAGGCTGCTCAAGGATTTATTGAATTCCTTCTTGTAAACCTCTAAGGATGGAGATTGAGGACCTCTTTGGTAAGCCTGCTTTATTTTCCTCACGGTGAAAAAGCTTTTCATTAGATATGGTTTGAATTTCTCTTATTTCAGCTTGTACCCATTGAGTTTTATCCTGCCATGCACTACTGTGAAGAGCCTGGCTCCATCTCCTTCATAGCTTCCTCATGGGTATGGGAAGGCTGCTTTTAGGTCCTCCCAGGGCTGCTTCCTCTCCATGCTGGAGAATTCAGGTTTGTTCATCTCTTCCTCATAAAACAAGTGCTCCAGCCTCTGATCATCTTGGTGGACCTCTGCTGAACTTAACTCCACTTTTCTGATGTTTTGAGGGGCCTAAAGATGTTCTTACTGGATGTATTCTTTTAGATAGGATCCAACAAGTGCTGAGTAGAAAAGTTCCCTGGTCTGGTGGCTGTGTTTCTGCTAATGCAGCCCAGGATCATAGTGTCCATCCTTGCTGCCAGGGAATGTTGCTGACTCAGATTTGGCCTGCTGTCTGACAAGACCTGCAGGTCATTTTCAGTTGCTCCCCAGCCAGTCATGTATTGCTCCCCTCAGCCTGTATTGTTCATTCCTCCCTAGCTGCAGGGCTTTGCACTTATCCTTGTTGAATGCTGAAAGGTTCCTTTTCACCCATTCCCTGAGCATGTCTACATACCCCTTGGTGTTAACCCTGTGCCTCGGGCACATTGGCTGGTCTTCCCAATTTAGTGGCTTCTGCAAACTGTGTGTAAGAGCATATACAAAGAGAACTCCTGTTATCTTCTCTTAAAACTTGAACCAGCATCATCATGCCTGCTGGAAGTCATGTGTTCGTTGAAGCAGTCAGTTTTATTTTTCCCATTTTTTTCATGTCAGTCATGGTTTCTAAACCTGTGATACTGTTACTGGTTTCTTCTAGTGTACCCTTTTTTTGACATTCAAGTGTCCAAAGATGGATGCATTATTTCACCTGGAATGTTTCATTCAGTATGGTATTTGCAAAATCAGCTTGACATATTCAGCTGTGATCTATAACCCCGTGATCCTATTATATGGAACCTGCTACAAAGCCAGATGCTTCCTATTGTGCACTTGATTATTGCTTCCTTTGAACTTGTAATGGTATTTATTGAATTGCATCTTACTATTTTTACACTGTTTGTCATTATAAAGTCTAAACTCTCCTTAAATAGTCTTGCAGTCTGTACTAGTTCATTGTCATATGTGAAATTATTAAATCATTATGCACTCTGCTTTGTGATCTAAGACACTCCTTTTGAATGAAACTGTTAGTTTAAACTGGGTCCAGACAAATGCCTGAAAAAACTTGAAAAATCTCTTCTATTGGCAGTAGGTCATTGAACCAGCTATTTTTGTGTGCATCATATTGTTTTTTCAGAATATGTTTGAAAATTTCATGTGAGAAAGAGTGTGCAGATGTGGGGTTTTTTTGCCAGGTATGAACACCATGAGAACAAGTATGACTGAAGCCAATTCTGATTATTCCTCATTTACAAGATACTGACTTTATTAGGGTGTAGTTGAAAGCAGGGGCAGTAGACTCAATAACTGAGATCTCAGAGCTGATCTTTAAATTATGGAGGGCACAGGGATGACATTTAGACTTAACAGGCTTTGCTTTATAATATTAGATATTAGTGCAGAGCAATCATCATCACTGTCTGCTTTGAGTATTTGTCACTTGTAGCTTGGGCCAAAACCTCTTAAATATATGGGACTCCTTTTTGGCTTCTGACTATGTCTTTAGGTTCTCTTTTGAAAGTTTAAAGCTCACCAATACTTCTTACTTATCTTCTGCAATACTGAAGGAATGGAATCTGACCTTTATTCCCGAAAGACAGCAGAAACATGGCAGACAGTGTGCAGAAATATAAAATTGAACTTCCTTTTTTTTTCCCCCTGAGAAAGGGAACATTGAAACTGCAACTAATATTAAAATAAAAGGCCTTCTCCAGTGTAATTTTTATCTTCCTATTAAAGTGAAATGCTATTTTGGGTTTATCATAAATCATATGCAGTTCGTAATATTTCTGATATAACCAATTGTGCTCTTCACCGTGTTGCCATTTTTTTCTGCCATTGTAGTTTAGTTAACGTGAATTTGGAACACATGAAATGCAGGAGAAATGCTGTAATAACATGTGTATAATATAGAAATTTATAGTTCCTTTAACTGACCCCCAAATGATATGCTGCCATTATTGTTAATGCTCTATTTTATGATAATAATAATTTAGATTGATGCAAATCTTACCATGTAAAATTCTTTTACAATCTGTAACATTTTAAATGTGTCTTTTTATTTAGGGTATTCTCTTGGTTTATGATATTACCAATGGCCAGAGTTTTGAAAATTTGGAAGACTGGTATAATGTGGTAAAGAAAGTGAATGAAGAATCAGAAACACAGCCACTTGTGGCCTTGGTTGGAAATAAAAGTAAGTTACTCATATCATATTAATTGAAATACTCTGGATGTGGTTTGCTATTAAAGAAATGACATAAGGTATATATATTTCACAAAATGCAGCTAAATACTATTTTGTGTATTTTTGCTGTGTACAGATGACCTATTTGGGTATACTTCAGGATTCTGGCTCTGTGCAGATAGGTTATGGGACTTGCTGCATCATGCTTTGCCTAGCCTGCAGCCTCTCTCCCTGTGTCCTCTTTGCTTGGAGAGCAGCACACAGGAGTAGAGAGACCACTCGCCCATGTTTGAATTTGATAGGGCCCCAGGATATAGCTATGGCATGTGTCCGGAATGGAGAGCTGGGAAGCATTCCTGGATGTAGTAAAAGGTATATTTCATGCTTCTGTGTGTTAAGAGACTGCTGGATTAACTACTGGTATATGTTTAAAAAACTACACTATGCACTAGGCATAACACTTAGGAGTTGCTTATCAGACTTTTTATGGTTTTTTATGTTATCTTGTTACACTCCGGTTTAAACCCAGGAGAGTAAAGAAAATTAAGTCTCTGTATATAAACTGGAAAGAACTTTAAAGGTTCAAAATACACCCAAAAACGAGATTAAAACCAAACGAGGTTAGATTTTGGTGCCAAAAATTGATATATTTTATTTAATAGTAAAAGAGGCAAGGAGAAAGAAAGAGAAAAGAAAGAAATAGAAGTGTGCGTGGGGGAGTGGGGGGACAGGGAGAGGTGACAGGGGTTAGGTGGAAGCATATCACCCATCCGAGGGTGCCAGCGATGTCTCGTTGCTCCCTTCCATCTGGTCTGCTGGTGCTGAGGGTCCCCCGTCGCTGTGGCCACGCCACGCCACGCCACACCACCAGACACTGAAGAGTTCAGAGTCCAGTGGATCAATACACGCTTTGGGCAGGTGGGAGCGCCCAGGTGCCTCCCGTGCAGGGGCCAGTTTGACCCTTGCAACACTGGGGGTCTGTTGCATCATCTGTGGTGCAGAGTCTGGGGAGCCCTTTGTGGGGGCATTTGATGAGCTGTGACACCCCCTCTGCTGTCCTTCACGTGGGTGCGGCTTTTCCCCGGGTGAAGGGGCCCTCAGCTGGGCTACGGGCGGTCACTGTGCTTCTCACCAGAGGCTTTTCCAACACACACCCAAAGGCTCTCTCCCCCACCCTTTGGTACCAGGGTCTGTGTGAGCCTGGCAGCTGATAGCCGTGGAGCTGTGGTCTCTATTCCTGAGGTGTTAAGCTGTGCTTTGTGACTGTCTCCAGCCCTGAGTTGTTACTTTATCTTCATCGGTGAGAAGTCCAGGGCCTCTCAGAGCCCCATTCAGGGTGTGGTAGTCTTTTCTGCAGCTTTTGTAATGCAGTTTTGAAAGTCCTTCATGTTTAAGTCATACACTGTAATATTTCAGTCTCTAACATATCTGTAGTTTTGCACATCAGGTGACTTTGCGTTGTTTTGGGATTTTTTAACCTCTCCTTTTTGTGATCACATCAGTTTGACATAACGGTTTTCTTCTGACCACCAAAATATAAATAATCATCACCTAGTTAGTTTTCTAATTAGATGGATTACCAATTCCCCAGTTTCCAAGTAAAAAATCTTATATCTTAACAGGAACATCCTTATTGGCATAACTGATATCTTGATCCTGGCTCACTTACCCCTTTTTCTGTTGAAGATGATAAAAGCAACATATAAAAATTTTAGAATCAAAGTGGTAGAAGCAGATACATAATTTTTAAATGGTATAAATACATTTAAAAACAGAAAAAGGTTTGGTTTTTTTCACTTTCCAAGTAATTTGTTTCCATGTTACAGTGATCATGTCATGAACAAACCTGAGAAAAGGACCTTATCCTGCAAGCTGGAATTGTTTAAAATCATTTGAAAACAATGTAGAGACAACACTTTCATTCAGAACCATTAACTGTAGTATTGCTACAGTGATGCTGTAACATTTTATGACATTAATTATTAAAGACTAATTTCCTGTGAAGAAAACAGAGAAGGTCTTAGTTACAATATATATATTGCACTTCTGAAAGTATAACACAGACAGTGCTGTACTCTAGCAGACCAGAGCCAATAATACAGATTCTGTTGAAATTCAAAGTAAAAATATTTTTCACTGGTTTCTATTTTGCCTCAGAATTTGACTTCCCAGCTGGAGTTCTGTAAATCTTACAAAGTATTTGCAGTAAGATACACTGTAACATAGGATAAAAAATGTTTCTTTCCTGAACTGACACAATAGATGTAGAAAATGATACAGTGGTTTCCATATGGAGGTTATTTTATTTCTGTTACTTTTCACATATATATGCCTGCAAATCTTTAATATCCAAGAGTTTCCTTGGGAGCATATGGAAATAGAGTCTGTTTTCCTAAGTGAGTTTTCAGGTAAAGGCTGACACTGGGTAGTGAAAGGGCTTAAATTTTATAAAAACAGCAGCTGAAGGAACTGTGCTTGCTGCCTTGTTTTACTTCAGAAGCTGTATATAAAGAAAAACAGCAAAATATTGATTTCATGTGATGCTAAGCATGTTTGTTGCTGTTGCACATGTTGAACATGCAGGGGATACTGTTTACAGAAGGTTTTTTTTTTTGTTTTGTTTTTATTTCAGCATGATAAAAGTTAGACTTCAGAAGTGTATTGCTTTTCTAAATTCTGTAGTAGGATAAGAATGCCGAAGAAGGCTTCCACCCCAATACAAAAAAAATTAATGACCTGTGAGAGGAAACTGTAGTCAGGTTCCTGTTGTTACATAAGTAGAAAACAAGGTGTTTATATAGAAGCATGGTGTTGACTCTCACGTGTTATGAAAAGCTAAAACTACTGGTACTAACAGATTATTAAGGAGGAATCACTCTGTTCACCTTCTTTACTTAGTAAGTGATAAGACACTCATATGCAATGCAAGAGCAATAATAGGTTAAGAGCCAGGAAAAGCCATTTGATGAATTGATGAACTTACTTGACCTCATGGATCATTCAGGATAAATACTCCAGTGAGTGGTTTCTGTCTCAGGATTGTACTTGGTTTTTTTGAGCTGTACTTGTCTATTAGGAAAATATGCAGGTAAGCTCACCGAAAGACTAGAAATGTCAATCTCCACAGGCAAGTTATTCTAACAGTTAACTTTCTTTCTGATAAAAGCTTTTAAAAATTGCCAAGTATGTAGTTATTTTCATTCATAGCAACTGGAAAGCTTTGGGCCAATATTTAGGTACCTTGATAAGAATTTGGAAGTTCAGCCTCTGTTTAGAAACTTTGGCCTAAAGTTAGCTACTTAACTTGGGCTTAGGCTGTCCTTTGTCTGTTTCCTCTTACTGATACTGTCTGAAATACATGCGTGTTTCTTCCATTTTGGGGAGATATACCTGGATTCTTTCTGTGAATAAAGCTATAGCTTGGAAAAAAACTAAAATATTTTTCTACACAATATGATACAGAAAATGGTACACTTGAATTCTATTAAAGGAAAATAATTTCCTTGGGTAACTTTATCATTGGAAGTAAACTATTTTATATATAGCAGTATATGGTGCATAATTGTTTACTACTGTTAAGTCATGCAATATTATAGATAATTTATTAGTGGTTTCTAGTATCAATTTGTAGTCATTCTGTTAAATGTCACGTTTGTGGGGATTTCTCTAGTATTCCATAAAATTTGAAGAAATTGTTCAGTGCTGATTTAAATGAATCAGTGCTTGTTTTCACTGTTCTGGTTTATTGTACATTGCAATAGATTAGCAGCATGAGCATAGTAAGCTGCTGTGTCTGTTTAAAGCATGGTAATTAACTTCAGAGTGGTGTCAATCTATTAAAATGTCCTGTTATAATTGTAAGAGATTACGATTTACTCATGAACCATTGGAAAGATAATTTCTACTTAAAAAGCTCCAATCAGTTGCTGATCTCTCATCCATCAGAGATTTATTCTAAAATAGTAGAGCGGTATGAATTGATATCTAAATTCTGGACCTTCTCACCTCTCCTCTTTTTTTTTTTTGGTTTGTTTGTTTGTTTGTTTGTTTTGTTTTGGGGTATTTTTTTTTCTGTTATTCGGTCATTGCCCTAATTTATTTTTATTAAATAAAAGTTAATTTAGTTAAATAATTTGTTAAAAATAATTGGGAGAAAAGAGCTTCAGAGGTGCAGACCTCCGTTGTAAAACCAGTGCTTTATTTAAGGTGGCTGGCTTCCTCCTGGGTGCTTAGTTTCAGTTTTCATTCTTTTTTCCTTCCTGTCCTGTACATTTTTTCTTTTTTTTCCATAGCCTGTCCTACATGTTTGGTCAGAGAGTAGAAGACTGATTTGAATCAAGATCTTGCCCAGACCTGATTTCTGCACCTGTGTTCAATTATTAGTTATCAGTTAGTTCTCTTTCCACAGATTTTGTCTGTGTGTTTGGTGAACAAGAGAAGGAATTATAAAACTTAATGTAGAACTATATTTTCCTATTAATTATAAGTCATAAGATCTTAATAATCCTGAACTTTACAGCTGATACTGAATCTTAAATTTGTCTTTCCTAGTAACTTATGTTGGGTCATTTTATTCTTATTTAAAACAAAGTATATTTGAAGTGTGTTTATTTCTGTGTTGCTAATACCACTTGCTTTGCACCGCTAATTGGGGAGTAAACCTTAGTGTTAATTCTAACTTACGTTTTTGAGTTTCCATGCAATAACTTAAAACTTTTGTAGCTATTTTGCTGTCGAATACTTTGATTTGTATAATATAAATGAAACTACAGTTATCGAGCGAATAGTGTTTTGTGCACTTAGCATCTTTGCTTAAAGTAGTTATTGATAAAGTGCAGTGATCACAATGGATCTTCCAGTCATTAAGTGTGAATTAGAGAGGGTTTACCATGTGTTATCTTCCTTTCTACCTTGACTGCTTTATATATTTTCTTCTGCACTAATCTATAAGCAGTCTCCTCAAGTGTCATACCAGCATTTTCAGTGGATATATTGTAAACAAAAATTAACCCAGGTTGCATGGGAGCTATACTCATTTTGATTTATAGGTACCAAGATGGTCTTAGGGCGGTGGTTATCTGTAGCTTATATAGGGGGTAGGAATTATCAGGTACCAGTGTATAGTGGCTAGATGAATGATTTCTGTTCTTAGAGATATTAACCAGATCCACTCCTCAATAAAGACTAATAACTCAGATTTTTAAACAGTCTTCATGACAGATGAGGGCACAGAAGAGAATGCATCAACACTAATTAAGAATGTTGACCGTTTGTTCGTCTTAGCCATGATTAATTGATCTTGGAGTGCTATCTCTGAACAGGAAGTGGTATGCTGTTACATTGTGAAGTTTAAAGGTTACATTTTAGTGTACCCTTTAACTTGCCTTTACATACAACATAAAATGTTTTTGCCTATCTTATCTGAGCTCAGAAAGAAACATTTTCCAGCCCAGATACAAATTAATGTTTGGTGTACAGTGTCCTAATGTGAATCTGGCTGGTCATGGGACTTGCCCAGTCTGCTTTTAGACTCTGTTGCTGCATTATATACTTATATACTGAGTTGTACTCAGTTGTTGTACTCAGAAAATTTCGTCATTAATACTCACTTTGATATTCTGGCTTATTAAAATTCAGAGCTATGCATTCATTCTCTTGTCCCTCCCAACCTCCCCCGGTTTTCTGTTCTCGCTTCCTGTGGGCTTGCCCTTTTTAGGTCCTTCACCTGTAATTTCGACAAGTGTTGAGCAGCTAATGCAAAGACCCCCATTCTTTAGAGTCTTATGCCTGATTAAACTAAGGTTCCTGTATGCCTGACAGCAGGTCTGGTCACTTGAGCCTTACATATGCTCTTGGGATTGAAGGGTAAACTACTTATATGTAGAGACTCCCTTAAAAAGAAAACCTTGTCCTGTGGTACAGTCAATTTACCAACTCATTTGAATAAATGTAGAATGATACCCTGTTTCAAAGTATGTATAGAATGTTTTTCTCAACCAACTTGTAAGATTAATAGAAAATTGCTGTCTTGTGGATTTGTTTGTTTCAATGGTCAGGTATCTTTATTAAAAATTACTTTTAACAAGAAACTTAAATTAATGGAAGGGGAAACTGCAGGCGAAAATGATCTTTCATTCACCACAATATTATATTTCCAACCCAATGTCTCAGTGTGCTCTGTATTACTTTAGCAGTGGGAGCAATGTAGAAACACACACAATTTGAGTGAGAAAATTACCTTGCTTGTCTGAGAAAGCATCTGTCTTGCAAGATTTTGATTCTAAATCATGCTTGGCTTAACATTAATAGTGCTGGCTACTATCTATGCTGAAGAGATCTATTTAATTGTGTCTGTTAAATTGCCATGTGGACACATCTACCAAACTGTGATTAGTAGAGCTTGAGCCTCAAGTACTGTTCTTTAGAAAGGATCTGAGCGCACAGAACATTATACAGAACAAAAGAAGGAGTGTTTATTGCTCTTGTGTAGTATTTACCTTGCCATATTCTATTGGCTGTGAAGGGAAAACACCTGGCAGGAAAGATCACTAGGATCTGTATGTAGCATATGTATTCCATTCTGGCTCAGTCTTCATGAGATTTGCTGTGATAAATGTATCTGTTGCACAGGGTTACAAATCAGCCCATGTTATACTTCGAGCCTTCTTAAGAATCCTTCACAAAATGGTCTCTTGGAGGGGAAGGCAGTGGACACAGAAGCTGATAAGTAACCTGGTTAAAGGCAAATTTTTAGACTTCTGGACTTTCTTACAGTGCTGCAGCCATCATTGAAGCATTTATACAGTATAGGTTTTGATGGTGGCTCTTAAAAACCAAGTGGCCTGTGCCAGAGTATCCATAAAAAAAAAAAAAGAGTAGAAAGGTCCTTTCTCTCATGCTGCTCAAAAGATAATTAATAATCCTTATCAAATGCCTCTATTAAGCCCAGATAGTATTAGTAGTGAGCTTGCTTTTCCATGTGTGTTCTGCTGCAATCTGGGGTTCATTACAGGGTTGAAGCTGAACAATATACATAATTTTCACACAGAATATATATTACTGTCATACCACTTGTCTAAGTTTGAGGCTTTTTAACTAGACAGAGCCCTGATATAAACAGGTGTAGTTCTATGAAAATCAATGAATTTTCATTTGTTTGAACTGGGGCAGTTTAGATATGTGTGAACTATTTGCAGAAAGTATTTTCTCATTTGGGTTATACAGTGCTTTAACAAGAAAGTCAGAGTAGTCGTGAGCTTTCCAACTAATAAACAGTTCTTATGCTATGCTTTTTTTTTATTTTAGTGACTATGAATTAACTGATTTCTTTTTCCTACATGTAAAATCCTGAGGCTGCACTTGAGGTTTTTGTTTTATGCACTTGAGTTTTGCCTGCTATGACTAACCAAGAGCCACAACCAAGTTCAAAGACCTGGTAGACTGTTGTTAGTGTAGTTGGAAGTCAAACTCAGTGTGACAGAAGTGCCAGTAAATAATATATTCTCATTCCCTAACCGTTATGCTTAAATTCAGAAAAATCTGTAGAGATGTCACCGAAAAATGCAAATAGAGGTAAACTGTTTAAATACAAAGGTTAGAACAGCATATGTATCATATTTTTATAATAATACACAAATGAAATGCTGAGAGATCTCTTACTGTTTCCATGGATTTTTTCTGTAGTTTATTTAGCAATGTAGACATACGTCCAGTAAAAAAGATGCTGCATAAACCATAGTCCAGGCTGAATGTGCTTCTGTTTTTGGTTTAGGTAGAAATGTTTTTTCTGGCTGCGTCCTTCATACTTAGGTCTTCTTACAACAAATGGAAAGCCCTTAATTGTACCTAAGGGAATAGTTAATCTACGGTGGACATATGGTGGACAAAAGCTGAGTCTAGTAAATGAAAAAAATTATAAACAGAAAATGTGTGAATGCCTGCACAGTCTGAGAGTCATGGGAGATATTGTGCTGTTGGATTGGAGCTTATTTTAGGTTAATTTGCTATTCTTTTCTATTAGTATATTAATAGAAGTCAGTGGAGCATAATATACATAGTTTTAAAACTCAGTCAGATTCATGTCTGTTTTATTGGATTGAAAAAAATACCTGTTTTTAAAACAGGACACAATTTTTTTTTTTGTCAGTGGTCCTGTGCCTACCTTTGCCGCATGACATAAATGCAATTTTGATTTCATTAGTGGAGGGAAGTTCTCTGAAATTTTTAAAAGTTATAACATTTGATTGGGGGCAGTTAATCAGTGTTAACCCTGAGCAGCTCTTGGGCTTTATGGATTCAAGCATTATATGTGGTTGCACTGCTCCAGCAAAAGGTTAAGTATTAATGGAAAATGTTCACAGCTCTTTTACTCAAAGAAAACATGTTACTTGTAAGTTTTCTTTTGATTTTACTTTTACAGTTACGTTGAATGTCTTCATTCATTTAGCCATCCATAAAGCAAATATTGTTGCACATGCAGTGGATAATAAGTCTTTTTAGGACTACTTGTGTGGTATGTCACAGATCATTAACTGCAAGTAACCACCTGACTTGAGGGAAGTCTGGAAGCATCATTACAGTGAAGTAAGCTTTTATTTCTGTATCACTGCAGCACATTGATTTGTAGGAATGTCTCCATTAGCTACTGTGGAAATATATTCTCATATATTATTATTGAAGGAAATTGATGAGAGAGGATAACCAAATTTCGAGTGTGAATAGGGCATTAGTATTAGGATTTTGGACAAAATGGGGAAAAAGACAAGCGCTATTCTAGTATTATTTTCTATTTAAAAGCTAGATAATTCAGTAAACTAATCTTTTTTTAAAGCTTCAGAGTTTCAGAGTCAGACTGATATAGTGACAGTTGTACCGTGTTTATGTGTACTCTGCAACTTCAACTGAAATGCATGTAGTAGTTGAATATACTTAATACTCTTTATAGGCAGAAAGTGTGGAAGAGAAATTTATTTCTAATCTGCAGGGAAAGCTTAAGCTTTTTCTGTTTATTTCACTGACCAAGAAAAAACAAACCCTCTTATTTGAAGTAAGCAGTTGTTATTCCAGTTCAGTTTAGAGAATGAAGGATAGTCTCTGTTAATATGGGGAATAATGGTAATGGATAACCTTCACTCTCTTAATGGTGTAGTATGAACGATGTGCATGCAGATATAAGAACATGGAAGAAAAATTACAGGGAATGCATTGTATGTATATTTTTAATTGTGTAATTGTCATGTTTATTGGGGTTTTGCAAGAGAAGTGGAAATTAATGCTACTGTTTCAAGTTTAGTCCACAGTTACAGCTCCATTCCTGAGATGTTGTGGGTTTATAATGCCCATTTCAGTACAGGAACATGTGTACTCTGCTAAATGTGTGGCTTTTTTGATAGAGCTTTAAGCATGTTAAGCACTTACGGTTACGAGTTCTTCATTGTTCCAGTACTTGAGAAGGTGTCTTGATGAGTTGTGACCAGTTGTGCTGCAGTTTCATTCTGCTATCTACTTCAGTGTATTTTGTAAATCATGGTTTTTTTGAGGGGACAAATGGTATTTGAAAAAAAAAAAACCAAAACCAGATATTTCAGTACTTCTGTGTGTGTAATATGAGACCGTGAAGGTGTTACAGTGGGAGTAACTACTAAGCCAGTATCAAAGAGATCACTCAGACAAGCCTGATGGTTAAATGCAGACAGCATTGCTGTTATTATTTACACTCTGTGCTTCCAGCCATTGTGATTTGGAGGATAACTTCAAAAAATGCTTGTTTTCAAAAGAGAGGTCTAAGGTTCTGTAGCATTAAATTCAGTTAAAAATCAATTAAGATTTACTGAAATGTGTTGGTCAAGGAGGATGGAGTGCAGTGACGATGAATGGTAAACTGGTAATCTAATTTATTTATTTAAAATAAGGTCTTAAAAGATGAGGGCTTTATTTTATGTACATTGCACATAGTTTCTGTTTTAAAAATACTGAGTTCCCTATGAAATTTTTGTGATACATATTTGATTTTTTTAAATCTATTTTTTTTCAGAAGTAGCACTTAAGATAAACATTTTTGTTGTTTACATGGGTGTAAATTTAGAGCACGTTTAGTGAGCTCCTCCAAGTTTACTCTGGTGTTTTCATGCTAGCCCCTAGTTTATAATATTCTTTTGGATTACCTTTTTTAATCTGTATAGTATGAGGGTTTTCTTGGGCTGTAAGTATTGTCCAATACGTTTACCTAATTATGTGTGATAACAGGAATATATCATACTAGTGTAATACTAGTATGTGATGGTAGAATTCATTAAAGTTTTGAAATATATATATGGAAAGAGGAATAACATTAGCTCTTTCTGGCTTTGACTGGAGAACTCAGTCATACCTGGGTTATACCATTTAAAAACTCTCATCAGGATCATTGCTTTTTGTTTCAAATGCTAAACAAACAGTAATTCAAAAGAAGCTGCAGACTACATAGTTGAATGAAACAGAATAGTAAAAGATCTTGAGAAAGGCTTGCTTTGGAAAAATGCAGGGGTATAGTCGGTATGTGTATTGAGGGCAACTTTAAATTGTTGGATTTTGCAACTAAGGTTTTTTTTTTTTTTTTGTGGTAGATAATTTAATGTGGAGGCTGGAGAACCCAAGATTTGTACAGATAGCACACCTTTGATACTGTGGACAGAAAGAGAGACACTCAGTTCCTAAAACCTTACATCATACATTTACAGGAGACTTTGGAAAGTAATTTGCTGTAAGCATGCAGAAGAGAGAAAGTGTGTAGGAGTTGTTGGTCATGCTGTTAAGTTGAACTGTTTCAAAAATATTTTTATGTTATTCTCATGAGGTATAAACTGGTGGCATTTTGGAGTCTACTTCTCAATCCCCCTTCAAAAGCATTGTGGAAAATCCTGACATATTTTGTTGTGGAGGTGCCACTGCAATGTCTCATGGGATGAGCATTTTTTATGCTTCTCTTCATTCTTCATTCTCCTACAGGCTTTGCTCCTGATGCTATGGCTAGAAAGGCTGGTTTTGTTTTTCTTTTATTTTTCCCATTATATCTTCCATGTTGTAGGTCTGCCTTCCCCTTAGGTATGATAGGACTTCATGAGAGTAATGCACCATGGATACTGTCCAGGTGGCAAATCTAAACTTAGGAGAAAATAACCGTGTAAGACAAGCAAAAAACCCCCCTCACGAAGCACCATACGGATCTTTCTGAATCAAACTGATTTGTTCTCTTGGTTGTAATTATTTTTAGGGAGTTAGTTTTATATGGAAAAAGACATCTTTTTGAGCAGAAAAAGTAATTTTCAGTGTAATAAAAAAGCCCTAGTAGTTCTGACTGGTGGTTCTGAACTAGTTCAGATGTAGAGAATTTCCAGATTTTTTGAGTTTAATTCATTGTTTAATTCTAAGTATACTGTTGTGATAATTATTTTAATAACACTGCTCTGCGTACTTGCAGATGCTGGAGAAGAGAAGCCTAGTCTGGTTGTATTGTAATTCTGCGAGATTGAAAATGCTTCAGTGTGAAGAGTGCTGACAGTTCTTTCCCAGTAATATTCAGTAAACACTGCTTTAAAGAAAATTTCTAGAAAGCACTCTATAAACCAGTTCCAAAATATTTTATTTCTTACGTTGTCTCAAGCTGCACAGTAGAAGTAAAGGAAACAATATAATGAAAGAATAAAGAGCAGCCATTGTGGAGATCTCTATTGCCAGCTAATATACCTCCTAATTAATAATTTAGCAATTTCCTTGTGCTGGCTTTTTAAAGTACATGTGTTAAGATGACCTGCTCTTACTCCGTAAGTTTTGCAGTTTTACTTTGGGAATTGTCTATACAAAAGTTTATTAGAGAATGGTTGCTGGTGTAGTTGCATGTTTCAGTGGTTGATCACTAGGGCAATAATGCTGGTTTCTGAGCACAGCCAGTACTTTTTCCAGCTGCTTTATAGTGATATCTTGAAGCTTAAAATGTAATCTGTATGGGTAAGCCACAAAAGCCACTATATATTAAAGCAGACTCTGACAGTAAATCAAAATTGAACAGCTGGCAACACTACTAAAGTCATAAACTTATTTATTAAAAAAACTAAACAGAAGAATTATATTAAAAAGAGAGGAATATGTTCTACAGACCAGTGGATATAGCTTAAAACCTGGAAAGTGCTGCAGATTAAGGGCCCAGTTTATGAACATCTGTTCTGGCAGTTTCTCTGAGATTCTCATGTTCTTTACAATAAAAGTGTGAAACATGTTTTTCCCCCCATACTAATCATGCTTTTCTGCAGTTCATAAAACTTCCATTGAGCCTTATGCAACTGGGCCTGTCTGCTTTACACACTTGCAGAGTAATTACTGTCCATGAAAGAGTACTATAGCAACGTCACAATCCCACCATATACACTTATCCTCACTTGTTCCAAGCAGTCTCATTGCCTTCAAAAGCACTGAAACAAGACTTCAGTTTCCTTCATATTTTTAGGCTTAGAGCATGGCAACAAACTAATAATGGAAGCAGGACACTAGAGAGCAAACTGGACAGAAAAATATCTTGTATATTGTTTCTCTAAAATTGAAGCATACTTACAGATCCACTGTTTTGGTCTTTCGCAGTCACCAAAACAACTGTTAACTCCCCTTATCTCTTAATTTTGAAATAAATGATCATAGAAACATTATTTTAATTGTGATGTTTACATGGAGTAGTATCCTACTCTTTTGTCATATTGACAGGTATGTGAGGATAATCTTTAGGATTTGATCAGCTTTGAGAAGGAGCTGAGGAGTCATAACTTTAAAACTGAGTGTCTAGTTCCATTGTCAGTGGTAGTGTTTGGCCTTTGACATCAGTGTGACCAAGATTTGTTTCAGAGATTTTAGCCAGAAGCCTTGTTTTATAATCAGGCTTGATCTGGACAGCGCAGGTCATAATATTTTGTTCTCTGCCTCTTACATCATGTCCAGTAATTCAGAGTGAACTAAAACAGATAATTTTGAAAGGCCATCAATTTTTCTGTAAAGCAGTACTGACTGCTACCATCCTAAGCCCTGCTGCCTTTAGTAAACAAAGTCAGGTTCTTGACAAAGTCTGTGATTGGGAAACCACCATGTAGAAGGAACACTGGGAAAACATGCAGTAAAACCACTTTCCTTGTCTTCAACAGATTATATTGCTTTATTGATGGAAATGGTTACTTTTCATTTGAATTTGATTACTTTCACTGTGTTATGCCTTATTTATTAGGTTGCAAAACCACATGCTTTTGTAGTTGCTTGACCTGAGGGGAACACTTCCAGCTAAGAATTTTCAGGACAGGAAGATTTCTGTGCACCTTTGGGAGCTACCTTCTCATAAGTTTAGGCTCATACTAACTGACAGTAGGGAAAAGAAAGGATTTCTGGTAACCTTTGGACAAAGAAATGTCTTGTAGTAGCAAGGCATTTTCTGTTTCTATGCCATCCATTTTGGAGCATTTTATAGTGTGGGTGCATCTTTGTCCTGTTGGTAGTGTGTATCCATTTCTGAAGTTGCTTGACCAATTTTTTCTCCAGCTCACTTGTGGAATATTAAGAAACTGTATATTTCATCAAAATGTATATTGGTCATTGATAGTGATAATCTTATAGTTAGTTTATGTATATTTGTAGTGCTGAGGACAGTACTATTAGGAACTAAAGCAAAAAGTGACTTATAACCATTTCATCATTATGAAAATTAAGTTTCCTTTCTGCTCTGTTTAATACAAAATGTGAATTGGTACACTCTGAATCTTTATCTGCAAGTGGTGTACAGTATATTAATATCAGTTCTTAAAGCACGGGGGTTTTTTGTAGAAGGGTCAGAAACATTAATGCTATATTTGCTATATCATTATGTTTACCTGTGGTGAATTTTTATTTCCCACTTTTGATTTGTTAAAGTGCACAAATGCAATTTATGTGCACCTGCATAAAATGTTTCACCTGGGGTTTCATTTGTTCGACTCGATTTGTGCCTTGGATTTAGCAAGGAACTAACCCAACAGAAATCAAGGCTTTGTATCATCAAAGACAATATCCCAGAGGATATTGTCCCAGAGGAAACCCAGGAAGGGATCCAGGTTGCAATATTTTTTATTGAACCTAACTAGAATGTTCTGGGTTTCTGGTTTTGATTAGCTCAGATTTTCATATTTATAGTGACCTTTTTGTATGTGGGTGGATAAGGGAGGCAAACAAATGACTGCATTGCTGTAATTTTCCATCTGCCGCTCTCTATTAGGCTCTGCTGTCTAGGCTGGATTACTTGTCTCTCCTCTTCCACTTTTTCATCATCTTCATACTCTTTACACATAGTCCTTGGTGCTTGGTGCAAAGGGAGTGCTCTTAGTGTTGTTGGTTTGATGATGACCTGGAAGTGTTTCTTCATCAGCCCAGAATAGACACCAAGTTTTTGGGGTTTTTTCCTTTTTCTTTTTTAATGGTTATGTTTTGAGAAGTGTAGCTTACTTTGCATACTTTTTCACTCTATTAGACATCTTATAGAAGTTCTAACAGCTTTGAATAAACTTGATGGATGAACTACTAAATTCTTTTGGTTTAAGTAGTAGCTCTACTAGTGTACTGAAGAAGATTTCTTTTGGAGCTGTTACTGTCTACAGGGTACATAGTCCACGTGAATTGATATGGCATTTCCTTCATAATCCTATGCATTTTCTGCCTTAGAACTGTTTTTATGTTTTTTGTAAGAACTTTAGTAGAATAGACCTTTAATATGTGTTGATATCCAGAATTGTTATATTGTCATAGTGTGCTTTTGTACTGAACATGTACAAATAGAAATAAACTGTGGCATTTTTATTCTTTCTCTAGGTTTTTTGTTTGAATTTAGTATCTAGTGCAGTGTATTAAGTAATTAGGCCAAGAAGGCAGAATTTTTATGAGTATGCTTGTGCTTAAAAATGTAGACTGCTGTTTGGTGGTATTTTCAAATGTGGTTAAACCATTGCCTAGTTGACCAGTAGTTGCTTTAGTACTTTAAAAAGTGCCCCAGAAATGCCTGCTTTCATCTTTCAGCCTCTCAGTACCATTGCAAATATGACTCTAAATGTTTAATTCTTCCAAGAAATGTCTAAATGCAGGGGAAGTTCCAAACCAATAGATAACCAAACCAATAAATATATGGCAATATTAGTGAGCTACTTTTGACTGGAGTGTCTGAGTTTTCTGAGTTTCTAAATGAATTTGGGAATAACATTGGAACCTGTGAAGCCACTTCATTCTGGAATTAATTTTAGGATTGGTCTGAGGGAAAAGTATAGTAGACATCACAATTCTATTATATTTGCAAAATCCAATTTAGTTTAATTTTGGAAAATGTTTCTGAAGAAACATGGAGTTAACTTCTCTTTAGCTAATAAAATCACTTGAGTGTGGTGTGCACTTAGTGTTGGGAAACTTACTTTGTGTGTTTACTCTACCTCACTTCTTGTTCTGGAATTCTTTTCCCTAGCATCAGCACAGCTGCATCATCCATTTCCACAGTCCTTTTAACCTCCGCTTTTAATTAAAAAAAAATTAAATCAGATGCTGTTTAAAGCTTCCCATTTAATTTTGGGAAAATAAAAGTTCACATCTAGCTTAGACGTGTGTGAACAGCTGTTAAAAGCCACAAGCAAAACGATACTTATAAAAGTGGTGGGGGGAATTTTAAGAGCAAGCTGCCAGTTTGACTGTACTTTTCAATAGCTCTTCACTTTCAGCCAAATGGTTTTAACAATTATTTTCTTTGAAAAAAACCTTTTTTATAGAACCAGCAGCCCAAGCAGTTAGGCCAGTGGTAATAGGAGGCAAGTTGCCATTTCTCTTTAACTTTTTATGAAATTTTTCTTTGAATGTGAGGAAATTGCTCATTAGAGAGGTTGGAGGGGCTGATGTCCACCCGTGCCCACCCACCATGTAAGTACATCTGTCCCCATTTCATTCTTATGAGGGATCTTGTTTGTTGAAATTCCCAAGTTCCAAGACTAAGTGTGGAAGGATAATACTTCCCTTGTGCCACATTTTGCAGGCATTATAGTCCTGCTCATGATTTAAGTATTTTGAGGTAATCATAGGATTTCTCTTTTTCAGTCAGGGTTACTAAATTAATCAGTTGGACAGAAACAGGCAGAGAATTTATTAGATGTAGACTATTCCTTGTTCAATCTACCTCCTGGAAAAAAAAAAAAAAGAAAATAGTTCCTTCAAGAAAATTTTGTCTCTTTTGATGTTGTGGTGGTGGTGCTAGAGTATAAAATTCTCTGTGACCTAATAACCATGTAGATATATCTCTGGAATTTGTTTGAATTTTCTTTGATCCTGTCCTGGTTGGTCTCTTCCATAAGCGAGACACGGTCACTGCAAGGCCTTCCCAGATGTCTGGTGGCACTTGGAGCAGGTGTGACTTGTCCCACCAGGAGGTTACCCTGTGGTAGGGGCACAGTGAGTTCACTTAGCTTGAGCCTACTGTGTCAGTGCTCATTCAGAGCATGCATCTGGATGTGGAATTGCCTTCAGACAGTTTGGGAGCATGTCAGGTTGGTGGCTGTAGTCTTCGAATGTGTGGCAGCCGAGATGCTACTGAAGTTATTTCAAAGCTGCAATTTTTTTTTTGAGGTTGTTGGGGTGTCTGTTGGCTTTTAATCTTAGCAGATTACAGCCTGTCATAACTGGTGCCATCACTGGTCTTGGTATTTGCTGCTTTGTTACGCTTCCAGCTGCTATGTTGGGGTTTCCACGCTTGTGGAAACACCTTCAGTATCACTTTTGCTCCCAACAGTGTGGCCTGTGGTGTGCAGCCAAATATCTCACATTCAAAGGTTTGGTGTGGCTTTCATTTAACACATCTGTCTTTGCAATATTTTTCTTTTTTTGCAACTTTGCAGGTTGCCCTTGTTTCCTTTTCATGGGCAGCTGGTGAAGATGAGTTGGGTTGCAGTGTAAATTTGTTTTAAGTTACTTGGCCATTGTTCTCCTTATATGTTTGAGTATGTTGTGACTTCATATTATTAGAAAGCAAGAACCCAGAAAGCTTTCTTATCACTTCCAGTTTCTTGGATGTCTCATTTTTATGTTGTTCAGTGTGAATTCCCTACAAATTTCCTACCGTCATTTCTGAAATGAAAAGAAGAAACAAGCAAGACAAGCAAAATGCTGAGTGAGTAATTTCCTTCTAGCACAGTGTGTCTCCCTCGTGCCACATGGCAAAGCTCTGATAAGACTGGGATTAGAATTTTAGGTATGAATCTCAGAATGATCCTCAAGAATTGGGGAAATTTTAGGTGATCCCAGTTTACACAGGAGAGCAATAATGACAAGAGGAATGAAAAAGCTTTTATATGAGGAGGTAAAAAATAGTCTGAGTTCCTTTGCAGTCAGAAAAAGACAAACAGGTGTATAAAACCATGGAAAAAGGGTAGAGGACAATTATATGGCATTTTTCAATACAAACCTGAGGAACTCTCATGCCTTTTTATTAAGGAGCAAGCTTAAAATAAACAGATTAAATTACTTTTTCACATCATGAACAACTAAATTCTGGAAGTCCTATTCATAGAAGCCAGAAGTGCACATGGCTTCAGAAAGGAGCCACAGAGACTTTTGAAGGGCTGGCCCACCAGTGGCTATAAAACATTTCAGCTGTGTTCCTGGCAACCTGGAGTTGGAGTGTCAGGCTGAGGAACTCAGGCTGCCTCAAAGTGGGGTGTGTATGAGGGAGTGATCACTGCAGTTGTACTGTTATTTTCCTGCCTCAGTACCTGCTGAATGCTCTTTAAGGGAAGTTGCTGGCATGGGCTATACCAGACCATCAACTACCGAATTTAATGAAAACCCTAAATTCACGGTCTCAAGCTGTTACAACTCCTTCTCCCCAACTCCAAGCTCCAAAAACCCCTTTAGAACAGTGGACAAAACACCTCCCAAACATCCTTGCAATTTTGCCTTCAGTGCCTTAGGTTGTGTAGCTGTGTTTGTGTGTATTACTTTGTAGCTGGTTTGTTACACAGGAGAGCAATGTGTAACATTACAGGATGGGTGGGGGTGAGAGAATATGATCTGTATTCTGGTGGTTGCTCCACAGTTTCATTCATTTTTCAATACAATTGTCTTTGGATAAAGTAATTAAGAAGTCTAGGGGACAAAGAGAAGTACTGAGTATCTCAGTAGTCCCTGGTGATTAATTTTAGGCCCTCAAGGTCTTTTTTCAAAGTACCTGCTCTTAACCAGTTCAGCTGTGTGAATCTCACAGACTCTTCTGAAAACCGTGTTTCTTGCCTAGACTATGTTAAAGAAATTTGTGATACTGAGAAGTTCTAAAAATCTACTGGGTTGTTTAATATATTTTTATTAATGTGTTTTAAATGGAATTTTGGCATTGACATAAATTTGTCAAAGAGTAGTCAATGATGACCTTAACCATTAACTAAAGTTTCTTTACTATCCTAATTCAGAAAACGTCACCCATGGCAATTGTGCCTGCAGAAACTCTTAATGTATATTAGAAGAGGAGGAGTGTTCTGAGACACAAAGAAATTAGATCATCAGCAGGGCTGTGCTAAAATTTTAGTAGATGATACCTTGGGGTTATTTACGAGGGACTTGTTAACTTCTTGATGCGTATTCTCCCTTTCTTTTTCAAACCTAGCAAAGGAAGTGCTGCTGATCCTTGAGGACTCCAAACTATAAAAAGTAGAGTGGGTTTGTTTCACTGTTTGAGGTCATGACTGACCAAGCAGTCTGGGAAAATATGCTTTCAGCAACTAAGCTCTGCCTAAAGTCAGATGTAGCTGATTTCTCTAACTTCAACAAAAATGGAATGAAGCAGAAACTCTTAAAATCACCTTTGGTTTTAGGAAGTTTTAGAAAAAAAGTGTTAAAAAGTTTACTAAAAGAAGTTCCAGCTGAATCCTAAATTACTTGCTTAATATTTTCAAAACAAAATGACTCCTGACAAAAACTTATGAGAGCGCATACATGTGTTGAAGTTTGGCTGTTCTCAGTGATGTATTTCCCACAACACAGTCTGGTCTGAGGTGGTTTTGTGACTGACTTCACCCACTTGTGCTTTTGTTGTCTGCAGTCATGGTAGCACTGCACGGAGTGAGTTCTGTTCACTGATCCGGCCTCAAATGAACAGAATGAAGAGGAGGTCATTTTTGAATGAACACGGGGATTCCTTTTGTTCTGCAGTGGTACTATCACATGAGAAACTTTGGAAGTGCTCAGCCAGTAGCCCAGGAAAACCCAGGACCATCCATCCATTTGATTTGCAATTCCAGTAGCTTAAGCTCCTAGAGAAACTATCATTTTTCTAACTGATTTTGGGCCTGCCTCTTCTGCTGAACCATCTACTTTCTTGATGAAAGTCTTTCTGGTGTGAGGTTGGTTTGGTTAATTTTTTTTTCTTTTTGTGTGTGAGAGAGAAACAGAGGAAATTGGATTGCTTTGCATAGGCAGATGGCTGGGTTCGCTCTGAAAAGAGTATGGGTCCTGATTTGTAACAAACTGCATATAAAGTACTCCTCTTATTCCCTTGGTTCCTTTATGCATTTTATCACTTTTGAAGTCTTGGACAAGGTTGTTAATGATTTTTGTTTAGTCCATATAGCTAGCCTGATGACTTGGTTCCTTCTGCTCATCTGAGACTGGTTAATACAGTAAAGTTGCAATAGTAGTATAATCCATCTTAGTGTGTCCACTATTTGATGTTTTAAATTTGTTTGGGAAAAAGCTTTTGTAGCTTTTCCTCAATATCTGAGTCAATAATAGCTTTCTGTTAAGCTAAGGAAGTTCTGGACCACATGTTCACATCGTGATAGAAATTTATGTTAGTGAGAAATGAGCTATATGCTCACTCTGCTTGGAGGCAAGGACAGTTCTTCAAGACTATTATTAACCAACTGAGGTATTGATTAAAATTCAGGTGGGTTTTTTTTGCCTGGATGACTAGAGTGTGATAATGAAATATGTGAGTTGGCAAATGTGTAAGAGGTTTGTACAGTTCCACTTCTACTGTCTACTCTGAAGTCATCATATTGTTAAGTATAAATAGTTCGAATTCAGTTCTTTGTAGTCTTTGAAATGCTGTGGTTCAGTTTAAGGATTAGCTGATAAATTTACTATCACTGATCTGAATGTGCTTGGGTTTAATTTCTCCTTTTGTAGTTTATTGAAGTATATTTATTTACTAGGCAGCCTTACTTTTTTTCTTATAAAAAGTCATTTAATATAAATTGAGTTGCAGTATTAATTTTTTAACTGCCATTTAAAATCAGTTTGGCTTTGTAATAATTAGTTAAAAAAGCTTCCAAATGGAAGAAAAACTGGGCTGCTGTTAAACAGGATTTGATACACATGGAACAGTTAAGCAGTAATAAATTGCCTAGTAACTGAGTAATTTCACTCAGATACGTGCCAATCTTGTCTCTACATTGAAAAATTTTGGAAGAAGAACTGATACTTGAAATTGCTTAATGCTGGAGGTTTATTGTAATAATAGTAATACTGACTTGGCCTGATCTTTGAACATTTAAGGCTTGCTTTTATATCCCAATGAATGATTTCATGTTCATTTATAATTTTTGTTGTGGAAGAGTTCCCAGAGGGGTATGTAGGAGAAGCACTAAGTGTCTCCAACTCCTTATTACATCTGCTGGAAGCACAAAGGAATCAAGCATGGAAGGGCCCTGGAATTGACCTGGCTTGGCTCTGGTAGGAGCAAGTAATTCAGAGTATAGGATAAAAGCATCACACTGGAGAGGGTAGCCAAACATAGCTGTTGGCCTGAAGTCAACAGAAGCATACCTGTGGAAACAGTCTGTGTAGATGGATGCAGCAGTAGCCATCAAGAATGCTGGCATGGGTCCTCTGAGGAATTGTTATTTATTAGGTAAATGCTTTTATAGAAATAATTCTGGTATTAGTAGTTCATTTCTATGGCTTCATGAAATATATTGCTCCGAGATATGTTCCTATGCGTTATTTGGAAAACACAGTATTAGGAGCTGCTAGGTGAGGATAAGGCTTTTTGCTTGATGTTTTAATATGTCCAGATTTACTATTCTTTTGGAAGAAATTACTTGTACAACTGTACCTAGTCTGGAAGGGGCTGTATACTGTTTGAATTATAGACAGAACTGGAAATGAGTTCCAAGAGTTTGTAGGGGTTTGGTGGGGGGAGGGCAGATGGAGTTAGTTTTGATTTCTGTCTATAGCTACAGACTGCATAATATCTTAATAAGTAGATATCTGCCTTTAATAATGTGAAAAAATTAGCTTTTCATATGCAGCAATGAGACTGAATTTGTTAACCTGCCAGCCCTTTTCAATGCTGATAAAGAATTCAGCCCTTGCAAGCTCAAGGAGGCTGCAGTTCCACAATCAGTTGGCCTTGGGGTGAAGCATATTTGCAGCTTGAATGTACCACCACTGCTCCATGGAAATTGGATCTGAGACTTGATCTGGGTTAAACAGAGCAGTCAAAAAGAAATGGCTATTTTTAACGTGGATCAGCTCCCTGAGCTTCGTAAGTTCACACGAGTTGCATGGCCTCCTAAGCAGGTGAGGAGAGAATAGTTACACTATGGCGTGAAGGCAGGGATGAAGAGCCAGGAGGGGGACAGGTGAGATTTTCCAAACTTTGGTGCTGGCATCAGTAAGTCTTGAGACTGTGACCAGAAAGTCTTGCTTTGACTGCAGAAGGAGACAGATGTGAGTGACTGAAGGCAGGATGCAAGAAATGTTGTATGAGTTTTCATAAAGATCCCAAGACCTTGAGTTTATGAAGTTATAGCGAGCTTTATATTTTATGCCTGTCAATCCAGTAAATCTTTTAGAATTTTAGAATGGTATCATTTAGTAGTCCTCTTAGTATTTAACTGATGATGACTATACCTTGTCCTGGTGTTGATAAATTCAGTGATGATGTAGTAGATACATGAAAATTAGAGAAAATATTTGAAAGATATGAAGAAAAGCTGATCCACCCATGTCTTGTGGATATATTGGACTAGCACCATCTTCTGAATGTTTAGTACATTGCAACTTTATGTCTTCAATAATGTACTAAAGAACACTTAAAATAATATTAATTCAACTTGGAATTTCAGAAATTGCATTACTATAGATTTTTTTACACTCTGTTGACCTTATGGAATTGTTAAATTCAACCAAAACAAAGGATATCTCTAGCTGGATTAGTGGGAAAATCAGCTTTTTGTTTTTTTTCAGTTTTTTAACCTCTGTCCTAAGACATACCTTTAATGATAAAAGGAGGAAATTTATTTTTGAAAAAGCTATTGAGCCCAGCAATTTGTCACTAGTAGATCAGGTAAATAAATTTAATCATTTTTTAAACTTTCAGTAATCCTGATAAAAATAGTTTCATGTTGAATAAGAGAAGATTTTTTTTTTCTGTCAGCAAGTCAGAAGCAAGCTATTACTGTATAGTTTATAATTTCATTAAACATATCCTTGCCTAATGCCAGTGTTTTAGTGTGCCTGTGGGGACTGGACTTAATCTGCAGGGTATTGGGTATTTGGGATTATGGTTTGTATGAACACAGCTTATTTTGCTATGCTTTGCTTTCTCAGCATCATTGAATAAACATTTTCAGCTATGTTCCTGTGCTATGCTGGTCACTGTGCCTGCCCAGTGATTTTTATAATTGAATTAATATAGCAGGAAAAATCCAGCTGGAGTGTGTTCTCCTGTCCTAGGCTTTTTCTCATTTCTCCTTGTCTCTAGGAAATAGCTACTCATAAAGATGTTTGAGTCTAAATTAGCATCTTTAACTTAACTTAATAATTTTAACTTCTCATTGGCACAAAGATTAGGAAGCCTGAACACAAGTGTATAAGAAGATGAAAGATGATCTAGTGCACAAAGCAGTAAATTGATGGTTCAGTGAAAATTCTTGTGATCTTAGCAATGCATTAAATTGATCTTTTCATATGTTTCATTTTCCCTTTGTAAAAACAAGAATGGTATTTGCCTAATTTACTGGGAAGCAAATTAGTCAGCAAATGATCTATTATTAATTGCAAAGGGCTTATAAATTGGCACTGGGGCCATGTAAGAATCTGACTGACTGGATAAAAAGCAACAGTGAACAAACTGTCTTCTCTCCAGAAGGAGCTTGTAACCTTAGGATATGTTTCTCTGTGGAAAGTAAAAAATAATTAACCAAAGGTTGCAAATTAGAGAACATTAAAGTCTTGTGAGATGATGCTTTTGAGAGAGTAGCATTGATTTGCTGAAGCCAGGTTGTTCATTCTCCATACCAGAATGCACAAAAGTGTTTCATATTCTTTCATTCACAGCCCCACTTGGTTTGTTAAGCTTACCCTAAGGACATGTTTGTTTAGGTCTGTACACTGCAATAAACAGACATACGTGGTAAATTCTTATGCACAGAGGTCTGTGCACGACATCTAAACTCTTTGTGCCTAGATTAATGCCTTCTGAGTTCACTGTCTGCTGCCTTGATAGATCTTCAGTGTATTTAGCCACTAGAGTTGCAGGGTGGGGAGAGGAAAGTCAACAATGCCTTTCATCCACCTCTCTTGCTTTCTGTGGTCTTACGATATCCTTTTAAAAAGAAAAAAAAAGAGTAATACCAGTTATGTTTTAATCCTGAAATAATATTCAAGGTGACTCAAATTGATATTAGTTTAATAATATAATCTTTTCTGAATACTTGTTTCCAAAAATGTCACCATTAGGGGTAGGGATAAGTGGTACAGGTACGTAACAGAAGGGATCAGATTCCAGCTGTCAGTGTAGTCTTAGTCTGTTCAGTCAAATGAGAAATGGTTGCAAGAATTTCTGCCAAGAATTTATTAAAAATGAAAATGGGAAATGTCTAGCTGAGAAAAAAATTATTCTTATTTTCTCTTTAACTGTCTCTTCAAGCTGTGTAAGCCAGTCATCTGTCATCCTAGTTTTGAAAAGAAACTTGGGTTTATTGGTTTTCCTTCATAAGAAATTTTACTTTTGTATGAAAAGATGCCTGCTGTTTGTATTTGCAAAAGTTAACATCATCTTAAAAGTGACCTGCCATCTGCCAGACATTAAACATGCTTGTTATTAAGCAAGAATCCTGTCACACTGTGTCCTCTTCAGTTAGCTGCACTTGATGTGCTGAGATAGAGGCGTTTGCTTCTGGCTGCTCTTCTTGTTTTCTATTGAAACCTACTTTAAATCTTGCAAGTGTTAACCTCATTAACCTGAGACGCACAAGAACCACTCTGATTTAGAGCTTTAGCAGAAGTGCTGTAATTGTTTATTGTTTAACAGTATTTGAAAGTCTTATTCAATATGGGGTATTTTTATGTAAAAAAAGTTAATATAATGACTACAGCTACTGTCATAAATGCCAATCAGAGAACTTGTCATGGTAAACACATTCTTTTTATTATTTCCCGTGTTAGAACAAACTGTCAGCCTCATCAATTTGATTTTAATGTGTGAAATATTCTTATTCCAAGAAGCTCAGATTTTGTGTCTTTGTATGTCATTTTTTGGACAAGAAAGAGGATTCCACATAAGCTTTGTACAAATAAGTGGAGACCTATATGAGAGGTGCATAAAACCAGGCAAACCTCATTCAAAGACATGATGTCTTTCTGTTTTTAACCAGAGACCTAGGAATTGTTCACCTTTCTTTTCCCATAGTAGGCTTACATTTTCATGTCTTGTATCTGTAAAATTTGTCTTTTGGAAGGCACTCAGATCATAGATTTGTCATTTAGAAAGCTGTATTTTTCTTCATCTTAATTGAGAAGCATATTTGCTGATATTTCTAATTTTTTTAGATGAGGAAGTGTTGCAGTGTTTTGTGTAAATTACAAGAGTTTTTAAGCTTTTTTTTTTTTTTTTTTGCTTTCTGAAACCAGTAATTTCCTGTTGTAGCTGGAAATGTTAAATGTAGTTTTTTAAGTATTAAAGTGCAGCACCAGCTATTCTGCCTTAGCAAGTCTTTTAATACAACATTTGATTTGTTACTATGTCCTCATAGGAAAGCATCAGCAGTAGAGTGTACATGACAGTGAGAAAGTAAACACATGCTTGCAATCAAATTAATGTATTTCATCTGTCTTCAATTAATAACAATCTGTCATGCTATCTATCTGAGAAGCGGCATAAACAGTTTATTTTGTGTTTGGAATAACTTCCTGGAGGTAGTTAATGTGACATGTAGTTTGTCTGACATGAGTATAACCAGATCAACACTCTAGATGTTTTCTTGATAACCTAAAAAAATTACTGAGAAAATCTGTACTGGAACTATATTTATATTTCGTTTTGAGCTTCCTTAAATCAGAGTAGGGGCATGGTTTTCAGGACTTCCATGAAAGAGTTTTCTTTTCTTGGCAGTTATACAGTTTTAGTGTGAGAAAAAGATTGAAAGTATTAACAGAAAATTAACTACAAAAAGCTGCAGTTTGCACTCTGACATTTGGGATTGAATATTTGAGAATGTGTGCTGTAGTAATTTAGAAGTACCAAATCAAAACAGATTTTCAAAAAGCTAGCTGATGCACAGTCTGGTAGCGCTGCAGACCTGGTGCAATTTATTGGCAAATTAATTTATTGTTATTTCTGTATAAATCTGGTTATATTGGATAATAATAACTGGATATTAAATTTTTTTTTTTTTATTTACACAGAAGGAACCTTTGTGTCTAAATAGAAAATGAAAGTGCAGTTGCTTGAAGTTCTTAGTAACCTATTGAAATATTCTTTAAAATCTAAGACATTATGAAATAGCTCCTTCTTTTAGTAGAAAAGCAGTAGGTTGCTGGTAAGCTGTGCAATAAAAAACTAAGGGAGGGGGTTTTTTTGTCGCCCTTTTTAAAAATTTCACTTTTTTCTTTGGCTTGATAGTAGAATTAGGATTAAAAACAGATAATATTGCTTCTGGCAGAAGAAGGCTTGAAAGGGGATTCCTTCTGGCCAGAGCAGTGGGACATGCTAAGCTATCCTCTGTTGACATGCGATGGAACAGAGGTCTGATAAACTGGGAAGTAAATAATGTTACCTAGAATGTTGCTTGAATTTCAGCTTGTTTTCTGATTTATTTTTTAGAATAGTGGATATTTGGTACCTTTTGGAGAAATCCCTCTTTTAATTCCCTTTTTCATACACGTTTGCTTATGCATGGAGGAAGCAGAACTGTCACGTTCTGGAATTAAACTGACTGTACTTGTTGAGCAGCATGTACTGCATGAGGATAATGCTGTATAACAGTATTGTCCTCAGTCTGCTATGTTTTCAGGTGCTCAAGCTAGCTTTGTTCTTAAAAAATCAGTCAGAAATTATACCAAAAAATAGGATGAAAAAGACATTTTCGTATACAGACCCCTTTTTTTATGACCCTGGAGTATTTTCAGAAGAGAAAATGTGTACATAATTTTAAGCACATGTAAATCAAATTAATAAATTATTAAAGCATTTTACTTGTCATGTCTGTGTGGGCTAATCGTGATAGCTCATTATTTAAACATTATGTAATTGTATACCTTGTGTGCACAGCTGCAAATACTTTGCAGAAAGATTTATATTTCATTTTTCACAGCATACTATAAAAGAATATATTTTTGTGTGGCACCATAGATTAATAAAGATGTTTACTCATAACTTTAAAACTACCCTTAATTGTATTGAAATATGAAATAGCTATAATATGGAAGATAACTAAAGAACTAGAGAGTTGTAACTTCATTTATGTGTTACTACTAGTTTTAATGGAAAATACTGTTATCAATTTTAAAAAAGTTCATTTTAAAGAGAACTGCCCCTTTGCAATGGAATCCCTTGCAGTTTTTACAGTTCAAGGTCTGAAAGCAAAAGATGGTCAGATTTGGGTGGAGAGGCATCCCTTTACTGAAACTCTGAACTGTCTCTTTCATGTTTCTTTCCGTTTACACAGTTTAGAAAGTGGGTAGGTTAGTTATCACTGGTATAATCATTGAAAACACCTTCCAGTTTGCAAGCGTAATCTCACATTCCAGGAGAAATGCCAACAAATTATTGAACGCTCGGACTTGTTTCACATGCATTATACCCAGTTGTCCACACTAACCTCAGCAAGTACTGTCAGTAGTTTCTCAGCTGCTTGGAAGTACCTGTACAAGTTACCTATTTGTGTTTCTTCCAGAATTACCTGAAAGATTCATGCAAAATGGATGTTTTCCTACTTAAAAAGCCCCTGTAGTTTTACATGGAGCTCTTCTCCATGATCTTATGAAAGAAGAGACTGGCAGTCCTGTGGGAAAGGGAGATAAATAAAATGAGTAGCAGCCTTTACATTCTGCACAAATGATGTTCTGTTGTCTTTCTAGAGTATGTGCAGTTATTTGCTTATATGGTTTTAAAACCAGGACATTCATCATTCTTCTGACTGATGATATATAATTTAAAGTACTTCCTGGCTTCCTGTTTGTACCAATTGCATTGAGTGAATTGTTACATATATTTTATTGTTGCCCTAATTTTAAGACAATACCGTTCTGGGATTTGGTATCATACTTTATTCTTTGCAGCAAACTCTGCTGAGCTAGTTATTGGTCCTAGCTCCTGGATTTCAGAGGAGCAGGTGAGTTAAAGTGGTGTTTAATGGTGTAGTGGAATGGAAATTATTGTCTGTGCATGGTGATGCTATGTGGCTCATTGCAGGCCATTTTTTAACTTATGGAATGATGCAAATATCTAAATAGTGGAAGAGAAACAACTTTGACATTAACTTATTTACCGTTAGTGGTTTCAGAGTCTCAAGTCAAAAGCAGCAGAACTATTCAATCAAGATGGAATTGCTGTTGAATGGCTGGGTGTGGGTAGATTGTAAAGCACTCAGTTGTGTTTTATCTAGTACTTTTTAAGGTTTTTTTATTTCCTTGCTACAGTGCAAACTAAAATTTCAGTGACTTACTCTTAATTTCTCAAGTAAATTCATATAGAGTTTTGACTTTGAAGAATAATTTATGCTGTCTCAAGTGTTTTCTCAGAATTTTCTCATCATAGGATAGCTATCTAGCCTTACAGTATTTTAAAGTATGGTTTCCTTTTCCATTTTCATTTAGCATTGTCCATGAGATTTTCACTGCAAATAATTGATGTATAATAGCAATTTGAAGGGTACTTAGTGAAAATCCTTTTATCAATCACCTGAAGATGTAACCTAATCAAATCTCTCTGGTTATAACTTAGAATTACTATTTTGTTCTTGTCTTCTTTGAAATGTCACTTGCTCTCCACAGTGATGGCCATGATGGTGTTTACATCTTTTCCCTTACCTAAATTCTGCAGTGTTGTTCTTACCCGTTTTTTTTTCTTTTTTTCTGTGCTGGTTTTGGCTGGGAGAGAGTTGGTTTTTTTCCAAGAAGCCTTCAGGATAGCTTCAGGAATGCCTTAGAGGGAGTATCCTTGGGGTTTCTGTGGGAGCTTGATACTTCTCTCCTAGATTCTGTTTTCTCTTTTCACCTCACTAGATCTCTGTTTAATCTCACCTATAAATCAAAATGGAACTCACTGGAATTCATGAGAAGCAAGCATACTTCTTAGTAAGTCTTACCTACTTTTGCTATAGCAGATGTTGATCTATGCTGGCTCAATCTTTGAGGGGAGATTTTCACTTGGATCTGTTTGCCTTGCTGAGAATTGTGTCTGAATTCCCGAAGTTTCCAATCTGTTTTTTTTTTGTGCTGGTGTCTTTATGGGATACCTGTACATACAGATGTGTATCGACCTGTTAGTTATGGAACAGCAGTTGATCTTGCTATGTGTAATTGAAATGACTCTTCATACTAGACAATCTTAGAGATGAATGTTCAGTCTTGTTTTAGAGAATCAACAAGATGGGCTCTTGAGAGGATAAGCAAGGCAACAATAATTTTTGGAGACTATCTGGCAGCCATGTATGTTTTGTAGTTGTCGCTGGAGGCTTTCAGCATGTATTTCAGGCATAAAAATGAGCAAAACTGCAACAGCCTATATTGTTAATGCCTTTTCTTTGAACGGGACTTTGAATATACTTTGGAAGCTGATGAGCCTCCTCTTTCTGTCTTCATCAGGTTAGCCAGGGGAACAATACTATGACCTATATCTGTCTGTCTCTCCCCCATTGCTCATGATGTCCCTCTGCATCTCCAGATACAAGTTTTCATATACTTTATTTAAGTATTCAGTTTAATGCAAATATGGTCATTCCATTCTAGCCAAGGAATTAGCAATGTACTCTTTTGACATTTTAACTATTGCTTTGGTAATTTATACTTTTTAACTGCCCTTTCTGCCTGTTGATCCCATTTTTAAGATGTATAGAATTTTTGAAATGATAGACCAAAGAAATACCCTCACGGCCTTCTCCAAAATTTACACATCTTGGGCTTGCTTTAGCTTTTCATGATCCAAAAACGTACTTTAATGTAGATAGGAGAGTTTGTATTCAAGCCCTTGACCAAAAGTACTGGTTTGTAACATTTGTGTGCTGTAGAGAGGCACTGTTTGCAAATAGTTAAATCTCTTTTTACTTTTCAAACTTGTGTCTTATGTCCTTTTGTCTCCTTTATATATCCCACTGTGAATTTCTAGCCATCAGTTTATATTCTACTTGGTAAAAATGAAGCTATTAATTTTGCCCTGCTGTTACCCTCTTTCTCATTCCCTAAAGATGAGGAGGATGACTGTACCATCTGGCACGTAAACTTCACTTTGGGCCTTTCTCTAAATGTTTGTGTTTGATGTGTGGCCAAATCTTGCAGATTCCTTCTTTGAGACCTTTGTTAGATACGGCCTATTATAGCCATTACCACAGTTAAAATGTTCTTATTTTGTATCTTAATTTCAGTAATTCCTTTTTCTTGGCCATTGCTATGTTATCTAGTCATTTAGAATATTCTTCAAGATCATTTTCCTGGTTTATAAAATCAAATTGTATTTATGTATCTTATTCACTTTCTTTCTGTCCAAAACTTATTTGTCTTTGCCATTAAACTTTTCATGGCTTAAGTGCATTCTTGTATCATCCTTCATCCCAAGATACCTATTCCTGCTGTTAATTGGCTCATCGTATGAGTCCACATTGGCCAGCTGTTAGTTTTCTTTCTATAAAGTCCCTGCATTCCTTTAAACATCTTTTTTAGAAAATAATTTTTCTCCTCCAAAGCTCTTCTTAAAGTCTTTTTGCTGTGATGTCTAAATAAAAGCTGGGCAAGACTTATCTCCCGGTGTGCTAAGAATTCTGCCTGTTGAGCTGACCAGTGTCAGATGTTAAAGAAAAAGGACTGGAAGGTAACTATTCACTGTCTTTAGCTGATCTTCAGTAACTCTGTGATTACGCCCCTGGCCTGTGGGCAATGCGGTTGGACTTAGGATCATTGCCCTTCATTGACTTCAAACTGCAGTTTTGGGTAGTTAAATATTTATTAACAGTTGAAACTCTTTTCTTGTGCCAAAACCGTGCCCTTTTTCACCAAGAGCTAATGTAACATGAATTAACCTGGCATTTTTGGTGGGCTCTGAATGTGCACATGGACAGTCACCTGGCAGTTCCTTGGCATGACAGTGACTGTACAGTTCAGAGCAGACAGCCTGACATTCAGGAGGCAGAAAGTGAAATACTTGTGACTGGGGAGAAGGACTGAGAAGTATACAAAGTTCGAAATACACCTTGATTTTTCACTTTCAGTCTGTTTGTTTCTATGCTCTCATGTGCTTTAATTTCTCCTCTGTAGTAAAGTATATACTCCACTGACTGTATATTATTATTGATGTTTCTTCATAGAAAATAAGAGGCATTTGAAGATGTGGTTTCCAGTATGTCAGTGATATTTTCTTCATGGAAATTCATTGATTTTAGCCTGTTGTTTTCTTTGTACACTCTCTATTCTTTCCTTCCTGGGAAAGAGAGTTTGAGAGAGATTGTAACTAGTGAACTTGTCTTTATGTATTTATGTAAGCATTTAATGGTATTTTAAAGGAATATAGTGTAAATGCTGTCTATCTGCCACCCACCCACCCTATCTCTCTATCTCTCTATCTCTCTATCTCTCTATCTCTCTATCTCTCTATCTCTCTATCTCTCTATCTCTCTATCTCTCTATCTCTCTATCTCTCTATCTATTTGTATCGTAATTATGTGTAGGTTTTTGAAGTTCAGGTATAGTCAGAGAAATACAATGAGTGAAATCTGGAGGTGAGGTTAAAGTTCCTGTAAAAGGTCATGAAATGAAAATGAAGAAAATATATTTTTATTTTTCCCAAAAGAGTAATCTCACTGTTCCGTTTTCCAGGCTGCACTTAAAGCTAGTATGTGAAGCATAAAAATAATAGTTAATAATGAAATGTTTTAGGCAGTATGCTGTGTTTTGTTCTTAAAGACATTTCAAAAGAGTCTATCTTTTATCTTACTATTTTTCAGGGAAAAAATTTAAATGCATGACTTTTTAACAAAATTGATATTGACTTCAGGCTTTATTTTTTTAAATGTATTTGTTCCTCCATTTTTTTATGAAACTTTATTATATAGTGGACATTTAGTATTATGGAAAATTTATACTAGAAACATTAGTGTTAATAGCTTAGTATTTTAGTCCTTCACAAATTAATGCCTGTGGTAACTGGATGATTTTAGGCCTGTTCTTACAAACAAGGCCTTACTGATGTGCAAGGAACAGTAATATGTGTCAAAAACTCCACATTAACCAAGGTAAGCAGTATAAATGGGGTGTAGGAATCCCCTGTTAGACTAAAAATCTCCAAGAGAAAATCTCCAGAGCCTACAAATTAAAGACCTCCAATATCATTTAAAAATAAAGCCTTTTATGTAGTAGGAGAGCATTTTTTCAGCTGATAATCAAATGACACTATTATACAGGCTTACTAGATTTGCAAATTTACAAGTTTTTACAAGTCAGTTGGGTCCCTTCCTCAGGAAATCAGTTGAAGTTTTTTTTTCCTGTATTGACTCAAAGAGCCTGGTTGTCCTTAAATCCTTCTGAATATATTTGCCTTATAATTTGACTGCATTGAGTCAACACCCTTATAGGAACCGTAATGCAATAAAAAAAAGAGAAACTGTTCAATATAGTTTCCAATTACCTTAGGATCAGATTGGAGAGACTGGAATGTACACAATAAAACCTGCACAAGACTTGAGTTCTGTGAGATTTTGGAAGCAACCAGTGCTTTGCAACATAAAATACCATTTGAAAGCTTTACTCTGCTTCCAATGGTTGTAGAGTGATAAAAATGAAAATATGTGTGTGTCTTGAAATATGCATTTTACTTTTAAAAATTTTCTGAACCACACCTCTGTGGAATTGAAAGCCTCATATGTAAGTAACTAAGCATCTTACTCAGTCAGTTTTTTTATTATAGTGAATGTGTTTGCTTTGCCATGTTCTGCAATAAAATTCTTTATAACTTATTTACTTTTTTACTTAAGAAAAATATGTTGATTCAGATGTGCTTGGGGAAATTATTTTGTAAAAGTCTTTAGGTTACACTGGAATCCCCAATAAGCATCTTGTTTGCAAACAGAATATGGAATATTAGTTCTGTCTTGTTTCTGTATGTAGCTAGCAGTAGAGTTATTACAAAGCATTTGAGTGTATCCAGAAATAAATTTGTACTTTGAGATACGAATTTGTTGCATTGGAGTATAAAATTTTTATTGTGGTTTCATTTTAGTTTTGCAAACAAAATTAGTCTGAGGTAATTCATTGCTTTTATTTTAGCAAATGATTATAGAGAGGAAGAAACTTGCATTTGTATACTGCTGTAAAGGAAAGCATTACATCTGATGTGTTTCCAACGAATAATTTCTAAGCTGGGTAACAAAATGGGCTCTAGTGTAATAATTTTTCATTTCTTCAACTTATTTTTAGTTGACTTGGAGCATATGCGCACAGTGAAAGCTGACAAGCACCAGCGATTTTGTCAGGAAAACAATTTCAGTAGCCATTTTGTGTCAGCCAAGACAGGAGATTCTGTAAGTAAGAAAAAACCCAACTTGTAGATGTCTGTTGTTGTTTTTCAAGATGTAGCAGTTTTATTATACTTCACATAACAAACCGTTGAGAACTCAGGGTGCTGCAGGCCCTTTTTTGCCTCCCTTGGTTGCATGAAAAGTAGATGTTTGTATGAGTGCATATTATTGTTATTAAATTACAGTGGTTTCTCATCTGATTTTCAGTTTGCGGTACAGATTTTAATGGAAGTGGTGTGGCTTATACATCAGCATGAGAACTGAGACCAGCTAAATCTCTGTTTGCTGTCGGCCTGTAGTTAAATATTTATTTCTTCATTCTAGGTGGAGTCCCATCTATAGACCATCAATATAGAAATTTCCAACAATTGGTAAATAATGTGACAAGACCCCATTGCAATAAAAGTTTTTAATATGAGTCCTGAGCCATGAGAGACATTCCCTTTGCAGATCCATTGAAATTTGAACATTCTGGCATTTGTAGCAGATGCTTTGCAGAGTACATTTTTGAACAATCTTTTGACTCTGAGCTAACTGGGTTATTTGTTTTAGTTGGAAGTGTATGAAAGAAAAGGTTCTTTTTCAGTTGACACTATCAGTCAAATTAAATCATATTGTATTATTTTGCTTGATTTCTGTCACATGTCTAATGAGTTTGTCATTGCCATAAAACAGTCTTGTATCTGTCTCTTCAATATTACTGTTGACAAGAAAGTTTACTTTATTTTTATGTTATTGAACAGTAAGACCATGTTTAAGTACATGGAAGTATAGTCCACAAATGGAATCACGTGTTAAGGTCTTTGATTAAACTTGTGCAGTGAACTGCCTAATTTTGTAAGATAATAGTTTTTTTCTGTAAAGTCTAACAATACTGCTGTTACAAATGTGGTGAGTCCTGATTCTCATTATAGTTTGTGTTAAATCCCTGGCATATTTTATTGTTTAAAGTGTGAAAATGCAGGCTTTTTGTGTTAGAAGGAAAAAAATCATAATACTGCTCTTAATAAAATATGCATCTGATAAAATGTATTCTTTTCTCAAGGAGACCACCAAAATCAGTTTATTTCATAATTGATACATTTATCATTGCTAATTATGACAGAATCTTTATTGCAGCTTTTTAATTAAGTCATTAATTACATAGCATTCCACTATATATACTGATTTTACTTTTCATAGCTTACTGTTTAAAAACAAAAATAAATCTGAACATACCTAGAAAACATTAACAGGAAATCTCTGCCTAAATATCTACTAAAAAAAAGAAGTAGTTTCAGTAGTTCATTTTTAGTTTCAATATAAATTTGAATTAGCCCTTTCACTGTTGCTACACATTGATCTTTCAAAATCTTCATGTACTTTGGTAGTTGTGCAGGAAAGATGGAGTATTTATCCTAGACAGTGATTTAAGAAGAGGGCATCCATTGCTACTATGAATATAGACTAGAGGAGTCTTACTCAGTTAAATGATTTGTTTTGTTTACATCAGATCTTTTCGACAGACTCGTTTGCAAAAGATGATTTTGTGTACATAGAAAATTCTGAAAGTCTCCTCAGCAGAGAAAAATTTTTACGGAAGATTTATTACAACTAACTGTTATACAGTTACTATATGTTACTGTCCATCAAATCACGTAACTGAAACATTGCACTTGTGCTTGATGGTTTTTGCACAGTGTCCTCAGGGCAGGTGATGTAGCTCAGAGCACCTGAGAGCTTGGTGTAGGTTAAACTAGGTCTCTGGGCCTCAGAATCTCTGTTCAGTAAGTCCTTTCTTGTTGTGTAGATGTTGGTAGAACAGACCAGTACAAGACCAAGGAATTGAGAGAAACTGTTTTGGAAGCTACTGCACTTCATTGGTTGTGCCACTAATTTATTTCTGGTTTCCATCTCAGGTGTAAGAAGAGATTGTGTAAATAGTATTTTTCTGAATTTTCACTGAAAATGACTGAGAGCATGTACATAGATCTTGTTTTTTGGGGGTGGCAGCTGCATGATGAAAACCAATGTTTGTTAGTAATTTAGATTGTGAGCTCAGACAAACAGCCCTGCAGATAAAATATAATGTGTAGCCTGGCAATACAGCAGCAGTGCACACTTAATCTGCTCCTCTTGAACATCTGTCATGGTCTTTAATCACATTTAAAATGCAGTTTTACCTAAACAGTAAGATAAGTGGACTGTCTTGAGATGAATTAAAGGAATTATTTAAGACAGCATTGCCACCCAGTATTATGTGTTAAACCATGTCCAAAGTCTAACTCTGCCAGGCTGCTGCTGAAGGCTCTACAACATGTTGCTTGTTCCTAGATACTTCTATTCAGTATATGTTTTGTAAGATTCTTCAAAACTCTTTCATATTGCCATTTTTTGAACATGTGTAGCAGAGATTTTGGTGATGTCGATGCACAGTTCTGTTGTTCTCAGTTTCAGAAACCTGCTTCTCTTACTTCACAATACACTTAATATATTTTTGTGCTAAACATTAGTGAATACCCGTATTCATATTTTATAGCACTGAAAGTAGTATTTGAGAGGTGGGTTTTGTAAAAGCTTGTTTAAACTTAGGTCTCTGGAGACAGAGTAGAAGTGTTGCTTAACAATCCAGCATACTGTTCATTCCTTGTATCATTGTTGAGTTATTTTCTCAAAATTTTAAACAAAATTGAAAGTACCAGATGAGGTTATTTTCAGATCTGTTTTGCACAGGTCATAATTTTGTATATCATTGTTTACAGTTCAAGAATGATTTGATATATTTGAAAGAACCTCAAGGATGTCTGTTTTTAATCATTTAAATGCAATTTATTTTTTTTTCCGTAGGTCTTCCTATGTTTTCAGAGAATTGCTGCTGGCATACTCGGCATCAAATTAAACAAAGCAGAATTGGAACAATCACAGGTGATTTTCCACAAATACATGGGGTTTTTTAGTATTTTACTTAGTATTAAAAGTTATCTTGTTGCAGATTTATAATTGTTCTTTAAATCAATCTTCATTTATTTTTCTGAAGATAATTATTTAATTTCACAACAGCTTCTTAAAAATATAATAATTCCTTATTTATCCATCATGGGCAACTCTGAAACAAGACAAATTACGTTCAAAAATGAAGAAAAAACTGTAGTTCTAAGGCTGTTTGTGCAAAAATAGCACTTAAAATGAGTTTAGAAATTAAATATGTATTCATACACATGTAGCAAGGAAGATATTAATGATATTATATGCATGGGTTTAAACTGAAAAATTTTTCTACAACCCAGTTTTCAGAAACCTCAAAAAGAGAAGACTATTCTACTGAGGCAACTCTGTGTAATGACATTCGAGATTACAATTATTTAAATTTACTTAGTGAACCCAAATGTTGCTATTCTACTGGTGTAATATCCTAGAACTGCTTTTCCCTACCAGTGTTGAACAAGTACCACAAAATAAGTCAATGAGTTTATTTAAAATAAATGGCAAAACATTTCTTATGTACAGCTTGGTCTCCTGCTTTTTGAAATAGATAATAAATATGTAATTTCTGAAAGTGCTTTGCCACAGCAGTGTTTGCAATCTGTGTTGAAGTGGTTAACTAGAAAACTGTATTGCAAACAGTAAAATTGTAAAATATACTTACAGAGCATACTTAACAAGCAGAGTAGTTTCAAAAAGCTGTAATTTATAGGCAGAGAAATACTAAGTTTGTCTTTTCAATGTTCTTTTACTACTAAGGTACCATCCATCTATTATTCTGAGCTCAGTGATTATTTGAATATAAATAATTGATCACATAGAGTCCTTCAATTTTTCTTTGGTTGTTTAGCTAGCACTGGAATATCAGTCCTAGACCTCTCTGTGCTGTGAGTGGTGTTCTGTAACTCAGGTGTAAGACTGTAGATAGGTGTGCAAATACCTTAAATTTAAAAGAGACTGATAATAGGGTTATATGGGAAATTGTATCATTCTAAAGAAAGTGTCTGGTTTTAGGTTGTTACTTCAGAGTAAGAACCTCCACATAGCCCCAGCTCAAGAGTACATAACTTTCTGTGTCAAATTGATATCAGATTTAAGTAGGCTTCCTTAAAATTTTTAGGCATTGAGTACTCTAGCTATTGGGCTATAAAATTGGGTTGGTGGATAGATGGATGCTAGATAAATGCTATGAAGAATCCAGTAAAAACAATACAATAGTAACGACTCATCCCTAAAGTATACAAGTGTTGACTTGGATTTAATCTTTAAATAGGGAGTAAAAGCCATTGCAGTTTTTACAAATGTGCACTATTTACATACGGCATGATATATTTGAGTTTTCTGTATTTTGTATAATGTGAGATTTCCCCATTTTGAAAACAGCGAAGGTTGTTGCTTGAATCTATTTGTCAGAGAACATCAGATATGTTCATTCCATCAAGGTGGTAACAAAGCATAAGATTAAATACGGAACTTGTGTAAAATGGCAACAGTCAAATTCTATATGTGTATTTTTTTATTGTCTAGTATTGAGAATATGCTTTAAAATTATTTCTAGCACTTGATTTTATGCCTGAAGATCTTATCTTTTGTGTTTAGAGTCAGTTAGGTATAATTGTCACAGTCTAGGAAGATCTTAGCAGTGACTCATAGGTGGATAGAAATAAGTAATAGGAATCCCAAACACATTATTTTAACTTGAATGAATTTGTGGCATTTGGCTCATGGCTTTTAAACTTTGATGACTGGCAGAACTGCAGAAGCTTTTGTGAAAAGTATTTGAGGTTCTCGCCTGCCTTCAAATTAGCAGCACAACTCCTGTTGATTAACTGCAAGAACAAGCCTTAGAAATTGAGTTATATTTACTCTGCATTGTTTTAGAAAACAGCTGCAGAGTTTAAGATATTAATGCAGCCCAAGCTAGTTGCTACTGCCCTTTTGTTGGAATGTGTTGCTCCCACTCAGAATCAGAAAATGGAAGGTGATCATGTGCTTTGGCCACATCAGGGTGAAGTTGAGCAGCTTAGTTTAAACTGCTGCTGAAAGTTGTTTTAAAGAGAAGCTGCCAGATTTTGTGCTGAAGTGGATGAGGTGCGAGTACATGTTACATTCCACCAGCTCTCCTTTGGCAGCAATGATCTCCAGCAGAGGAATAGGACAGACATTTGGGGGTGGTAAGTTTTTAAACTATCTCAGCTAGAGCTACTAAACCTTGTCTGTTAACATGCTGAGATGACTGTTAATCAAACCTTTATTTGGACAAAACCGTGGTGAAACAAAGAACTAGATTACTCTTCATGCGTGACTGGAAAGTAGAGCATGTTTTTTGAAATGGAACAGTTCCAAAATAAGAAAATTGCCGATTCTGACTTATTTTCAGTCCTCAAATACTCTCCCTTTTAAATTGCAAGGGTCTGATGAAATTTGAGGAAATAGCTCCTTTACTAATCAAATGTTTTTCTTTCTGTATTTTTTACTTTCGACTGTAGTGTAAAAACTGCATGGGGTACAGCTTTGTTCCTTGGCATTGGCAAGAGCTAGCATTTTTGTAAGTGATGTGTAGTTTTCTCTCTAACTAAATGCCAGTTCAGCAGACCAGTGTGTGTGCGCCAGCTTTGTACAATAAAATGTTTGGCAGATAAGTCAGATCTGGAATACAGAACACCTGGACCAAGAAAGGTTATTTCTCATTATTGACAGTAGTTTGAACCGTGGCAATGATAACACTTGACATAGAATCTGATGCAAAGAGGCCCAAGCTTTTAATTATCATGAACTTAATAAAAGAAATGTTGCAATGATGGTTTTTTTACGCTTATTTGGATGAAATTCCATTAGAAAATTGAAGTAATTTATGATCGTCAGTTTTTTGCTACAGTGTACCTAAGCATAGGTCACTAACCTGCCTGTGTTTACAGGATGGGATTTAGACCAATGTTTGAGGAACAATTAATTGCCTACTGATTGCAAGACTTTTTTTCCTTTTTTTTTTTTTGCCCCTTAGCTCTAGTCAAAGGATTGGTATGAAGAAACTAGGTCCTGTGAGGTCAGATAATGCTGTTTAATGCTAAAACTCCTACTACTGCCCTACATGGAATTTGGCAACCTTTCTCTTGATAACATCAGGCCAGGAGTCCAGTAAATCATGAGTGTTGTCCACTAGATAAGATAATATGAATGTGATCAATTAAACTCAAGAAGAGTACTTCAGCAGCTAATAAATCCAGGTCCTTTACCAGCCTATTCAATTATTGTTGCTTGTTTGACATACAGGTTTTATTTACAGAGGTAATCTTTAACATATACTGTTTATATATTCCTAATCCAGGTTATATATTGTTTCCTTTAAAATTACAGAATTTAATTCTTTATTAATTCCTTTTAACCTTGAAAATGCATTGTAGGAAAGTTGAAGTATTTAAGAAAAAAATATTAAACTGGTTTAGGGTATCTTTCATAGCAGACTTACCTCCACTGCTGCTTCTTTGCTGAAATTGTTCCATGAATTTACTTCCTTCTCATGAACCTTCTATGGACCCTTTCTTAATAATGAGAAAGAACCCTGTATCCCTTACCTATATTAATAATGAGAAAACTTTTAAGAGTTTTGTTTGTCTTTAAGGGGAAGAATGGGAACCTTTTATATTTAAATGAGGCAAAGAAAAATCAAAACTTGCATCATTTTGATGTGAGGTTGTTAATTTGGTCACTGCTTTTGGATTATATATTTAGGTATAATGTGATAGTTATGTAATGGAAAAGATGCATGTGTACAGCTAATGCACTTGTTACAGGCTGATAATGTAGTATTTAATATTTAAATATCTTTGACTTAAAGGAGGAATAGGCCATTGTCATCTTTTCTTTCACTGAATTCCCTGCCTTTTTATTCTGTCCCTTCTCTAGCTTTAATACACTTTTGCTGATTGCATGTATGAGCCTTTCACTTTGGTGCTTTGAAAGGGCATGTCCTGGAAGAAGCTCAAGAAGCAGCCCTGGTGCTGAGAGTGCTGCTTTCAGCCAGACATCTTGCTCTTATATCAGCCTAAGGCCTGAAAATGCACTTTCATTTTGCTTCTGCATAATCTTATGTTATCCATTCATTCTTTTCAACTACTGATTAATCTCTCCATTGTTTTCCTTCTCTTTTCTTTTTACATTCTTCTTCTTGCCCTCTATCCATCATGTTGATACATGGTTAACAGCATGTTGTCAGGGCAGAACTAGTGAAATATCCTGAAGAAGATAACCAACATCACACTTCCAACTGCCAGAGCAAAGTCTGCTCAATGCAGTAGTTCAGGTATTGATGGAAAACTTGATTTGTTTCTTTTTTATAAACTGCGTTGCTTTTACATGAAGTAACAACTGTTAAAGTAGTTCTATTGGAAGATTGGGTTTTGTATGTGTAAGCACTTGTAATACTCAATATACCATTTTGGAACTCTGTGTACAATTAATTATATAGTGTTTCTAATAATCAGTTTGTAGAAACTTTGAAATGCTTCATGTATTCAGTGCTGTATGTTCAAAATATTACGTAGCTGTCTCGGATGCTAAAATTGTACATTTTCGTTCCTCATGTAGGAGAGAGCATCAGTCTTATCAAATGCTTTGTAAATAGAGTGGGTAATATCTGTTAGATCTGTATTGGAGAATAAATATAGTATGCTTTTTATGTTAATGTAATCTTTAGCCAATATGCCTATCAAAGCTTTTTAAAAATATGGTTGTATTTAAAATTTGCTTTGAATTCTGTCCATATTTTCCGATGAAATGCTTGGAGTAAAGACAAAAAGGCAAACTTAGGTGCAATTTCCAGCTACAATTTAGGCAGCTGTTCTTAAAGAATGAATGGCACAACTTTTGCAAATAAATTTTGCTTTATTACTCTCATACAGAGCAATTTTCATGAGAGTAGAACTGTATTCACTGCTTTAGCAAGAAAGTTGTATTCCTTTTGTAGTGTTGTGAAAACTTACCAAGGCACTTGCTTCTCCTTAATATGTATAAACTGAAAATTACAATCAGAATTAGCACCTGATAAAGCTTCCTGTAAGGTAGTGAAAAAAGAACTGGTTTGTTTGTTATTTTTCCCTTCATATTTCAGTAAAAATCTGTTGAATGATTTGCCAGCATGAAGGTTGTATTTTTTGATTTTTACTGTGCTTTCTTTTATGACAGAGGGTGGTGAAGGCAGATATTGTCAACTACAGTCAGGAGCCTGTGACAAGAACCGTTAATCCTCCCAGAAGCTCAATGTGTGCAGTTCAATGACCACGCTGCTCTTCTCTGGTTTGATACCTTTGCAGTCCTCTTGCCTTGACACAGGCTCTGGGATTACCAGGAACTTTGGTTTAACAGGCACCACCACAACAATGCATTTAGAGCTTTCAGAAACATGTTGCACCCTTGTCCATTAAGAAGTAGGAGGCAGTTTTTTGACTGGCTGAAATTCAAATATGTGTGAGACCACACATATGAAAAATTAAGGTCTATATTCTTTTAAATTATATTTAAATAAAACTGTATAACGGTGTTTATGTTTTCTCCTGTCTATTTGACTGATACCAGAACAAAAATGGATGAGGAAGCCCTGCATTCAAAATGTTTTTAAAGACATCACCGTGGAAGGGTATTTTGCCAAAGCATTTTTAAATTTTTTTTTCTCCAGTTATTTGAACTAACACTCAGCAAAATGTTACTTGGAAAAGCTGTTGCTGGAATAATTTTAAACATATAATATATTTTATCTAGGGATAATTTTGAAAGTGTTCCGTTAATATATATAGTTAGCACAAAATGTATAAGTTGTATCCAGTGAGAAACTGCTTGAAATAAAGCTGTTATTATAAAATAGCTTTTCTGAAGTCTCAAGTTGTCTCCATAGATGCTCTGAAAAATGCTAGTGTTTTTGTGTATTTTTATTACCACATCAGCATTACCTCTTGCAGTAATAGATAGCCTTATATGTCTTTATGAATATGGATGACTCTCAGTCAGCAGTTTGGTCTGTAAATGATGAGTGATATATTCAACATGCATTAGAAACTGTTGATAGATCAATTTGCATCAGTCACTTTAAATAACTAACAGAATGACTTTTGGCCTGGTACTCCTTTCTAGTTGAGAGTAAATGACAAATAAAAAGCAGTCTGCTCTGTGATCTTCACACTTCTTCCCTGTTCCTTTTCTAGCAGTGCACACAATTCTCTGCTGGCACATTTGAAACATAAAGCTAAGGATAGAGAAAAAATTAAGCTGTCTCAATTCCAAACTAGAAATCTTTTCCTGTTTGAACTCTAGAATGTGCTTTCTTATCACTATGAGGAAGCATGTGAGGATTCAGAAAGTAATGAGGCTCTGAAGGAAGCTTGTATATCACAAGTGAAAATCATGAGGTTCTTCAAGTGAATGTTACTATTAAACTGTTCAAACAAGTGCTTACTAGTTGGAACAATTAAACAATTAGTAATTTAATAAAGTAGCTAAACTGTTTTAACTATATTAAAAAAAGATTGCAGATGGCAAAAAGTCCTATTTGTTAGCTTAACACATAATTATATAATTCTGTGATATGACTTAGTGTGTAATGTTTAGCATTCACATGTGGGAAATTCTAAGAAAGAAGCCTAGATATTGGGAAGATTATTCTACACTAAATAGATTAGCAGTAAATTATTTATTCTAGAGTTACAGTCTGTATTTCTGCTTCTTCCCATGGAGTCTGTGTCCCACTTGCTTTACTGTATAGTTAACTGCAGCTGAAAGGGGAACTCTCTTCCACTACCACCAGATGAGAACTTCTCTTGGAAGAGTTTTTCTAAAGTAGTTACTCAGTTCACAAGTTTATGGCCTCCAAGGCAGGTGGGAAGTTTTTTTAAACCCTTAGATTTCTTGGTGTGCTTGTGGCCCGAACTCTGCTTGTATGTTCAAATATCAACAAGAAGTACCCCCCTCTGAGGAGCTGAGTGCAATGATATGCAGAGCCCATTACTACCTTGAATAATAAAAAATGTTTGCTTTTACATTTTGGGTATGCTGCAGCATGAAAGATGTTATATGTGTCCCAGTCTAAGCTGTTTTACAGATGGATTTTATGTCTTGGTCTCATCACAGTTTTTTTTCTTGGTGCCTATTTTTCTAGCTGTCTTTGGCTTGTACATCCTTTTGTATTGTATTCCTATTGATCTTTCACCAACTGCTATGTTAAAGGCCTACCTCCTCTGAAGATATTGTTGTTTATGTTTCCAAACTGCCCTCATCCTTCCTCCCTAACGTACATGTGTATTATTTACGCTAACCAGGAATCTCCTCTCTTCCGTGCCCTCAGCCCCTCCTTTTGCTGCCCCTCTTAACCTCCTCAGCTTTTTGTATTGTATACTGACTTCCACTCTCTCTGCTTTTCCCTACCCTTCCTGCCCCATTGAGATCCATTACCTGTCCACCTTTTAATCCTTACAAATGAGCTTTGCTCTTTTTGCTCAACCTTCAGGACCCCACCTTGAGCCTTCTGATTCCAGCTGCAGTCTAAATCCTTGGCTGTGGTGGCTGCCTTTGAAGTGCTGCAGCAGCTGTGATTGAAGATTGGGCAGTGCCATTGCTGGTGCTATGGCACAAGTTCCTCCAGGCGGAGCAGAAAGGGCAGAGATGATTCTAGAGGATTAAGCAGTATGGAGAGAGGGAGTAGACAGTGTTCTGCAGGGAAGGCAAGGACTCTGGTGACTGGAGGGATAGACACAAATCTAGAAGGGAAGAAGGGTAGAAGGGAAGGCAAGCGAGCCACTGCTTTGGGTCCAGTTGCCTTCTGTAAATAACATCCTACCACTACTGATTCACGTGATTCATATATAGTAGAGTTGAATTGTGCCATATTAATGCACTTAAAAGCTTTTTCCAAGGTGAGAACTGGTTGAAGGCAATTCAGCAAACAATAATGAAGTAAAAAATGCAATGCTCTCCAAAAGTGAGGCAACATGTGCTTAATGTCCAGTGACATGGGGAGTGGGCTGGGATAAGCGAAGCATGTTTTTTCCTGAAGCTGAGGCCAGATGAAGGGAAGAAACATGTTCAGACCCTGATCTTACACAGATGCACACTGGTGAAGTGATCTGCCTGCTCAGAGCTGTTGTAACTAATCATTTCAGTAACAGCTTTGCAGTTAAAGATTGTTTCTAAGTTCAGCTCCTTGCTAAGGTCAGTCTCTATGATGTGGTGGATACCAGTAGGTACAGTGTGTCTGGCTGCATGGTAGAATATCAGTGCTTTTAAAACACAGATCTGAAGCATTATTAGGCTCGTGCAGCTTCTTGTCTTTTGTGGTTCTAAAGTTTGGTGGAGTCGAATCTGTTTCACAAACAACAGCGTGAAGGTATTTTCCCTTACAACCAGATGCTGTGAGTGCCAGAACCTGTGATGAGTTCATGATCTCTCTGAATACATTGTTCTTTTGACAGTTCATAAAAGTCATAAAAACACGTGAAGCTGCTTTTTAACCAAAATAACTTTAAAGTTTTAGACACGTACGAGATCACTAGGAAATTATGTGAAATGTGCTATTTTGAGGAATTTGAAAATTGTCAGTGCTATCTATCTGCATCATTTAAATCGCTGCTTGATTTTCAGTGGAAGAAAAGGGCTTTTGAATCAGGCAGCTTCTTCTAAATGCAGAGCTAATTTGCTTGTCAGCAGGTGCACCTGATAATGAGCCTGATAGCCAAAATTTTATAATAATTTTGTAAAGAAAAATATCATAGTAATATTTGAAGTTGGTTATTCTGCTTTTTTGTGAGAATCGCAATTTAGATAAATTGCAGTTGTATTTTTCCTTTTTACAGTTATTTTGTGTCAGGAATATGGTTGCTTTTCCACAAAAGTTTATAATCTTTATTTCATGATGTTCTTGACATTTTTACAAAGCCATAGTAGAGAGTACTGTTTAGAAGGTAAACATTGGTATATCTAACTTGGACTGTACTGTGCTGTTAATGTTTTGACAGAAGATTAAAGTACTGTTCTGTAACATAACTAACAAGTTTATAATAATGGGAAATTTTCTGCAGGGGAATTTTTCCTATTTAGAATACTTACATGCATTTCTGATAGCTTAACAGTTTGTATGAGGGGCCTCATAGATATTTTTAAAGCAGCATTGACTTTTATAGAAGTTATATTTACAAAGCTGTCATGATTAACTACTTTTCTTTCTGGAATTTGCACATTATTTCCCAAGCAAAGATGTTATTCTACAGTGCTGTATTCTTTTCTTTCTCAGTTCAAATGCTACTGCTTAACATATAATCTGATTTCTTTAGGCTGTCTTTATTTAAAACCAACTCATAACCACTTAAAATGTCAAAATAGCTGAATGTTGCTAAAAAGAAAAAGCCAAAATTTATCCATGTTTGCATAGGGGTAGTGGCATACATATGAGATTAAAACTCCAGTCCAGATAATTATCTGTAGGAAGCAAATTTATACTCTGATTTCAGATGCTATGAATAGAATGTGATTAGAATTTAATGTGCTGCAGTTTTATTTGAAAAATACACAGGTCCTGTATAAAACCTCTTTTTATAAAGTACTCTCTAGAAGCCTTGGGGATCCCTGTTTAACTTGCAAATGCCGAAGTTTGATCTTCCCCAAATAGAAGATAGTGAAGCTCCTGAGTTCCATGAACTGATTTCTATTTTCAGCTTCCCATAGAGAGCTGACTGTTCAGCCAATTTAAACTCTTTTTTTTTTTTTTCTACTCCACTTCATCTTCATTCATTTTGGCACCATTTTGAACTGGAAAACTTCCAGTTAGTTAATTGGCCATTTGCCTTGTTTTATGTGGGGTGATGTCAAGTGCTGAAATAACCGATTGACTGAAAGCAATCTTGTTTCAAAGGCTGGTCAGAACCAAACCTCAGAAAGTACCAATTTCAGGTTTGTTTTGTATTTAACTGCTACACAGCAGTCCTTATCCTAGTGGATGAACCTCGGAGAAGAATATAGATTTGAAGTCGAGAACTTGTATTTGCTCAGACACCACATTTAGAGCACTGAATTCTGGAGGAAGTAGGAATCCAGATCTTTTTTTAATATCACTTTCAAGACTTCCTCTACTTCTACTCTGTAATGTCATACTAGCAATCAATGTTTTTAAAAAACTATTACTTCAAGTCCCCATTTTAAAAACAAAGTGTGGTAAGTGTACTTTGGTTCAGGAAAGTTTTTGTTTTAAGGATGAGTGGAAAAAACTGCTTATGTTGTATGAAATATCACTGGCATAGTTGAAGATATTTAAAACACATTAATACTCATATTAGCTTGTTATTATCTGCTAAACATCCTGTATTCTACTTTCTGCTTTTCTTATTTGTTCTTTGGAATGATAATGATTATAAATAGAAAATAAAACACCAAAGTGGTTTTAATTAATTCATGCCTCAGAAAACGTCCTGCAAACTGCTTCAGGCAAACATTTTTTCTTTGCTAGCTAAACTTCATTTCTGTCCTTTCCTGGGCTGATCCATACCAGGTAGCTTGGAGGATCATGACCTACTAATCCTTTTTGATTTCTGGTGAGCTTTTAAAAACAAAGTAGACCAAGAAACATCAAAGGGGGATTTAAAAGACACACACTGTGCCCCGAAAAGTAAATGTTGCTTTGGAAAGCGTTCTCTCCTTTAAAAAAGAAGTGAATGCTGTGGTTCGATATTATTCACCAAAAGCACTTAAGCATATGCTCAAAATTAAGCATGTATTTAAGTTCCCTTGAAGTCTATGCTGTTTAAGTACACACTTGAAGCTAAATACAATCTGTCATACTTTGATGACACAGAAATTCTGGCTCCATTGAAATAAATGCCTTTGAGGCTAAAGTTCTTTCAGGAATTTCAGTGTTGTTTCTTAAATTTTCTACCCATTGTGAAGGGTATAAACTAAAGACACTCCCAAGTTAAAAAGAAAAAAAAATGAAAAAAGATATTTCTTATACAATCAGTTGTTTTTCTGATATTTTCTCTAGCATGAATGATATGAAAATTGAAAAAATAAAAGTTGAAATGTGGTTCAGTTTTGTGAGCAGAACATTTACTTGACATTGGGCAAGTTGCTGTTTTTGGAACAAATGCTCCTCAGATCCATAATGAATCAGAAACAAAAGAATCTGGAGGCGCTTGACAAGTCTCATTGCAAACTGAATTCCGACTGATAGTGCAGGAAAACATATCAAGTTCCCATTTGCAGTGTCTGAATTGCAGATCTGACATGGAGGATAAACAAGAGCTGGTACTTCTTACTCAGATTTGGGGAGGTATTTGATCACCATCTTGGAAAAAATGAAGTGTGATTTCTGGATATATTCCAGTATTTGTCAAAGAACGGTGAGGCAATGTTTAACTGCATAATGGAAACTGGAGAGAAATTTTGACATCCCACTCATCAATCCAATTGCTTTTTTATCTCTCCACTGTCTTGGAAAGAGAGCAAAGTGTAAACCAACGTTTGGCACAAATGGGCTGTCTGTGCCGTTTAGGAGCAATTTGCATGTAATTGGTAACAATTATACAGACAACCCATTTATAACAGGGAGTGAGCTCACAACTTAGCATAAACTACAAGAAAACTAATCACGTCCCCCGGGAATCACACACTGATGTAAGAAAGGAAATGGAAGTTTTTCAGTTGAACCTCTTTACTGGTTTTATCATCCAGAAATTCAAGGGTGCAAATAAGCCTGTACTCAACATTCTTAAAAGTGCAACTGGTGTTTGTGCAAATTAAGCTTGAATGTATCAGGAATCGTAAAGAGGGTGCTCTCTATCTTTTTTATTTTCTCTATGGCTCTGCTAATCTTCCTAACTAAATGACCAGCCATCGAAAGTTCAGAGTTTAACTCTGTTTCCATATGCTCAGCTGCTGAACTGATGAGGTGGCTTCCCAGTGTCCTCTGTCAAGGGCACCTGGTGCCAGCCAGGTCCCCAGCAGAAGAGACTGAGGTGACAAGTAGTGGTGATACTGAAGTGCAGCTGAGCAGGCTTGGAGAAGCTTCAGCCAGATATTGCAATTGAGGAAGTGTGGGTCAATTGAGTGAGGTACAATTAGTTTTACTTGTGCATGTCAGCAGCAGTTGAATGTCTTCTATTGTCTTTTAGATAAGACACCAACTGACTTTTTAATTACCATTATAATTTTTTTTCAGATGGGTGAAAACTTACTGTAGTCGTTCTAGTTGTGACAACAGGTTGGATGTTTCTGTGTCCTGCCGTGGGCAGTCTTTTCCTCTTTGGTTGAGAAGCTTGGTGCAGTGCAGATTCACTAACCATACTGGTTCAGGTTGGACACTGTTTCTGATGCAGCTTTGAGAAAGCTTGAATCCAGATCCTTGTTCAGGCACTTCGTTAGCTGACTCTGAGGAGCATTTGTTATGGTGCTGTAGTATCCATTCAAAGGGGGTGCTATAAGCAGCTCATGATAATTCTGGTCTTTGTGATTATTTCTCTGCTCTTAACCCCCAGCATGGTAGAAGTGCTGGGCAATGAAAACTGATGAATTGGTGAATTGTTATTTTACCTATTTATAGGATCTTGTTAGTCTAATTGACACCTAGTCACCAAGAAATTCAAATGACAATTTCTTTGAATTTATTTGGAACTCGAGATGGCAGATCAGCATTTTCAATGGAAATTGGAAGAATGTTTGGCTCTGAGTTGGAGGAGCTGCAAATGCTCCCTGTGTGTGTTTGTACAAACCACTTAAGCTGTCTATGTCTTGGAACTCTTTGCAGGCTGACCACAGTACTCCATCCAGCGGGGCTGCCGTGGACATTTGTGGGAATGTCCTGTGCTTGTGTACTGTGGTGGAGTGGTAGCTTTGACTGGTTCCTTGTTTAGACATGGGAGGCATCAAGCAATATTTTCTAGGATTCTTGTCAATGCTTCCATTGTGCAAGTGTACAGTCTGGTGGTGTCCCTCAAATATTTGGGACAGACCTGGACAAGGTGTATTTCAGGTAACAAATAGGCTCAAGTTTATAAAAGTTATCCCAGCAAGGTTAGTTGACTGTTTACATCATGCAAACCATAACATTAAAAGATGTTGTCTATTTCTGCTCAGAAGACACACAACTGGCAGCTGAAGGCTAATGCAAGTGATCACTGAGGTATTCTGGAAAAGCCTGAGGATAGATGAATGCTTGGCCTGAGGGTGCCTTAATCACATTAGTGAGTCTTGGGATTCTTTTAAATTAATGAAAAAAATTAGTCTTTTTTCTGGTCCGTTCCTTTCCCTGATTATTTTTGTAAAAACCAAAAAGTTACCAAAACCACTTTTTAAAAATGTTTTCTTTAACTGTTCCACTCATTGGAGCAATGGTTTCTGTTGTGCCCTTCACATCTGCAGCCATCCTCAGCAGGAATCATTCTGGGCTGTTTCTTCTATCCCTGTGTACTTTAGCAGGACATTGTGTTGCTCACACACAGAGTGTATATAAATATGTGTGAGCCTCCATACATTTGTGCACATAATGAATGTCTTGGTAGCCGGTGCTAGCAAAGTTTTAGACACTGGGTTCTCTCCCCACCTCTCTGTATTTACTGTTTTAAGCCAAATGTTTCAGTACTGCTGGAAGTATATATTATATTACGTGGCTAAAATTTGGAAATACCTGCAATTTTTAATGGTAGATATTAGATATATCTGTCTAAGGTATGTTGACTACATTGATACAGCAAATAAAGCAGGTCCAAGGAGCCTTGCAGAGCACTGGAATGTTGTTTGCTGTGGAACGGAAATGACATGCTGACCAGAACTCATCACCTACTTATATTTACATGGTGCAGTAAGAGCTGCAGTTGGAAGTAGGGCAACAGGAAGATGGCTGCAGAATAGGAATGCAAACCATGTCTCTTTGTCATTTCACCAAAGCACTTGGATGTTCTCAGTAGTATCAGACTACGGTATTTCAAATCCTCCTTCCACTGTCACTAAGGCAGCACAATTATTTATATGTTATAATCTAGAGTGGGAAAATGATCCATCTTAAAAAATATGGAAGACGAGCATTAGAGGACAGGATCAAGGCAGCCCAACATGCATTCTTTAAGCATGGCTGAGGTGACGGTGAGCTGGAGTGCAGAAGCACCAATGGTCAGTGTTTAGGTGAAGACAACTTCTCATGGAATCACAGACCTGGAAAAATGTGTACCTTTTCATGACCTGCAGTCCTCAGGCCATCTGCAAGCTGTAAAGAAAAGTGGCCTTTTTGCCTTTTTTTCATCCTGCTCACCTCTATCTGGCCTCCTCAGTTCCACCTGCAGAAAGCCAGTCTGCAAACACATCCCTTCCTGGGCTCCTAGGTATTCAAACCACTGTTTCTTTTCCCCTGCATGTTGCTGTTAATGGCATAAACACAACATAAACATAAATAGATGATGATTTTCTATAATTTCCTTCCCCCCCCCCCCCCCCCCCAAATGAGCTGCCTCTTCAAAGAACACCTGGCACCAAATGACAGGTCTGACTGTGTTCCATATAGGAGATATTTCAGATGCCTAAAATGAGACAAGTACTTGAGCATCTGGGTGCAGGGCTAGGGTTACCTCAAGTTTTGAAAATTGATATATTGAACTTCTTTCTATATAAAATAATTTGCGTTTTCCTTTTAAATATAAAATTCAATGAAGAAAGATGATTACCTTAAGCATAAAATGACCTGCCTCTTTTCTGTACCTCTTCAGTGGTTTCTTGAACAGCAGAGAAGAGAGAGAGAGGAAATGCAGAGTCCCCTTTCAGCCTATATGAAATCTGTTGCAAGGAAACACTTTACACTCTTCCTTGGGTTTTCTGGCACTTTTTTTCACAAAAGAAACAGCTGCTGTTCTCAGTGTACCTTTCTATTCTCTTCCATCTGATGGTAAGTGACTTGAGGAAGGAAGTGTAACTTTTTGTCATAGATGACTCCATACTGGTTAGAAGCTTTCTTGTATAGTTTTCTTCCTGGATCAAGAGCAATCATCTGGGAGAATCATGTATTTAGCATATGGCTGTCACTGACTAATGTCATTATGCCCACATGCACCAAAGCTGAGGTTGCCCGCTTGTACTTGTATGGAAACTGCAATCCCTAGGAATAGCCTGTTAGTTTGTATTTGCAGTGTAAGTATGTCATGTATGTAAATGCTTATGCCACGTAAGTGATGATGCCATGTAAATTATATACGTTTAGTTAAATCAATCAAATCAAGGCATTCCTCTCCCCTTTGTGTTTTGGAGGGTTTTGTTTCTTTCCTAGGGGAAACAGAAGAATATCTATTTGTTATCTTTATCAAAAAGTGCTAAAAGACTAACACTGTTTTGGAATTAGCAAAACTTTATGCTGTTCAAATGCAGAAACAAATGATGGCCTTGTCACAAAGAGCTTTCACTGTAAGTAGGATTCAGGAGCCAAACATGGATGCAGAAAGATAAGGATGAAGAGAGGTTCAGGTGCACCCTTAGAGGTGGAAAGGAAAAGCTCTGTAGGTTGGATTTTGACAAAGGCAGCCCACTCTCCTGTGATCTGTGATGCTTGTTGACACTGAATTTTAAAATCATTAAAACTTTAATCATTAAAATTACTTATTCAGATGGTAAAGGCTGAGTAGCCACTCTTATTTCCAGCTCTCAAGGTGGAGACCAAACAAGGCCTCCTGGATTCCCAGGGAAAGCAAAAGGGACTCTGTCCATAAATTCCTACTCTTCAGAATGGTACATTCATGTGTAGTGTGAATAGTAATGCCCACAATATATTTTCAACGTGAAGAAGTCAAACCGTGGCATTGCAACACTGTCTGAGTTGAAGGCAAGAGCTGGGGACACGACTGTCATGTTTGGTGACATTACCTGAGCCATCACTGCTAGGGTCAGAGGATGCGTTGACTGTACAGGAACTTCTGTGTTATTGACTAAAAAATCCCTACTTCAGTGCTAAATGGTGACACCAAGGCAGATTCTCCATCAGAAAGGAATTCTGGTTAAATGCTGTTCGTCAGGCACTTAAATAGAGAGCCATGGATGGAGCTCTCAGACCAGGGCCAGGAGGTCTGGACTTCTCTCTGGTTCTGTTAGAGACATGCAGCAACACTTTAGGAAACCTGTACCTGCTGTGTAACGAGATTAGAGTGCTTTCCTTCCTTCAGATCAATACATCACAACCCAAGGAGATGGCTGGCACCACCCTAAGTAGGGTTTATGTCCCCCACCTGCAGAGTACCTCTTTTAGAACGTGTTAAAACTACAAGCAGTTATAAAGTATTAACTATAAAGTAATTGGGGACAAAAAGCAGAAGATCCTTGATTCAAGGTTCTTTTTATACTTCAGTGATGTGGCCTTCAAAACATTTGTTAAATTTTAATAAATAATAGATGCATAAAGGACTAAGAGTTTAATAGAGGACTAAGTGTCCATGGAGCTACACAGTACTTAATCTCCCGCTTTATAGAGTCAGAAGGTGGATTTCATAATAGCTGGACTCTTGCCTTTGATTTCTAATTGGTTGCCATTTACACTCACACAGTCATTGACCTTTCAATTTGTAATTTATGAGAGAGTCTTACATCTGATGATACTTCAAAATATTTAAGATATTACTTTTTATCCAGACCAGCTGAATAAATGTTCCAGAAATTTACTGGGATTTGATAAAACTGAAATAAAGCCCAGTCCATTTTTTTTCTTTGTCAGCATGCTGCTAATTTTTCATTTTTTTACTTGACATATTGTACTTGGTCTTAAAGCTGCAAGTAGGAAAAATTTATCTGCCTTGTTCTATGATGTTTGGAGGTGGGGAGGCTTCTCCTAGAGTCTGCATGCTCCTGATAGTTGCAAGTTCTCTGGAAGCTGACATTGCAGGTGCGACTTTTGTATAAATTGTTTGATAAAAAAAAAGGTTAGTTTTGTTCATACCTGTAATAGAGATTTGCTACCAGAGCTGATACTGCACAGTGGAAGGCCAGTATGTCCACGCTACCGTGGCATTTTTCAGTCTACATAATTGCAAATGTTTTGCTGTTGGCTGTGGGAGCACTTCCAAGGAGCTCAGCTGCAGTGCTGTCCTCAGCCGGGGAGCTCCAGGGGACAGCGGTGACCGATGGAGTCCAGACAAGACTCCGGCCTCAAGCACTTGAGTCAAAGGCCACCAGTCTTGGCCCTGAGCATCTGCACTCAGACTGTGAACTCTGAGATGCAGAGACAGTGCCAGGGCTGTACTCTGACTCAGTGTTGGAGAGGCATCTCTTCAGGGGCCGACTGAGGACAGACCATTAGGTTTCATGACAGTAAAGATTTAAATTAGCATTGTATTCTGCACATGGCTCTATGGTCTCCACTTAGGAACTGGTGCTCAGAGATCATAGAATCATTAAGGTTGGAAAATGTGGGGGTGTGTCAACAACCCCCGGCCCTGCCTCCTCCTGTCCATCAGACTCTCCGTGTCAAGTGGTATGAATCTGAGTCTGAGGGTGGTTCCATAGGCGGGCTCGAGGAATGAAACTCTGCCCTTTCTTCTAGAGAGTTCTGTTTTACTCGGTTGGTCACTGGTTGTTGGCCGTTTGCCCTCCCCTGTTTATTTGTTATTGGCCGGGTGTACCCCGGTTCCTTTCTCCCCTGTTCTCCCTATTGGATGTTTCCCAGGTACCCCTCCCCTTTTTGCCTCCCTTAAAAATGCTCGCCGAACCCCGCTCCGGGCTCTTCCGGACTGCTACCCTTGAAGAATAAACCCTTCAAACTGCTCCCAGAGAGTCCACTCTTTCTTTCCTCGCTCCCGGGGTTGGGACCCTACCGCCGCCTCTGCAAGCGCGCTCAGCGCGCCCGGAGACAGTGCCGCCTGGCCATCGGCGTTCCCGGCAGGAACCAAACGCCCTTTGGTTTACCTGTCTGCAGGAAGGTCACTGGAGCCTCTGCCACGAGTGGACACTTGTCCAGGAGGCCACCCAGCGATAGGAAAAGACCTCCAAGATCATAGAATTCAACCTTGGAGTACTGCAGAAGAGACATATTTGATCCCACATCTGGTTTGCCTGAATTATCCAGATCACATCCTGTAATGGAGCTTTGTGTGTCAGGTCCAGGAGAGCCTGCAAGCAGAGATGCAGAGGAACTCAGCCTTAGTAATGAGAACCTGGATTGATGTTTGTGAGTGACCAACTCATCAACATGCACGAGTGTGTTCATTGTGCCAAAATGTGTCTTACTGGGAGAAAGTTTCCAAGAATATTTTTTCCAGTAACTGTAGAGGCAAGAAGTTTTAACACTGTGTTTAAACATAACTCCTGCCCCCGCAACAAATCCAGTAATGAAGTGTAATTTCACATTACCGTTATTTTTAAAAAAACCTCAAATCTGAAAAGATAGCGAGAGTTGATTTAGATGTAATATATTCTGCTTTTTGAATTAGAAAATACACATAAACAACACTTCTCACTACAACTGTTAATGTTTTCTGCTTCCTGTAAAATTATCTTTCTCTCCTTGGTGTGTTTTGCTGATAACTGGCCCTTAAAGTGGTGCAGAATAAAGTATACCTAACCTTGTGAGTGCTTCTCTCTACTCTAGGGGGTGTCTTTAACCTCATGTGTTCTTTTTTTTTTCTCAGTTCAAATTCATTTTTCCTAGAAACTGGTGTCTTTTTTTATAAAAAATATTGGCAGAAATGCTGCAACTTCTTCTGTAATGGTTTACCACATTAAATTATCCCTTCCAATTCCCAGCACAGGATTTTAAAAATTTTTGCTAAATTTTGGCTGTTGTGGTTGATGTTTCTCCACTTGAGTGGGTCTGCAGGAACTGGAGAGGAGCTCTTCAGAAGGAGTTCAAGGATGTCACTGTTAAAGCCCACCTTTTCTAATTTTTTTTGCACCAGAGTTATGACTTGGATGGAAATCTCATTCTCTAGGTGTGGCTGAGATCAAGATTGCGTGAGGAATTGGATGACTGGGGCGTGGAACTGTGGAAGGCAACTGGCTGCCAAAGGAATCGGGACCAAGAGTGATGGAGGATGGAGACAGGGGTGTTGTGGAAATACACACGTGGCTGGAGCATTCAGTTACCATGGGGATGTTCAACACCGCATTCAGCACCGAGGAAACGAATCCTGCCCTCGCAGCAAGGCTTTCAGGCAGTAAATTACCGAAAGTGCCGCACCTTTCTGGGTGAGGAAGGGAGAAAGCATCTCATCCAATATCTGGGCGAGAGTTTCTTTAGGGGAAAGAGTAAGCGGTTGTGTAATGGGAGATGGTGTCAAAATGTATAGGCATGAGCAGAAGGCACTATGGTGGAACAGGAAACTTTGCCTTTTTTGCTAACTTTCCTGTTTCTGGTTTTGGAGCCTTAATGTTTTTCCATATGGCTTTCTTGATTATTATATTATATAAAAAATATAATATAGTATAATATAATATATAGGTTGAATATAATATACATGCATAAATGAATAAGCTATGGTGAAGCCAAGGCTGCCAAGAGAAGTTTAGTAGACTTTAAAGCAAATTATCTTACATTTTTGTTGGGTTTTCAGTTAGATTGAACTAGCAACATTGTAAAAAGGGACCTTTTCATCTTCTTAAAATATATCCCTCAAGATTATTCCAAGTTACCACAAACAGGTTGTGTTGGGAATGAGTTCATGTTCTTAAAGTTCCATCAGTAATCCATGCAAATTAATTTTAGTCTGTGGGTTTTTTTCTTATGCTGGTTACTGCAAGTTTTTCATGCCATAGGATCATTTGTTGGTTTTGCACATTATTCTTTTTGTTTCCTTATGGAAAGCATAAGACTGAAAAATGTGCTATCTTGTTCTCTGTTTCCAAGTTGAATTTGTAATAGCTATTTCTACACTGTGAAGTAAGAGGTTTTTTTTTTTTTTTTCCTCTAAATGCAAAGTTTGACCACATTTACCCATGGTTTGCATGAGACAGCTTTTGACTCATGCACAATCCCACTGGCTGGCTCTTTGTGAGCAGCAAGTTCTGGACACAAGCTCCAGGAGGATCCAGGGCCTAAGTAAAGAAGCAGGTTGCAAATACCAGTGCAATGAAAAAGCAGAAGACATAACTGACAGGGGAATAGTATTTGCAAATAAATTTTTATGTATTTGCCTGGCACTTAAATAAAAAAATCTGGAAAAATTAACTGCTCTGATTATCTGACAAGTGAGCAAAATTGCCAATAGTCACTACCAGAAAAGCTTGGAATTAGTTAGTCATAGCAGACTGAAGGGTAAAGAAATTAAAGTACCACTATGAAATGCCAAAAATAACTGCAGATAAAATAAAGTTAATTTTTTTTTCACTTCTTCTGGCCTTCTTGCCCCTCCTCATCTGGTATTAATTTTGATTTGATTTGAAATAATCTTTAAGACATCAAGGGCATTAGGGCTTTGTAGCTTTAGAGGACTAGACCTGCTTTTCACATTGAAGTGAAAAGAGTATACCTTTGAAGTCCAGTCATGGTTCAGAAAGGAATATTCCCACCCTCTCTTTTAGAGCTGAGTGAACCTCTGAGGTTTTAAATTTTGGCTTGATAGGTTAAGTTCAAAAACGTTTTGGAGCAGTTTTGTTTCCTCTTGAGCTTTGTGTCAGCCTTGAGGGGGATGCTGCTGACTCAGAGACAGATGGAAAGATGTATTTAACAAGTGGAAGATTTAAATGAAATTCTTGCTCCCACCCAATTCTACACTACACTGTCTGGATTGCACGGTAGGTTGCCAGCTCCTTAATTGCTGTCAAAGCTCCTATTACTTCTCACAGAGCAGAATGCTGAAGGTCATAACCAAGAGACTGTGTTTTTATGCCAGACAAACTTTCTTCCTATGGCTTCTCACTTGTGCTTAAAAGAGTAAGAAGTATTGTCACTCCAAGGTACCCAAACTTAAGGCATACTGTGACAGCAACATGGTAGCATGCAGTGCTGCTGACAGAGGCTTCATTTTGAAGGTTGCCTAAATAATGAATGAATTTGGCATTCCACTTAGCTAAGGTGCTCACTCATAGCAGGAGAGAGATGCAAGTTTAATTCTTCCCTTTGTTTGAAGCTGCTTGAGCTGGTCTGCGGGAAGATGCCATCACTCAGCTGATCAGCAACAACTGCATACAAGGCAGCAGCAGCTCTGATCATCTTATAGGGCCTGCAGGCACTCAGCTGCAAGAACACCCCCTTCCTCGATGAGCCCTGCCGTGTGTCAGGTGTGTCCCTCCTGGGGGAGGATGGCAGGAGCTCCCGTGGGTGCTGAGGCTCTGAGTGCCACTGTCAGTGTGGCCAGGTGGGTGCACAGAGACAGGGAGAGGGTGGTGACACAGTGACCTGCTGCAGACCGTGGCACTTCAGCTGCTGTGTGTTTTGGTTAGTGGGGGGTGAAGCTGTGAGTTTACTTTTCCTTCTGAGGGCAGCTTGGGAGGTCCAGACGGGTCTAAACTGAGAGGCTTTCAGCCGATGCAGCCAGAGCAGCTCTCAGAGAGCCGAGCGCAGGTGTGCCGAGCCCCAGTGCCGCGGTGCCAGTGCTCCGGACACCAGCAGCAGGAATCCCCTGGCCTGGGACAGGCAGTACTGTGGTGCCATCTGTGACAGGGAGGGTCACCAGTGACATAGTCCTCTCTCCTGTACAGCACAAATCATCTTTTGGAGCCTTTCCTAGAATATTACCACTTCCCTGGGTCAAATTTTGTTTTCATATCACAATTTTTTGCATTCTTCAAAATGCAATGGAAAATATGAAACCAGAACAGTGTCTGTTTTACAGATTGCTGTGAGATTGGATGGTAACTGTGGGGTCTGCCTTTAGGGGAGTTTTACTGCTTGTTCATCAGTGTTACTGTGATTTAATTTGCTGTAGTACAAAGCTATGAAGTTCTTCACATTAATAAAAGAAAATGATTTAACAAGAATTACATGTATTAAACCTATCCTTTCTTTGCCATGGTTAAGAATGCTGTACCATTAATATTCTCTATGTAGTAGATAGTTTTATGAGGAAGAGAGCTATTGTAAGATTAACAATTACTTAGTCTAACTTTGTGAAACAATATTAATTTCTCTGCCTGAAAGAAAACATGCCACTGTTGATTTATAGCCTTTGGTCAAATACTTGCATAAAGTTTGATCCATCTGTTAGATTATACAAATTTTTAGAAAGATTAATTGAGGCATGTAAATTACATCTTGTTGAGGTTTCTCCTTGTCTATGTGTCTGTCAAATAGATAATTACACTGATTAAATTTGTCAGAGAAAAGGAATTCCAACCAGATGTGTGAATAAATGTTTTGTGCTATTATAGCAATTAAATTCTTCGGTTGAGGCAACAACTTTAGGAAACACTGAATTTATTAGACTTAATAAAAAGGGGGTATTTCCATGAAACCACCCGTGAGATTTTACAGCAATGAAAATATTTAAGATATTTGTTATGTTTCCTTACGATAGTTTAATTTTTTTTTCAATGTTTCTTTCAGTGCATGTAGAAATACAGTGCTTTGAAGGGAAGAATTGTTCACCTGTTTTTGGCAATCACATGTTCAGATGGGTAATGTCAGGCCTGTCGTACCAAATATGTCATACAGTGGTGAGTTTATGGATTGAATTGCTGTATTTATTTAGGAAGCAATAAAGTCCTTAGCTAATGGCAGAATACAAAACTATAGGAATCTCATGGGCTCTCATATCCTATGGAAAGCAGATGGGCCTCATAGACTCTGCATAAAGCCTTTCCATGAAGGCTGATTTAAATTTGTCAGAAGATGTTGATACATGCTGAACTTTCTACCATGACCTTATTTGCTTATGAGACAAATATTAGAGCATATTGATTCTAAGTGAGGCCAGAGTAAGTTGTCTTGAGTAAGAGAAACAAAATTTAAAAACTTAGGTGTTTAATTTTGCCATTTACAGAGTTATCCTGGGGAAATTCAGAATGGATGTGCATATGGACACTGAGAAGAAGAAATTTGATGCGTGGACTGTGGGAGCCAAATCTTTTGTGAGCTAGCACCATGTGAATTTTACTTTTGTCTTCAGTAAGAGAAAACATCCCAGATGTTCTCTCATGTCTTAAGTAGAACGATGGCTGCGAGTTAGGATTGCTTCTGTTCAAACCTTGTTTCTTTGTGTAATCAGAAGTGCATCTTTATATTTACTTACTGTGGGCAAGAATATCTTGCCAAAGGAGATGTATTTTATGTATTAATGTAATTAAAAAGGGCAAAAGATGATTTTGTCAAGTAGTAAGAGGATGAGAAAATAAAACTTTAACTGCTGGATCCTTATGGAATACATGATCCTGCTGTTTGCTCAGAAAACTGAGGAAAATATTTATTACTTTTACTGTAATTCAGGACTGGGAATGGAATATTGTGTTTAGGCTTACAACTGGTTTACATCAAAATGACTTAAAATCCTGTAGCTATATCCTTTTAAGGGAAGTGCTCTTCTGGGAACTAGTTTACCCTATTCTTTCAGCAATAGGGTAACTCCACTTTTAGTAGTTTAATTGTTTGTTGCAATCTAATAATGTTTACTGAAGCTCCATATCAGGGATATGTATCACCCAGTATTTATCCTGTGTATGCAGGAAAATAATAATTCCTAGCTATGATTTTATTATATAGAATTCAGGGGTTGGCAGTCCACTTGCTTGTAACTCATGGGATGGTGAAGTCTTCCTGAATAACTTCTCTCTGAAGTGCTCAATGATATTTCTGGATAGAAGAACAGAAGAATTGTGGTCAATTGGGTTTTGCAGTTAACTTGAGAAACATTCAACTTCTGATAGAAGAGTAACTATAACTAGATTATTTCAAAGTAAGTACATTTAAGACAAATGAGTTATTTTTAGCTCTAACATAAGGAATTTTACATGACAGCTGGCTGATGAGGCATAAATTGGCATTCTTCAGTGTAACTGAGATGACCCACCCTTGCTTCCAGTCTTTGCAGTCCCTCTGTTAATCTGACAGCTCAACAAAGGTGGCCAGTGTCTTTGGCTTTAAAATGAGTTCAGGTGATCTAAGCCTGACAGCTGTGTGTTTTCTCCCATGAACATCTGGCACTCATCGTGGTATGTATTGTTGTATGTTTTGTTTTACATGTGCCAATACTGCCTTTAAGCTACTAGAAGGCCAAAGTTTATTTTGGCTGAGTAGTCAACTATTTAGAATACACAATAAAATCAGATTGCTCGTTTCTCGCCAAACTCCTACAGCTGTTTGGTAAGTTATAGAGCAAAGAGGAAAACCTAGACATGACTGTAACTAGAAGATGGATTTTTGGTGTATCTGCAGCAGGCTCGCAGCTTGGGTGGTTGTAGGTCATATATATAGAGGACAAGAGATCGTTTCAAACTGGTATCCATCATTAGTAGTAACTTAGGACAAATATTAATATTAGTGAAATCAAAACTCCTCGAATTTTGAACGGGCTAGTTACATGTAATAAACTACTTAACACATGATGAATAGCTTTAAAATGGTAGCCTCTCCAGCAATTAAGTACCTATTAAATAAATTTCTGGATCTTTTAAATCATCAGAATCAGTAATTTAAAATTCAATATATTAGGATGAAGCCACTAATGACAATTAGGGTAAACTTGCCACTGCTTAAAGTGTCGAAGGTTTTCCTGAGCAATGCACAATGACAATGTGACAGAAAGATGATTCTGAGGTATTCTTTCATTATAATGACTCCTAAATAATTTGTGACTGCAATAGCTTCTCTAACAGGGGAAGAAAAGATACATTTTTACAATAAGCAAGAATCTCCATCAAGATCATAAATTTATGCAACTTCAATCAACTAGTTAAACCTTAAGTCTAAATATGATTCCTGAAAGAAAATTACAAGAGATGTGTTAGTGGGTCATGAAGGAGAAACTATTCCAGTCTGTTCTGGGAATCAATATTTAATGTCTGGGTATGAATTTAGTCAGTGGTCTGCAATGGAAACTTCAGGTGGTATGTTCCCTTGTTCACTATCACATATTCATCACAAATTACAGAACTGCTCAGTTCTGAGCAGTGAGATACAAAACAGAACCAGTCCCTTGCTCATTCAGTTTAGTGCTTAAAGGTGGAAAGAGAATATGCACTGGGACACACACTGGAAGGATTAATTTTCAAGTTACATACTTGGGAAGAAGAAGATGGAATTAATTCAGAAGTGAAGGTGGCATTTTATTTATCATAAACTTCAGCTTTGTTTCTCTCTTACAACATGAGTCCATTGGAGCCACTTCAGTTGTAGGCCCTACAGGACCTGCTGTCTTTGGGTGTCATCTAAGACAAAAAAAGGTAATTTAGCACAGTACAGAAACTGTTCTCTAGTAAATGTAGCAAGGAGAAATTAGTTTGCAACAGAAATATTTTTAAGGGGATTCTTCCTTGTCTATTTGGAAATTCAGTTAAATTTATGATAGTGTGGAAAAAAGCCACAGTAAAAAAATGGGGCAGCTAGAAGATATTGCTGTCTGGGCAAAGGAATGAGGTGATTGTTAAGTGGTGCCGTGAAGGTAAAGGCAAGCTCTGTTTTGTGTTGGAAATGCTTAACATAAAGGTGTTAGGAGAAAACAGTGGTGAGTGTTTGTGTTAAATGGATTGCAAGAGAGAGGCATGGGAAAGTTGTGTGTGTTTTAAGTGGCTCTACATTGTACTTATACTTTCAGAGCTGCTATCCTGCCCCTTGGGTAAATAATATTTAGAAAATATTTATAACATATACAGTCAACTTGGTGTTTAGGTCTTTCAGAGTGTAGTTAAAAAAAAGGGAAGTAGCAGTAGTGTTAACATAGTTCAACCCTTGTGTATTTAAGTTGTAAACATATGGAGGAAGAATTGTTCAGGGATATGTTGGCACAGTGTGATACAGTGGGTTCCTGGCTTCTGTATCTTATTATACTACAAAGAGCAAACAAGAAGCATAACTACATTACAGCCACTTTATTTTAGAATTATAGTTCAGACAGTAGTGATCAAACCAATGGTAAAATGGGATTTCAGTCTGGTTTTGCACATGTATAATTTGAAATTAAATCCTCAAATAAGCCAGGAGAACTATAGCTGTAGGGAGAGCAGATGATCAGAGTTCAGAGGCCAGATAGTTAGTGGAAGGAAAAGTAGGCTCTGGGATTTCCTTTGTTTTACCCATATATATTTATATATATATATTTATATATATGATGCCTTAAGGTATGTGAGGCAGTGGCGACCTGGTTCAAAACCCGGCACGGCAGCTCGGCCTAGCCCCCAAGCTGCTCGGGCCACAGATACACAACACCAATATGGCAGATGATCAAAATGGCGTTTTATTGTTCTACTTTGTGGGGTTATATAGTCGAGGTGGTTTCTCTACGTCAGGAGGGGGGACGGTGGGATGGTAAAAGTTAGTAAGGGGTGGAAAGCTACTGGGGTTATGAAGGGCTGTATTGTTTAGAGAAATTCTTATCACAGAGGAATGAAGAGGGAGGAAGGTTACACGCTGCCTTCTGCTTTCCGTTACATCGCGAAATCTTCCGTTCGCTCTTGTCCCTATTCTACTACATATATATATATACATATATATATATATATATATATATCTCTGCAACCCATAGAGCCGTAAAATTACCTTAGTTTGGCCAGCTACTGCCTCCCTCCTCTCTCCCTTTCTTGACACATGGCTTCTTTCTGCTTCTTCAAGCTGCAGAGCTTCTGCACTGCTTCTACAGCTGCAGAGCAAGTAGCATACAACTCTAATGCTAGTGCTACACTAGCCTTGTCATTCCTGTATTTATTCTCTTCAGTACCTGCATGTACCCTTCATCACTGGAAGTAAAGTCTTTATTAAGTGCTTTTGGGTGTTTTTCTTGACCCATCCCTTACATATTCCACTCAGGTGTGTGTCAAGATACAGGGCAGTATCATTCCCTATCCAGCAAAAGTGTAGCGTGTTTGTTAATGATAAAATGAGCAGATAAAGTCTTGGTGAGGTAGGGGATGAAGCCTCAAAATTTGTTCACAATCTTTGTGTTCTTCCATGTATATAACAGGAATGGGGTACATGCATTCTTGATGCTGGAGGGAGCTGAATGTATCAATAATAGTAATATCCATTCTGATCTTCCTGGTGAGCCTGTTGAAATACAACTTTTCCTGAGGAATCAAGAGATCTTGGCTGTGCTATTCTGCCTGCTCTGCTCAAGTGGGAATCCCACCAACTCTGCCCATAGGAAGAGAGCAAAAACCAGCAGAGATGAAACCCAGTTTGTGTGTGAAAGAGGAGAATTTTGCTTAAGGCATCTGAAGTGTCATGGTAGGCTTAAGATAAAAGTTATTTTTGTGTTTGGAGTGCAGCTGTGAAATATCTGACCTCAGGCTCAATGGCTACCAGGGACTCTTAGCATCATTGTTTGATGGTATAAAGTTTCAAGAACCTTGATTCTGCACTGCTAAAATGAGATGCAATGGATGCACCCTCTAGTTCTTTAGCTGAACTAGCTGGAGGGCATGAACTCAAGAATTTTTCTAGTCATTTTATTGGGCGGGAGAGACTGACACTGGCTTTACATGTAGATGAATTTTAAGTATCAGCTCTTAAAATTCTGTTTTCCCAAAAAAGCCTAGAAAAAGAGTATTAGCACCTGGCAGCTGAGATTGCTGCCCTTCAAGATGACTTGTTCAGTTTTCTTTATGCTTTGCCTGTGCATCTGCAGTTCTCTGTACCTTCTTGTCTGATCCTGGAATTGCAATGTTTCTGTCACGGAGGTCGTTCGTGGTCACTCAGGGTCAGGCTGCACCTAACACACTGATGTCCATGTCTAGCAATTTTTTTCCCTGCAGCAAAGTCAAATACAAAGAAAATGTGTTTAACAGCACTTCATGAACTGCAGTCAGCACCTCTTACTCTGCAGATGCCAATGACTGCCCTTGCTTACAGGCGCAGGCTAAATCCTCACGCTGTAATTCCTCTTGTATCCATATTTATGTTCATATCACTTTCACTGCAATGCTTTACATTACTGGAGACTTGGGACTATAATTTTCAGTGGAGAGAAAAACTATTCCCCGTCTCAGTGGGATAAACAGCCTGAAGAGACACATTTTACCAGATAAGGACAAACTTCAAAAAATGTTCTCATAGTATTTAATTTGCGGCTTTGCTTTGCTTTTTCTATAGCAACCATGCAGAGGTGATATTAACTGATAAACTGATTGCCTAAAAAATTACTATATTTTCTGAGTCTCGTGTAAAACATGAACTCTGTATGAGCTCTTTGATCACTGGACCCTCTCTAAGTAGTAGGGTACAAAGTCCTTCTGAAATGACTCAGTATCCCAAATACAGCACAGAATTATTGTAAAAATGTTCTGTGCTGTTTGAAAACATAAGTCAGTCCCCATATCTCTCTAAACAGGCTGAAATCTTTTCCTGTGCAACTGAATGAAGAATTCATTTTGTCTAATTTGAAACCTGTTCAGATGTCATCACTTTCAAGGTTCAGCTCAATCTTGAACATTACTAGGTTCACATTTCATTTCAAGACTGTGGTAAAGGAACCGGGAAAAAAAAAATCAGTGAAAACATAAAGCAAAAAAAGGTAATGGAGTGCTTCTTTCTGAAAAAAAAAAAAAATACGGAGATTGAGAGTGATAAAGAAATAGCACTAGGAAAGGCAGAAATTAATATGAAAATGTCTGTGCTCTCTGTGTTATATGGGCAATCACAGCACTGAGTCCAACCCAATTTCCTTATCCATGGAGGACAGGGTTCCATTTAGTGGCACAGCTAACTAAATTGCCCCTAGCATAATAAAAGAGGGAAGAAAGAAAAATTTTTAAGACTTTGATCCCTCTTACTACCTGTGTTCACCAGGAAGATTTTTCACAAACTTTTCAGCTTGGAAAAACTTTTCCGTCTTTTATCATAAATTTAATTCTTCAGTGTTCCAGCTGAACAGCTGCTGCATGTCCAAGTCTGGCTGACTAAGGTGGGGTAGTACTAGCTCTCAACACTTTAGAATCTTTTTTGCCTGTTTCTCACCTTTCCTTGGTGCATAATGTGACATATGGTGACTCTAGTGCTAATTGTTAAATTTCATTGGTTAAAAAAAATAATTGGAAAGTATGTTTGGCTTGTTTTCTTGCAACATGTTGCTTGTATTCCTTACTTGCAAAAGATATGGTATGACTTGTTGCTTAAACTGTCTACAGTGTAGCTAAATCTGAAGGACTGGCTTGGAACAGCAGAAAGCTGAAAAATTTGTTCTGCTCTCAGCTGAGCATTTCTCTGAACTTTGCTTTGCTTTGCACTGTGGGATCCCTTTTCTGTCCAGGTGCACAGCCAGGGAAATGTGGAGTGTGGAATCTCTTGCGAAGAAGATTGGAGAATCCAGGGATTGGTGCTTAAATGAATGCACTCAGTTGTTCTCTCAAAAAGTACTAAAATTTCTGGACCTTAATAATTTCCCCATTTTGTAAATCCAACTAACTGGGCAGAATCATAATTTTGTGTCTACATCAACTGATTCTGTACCTGTGTCAGCCTGTCAGGACAGCTGACAGTAACCATGCTTTTTGACTCCCAGTGTCAAAATCTGGTAAGGTTCATTAATCTTTTCATGCTGAATTCCTACATTTTACTTTCATGATGTATTTTAACTGCCTTGGAATATAACAGCACCCTCTCTCTGTATGGATTCTGATACTATAATCCTCTAACGGTATTTAGGGGCAATGGTGTTCTGATTAGCTTCCAGTGGTGATTAATCCTTTTTTCCACCAAATGACAGTTGTTTATATCATTGGTAGTGCTCTCAATTCTGGCCAGCCTTTTCTTATCAGTCAAGTCCTTTTTCAACACCTGGACCTGGCAATGGATTTCATGCATCAATGCCTAAGAGCTATTTTAGAGCCATTAACCACACCAGTGCTTACAAATGTAAATGTTACATTCTCCAAGCAGCATCCTGCTTCCCAGTCCCTATGCTCTTCTTCTTTCCTATCCTCTCCCTGTCTTTATCCTTCCAAATTACTTTAAAGTAAACCTGTGATTCAGACTAGCCTAGGATTAGCAGTCAGTCCTGCCTTTCCACTTTCCAATAAATACATTGGTTTCCAGTAGAAAAAAAAAAAAACAACAAACTAAAACCAAAACAACTAAAAGGAAAAAAAAATAGCTCTTACTTTACTGGGTCTGGCTTAAACATCTGCCTTCTCTTGGCACTGTCTCAGCCTGGGAATTTAACAATGCTGTACGTGGAGTTGGCCAGTAGGTGTCAAAATAACCTGTCATTTGTACAACTGCAGTGTGACACCGATGGGTGACAGAGCATCTTTTCTCTTGTGCAGGGTTTATGAAGAGTGGGCTCAGCAAGGGTCTTGTGTCCTTACCCAAGAATAGAGCTGATGTTGTGGCAGTTCATCAGGTGTGGCAATGCTGTAAGTAATTGTATAGAGATGCTGTGTCAAACCTAGCGAAACCAGTAGGTACTGGATGCTTACCCAGGCTAGTAATTCTGCAGAAAGCCTCACACTTCTCTGACTGACCTTCCCTCTCCCCCAGTAAAACTTAGCAAATTGGATGTATGCTTTCTAATAGTCTGCGTATAGTGCTGCCATAAATTGCGATGAAAACTTAATTTTGCTGGCTTCTTGGATTTGTTTTCTGTCCTTTTGTCCCATCACATTTGACCTTAAACCTGATTTTTCTGAATGTCCTGGCCTGAGAGCAGACCTGATGTGTTTTGCCCTCAGGGATGCATGGTGGCTTCTGCTGACATTAGCACTCAATGCAACTCTATGAAGTGAAATAGTTCAGCCACTGCGCTTGGTGTCTCACTGAAAAGTTAGGGAACCCCTGTACATACTCAGGCCATTTGGATTATAAACAATTGTCATGTTCTTTGAGCACTTTACTTTCAAACACAGTAAAATAATTGATGTTTTTGTATGATCTTCAACAGCTTATGTAACATTCATGTATGTCTTTATTCTTTTCAACCTGAAATTTTCCTGCTTGTAAATTCATATAGGTGTGTTCCGTGGTCTCAGTTTATCAGGATGAATGTAGGCACAGGTTTGCTGCCCTAAAACTTCACATGCTTCTACAATTCTAGTTTAGTATTTTGAAGGGAAATATTTACTTGAGTGTATAATTGGAGATTTTATAAACCATCTTTTTTTGTTGTTTCAGTTTACTGATGAAACAAAGGAAAAACGTAACCAATGAACAGAGATTTAACATATCTCACTTGGGAGTGGGGTTGTTTCTGATTTTCTAGTTTCCTCAAAATGCTACTGTATGAGTTCCCTCTCTGATGCTGCAAAGGAGCCTGCATTCCTGACACAGGACTGCCTGGTGCTTGGTGCCACTCAGGCAAGCAATTAGTTGAGCAATTAAATTAGATTAGCAACCACTTAGATGAGCAATTGCTTGAAATCTGTTGGTTCCTCTGCCTGTCAGAGTGTGTCACACTGGCAGAAATGTGACACTGAAACATCTCACCCAGCAGTGGGCAATTTGTCAAGAATAGGGCCGGTTGTTGTTGATTTGACCTACACCAACCCTTCAGCTTCCATGTGCACGGCTCATCACGCTGTGGCTGCCTCCTTACTGCTTATGTTTGTGGGTGATTGTGAAGGAAAATCTGTATTGAGTTAGCATGAGATCAAAACCAATAGATAGTATTAAAGTATGGGCGGAAGATCAACTCTAAATGAGTCCAGAAAGTGCCTTGGATAAGAAGTGAGTTGAAGCATGAAGGCCAGTCAAAGGGAGTCTCTTCAACTGAGCAGAATAATCAGGCAGGATTTGGTTAGAAACAGAGAGCTCTAATTGAGGAGACCTCAGAAGCCATCACACATCTGGGGAATCTGTTGGTTCCTTGACCTTTTGGAAAAATAGAATTTATTTTAGTAAGATTTTAAAATGTAATACAATGTAAATTGACTCCTGCCCTTTCAGCTTGCACTTATTTCAGATGAGTTTCTGATCCTTAATGCCACACTATAGTAACAATAAAAAAAGTTTTTTTAATATCTTATAGTAGCTGCCAGTAATAACACTGGTCTATAATGAAGCCAACAAATACTGAAATTTGAACAATTTGTGAAGTCAGTAGAAAATGTGTAACCACATACTCAGGCAAATAGGCTTTTCTTACATAATAATCTTATAAAAAGCAGATGCATTTTCAAAGAAATAGAAAATATGTGTTGCATACTGGAATGTGCTTGTTTAAGAAATCATCTCTTACAAAGCCCATGGCTGCATGTTTACCATCTCTGCCTCCTCCTTTTTCTCAGCAAGATTGTTTTCTGGTTTGCCCCTCGCCCCCCATCGAAGGTGCACACCACCCACCATGATCATGCTCCATTAAGCTCTTGTGCTAAACAAAAAAGTTCTATGGAGCTTTCATTTATCAACTTTCCCCCAAAGTGCTTTTTGCATTTCTTCAGGGATTTGCAAAACTATTCACAGCTTTGGAAACCCAGCACTGGAGCACCATGATCGATAGGAGAGGAATTCAACAACCACCCAATGCTGTTGAGCAATCCTGGCTAGTCTATTGGGACAGGAAGTGAACGAGCAGGAGACAATAAGCCAAGGTAGTTGATTAGGTCCTCGTTGGAAATGGGTTTGGACTTTTAAGTGCTCTTGGCAATTAGAGCCTCACTTTTAAGTCTCATTAAAAAAAAGTTATTTTTAAGAAATACATAATTTAATATGCTGATGGGTATTGGTTTAGGCTCCTCCTAAGTGTGTATTTTATCTTGCAAAGATAGTTGAAATGCAAAAATATTTCATTAATGTATGTCGTTTATTCATATACATTGATTTTATAAAAATGATTTTTCCTTGGGTGGACAGTTTTAAATACACGTGTAAAATTGTGGACAAGATAGATAATACTGCTTCAAGACAGAATGGTGCCCTGAAACCACAAATCCTTGTTGCCTGGATTTATTTTAATTGCTCTCTGTCTGAATACAATTGCAGTTTTGCATTGTTTATCTTAGCTATCCTATAAATTAAAATAGAAATACCTTCATAGGCAACATTTGCCCTTCTCTCTTTCAGAGCCATGGCTGGTGTGATCTTTCAATCCTGGAATAAGAGGGTTTGATTTGCAAACAGCTTTGGAGTGTGTCAGTCTGAGCTCCTTTATTCTGCACTGTGGATGTCTGGAAAATTGCTGCGTCTCCTCAGCTGGGTATTCTCATTGCTTAGCACATTCCCTGCAGCCCCCGACAGGAACGTTACTGTGGGAACAGGGGAATGTCCAAAGCACACGATGTTCTGGCAGATCCCAGCTGGCAGGCAGCCCTCTGGGGTCACAGCTAGTCACAAGTGGCGTGGGTTGCTCTAAATCAGATCACTGGCAAGCTCGAAGGACCAAGAAATTTTTTGCTGCATCCACTTACCCCCAGCAGATACTGGGGCAGCTGAGGTTAGAGGCCAACACAGAGCTCGTTAGCAATTTTGAGGTGGAACATCGATCACTGAGTTCCATGAAGCATTAAATGGTACATTCAGTTTATTGACAGAAGAGGCTATATAAAAACATACATGTCTTGTACATGAGAGAGGAAATGACAATGCTTAAAGCATTCATTTATTCTGCAGTTTCTGACATAAAAACAAGGGGCTGACAGCAATATTGTTTATAGACCTATTTAACTAGAGTTAAATGGGACTGTTCTTGTGGCTGACCATGAATAACGAAGTCCCTATAATTAGAAGTCAAATTGTTTCTGAATCTCATAACCAGGACTGAGGTCCTGTTGTGCTAGCTTTTTATAAACATGGAATAGAAATTTCCATTTCTAAGCATTTAATGGTAAAAAAGGATAAGACATGACATGGACAAATAACCAAATAAAAATTGGAATAACTAAGTGAATGTAATCCCAAGAATGAAGGAGATGATACTCACAGCCCTACATTAATATGCTTTTTCACTTTCACAGGTGAACCTGTAATTACATTGAACAATCCAAAACTGTTTTTCTGAAATGATTGTATGTTGTATTTAAACAAATTCCGGCTGGAATAAAGACTGCAGAATTTCATTAAATTTTTCTTCACTGCAGTTTGTTAATTCTTATGCAGAGTATATTTTTCTTATGTTATAAACAGTTATTTGCATACATTATTTAATTAAAACAGTGATGATTTAATGTCTCTTAACTTCCTTTAACTTGTTTAGTTTAGTTGTGTTTTAATCACAACCCTAGTCAAGTGCTGAAGAATAAATAGTAGATAACAATGATGAATGAAGCTGAGTATCACAGAAAACAGGTGTCTGATCAAGCTTCTGCTGAAATTCAGGAACAGATTCCTACTGACCTTTGTAAAAACAAAAAGAAAAATGATCTTTCAATTCAGATTGCAAGCTTTATGAAAAATTAGACTATGTAGTTAAACACACTGAAACCCTGAGCCATGAGACACAATAGTGCTATAATTTTTACACCTGAAAGAGGATATAAATTGAAGTTTTATTTTTCTGAGAATAGAAGAGTTGCCCTTTTATGTTATTGATTATGGGTAATTTAGGAAGTTCTGAGTGTTTTTATGAAGGACAAAATATATTATGACGGAGTATTTGTAGATGAGGTATAACTGTGTGGCATACCATAACAGTGCCATATGGCAGTGAATTATATATTGCTTTGATACTTATTGCTTAAAAATACCATAGCAGTTCTCAGGCAATAATTCTATATGAGAAGAGAATAAGAAAAAAAAGAAAAAGAGGGTGTCTGTTTTCTCTGCAGTCTAGGAACATTGCTATTTACAGAATTACAGAATTCAGTACTAATTATTTTGAATGTAATGAATTTGTAATGTAATGAATTTTGTAATCTTTCATACACAGCTGATGAAATTATTCTGCTCAGAAATTTGTGTGGGTTGCAGTTTTAAGGTGGTATGGAAACTGAAAGAGAAAGGGCACAAGCAGAAGATTGAGTGTTTAGATTCTTCATTGAAAGTGGAAAAGAAAAGGAAGGAGATGTGTTGAATGCCAAATCAAAACACAAATAGCAAAGGAAGGCTGGATGTAAAGAGAAGCATGACAAAGAGATGAAAGTTGAAGGACTGTAAAGGTGGAATAAGAACATCTGGATTCAGGTAGGAGGTGTGCTTCACTGTATCTGGAAGGATGAAATTTCAAGGGAGAAGTCAGACTGGACTGAGTAAAGAATGAGGTCAGTGGGGAAGAATTCAAAATGACTGCTCATGGCAACTGTTGAAAAGGCAGGAAAAAAGGATGGAAGCCAGAGTGGGTTTTGTGCTTTTCTTCTTCAAACAGTGGAGGAGAATAAGGCACATTTCTGTCAGAAGTGTGAGGAAACTAATGAGAATGAGAGGTTAAGGAAAGGCAAGGAGAGTAATAGGGCAGCAGGAAGGATGTGCTGGATCACTGTCTGATGGTGGGAGTTAGAGAGTCAGTAACGAGTCCCACAGTCACTGGGGCAGAGTGAAGGAGGAATAAATTTAATATCAATAGCCTTTCTTACAAATGTGCTCTCATTTCTCTAGTGGCTCTGCTTTAAAACACTGCTGACAGCCCCGTGCCTCCCTGATACCACAGACAAACCAACCTGCAGGCCATAGGCTCCTCTCCTGTTATGCACACAATGTAGACGGTGTTCCAGTGCTGTGTCCAACACTGATGTTAAAGAAAGGTTCTGCTTTTTATTGTCAAGGACTTGGGCTTTCAAGGCTTTGGACTGAGTGCCAAAAACAATTCATCAGGAGTGCTTTACAACTCAGCGATACAAAACCTGTTAGGAGACAGATCACCCACAAGACAGAGTTTGGGGAGGAAATATGTAAAACACTGGTTGATCTCAGCATGATTAATGGTTTTTAGCACATTGAACTCTGTTGCTTACCATGTGAATTTTACCCTGGCTCACCCATAGTTGTTTATTTTTATTTTTTTGAAAGAGGTAGAACCTCTGTTTGTGAAACTTTCATTCATATAGAAGTTAATGACAGTCCACAAATATTTGTATTGAGACACAATTGTCCCAGCTGATTCTACTTCCCAGCAGTTTGTTCCCTTTAAAAGCAGCCTTTAAAAATTACAGACCTTGCAGGGCTTGTGTCAATCATCTCTGTCATGAAAGCATCATTTACAGGATGTGAAGCTCATTTACTGGACTAGAGCACTGAACAAGATCTCTTCCATAACTACGAAGTCACCCCAGTCCCAGCTCCTTGGATTAATAATATCCTGCTTTGGAAGGGACCCCTTAGGATCAGTGAGTTCAAATCCACTCTTCACACAGAGCAACCTTGAGCTTAAATCATGCATCTAAGAACATTGCCCATGACATTGCCCTGACAGCAGCAAGTGCTCCACAGTGGAGACTCATCATCTCACCTAATCCAACCATTCTTGTACTCAGTGCTGCTGAGTTGTGACACATGGGGCATCATTTCCAGTTACAGACAGGGCTCTACCTTTTGCTGCAGCAGGTCATGCATTCAGAGGCCCTTGGCCACCTGCACACAGTGTGTAGGATTTGTGACAATGTGCTGCAGCTGAAATGAGCAGGGTGAGCCTGTTTCTGCTGACTGTGGCTGGGATCCTGCTTTTCCTACATGCTGGGGAGAGGCTGTGCAGCAGCTGATAGAAGAAGAGCTTCCAGCCTGTGAACCCAGCATTCTGAGGCTGTCCTGGACCATGGGCCAGCCAATGTTCTCCAGTGTCTCAGGGCCAGGCACACCAGTTCTGCATACCATACACTGCATTCTGGAGCACCATCACTTACACTTTCTGAGCTGATTCATTGTTTTTGTGACAGAACTCACAAACCCTCAAAGTCAAAGGACTCCTTGCCTTGTCCTAGTTTCAAGAAGGCCAAAGAGATCATAATTCTTTTGGGGTTTAGCTGGACAGGAAATATGCTTTCTTTTTTTTCTGTGCAGTATTGAGAAGGGAGAATAAAACAGGGGACTGTTGTTAGCTCTGAATCATGTGTGCAGTAAATAAGTAAAAAAACTGGAGGGATGGTTCTCTCACAAAAATTTCTGCATTAAGGTTAAAGAATCAGAGCTCCATTCTTCAAGTACCTACAGTGTCATAGAAGTGAAAACCAGCAGCAGACAAAACTCTACTGTGTTAGAAATGCTCTGGGACCAGGGCAAAAGGAGGAAGGTGGCACCTGTTTCCTAAATATGTACCTTTAACCTGGAGCTAGAGCTTTTGTCTGGTTGATCCATTATATAAGCAAAACGTCCAGACCTGTTTCTGTAAGCTTGTACTATGCATTCATCTCCCAATAAGACAGTTTCCATATTTCACCCTGGCTCTGACTAGTGTTACTTGTTAATCCTGAGCTAAGTTTAAAAGAATGAACATATTCCACAGGGCTTGAACTTTGTTCAGGTGTTAGACTCCAACACTTTACATTTCTTCATATTTGCTTTATGATATTTTTCACAATTGTTTAAATGCAAGTTCAAAAGATGTATGTTTAAGCTCCTTAACAACAAAGATATTTTTAGAAACCTCACCTAACATTTTGGAAGGTTTGCTGCCTTTTTCTTGTGGAGTTCATGCAGTTGAAATCTAAAAATCGTTATCCACAGGGATATCCACTTGCTGTTTTGAAGTGATAAGTCATCTTGACACAGTATTGAAAAATATTAAAATTAATGTAGAAAAATTAACTGATAGTTTTCCATTCAGTTAATGCTGCCATCATCATTTTGGCATTTCATACCTATTTTCTACACAAACCATCCTAACCATGTGATATACATTTTAAATATAAAGTGTAATCTAGACAGAAATGTTATTATACAGAAATATTTATATGCTCCTAGCTGGTCAAGATCAATAAATACAGTACCTCTTCAGACCTACAGCAAATTGTCTTCCCCACCAGTAAGACAAAGAATGCAAAAGACTCTAGATTCCTGAGTTTTAGCATATCATCTGCCTTTCTTTCTGAAGATTTCTCTTAACTGCATGTTTATGAGGAAACATGAGGTTAATGTCTAAAGAAAGCATGGTACATGCCCATGGACCAAAAGGGAATTGGTGAGAAATGGAAACTTCAGGAAGCAAAGATGATAATGGAGGTGCTGAAATGAAAGGTCATGTTTCAGATGAAGTGATTGCCTGATGATATCACCATGCAATGGGATGGTTTTCAGGAGGGCAGGACAGAGGGTGAGAGAGTAGTGCAGGTATGATGTCTTAAGACCCATTTCAGGAGAAAGAAGTTGGTTAAGTCAAGTCACTGCTCTTTTAAGCTCAGACACCAATCAAATCTAAATTCTTCCCTTGTCAGTTCTGGAAATAACAATTACCGCTCCTTAGATATATTCTGATTATACATTTATTGTTGGAAAACAACAACATAGAATGGAAAACAAATGAGCTTATCTAAAGAATAAGGTTACTTTGAGTAACATTTATTGTTGGAAAACAACAACATAGAATGGAAAACAAATGAGCTTATCTAAAGAATAAGGTTACTTTGAGTAACGCAATTAAAAAAAAAAAATCTTGTTTAACCATTTTCCAGATAAAATATTGAGTCTTTTTTTTTCCTTTCCCCATGTTTCCAGTTGAAAGTAGGTTTGTTTTGAAACTTTAGTTGAGTTCTGAGGTGAAAAAATTCTAACATTTAACAAGTCAAAGAGCAAACAGTATGGACCATTCAATTGCTGCTTTCTGAAGAAAAGTAAATGAAAAAGTTAAACTTTTTCTTTGAGTTACCTGTGGTGAATGGGATAAAGATGTGACAGGTATTATGGGGAAGTGGACCTTTTGAATTCTGGAACATACTTTGTTTTTTTATTACAGCCATCGGAATACAGAATACCAAGTAAGTGTGGTTTCTGATGTCCATTTGTAAGTGGAGAGTGGATAGAGTGGCATGATAAAACTGACAAATCTTTGGAGTTACCAGAACCCTGTGGTGGCTTGGTACAAATCCTGCCTGCTTCTGATTCAAATGTGGCACTGAAACAAGAGTAAAAGCAATGCTGTGTGTCTGTTTCTCCCCTCCTTCCATGTTTCATGGTCTGAAGTTACCCAAATTCAGGGTCTGGGTACTGTTGAACTCTTAAAAAACGGGTAGGTTACTGGTTGATGCCAGACTCATATACGTTAAGGAAAAGGTGTTTCTCCCAAAAGTCTGATTTTGTACCATGAAAACTCATGGAAGTAGATTTCTGCTGTGGTTTACAGCTGTAATTTTTCCAAAATACTGGGCTTGCTTTCCTTGTAAGTCTTCCATCTTAAGGTTGATCACTTTGACTATTAATTCAAAATGAAACTCTGGCCCAGTATGTCTGCTTCTGAAAAAGGGAAAGAAAAAGGAAAATAGCTGAAACCTCAAATAAAGGATTCACTTCCATTGCTGAATTTTATAAGGTGATATGAGGCATATAAAATCTGTATTGGTAGCTTGGGATCACATGCTTGTGTTTCTGTTCTCTCTCGTCTGGAATGAGCTTGGACTATCTGTGTTATGGTTTGGACTGGAGATGGTTTTTCCCTTTTGCTTAAATTGGCGACTACAGGATGTGGCAGTTCTAATTGTACTGAAAATTGCTGTAATTGTTATCAGGCAATAAACATTCAATATATTTTTGTAAGAAGTAGAGCTTAGTGGAAGTTTTCCAGTATTTGAGAAAATAACTGGAAGCAAAAGGGTAAGGATACAAATTGAATTTGCACTTTAAATACTGAGAAAGTTGGCCTGGCTTATTCTCCTAAGAAACAGGATTACTGTAACACTCACAGCAATGCAAGAAATGTTCTCAGCTAAGGATGAATATGAATGTCTTTTTCATATAAAAACGCATTGTAAGTACTGCAGGAATGCATACCTGTCATAAGCATAACTGTTGTACAGAAAACAGAACAGGAATGTGAATTAAATGTTCTTACAAAGGACATAATTTTCCTCCTTGGTTCTCTCAGAAGCCATATATGGGCAACTTCTACCAAATGAGCCTGCAATAAAAACTCTGTATTGTCCATTCACCTTAAAGCAATCAAAAGATATTATTCATATAATTTAGGCGAGAGCTCTTATTTATTACTCTGAAATTATAATACCTTTTAAAGTACTCCATATGTGTAGATGGTAGTGAAGATTCTTAAGTTGTTAACATTTGATCTCCTGTTATAATTAATCAGATCCAGAATGTAGCTTAAATAATGTGTTTATATAATGTTGTCTAAGGGTTTTACTTACAGTACTCCTTTGAAACTGTCTGTATTGAATGGGACTAAATATAGGTGCAGTCTTTTTTCTTTTGATAAAACACATTTCCACCGGATATTCCTCTTACTTTATTTTAAGAATTGATGATTTTAGAAAAGGTAAAACTAATTCTGAAATCCTGTAAGTATTTTATCGGCCTAGTAATGCCCATAACTCATTCGCTGGAAACATTGCAGGATGGGAATTAGGTTCTTGGATTATAAAGCTCCCTTTTAAAATAAACAGGAGGAAACATAGGGGAGAGACAGAACAGTGTAACTTGTTTAACATTTAACAAGTCTCCTGATCCATTTTCTGGACTAGTTGCCATGCTTTTGAAGATAAAAGCAATTACATTAGATATGGGGGTGGTTTTCATGCTCTGGGGGTTGAGAGAATTTTGGTTCTTTACAGAAGCAGGAATGTGAATGCTTGACCTAGTCTTGAGGGTGATTTTTTAACATTTTTCTGAGTACAGCTGGGAGAAAATCAGATCATGCTGAAATCAGTGAGAATTTGCTCATTCCCTTTAACAGGGCCAGGATTTTGTCTGTGAATGTTCAGGTTTCCAGTCACTGGCCTGCTCCAGTGAGCTACATTTAAGCCTTTCTTTTTTCCTACTGCAAGTTGCCTCATCCTGGCTCTAGACTGCAAAATGACTCCCAGGAAATTTTCTTTCTGGAAAGTACAATGTTGATGATTGTAATATGGACTCTGGTTAGCTGAAGCACAGCAATATTGTGATGAAAGATGGGGGGCCCACTAATAAATTCTACACATTTGCTAGGCAGTGGATTATGTTAGACTGAGTTGGGTCAAAGCCCTCACTTGTAAATTTGGGCCAACAAGTAGGGAGCTCCTGCGTGGGACCCTAATGTTAAACAAAGAGCCTTGGTCAATACTGGGATATCTGACAATGCTGTAATGTACCTAGCAGAGGTAATGGATTGTGCAGGAAAAGAGATTTGAAATCTCTGGATCTCTAACAGAATGAGGGTTTGCTTTATGCTTCTCTGCTGAGACACACACACACACAACGGATGAAAATTCATTCAGCTTGGTCCTCTCACATGTGCCTGTCTCCAAAATGGCTTGAAGGAAGCAATTTACAAAACCCAACTCAGAGATAAGGAACTTAACATGTTTTTCAGGTGGCTAGAACTAACTTTATGGCAGACCAGTGGATCTTGAGGTTCTTGACGCCCAAGTTATGTCTGAAAAAGTGGAGCTGGACACCAAAGTCATCTATCTACTGATAAGCAAACATAAAGTGGTGATTCAGTGTTCCTGTGCATTGTCTGTGCCTGACTTCTGGGCTCTACTCTTTGGAAGACAAATTTTCAAATTCAGGGTAGGGGCCAGAAGCCACCCCAGACACTGAATGAAGGTGCCAAACAATGGGTTTGCAGAAAGTGACTGAGAGATGAGTTTTTTCATTTGCCTTCCCGGCTGTCATTTGGCCCTGCCTGAGAGCTGGATGTGGGATTCCTAGTTTGGCAGTCTCTGATGAGGTTATGGGTAGGAGGCTGGTGTTGGAGGTACTCACGAGGCCAAGGTGACCTGAGAGCAGGTGGGTCACACAGTGTCCTGCCCGTGCAAACTGCTCCCAGCATTCATCCCAGTATGTCCTCTGTTCAGCTTGCATTGCCACTGCGTTCCATTGGGCTGCAGTCTTTTCAGGGCTGACCTGGAGTTCCTGTATTTGTCTGTATTGCTTTAAGAAAAACGGGGGTTGAATGAAAAGGGAATTCCACAAATCCTTCCCCTATGATGTATCTTCAGTGGAAGAGAAAGCTGTCTTCTAAGACAATTCAAATACCATCATTCATCACAATGGTTATATTCAGATTTTAAGTTACCCTCCTAAACCAGTTATAAATGTGTTGTGCAGTCATCTGGTGGTTGCATAGTAGAACAACGTTTCCCAGGAGTTTCCACTATTCACAGTATTTTCCATAATTTTGGGGGGTTACGTAAAGTTGTGAGTTTGGTTGCAATCCGATTTTGTTAGTTACTGCAAGCATAAAGAAGTAGATGGTAGTATGCAATCTTTCTGAAAAAAATGGGAGAGCTGGAAAGGTAATTTTAAGTTGTACTGAGTGCAGAAGAATGTAAAATAAATTGGAAGGGGTTTTTTTGTTTGTTTTTTTTTTTTTTTTTTTGAAAGATGAGTTCTAGCATGGGCATCATCTAACCTATGATTTTCAAAGCAAAGATGGAGAATTCTGAATATTCCACGTGCATGAAATTGTATATTTTAAATGTAAGCCTCTAAGAAGATGCATATTTTGCCTTTATTAGTTTCCTTTCAAAACTGGTAAAATGTTTTGGATTAAACATGTTCAAACAATTTGTGTCTGCAAAAACTACAGCAAATGCACTGTGTGTTCCCAGTTTGCCACGCTGCCATGCAAATCCAAACCTGGTGGAGTAAATAGAAGTGGTGCTTTTACTTTCCTTAGTCTCTGTGCAGCTTCCCTGCTGTGTGTTAGCTACACCATAGCTCTGTTGCAGGTCAAAAGGAAAGTTGGCAACTTTACAGATAGGGCACCTCTCTGCAAACAGTGTAGCCTATTCCCATCTCTTTCCTGGATGGTACTGGAATTTCCAGCTCTTTGTGACTCCTGTGGCTATTTTCCTCCTCTGATGAGTCTCTGCCTGTGCCTTGGACTTCTTGGTCCCTCTGTTCCTTGACCTGTGCGAAGCAGCTGGGGACAGGTCCCCGAGGGAAGGCGAAATGCTTCTTGCGAGTGGACAGTTTGTTTCAGATAAAGGAGCGAAGGGTGTGAGGTGGCTCAATATATTACTCCAGGAGGGGTTTGCTGGAGCCAGGAAAATCCAGCTCCTGCAGACTGGCTCCACTTTCCTTTCACCCCCTCCTGTGAGTAATGTGAGTTGTTTATTTCTTCATAGCCGCCCTTGTAGAGAACAACTAGGCGTTCATTTCTCTTCCCACCTCCTTGCCTCAGCCTCTCTTTTTTTCCTTGAAGAAGTGGGAAAAACTGCAAGGGAAAACATCTTCACTCCTTTTCCTTGCTGGATCACAAGCCATCAGGGGCAGAACCAGATGAATTGCCTGAGCATGGGGTAGAGGAGGACATTGTGATATATAGGGTAAATGTGTCTTTGGCTGGGGCTTGCAGCCCACCCCAGGACTTGTCTTCTCCCAGACCCTGAGCAGTGGGTTAGATTCTTTGGCTGCTGCCCATGTGTTTCTGTACAACATCCTACCAGAGATTTCAGCTAGGACTGATTTTAAAATGAATTAGAACCTTAACCTCCTCTTCCTTTAATAGTTCTGGTAATTTCATCTTTCTGTTTTTAAATTTCTAAAAAATGACTAAAATAGATGTTTATTTGATAATTTACAGTTTAAAGAGGATTTTGAAAAGAAATTAATCTCTTTGCATGGGAAGACACTATGTAATCTTCTAAGACATTCCAAGTTTCCTCAATATTTTACAGTCTTTTTGCTATTTATTTTGTATCTCTTTTCTTGAAAGTGTTTATTTTGGGAAGGTCAAAACAAAATTCTCCCTATGTTTCTCATCAGCTGTAAGATGAATGCACACAGTTGGAACAAGTTCCATTGAAGCTCTCATGCAGAATAAACAAAGTCCTGACCAAAGGCTTGACTCATGATAGATCTTTAATGACTATTGTCATGAAAAAGTATTTAACATATTCTCCACCAAAAGAAGGGTGTAGCTTTGCTGCAGAGTCAGCAGCACATCAAAATAGGGGCAAGGATAGATTCAAAGGGCAAGGCTGATATGAAATCGGTGGGCATTGGAAAGAAGCTGGACAGGTCTGTGCTCATTAAAGAGGGCAATGTAAGTGTGCTGGGGAGGTCAAGTGTGTCATGGGGAATTTCTGGTGTTAGGGTCAGGCTCTTCAGATGGAATCAGCCTACAGAAATGGGTGTTACCCTAGGGTGTTGCAAGTGCGTAGTCACCACTATGACACTTGAATTGTGTCGTACCAACCCACGGTAAAGCAATTTTGCCTCAAATGTTCACATAGTCTGTGAGGTATTTTGGAAAGTGAGGTTTTGTATTTTGATAGATGAAGCTAGAAAAGCCTACAAAGTCACTGGACATCCTTAAACAAAGCAGATCTGTTTCCACTGCCTTTCCTACTTGTGTGACAGTGAGTGTAACACTTGGCAGTCAACAAATGCTGCACGCTGCTCTTGTCATCATGTGGTGGGGCAGGAAAACTGCTGACATGGAAAACTGCAGACAAAATCAAGCAAAGTGATTCATGGCTTGGAAGGCTCTGTGTCCCGGGGAAAGATTAATCAAGATGGGACCAGAGAGCTCAGGGATAGTAATATGCATGCATGTTATAGTTACTGGGTGATAGAAAAATATCTTTGGGTGAGTTAGGCCAGATTCACAGATGTTATTTTAGGAGGTACATTTATTATTTTTGCTATTAAGAAAGGTCTCTCTTGTAAAAGTCTAATCTCTCTGTGAGTGAGGGACTAGGAAACTTGCGCTGTATAGATTACAGACCCATGGTATTCACAACAGTCATAAGGAGGACTGAGTAGAAAGTCCAAGAAAATTACACTTTTAGACCATTGCTTAGTGAAGAAAAGATGCTATGAGAGCTGTGGGACAGGCTTATCAAAAGGAAATAAAACACTTTGGTCCTTGAAGAGTTCAGGTATCTGAAAGTGGTTCAGACTGTAATCTCATTCCCTGTGGAGTAAAAAATTAAAATTCTCATTTTAATTTTAGTACTACATGTTGCTTGATAAATTTTGGAAGGTGTGCAGTTATGTTTCTGTAGGCCTAATTATCTTGGAGATGTAGACAGTGATTGGAATGGTCTTAAAGATTTGATACTAGTTAGAAGATTAAGAGATGAAATGTCCTTTTAACCAGTGGGAAAATATACACAGATGATATGAGAGGAAGGAGCGGTTTTAACTAAATTTCTAAAGGAAAGTATCTAATAAAATCATTCACTCAGTATGATTATATGTTTTTATTCTAAAGAAATTTTTGAACTTGTTGGCCATTTTTACTGACTTTAAGTGCCACTGTTTTCTCAAAATTGTGAAGTTCCTCTTTATTATGAGAAAACTAGAGCTAGGAAACATGGATGTACACGGATGGAAGGAAAAGTTTTAGCACACATATCCTGGTCAAGCCACTGGTATGGACAGTGTTCAGAAACAAGCACAGTGCCTCTTGCTTGACCTGAAGCTGATGGATACAGGGGGGGTGGAGGGGAGCAGTGTGGATGACAGAGAGGGGAATTTATCAAAGGAGTATGGAAAAGGGGCTTGGACTGTAGCATTATGGAGCGGGGAATGATGCAAGCCACAAATCTCTAGGAAACCAGGCTTTATTAGTTCCACTGCTTTTGGAACAACTTGTTTAAACTTCCCTTGTAGGTAATTAACTTTCTAATGGCACTGTGAGATAGGCCACCTGCAGAACCCTTGGGCAGGGGGATTCACAAGCATCTGCGGTTCAAAATAAGGCCTCATGGAAAACTAGGCAAAAGTGCGTTAGAATAATATTTACATTCAGTAGCATTAAGTACATCTGTTTGTTATTAGTGGGAGGCTGAACTGGCTCAAAGATCTTCCGCAAGAGTGACCCAGCAGCAGAAGGCCAGGTACCTCTGACAGCTTTTCTACAGCTACCAATAGAGCTATTTTCAAAAACATGACAAGATTTCCCTCTCAACGTCAATTCGAATACAAAGAAGACCAAATTTAGATTACTGTAATATATAGATGTTTCAGTTCTATCCTTTTAGGCGTCTTGCTTTGTCCTTATTTTCTCTGTTACTCCTGTGTTTACATGGGTGTGAAGTTTTCATACAAACTAAGGGAATGCAGCTCTGGTTGAAACTAGTGCAAGCCAAAGATGGTCAGCTTGTTTGAAAAATCAAGGGTGATAGGTGACAGTCTTTAACCTAATAATTTAAAAATTCCCATTAATATTATTTAATGCAAAAATTTATTGCATCTTATTATGTAAAACAAGGACACAGAACATGTTTGGTTTTTTTTTGTTCAGCTTAGTATGCTTATTATAAATTTGAGGTCTGAAGACTGTACACATAATTGCTAACAAGAAATAATGATTTCAATGTAGTTGTGATGATTTAAGATATCTGGAAATAATGTTTAGTGTCAGGTGGAAAAGCTTTGGCATAGCTAAAACAGAGTCTTGATATTTCAGTCCTGTGTCTTAGACATTTGTGTGTGTGATTCTGCACAAAACAGTATTAGGGAGATGGGTTATTCTATTTTAGGGCTTAGGAATTCTACCGACTGTGCACTCAGGCTTTGGGTTCAGTTTCATATTCTACTATGGGTTTATTCAATGTAAAACTTACTTGTAACCAGTATTTGTTTGTTTTGTATCTATCTGTCTATCTATCTATCTATCTATCTATCTATCTATCTATCTATCTATCTATCTATCTATCTATCTATCTATCTATCTGTCTGTCTATCTTTCTCTTGTGATTCATAAGGACCTGAAGGGAAAGGAAGAAAAGACGTTCTGTGTTTACACACAACACATAGAACATAAACCATGGAGATCCCTCATCTTTGTTAATCATTCTTTCAAATCAAGTTGCAGGGAGATTTCTAAACCTGGAGGTAGTTGTGGCAAACTCTTATTTAACCAGAGATGGTTGTAGTCTTTTCTCTAAATTATTAAAAATCTCTCCATCCAGTCCCTCTGCAAGATTCCTTTAGCTTTCCCTTAGATTCACACTCACTGTCAAGAACTCTCTTCCCCTCTGGTTTAGAGCCTGCTGTCTCTATTCCCTGAATGTTTGTGTTGACTGCTATTTCCTGGACAGTTTACATCTTCAGTAGTCGTCAGAGTATAAATAGACATTATGTTACACCTTAGTCTTGCAGCTATAAATTCTTGTGCTGCAAACTCTTTGGGATGAAGACTCCTCAGCCGATTTTGTTTGCAGGGCATATTGAAAGCCTGATATAAAGGATAGAGCTCAGTTCTGCTGCCCAGCCACAGGCACCCGTGTTATCAGGATTCCCTAGGGTGTGTGTGTGACGGTTCTGTGGGACTGGCAGGTGTCATACAGTAGCTTTGAAGGTCTCATGTGTCCCTGGGACGACATAACTCTCCTACTGTAGACCGAGGGATACCCAAAGGTATCTCTGGTGGCACTCAGCACTGTTACCCTCTTACCTCAAAATCATACAAGCAGACATTTGTTAATTATGCTGTTTTCTACAGTTAAAACAATCAGGAAAACATTCTTAAAGAGAGGAAAAAGCAAAAAGTCCTTTTGATTTTAGCAGATCTGGAAGAAATCTCTGTTGGTTATGCTTAAAGAAAATGAGCATTGGTAAAACACCTCCAAAGAGATTTGACACAATAGCAACAGATGTAAAGAGCTGTGTGTCTGGAGAAGCAACCACCTTATCATAAGACTCAGAGTGTTGTTTTGTGGTTTAGGAAAAGCAAGTAGGTATGACCAAAATGACTGTCCTTTGGGAAGATGGAGTCAAAGGGCACATGCTTGAGAGCCACAAATACGAGCTATTCAGAAAACAAACAAAGACCTCTAAACTAAAATGTGCAGGTGACTGAAAAGGTCACCCTGTGAAAAGCACAAAGAATGAAGCAAAGGGAGGTGATGAGGTGTGTTTGAAACAGTGGCCTCATCTCCCGTGTAAGTGCACCAGATGAGGAGCAGTGTGGGTCAGTAGGTCCCACGCTGAATTTGGGATCTCCAAACTCCTCCAGTCTGCATGAGACTTTGGGACACAGCTGCTCATTTAATGACTAGTAGTGTGGGTGGGTAATGTGTTCAAAATGTGAGCTGTGCTATTTAAACAGCACAGAATGGCAAGACTTTGAAACAAGCCTTAGCATTTTATAGGCTGTGTAGCTGCCTTAAAAAAAAAGAAGCAAATATTAATTCAAAAATGGGAGACCACCTACTTAAAATGTAACTCTGAAAAGTAAGATAATAATTTCCTAAGCAAACTTATATGCAAGCAGTGAGTCACCCTTTCACTTCTATAAATGTTTGTGCAGTGTGTTTCTATTGAAAATCATTTGGATTTAGAAAGGCATGGATTTGATTCTCTGCTTTCTTGTACTAACTCCTATTAGTACTAAGTAGGTAGATCACTCATTGAATGATTTACTCATTCACACTCACTCCCTTCAGTCTCCCTGCCAGCTGAAAGCTTTCTGCTCTGATACTGGGATTTCTGATACCAGCTCTAGAAAGTGATGCTACTTGTTTCCTATAAACCCTTTTCATGCTCATGTAAAAGCTGGCGGATCTTCTGAAATCAGACATCCTTTTTCACACAAAATTTTATATAAATAAGGTGAACTGTATTCCACTCAGACTTCCCAGGCCTGTTCTAACATGCCTGCTTTTCATTCTGTTAATTTATTTTATTTGCTCCAGTTTTTGTTGTTGTTGTTTTCCTCAGTCTGTTACAACTATTTTGATGAGTCTCATTTTGTTATGTGTGGTCACTTATCTGTTGCAACCCACTTAGTGGCTTCCATATGTTGCTAAAATGTGTTTGGAAGAGGGGATTAAGTTACTGTTTCTAGCTGTGAGTTTGGTCACTTGGACACGTTTGCTGGGATGTGAGATCCTAGAATCCATGCAGAGCCTTCCAACTGGAGATTTTCTATTTTTTTTCCTTTGCAGTGGGGGACCCCACACATGCTTTCCTGTCATCCCTGCTCTGAGGAAATTAATGTAACATCACAGCTTTACTATAGCAAAGTGAAATCTTCGCAGCCCAGCTTCTGGTATTCCCTGCCTATGGGATCTGACTTGAGGTGCCTCCCTCCAGAGGTAAGAAAAGGAAACAAAGATTGTGAAAGTTCCCTCAAAACCCTTAATGTCCATTGCATAAACATTTCTTCAAAAATTACTGACAAAACTGGTTCAGAGAGTGAGGCATATCCTTGCTTTTGTCTGAGTAAAAATTGAGGAATTAGGAATTCAAATAGAATATTTAACTGTGAGTGACCAAATGAACTTCAGTTTCCAGTGTGTTTTTGATGAATGTTCCTTGTTAGCATTACATTCTACTATTTAGAGTGCTACTTTGAGAATGTAGGTCTGGTAAGCATTGACTAGGTCATGTTTTAGTCAAATCTGTTTCCTTGTGAATTCTGTGATTGATTTAAATTCTACTCCTTTGTATCAGCTTTTTGCCGATGCCATCATATGACCATTTTTTGTACTCAAGTATGTTTGGAGAAAATGACTTTTCTTGTGATTCTTAGCAGTTCATAAAAGTAAACAACATGTAGTGAGTTTGTTTTTGTACAACCAGGGATATTTACCTTAGAGGGTTCTATATAATTGGCTTTGGGCACAGCTTTGGGAGTGAAGAGGTAAGGCAGAGATGAAGAATCTGTTTAATTTACTTGATTATTTCAAGCCAAGTGAATATGCCTAAGCAGCACAAAAAAGAGAAAACAACAATTTGGTCCTCCCTCCCAGTGGGGTTTTGCATGGATTCTGCACCGTGTCTCAAATATCAGCAGTAGTCACATCTAGTAAAACCACTTTGACATGCAAATATAGCATTAAACACAACATGAAGTCATGTAGGTTTGTCCTTTTCAGCTTGTTTCAAATAGTCTGCTCTTCTGGGTTTTCTACTGTTGTGTTCTTCTAATGACTGTGGAAGATACATTAATTTCTTTTCAATGGTATTGCATGGGATTGAACTCAGCAGTGTCCCAAGTCCTCTGGTAATGATATTCTGAAATTAAAAAAAAAAACAAAAACCCACAGGAAAAGCTACTGTTTTAATTACAAATGTTGTATATGATACAGCCATAAATGGATACTAATGAAACAGAAATCAGTGGATTCAACCTCTGGGTAGGATTTGATGGAATATGCAGTGGCTTCCTTAAACCACTGGGCACCAAAATAACGGAACAATTAATTTGAAGATAACTTTCACATCTTGGACCGAAACAGAGCGGAAGACACGGATCTCTTCATGCTTATGACCAGGGACAGGATTAGAGGAAACAGCATGAAGCTGAGTTGGGGATGGTTTAAGCTGGATATCAGGAAAAAGCTCTTCACCCAGGAAAGAGCTTTTTCACCCAGGGTCCCCAGGGAAGTCACAGCAGCAGGCCAACAGAGTTCAAGAAGTATTTGGACAATGCTCTTGGACACATGGTGTGATTCCTGGGGTTTCCTGTGCAGAGCCAGGAGCTGGACTTGATAATACTCATGGGTCCCTTCTAACTGAGTGTATTCTCTGATTCTGTGACTGTACATACAGGCAACTGCTTGTGCAAATGCACAGACAAAACCAGAATGTAATGTCTGCTAGGCAGCCAAATAACCTGAATTGTATCTTTCTGTTGCCTTCAGCCAGGAAGTCACTCAGCTATTTTTAAAATCTCTATCCATGAACACAAGAGTCTTTCTTGAGGGAAAAAAAAAAAAACAGGAAATAATTTAAAATACCTTGAAATTTCATAGCCCTGTTTATCTCTTGATGCTTCTCCCTTTCTGTCAGAGGGTTTCCAAGTTTATCCAGCATAAAGGCAAGAGTCCAGGAGTTCTTTCCAGAAGTCCTGCATTTTAAAAGGGTCTCTACATAGCAAGTAGGAAATCTTGAAATCCTTCATTCAAGTTGTTTTACTGGTGACTTGTGGCCTATCTCTTGGCGTGTTCCTAGAAAGTTTGCTAATATTTAGATACTAGAGGATGGTGATGACAGTCAGATGACAGCAGTTTGTCACTAGAGTTGTCACTACTCTCTGGAGTCCTAGATAATGAAAAACATTTATGGAATGTTCTTTGTCAGCTGCACTTTGCAAATAGAAAAATAAAGATTTACAGATTTAATTTCTGAAACGAAATGGAATGGAATGACATGGAATCCAATCTGCTTTTCCAAAGAGAGCTGATGAGGTTAGCTGAATCCTAGGTCTTTAATTTGGTCAAACAAGCCAATTTTTTAGCTCTAGTACAGATATAAGTGGGATTTGGAATATATAATTTATGAATAAATCCATGAGATCTGAGATGTTCTCAGCATCATGTATCCCTGGCCAGATGTATCTAAAAGATACAAGTATGAGTTGTTCTTACAAAATGCACATGGTTTCTGTAGTTCTTAATATGCGTGTTACTGATATTCAGTAGAATTTTTTCAGAGAAAGAGGAACTTTGGTGTGTTTTACTTCTTTGTGTAGCAGATGTTTTAGAAAAAAGACTTATTTTGCCTTCCAACATGATGAGGATCGTCAGGTCTGGTCCTGCAATGTAAAACCGGTTGATATTTCTGTTTGAGAAGCAAAGTAAATAAAACACAATCCCTGGAGTGGATACCTCTGCCATGTTCCCTTGGAAGGCTCCTAATTGGACAGAGGTGCCCTCTGTCCATGCACAGAGCCCAGCAATCAAACACACATGGGTACTGAATTCCAGCAGGCTTTATAGCCACCTCTGCACAATAACAATAAATAATGAAGTAAATGCAGGGCACTTTTGCTGGTTGGTTCTCAAAGCAGTCTACAGACCACTTAAACAGTAGTGCATTGATTTTTCTCACCCTTGGAATACAGCGATCCTGTGTCAAAACATGGCTGCTGTTTAAAAGCACAGAGCAAGATTACAGAGTGTTTAGGACAGGAATTAATATTTGTTGTAAAAACTACAGGATATTTTTAAGGATGCAAAATATAAGCATTATGGAATATGGGCTATGTCTTTCTTGATGTATATCTGTCATTACCATTTAACTTCAGAGGCAGGAAAAAATTTGCAGAAAATGGTTATGTTATCAATCCTCAGTCACTTAGCCAAGGGACTTCTCTTGCTCTTCTCTGGTTGCCTTAGTCTTTTTTTTTTTAAATTTTTTGTGCTGAACTACTTTCATTGTGCATAACTACAGTGTAATCCATACCAGTAGCTGAACTTGAGCAAAGCTGAAGAAGCAACTGTAGTACTGTTGGCGAAATATGTTAATTTTATCAATCTATTTGGATGCCAGTAGCAAACAAAGCGTGAACTCCAAATACCACAGAGAAGACCCTGATCCGCAGCTGTGCTTGAACAGCCTGCACTGAAGTCTGTGCTTCCAGAGCTCAGCTGCTCTTGGTACCTAAGGCAGGAATCACCTGAGCACCCCTCCCTCTGACGTGATCATGCTTGTGAGCACACTGTTCAACACAGCCCTCCTGAGGTGGTTTGGAACTCCTTTACAGATGTTTCTGCAAGCTGTCAGACCTTCTTAAGAAACTTGGAGCTACAACTTAAAAGGCTTTATTCAGTCTGCCTGTGATCCAAATGTATTTGTTTGCATTTTTTCAAACGCAGGTGGTTTTTACTTGGAAATCCTGGTATCTTTTGCTTCTTCCACATCTATAATATTTCTTTCAGTGAGACCAGAGATGCAGTGATAATTTCCTTAGTTTTTATTTCTGTTTCTCGTGTGCAAATGTGTACATGTCTATGTGAATAGTTCAGTTTATTGGAAGATGTCCTGGTTTGTTTTTCAAAACTCTCTTGCCAATATTAACTTATAGCTTTTCCTAAGCTCCGAATTCAGCATAAAAATTTGAATTTGAGTATTTCATGATTTCTAGTACTGAGTTTTGCTTCACACCAGCATGTTATCCATTGACTCCTCCCTTACTTATAGGAAACCAATGGAAAATGTTAAGCTTTACTGTGTTTTTGTTTTTAAAGATCTAAGGGGATGAGAGTGTCAAAGACCATGCTGTATTTTTTGCTGGAAAGAAGATCCTTGATAATAACAATTGAATGTTCAGAAGTAATTCATTTTAGACTCTTACCTCAGATAAAATCATAAGATATTGGTTTACATTCCCAGCAGTTTAAACATGTAGGGTTTGGGTGGTTTTATTCATGGCAAGCTGTAATGACACTGTTAGAGGATCTACTGTGTGTTTAGCAGTGAGGAATGAAGCTGTAAAGGTCTGGAAGTTTGGAAAAGTTCAGATGCCTCAAAATGCTTGGATTCCTCTCAAAATTTTTTCTTAGCTGTATAAATCTACCACCCAGCTGACATCCTCTGAGGTATTAGCAAAAAAGTGTATTTATAAGACAAATCATTTGGCTGATGAAGAGAAATATGCTAGCAATATTTTTTTCATTCACATTTGAAAGTAGAATATTTCTTCCATTTCAGTCAGAAGTCAGGGCTGCAAGTAGGTTCTTTCCAGCAAACTTACAAAAGCCTTTTTCTTTCTGCAGGCATTTAGCCACACCACCGTGGGCTGTGATCTTGTCAGTTCTCATAAGCTACTAACACCAATGGTAACAAAATACTTTCCCTAGTTATGGGATGTACATTTCCATGAATTAGTTTGGTTCATCTCATACATGAAGTGTCAAACCTTTTTTTTTTGAAAGCATGAAGAACATTGGAAGAATTTTGAGCAGTTTTCTCCCTACTAAAAGCTAGTTATATGAGTAGAAGCCGTATCTTAGAAGTAATTCAGTAATGGCAAAAACGTATTTGGCAAAGATGTAGTCTGAAGGACTGGTAGCCCCTCTCTCTGTGTCTGTCCTCCTGAGGTAAGCTGAATGAATAAATGAGACAGGATGAGGCCCAAAGCATGTAAATGAGCTGGTATTTTATGGTAAAAATTGTGCTTTTTCTGCAACACAACGCAGCATCTGGGGTAATAACAACAGAAAAAACAAACTAAATGTGACCTTTCTCTCCTTTGCTACATAAGCAGTTATCATTCAGGTGGATTTAAAAGGGCTTTACAGCTCAGCTCGCTTATACAATGTGTTAATTCTCCCACCACTGAAAGCCAGTCACTTCTGGCCTGAAACATGGCATCAGTTCAACAGTGTGTAGCAGGAAACTACAGCATGGCAGCCACTGGGCACAGCAAACATCTCCATCTGAAGATGCCCAGAGAGCAGCAGGAGGGAGAAATGAAACTGCTGAGTGTGTACCCAGAGAAGACTTGCAACTCAAGGTGACTTGTGGCAAAAATTACCTGGAGCGGTGTAGCAATCAGTGATTGGGATGAGCTGGAACCTGAGCCTAGCTAAGAAGGCAGCACTGCTATTCTTTGGCACTCCCTGGCACTGCAGCGTGGCAGAGTAGCAGAAAAAGAAAAAAAACTTGAATATGTTGCCAGCACTGCTCGCAAGAGCAGCTGAGATGTCTCCTCTTAAATAGACCTTGCAAACATAAGTAAAGCTCGGCATCTGAGTTCCCCTGACAACTCTTATTTACATTTAGTAATATTTCAGTTGGTAATACTTCTTTGAATAGGTAGGTTTTAGAGAGAGATGCAGTTGCTGCTCTGCTGCAATAGGTCTCTCTTCCTGTGAAAGCAAAGCATTATGAATGCAAAAGACTTTTCTAACTAACACTGTTGAGAGGATGGAAGTTCTGGTGGGAAAACTTCCAAGTGAAACTTTGGCTTCACTCAGCTGGAGTGGCACAGGCTCTGTACTAACAGCACCTTTTTTTGCACCCCCCCACCCCCCTTTTTTTTTTTTTAAACCACAAACTTCCCCGTGTCACAGCTCTGTGCAAATATTTCCCATATGTCAGCTGGCTGATCCAGTAATCACTTATGGCTGGAGTGTAAATTACACAAGCGGCAGCACGCACGCAAATATCTGGCTTGTACGAATCCGTAATTCAGTGAGATTTAACTATGGTGAACTGAACTGGCTTTAAATTAAAAACTTTCTTTTAATAGCTGTGTAGATTCAGTGCTAGAAGGCCTATTATTCTGTCTCCCACATTATCCCTAGCCAATGTAGAATGTCTCGCTTGTGTTTTAATGGTGCCTCTCTTGCTGTTTGCTTTCTCAATTTACTTTCATTTCTACCCAGTGTGCTGTCATTATGCCATAAAGTAGATTCTTTGGGTAGGAAACTCTCTTTTTTTAAAATCTAGAGTGTGTATGGCATTTTGTAAACTAATTAATAGAGTATGCTACAGTTTATCTTGTATCCGTAATACTGCTGTTGAGCAGTTGACTGTAATGTTTCCGACAGGGTAATAGAGAGTAATACAGAGAGAGTACAGGGTAATATTGATTTTAGGGAATTCTGGGAGGCTTTAAGTTAATCTTTTCATTCAAAATGGTAGGAGTGCACTTCTTAGCACAACACTGACTGAGTGTATGCTGGTGTTCATAGGAGGCAGAAGGAATAGAATAGTGCAGGAAACATGGATTTCTGGGACTTTTTAAAAACAAAATATTTTCAGAAAATAATGCTTTGAACAGCCTTGAGTACAGGTTTCCCTCTCTGCTTGTGTGTATGTGACTGTGCACAGGCCTCCTCTGGTCCCCAGCAGTGACTGTGCTGTGTGGGGCTGGTGGGCTGGGGGAGCTGGTGGCTGGCTCCAGGCTGCGGGGAGGAGGTGGAGGAGCTCCTGCTCCAAACTTCACAATCTGAGGAGCAAGAGCTCTTGCTGATGGAGTCACCTTCTCTCAGCTCATGACCACTTTTAGTGTTACTCTCTCTGCACATGCAAAGATTTAGAAGTATCTTTGCATACAGTTTTACTGACCAGCCTTTACGCTGGCTGTGAGGGTTCCTGTGCAATGCTTGCCCCCTTTCCCTCTTTCCTTTCCTTGGTTTCCTATGTTTTGTAGGTTTCTGCACTTCCAATTTCTTTTGATTTATGTTACTTTACCTTCTTTTAAAAAAATTTCTTTTACTCCTGTCTCCCTCTTTTATTTCCCAACATTTTTTTGTTTGTACTATAAGCAGACAATCCACAAGAATACTGTGGAAAAACAGAATGAAAATGGCTTCTACATTGGAGAATGAATAGATGTATTTGTCCTTTGTCCTTCTTTCACAGTTGTATTGATCATAAAAGCATATATTTTGCACTGAACAATACTATGGGTAGATGTAGCCTACGTTATATCACAAGCAGATTCAGTCACAAGGACTGAAGAACATGTTGGGTTATAGGTGGCAATGAAGAGGTTGTAAATGCCACATTTTAGTTGCATTGCTTGGCTACCATTTTTATGAGCCTTTCTTTTCGTCTTTATTTTTGTTTGTTTCTGGAAGTGAAAAATGTGCAAGTGTTCGGTTTTTACCTCATTGCATAAAAGAATCCATCACTGGAGGTAAGTTCTAACCTCATCTTCAAGATTTAGGAGGAAAAATTCCAAGCCCAAGGGGCAACATGCTAAAATTTTCACATTTTCAGTCATACTTGATATGAATTGGCTGAGTGTGATCCTGACAAGAACACCCACCCACATGGACCTCAACATGATGTGAATTTCTGAGTAAGTATGCAGATGCCTGCAGTCTTTCCTCCTCTGGAGACTGCCACAATCCAAGGAGTTAGAGGAATTGGCTCAGATAAGGATCACTTAAGCCAAGCTGGCTGGTACCAGTAGACAAGGCTTGTATTGTACATCTTCCAGGAAGATTTATGGGTAGCTCTGGAGCTTCTTTGGGGATGATTCTGAGTTCAAGGGAGTTTTAAAGTGTGGGGAGAAGTGGAAGTGTGGTGTGATTTTCCTGGGGTGGAGAGAAGAGACATCACATAGGACAGTAGTCCTCAATCATGCATGAAGGTGCAGCACCTGCTGGAATAAAACTGGTCTTAGATTTTTTTTTTCAAAGTTTCTTTTAATTTAATGGGTAGCAGCTCTGCAGAAATCACATAAGAAAAATTAGTCTCATTGCCTTCAGTTGCAAAGTGACAAAGCAGAGCAATTCTTTACCACATTTTCTATAGCTCAGAATTATTTGCTATAGCAATTATTTTTGGGAGTTCAGAGTAATTTTAGGATCTTTTTATTTTCTGGCAAAACCCCACAAAGATAAAAATGGCTCTTGCCACACTGCTACAGTGGCAACCACTGCAAAGCAAAGTGCTCCCTTGAGATGTAAAACTCAGCAGTTTCCCACTGAGCCCTGGACCAGCTGTGGAAGGAGGAGGAATAAAAGGTGATATGAGTTAGATTTATGCTGATGTATGAGGTGAGTGTAGGTTTTTGCTTAGAAGCTGCTAGAAGGTCATGGTATTTTACCAACTGAGATTTATACATTTGAAAATGAACCTCCAAATGGGAATGTTTCCAAACTCTAATAAAGCAGAGCTATGCTCATACACTGACCTTGGCAAGCCTGCAGGTAAGTTCCACAACTTCTACCACCTTATAAACACTAAGATGGGTTATACAGAAAAAACTATAGAGGCTCTATTTAGAGACTTATGGTAGCAAGTAGGCAGAAAAACTTCAAAACCACCAATTTAATTTATTGAGGGTCTCAACAGGAATATATAGGAAAAAATTCTGTCTTCCACTGCAAATATTCCCACAGCAACCCAATCTACCTGCCAAGAGTACCCAAAATTTAGGGCAAAGGCTGGGGGAACAATGTTAAACCTATTCAATAATACCACTAAACAAAACCTGAAGGATGGGCATGAACCTGGATCTGTATTTTACCTGATTACCTCAGCAAGGACGCCTATGGCTGAGAGGTTTTTCAATCTGGAGTTTGCTATTTATGTAGTTGTATATCATGGTTGTAGACAAAACAAGAGAACACCCACCGGGACTAAGGCACATTTTTTAAAGTTTTCCAGCCTGTCTCTGGTTTTCATAAATGTTCTTAAAATTTCCTTTTGTGAAGCCAAATTGGGAAAACATGGGTGAGATCAAGAAGTTGTTCCTAGTTCCAACTAAAATGCTGGTAATGTCAGTTAAAGGTTCAAGATCTCCACTTCCAGGGAGACAGAGCATGACAAAAAAAAGTCTCAGGCCAGAACTGGAGTCTGGACCAGTCCAGGCCACAAATTAGAGCAGTTTGAGGAAATGGCAACTTGCACCAGCATCCTCCCAGCTTGCCAATGCAACAGGGCACCATGGCTCTGCCTGTGCTGACTCTCTGCCACTCCTGAAATCTAGGAATTTCTTAAGGCAAATTTATGCTGCCTTTGCTTTATTAGCACAGCATAAAAAGGCCATATTGGATGATGCAATTATTTACTTATATAGTTTCAGAAAATGACAGGAATCACAGTCCTCACACCCAGTTGTAACAATTTTGTATTAAGCCATCATTAGGTTTTTCATTAAATAATATTTTAGTTGTGCATGTCAACATGCACAGTGGGATTGAGTGCACCGGTAGCAGGTTTGCCAATGACACCGACCTGTGTGGTGGAATTGACACACTGGACTGAAGGGATGCCATCCAGAGGGGTCTTGACAAGCTTGAGAGCTGGGCCCATGTGAACCTCATGAAGTTCAATAAGGCCAAGTGGAAGGTCCTGCACCTGGGTCACAGCAATCCCAAGCACAAATACATGCTGGGTGGAGACTGGATGGACAGCTGCTCTGAGGAGGCAAACTCAGGGGTGTTGGCTGATGAGAAGGTCAACATGACCCAGCAATGTGCACTCACAGCCCAGAAAGCCAACCACATCCTGGGCTGCCTTAAAAGGTGTGTGACCAGTGAGGCAAGGGAGGGCATGCTGCCCTTCTGCTCTGCTCTGGTGAGACCGCAGCTGCAGTGCTGCATCCAGCCCTGGGGTCCTCAGCCCAGGAAGGACATGGACCTGCTGGGGTGAGTCCAGAGGAGGCCCCCAAGATGATCAGAGGGATGGAACACCTCTCCTATGATAGGCTGTGAGAGTTGAGGCTGATCAGCCTGGAGAAGAGAAGGCTGCAGGAAGATCTTAGAGCCCCTTCTAAAACCTAAAGGGAGATTGTAAGAGGGCTGGAGAGGGGCTGTTTACAAGGGCACGTAGGGATAGGAGAAGATGTAATGGCTTTAAACTGACAGAGGGCAGGTTTAGATTGGATATTAGGAAGAAATTATTTACTGTGATGGTGAGGCATTGGAAAAAGTTACGCAGGGAAGTTGTGGATGCCCCATCCCAGGAAGTGTTCAAGGCCAGGCTGGAGGGAGCTTTGATCAACCTGATCTAGTGGAAGGTGTCCCTACATATAACAGTGTTGGAACTAGATGATTTTTAAGGTCCCTTCCAACACAAACCTTTCTGTGATTTTATGTTTGTTTTTTTTTTTTTTCCTTGCACTGCCTTTCCAGAAAAAAAGGAAAATCATATTTTACAGCAGTCGAAAAACTAGTGTTTTAAATCTTAGTATATCTTGTGATATGTTGTGTTTGTAGACTCTGTAAGCAGAAGATGTACCTATACCTCTGACATAGTTTAATGTGAAAGTTCTAAACGAGCTCTTTGAAATATCTAGGTGCTGGTAATGTGTCTGGTGTGTTTGCACGCAGCCTTTTGCTATAAAAAAACCTGAAGAGCTTCCCCCTTCATGGCCTTTTAGGTTCTATTTTCCAGAGACATAAAATATTCTAGCATGAATAAGAGGTAGAGTGCACAATATGATGTGAATAAACACTTGTACTCTTTGGAGATGCCAGCATGCTCTGCCTTAGCAAAGCTGCTGAAGGGATGGGATTATGAACAAGGTCCCAGCTGCAGGAACTTTTGTTACATTATATAACTACTATATGGGGTTTTTTCCTAATTTTTCCTTACTGTTTTCTAAAAGTTAGTTTGTTTTCTTTTTAACTTATTTAAATGTGCAAGGTGTTGCTCTCCAGCTTAGTCTATAGTGTGTAGTTCTGACAAAATGGTTTATGCTTTAGGGCTGGGTTTTGTTTCTAGGAGTGTATTTCACTATGCAAAACTGATTTGGTTTGTGGAGTCTTGCCAGTGCTACCCATAAAGTGGACTCTCACCTAACATAAACTTTTTAGGACTTATCCTACATCTGCAGTTCACGATTTGTGGAACACACAACCTGTGTGCTGGAGGATGTATGGAACTCCCAGCTGGTTTCATTAATGTAGGTTTCCAGTTGTGTGTTGGAGATCTACTTTTGTCCATGTTGTGCAATGTTTTTGCAATGATTTTGGCTCTTCTAACATTAAGGCTTTTAAATGGTGGAATTTATACTTGATTATACTAATAGAAAGAAAAGCATATTCTTTTTTTTTTTTTTTTCCAAGAGTTATATTATTGGTCTTGTAAAGGAAGCATCATTCACCAGATATTGATCCCTCTCCTCTGGTTAGAAGGGCTGGCCTTCCACTTCCATGAAACAGTATCTGGCACAGCAAATAGAAACGTTTTGCATTTAAATGTAATTGGTCTCTCATGAAAACAGAAAATAGTACAAAAATTTGTGCCTTTATTCCATACCTTTTAATAGAAAAGACTGAATCTTGCCTCTGTTTGGTGTGTGTGGGTGTTTTTATGTGGTTTTTAAAAAAAATTATTTAAGTAATAAAGCCAACTTTGACTAGAATATCTTACCTTATTCCAATGCTCACTTCAATCTGGCTGACTGTATTGACTTTTTATTTTGGACTCAAACCCAAATATGTCTTTTTTCCAAACTGTGTGAATGTAAGCCCATAAATTGGGGTGGCCTTAAGTCAGCATCAGTGCATGCCAGAGGAGGCATCCTGGGACTGTGATATGGATCAGAACTGACCTGAGTTTGTCCCTCTCTGGAGGGAGGGCCTGCCAGGTGCACTGCAGTCAGAGCTCTCCTGTAGCACTCTCATATGACTGTGTCAGGCAGATAAATTGAATGTGGGGTGCTTCTACAGGAACACCAGGGAGGTAAATGGGTTATTTAGCTAATGTGTCAAGGCTGACCTCAGCATAGACGATGCAGTGCTCTGACCAACAGCTTGGCAATTTGGGTACTTAAAGTTAGACAAGGTTGTCTTTCAGGATATGTTCATACACATGTCTTCCTAATCTGTAACACAAGCAAAATCTGCATAAACAGCAGGACTGTTTTGTGAAAGGAAGAGTAGAGGGAACTGAAGACTACAATATTACATCTCACTTTTGGTGATTTATTTAATTTCTATTTCCTCTCTGCTATACCTTGTCTATGGAATTTGATGTAGTTTTTGTCTTTCCCTATATTTTAAATTTATTAAAACTCATTATTATTATTGCTTTATTATTAACTTATTATTAATGTGCAAGTCTTTTCATATTATTTCATCTCACTTTCTCAAAATCCATGATTCTTGACCAGTACCGAATTTTATACATCTGCTGTTATATTCTCTTTTTAATGTATTTAAAACAGCAAGGCATAGTATATTGTCAAGAATTAATTTTGTGAGTCAGCTTGAATTTACTCTTAGAACACAGAAACAAAGGGGCAACAGCTTTGAACTGTGTGGCTCACTATATCTCTGCAATACAGAACCACATACACTAAAACTTCTGGAGCTCCTTCTGTAGCTCTAGACATCCACTGATTATAGCTCACTGATTATATGAATCCCACATTGTTAAACTGAACATTTGAGATGCTGGAGCTAAAAGACCCCACAGTCGTCACACTTTCCATCAGTTTTGTCACTTTTCTTTCTGATACACTACAAAATCTTTATATATGTTTGAATACACTATCTGTAGAAATATAGTGTTATCTTGGAAGACAGGTATTCTGAAACTGAGAAGGCTAATTTCTTGTGTCTTTAGATTAGGAAAATCTTTCTACATTTTCTCAAAGGATGAATCTACATTAGTAATTTAATGTCCTGGAAGAGTGCTTCTGGTGCAGAGAGACACTTTTCCTGAATGTCATATATGCAAGGTTGTGCTAGGAACTGAAACTCAGCAGTCTGTGATTGGGCACAAAACATGTTGTATAATCTGCATTATACCTGCAGATGTCACAATGCATTGAACTTCTGAAACAATAAGTTTATAAATTTCAGTGAGAGCTAATTATTTTACTACTAATTAATAATTAAAAACACTAACAGAGTGGACTGAAAATGTGTTCTCAGTGCTTGTGAATGAAGAATAGGATATCCTGGTGAGCCTATTTGAAAATCTGCAACAAAAGTTCCTTGGGAGTAAAAAAAAATATTTTCACCATTTTCATATGTCTGGAATGTCATATCTAAATGCTCTTAATCTTTCTGATGAAATTGTAGAGAGATGAGAAAGGAGGCATTTGAGGTGGGTAGGGGGTGCTTTATGACAAAGAATCATGGGGCAGGTTGAAGCTGTGGATGTGTCAGAAAGTTTAGACCCATGACTGGGAAGCTGCTACTCAAAGTTTATAATGAGGTTCCTTTTCCCTGTCCTGACCTCTGTCCCCAAGTTTGGCGTTTGGCTTTATAAGACATTGGTCAGTTTTTAGTCAGCATTTCCTCAAATGTTTATGGCTCTACTTTCAAGGTGGAATTCTCATCCTGAAGATGATAATCCTTCATCATGTGAAATGACCACGCTGTAATAAGATCTTCTTGCAGGGTACAAATGTGTTATTAGGTGTCAGTCTGCAGGCTCGGGTCATCCACCAGCTGTTACACTGCACAGGTTGTATTTTTTTGCAACATTTGGTGGAACATTTCAGGACTGTGGGATTATCTGAACCAGATGTGAAAAGGCATCTCCCTGACACAAGTGTGCAATTAGTCATAAGTGATTACCCATGACCCCTTACGTGCAAGGGGAGAGAAACTTAGGGTTAACTGCTGTCTGCACCTTCACTGAAGAGGGCTATAAAAGTTCCTCTCTTTTACTTCTCAGACTGAAGCCAATTTCCTGCTTGTTCTTGCTTCTGACATTTTTTTTCAGGGACATGTAATCCAGGAGAAACTTAGAAATCTGAGTCCTACTTGGAAAATTGTAACAGAACATCTCTGAGAAAGAGACATGAGTCCTAGTTTTTCTGCACCTTTCTCTGCTGTTTGTGGTTACAAAGTCAGTGTAAGTCACAGTCTCTTCCCAGTGAATGGACTGATATATTGGTCCAAGGGAAAGAAACAAATTAAGGATGTCTCTCTGACTAGATAACCTTTCTCTTTTATATGGAGCAAGACTTCATTTTGAGTTACTTCTGCTATCAACAGCTCCAGTAACATAACATGAATCGCATGGGGCTTTACCTGTAAACATTTACTCCTTGACTCCCTCTGGAAATGGTTAAGTAGTCAGCCCAATACCCAGACCACTGCTCAAATGCAATTTCTGACAGCTAAAACATCTTACTCAGTGTCTGGGTATGTCTAAGTGGCAGCTCCATCTCTATGTATCTGTAGGGTTCCAAGTATGCTGGGCTTCCTATATCTGCTGTATGTTTATTGACATAATTGAGTAGATGAGTTTATAAGAACTTGAAAACCTTTTGTAGAAATCGACTTACATAATGACGGCATAGGGAACGGTGTGAAGCCTTTAACTATTTAGAGACAAATGGAAATCAAATGCTTTTGGCAAGCTACATGTTAGCTTATGTTCTTTAGCTGATTAATGATTTCCCTTTGTTGAACTGAGGTCCATCTTTACCTTTATCCAGTGTGACTTTCCCCCCCGCTTTCCCTCAGTTATGTTTCTAAGCTATAAATTGGTCAAGGATCTACATTTATTTATGAAAGAAAGGGCCACAGCTCAGGCACAGTAAAAGAAAAGGAAAAGGTAGCTGGTGCTGCATAGACTTTGAGCAGCAGGTGGAGATATAAACCCCCACAGGTTGCAAGCTGTTGTCATAGAAGCTAAAAGTAGTCAAAGATGTCCAAATTGAATTGTGTTCTACAATAGCTACACAATTCTTTTCAGCCAAAATTGCCTTGGGCTTATCAACACGGAGCCTTATTTTTTAGTTCCCATCCATGTCTTTAACACAGTCAGTGAAGAGTGGAAGGATGTGGGGAAATGGAGTGGTACCATCTGCTTCCTGAGACGTTGTGTGAAAGCAGAGTTGCTCCCTGGCCCTTTCAGAGGACCTGTGGATGAGGAGCCTGGGACAAAACATGTCTGACATGAGGTCCACACCAGTAAGCACAACAATTGCCTCTGGCTGGCTTTGGGAAAGGAACAGACCTTCACAATTTCCCCTGTGGTTCATGACCTGCCTAGCAGCTCTCAGAAGAAATCCCTGATGCAGCACTAGACTTTCACCCACAGCCATGGGTGGATAGATGATAGAGGATAGATGCCAACAGACCATATCATCACATATCATATCAATCTCCTACCCTATTCAGGTCAATAGCACGTGGTCAATCAGGCCATCCAAGATTTGTCTCATCACAGCTACTTCGGTGGACAGTGGAAATTTGGATTGTCTGAATGAGGTGATTGTTTCTTAACCATAGGGCCTTTATGGGAAATCAAAAGCCGTCCTTCCCTCAATGAGGTATTTAAAAGCTTTTAAAATACCTCTCTACCTCTTCCCCTCCACCAGAGCTGGGTATAAACCACAGTGTGGCCAGAGAAATCTTCCAGACAGTTTTGGTTCCCAGTGTTAGCCAGGCTCAGACAAAGAAGCTTTGGCATTTTTCCCCTAGAGAAATTTTCCTTCCCTTCAGCAGTGGCTGGTTCTTTCTGAATCTGCCTAATTTTAAGTAAGAAACATCTCAGTTTAGATTTAAGCTTTTCATCATCTTCTTTGAAGGGCTTTTTCCCCCATCAAGTGCTTACCATGGAGGCTGGTCTGCATGTAGCACATTTATTTCTGTTTTTTTGAGCACTGCCTGCACTGTAAAATTTAATGGACATCAAGGGAAGAATATTTGTTGGTCAAACAACGATTTTTCAATATTTATAGTTTCTATCACTCATGGTTATGACCTTGCCTTCCATTCCAGACACCCCTCTCAGCATGCAACTGAATTTTTCCAGTTTCATGGTACACTTGAAGTTTTTCAGAATTCAGTATTCATACCAAGTCTTGACAAAGTGTTGAGTGTTCACTGAATGTTCAGATAAATATTAGACCCCATCATTGCCCTCCAGGTGGAGAAAAAAAAAATCAAAACAACCTTTGGAGGTAAGGTCAGCTCCATCCAATGCTTCCTTGTTAGCTGTGACAGTTCTGTCCTGACTGTGCACATGCAGGTCCTTAAGGATCCTCCTCTCTGCAGCTGAAGAGCTCAGGGTACAACCTGAGCAGGGGATGGGCAGAGGGTTGCTGACACCTGTATGTGGACCTGATCTCTGGGCAGAAAGTGAGATGCTGTTCCAGCAGTAAGGGATTAGCATGAGTGAAAGAGGGCTCTGACTGCAATTTCCCTTTGGCAGCTAAGGTACATGCTTAACTTTGAAGGTGGAAGCCAGGACATGGAAGCAAAGCGGCCCTTTCGCCTCCTCGCAGTGTGATACGTGCTGAAGTCTTGCGGGATCAGCACTCTTGTTTGGATTTCTGAATTCCTGCCAGATCAGGGCATTTAGTTTGGACCATAAGAGAAGTAGAAGCTGTTCACAGGGCTTGGGTCCAAATTTCCACACCATCTGCTGTGTTTGTAGATCAGTGTGGAGGTTTGAGCCTTCCATAAAAGTAGAGGCAAAAGAAAGTGATGTTTAATAAAGGAATTAAATGAACAGGAAAAATATGGAATGAACCCAAAAAGCGTCCATCCATGTTCTTGGGCATCATAAATGAGGAAGGGAGTAGCACTAAACAGAGAAAAAGGGCAGGTGTGGGACAATGGAATATTATATCAAAGGTAAAATGAAGTCAGTTTTCAGTGGTATAATAAAGGTGAAGGTGACCATGTCTTGATTACTCGCTCAGAGTTAAAAGTTAAGACTAATGTCTTCTTTGGCAACTTCTGCCTGCCAATTCTTGAGACAGAGATAGGAAATGAGAGTGTGGCAGTTCTGAGTCCCTGGTCTTGAACTAAAACAATAGGAACAGCTCAAATCTCTAGAACTGCTCCTGTAATTACCAGTTTGAGCCCTTTGTGTGTCTGGTTGGAGAAAATCAGAATAGGTCTAATGGGAAGAACATTATATTTCAGTGATGGAGCTCACTTATAAAATATTGATAATAAATATTGTTGTGGTTAATTAACATTAGAAATTGCAGAAATAGGAAGAAATGCAATATAGTAATGTTCAATTGGAGAAAATATTATCTCTGTTACCCTTTTGAATCTCATTGTAGGAAATTACTTTCAGATGAAATTACCATACCCATTATTTCAATTGGAAAATAATTTTAAGAAGAAAGGCCTGGTATTTCATAATAAAGATAGCGTAAATTTTGCAGTAAGGCTTAATAGTGAAAAAAGGGAAAAATTAATGGAAACATCTATATGCCACTGCATAAAAGCCAAATCAGAAGCAGAGTCATGGCTTTCCTTCTGAACACCACTTCCTTAATTGAAGCGATTTTCACTGTCTTTCCTAAAACCAGAAACGTGCTTCAAAATTTTAAGTTGTCAGTGTGGAAATGAGAGGATTAAAGCCCCACTAATATAAAAGAACAAGTAGTATTTTGTGCTGTCAAACCACAGAATGTGAATGATGACTGAAACACCTGGCACTGTCCCTTTAACTCAAGCCCTGCCACATCTGAAAGTGTGGGACGTTTTTATTTTCCTATCTTGGGGCTGCTGCTTCTCACTTCCTCTATCATACATGTGAGTTTATTTTCCATTCTGTTTTTGTTGTTTAGGTAGGTGCAGTAATGGCATTCCCAGGGCAGCATTGGGAAGCACTGGCTTCCTTTCTGGAATAGGAAAGCAAAAGCTATTTCAAAGCTGAAATCTGATTATGCTGAGTACCGTGCATTTGGGGCAAATTTTCTTGAAGCTAAACATAAAACACTACCCATGTACATTTCCTCCAATGGCAAAGGAGAGATATCTATTAAACAATCTGATCGGTACCCCTTGGTATTAGATTATTTATTTGTTTTGGGCAATGAGGAATGTTATTTGATCTTTTACTCACTGCCATTTGTCTTGCAGTCTACACTGCAGATGCACTGGGAAAAGATTATGTTCCGTCATCTCCCAAATAAGGTTTTTGTTTGTTTGTCATGGCTTTTGTACAGCTTTTAAGCCTGAATTTCTGCGTAGGCTTAGGTAGATTTCTGTTCTCCTTGATGCTAAAGAATACAGTAACCTGCTTAAAAGAATCAAGCTATGAAAACTCCACCTTTTTTTTGTGCACCCGTAAATCCACAAGATATTTTGGACCATGGTATCTAAATGGATAGACACATCTTTGAAAGATAAAAATAACTCGATAAAAGATTAAATGAATGAAAAATATTGAAATAAGACCTTTAAAATGTTCTTTGCAACTCCTCAACACAAGATTTAGAAATTTTATTAAATAAATTCAGTAATGAAGGCACACATCTGGCTTTCTGAAAGTGATAGCACTTAAAAAATAATGTTGCCTTTCTCTGTTGAAAGCATTTAATACTCTGCCTTACATCTTCATCTTTAACTCATTAATCCTTGCAACACTTCCCTGAAGGAAAGGAATATTACTAACATTTTATATGTAGAAATATGACACAGGAAGATATTAAGGCCTGGGCTCATAAGGGAATTTCATGGCATGAATCCTCCAGTAATGCTGATACCAGGGGGCCTTGGATATATGTCTGGGAACCTCCATAATCTGCACTAAAATCCTTATGTTCCAGGAAACACCATTAACCTGCTCAGGGAGGAGATGAAGCTGGGATGGCAGAGATGTCAGATTAGTGCTGTAGCTGCTGGGCAGTGTTTCTGTGTGCTGCCTTCTCCTCTTCATCTGCCCACCTCTCAGTCTTCACAGACTCATGGAATGCCTCCATGGTGAGGTTGTATCAACAGGATGAGACCTTTTAGCTGCCTGTACATTCAGGGTAGTTCTAGTCAGTGTCTTGACTTTGCAAACAAGGATCTCTAGCAGGTGCCTGACATCCAGTTTTTGCCAAAATTTACAGCAGGAAACCAAAGAGCAATATGGAGCATTAGCTGTGTGACAAGTTTCAAATGCTGATGAGCTACCTATCCTTTTCTCAAACAGCTTTGTGAATATCTTGTCCTTGTGCTGCCCACAATATTTAAGGCAAGTCAGATGGTTAAACTGCCTAAAACAAATTTTCTTTTAATTTCCTTTCCAAATTTTCCTTTATCTCCACACTTTGTGTGTGAAAGCTGTCAGTTGCATTTTACTCCTTTACTCTGCTAGATTGTCACCGTAAAAATTACATAAGTTTTACAATTCCTTGATTCTTTGCTAGGGAAGCATAGAAAAGATGTTATTTTGGATTAGAAATCCCAACTGAAGCAACACCATTTAATTGTTTACTTAGATTAAGCTAAAAACATTTGTCATTAAGAGCGCAAGAGGTAATTTCCTGCCAGAACACCCAAACCTTTGACATTTTTCCTTCAAAAAGCTTTAAATGTGTGATAGAGTATCAAAGCCTTTTCCCTGCCATCATCAGAAAAGGTCAATGGTGTCTGACAGATGCATATTAAGGCTGACTTAATTATGACTGAGTGCCACAAAGTTTTATAACATCTGTTATCCAGTTACTAAAGGGTGTCTATAATTCTATTTTTTTTAAAGGACTAGCAGATGAAATGACAATTTCAGTTGGGAAATCTGAACTGGCAGAAGAAAAAAAAAAAGTCCTTTTTTCCTGGAATATTTCTAGTAATTGCTATAATTTTGAAGCAACTCAAACATTAAAAATTCCCACACGTGGCCTTGACAAGGTCAGTGAGGCCTCAGTAACTTTTATGTTTCCTGCATGATCCCTGCAGGTTAAAGAGAGGGCCTCACTGAAAGGAGGCCAGCCTGTGGAATAAAAGCTTTCTATAGGCCTCAGGAGCAGCTGTGCCTGGGCTGCTATAGCCACTCTCCAAAAAGCCCATTTTCAGAATTCAAGCAAAAATCTACCTGCTAGATCATTAAAATGCCAGATTGCCCAGGTCATGTAAACCATTTCACAAATAAATACCCTTGCTTGGGCTCCAGCATTCAAGAAGCTGAGTGGGACTGCCGTTCTTGGGCACAGCTCATAGCCATGTCTGTTTTAGGTTGCTATTGACAATAATTCTACTTAAACATCTTTTGTGTAAAATAAATAGTAATCAAAAAATCGGAATTGAACGTCATGGAGTCCTTGCTGCCATTTTTTTTTTTTTAAGAAAAGCTCTTTGTGTTAAAGCCGTGTGTTTTGCTTTAACTAAATTTTGTTTTGTTTCGGGATTTTTTTGTTTTATATTCATTATTCTTTTAGGAGAATTGTAGTTTCAGGTGAAGATACTGATGTGCTGGTGCTTTGGGCACCGCACTATAAGATATAAAGGTATTAGAAGGAAAGCCCATTCAGCAGATTTCTCATGGTCTGTAACACTTTTACAATTTATATTTCATGGGCCTTTTTACTCTAAGCATGCTCAAGTCTCAGAACTTCTGCCCAGTATTTGGTGCTGAGACCTTTCTGACCTTAATGATTCTATGATTCTGTGATGTACTACAAGAAATCTAGGATTTCCCAATTTGTTTCCATTTCTGATCTTGTTCAGACCAGCCTGTACCAACTCATTTGAACTCCAAGACCCATGTTTGTCTACTCCAGCTCTAAACACCTAAACATGGAACCTAAGTTAGGAGTCTGGGCACCCATGAGTTTTTCAACTCTCAGTTTAGAGACAGCACAGACAGGACAGCTGAACCAGATCTTTAAGGTTTGGAAATACATACATCCCAAAAGCCCAAGGTTCATTTGGGCTGCTCCTATCTAAAACCTCTGATATTTTAATCCCAGAACAGTTGCCTACATTTGGCTTTCTCTGAACTTGAAGCTAGGAATCCTTATGAGAAGAAGGTTTTACTTCACTGTTCTTCCAGGGAAATTTCTCCAAGTTTTCTCTGTGCATTTCTGAGTTAATATTAGCATTTGTAAACAGAATCCCAATCTAAAAGCAATAATAGGATGTGACACTCTGCACATATTTCAAGATTTGGGAGGTGGAAACTTTTCTGTTGAATAGAAATGCACATTTATTTTTCAGCAAATCACAAGTAATTTTTCTAAGTGGCAAGTTCAGGAGCTAAGAACTAATGGAGTGACATGTGAAGGAAATTACAGACCATTTTAGAACTGCTGGACAATTAATCAGATCTTGCTTCATTTGTCATGTATGTACAAAAGCTGCTATACATTATTATGCCCATGCTGTTCTGCACTAGAGTGCCCTAAGTGGGGATGACTTTGATAAGTTCCTTTTTCTGACAGACAAATATTGAACTGCTACTTAGTTTGAATAGTTTTCTTATTCATACAGATCTCAGTGACTCTAGCTGAAATGAAAATGAAATATTAAAAAGTTTACTACAAAGTAAAAGGGAAGAGGGCTTAGTGAAGTTGCCAAAGGGAATGAAGAGATTAAGATTTACTGCTGACTGGAGAGTTTCTTTAATTTGTCTGAATGATCTTAAAGGATCCCTGATTTAGTACCCCATTTGTTTGTTAAACTATTGTATGAAAAATACTATTATATTGTAAGCATTAAATTTTAGTTACTATTTAAATCAAAGGAAACCCTTTATTGAAACTTATTTGTACCTTTTTGATACCATCACAAAGAGCAACCAGGATGCTGTGTGCTACGTGGTTTTGTGAAAATGGTGAGACTGCCAAAGGAGGAAAGACAGGACCATTAATCTCTGCATTTTTGACTGGGATTCACTATTAGGAAAAACAGAAGCACAAGTGTGATATAATGGTGACAGTAACTCAGAAAAAATAGCTCTCCAATATTTTTATTAATTATGCAAGCATTTCCACAACTATTCACTGTGGTTTTTGCACTTATTCATTGTTGTATTTGAATAGGTGTCTGTTATGTTATTGAGAGCATAAACTGGATTTTCAGTTGTTTGGTTTTGTTTCATGTTTGAGTCAAGGAAAAGGCTGGAGGTGATGTGTATGAGTGTCCATAACTCCTGACTGCAAGAGCTACTGATAGCATCATTCAGGCAGGGTGAGATGCAAATCCTGTTTTGCCTTTGGATGTTGATGAATTCTTGCCAATGTGAAACCTAAGACAAAATCCTTACCCATTTAAATGGAGTTGGAGACTTTAGATGTGGGTGGCTGTTAATGATTTCTTTCATCCATTCTTTTCTCTTGTTTACACTTCTGTACATTTTTGTTTCTACTGGCGGTGTTGAGCAGCTGATTTTCAGTGTGACCATTTTTATTTCAGAAAACTGTTATCTATGAGTGGGATAAGAGTGAAGGAATACATTATGCTACAGGTGGCATGGGCAATGTATGTCAGGCCTCTATTCTTAGGACCAGGGTCAAAACTGAGAGTGTAGATTAATTGTGTAACAAGGTGTCAGAAAATATTCCACAAATAAACAGAACATGGTTAACTCAACACTTTGAATTTGTAGAAAGTCTAAATTATATCCTTAAAATAACATGATTATTACTAAGTTCTAGCCTGAAGCTAAACTGGGGTTCTACTTTGAATGAAGGAGCTCCCAACTGGCAGGAACTTAAAAGGTAACATAATATGCTCCACTACTAGAAATGTAACAGACTGCTTACTGGGATATGTTTAAGAAACAGAATGTAGAATATTTTTCTGATCTCACTGATACGTATTTCTACAAATAACACCAGAGAGAAGTGAAATCTGGTTTATGGCTCGCAAGAAATCAACTGGACAAAACCTGAGTTTCAGTTTGAGCAGTTCTACATACACAGAGACTCCCAGCAGAATCTCTAAAAATAAGCATATATTTCCCCGATGACATCATATTTTTGTTATCTGCATTGTACCATAGCAGTTTTTTTTAAAATAAAAGACAAAGAGAGCTACAGAAAAGTTAGACACCATAACATTTCAGTTTGGTTTTGTTTATTCCTATGGCTGTGTTTAAAATATTTTGATTAAGTAATGGTGTAGTTAAAAAACAGAAATCGTGAGTACTTCCAGGGCTGAAAACCATGTAAACTAGTGTGGAAACTTGACTTAATGCTTTGTTTTCCTTACAGATTATAGATAAGAGATCCATATACCTGATCATTGAAATATTTAAGGGGAACTAACAAATACAGATAGACCTTTTAGTTCCCAGTTAAATTTTTAGTTTTATTTTTACTTCTGTTTTTGAGACATTAGGGTTGTCTCACCAGTATAGTTGGTGATAGGAGAAAATAAAAGAAAAAAATAAAGAAATTGTGTGTTAAATAGTGTATTTCATTTGAAGTAGCAGATAAGTAATTCCAGGTTTTAATGGTCATATCTAATATTTAGAGACTGTATGTGTGTTTATAAACTACCTTCGTGGTCAGTAAGGCTTTGCTTCAGCAAAGTCTACAGGTTTGCTATGTTTATCCATATAAAGCACATGTGAAGGTAAAAGGTCAGCTCCAGTGTGAGCTGAACCTTACTGTACTATGGCTAACGGGCAGGGGCAGCTCCTTTAATTTAAGGTGTATCCTGTTTCCAATAAAAATCTGCATGAAAATCTGTGAATGAGATTTGGTATCAGTGTGTAAATAACAGGTTTTCATCTTGTTTAGCTTTTCTTTCTCAATTGCCAAGAAAATGTTAGAATGTTCTGAATGATTCAGTTTCAAAATTTTATTAAAAAAAACACATTAGAAACATGACCATAAAAATGCCTGTACCTATTTCTTCTGGCTTGGAGCATTTGGTTCCTTTTTAGGATGCTTTTAAAAGGGAATAAGAGGGACATAATGGGACTAAATGTACCTGAGAAGAGATGCATCTATGGTGTAGAGCAAAATGAAACCTTGCTTTGAGTTTGTATGAGGAGATGTTGGTATAGAGAGAAATACAGAAATGCTGTCTAGAGCCCTCCAGCTCTATATGGGCCATCGTGATTTGTGACATTCACAAGGATTGGTTTCACAGCTGATGCAAAGACACTGCATAACACATCCATGTCCAGCTGTACATCACCCCAGGATCCCAGGTTTTTTTTGCAATATTGCCATCATTTCAATTGCTTCTGCTCAGATAGCATCAGCTCATGCAAATCAGCTTCATGTCCTTGTTGTCAGCATAACTGAAGTTATACTAACTGGTGTCACCTGAGACTCAACTATGAACTATACGGAACTTCAATAATTTTACCCTCTGTGTATGCTAAATGCTATTACCACAGTCTACGAAGGATCAGGTCAGTTTAAATGAAACTTTTACTTGGAGCATCTAAATCATAATTCTCTGCCTAACCCTAAGCAGAAATTATTCATCTGTCAATATCCTTCCTTGTAAAACAGATTGAAGGTAGTGTTTAGGAGAGGCATTAGTGGTTTCCAGAGGCAGGTTTGCATTTGGATACAAAGGTTTTAGAAGGTGCTTGCTGGTTTTACATGAAGGAGCAACGTATAAGATTTGAGACTATTTCCCTTGACTTTACAGGTTGCATCTTCAATATTCTATCAGCTTGTGCAAAAAGAAAACCCAAGTAAGCTCAACAGGAACAGCAAGTGCAAAGTTACTGTCAGAATTTTCCTGATATGAGCACAGTTTATAGTGTTATAGAGAGAAAAAGGGAAAATAGAGAGATGGAGCAAACCTTAAAACAGTAATCACTGCTGTCCCAATGATTCAGTCCAGGCCGTCCACTGACATAACACTGTATTTCCATCCACTGCTTTCCTTGGAAGTTGTGCTTGGCATGACTGCACTTTTAAGAGCATTTGGACAAATAAATAACATCCCTCTTCATTATTTATTTGCCTTAAAATTTTAATCAGTATTTGTGTAATCAGTAGTAATTTACTACATTCCTATTCAAAGAAATTTGCACAGTGTTTATACATATTCACCCAATGTAGCAGTTATATTTAAGTACTGGGTTCTAAATACACATAAATTCAGCAATGATCACCAGAACAAATTTTAGACTTTGAAGAGAATTATATGAGGAGGAGTTTTCTGTAGTTGAAATTGGAAAAACAAACTCCATTTGCCCAGCTGAGGAATCTGACTGTGACTTTTATGCACATGCACTTGGTGTTTGATTTTTGAGTGAAAAAATGTATAAAATTTTAGGAAGGCTTTCAAGTGACAAAATGCAGGGCTTCCCTCAGCTGCATGTGAGTGCACTGTTTGGGTTATGAGGGTACAAAATATGCCTTTCCGTTTGATTGATTTTCCTTCTACATAAAACAGCCAAAACAAATACTAAACCAAATGCTGATAGCATTTTAGCCTTGTTTTTTGTCCTGGGCTTAGTATGTGTGTATATCCTTGCCTGTGGTGTCCAAGGGTCTTTGTTAAATCTTTCTAACCCAGTTTATGAGGAGGAGCTTATTCACCTGGGCTGGAGCTATGTGAATGAGTCCTCTGCCACTCTGCACCGGAGTAGCTCAGGCTTATGTCTTTATACTGTGGTTGAGTAGAGCTGGAATAAAGTGCCAAAGTCAGCAGCTGAAATAAGTAGAGTAAATCAAGTTAAGAGGGAACAGGACAACATCTTGGAAAAGGAGGGAATACAGGGCAAAACCATCACCTAGAGGTTCAGGGTTAAGATGATGAGATATAAATGGATTGGTATTTCCTGGGTTTATAAGGGCAGACCCTGGTGTGTGACATCATCATCTGATGGCTTTTCACGTTGACCTGTGCCTACTCGGGCTGCTGGGATGCTGCAGATCCTCCTTTCCCTTTGAAATCTACAATAATTTTATCTGAACAGTCCACGAAGGATCAGATCCTTTACAACAATTTAAAAAAATCTTACCATGATTGTAGGTCATTATTGCTGATCCACATAAGTCACATCCATGTGGACATCTACTGGATAAATGTGCTTCAGGCTTTGCAAGACACATGAACTTGCAATAATCTGGGTTTAATGCAAATTCCTAAGTGAGCATACCAACATCTGATTGAGTGACTGGTTAGGTTGCTTTGTTCCCAACATAACTGAAATTTGCCTACAAATTATCTATGTTTTAATCGAGGCAAGACATTTATTCTAAATTAATAACTTTATAGTCTCACCTTATGTTGAATCCGTGCACTCTGTATAGCATTTAAGTGATTTATTTATTAATGTGATCTGTTTAACAAATGTAGGAAAAGAAATGTTAATCTTCCCAGTGAGAATTTTCAACCTGCATGCTATAAAGATGGGTGTCATGGTTTAATCCCAGCTGGCCACTCAACCCCATACAGCTGCTCGATCACTGCCCCCACAGCAGGACAGGGGAGAGAATCAGAAAAGTAAAAGTGTGGAAGCTCATGCATTGAGATAAATACATTTTTACAAGGAAAGGAAAAGCCACACATGTAAGTAAAGTGTGATAAAAGAGCCTGAATTTAAATATGAGGATAATTCCTTCTCTTACTGCACAAAGCTTAGTTGTGACGTGCCTGATCCTGAAGATTTTACTCAGCAGTATTGTCATCTGGAAGATTCCTCCCTTCCACTGTGGAGATAGAGGTAGTTGGAAGCAAGCGGCTCTCCACTGCAGGAGCGTCTGTAATCCTGATTCTTGGGGAAACAAGAGAAATGAGCATCTAACAAAAACCCTAGATGCTCTCCTACCCAGAACTCAATTAGTGGTTGGTCATAGAAGGCTCCTAGGAAAAGAGAAAAAGTATTTCACAACTTCCAGGAGTGAGCAAGTCTGTTGGGTTGAAGATTCAGGACCAGAAGATAAGGGTTTCATCAATCTCCCTGTACCCTTGTTAGGTTTATCAAGAACTCTGGAATTAGCAAATGAACAGAGAAATTTTTACCAGTTTGGCTTCATTCTCTTTAAGAAAGGTTTTTCCTTGAACAAAGAAACTGTTAATTTATGACATTATGCTTTCTGAATGACATCATGGACAAGAAGGGGAATATTCCAAGGCTTGGTGCAACTGGCTGTGGGGAAATAAGCATTTGTACCTTATCATCTGCTGCCTGTGACATATGCAAAGGAGAGACTGCAAAATCTAAACATGCATCTGAAACGCTGGAAAATCAATAGTACATATTGAGGTTATCAAAGCCTCTTCATAGAATATGTTTTATATTGCCTGCCACTGGCATTAGGGTAATGGCTCCTAAGAGCAGCAGTAAGATTAATAATATGGTGTATGATTAAAATAAGGAATTGTGCTAAGGAATTGGTGTGTACTTTCAAAATTATTAGACATAGTTGGAACACATAGCTGAAAGAAAGACTGTCTTCATATAACATATTGCCAGAACTAACTGCTTTGATTTCTTAAGACTAGATGATGATGGTTTGATCATTTTATTAAAAAAAAAAAAGAAGTCTAGGTGTCAAAGAGTTTCCTTATGTCCAAACAAGTGTTATTAACTTCAATTATGGCTGCCAGGTGGAGAACTGTGCAGTTCTTTTACCATGTTTCAAAATATTTCATTTAGACATTTTGGAAAAACATACATCCCTATTCATAACTCCTGTTACTGTTCTGATTTATAGGTTCTGCTCCACTGTAAATCATTCAAAATGAAAAAAATTAAATTTTATGGCATCAAACTTATGTGGCATCGTGCCTGAGCAAAGGGCAGAAGGAATGTGATTCTTATACTGCCATTTTCTATTGAACTTAATTTCTTTTTAACACACGGCAGAGATACACATATAAAGAAATGTAGAGTATACTTATTCTTTATTTGCACTTTTAATTAAAAATAAAGCACTCTCTTCAATAATTTTTTCCAGTTGTTTATGAATCTTTGACTGCTAAGTAATTTTTTTACCTTTTAAACTATACAAATATTTGCTATTGAAACTCAGAAAATTTTGGTTTCAGGCCATGCACTTTAATTGCTGTGGATGGTTAAATGTATCATTCATTTAACCTGACAGGCTCTTGGAGAAAAAAGGGTCATAATGTCGAAAGTGGCAAATGGAAGAGTGTGAATACCGATAATTTTTAAATGGAGAAAGAATCTTGAAATATATTAAGATCGTGGCCTGTGTTATCTAGTGTGGAGAGGTTTTGGATGAGGGGATATAATATTACATTCTTAAGAGTTCTATGTTCTTTGCTTTTCATGTTCCCTAGTAGAACACATCAATGCCAGTGAACATTACTGACCTGGCACAATTCCTGGCTCTGAAGTGGTTCTTTTTTGGCAGAAGAAATTTCTGCTCCAGTTTCCGAGAGTTTCCTGAAAGGCATGATGGCATTATAGGTTTAAGTGTAACTTTGACTCATGCAACAATGCAGGAATTGGTTTTAAACTTTAGTTGAGCTAACAAGTAAAGTGATTCTTGGAGACTATATCTCAGTACTTGCCAGAGGTATACTTTTCAGATATTCACAGATATGAAACACTAAGAGACAAGACCAAAAGTCTCAAAATGGTGGACACTCATCTTAGAAACGTGGAATGTGTACCTGACCATATCTCAGATTTCTCTCCTGCCACAAAGCCTCTTGTTTTAATGAGTTTCCCTTTGCTTTAGCTGGGAAACTTGTTCATTGTCTCATCCTTCTCTTCCCAGCCCAGCCAAATCCCCTAAACATATGAATGAATCCTCAGGACCACCCAGGCATGTGAAAATCTGTCAGAACCTTGGGGAGATGCTGTCTACACTTTTGTCATTTGATGGGCAGAGTCTTGGTCACATAACAGATGACCAGGGCCCTTGAGTGTTTCCTTGCTGTAGCAAAGTGGTTAATAATGAGTATTTCATGGAAACTGAGATATATCTAATAGCAGACATTCTAGACTAGTATAAGGTGTGAAAGGCAGTCCCTAGTGACAGAACTGCACCTCTCCACACACCAGTCATCAAACCCTACTCTTTCCACTTTGAATGTGGACAGTCTTTCAACTCTGGTGAATATTTGACTTTAATGAAAAAATTCTGCTGAAAACTGTGCTATGAATGCAACAAAATGCATTGTCATAAAGAAAGAATGGCTGAGCCTTGTCTTAATTTTTCTCTATTAAATTAATACTGTCAAATGAATTGTGTCTGATTTTTAAAATATAAGATCGTGGCTTTCTGGTCATGTGCAATTCCATGTATTACTTATGTGGTAGTAGAGAAATTTGCAGCCTTTTCTTTTATAGCAGGTATGATTTGACCTTACTTTTATTACATGTAGGTTTCTTTGAAATACCTGTTAAACCTTATCTATAAAATGAAATGAATATTGAAATAACTGATCTCTGTGTTGTAGGTAACAAAAACAATATAAATGTTAACAACATTCCCTTTAAATACAGAATCAACTATATTAAGTACCTTGGGGTTAAGATTTTAACTTCCTTAGATTTACGGTGAGAATTTAAACATCTCTTGTTACATTTGTAAACACAGTGCTCATTAGATGAAGGGAATTTCCTTTATCATTAATAGGTCACATTAATGTGATAAAAATGTCTGCACTCTCAATAAATTTTATTCTTATTTTAAGCAGTTACCACATAAAGTGTTTATCCTTCAAAACTCTCAATAGCACTTTTATATCCTCCAATTGAAATAATAAAGAGCAAAGAATGAGAAGAAACAAATTAATCCTCTCCTGGGAAGCAGAAAGACTCACATTGCCAGATTTTAAGTTGTAGCATTGATTTGCTGAGCTTAAACACTTTTCTGTCTTTTCATGTTTTAAATGGGAAAATGAGTGCCTGATATTGAAATTAGATTCAAAATTGCCTTCTAGGAAACATCTTTGTGTAAGGGACCTGATACTTCCTTCTACTCTGCATTGCTCTGTTAGCCAGAATAGGCATTTCTGGAAATGGGAAGAGGAGTGAGTTTTATTTATTCTTGTGTGTATTAATTATTATAGCACCATAGAATGGAGGAAAGGAAAAACTGGATGAGGTTCTGTGCCCACGTAGAACTGACTATGAAAGTGATCACTCAGCAGCTTTTTCCTCAAAAGCTCTATCTTTCTGAAAACTTGGTCTTACTAAATTTTTTGTATTGATTTCAGGTCTAGTTTCATTTGGAGTAAATTTCCTACTGGACACAAAAAGAAGAGTTGTCAAACTTCATGTTGTATAGGCAGTAACTCACAAAATCTAAATCCAAAACATTCACAAATTCAGAGAGAATTTGTTGGTGGTCTGCAGAGAGTAGACTGATCAGTCTGTGGGGGGTTTATTTCTGGTTTCTGGCTGCTGTTACATGTGTTCAATTCATCCACTGAGAAATGAAAATGTTCTGTGAGATTATAAAGTTATCTGGAAGCAAGAGGCTAGTGGTAAGTAAGATAACCAGACCTGTGGTAAGATCTAAAAGTGCTGTGGAAAAGCAACATTGTTCAGAATAGTGAATGAATCAAAGGGATAAAATTGGCATGGCAGAAGACTGATCCTCCAAGGACAGCATGGAGGGAGGGTGAGTGAGGAAAAAGGATGATGATGTCTGTGGTCTATGGAAGCAAGTCAGTTCCTGTGTGTATCTGTATGGTTGTGTGAGAGTGCATGAGAGACAGAGGAAATAACAGGAGCGGGACTGATTTTTTGGATTTTTTTTTCCCCAGAAATGATATTTCTTGTAAGGTGCATGTAGCAGTATACCAAAACATACTGTCAGATTTCATTATGTAGTTTGTTTGCTTCATAAATGCCTTATTATGCTTTTGCAGGATGGAGCCTGAAGAAAATCTCCTTCTTGGACATGACTATGAGATTAGATTATTGATAGAAAATTAATTCTCATTTCCTTGAAAAGGTAAACTAGAGGTTTATTAAAAGCCCATTTTCCTCAGGATGTTGTCTAAAGAAGTTCTTTTCAAAAGATGAATTAGCCTGGACTTCTCCACATTGTCATGGCCATGTTCTTTTAAAAGGAAAGCAGAAGGCAATAACATAATTTTATTTTTTTTCCTCAGTTTGGAGGAGTAACTGCCAAAGGAAGGAGTGAACTCTCATTAATCACCACCATCTTAAATGTCTTCACTTACAGAAGTCAAAACCAAGCCAAACTCGGGAGTTAGTTCTGCTGACGTCTTGTATCAAAGCTGAGACACTTGCCTTCCAACCCAGAAAAGGCTCCTTGGGCTGTGTCTGATAGAATCAGTAATATAAAGTTGGTACACTAATTAAAAAGAAACCAAACAAACAACTTTCTCAAGGGGTAGTTGCCTGCTTAGTATTCTGAATTTAAGAGGCTAACACTGTAGGCTATCATTCCCATGAGCTTTTAGCAAGCTTGAATACATTATGACCTGGAGGGTCCTCACTTGGAGATACCCACCGGGCACATGATGGGATCACAGCCCACAGGACTCCTGGGTGTCACATAGGATCCCTCTGTACCCTGGACTGGCTGGAGGTGGGGCTTTTCCCTTTGGCATGAGAGTGTCTGTGGAGGCAGGACAAGTGTCGTCAGACCACACTTGGAGCTCAATTTTTTCCTCACTGAGAAGCTTTGCTAAGCCACTGCAGGAACTGCAAAAATTTGGATTCTCTGTCAGTGGATATGAGGAGTGGGGACCAGAAGTACCACAGACCATGGAGCAACTCCCTCCATCATTGTTTGCTCTACTGCTGGACTTTTGACAATATTATCTCTGTCTAAATCCTCTCCACAGCTGCCCTGGAGCAGCAACTTTAAGTCAGGCAATAGCAGCATGTTTGCTGCAGTTGCAAGCAGTAGGCAAAGATGTTGATAAAGTTAGATTTCACTTTGTTGCGCTGATTTATTTTCTAAATTTTCTTTGAGAAGAAAGTGCATAATATTGATAATAAGAAACCCTTCATCCCAATAGAGGGAAACCAGGTTTGTAATTAGGAACATGAATAAGGTTTAGTAGAAAGACCTTTCTCACAGGGGAAAACAAACTTTTAGGAAAGAACTTGAAATACAGGCAGATCAAAATTTTAGAGTGGTCCTTTAATAAAAATGGAAGAATTACCTGCACAAAATAGTAACCGTACTCCCAGTCTGCAGCCAGGAAAATGATTAGTTGCTATTGAGTTTGGAAGAGTAAGAACCTTTGGCAATGTCGCAGTGAAAAAATACATTTTAAAATACAAAGGAATACATGGAAAACATTTTTTTTATCTGGGGAACTAGAAATAATACACCTGCAAGTATAATGAATGGCATAATAATGGCACTGCATGGGGCACAGAGCAATTTGTACCACAGTTATATGTTCTTTCTTGCTATTAATCTCAAATAAAATAAACATCAATTCCAAATCCTTGTATTTCTGGCTCTCATTTATTGTTCACCAACCCTTTTCCTTTGTGTTTTGTCTTTGCCAGCTCTTTCTGTTTCTCTTATGTTACTTGTCCATTCTCTTGGCTGTTTCCCTGGCTGTGCTCCATCTCCTTAGATTACCTTCAAAAAAAACCCAAAAGTACCTCCTTTCCTGAGCTACAAAAGCATGTACCAGAACATGTACCAGAATGTGGTTTGCTTCACTGCTGGCTGTTTTTAAAAACACACTAAGTAGCACACACTGGCTTGTAAGAGACTGTTGTGTGATCTGAGTAGCATGGGGGAATTCAGTAATTCATTTCATATATTAGATGTTTATGTTCTTAAAACTCTGAATTAAGAAAAACAGTCAAAGAGAACATAAAAAAGCCTTGCTTCTCCTTTTTGAAATTTACATCTTGGACTTATTCTGTTGCTCTGAGCATGTACTTACTCTTGGTATTGTACAGTAATGATTTAATTCTTCAGTTTTTATGCAGACTGTGCTTTCTATGTCTAATTTCTTTCAGCAACAAGGAAACTCATTGCTTTCTCTCCCTGAGTTCCCACTACTGACTGAACACCATGTGGATGACTCCCTGTGGTAAGGATGCTGCAGTATTGCTACCATACATGCTGTGAATTTATGTCCTCCTCTGATGGTACTGCTGTGCCTCAGATTATATAAACAATTGCCAGAAGTCACCAAAACTGGCTCTTCTATTCAAACCCTGGAATCAAGCTAGCAAAATGAGAGCCAGCTCAGGTACAACGTAGTATGAGTATCTGACATATTGCTGTCCCAAGGCTAACAAGTGCCAGTGAAAATCAAAAAGCAATGTGTACACTAGGCAGATGTAAATGTGGGATAACACATAGTTCAACCACTTAGGCTCTCCAGAGATTTTAAAGAAAGAAGGTTTGAATCTGAATTTCTTCTTTTCCAGGTAACTGTGCCAGCCACTGTATGCAGGAAGGGAGACCAAGCACATAGGTTTTATTTAAAAATATTTATTCATATTTAAATAGTTAATTGCTACTAATATTCTTCAGTTTGGTCACCAGACCAACAAAAAGCATTCTGTAAGTATTAAGCACTCATGGGTTTAATTACGACATGTACACATTGGTGTCCCCATACAGTTGACAGCTCCATTTCAAGATTCTGCACACTGAAAGGTGTCATCCACTGTGCAGCCCTGAGCTGGTACAACCTCAGTCGTCTTCCATTTTCTGAAGCCTGAGGCTATGCCATCAGTAAATCCACTGTCAACAAGGCAGTGACTTCCAGGCAATCGTTTCATGGGCACACACCCTGCAAGGACAGCCTTAAGGACTTTCTACCAGAGCATATGGTATTACTGAGTCAAAACAAACTTGAGTTGCTCAGTCTGTGGTTGCACAGCACAGTTATTTCAGCCAATAGATAGGAAAATATGATTTTCAGAATGAGAGTTCCACTATATTAGTCTGGTAAATCCCAGTGTTATGATACAAAAGAAAAACAATGTTCTTGTTATTTCTGGAGGTTTAAGGAGATTGCCATACCCTGGGATACAATGGTACTTTTCAGCTATTAATGCTTCTAAAACTCATTGAAAGTGGTATTCAAGTCCAAGAAAGATTACATTGTGCTCCGCATGTATTAAGTAATGTTCTGAGGGTAAATTCAAGGATACAAGTTATTTTATTCTTAATTAAAAAGAAAAAAGTAAAAAGGATTATGTTCAAGCTGTATAGTATTTACTTGAGTAAATCAAATGAACAAGAATAAAATGCTGAACAGAAAATAAAGACATTCATCTCTGTTTTATGACAGAATTCAGGCAGCTGCAGGTTAGCAGGAGAAAGAGTAGATAGAGAATGTAAATATCTAAATAATTAGATTTGTACCACCATCAAAGATCAAGTTAAAAATTACAAGCAGATTCCTCAAGGTGTAAACAGACAAACAAGGACTGCCATATTAACAAAGTCATAGGGATATGTTCATGGGCTGCATTCTCAGTTGTGCTGGTCTACACAACCATATGAGGTTCCAGTATGTCATGTGGAGGATATGGAGAGGAAAATTAGCAAGTCATTAAGGAAATGACTGGTGAGCAGCTCATGATATACTGCCAACATCAGCTTATTTGCATTGCTGAAGGTTGAAACAGAATGCTACCTGCAGCCTACATGGAGGGACAATTAACAGTAATTGTTAATCTATTTATACCTGTAGGCTGCTCTGATATCAGTGGAAATGGAGATAAAAAAGGAGATAAAACATATAAATGGCAGCAATTGACAGTCAAAGATAAGTTAGAGGCATGATCCATTAAAATATGAGAAAGATTGAAATTAGCTGTAGGTATTGTTTACAAGCAGCCTTAGCAGGAGACTGAGCAATCTGTGTCTAGAAGGCTTATTTTAACTCCCTTGTTTGAATGCCATTGTTTTGTAGTGGTTTCTTTGCTTTCATTTTGAGATCAAAGCAAAACTGTTGCAAGACTGTCTCAATCAGAAAAGCATAAATGGAGCAATGTGTGTCCGCATAAAGAAGAGATTTTGGTAGGCAATACGTGAAGATGGGTTCTGGAATTGGAAACATCAATGTGAAAACACCTTTGATTACTTTTAAAAGTCTGGATGCTAATCTTATGCAACAGCAAAGTGAAGACCTCCTTATTGTAAGGGCTTCTGCAAGGTATCTATAGTGGTGGTAAGATCTGAATAAGTGATGTTTTTCTTCAGTGCCTGGTATAATGTTTAAAACTCTGCTCCCGTTCTCATCCTAGCACATCCTTCACAAATTGTTTATTTTTACGCTGCTTAATTCCCCGCTGACTTAAAAAGGTGGCCACTGCAGAGGCTGACACAGGCAGAGAAGTTGCATGAGAGTAGCGTAACATTTACCAATCGCTCCACTTCTGAAGACAACTTACATGTTCCACCTTCACATGTGAATTAATTATAGCTGTTCCTCATATAAGGATATCTGTGACCTGTTGCTCAGTGAATACACTTGTGAGGGCATCTGTGCTCATCAATAATTAATTAAGCACTTTGAAATGTTTTGGCCCGAAAGACACTATATAAATAAATGTAGATTATCCTTCTCAATATATCTCACAATATTTATTCTAGGATTTGATTTGTGGAAGATGCATTCTTTCACAGGGTTGGATTCGTCAGACTGTAAAGCCTATCTGGACATGGATGAGGATTTGTTAGAAATATTATGAACATAGGAGAAAAATCTATTTAATAGAAATTCCTGCACCAGGAAGGAATTAATTTATCCCACTTGCTTTATGTATAGTAGTTGATTTTTGGTTCAGTACTCTTTCACTTTTTACACTTTTGGAGTTTGTGGGCTATATCCAGGATCTAGGACACCACACCCCAAGTTCTGCAGCAGCTCCACCAGTGTTCTCCCACTGAAAAGACAGCCTTTTGATCCCTTACTTCAGCTTGCTGCAGGCTATTCTCTGCAGAATCCTTTGGTGATCTCTGTCCCTGGTCACTTCAGTGCTGTAAGTTTCCTATTATTTTTTCACTGTGTCAGCTGCCTTTTCTGCAGCAGTCACACTGGCTATAGTATTTCTTTTCCTGGGCTTAGCGTACTTCCTCACCCATCCAGCTGTTTCCCTCGTGTCCTATTGAGTCTTTTCTATTAACTGTGTCTTAGAATTTTAATGCTCAAGCCTGTTTCCTGATTTAGGTAAGTCTCAGTTAACCATTTATAACATATTTCTCCTTACACATATGTGGCACAGTTTCAGGTCTCCATATTGTGCAGGCTTTAGGTCTGCCTGGATTTGTGGGAGATAAAATCTCTCTTCTCCCGTTTCTGCAAATTTTTCCTTACCAGATTGGTTATCAGTGTCTCTATTATTTGAGCTCACCTGGCTTGTAGACAGACCAGAGGAATCCTCTCAATGAATGTCCCTATAAGATGCTGTGCTTGCTGGCCAAAGGGAACCATAAAAAGCATTTGAAGGTTTGAACCCAGCCAGATGTGCCTGTAAGTTAGCAGCACACACAGTCAAAAGGGTTCCTGCCTAGCATGGAGCCATATTTAAGAGAAAAGTTTAAAAAAAAAAAAGGTTTTAAAAGGACCTATGGGTCCAATTTCCTATGGGTCCAAACCAGTCCAAATTCCTTACATGAGATTCTACTTTTAGGCCACCAAGGAAACAGATGTGTGTCTAGTTCAGCTCTGGGGTTGATGGGCACAACTATTATTTCCATAGAGCTGATAGTACAAAAAGTGGATACACTTGGTCTCACCGGCTGCCACATTGCTCTGTAATCCCCAGGCTGGACTAGGGAATGACTGCGTGGCACCAGGCTATTTGAATTTCATACCCGACTTTACCACATGGTTTCTGCATGATTGGTGGCCTCCTGAGAATGCGTCTCTGTGGCTAAAGGGAAAAAAGTGTACTGCCAAAGACAACATAAATATAATTATGTCCTGGGTTGGTATGAATAGCCCAAGAAAGACATGCAGAGCCTCCTACCCTAGAAAATTTCTCTCATCTATCTGGGGGATTTTCCCTATTGTTACGTTCACAAGTCAACATAATAAGTTCCAGATTTTTTTTCTCATTAATTCCACTAAAGAAATTAACTGGGGGGAACATTAAGTGTTTTCTCCTTTTCCTGAGAAAACAATGTGATGATGCTAAACAGAGCTGTGGCAGCTGCGTTTGCTCGCTGGGTCATCCCTGCTGTGTGCTGCTCAGGCCCAGGAGGCAGACATTCAGGAAGGGCTGACATTCATGACAGCAGGATCTTCTCTTACATGTTATGAAAAATATAAAGGGAATAACCAAAACTGCACCAAGAACATCTTCAAATTCCTTTACAGTTTTCTTCATCTGAGTTTCTAAAGTCACACAGGAACAGTCCATCTGCTTTGGACAAAGCCTGTAAGCTTGATGAGGACCTTTGATTGACCAGTTTGTGACACTATGAAGCAGCCTGGTTGTATTTTCAAAAACTTCATAGCATTCATCAGAGTACTTTAGAATATCTAATACTATATTCTTAATTTTCTTGGACTCGTAGTGTATGGATAAAATTTCCATTTGAAATGCTCATCAGTTTTAATTGGATGTTGACAGGCATATGTTTTACCAACATGGTTAAACTCACATATCTTTATTTTTTTCAAATATGCAGTGTAATAGTGGAAACTGCAAATGTAGCTCATTGCACTTCATTAGAAAGAGAAATATTTCACAGCTGAGCACTTTTACACTTGCTTATTAAAAAAAGTGGTAGGTGTTGAAATTTTTTAGAGAAAATCCAGGTATGCAATCATTATTAAAGTGCCCAACAATATCAATCTCTCTTTTAATTGTTGTTATTCAAGGTAGTTTTCAAACTGCTTCTCAATGTCAAACCATTTTCCAGAGATATTGACAAATGGAAGTAATATTATTTAAGGTCATAGCTTCTGTCAAAATGAATTCCATATGTTATTAGGTCAGGATTCATTTATGTCAAGGGAAGGGTCTGATCTTGTCATTCTTGTGTACAAAGTACAGCCTTATTTCAGACGGAATTTTTTTGTTGGCTGAGTTACATAAAGACTGGAACGTCAAGAGTTAATAATACACAATCTCAAAATGAACACTGTTATCAGTAAGGGTTAAACGATCTGTTCCTGGTTTCTGACCTGATGTTTTACTTCAGCCTGTAGAAGCCATAGGTAACACTCCAAGTAAATCATATTAACAGGTTCCCCAAAAGCAGTCAAATTACACAATTTCTTAAGAAAACCCCCAGGGACTTGTGTGCATATAATGTGCAGTATCAATGCAAAAAGGACAGCAAGAAAGACTAAAAAAGCTATACTTTTTATTTTGCCAATGGATCTGTTGCACTTTGCAATGTTTAAGTGGGCTTATACAACATAAACATTTGGGACATTTAACATATCAAGCTCAAATAAAAATGACACACAGATCGTTCACTTCTGAAGCTGCCTTGTGTTCAGTTATTGGAACACTCCATCTCTGTGGTTTCCAAAATATTATAAGTATATATTCCAGATTAAACTTTCTGTTTTCCTCAAGGTAGTGTTGCTTTTCAGTCCTCAATGGCTTGGTTTTTACCTAAAGAATCAAGTCCTATCAGCGAAATCAAAGGCGATTACACAGCTCAGTAGTCATTTAGGATTTCTGTGGCTCAATTAAGCATGTATAGCATGCCACAGCCACTGAGACTCTGTTTATTCAGTGCAAGTGCTCTGTAATTTATTTAAAATAATCCATCTTTAACAAATAAAGAGGCCATTGACTGGCCATTGCTGCAGGCATCTATTTAAATGCTGACTTCTTGATGGTCTGTTTTGCTGGTTTAAGTTAAATACCTGACAAAAGCGATTCAGTTTTTGGGAAATAAGATTTGCATGCATTATGTTTATTTTATTTTACACCAGTAATCAGTTAGACCATCTTTTTAACAGTTTGACCATTAAAAATGATTAATGCTATTCATTTTGATAGCAACAGGTTGTGATTGCTAGATCTGTGTGCATGTGTGAGTGTATGTGTGTGTGCGTTTACAACTTCTCAGGAACTGTGTCTTTATGACACTTTACGAATCATGTTAGACCTATTACTGTATATATTTATTGGAAATTAGATTATATAGCTATGTCCAGTGGCAAAAAAATCTTTTCTTTCTTAATGTGCAGCTTGCATTTTTTTTTCTTTTCCCACTTAGTTCTTTCAGAAATGAGTCATTCATCTAAGCAGCACCAGCAAGCTGCCATAAAGACTTGCCAGTACTAGTGAATCTTCTCTGAGAATCAAAAGGTTGCAGTATAAGTTCCTGGTAAGTGCTGTTACTTGTTGCACTGGAAACATGCCCAACTCAGAAGAAGCTTTTTCTCTGTAACAAGAAACAGCCATTAAAAACTATCTTGGGAATAGAGCAAAGTAAAGTGCTAAATTTCCAGTGGAAAGGCAATAGCGAAGGCTATTGGTTAAAGGGCTGCTTCTTAGGGTTGAGGATAAATAAAACTCTGGTAGCCACAATGGCACCTCCTGTCCAGCAGCCACACAGTATAGCTGTGTCTTGTCCTCTTTTCAGACTTAAAAAAGAAAAACAACCCACAAGAACAGCTCCAACCTTAGAGGAGGTGAAACTAAGCTGTTTTTGTTATTGAATAATGGCTTTTTAATGGTAGTTAAACAGAATCATGGACAGCACTCAATATTTCATTATGTAAGCATCTAAAGAGAGTATGTCACAAGTTCATAGAAGAATTCTAAAGTCAGAGCAGCATGTTTTGTTGCAGTAAGTTTATTCTCACATTATTTATTCTTTTTGTTTTCCTACAGAAACCTCATTAATAGCTCATTTGTACCCGCTTAGATGAGAATAATTTTTCAAGGCATGCTGTTTGAAGAATAGCTAATTCTATTTTAAACATGAGGATTTATTCCAGAGCCCTGGAGACTGCAACACATTTATGGTCACTTGGGTTGTCATGTTTTCAAAGGGAGCTGTGTTGTACCTAAAGTTGAAGAATGCAGCTGGCTTCATTTCATATTTCAGCTGCACAGGGCAATCTAGTCAGTACCTGCTCATCTGGAAATAAGACAAAGCAACAGAGATTCTGTCTAGCATAAGACATTAATATACAGAGTAACTGACCTTATTTTTAATAGTTAATCACAGGCATAAGACTGGAGTCATGGAAGAGCAGTGAAAATGACCTTACAGCTTTGGGGAGGGTCTAAGTCAATCTTGATTTTGTAAGGAATTCTAATTTATATTTAGTTCACAGACTGAACTAATTTATCTTCAGTTTTGTCTTTTAAATGTTAAATGTCTCTTAAAATGGTTTGCTGGACTTTTAATATTCAGTCACTATCTTGTGTTTAACATGCAGTTGAGGAAATGATTTTGTTTTAAGATATTAAATCAACCAGCATGGCAATACCACATGATAAAGAAGCGCTAGCTCCTCATTTAGGACTCATGATTGTACTGATGATTGTGACTAAGTTGTAGCTGTGCAGATAAAACTGAGGCAACAGGATTTTATAGGAAACAATCACACATTTGACACTGGTGAAGCTGCACACGGAATTCTGTCTTAAGTTTTGGGTCCCTCATGACAAGAAATACATTGAGGTGCTGGAGTGTGTCCACCGAAGGGCAATGGAGCTGGGGAAGGGTCTGGAGCACAAGTGCTGCTGAGGGTCTGGAACACAAGCGCTGCTGAGGGAGCTGGGGGTGTTTAGCCTGGAGAAAAGGAAGCTCAGGGGGGACCTTGTCACTCTACAACTACCTGAAAGGTGGTTGTAGCCAGGTGAGGGTCAGTCTCTTCTCCCAGGTAACAAATGACAGATAGGACAACAAGAAAGGGCCTCAAGTTGTTTCAGGGGGGGTTTACACTGGATATAGAAAAAATATTTCCATGGCAGGTGTTGTCAAGTGCTGGAACAGGCTGTCCAGGGAAGTGGTTGAGTCACCACCCTTGGAGGCGTTTAAAAGATGTGAAGGTGTGGTGTTTAGGTACATGGGTTAGCGGAGGAATTGGAAATGTCGCGTTGACAGTTGGACTAGATGATCTTAAAGGTGTTTTCCAATCTAAACTATTCTCTGATTCTGTGAAATACCTGAGAATGAAACCTCTATCTCATCAGTGGACACAGAAACTAAGCAACAAGAAACGTGGAGGTGAAGGGTAGCCTGATATCTTGTCTTACTGGCACTTGCCCAGTGCTCTCCTCTGCCTTGGTGGGTACCAATCCAAGTTTTCTATCCCACTGGAGGGTGTCCTGGCTGAGAAGCACAGGAGGATGGAATCTGAAGCCTGATCAGGCTGAGGCAGGAAACACCCATGCACCTCTTCAGCTTGGAGGGTGTGTAAGACAGACCTCCACACTCTTTGGGAGCTTCCAGGTTACACAGAGGTGCAACTGGAATATTTAGGTGTCTCCAGGACTTGAAGAAAGTAGAACCTGTTCAGATGCAATTTAGGATTCAGGTACTAAACTCCTCCTTTGTGTAAACTACTCTTTGACCATAAAGTGTTTCCTCTAGCCTTTGGAACATGGAGAAGCCGAGGTACGAGATACTGAATTAATTATCTAAGGTCACATGAGGCAATGAGGGAAATATGGAGTCAAGGAAAGGTGACCTAACTCTAAGCCTCATGTCTAGTGTGTGGGATGATGATTCTATGCTGAATGGGATCTTTCTTTGGGTGATGAAATGTAGTAGCCCAAGAAAAGGTAAGAAGGCTTTAGGAGCACAGATTTCCTTTGCACTTGTAATTCAGAATGTTGCTTTTCATTCACAGTGGTGCAAATATATTACCTTGGTGAGAAACCAGGGAGAACGGGAACTATAGAGCAGGAGCAAGCCTGCGGGTATACGTGGGGAAGAGAAACAGAAATTATGCTGTATAAGGTATTGGAGGACTTCCAAGTATTTTTATTCATTATTACTATTTTTATGTGAAAGAGAAAAGCCTTCCAGGCTTGACTGGTTAGCCTTGGGTAGGGATTTTGGCAAGTTTTAGTCCAAATCCATGTTTGAATGCATGTGTGTGCATGTGTGTTCACGGTGCTTGCATGAGGTCCAGAATGTGCAGTTTTTTATCTGCTACTGCTCACATTTACGTGTTCCACCCTCTCCTGTCAGTGCAACAAGCCTTTTATTTAGTCATATGACATTCAAATTCCAAGCTTCCTAGTATTTTTAGACAGGAATTCATTGGATAAACCATTTTTAAAATCAAAACACATGTAAAAATACCAAACTAAGTGATTAAAGGATATTTTAAAACTGAGTTTTTTATATGAAAATATGAAAGCATTTTTATTACATCAGCTAGGGTAAAAGTGCTGATTTTTAAGATTTGTTAATGTTTCATTTGAATTTATGATACTTAGAAAAAGGCAAGAACAAATGTTTCTGTGACACATTAAAAAAATTAATTTAAGAAAAAATAATATTGATAGAAATTTTTCAGAAATCTCTCCAAACTGTTTTTTGATAACCGTTATGTGTAGGCATATTAATGACTGAGATTTTCCAGGAAAAAATATGTGATCCTGTACATGAGTTGATAGAATATTTTTATTTGTTGGATGTTACTTGTCAATCGATTTGTGATATACTAGTTCCACCGTGAAAATTCAGAGATTCTTAAAGTTTCCTGGTAGCAAACCATAATATGATATTTAACTTGTCTTGCAGAATGAAAAGAAATGTTTTTACTAGAAAAGGCAGATTTTATGTTTTAAGTGACTCATAAAGTGAGGTAGAAAGGGGAATCTCCTTTCATTAGTCCCATTTTAGAAGTAAGAAACAATTGGAGAAAGTTTTATCCAGCTGTAAAGGCTAGACCTAGACTTTGAGCTTTAGTTTATTGTCTTGATGTTGATTTTAAGTGGATTTTAATAAAAACATACTCTAGCCATTATATTTAAAATAGTCTCTTAAAGTGATAGTCATCTGTAAGCAGAATTCTAGTCCAAGAGCTGGGCAGTGCTTATGTCCCTAGCAGGACTCTGAAAAAAAAAGTCATTTTTTGATGAAATAAACTCCCAATAACTAAGTACAAATTTCACGGTTCAATGTTTGTTGGGTTTTTAGATTTTTTGAAATTTTGTCACTGCTGCAATGAGAAGGGAATAAACATTGCATAATTCCAGAAATGTGATGCAAATGCAACAGAGAGCGAAAATCAGAGGCTGCCTTGCTGACAGGCTGGGGTGCTTTGTATGAAAGGTTCTTCAGGTCTTCCCCAGGTGGGAGAGATGGTGGAGGATGCAACTGACCTTGGGGTGAATTGAAAGCTCTTTGGACATGGTTTGTGGCATGAAACCTTTGTCATTTAGGACCGTGGTGTTAAGGAGTACCAGGAGCTGCAGTGAGGCTTCCCTTGTGGCACCAGGGGCTCTGTCAGCACAGGACCTTGCTGGTGTGAGTAAAGCACAGTGCTGAGCACCTGTGGCTGGTGAAGGCAAACTCCTCCTCCTTCCAGCAGCCTTCCAGGCAGCTTTGTGTGATATTATGTGGCAAAGCAGTTGAGAACCAGTAGGAAAGTGCTTCAGGAGTTTATTTCAATAATTAAATAACTACAACTTAATTGTTACCATGATTTGGGAGTGCTTGTGTTCTCTGTACAAAACATAGCAACATAAGGAGCATCACCTTCCTGTAACGACCTCTAAAACACTTTTCTCTGTAGCAACCCAAAAAGACCAGATTTAATAAGAGAAAATACATCTGCTTGCTTTTTTTTTTTCATTGCAGAAACCTGGTGGAGATCCTGGGGATTTACCTTTATGGATTACTTTGCTAGGGATTCTACAGCACTTCAAGCTGAGGCACCTGGAGCAACCAGATGGAGCCCTTCAGGTACACAAGACAAAAGAAAATGGAGTGTGAAGGCAATTTCAGTGTCTTTATTTATGCCCACTATTTGCAAAGCAGTCATACTTTAAAAATATTTAGGGAAGGGCTGATTTGTGAAGCGAATATCTCAGGGTTCAGTGGTTTGATTAGCCACATGTTTATTGTGAAAAAATACATATCGCATGTAAAGGGAGCCTGGAATAAATTACCTTAACTTTGTTAATAGCTACAGTGGAGGATCTGTCCCACTGTGTATGTCCACATCTTCTGTGGAGTCATTTAAGATGTGTGAGTATGGAAGCTTAAGACACTGTTGTAAAACTGTACATGTCTAATTACCCAAAAGTGGTATCGCATTTAATAAGAGAGCAAATTACGAGGAGTTATCAGGTTTTCCAAATGTAAATATCACCATTATGAGAGTCAAGACATGCAGCACTGGTGCTTGCTCATCACAGCTAAATAAGAAAGCGTAAAAGTAACACAAAAAACATGGTGAGAAAGCAGGCAGTTAAATCTGATTTTAATAAAAACTACCACTAATAGGTTGCTTACAGCTTCTCATAGAGAGTTGTTTTGGAAGGAAGGGTAATTTCTCTCTCTCTCAAAACTCTACTGCCAGCCATCTGTTGATAATTATTGTCCAGTCTCTGCTGAGAACTTGTGATATTTAATATTTCCTCACCACTTGAACAAAAAAGCGATAATAACTGCAAGGTACTTGACCACAGGAGTGGAAAGGCACATAGCATGATAGAGTCAGTGTACACCTTGGTTTTTGAATACAAATCAGTTTTCTATTTGTGATAAAGACAAATCTGAGATCCTGGGAACTTGGAAAATAGGTGAATTGCATTAGTCTCTGGAAAAAGATGTTTTTAAAATTGCTCATTTCTGTTTGTCTTTCTTATTATTTTTAATTTATATTATTCTTTCTTATAGAAAATTTTGGGCAATCTATCCATTTTTGTATTGAATATTTACAACAAGCAAGATGGAAATATCTCAGGTCTTGCAATGTTTAGTCTTTTAAGCTGTCAATGAGTAGAGATCTAATTTAGAAATGATCTCTGAACTTGTACAAGAAACTGCAATTGCTGTCCTAGCTTTCTTTTTCTTGAATAATATTAATAATACATACCAATAAACTATGCTTCTATTTAAAGTACTTGGATTTTTACAAGAAACTACTATCTAAACCTAATTACATCTGTGACATGATAGCTTCTAACCTTATTTTATAGATGGTCTGACAACAATATATTCGTGTTTAAGCTTTCACAGCCTGATGTTTCACTGCCTCTGGAATGACATCTCCTGTTGATGACATTACTCAGCAGTCTCAAAGATCCTAATACAAGGTCTTCCAAAGCTGTTTCTGGACCCCTGACTTCCAAACTCTTCTAGTCCCAGACTCTGAAAAGCTATTCCCTATCAAAATACCACAGAGAGAACACACCAAGCTGATAGAAAGAAACAGTGTTTGTTGCTTTTGAATATGTGGCTTAGGATGATTTGACTAAAATCTCAGCAGACTTATTCATTGGAATACAGGTATTATGAATATTATTTTCTTATTGTTTTGGTTTTCTTCAGAGGATTCAGCAGTACCAGCCTGAGTGCTCTCAAAGTTGCTGAAGTTTGTAGTAATCCTTTTTGCAGCTCCCTCCATCTCTAAGGTGGTTTCCCAAGGAGTAGCTCTGGAGCCTTTCCCTGCTCACTCTCACATCCACTTCCTGTGCACAGGCTGATCTCCCTGACCCCATGAACAAATGGCAGAGCAAAAAAATTCCAAGAATGTGAATTTTTAATTCTTGGTTGAGTATACATTCCATATAGTTGCCAGGTGCTAGTACTAAACCCACTCTCCTTAATAAACCTTTAATTTTTATGGGTGTTTCATTATCAAATTGCAAATAAAACCACTGAACAGGAAATAGTAATTCTTAAAGGTTCATGCAAAATCAGTTATAATACTGCTTCATAATGAAAAATGAATCACAGGTCCATGATAGGAAGTGAATTTCTTAACAGATAGCAAACCCACAGCACTTATTTCAAAGAAATTTATTAGCTAGTGTGATTCTTGAAAGTCATTTACATCACTGAACATTCACTTTCCTTCTGTTATTTCTTTTCTTACTGTTTTAAAAAGGTGAACAAACACCAGAGTCAACAAAATTCCAAAGTTATCTGCTTGTCACAGATCATGGATTTTTTTATGTGTTTTCCTTGATTATTCTGAAGAACCAAAAATTAAAGATTCTTGGGACATTATGAAAACCATCACAATAAAATAAATAGGAATAAAATAAGGGTTTGATTACAACACATGAGAGACTGGTTTCAGTCCATGCTACCTTTTCTTTTTGCTGCTGGAATGTAACAAATATTAACTGCTACTGCTCTGCTGTACTTCATTACATAAATATTTGTGTAAATTCACACTGTGAATATATGAAGTGCTTTGATGGCCAAAGAGGAGAGTTTCCCCATCTGCTGGTTTCTTCTTTATATGAAGAAACAGCACTGTATGCACTGACCGAACTTTCACACTCATGCTGTTCAGCATCAGCTTGAGTTCTTAGTTCTCTTTTTTCCTCCTTCATAACTGGTTTACTTACCAAAAGCAGCTCTTTTGCTGTACAGCAATTCCTAAGTAAGTGCTCTGAGCCAGCACTATGAAATTCAGCATTTTTTCTGCTGATCTCGAGGTCTTTTTATACCCCACATCCTTTATAAGATTAATTAATACACCATGCAAAATTCCAAGAAACTGTACATATTCCCGACTGTGACCTCACTAAGCCCTCAAAGAAGAGAGTGTTTGGATATGGGGAATTTTTAAAACTCTACTATGCTCTGCTCCTAGCAGTGAGTGGTTTTTTTCCTTATGTCAGTTTCCCCAAAGTGCTAGTGGCAATACGTGTGCAGAAATCCACAGGGAATTTTGTATTAAGGTATTTATTTATAATTGTACATATACTGAATCTATCCCTTCCCCTCAACAATAGAGTTGGTAAATTTCAGGTGTCAAGGCAATAAGCAAAACCTTTCCTCTGTTGTATAAACATTGCTGTAGCCATGGCAGTTAAGGACACCAAAAGAGAAAATACTGGCATAATAAAAGATGTCACCTACTTCTGCAAGCTTTGATTCTTTATTATATACTTTGACAGACACAAGAACCTTCATTAGATCACTTTTATGTGTTCTTGTTCCATTTACAACATAGAAAAAGAAAAAAGAGCTTTGAGCCTGGAATATGGGCCCCCCTTTAAAAAGAAAAAAAAAGGAAAAAGTAGATGTACATTGTCTTTACAGTGTTATCTTTCACTCAACATTGACTCAGGTGAGCTAGTCATGATGAAAAAGTGCTTAAAATATTTGGCTTTGCTTTCCGCCAGTATATTTCCTTTCAGTAGTTCATAGTTTTTATAACTGTTCATTTATTGGAGTAGTTTAGGAGGCAAATTAGTCATGTTGTATTAGATATCTCTTAGTTTTATAGCCTCATTATCATACAGGGAAAGAAGTTTAGCTGAAATTGACATATTAATCTGTATTTTAAAACAAGGAAGATGGGAGCAAAGGATCTTTGCTTTGAAAGGTTTGTGAAAAGTTTGTAAAAGGTTTGTAAAAGTCCATACATTGCAAAACACTCCCCCTATGGACTGGAGCAATTGATGTCTAGATTTTTTGGGGGGGGTCTTTCATGATTGCTATGATATGAATCAGCTCCAATGGCTACATATCAGACTATTGGGATTGCCGGCAAAAATTTGTTGTGGCTTTCCAACAATATTGAAAATACTGCAGTGGCACCTAACAAATCCTCCAGTCAGATCTAGAGTGTAGCAAAAACTTTAGTTTATCTCAAAAAGTACTTCATGCTTTTGGTTAAAATAAAAAAAAAAGGAAAAGTTTTGATACAAATCAGCCATATAGAATACCTTGCTGTACATCTCTAATGGTCCATGTCTTTGTGCTGCAGAGTAGCAAGCATGCCAGGTTTGGTGGATGTCATGCTCTTAGAATCCAGTAAGCTATATCTGGATTCAGAGATCTCATGAGTACTAAGGGGTTTAGCTAATAGAATTCAGTCCTCATATTCAGGCTCATTTTTTTCCTAAAAAATTAAATGCCTTTTTTTTCCCCTCCTTGAATTTGAGTATTTGTTCAATTTGAAAGAGGTACCTTTCAAGCTGAATTGTTTTTGAAGGTACTCATAGCACTACCTATTCACTTTCCTGGATTTTTATTCACAATATCTTGCTTTTAGTTTACAGAGGGAAACTCAGACTGAGCCAATTTGAAGCCTATACTGTGAAACCTGGAGTGCTTCCAGTTCTTGATGAATGAATTCTGTCCTGTTTCCTCATGACTTAGAGGAACTGAGTTCTTCACTCCATGGAAAGGGAAATCAAATAGGGTGACCAACAGGAGGTTACTGATGTCTCCAATGGTCCCTGATGGGGTCAAGCAGGTAATAGGAAAGATGGACATGCTGTGGGAGAAATATAATATAGGTTAGATATTGCTATAATTCCAGTGGCCAGGTGTGGAAATACAGTCCTGTAAGATCTCTCATGTCATCCAATGTGTTTCTGTGGTGAGTTGTCCCTGGCCAGCAGCTGAGCGCCCACAATTGTTCTCTTAGTTCCTACGTCCTAACAGGATGAGTGGAAGAATAGGTAGAGAAAAAATGAGAAAACTTAAAAGACAGGTTAGTATGTGAAGGAAAGAGAAAAAAACCCCAATAAGTGACACAAATGCAATCATTCACCAGCCCCACAAACAGACCAGTGCCCAAACATTCTCTGAATGATGGCTACCACGGAAGTGCAAAGACAAAATCTTCTTCCTCCTTCTGCTATCCCAGTCCTTCTGTTGAGCATGACATTGTAAGATCTGGACTATTCCATCTGTGCAATTGGACTCAGCATAGATGGTGGTGTCAACTCACAGTCTACTGTTCTCCTGCAACCCAGTTGCTGGACAGAGAATAAGGAGAGGGAAAAAAAGAAAGGCTTGGTGCTGTGCAAGCACTGTTGAGCAGCAGGCAAAATGCTGACATCTTATCAACACTGTTTTAGTCCTTCTAAACAGCACCATACAGGCTGCTATGAAGGAAGTTACTTCCACCCCAGACAGACCCAGTACAGGTCACTTGGAATTCAGACACCAGCTGAGGCAGGTGTGAGGACTTCCCTGTTCTGAGGTGCTCCTGAGTAACCAGGGAATACTGAAGACATGCTCAAGACAGATTTAGGTATTCAAAATTCATTTTAGCAAAATAAAAATCTCATTAGATATTCCTTTGAGGATGCTGGTGTACTATGTTTCAATCTAGGATTGAAAAGTGAGTAGCAAATAAGAGAAAGATTAAATATAATTTTGAACAGTTACACATTCAGTGGGTACCATCTAAATGTGTACTCAATAAGCTCAGGTGCTCTGAAAAAGGTGTATTCAAGTAAATAAGGAGAGGGCAATACAATATTTATATAATCAACTTAATTCTGCCCAATTGCAGCTTTTAAAATATTATTTCAAGACAAGTTTTGTTTGTGCAATACTTATTCTTCCAAGGACATCGGGTAGCCTGATATAAATTGTATTTCTAAAGTGATAATCTTGGGTGAAATTAGTGGCTTTAGAAAGAAAATTGTTTTCGTAGCAGGAGATAGACATGAAGACTTATTTACATATCATGAGAAATCTGAATAAATAGTCTAACTTTGAAGTTTTAAGAGAAATTTTAGCACTTCTCGATATTCTGATAGAAAGACAGGTAGTGCTATTTTCAGCATGAAAATTATTACTGAGTAATTCAAGATTTTAAATCTCTTGTCAATTGGTTTATTCCTCCATCTTATTTGGACGGTGGAATGTGTCAGCTTTTAATACAACTGATAATTTTTTTCAGACTGATTGAGGATCATTAGCTACCTAAACCAAATTATGAGCAAATGTTTCTAGAATGACATACCAATCTCTAAAATTTCTAGATTATAAGGGCCATTTTAACATTCATTCTAAGTTCCACATTTCTATTTTCATATTTTAGTTAGAAAGAAAATTTAAAATGCCTGAATTACTCAAGAATCAATCTAGTAAGGAGTGTAAAAAACCAGCAGGGCAGTCTCTGAGGCATCTATCAACAGAAACAACCAACTATTGCCACTACATTCATTTTAGGAGCCAACCCACAAGTCTAGGTGTTACTGCTGGAAAATATATAATGCAGCTTCACATCAGGATCCTAGAGCTGCCAAGCATATCTCCAGAGTAACTTTAACAGTGATTACACTTGATGAAGGAGGTAGAGGAAGTATAATCATGTGCCAGCAGCACCAGGAGGATAAGACCCATATTGAAGTTAAATACATTTATGTGGATTCTCATGCAGCCATTAAAGAGCAGTTTTTCATAGGATGAGCTTTGCCTGCAAAAGTCTCAGGTGTTTCCGCTTAGTGCTGGTCTCTCTGTAAATATATAGGCTTTTAATTACAATGAGGAGGCTACCTTACAAGGAAATGTCTGAAAGTCAGTAAATCCCATAATCATGAATTGCCTCTACGATACCATGCTAGCCACTGAAATTCCCAGATGAGAAGGGCTGTTTTAACATGCGTAAGTAGTTTCACATTTTTGTTGGAAAGAGAAGTCAGGCTCGTGACAAAGCAGGAACTTAGCTGAGAACAGGGGAGGAGAGTTACAGGATGCAGTCCTAGAGATTGTGATATTGTAACAGTCAATATTGACTGAAGAAATGTACTTTATTTCTGTCTTTCATGTATATTATCTAGTGCTTGAAATGAACACCCACTCCACTGCAATTGCAGACAGCAAACAGATGTCTAGCCCAGAAGAGTTTACAAAGCAGTTCCATATGTTCCCACTCTTCAGAACTACATTTAAAAAACAAGTTGGAGCTTGTTAAAGAATTTCTGTCCAATTTTATCTTTCCATCACAATATATGAAATCCATAACTGTGCAGGCAGTGAAACCCAAACCAATTTTGATGCTAAAGGTAGCCTTCCTGTTTCTGTTTTGTGCAGCACTGCCTCTCTATCTATAGAGTGCATGCTCAGCATGGGAGCTTTTACCAAAGTTCCTCTTTTTCACCTCTTCTGAGAAAGACTTGGTAGGAATGAAGCATGGAATTGGGAGAAAAAAAATACTCTCCTGGAAAGAAAGTGAGGGGTAAGTCATCTGAGAAATGAAGCTGTGCTACTTTCAGTCCTGACTACATAAACAAACCCATCTAAATCTGAGTAAGGAACTTTGCTCTGCAAGCAGAAATTCTCAGATTGTCCTCCAGTAAAAATTATGGCTCAAGGATTGTAGTTGAGTGTTGCAGCAAAGAATGAAGCTTTCTTCAAATCTGAATTTCAGTGCGGAGGGAGGTATACTTTCTCTTAAAAAAAACCAAAATGAAACACAACTTTTATTTTGTGGTAGGGATGGCCTTTTTCTTCGGTGTTAGGACAAAGCTGACCACAATGGGGTGTTGAATCATGACAAAGTTTACTGTAATACCAATAGTCTGTAATAGTTTTTCTGGAGGAAGACTGTAAAAATACATCTGTAAAAATCTCATTTATGAAAAAAGAATATTTGCTCTGTGTATGAGAAAGACAAAAGTTAAATCATTCACAATAAAGAATTCTATAAATTAACAGAGGAATTTGAGATTCGTCTCACTACTAGAGGTGAAAAAATATCCTTGCAAAGAGACAGAGAGAAATCCTCTGATGCAACTGGCATTCTTACTGGGAATCCATATGCTCCATTTTAGAGCTACAGATAGAAGAACAGCTTTAAACAAACCTGGAATATCTTAAAGAATTTTAGTGAATTTAGTCAGTTGAATAATAATGTGGAAAAGAGCTCTTTGAGCTCTGTTCTCCTCGGTCTAAATGTTTCTATAGTCAGGAAGAAAAATTGAAAAAGAAAAAAAATCAGAAACTACTTTAATAGGAGAGAGTAAAGAGATTTTCAGGCTTTGAGAAATTTGGAAACCTCAGAGTTAAACAAGAGGTTCAAGCCCCATGTGTATGATTGATCAGTCTTTTAGCATTTTCCTGAAACAGACTACTCACCTCTAGTGAAGTGCTGTTAGGGAGGTAATGTCTATCTCTTCCCAGACATAAATTTTCCTTGGTCTTTGGACCTTGTCCTGCATTTTCCTAGTCTAAGTTCATCAGTGAAACAGCAGCATGTATATTCCAGGATATGAGTTTAAAAGCATTAATCTCACAGGGCAGGTTGCAGTCTTGTCAGTGGGAAAATTTGTTTTGCATGTAAAGAGACACACATATAGCCAAATTTTAATGAAGGCAATAAATGGATACCCTGTGATCTCAGCTAAGGTAAATATTTTACACACTACTGAAACATCTGCTGACTGCAGAAGAGTATGATGTCATAGCCACTATCTTCCCAAAATAGGTTTTATGGGTTGCACATCTACTTCTTTTCTCCAATATACATTTTCATCCTATTGATGGAAATGTATACATTAGCAAGGTAATAGGAAACATAGGAAATCCAGAATTCAGAAGTCTGCTGTGTATATCTGCCTAACTCCTAATGAAGTTGAGAGGATAGATTGCAAGTGTATAAGACAAAAAACATAGGAGTCACTGTTTCTTTTGATTATTCTAGCTAAGTGTTGTATATTGTAGTTGAAAGTAGCCAAATACTACATGAATTTGCTTCTATAGATGTAACTTCAGTGTACAGATAGGGCATTGTAGAGAGTTTGTCCCTACAGCTGGTGTCATTTATGCCTGGTTGGAGTGACTATGCATGTCTAAATAGCCTGCTACAGCACAGAATTAACCTTTATCCTGTTCTTTTGTTAAGGCTGAGAAAACTTGTTTTGGTGTGCTAGATCCATCAGCAAAGGAAATGTTCTCTCTGAAACTCAGGTTCCTGGTCCAGTGCTTTGACAGTAAATATGGAAGTAAGAAGCAAATCTTCCCTGGCTCAAACACACATGACATGTTATTGATACAGAACAGAAATGTATCTCCAAGTAGACGCAACAGAAACCAAAGCTGTAGCCAGCATTCATGGTAACTGAGACATGATGTAATCTCAGACGAGGTCATCAGTGTAAAAATGCCTTTTCTATTTATTTTTAAGATCTTTCTGTAGCTGCTGGTTGTAGAAGGAAACTGCTTCTCAAAATGCTACACAGCTGAAAGAGGTTTCTGATAAGCTGTTTGAGCTGTTCTCTGTGTTTAAGCCTCTATTCAGGAAAATATTTTGTAACCCCAAAAAGTGTTCCTGAAGGAAGTGATTTATTTCCTCAGTTTTTATCTTTGACTGCTGGATATACAGAGCATACATATACAGAGAATCTGTCTTCTAATACACCTTAAGCAATCCCACTGGGTATAGTCATACATGCCAGTGTACATCTATGAAAAATTTGCTAATAATCTACTTACCTGATATGCTAGATATTAATTTTCTTTAATAAATTACCTAAAGTACCCCTGCACACAACCTTTCTAGTATTGCATTGTTTCCTCAGAATTTCATTTGTGCTCAAATGTCAATATAAATGACTATGAGATGTGATTACACCAGCTGATGTGAGCAACTAAGATACTTCAGGTGAGCTCAGATGTTTTCATTTCTTTATTTCCTTGTGTTCCAGAGAGCTACAGAACTTTCTGATTAGGTCTTTGGTGTAAATACACTTTTGCATCATCAAGGAACAGCTTGAAAATCTGGTTTTGAGGAAACACAGTAAAGTTTTTTCTCAGGGCTTGACTCTTGCAGTTTGATATGTTTAGTCTCTTTTATCCTCAGTGATATAAGAGGAAAACAACAAGGAAAATATATCCTTGCTTCAAATCTGTCTTCTTAAGAAACAAATGGGTCTGTCATGAACTCCCACTGGGGATGGGCAGCTGGGAGAAAAAAGTGAGAGTGGAGGAACACCTGGAATGAGCAAATCTGAAATTGTAAGGAAAGAAGAAGGGCTGTTGTGCTCGGAGAGAGTTTGGGAGAGAAAATGTAGGGTCTGAATACAGCTTTGGGGATCATTCTTCATTTCCTTAGCAGGAGGCAGAACCAATGTGAGGTAAACCTAAAAATGGGATCTTTTAGTGTTGAATTTTCAGCAGGAAGATGTCAGTGGATTGGGCTCTGATGGAAATGGGGCTATGAAGGACCTTTCCTTTGAGAGCACAGTGAACAGCAGACGAATAGCCTGAGGAAGGTCCTATTTGGGAACCTTGGATATGAGAAAGAAACATGCATGGCTAGACCATTAAGACTCTCTTCTGTGGCAGTTTGAGTTAGGAAAGAGAAAACTCAAAGTGACTGGCAGCCAGAGAGGAGAAAGGGGTTAAGAGGTGAGAGGAAAGCGGAGTCTTTGGGGAGCAATTGGTTTCATTGCATTCATTTTGTTTGTGTTTCTCCATCAGTGGGGAATGGCCATAAGTCCACCTGCAGTTTTGGTCAACTCTGCATGATTTTTCAGTCTGCATACCACAGAGGTGAATGTTTCTGATTTTCAGCAACAGAACAGAAGGATATCCCATGTAGCCCACACAGTATCTGAAAATGTACACAGTGGGAAATGGGACAAAGCCTTTTGGATCCTATTCACTTATAAATGTCTTATATATGCATTGACAGAGAGTGCTTGCCTTCTCCATTGGGGGGAGAGCTGAGAGACTGAGGTCATAAAGGTGGACACCAAAGGTTTTCTTAAAAATTAAACTTTTACCCCTTTACAGTTTGCTTTATGATGCATTCAAATCTCTCATATATTTGAAGAGATTCTACATTAATCCCGAAATCTAAAACAGACATTCAACTATTCAAGAAAAGTGATATTTAAACACTAAATTGTCCTTTTAGGCTATCTGTCCTCACATTGAAAACATGGTCCTCTCCTCTATATTTTTCATTGTTATCATCACTTTTTAGGTCTCCACTTCCTTATTTACTTAACCTCTAAAATACCACTATGGAAGTCAGCTCTTGTTATCTGTAATATATAGGCCAAGTTACTTAATCTAGTATTTTCTGTATGACCCTAGTTCTTTGTATGATGTAGGCAATATTTTTTAAAAGATATAGAAAAAGTGTATTAATTGTAGAAGTATAGAATTGCAGATGATGTACATTTTGAATGTTAAATCCTTTGAGATTATTTTTACCTGACTGTTGCAGAACAGAGTGAAAACTGAAGTGGAAGGACAGTGAAAATGACCTACTATCTGTATTTTGTCCCAATATTGCCTGTGGTTGAAATAAAAGCACCAGATAACCCTTGCATGTGGCCCTAGCTGAACTCTCCATTTTCCCATCTTTGCATCCTGACTCCTCACAGATTTATCTTTTACTAGTCCTGGCATATTCCATTAGCATCTTTTCTTTTTTATTTAATGACCTCAGAATCACAGCTCAAAGAAGATGCCAGAGACAGTTAATTCCAGGAATACAAATACTTCTTCAGTGGCTTAAAAGAAGGTAAAATAAAACCTTCTGAACTGGGAGTCTCAAATGTGTATGATACAAGATGCCTTCGATGTAGCTTATCAGACAAGACCATTTATTCAAAATTATGCACTAGCCAAAGGAGCCAACCAGGGTCCACAGTCAATTTTAAAGGACGTAGGACAATACGCAGATGTTATCATTCTCTTTCTCTGTGTACCTCTTCATCCTCTTCCCCCAGTTTTCTGCATGAGAATGAACTTGAGCGAGATGTAGTTACAGAATTAATGTCACTCCCACCATGCATTATTTGTCCTGGAGATAACTTAATGTTGGAAAGTATGTCATTAAGCAGAATGTAAAGTAAATCTTCACATGAAAAACAAACACAGGTGAGGTCAGGAAAGGCAAAGTCTTTAACTGACCATAGACATTTAGGCTACTTTCATGAAGTAGCAAAAATAGGCTAATATTCTAAACCATTTACGTTCCCAAGGTGTCTTGGGGTGACTCTATGATGTGTATCCCCTATCATGGATAGGGGATACACAGATTTCTCTATGCCAGAAAATTAGTTTTGTGCCTTTAAACTGAGCTTAAGAGGGGAGGAAAAAAAAAACCATGAACTTTTCAAAGCAAGTTCCCAAGGACACAGAGACAGAGACAGCTCTGCGTTCTCCAGTGGCAGTAGCACAGAGAGAGAGCACCCTGCCTGTCTCTTCAGCCAGTTTTTTTTCTTCCTTTTTCTCCGGCGTGCTTCCTAGGACTTTGGTGGGTTTTCTTTTTTTTTTTCCCGAACCTGGTGGGGGGAAGGGTGGTTGTAACCTGCCTTTCTCCCAGAGGATATATTGCTAGATCTTGGCCAAAACTGGCACACAAGGCAAGCTATTTTCTCACTGTGAATGGTAGAGTGTAAATGATAATGTTAATTACCTATAACTTGGTGTTTAAAAACACTGTTCTTGTTCTAACACATGCCCAATACTCTTAAAAGCATATATGTATATAAAAGTACCTTTAGTTCAAGAATATCTTCCTGACTAAAGTCTGGAAGCACAGTGAACATCAAGTGCAGCTACAGTCTTCACAGAGGTGTAAGCCTTCTGAGAGCGTCCATCCATATCTGAGAACACTTGGAGGTAGAGAAGGTACATGAATGAGGGGACTGTTCTCACCATGAAAACTGGCTCACTTGAACATGCCACTTCAGAAGCCTGTCAGGGAGTTATCAAAGGAACACTGGGGAGAAATGCTCCATCAAATCACAGAGGTAGGTAGTATGCAAGGATAGAACAAAGACAGCTGAGAACAAAGTTGAGGACACTGAATTTGAGTAGAAAATATTTGTGAAAACATCCTGAATTACTCAAACATGTCTGTTTACATTCAGACCTTGAAAATAAGTTTGTCTGAATGACAAGCGCCATGCAGTAAGACCAATTTATGTAAAAATTATGGTTATTTTTGAAAGGATACTTGGATGCTTTTGTCAGATATAAATGCATCATTTCAGCCTAATTCCCTCCCCACAAGTAGGGTATCATGATTGAATTATTATAACTCTTAGTACAGACAAATATTTATATTGTCAAGACTTCTAAGACTTTTCTGTTCATCAGTAGGTAGCAGTTGCTGGTTAGGTCTACAGTAGGTTTTATTGTGCTGGTTAACTGCCTGTTCCATGGTGGTCTAAGCTTTTTTGTGACAAATGACTGCATGCAATTTGGGTGCTATATCATTAAGACAAGGAGAGGCATTTATGTTTTCCTCTATGTAATGTTACTGCTAATGTGTATTCACGTTGGGGGAATGATTTGCTTATTATGACAAATAGTGCATTTTCAAGTATTTAAAGATCTTTTTTTGGAAAGAGTCCCTCCTCTATGTATATATTGAAGGTATTGCTGGGACACAGCATGAGAACTTATGGTATAGTTATCTGAAAAAACTTACCCACTCCCTATAACATGTTTAGATTGCTTTTTTAGACTCTATAAAACTTTAGCAAGCACTAAACATAGAACTTCATTCATCATCATGCAAGCAAAGGCTGCCAAAGGAAGCCTACTCTTCCTGAGCTAAAAGTGGCAACACTCCAGTATTGGCAGAAATCAAATGAATCATTTCCTGCTTTTAGTTTTAGATAAATAATCAAAAAAGATTGTCTAGAGTCTGATCCAAAAGTAATTTTTTATAGCACAGAATAAGACTAGAGCTACAAAGACTTAAAGTGGAGGATATTATCCTGTTAATTACTTGACTGGAAGGGCCCTGAGGAACCTACAGTCGGATCAAAATATCAAAATACAATTTAAAACAAAATGTTAAATAATCATATTGAGTTTTAAGTAGAGTAACCTGAATTCCATTGAGAAACAGAGAAGTTAGCACATTTAATTTCCTCTTGATGTGCTGAATGAACTTGGTCTGACAGGCTCCTGGTGGATCTGCCTCCTTTTTGTGGGAGAGAGAAGGCAGAGCAGGCAGAGCAGGGGCAGCAGCTGCCACTGTAGAGAGTGGAGAGTAGTGACTGTCCTGAGGAATTCTTATTTGTGAACTCTCTTTTGTTCTGTCAGTTCTCCCTCCTCTAGTATCTGTCATAAAAGGTGTGTCTAGACTGTGGAGAGGGTGATGCCAGGCTACATTTAGGTATGTATGGTAAGGGGAGACCTAATTAAAGGGGTTGGAGGACAAAATAATGCGATAAAGAAACACTGGAACCACAAATGGACACTGGAAAATGAATAGAAAAAAGTGGTCAGACCAGGGCATGAAATCAGAGGTCAAAGGAAGCGATCGATGGACAAAAAAGAAGAGTTGAGACAGTTTCAGTTAAGGGAACTACTAGAACTGTGTTGGGAAGAGGGGCAAGGTCAGTGACATAAAGGATGACATGAGATAGGGAGAGGTCAGGACTCAAGGCCTTTAAGAATCCCTATGAGCCTCGTGTCTCACAGAGGCTCAAAACTCATGGATAAAGTATACCTCTTCCTCATTTGTCTTACCTGACTGTCCTGAATGACAGCCTCCGTGGTTTCTCACTGCTGGGGTTGCCTCAGGAGCTGCGCACTCCTGCGTACAGGCGTCAGCGAGCTGCCTGGCAGTGTCCCTCTCTGCTCTTGGCTACTGACCTTCGGGTCTCGCTGGCTATAGAGTAGGCTCATTGCCCACAGTGGCTGTCTCAGACCCCAAAGTCTCAGGAGTAAAGGAGGCAAGAGACAGTTTCTGTATAATAATCCACAGGTTTATTCCTTGGATGAACAGGGGTAGAACCACAGATAACCCAGATAGAACGAACAGATAACTAACAGAACTAACTAAACTGCCTCTTGGGGCTCATACAGCGGATTTTGTACTGGAATAAGCTGGGGCGGAGCAAAGGGTAAAAACCAATAAGATCCCAATATAACAATATGCGACAAGCATGACAATAAATCACTTCAGAGCATAGGAGGGAATATAATGCAGCAACCAGTAAGAAAGTAACCTGGGGAGAATTTTCTAGATAGAAAGGAGCGGCTTATTCTGCAGTGCCACCCCCGGACGTCCCCTCAGACTCTGAGTCCCTTGCCTATTGGAGGGTGAGGATCTGATGGACATTTGCCTGCCAAAGCCCATTAGTGGGCTGAGCCGCTGCAGCAAACCTCTAGGAGCCTGGAGGAAGGAGGAGTGTGGACAGATGAGAGATCTTGACTGATTTGAAGCTGAAGAGCAACTAGTTCAGTAAATAAATCCTGGAACAAAAAACAGGAAAGCCCGGACAATCATGGAGTGCTTAATGTCCGATTAACTGTCAACTTCAGTGTTTATAAGTAGATAAAATGATGGTTAAATCACATTTGAAGTAACAAGTAAATTTGCATTATCTATGCTATTTAAAAGTAGAAATTACCCTTTTGGTTTTCTTCCAGGTGGTAGCATGACATTGCAATCAGCACTGAATGCACACATGATCCAGCAGATCTACTTGAGCTCTGTGAGTGTTTCTCACAGGTCTGTCAGCTGGACCCTGTCTGTCCCATGGGAATTGCTACAAATGTCAGATGGTCTCTTTGCATGGTAGCTTCCCACTTTTGCAACAAAATTCGGTATTTTTCTAACAGCAGCATATGATGGAGTCCAGTTCTGCAACCAGCCCAGTGTGGAGCTCGTCTAGCAGAGCTCCTGTGGTGGAGCCCAAGGCCCACAGTAAACAACAGTAGAGCCAGTTTGAATCATGTCATTTATAGTGATGTACTTCTACAGTCCATGTTGTACCTATCAACAGTGACAGTAAAATCACCGTACAGCTGGCATTCTCAAACACTTATCCAGCTCTGAAAATAAGATTGGCCACATCTGGGCAGTCTCTCACTCCCTTAAGGGAATGTCATGGGATTGGAAAAGTGAGCCTTCTCAGACATATAAAGGGAGCGAATCCAGTCATCTGATTCTCAACATTGGTTCCGAATCATGAAATATTTCTCTGTAGTGAGTGGTTCTGAAGAAGACCAGTAATTTATATATATAATATAAAAATTATATATTGCAGATTTTTGGCTAAATCTAGTCAAGGATTTCTGTTTAAGATTTTGATTGTATGACAGAAATCGATAAACTTGTCTTTCTTGGGTTTATGACCCAAACCTCCTGCATTCTTACACAAATCACAAGATTACAAGTCTGAAGGAAACATTTCTCTGAGATTTTGTTTGGATCTGATGGAAGCATTTTTCACTCAATCTAGAATCCAAATCACAAGGGTATTCTTGGCATAAGGCTTACAGTTGAAACCACTCAGAAATACGCATGAGTATTGACTTGATATGTGGTTTTGGATCATTTCAAAGAGTAAAAGGTGTGATTTGCTGTCATTTTTGGGATACAGACTATTAACTCTTTTCATGTCACCAGGAAGAGATGCATAGTGTGATGTCTTTATAACTCATATCAGTAGATATTTTGAAATCAGTGCCAAATCATGGGTGCCAAAATGTTCAGACTATAACTGCACAACTACTAACTGTTGCCAAATTGGGTGATTTTTATGACTAGTCATGCAACATGTAGTTTTCATAGTGCCTGAGCTGCTAAAATCCAGTATTACATAACAATGTAATTTCATTCAAAATAATAAAACAATGCATTGGTTGAGTATCTGTTTTCATGGTTGCCAACAGAAGCTTAAAAATGTGACCATACTGTAGACTAAGAATAACAAAACAAAAGACACTTTCTTCTTAAATTTGAAGTGCCAGCCAGCCTCATAACTTTTGGTGTCTGACTCATGGTTTTTGAATGTTTGGGATTGGCAGTATTGTACTAATATATTTTGTATCAAAATTCTACTTCAGAAAAACATAACTTTTTCCGTCTAGAAATTTGTAGGTCAAGAGGCTACAAGTCGTGGAAGGAGGGGACAAAATGAGGGTTCCCTCTCAAAACAAGACCTTTTGATACTGTTTTTTCCTGAGAAACGAAACCCTTAAGGAGGACCCATATTTCTAATCTTTTCTTGTGGGGCAGAGCTTGCCTGGCAGGGTGATTGTGGCTATGCAGAGGCGTTGTGTCGCCTTCACATTATGACACCGCAGCCAACTCCACTGGGAAGTGCCAGTTCAGAATGCCCTGAAACTACCTTCTCTCTGTGCCCAGCCCAGAGCTGTGGGTGAATACCACATTTCTGCTCACAGTAATGAAACCCAGTGTCTTCCAAAATAAATATTGTTTCTTGGTTACTAATATAAATAAATGTATTGCACATTACATTTTTGGAGAAGAATGTGCAAGACCAACATTTTTGAAGTCTAAAAAAGAGGTCCTCCCTCTGCTTCCCTCCAGTGCTCTTACAGGGAAACTTCCACTTGAGTCAGTGGGAATTTACAAGACTAAAAACTACAGAAGCACCCCAAAGTAATTCAGGGTTTTGGGGTGTTTTTTTTTGTCTGGAAATAAGTATGATATTTGGATAAAAATTTTATTTGAGAAGGTGGAACAACTCTGGTATTTCTTTTTTTCTAGCATTATTTCTTGTTAAATAGTTGTAAGTTGTAAGTTAAATAGTTTGTAGCTCTCCAAAGGGAAAAACGAATCATTTGTTCACTAAATGGAAAGTTAAAGAAGACAAATAGCTGAGTTAAAAGTATGATTTATTACAGTTCACATCCTACTGTATGTCCACAAGTTCTTTTAATGCTTTTCATAGGAAACAAAACCTAGATTCACTTTCCCAGTGAATTTAAAACTAATTATTTTTCAAGAAGTTCTACCTTTCCTCTCACTTCATTCAGACTTGCAATAATTATATTCATCATAGTTGTGATAGATGATAGTGCTGGGAAGAAAGAGACGAGGAGAGAACAAATATTTCCATATATTTATCATCAGTCTTAAAAAGCCAAAGAATTGTTTTGCAGTAGGGAATAGGATTAAATTGTCTTCCCATTCTTAAAGCTAAATCTGTGGTTTGTAAAGAATTAGTGATAGATCAGCCCTAATACTTAGCTGTTTGGATTGTGTTAAATTAATCCATTGAAGATATAAAAGTGCAGTCATGCTGTGTAAATACCTCATGCCTCTTTGAAGTGTATAATAATAGTAAACTTTCTCATCATGGTTGTATAACATCGTGTCACAGATACCTTTTTTTTACTTGGTGGAAACCACTGTGGTTCCATTGTCGATGATTTTGTTTTCTTTTTACTTAAGTTATTTCTTTTCTGTTTTTCCACAAGGTGTTGATTTGGGATGTGGTATTTCAAAGCCAAAAAGCCAATTTCTCAGCTGATGTTCCACGCCTAGTTTCAGAGCTTGTGTGTGTGTGGAGAGAGGCAGTTTAAAAAATGATTTAGGCTAAACTTTCTCCTTTCTCCCTTGAAAAGGAGATTGCCCCACTGGGGAAAAACCTCCAGTCAATGTTATTATCTAAGCACTTCCCAAGCAGTGTCTGGGAGATGCTGACACCATGCCAGCAGTTTAAACTTCCTACTCTCGAACACTATCACCTAGAAGTACCTAAAATATCTCATTTTTTTTGTAGACACCTTTGCAGAGATGCACATATTATCAGGACTGTTATGGCTTAGATGGGTAGAGTCAAGTTGTAGACTTCCACTGTTCAGACAAAATTCTGTAATTCAAGAGTTTGGGAGAAATGGAAAAAAAAAATGTTTCTGCTAATTCCCGCTTTGCCTATATTTCTTTTAATAGCAGTATATTTAAGGTATAGCCCAAGAAGTGGGAGCTGAATGGTGATTTGATCCCAAATCCTAGAAGTGCCTATTAATCATCCACAACAAAGGGATCTTGGTCATGAAACTTGAAGCAGTCCAAATAATTTTCATGTGAAGCAAAGTCTAATATATAGCTGTTTGAGTGATTAAATTTCATGCGCAAAGTAGGAAGTGTTAATTCTGGCTTAGTCTGTATTTATTAAGGACAGAGATTATCTACAACTAGCAGTGTGGCATTTGTTTTGCTGTCTGCTTATGGCCAGATACATTCCTTCAGACATTTCCATCATAAGATGTTACTTTTTTTTTCTACACAATTGTTTCCCTAAAGAATTTTTAGAATACTAAAACAAGATTCTGTTTATTGACCACATGGCTAGCTTGAACTGCAACTTTGGCAGCACTCAGAAATTTGACTTTAAATCAGGAATGATATACACTTACTATGGTTGGTTAGAAACGAAACGTGCTCCATGAGCATATAATGGAAAATCAGGAAATTAGGGCTTGTGATGTGTAATTGGTAGGCTGAATCTCTTCTGATGTTTCACTTCATGTTTTTCAGGTCTCATAAATTCAAAATCCCATATGAGGATGACCTCCAACAGTGTAAAATTAAACTATGGACCAATCTTGTCTTCCTAGAAAGATTCTAATTTTCTTAGTGCATGTTTTAGAACCTGTGTTTTTATTAGTAAATTAATAAATATTTTCATGGTGTTAGAGGGCATAAGGAAAAGCAAAAACAAATGTAAACACATTGTATGAGTTGGGAGCTATGTCACAGAAGGAGAAACTAAAGAAAAATGTGGAAAAAAATAGAAAAACAGGGCTCATCTACATGAGCAAAACACAGATCTAACTGTTAATTTACACACTATTTCTTTGTATTGTAAAAATGACAAAAAGCACAAGACAAAGCACAACAGAGACAAAATCCACAGCTCCTGCTTAGTTATCCATGTGAGGTGGAGCAACCACAGCCCTTGGGAGCCATTTTAAAATTTAGCTAGAATATAGGAACAACAAAGTCCCGAGTCAAAGAAAAAGTCATTTTATTTCAGTTATAAATCTGAAAATACTGGGTGAAATTTGTGGAAGAAAGATCAAAGACCAAGTAGCTGGTGGATGTAGTGGTCAGACAGGAATTTGAGGAGCACATAGTAGAGCATTGCTAACCTGAAAGCATTCACAAATCATCAATCAAGTCTGGAATGTCGTGAGTTTGGGGAATTTTTGATATAACAAATATAAGACCTATTTTGTCTTTTAAAGACTCAAAATCATGGCATTTTTGAACCTTTTTTTTTTTTTTTTTTAAAAGCAAGTTGTGAGCCATACTGTTATGTTTGGAAAGAATGAAAACTAAGAATCTTACTGCTCAGGAAAAAAAGAACTTTGAGAAAACACTTGTTGGGTGACTTGCAATAAAGGTCATAAAATTTGGCAAAGCAGAGATAGATTAATCTGGAAAGCACTCTAGTTGAGGAAAACTGCTGGAAATAAGTATGTGAGAAATTGAAAATAAGGCTTTATAATTTTTATAAAAATAGCAGTTATCATGCATAGGCCTGAACCCAAAAGCTTAGAATAAGCTTACAATTCTGATACTTGACTCACTCACAAACTATCCTTGCTGTATGAAAAATATACTTGCTTATAAATTATCAAGAAACCATCTGAGTTTTTAATTTCATCTATGCTTTTATCTTGTATGATTTTTCTTACACTCTATTTTGTTGTCCTGTTTAGAAACAGAAATAGTGGCAAGCAGTATTTAGTATAAGATTTATAGAGCTGAGGAAAAATCTTTTATCATGGATTGTAGAGTAACAAAAAGGTATAAGAAGTAAAATTTAAAGCATACAATCAGGCATGGACTATCATTATTTTGTTAGCTCTAATTTAGTAAGATCAAAAAGTTTTAATTAGTCTGGGCTATTCTGTTTGACTACTGAAATTATTAGTAATCTAGACAGGCAATGAACAAATACTACTTCATCTGCTTTGTGGTGGAGTCAAAAAGTGCTTCAAATTCTAATCAGTAGTAGTTGATATCAGAAAGCTCTTATTTTCACTTAGAATAAAAAAAATATTGTGTTTATATTCCAGTTCAGAGTTGGATTTTTTTACATTAAGCCTTTTTAGCAGTCTAAGAGAAGGAATCCAAGCTGCAAAGGCTTTTCTGTCACTTCATTTCTGACTACTAAAAATGTTTGCTAAACTATTATTTTATTAATCTGTTTTTTGTGAGGAAAAACCTCACCTCCTCTTTTCAGCTGGGGAATTAAATGCCACATTTCCTACTGAAGGACATATTTTATGGAGAAGTTATAAACCCTAAAATTAAGTTTGCAATGGAAAATGTGACAAGCTTAACTATGGCAATTCAAAAAATATATCCTTAGCAACACATAAAGAACTATATATGTATATGAAACATATTTGCAATGTACTATATGTTTATTACCACTTAAGCACTTAAAAATGGAAAAAAACAGCACATACCCCAACTGTCTACTAAATATTTTTAATAAAGCCAGAACACATTGAAAACTGTAGGACAGAAGAGTACATGGTAAGTGTTTAAATAACATCAAATGCAATAAAACATTTCATTTGAAATATTATGCAGGTGATAAAACTGTCATGCAGAATTACTATTTGGTGTTTTTGAAAAAATATAATTAAGAGAAAAGACATAGGGAAAACTTAATCACTAAAGAAAAACCTGTGAAAATGAAGCATATTTGTATTTGTTCAAGTATTCAGAATTTTGCAGCAGATCAGAACCTTTGTTAACAGCTGAGTTCGACTGCTGTGGCACAGTGTGGTGGGACTGGACACTTCCAGACTCATGGTTATCAAGATGTGTGAAGTTTGGTAGCTCATGACACATGCTCCTGCCCAAGCCAATGAATCTAGGAAAAGAGGTAATAAAGGAAGTTTTTCCTTTCCTTTCCACCTTTTCCCTCTCTTGAAGGGAGAGAGGAGGTAAACTGAAAGTTATATGAACCTCCTGCAAGAGAAAGTGGCAGAGAGCGAAAAGGGTTGACAAAGGAAAGGAAAAGAAGAAAATTTAGGATATATTTAAGATTTATTCACTAAAAATTAAAAAGAAAAAAAGGAAAGAAGTGAAGTGGAAACAGACATAACTCATGGGAGGTTATTCTTTGGGTGAGTTATATAGTCTGTCCAATTGTTAGACAAATGTTGGAAAATAAATGTGTTCTACATGTTGCCCTGTAGTTAGTTTTTTTAAGTTTGGGAATGGACAAATAGGCTTGAGGGGAATTTTGACCATAGATTCTTAATACCTTTTTATGATTTTTATATAATTGATACTTTGAGGGGAGCAAGAATAATTTTGGAATTTAAAATAAAGCCATTGCCATCATTATTGATTCAATATCCCTTCTCTTGCCAGAAGTTCTACCAATTGCTCTCTGTTGACATACACTGTTTTTCTTATTTAGTTGCCTATGATAAATCATCCTTTCCATTTCAGAAGGAGAAAGAGAGATTCTTGCTCTTGTTTTCTGTCATACTAGCATCATCCTGAATACCCGCTCCTGTTCTCTTTCAGAATACTTATTTAGTTACCTTGTCTGCCTTTTCTGGCACCAAAGGCTTACTGTGCAAGAAGAAAGGTCATTTCTGTCTGGTAAATAATAACCCTAGTTATTATTTTGAGAGGAGGCATGAGCAGCCGCTACTTTCTCTATGCTTTTCCTTAAGGCACAAGATGTTTTCACTGCTCTGCCATTTCTTCTTTCTCCCCAAGGTCGGTTTCATTTTCAGTGGATACACTTAGACAAGTCTTGGACTTGATTCAGTTAAAATTACTGTATGTTTGGCGTCTGTATCATGGAAGCACAAGCAAAGCAGCTAAACACTGTGGAAAGTTGTTGTTCTCTGTTTTCTCTGGCCATGCATAAAGTTCTTCAGTGCAGAAGCTTAAACATTTTACTTTGAATTAAGTCCCCTGGAATTGTATGCTTTGTGGTCTTATGCTAAATTGTAGACAGAATATAAATGGGCCATTGCTTCTCAACACTCTTCACAGTAGCTGGTTTTTAAAAAAATTATTTTATTTTTATTTTTTTGACATAGTGAAGTTCAGTATGATTCAGGCTCTTTGTCTAGACCCAGGAACAACACAGCTTCTCTTGTCTATATGGGGAAGAGATCCTAACAAGTCTGATAGGTGGTGAATAAAGCTAAGCCTCTGTCTTTCCCTATTCACAGATATTCTACAAAATTAGAATCAGTTTCAAGAATAACTATTTAGAATAGCCAGGAAATGTCTGCTCTGCCTTGAATCGCATCAGTAGCTGGATTTGCCTTTTGCCTTTTGGCTAGTAACTGAGAAGAGCAAACCAAATTGGTCTGGGAGGCATCCTGACAATGTCTTGGTGGTGTGCTACAACTCTAGCTTGCTTGTCCTCTCAATACTTTGTGATTTGTAAAGAAGAGGATACCCAAGGATGGGGATTAATTAAATGTAGCCCTGTATAATTTAAAATTACCTAGCTTAGTGGAACAAGGGTCTGTTTTATAGTCAAAACAGTATGGCATCATACTGCACAGTGTGAAAAATGATGCTGTTTGCAAGATGTTGGAGAACCAGACCCTGCTAGAGACAGTCTGGAGCAGAGTTGGAGTTACAGGAATTTCAGAATCAAGATCAGGTGTCTGTTAGTCATGACATCGCTACATTCAAGGTTGTCTCCCATTCATTCTGCCCCTTTTGTTGGTGAGAGACAAATCAGTGAAGTCTATGGATAGAAACGCAAAGCTCAATTCATACTTTTCCTTCTTCAAAAACTGATGACTTATTACGAAATATTTAACTTGTGACAAAAATCAGCAAACTCATAAAGAATTTCTTGCCTTTGTTAAAATGTCTGATGAGCTCAATTATTTCATAACTAACATCACTGATGGTTAATGAAAAAAACTTGTGCTTTATGTGCTGGTTTTTGCTGGGGTAGAGTTGATTTTCCTTCACAGTGGTTAGCACAGGGCTGTGTTTTGGATTTGTGCTGAACACTGTGATAATAGAGATGTTATTGCTGAGCAGGGCTTGCACGGAGCCAAGGCCTTCTCTCCTTTTTGTGATGCCACGCTGGTGAGGAAGTTGGGGGTGCCTGGGAAGCTGGGAGGAGACACAGCCAGGACAGGGAACCCAAACTGACCAAAGGGTATTCCAGACCATGTAACGTCATGCTCAGTATATAAAGTCGGGGAAGAAAGAGGAAGGGGGGGATGCTTGGAGTGATGGCATTTGTCTTCTCAAGTCTCCATTATGTGTGATGCAGCCCTGCTCTCCTGGGGATGGCTGAACACCTGCCTGCCCATGGGAAGCAGTGACTTAATTCCTTGTTTTGCTTTGCTTGCATGTGCAGCTTTTGCTTTCCCTATTGAGCTGTCTTTATCTCAGCCCATGGATTTTCCACCCTTCCAATTCTCTCTCTGATCCTGCTGGTGGGAGTGAGTGAGTGGCTCTGTGGGGCTTGGCTGCTGACTGTGGTGAAACCATGACACAGCAATGCAATTTACATGAACAGATTTTAATTTGCATTTGGAGTAAATTTTGAATTAAGCTACCAAAAATACAGGTGCTTAAATATCATATGTCTTAAAGCATTACGTGGAGATTATCTGTAAATAGATGGCTAGCAGAGACCGGAAAAAAATTCAAAAGTGCATTTAAATTAATATTTTTGACTATAAAATGGAATGATTTTCTATTTATTACTTACAAGATGTTTTTAATCCTTCTGTACACTTAATATTCTACTATAGGAACAGTGGAGGAATACTGGTGTTTTAACCACACATAAACCATTTTAGAAAAGACACTGTCACATTAACTTGATTCTCTAAACATCTTGTTTTCATTTTTGTCACTATATTTCAGATTATTTCCATGGTGACAAGTTTTTTAGAGGCTGACCTATAGCTTTCTGTGAAAAAAACAATATTAAAAAAAAAGTTAACCAGACTGTAACCACTCTGGTACAACTCAGCAGAACACAGGAAGTATGATGGTTGTATTTTCTTGGTATTGTAAAGAAATTTCTGAAATTTATAAAAAGCAGTACGAAGCATTACACTGTCTCTACTATTCTCATAAACAATGTGACTTTTAGTAAGTGTAAATAAGAAAATTAAAATTCATGTTAGAAACCTAATAAATAAATGTGAACCAAAGTAGAATACAATTAATCAGCTCTTGTTAATTTAATCTCTTTATGACACATGCTTGCATAACATGCTGAACATGTTGTGCATGTAAGGTCTTAGTTTATTTTCACAACACTGAGTGAGATACCATTAATTGCTACTAGGTAGAGAGAAGGAAAGTGTAATTACAAAAGTGGGTACAAGACATGCTCAAGGTAACTCAGCATCTTTGATTCTAAACTAGGGATGTAGTATTGCCCGTTGTTTACTAGAGCTGTTCAATAGAGAAAATTTGTGAATTAATGTCTATTCTTTTATAAAACCTTTCGCAATTTGAGAGTCCGGGTTTGACTGTCCAAAGCAAAATGAGCTGCCTGTAGTCAAAGTAATCTGACCATTTAGAAAAATAGCAGTTCCATCAAAATGTTGCTATTCAACCTAACAGAACAGTATGACTGCATGGGTAGAAAAAAAAGCCTTGTAGAAAAATGTTCTGTACCCTTTTTATAAATTGGATTAGTATAGTTATAATTATTCAAGGTATAACTTTGGTAGGAAAAGAGTTCAATTCCATGTTTTTAGTCATATTGGGTGGGCAAAAATTAAATGTTTGTCAGTGATGCATTTAAAGCTGAGCAGAGTGACACAGTTCCGGACAGCCCTGTTGCAAATTGTCTTGATGTCTGGTGTCCTTGTCTGCTGTTGTTTTGAAGAGCTTATAATCAGTGTTTTAACTACATCCAGGCATATAAATTAATGGACACTAGAGACAGGTCCAACCTATTAGAAATTTAGGCACAACAGGGTTATAAATGTTACTTGATACCTTATAAAGCCCTAGATACCTGACCAGTGCATAGGCTCTGTTTCTTGATGTAGTCAGGTGATAACATATGTACACTCATGCTGCCTATTTCAGCAAGTGTCAAACGTTCATGCTAAGTACTACATAAATTATCACCTAATTAAGCACTGTTATGGTTTGGATTGGGAGGGAAGTGTAAACTTGATTCTCCTTAGAGAGCTATATGCAGAAATATGATGTAGAATTCATTTTACGAATAAAGGTCAAAGACCAGATTTTTTCAGATTTTTTGGAAGAAGGAACTGGAAGGGAACCTTGACTTCCTTAATTAAATCCTTTTCTGCTCATGAAAATTCTAAAAGGTTAATTTGGTTTTATGTATACTTCCCCTTTATATTGTAGAGATGTCAGGAGCACTGTTCTGTTACTGGCACAGTTTATATCCTGTTGGCTTTCTAAACTTCCCATTGCTACTCTTACATCAATAGTTACTGAATCATAATTTATGAATGCCAAAAAAAATATTCACCTAGAGATATGAGTTTAGGATTAAAAGATAAGGCTGTTATGAAATGGTCTTATCTGAAGATATTAAACATGTATAAACTTGTCTATCACTATATTCAGAGAAATATACCTAAATATATTATTTGTATGCTAAATGTGAATATACATGTACTGCTGCTGGTCCAGCCATTATGTTATGCTGGCTGGCTATGAAACTTAAAATACAGAATCTGCTATCAACTGCACTTGATGCTTTAGATTACAATATCCTTTAGGACAGGAGCAGCATGTATCTATGTTTAACTCACCTAGCAAAACGTGGATGCAGAGGTGAGTGACATTTCTGGCCACTGTTATATTATAAATGAAGTAAAATGTTCATGGTACCTGGAAGAGGGTAAAATGGTGAAAAATATGGAACTAAAGGGAGAAATCGGAAGTCAGATTTATTAAGGAGCAGTTAGGGATCAAACTATGTATTTTAAGGCAATAAAGAGATTCTTCTAAATCAGTGTGTGGTACTGACATCGAAAACAAGGAGGTCAACATTAGCAGTGTGACAGTTATAACATTGATTCAGAAAATTGTATGCTAGTTTATTTTTTCCTCCAACTATACAGCAACCAGATGAAGGCAGCTAAGCACCTTGGGACATCTGTGTTAAAACAACACATGAGAGTGGAAAGAAACACAGAGTGGAATAGGAGGAAAAAAAGTCAAACACAAAGAGGCAAAGTAGCCAAACAAGCAGTTTCTTATCCCAAAATGCCTCTGAAATTTCTCCTTCTCTGCACTTCAGGAAGGTAGAGAGAAGAGAAATGACAGCAGTGAAATATTTTTCTGTGTCAAGCAGTTTTCCACTTCACAAATACCAAGGCTACCACAGCTGGCATCACAGGTAGTCTTTGCAAAGATGCCCAGGGCTGCACCACTGTAGAGACCAAATTACTTCCTCTTCTCCTCCCCAGGTGAAGTCTGAAGCATGTTGGCATTTCTCTGTTGGAAAATTTGTATTGGCACTACCAATACCAAGAGGCAATTTCCTTGCTATGGCGTGTCTGACCTAGTTACGCATTCAGCCTCTTGACTGAATGAGAAAGGAGATGTTTGCAAAGTTCTTGAAGATCTTTAGGGGGACTGAACCGCCTCAGCACTGCTATAAGTAGTAATATTTTCACTACCTTCCATGAAGTCTTTCCCTTTATGTCTTCATGTTTTGAATAATGTGCTTTTACATATGACTTTTTTGCTAAAAATTTACTAAGGGCAAAATTCAGAAATACATATCTATGCGTGCAAGGCAACTTGACTAACTGGCAGACCTTGATCTGGAGATGCTGCTCAAACACTAAGGCCAGAACAAATGGTTTTTGGACTGTTTTATATCAACCTTTGTTTTCAAAACACGGATGTCAGAGATAAATGAAATATTCAGTTTTTATTTTACCTCTGAACTCTATACCTACTCTAGTGCTCAAAAAGTATTTTGCTCTATTGTAGTTGTACCACAATGCTGCAAAAACGTGTGTTCTGTTAATTTTGCTACATTTTAGTACCACAGAAATCAAGAGTGGAGGTGACACCTGTTAAAAAAGAAAATAATGTCACACTACTAGGAAGATCCCAGGGTTTCTTTAATGTTGCCATGCCAGCAGTATGTCCTACAATAATCACAGCCACTATCAGACAGAGAACTGCTTCTTTCAATGTTCAGGTAACCCTGACTGAGTGTCCGGTCATTCAACAACTTTGTCCTGTTATTTTGTATTATAACCACGCTGCTCTGCTGTTGGTTCAATGGATGTTTAAAGCCTGCAGATAGAAGAAAAGCTGCTTTAAATTGTTATCAGGTGGGTCTTGATCTCTGTCCCACAAATCAGCAAAATCAGTGGTGATTCTGCAGCATCTGTTTTTCCCCTTCCTTACCACAGGGAACTTAGGGTAAAATTCATTCAACGAAATTTGGATTTCATTTATTTCAGTGAATGAACAGCCAGGTCTGTAGAGCATGGTCTACTCCTAGCTCTGCCATTTATTACCACTGTGTCTGTGAGGCAGACTTACTGCTTGTTGTCCTGCTTTTCTCACCAAGAAATGATTCCCATGCTTGAATTTGCACAGGTTTTAAATGCCTTTTGGCCAGGGGACAAAAAAATGTGGAACAAGAGTGTTCTCTGCGTTTCTATTTTTTGCATGCACAAGCCAGATAATTGCATCAGTTGATAGTTTTGTTAAAAGGCAAACTAGATGATGCAACAAATATGATGACATGAAAGAAACTCCTTGGTCTGCTCTTTTGAGGTCTTTAGCAAGGAGAAACACTTGCACCTCTGCCCCAAATATGGTTTACTGATCTTTCATTTCCTCAGCTGAACTCACAGCCAGTGTGTCTGCAACGCTTCTTTCAGCAAACACAAACCAAGTTTAAGGGCCTGGAAAATGGTACAGCAATTTGCTGGCCCAAAAGCAAAAATAAACTGTGCACAGTATGTCACATCAGCTCTTAACTGTCTCCAGGAAGTGAAATGTTTGACAGGGAAATATATTTGCTTGTGGCCTTGTTTGATTCATGTTTCAAGGAAAGAATTGGAAGTCATACCCCCAGTGGAGCTCTTGCATCAATCAAGGGGAGGATATTGCAATCTCCAAGATGTCATCTTCCTGCACCCTCCTCCCTGCTTCCCTGTGAAGGCATAGAGCCATTCCAGTGGAGGAGATTTTAGAAAAGGGGTGCAACATGTTTTTCCGGTGTAGGAAAAATTGGATAGGATGAGTTAGGTGTACAAATCTTTCCGTATTAGGAGGGGATGGTTTCATTCTGGTGGATTTCTTTGCATCTAACTTTCCACTCCCTGCCTCAACCTAGTACGAAAACATGCAGCAATATTAGAGGCTTCCACAGTGTTAGTGTAAATTAGGAAGAACTCCATAAGGAAGCTGTGAAATTACCGTCATGTAAAAAATGTATGCCAGAAGAGACCAGGTCCAGAGTGCAGAAGATGATTTATAGAATACAGTTGATAGAACATAATCCAGTTTCTAATTTCTGATTGGGTTCTTGATCAGTTTTCTCCATCACACTGCAGATCCTGTTAAAGATATCCTCTCGACTAAACTCAGTGTTAGCTTCCTTGAGACAGACTAGTAAAACTTATGCTTAAAAGTAAAGAAAAAATTTTTAGAGAGAAATTGAAGAAATTTATTGATGTTCTATTGTTCTTTTCTTTGTCTCACCTTCAAGTTCCGCTATTTTTAACTTTGTTCTTTTTGACATGGGGTGTACCAGAGCCCTGTTAGAAACTTAACCACAGCACCTCTCCACACTGCTGTCATTGATGGGGAGGAAACTCCAGAACTTCATTAAAGATGTGTTTGTGTTTTTGTGACCAAAATATTTCATAAGATATTTTAAGTAGGCAAGCAGATATGCTAAAGTACTAAAAATAAATATTTAAAAATACTTGACCTCAAAATACCGATCCATGAGAAGTAGAGGGTAAAAGGACCTTTAAAAGGATCTTTTCCTTGCATCCTACCCAGAGCAGAGCCTCAGATTTATAGACTTGTGGTTAAGGCAGATGTAGACCGAGCTGCCATGTGAGATGGCATCACAGGAAGGGCCAGATATTTTCCAGGTTTCTAGTATTTCTTGACATGGGTGTTGAAGCTCTCAGCATAATATGGGGGTCTCCAATCTGTTCTTAGTGAGATAGTACAGTTCAGAGAGGCTGCCTTATGGGTCACAATCCATGATTAGGAGAGGCTGTTGTGAACACTGCCTCTTACACAGTTGTGGCTATGGCAGGAATTATGTTTTTGTGCAATATTAGCATAATTGCTAATAAATGGTTAAGAAAGACTTTGATTTTACGTGCACAGAAGCATGTTCCCTTTTTGAAAAGCATGAATCCTGCCATCAGCTTGTTCTCCTGACTTTATTTATCCCCTTTCTGCTCTTCTTGTTCTGTTTTGTTTTGTTGTGGGTTTTTTTTTTTCTTATTTTTTTGCCTTCACAGTAGGGAGAGAGCCAGCCCTTTGTGGCTCACCAGTTCTCCATGGAGCAACAGGAACCAGACCACAGCTTGGGCACCTCAGCAGGCTCTTCTGAAAGGAGCATCAAACAGAGTATTAAAGAAGGGTGTGTTTTCACAGTTGCCCAGCACTATCAACGCTAACCAGCAGGATGATCTGCATTTCTGTAGCCCCATGCCAGATGGCCCCTGACTCCAGTCTTCATTGCAGGTCTGTGCTCTGTGGTTATGGCAAGACTTCATTCTGAAATAGCTGCTTGGGTTTTGAAATTTGGGCATGGCCCGAATTGGATATTTCAAGCTGCAGGTTTCAGTTGAACCCATAAGCAGCAGCTGGGTTTAATAAATGAGGACAGATTTTCCCAGGTATTTAAAAGCTGGGCAGAATGATACAGTGTTTACAGGCAGCTTGCTCCATGCAGAATGAAATCCAGAGAGATACATTGCTTCAGGGCTTAGACATTGCAATGCACATAATGGTCAAAAGTTACTTTGAGTGTTTATGCCCCACATAAACCAAAAGGTTTGGCTAATGTAATGAAAAATACAGAGGATTCTACAGTAACAGCGAACAATGTATGTTTTAATTTAAAACTTAGTATTGCAGAGAACTCTGTCTCTTAATGAAAGCTTATGGTCTTCAAATCAAAGCCAAAATCTGTTTACAAAATTTGTCCTTTAAAGCCTTCCCATTTTGAAGATAAACAGTGTTTCATTAAAAGAAAAATATCTCCAAGAAAACAGATTATGTAAATACATGTGTCTGATTTTTTCTTATGCTGAGGGTTATATCCAGTCTCAAAATACTTCAGAACAGAGAGGAGAATTGTCATATAAATATAATGGCATAATGCAGCAAGACAGTAGTCTAACATAAAAACAGGCAGTGTTTGGCTGTTTTGCTGAGCAAATGCATCACTGATTCATATGGAATACACTCCTTGTTACCAGGACATAGTCAGCTTAGTTTCAGTGGTTTTCTAGAGTTGCAAAATGTTGAAGTTCATTTTAGTCAAAGTAAGGCAGCCCATTTTTCTGTAAGTTCATCTTTTCCTCTGTCAGTGATCTTGGTGTATTGGGGAGACCTGTCAATGTTATGAAGCAGCAAAGCCCAAGATCAGTAAAAACAGGGGCTTGAATGCTGGAAGTGATGAAGAAAACCTATTCACAAATCCTCTTCAAAAGATAAGGGCTCCTTTCCCTACTGTTAGAGGGAGCAAGAGGTCTGTAGTGATGCCTCCTTGCTACACAAACCATTTTCAATGCATGTCTCCTCCACTAACCCAGTCACTATTTTCTGGATGTTTTGTGACGCCACAAAGCAGCTGTTCTTTTACTCTTCTGACTAAGACATTTATATTCAACCCTGACATTTTAATCTAATAAAAAAAATCTTTTTACCTCCTTGCAGTATAAACAGAGAACCTCTATATAATGGGCATCTGTGGAATATGGAATTAATCCCACTAGTGCGGAAAAACCTTCATAAGTCTCTTGCGGCTTCATCACTCTTTGAGTTATGAGGTCTTCCTCTCACTTGTGGGATAAAGTCCAAATCCCACAGAAGCTTATTATGTGTCCACTATTTATTAAAACTTCATCATTTAAAACAAAACACTTAAGAAAGACACTGGGAAACATTTAAAATCAAAGAGGTTTCAGTCTGAGGAATATTTGTTATATTTGAAGGTTTTTCAAAGCAGAGAAGAAAAAGTTCATTTTAGTCCTGATAACCACTGAACTTGCTGCTTCTGATTATTTTTCCTTTTTTTCTTTTTCTCCATGGAGAGATTCTGAATGTTTTTCCTTTCTTTCCTACATGATTTTGTAAATCTTTCAATATCCCTCTGAAGCCTTTACTTACTTTTCTCTGCTCTGCAGCCCAATCACTGGAGCCATTAACCATGAGTGAGAGCCCTTGTTCCCTGGCTTATGGTCGTATGTACTTGCTGTACCTTGATTTGCAAGGAGGTCTTTAAGTAACGCTCAGTGTTTTGCAGAAGTGTAACTTCACACAAATATGCTAACTAAAGCTTAAACATAGTAGTTTAACAGTACTAACATTTTCTACCAAGGCTATTCTGGAGCTAAGAAGATTGGGCAGGGTCCAGGGAAACCTCTTTGTTTTAAAACTCTGTCATGTACTCTGTCTGGGCACATTTAGACCTCTTCTTCCCTTGTCCTGGTTTCTACTGACAGACCTTTCCACCTCTATTTCTTTATGATGTTTCTGTACCTCAAATCAAGTAGAAGCTAAAGTCCACCAAATCCGTGTATGTAATACAAATGAACATAGCCTCTATGTTAGATATGTTGCCTGGGAATTAACTTAATCGCTTCATTGTAGTAATTTATGATCTAGGTTTATACAAGAATATTAAATCACTAGTTTACAAAATAAGCATGAAAACTGATTAAAAAAAATCTTTTAATTGCCTTGATGTTAAGCCACAGAAGCGCTACTGTTACTGATATACTAAAAATAGTTTGTCATTCCTGGGTTTGAAGCATTTTTCCCTATTTCTTCCTATTATAAATGAATAACTGTTATCACCTATATAATTCTCCTCTTCCCTCACACAGTAGTAAGTAACTAATTCCCAAAAGAGTTGTGAAAAACAAGGAACTCTATCCTATGGCTAAGGAACATAAGACAGATTCTCGCAAAATGACTACCCCAGTGTCATCCTGTACATCAATGTCACAGCTGGGATGAGAAGCCAGAAGTTGCTGACTGCAAGCCCTGAGCTCATGGCTTTGGCTCCTAAGGTAAATTCCCAATGCTGTGCGCTGAAATAGGCATAGACTTTTCATCTTGCAGCGAAGTAATGTTGAGGTGAGAATATTGAAACATTTGTATGGTATGTGTGGAGCAGATCTGGCATTGCCACATTTCTGAATCTTTTCAGACACCTGAAGCTGCAGGGGCTGTGCTCCCTTTCAGCTGTACTGAGGGCAGATGAAAAGCTCTGTGAAGCTAAAACGTGTGTGCCTGCAAGACTGATGGTGTTGGAACTGTTTACCCTTTAAAAAGAAGTGTTCAGGTAAGAGAGCAGACTGCCTCTGAGGAGTGGGGAACAGAGGAGGATTGCTTTACCAGCTGGAAGACTGTGGGCATGATGTATCATTCTTTAACTCTAAAAAAAAAAAAAAAGGTCAATTTAAATAAATTCCAGGGGAGCAGCCAAATCTTTTGTGCATACTTGAACTCTGAATTTCTTCACTTGTTCGTATGTTCTTCCAGTTAATCTCTTTTCTTTCCTTAGCTCTAATAGAGAAAACAGGATCTGAATTTAAGGCAGACAGGGGAATAAAGAACAAAACATCCATATCTGCTGCCTATTTCTACAAATTCCAAGGGCTACTACTATTCTCCAATGAGAACTCAGGATGGACCTGCTTTTATGAGAATCTGTGAGATTTACAGCAAGAAGTGTATAGTCAGTCAGAGAGCTTCAACTTGATGACAGATCTTTCTGCTCAGGCTTTGCTGCTGAGTGGGACTGAATTAGCACAAAATGACCCTTTTATTCTACTATAGCATGGATTTATATTCACAGCGGCAGCTCCTCACTAGGGGTAAATTGTCTTAACTCTTTCAAAGGACTTGAATTTGGCTGTTTGAGGTTTGGTCCTGGCAAAAGGTGAGCACATGTTTTCAAGCTCCATGACTTCATCTGTCAAATCCACCGTCACTCTGTGTCACCTCCAATCTTAAGATTTCTTGCATTGCTTTTCAGTGACATTGAAACAAGTTTCTACCTGTTGCAAAGGATGCTGTTGTAGTCTACATGTAATAATATTTTGGATGTGATTATTTTTAGGTGTGAAAAATTTTGGAATGTGATGGGAAGCAACTAAGATAAAATTCTTTGTTTTTAATTTGAATTGTTTTGTCATCTTCAGCAAAGTAATTTTTTTCTTTTTCACTGTTTGAATAATTTATCATCTATACATTATTTAAAAAAAGAAAAACTAGAGCAATTCTGATGACAGCAGTGTTTAATTCTTTTCCTCTTCTGCCTGCACAAATGTAATAGTAATAAGCATAAAATGTACATAAATTCAGTTTTCAGACTAAAAGAACAGAAAAGGCAAGCAAAGTACGGGCTGCAGAAGCAACAGGAAGTGAAAAGGTGGCGAGAGAGAAACAAGAATGTAAATCACGTTTTTTATGAGTGGCCACCCGGACGACAGAGTGCAGAAGCAGACTGGGTTGTTGTGAGAAAAAACAATGAAGAGTGCACATGTAATAATACAAAGTGCCTAAGCGAGGGGTAGGGCCGTGGCAGTGCTGGGGAAGGTTATCCTCAAGCGGGGCTTGGAGAGGGCTCATTGCTTACTCTGCCTCCTGCTTTTTGGTCCCCTCAACCCCCCTTTACTTTTTTCTTAAACGAGATTGGTTTTGGTGGGGATGGTCCAAAAAACCACCCTTTTGAACAATAAACACAAATGACTGTGGTGGTCCTGTCAGCTTTGGATCTTTGTAAAATAACCAGTGATCCACAACATTTTCTGGAATTGATTTCACAGGCTTTCCCTCTACATCCTCACTGACAGCCTGGAAAAAAATTTCCACTACCACCATCCGTGAATGCTATTCATTTTCCCATTATTGTAAATTCTTGCATGCAAAGAGTACTAAAGAGCAATCACTTTGAAGCAAAGGTGATTTTGCTACTGAAGGAGTAGCAAATAAAATGCTATGCTCACAAACTTTTACATCTTGAAAAGAACACTTGCAAATAATTAAACAGTTATAGATGGCAAAGACTTGAAGCTTTGACAACTTATTCAGACTTTGTAGCCTATAGTAAAATATAAATTTTTGTTAATAGTGGAATAAACCATGTTAGGGACATGGTTTAGTGCTGGGCTTGGCAGTGCTGGCTTAACAGACTTGATGATCTTAGAGGCCTTTTCCAACCTAAACGATTCTATGCTTCTGTGATAAATGTAACATTCTCTCCTGTGCCCTTCCCCCCTTTTTTCCTAAGTGTAGGACTTCCAAGATTTTTGGAAGCAAAAAAGCATCTGTTTTTCTGTATGTTTGCTTTTTTTATAGACTTCATAAATCCAGCAGGCCTCTATTTGGACCACTAGGCCCTTTCAATAGAAGCATGTTTTCACTGGGATTTCCACATTCATAATTATTCCTCTCGTTTCTCTGCAGTGAGAAGACAAGCTGCTATTTCATTGCTTTGGGGAAGCTAATAGTATGGTAGGCAAAACATCAGGAAAAATTATAATGAATGAACCTATACAAATTGTAGGGAAACACATGCTGCTGTTATAAAATGTTCCCATCATAAATCCCAGCAAATCACTCTCTGCACTAGTGAATAACTTTTTAACACATAAACACTCAATTAATTAAAGGTAATATACTATATACACTCAAACTAGTGTGACACAGAAAAGACAGATTCAAATAATGGCATTCAAGATTGTAGGCCCAGTCCTGTCTGCCACAGTCCTCCTGAGAGTTTTGGGAATAACACTCCAAAGTAACTCTCTTCTAGACCTGAAGTGAAAATGAAGTTCTCAGCCTCAGTGCTGCTCTACTGTATTATTGCATTCACTTAAGGCATAAGTAGGAAACTCCCTACTTTTTTTCTCACGTTATTTCAGACATATAGAAAATGTTTCCTCAGCTTCATGTAGGTCACCATTCCCTCCTCCTCCTTCTTCTCCTTTTCCTCCTCCTCCACCTTGTCCCCCCTACTATTTCTTAGTCATTTGTATTTTTCTACCTTGCCCAGGACTTTTGGAAGATTATTTCTTTTAATAATTGTATTATTTGGAGGGTCAGTGAATTTATTGATATTGTCTTTTCCATCTATGGCTGTGGTTCAACTCCACTAAGATATATCTGTTCATTTTGAGAGCCAATTTGGTTAGAATTTGCTGGGACTATTTTAAAAATACTGTTTAAATAAATTTTTTACTCCACAAGAAAAAAAAGGAAGCGTGAGGGAAAACAAACTTTGAAATGTTTTCAGTTTTGATTACATTTGTGTCAAGATCAGACAGAGACTTACCAACTGTAGAAAAATAACCAACTTGTACTCACACAGAAAGGAACAAAGCAAGGTTCAGTTTCCCAATGCAGGGGTTATTTAGCTTTCTCCATCAAGAGTCACTGAGAGCAATCCACCAAAAAAAAAAATAGTTAAAAGTAGTGAATTGAATCCAAGACTTTTACATTCGAGAATACTTATATTCACATACCTGCTTGAAGCTAAATGATATTGCTGTATAAATGGACAAGTATTTGTATGTTTTCACAGGGAGAAATATGATGATAGTCCGCTCTTATACAACATTGTAAAGATAGACTGGGATAATTTTTTAATTCTTTGAAGGTTTCTGAGATCAAGGAACTTTTTCCATTCAGGTTTAAACTGTATATATTTAATATGGCCAGTCCCTATGTGTATTATATGTAATAGAGATTATGATTTATCATGTAACTGTGACCAAAGAAAGATGAACATTTTCTTCCTACTCTGCACTCCTCTTTTTTGCACAGCTCAGATACTTCTATGTCGATCGACTTTCATATCTGTCTTGTGATTGATAACTTTAATAAGAATTAAAGTTTACACAAGCTGAGAAAACACAGACAAATTAAATTTAAAAAAAAGTCCAAGGCTCCCCCTCCACCAGGTAACAGAATCATGAAATATAAAAGACCTCCAAGATCATCAAGTCCAGCCATCATCCTAGCACCACCACCATGTTTACCAGTAAACCACGTCTCCAAAACCAGGGAGCAATAGCTGATGGCAATAATTGGGGCTGTTTTGGGTACATGCTGTGTGATCACCTCTTTGGAATTGATTTGTCATGCCTAACCTTCTGCCTGAGTGCTGAACCACCACCACCACCAAAGCATCACACAAAATGTGTTTTCTCTTTCCACCTATTTATTGGCCGATATTTTCCTTTCTAGCTTTTAAGTCCTATATTTTCCTCAGTCAATACACTCATTTGAAGTTGACCTTGATATTTTATGGGAACTTCCTGGCTTTTCTGCTTCTTTCCCAGTAAATATATCAGTAAATATGACAGGATTCCCTAAATAATCGGAGCTGAATTTCAGAATGGCAATACACATTAGATTTGGAAAAATTTAATGGGGCCACTCAGGTTGAAAATACTGGTTGACAGGTTGGAAAGTGAGATGCAGCATTACCAATATCTGTCCTTTCCTATCCCAGTATCTCTGATGGTAGCCCCCTCCAATGCTATCCATGAGAACTTTTGTCTCACCCAATGCACATTAATATCTCCTGCCATCATGGAGGAGTCTTACAGGGTAGAAGTCCCCCGATGTTTTTTGGAAATTGCAGAGCAATCCTTGGTCATGCTAGGAGAGGCATGTGGGTTGTGACACAACCTACACAAGAATTAATAGCCTTTATAGGCCCTTACTCAATATTCTCAATTTAATCTAAGTGTATCCAGGTTTCTTTGTCAGTCATCTGGATTCATATTTATAGGACTTCCTAAAGTGTGTAGTGGAAAAACTGCTGTACTGAGCACACACCTGTTGAACTCAGAGAGCCTGGTTATAGATGATGAAATTTCATACAAAATTACTGGAAGTTTCAGAGCTTACAAATGAACCCTCATGCTTGGCCATAGGTATTTTAAATGATTCATAAGTATTTTGGCCATTTAAGGGCTCGTTGTTTGCTATAAAACTTTATCCTGTTAAAACTTATCCTTCACTTATGAAGACTGTTTCTAGAATTTATATATTCAAGTACCCAGCTATTATTAATCATATTTCATAGTTACTCTCTCAAGAACATCTATTTTTAGCCATGAAAGTTATCTTATATCGGCATGTTACCCAACCACGGCTCTTTTCAAGCCAAATGTAACACTTCCAAAGAATCCTTTCAATTAAAGTTATGCTGATGCTGACAGTAGCCACTAGCAAATCCACAGGGGAAGAAGCGAATATGAATTGATCCAGTCTTAGATCCTGTCAGCTAGTGATTACCCAAAAAATGGATCCTCTGGGAGACTGAGTCCTTTATCTCATTTTTAATCTTTGGCCTTCACACTGGCCTGTGTTCAAAACTTCCACTGTTTAATTCTTTGCTATGTGAAACTTGATACCTAAAGTGTTGCTGGTGGTGCTCTACTTTGTGTGTTGCCATACATGTTGTAAATGTTAATGTATTTTGTTCTTATCTTACAAAAAATTGGCTGAACAGTTGAAGATAAAATTATTGTAAAATTCAGACACAAAACAAGCCTGGGAAATGCATGCTGTAATAAGCAGTTTCTAGAATTGTACAAACAAATTGTAAAACCAAGAGAATCAAAATGGAAATCACTCCATATCTTTAACACTGATTAACAGTGTCATACATTTGAAGAAATAATAGCTGACAAAAACAGGACAAAAGGAGGATTAAACATGGACTATACATTTTGCTGAAAGTCAAATGAAACTTGAAATTGATTACATTTTAGTTAGAGTTTCTCATGAATAATATACTGTTAATTATAAGGAACATTAGTTTTACATATTACATATATATTTTTTATATTTATTTTCCAGAAACCTCATCCAAACTACTAAAATTTTTTAATTGTTTATAACTGCACTGGTAGAAATTGCTTTACCTTATTAATTTCTGCCATTGGAAAGGTACAAACCAGCTGCCTATTGTATATTCCTACAAAGCTCTTCAAGACGGAAAGATAAAATGCTGTGTTGGAAGCCAGTAAGACAAAATAAGTGAAGTAACTGGGGGAATTTTAGGTAGGTACTATGATTACACATTTTTAATTTATTAAGTTTTCTGTCTGTCAGGCCAGAACACACATGCTGCCCAAGTTGCCTGTTCAAGGCTGGGTTCAGCATTTCTCTGTGCTGTGCAGATAACACTGCATATGCAGTGAGTGCCTGCGTGCTCCTGTCTTTGGGTAGCTGCTGAAGGGAGAGACACTACCTACAAAAGTGAGGGTTTGTACATATACATGCATGTACACTCACAGAGTGTGACATTGCTATAGAACAGCAAGAGGGAAAAAAGGAAAACGAGCCACTCAGAAAGGAGTTGTCCAGACACACGCATTTTTTAAACTGAGAACAAGCCCTCTGCTCCTCCCCTTGGAAAAGTTCCTGGTGAGGAGATGACTTGCTATGGATTTGTGAGGTAAAAACTTCAACGGAAAATAAAATCTGGCTTCTGCTGCCTGGGCTGAGGCTCATTCCACTTGTCCACTGGCATGACCTCACTGGGAGTGGAGTCAAAAGTCTTCTTTGGTTGATGCAATGTGCCACTGCTGCTTATTTGCCACCTTCCGTCCTGTCCTCAGAGATTACCTGCTCCTCCACCCACCACCAGGCAATAACTCCAGGGATGACGCATCTGGGCGGTCCCTGATGCCAATGATCAGGCATTGGAAACTCAGCCTTCCTGGACAGGATCTTAGCATGGTCCTTCTGCCACAAAATATCAGACTGAACTGGAGGCTGACAGTGTCCAGAGCTAGAATAAAATGTTTTAGCAATAAAATCCTACATCAGAACATATGTAAATACCTTTCAAAATCCCTCTTCTGGGCACTGTAACAGATTCATCTGACCCAGATGAGTGGATGGTGAAGTATTTCCTCCTTCTGCAGTCCAGGTCTCCATGGTGAGCTCAGATACCAAACTGATGGACATCATCTCAAAGTCTTTTACACTGTCCTTTCTTCATTGTTCAATAAATTTACAGAGTGCAAAGTAACAACTAAGGTATTTCATTTGCCTGCATGATGACAAAATACTTATTATAAAGAAAGAAGTGTGAATTAATATTTCCCAAAAAATCCAGTGTAGTAACAAGAATAAAACACGTCAGAGCCTAACAGTTCTGTTGGAAGCAGGTTTTTGCCTTGTTGTTAATAACTTTTATAATGATTTGTAGTGCTTTCTTTGCAGTCTTCCAGCTGCTCCCAAAGGAAACTTTTTCTTTGTTTAGTGCCTCCAAGTTTCTTGAAATGCTTGGATGAATAGTCCTATGTAAGAGCCAAAGATTATTTTATCCACTGAACTTCAGAACATTAAAAATATCCCATCTGGTTAAGTAGTGACTTGATTTTGGGTCATTGTGAAGTAAGTTTTAAGTAGTTTGCTGGGAAGGGTCTGGTGCTCACTGTGCTGCACAGAATTTACTGAAATACAGAAATTGATACATTATTATGTCACAGGAAAGGTGCATGTACATAAGCAAATGCCAGTTCCACCTTTATTATGAAATTAAACAGAGCCAAGGAACTTCCTGGATACTGGAAATCAGACATTACATTGCTAAATTGCTAGAACAGCACCTAAATTATTTTGGCCCTGGTCAGCATGTACTTTTATCAAGGAGTTCCTAAGTTCAACCTGGAATTTAGCAAAGGTCCAGGATTAGCAGGGAGTTTGCATTTGGTCATTTATTTTTCAAAGGCTAGAAAGTCCAGTGTTATGGAGTCAGAACAGCTATATGCATGTTTAATATACTAGTGAAGACATTATATACATATATATATATATATATATATATATATATATATAAAAAACATATTTCTTCAATGATCTTAGAAAACCAGACATTGGAAGCAAATATTCCAGTTTTCACATTCTTTGGTGAAACAGCCAGCAACTGCCTTCAGGTCATTGCAGTTACCTGGGGTGTGGTTGAGAAAGATTAGATGATTGCCCTTCATCAATTGTCTAATGAGTGTTGATTGCATTTGTGTCTGTGTTTGAAAGAAGGACTATCCTGAGTACTGAGGTGAAAACATTGTGCTGATGTTTTCATGTAAAGTTAGAAAATTAGTGAATATATAAAAGATACTGACATGTACTAATATTTTATGAAATTATTCCAAGGTGGACTCTATTTTTCCTATCAGGCTGTACATTTTGGACAGAAAATGTTTATTGTTAAGAAAAAATGTCCTTTTTTGTCAATGAATTTTATTCATTCCTGTTAAAGCCAGGAAATTGGAAGCAGAGGAAATGTCACTGTAGTTTATAAAGCTCTGTAAAGCATATGAACGTAGCTATCTGATTTGCAGTCTACAATCTCGTACTTGAATTCAAGATGACAACTAGTAATCCAGGCTGAATGTGTCCCTATGTAATTACATTTCCAGTCTCATGTATGTGCCTCTTCAATACTTACAGAGATCACCCTGTGATCTTACGGAGCACCCACTTCCACTAAGGAATTAGAAGATCTCATATCAAAGCCTTACCTTTTGTAGATAGAAGAATAGGAAGAGCTAAGACCACAGGAAATGACCATCATGGTCTAGTTTACACATAAGTGGAAAGTGGTAGAAATTGATGTAGGAAGGATTTTTTTTTAAAATCTAATCTTAACATAGCCTTAGTTCTGATTTTCTCATCTGCAGTTATGTTACTCATATATGCATGTATTTATAAGGTTTTCTGAAGCTGCTTAAACCACAGATCTAGCTAAGTTAATTTTTTTGTGTTTAGCTAATAAAAATGTACATAGAATCAGCGTAGCATGAAAGCACTGGTAAAAGTAGATTCTGTTAAGTCTTTGGTTGTGTTAAATTCTGGGTTTTTCATATTTAAGAAACAGACATGGAACCAAGTCCAGTGAAGGTCCTACACGTAGTGTTAGAGGCAACTAAATCTTTGCTCCTGCCAATCAAAAAGTTAGCTTATTTTTCAAAACACTGTAAAATTGTGAAGCAGAAAACAGAGAGCTTGGGAGTGTGCGAAGACTTAAACTAGAGTAAACTGTTTTTCTCTGATGCTCATATTCAGATGCAAATATTTTTTCAGAAAAATAAATACTTTGACAAAAAAAAGGATGAACCTCCGCATTTTCTCTGACAAAACAAGGTTTCATCATGAGGCAAAGCTTTTAGTCATATTTTACTTGTCATCCAATATTGTAGATTGGTGGTTATAATAATAATTAAATCCATTATTGATTCACATCTAATCTCTATGAAATCTAGCAATAGTGACAGTAAAGATCCTTTTGAAAAAAGAAAAACAAACAACAAGACCCACGTAGTACTTGGGGTGAAATTCTGGTCTCGTGGAAGTAAATAGTAAAACTCCCGTTGACTCCAATGGGGTCAGGATCTCTTCCCCTTTCCCTCCACCCCCAGTGTGTAACCACAGCTGTGCTTTTGCTAAGTCTCATGCAAGAACAACTTATGAATCACATCTGGTGACCCTGTTTGGCATCTCAGCAGAGAAAACATGAGGAATATTAACCCCTTTGTTACATAAATTAAAACAAAGACACTTTTGGACTTCTTTGATAATGCAAAAACTAAGGGAAAGAAAATAAAAACAGAATAAAAATATTTTAAGGGAATGGAAAATCAGGGCCACAGTGAAGGAAAAAAGCTGCTGAGGTGTTGTAATTACAAAATCTAGAAATAAACATATTTTTCTTTCTCTCTTAAGTTTAGCTGCTAATGTAACTAGATAAATTTCTCTGGTTTGTTTCCACTTGTTCTCGCTGACGCAAGCTGGCAATAGCCTTTGTAGAATTTCAGGCTCTTTGGAGTCAGTGTCTTGATCTTCAGTCAAAACCTCTTTGTTTTCCAAGAACCTCTTAATTTTCCATTTCCTCCTTGGCAAAGGTTAAAACCATATCCAAAAGCTGTATTAGCATTTTTTCACCTGAGACATTGGAATTTCCACCACCACTGGACTTATTTCCCTTTTCTGTCTTTGGAAGATATCTTGTTAAAATCCAATGTTAATATCCAAACCTCTGCTCTTTTTTTCCGTCCCCCCTTTTTGGGAAGTTTGTGTATATTTTACTCTGGGAAGGAATTTCACAATCTGAAATTTATATCATAACTATCTGTATTCTGGGCTGGATGAGCCTTTTAGATATAAACATTCCCAAAACAAGGCATTTGTTATCAGAATCTAGAAGGCAGCGCTGTACTTTCTCAGTGAGTAGATATCAAACGGTAGCCAGAAAGAGACAAATTCCTGAATTTTAATCTCACTATAAGATTTTATGCTATTAATTTTACATATATGACTTGTCATATGTGGACGATTTTAGAGAAAGCAAAAAAATATACCGTACAGAACCTTGCAGACCACTAGAGATAAGAATATGTCAGCCAGGTTCTCCTGACATCATTAGGGCCATTTCTGTCACATTGCCCTGATTTCTTCTATTTAAACAGATTGTGCTAGGCTGTAGAGTATGTTAATTATATCTGAGGGGTGAAAGGCCCTGATTTAACACCTCTGCTGGGCCTTGTGAAGTCACAGAGCTGAATTCGGCAGGAAGACACCAGAATCAGCGGAGTCCTCTAAATTACAAGTGGTGGTGTATCAGCACATTGGACATGTCTGGTTAAAGTCTCGCTCCCCTAAGTGTTTGATCTTTCAGTCATCTCTTGAGAATGGTGCTTTTGCTGTTTTTGTGACCATCTGACTGTTTTCTAGTGGCCACAATCTCACTGGATATACCAGTGTCTAAAACCACTGAAATCAGATGTGTCAGAACAGTACTTCAAAATAAAAAGTTGCCAGTACAGAAATAATTTTAAACAATTTAATCTCTTTAACTCCAGGAAACAATTAAAATGTAACTACAGTTATGTTACAAATGTACAGTAAAAGACTAATAGGTTTTCTTTTTTTTCCCCTGCCAACACAACCATCTGAGATAATAGTTACAAAAGTAGACCATATTTTCAATAAATAGAGTATGAAATTAAAAAGACTATATGGAAAGGTTAATATAACATGTCTGTACATTGAACATCTGTGAATGAGGTTTCTTATCATATTAGTATAGCATGACAAGTTCTTACAGAGTATGAGGATACCTGGCAGCTGTAGGGAGAGTAATAGATTATAAAGGTGAAGAAATAGCACTATATCATAATAATGCAAAGAATTCAGTGAATACAGAAGTCAGCACAAGGAGAATTAATACAATAGATGCAGCAAAATATTTCTTTTTATTAGAATACTAGTGCAGTTTTTAAGCTATTATCAGTCCAATAATTAAAATAATATTTAGCAATGTTGCTTGAGAACTTCACAGGAATATTACACTTTTTTCCAACATTTTCAAACCTTTTGCCCTGAAGAGAATTCTGATATTGGAATTCAAGTCAATACGAAAGCACACGTTACTGTTTTAATAACCTATGACAGAATTTCCTACTTTTCAAAAACATTTTATTAATGCTGAGGTGTGAAGTGTCAGCAGGTGCAAGTAGGGCAACCAAGACTGAGAAATGGTTGTAATGGTGCATTTCAATTATCTGCATAGAAATTTATCCTTTCCAATGGACGATTTAGAGAGAGGACTTCTTGACCTCTCAGACTATAATTTTTATAGCAGTTGGTTCTACAGCACACATGAGGGAATGTTACTCGGTCCTATGTAATATACAAGTGCTGGTTCATAAAGTAACTATCGCTGAGCCACTAATTAATGGTGACCACAGTATAATTAAGTTCAACATTCTCAAGGGAGTGATTGAATCAAATGTGGGACTGTGACACTAAACTTTTGATAATGAAATTTTTTCAAGGGGAAGGTTAGTTAAAAAACCCTACAGTCAAAAGTGAGGAAATTAAAATCCTTGCACTCAGCATGGAGGCTTCTTAGGCATCCCAGGAGTCACAGAGGAATGAATGCATCTTAACAAAATATAAAATAGAAAGCCATTTAGAAGCTAGTACAGTTAGATTGCAAGGTTCAAGATGTTATTTAAGACAATATGGTAGCTTTCAGAAAACTGAAATAGAGTCCAATGCAAGGAAAAGACCAGATATTAAGGAATTTGGGAATTATCAAGGTAGAAGATAAGGTGTAAGATGATGAGTCATAAATACGACTGAAAATACCAACAGTATGTTTGTATGTGTCTCAGCTGGGAGCTGTGTCAGATTATTGGATGAATCATTTTGTCATCCTTGAGAAGTTATGGATAATATAGATATTAAAGAAAAATTGTAAACAATGTTTGTGTTAGGAGTCATCAGTAAGGCAGGGATATCTGAAAAAAAATCAAAGGAATTCACTGTCAATAAACTGATAAACTGGAAAGCATCAGTACACAAAGCCTTCTAAGAACTTAGATGGAAAAAAGAGGGTAGTGGGACTGTTCATAGGAAAGTGTAATTTTGTGTAATCTGTGATTCTAAGCTGAAATGTGGAACAGCAGCAAATGTTTAAAAAGTACTTGAGTCACTTAGAGAATTGCAGGTGGCTTTAAGTGGAAGAATTAATTTAGAATAATCGGTAGGAAAAAATGATAAAGTTGCTTTCCTAATTTTTTTGCTTTACTTTAAGCAGAACCAAACCCCTCATGAGAGGCTGCTGGGAAAATGAGGAAGCCCTGGCTAAGGGACAACATGGCATGATCACAGGGAAGAAATGGAGCAGAAGGTGGCAAAAGAGGCAGGAGCTGCTGCCTGACTCTGGATGAAGAGCAGGTGTAGCAGCATCAAGCTGAAGATTAGCCCTTTCCCCTCACCCCAGCCAGGCTGGTGAGTGATTTACCATGTACTTGAATGTACCAGGATCTTACCAGCAGGCTCTGGTTTTGGCTCCAAATGCAGACATTACGCTGGTCACATTTATTAACCTCCTGGTAGCACTGACCATTTAAGCGGGACTATCTTTGCCTGACAGAGACAACTCCTCTAATTGTGCCTGATGGCCCTTATGCATAAGATGAATCAAAAACTGAATGTCATCATGGTAAGACCTCAGCTACATTGTGTAAATACTGTTGCTGTTTCTAGACATATATAATCTTTTTCTTCAGTCAGATTTCTGCACTGCAGTAGCCAGACCTCTTTCTACAGAACTGATACTGAAATCTGAAAGGCTTGGATGTGATGTCCACCCAGGCCTTCTTCAACATTAATTAATTGAAGTGTCTTCTGGAAGGATATAATGATATTCCAATATGAACAAACTCCATGTCCTGTGTTTTATATGCTGATTTTTCAGATAGCTAATATATAAGAATGAGTCTTTATCATTCTGTCTTCTGAAGGATACAGGTTTATGATACACTTTGAGAAAAAATCTGACTTTCCAGAGAGAGAAACATAAACTAGAGAGAAAACACATGGCCATTTGAAATAGCTTATACATTTCTAGAATAATTTTCATGAAAAATATTATGTCCTAAAGGAAACATACAGCCTGTGGTGTTGATGGAAAGAGCTTACTTGCACTCAGTTTCTGTAACTTGCATAACTCACTTACAGCTTTAGTTTTCATGAATAATGCTGTCATTCCAAAGTCATGTCAACAATAAAGCCTTCACACCAATCCATAACATCAGGTGTTTTGCATGTGCATACACGCAGGACATGGAGTTCCTATCCAGATAATAAACCATCAGACTAGAGACTAAATTCATTTATCTTGCACCTTGACATCCTCCCATACACTAATCCATTTCCACTGGGACTGTTTTTAACAATCTGACCCTCCCAGCAATTAAGAACAGCTGTCATTTTTTTTTAAACAAACCTGCCAGGAAAATATTTCTTGCTTTCCTCACAAACCTGGAATTCTGAGCCACCCTCCCACCCCCAAATTACATTGGACTGATTCCCAGGACATGTAATGTTCAGTCCTAGGCTAATGACTGGTTTAAATTTCAATAACCCACAGTTCATTAGGACCAGAAATATATTATACCATGGTAGAGATGGGATTCCCCCTTTTCCAACAGGATATGGCCTTTTTTTATCTCTGATAGACTTGCTAGAATATAAAGTACCAGAGTTTAAAAGTTAAAGTTATGTAGGTGCTGGTTAAGGTTTTATATTTTTTTGTATTGGGCTGCTGCCTATACCAGCAACTACAACTGAGGCCCCAATGAAGAGCTCTTGCAGAAGTGCGTGGTCACAGACAGTCCTCATCATGGGCACTTCATGCTCAACAGGGGGAAAGAACATTAGGGAGTTGGTAAAATGAGTCAACTGTAGTGCTGAAAAAGGTTAGTACCAAGCTGCAATTCCATGTCACGACCCAGCTCCTGATCTACTGTCCAAACCTCATGAAAGCCTCAACTGCCCAGCTGAAAACAGTAGTTTTAACTGCATTTTCCAGTTGAAGCTGGGGCATGTGAATTTGTGATCTTTAGGTAATATGGCTTTATAGGCAATGAGAAAGGTGACTCCAGCAAAGAGCTTAAAAATCCTGCAGCATGGGTAAACCAGCTTATTTGTGTCATGATGTAAAATACCTGCTGGTGTAAAGTGGCCTGAAGATTTTATTGCTTCTCCATGGTAAACTTAACTCATGAAGTCAGACATATGTGACTTGTGTGCTCATCTTATTCCCACCAGCACCCTATATTTCATTTATTTGCTCTGCTAACATATACAAAACTTCTCTATTGAAGAGATGTCAGCACTGGTATGTTTTTTCATTTAATCTTCACAGTGTGCCTGTCACCAATATTGAATTGGTGCCTCCTACTGCTATGTGCCTGCCATGGTGTAAATAATCTCGTACCAAATGATATGTCAACACTTTAGGTACAAAGTGGCTTGGAGGACAGAGAGCAGGACATAACCCATTACAAGAAAAGAGGAGTAAAATTGTTGTTTAATAATCACTGTGAGTTCAGGAAAAACTATCAAACCATATTCCTCACTACAGCATGGATGTTTTCCTCATTAACGCAAGGGAGAAAACAGCTTGCTTGGCCTTTGAGAGGATCCTTTGTGATCCTCCACATATGATGGGTGTGAATGGTGATGAAAGGAAGGCCTCCTGCTCTATGACCTTTCACTGCTTTGGAAAGATGGATCTGAACAAATTTTGTTTGTGGTCACCTCTGGCCATGGTGTCCAACTCATAATGCACAAAGCTACAGCATCTTAAGAAACACAGGGAGTTGAGAGCATCTCTGCAAGGGTTGTAGCAAGTTCAAAATAGTGAAGAAGTGACCTTCAGAACACCTTTCTGCAGAAGTCTATGGCCCCTGTTTCTGGCATATCAGCAATGTCTCAGAATTTTTCTTAGCAAATAGAAATGAGACCAGCTTCCTAAAACTGTCAGATAACAACAAAGCATTTGGCTTTGCATGCAGGTATTTCTCCTTCATAAAAATAGATGCTTACACATAGCTATTTTTTTGTTTCATGCTTTCATGACTTTGTTTTCAGCAAATCATTAAAAGAGTGATGACTTACTGCACTGCTTTTTAAAATCTAGTCACAAACCACAATCGCTTACAGGAAATGGAATGTTTACTTGAGTTTATTATACAAGGGTCTGGATATGAGCTGTGGGATTTTTACACCTCATAGCAACGGTATTACAATTTATTTACATCTTCATGTTGGCAGCTGCACAAACTCTTATGAAATAGGACAATCACACCTTAGGGAACAGTAATTATAGGCAAAGGTATAAATAGCATAAAGTAGTGCATGCATTTGGCACTTAAGTTGAAGAGAATAGAAACTATTCTGGCAAATCTTCAAAAACATGGACTCTTATTCATTATGAGGGCATGAACTAATTAAAAAGAGCTTGTCAGAATCAGCTGCATGAATAAATTCTAGTCAACTCTGGCACAGTCATGCTCCAAACCCACGAAGAGCAAAGTTGTTTTAGTGATGTCATAATTTGGACGTTCGGAGTATGATATAATTTTTGACAGAATTAATGCAGAATTAATACCATATGTATAAGCACTAATAGGTATTGAATTGAACACCCAGTGATAAGTCTATGTTGGTTTCCAAAGCAACAGTCTGTTTTTTTCTTCAGAATGCTTACATTAATATAATGTTAGGAGGCAAATTCAAAATGCATTTCAACACTTTTATAAGAAAGCATTTAAGTTTTACATCCCTATCTTTATTTCAAAAGATGTTTGCATAAGAAAAGAAATTAAACTTCAGTGTTATGTTTTTAATAGTGACAAAATCAGTGTCGTAAGAGAATAATTTTAAGGCAATTGTAAAAGTTGACACCATTTGATAGCTGGGTGGAGAATTCCTCTGAGGATTAGTTGCTTTATTTATAAATAATTTGTACATACATACATACATATGTATATCTGTAAGTATAATATACTATAATATAATATAATATAATATAACATAACATAACATAACATAACATAATATAATATAACATAATATCTATATTTATACATATTTATTTTTATACAAGGAATCCCAGCGTTAAAATCTAGTTGCATTTTCTAGCTTTTTAGTTCCTAGTTACTGTCAGTGACCAGGTGTTACTCTTTCCCACGTGCTTTGGCTGACTCCCATCTTCTTTCTTTCCCAACCTTGATATATTAAATTCTTTCACTGCTATCCATGGTGGTTCTTAAGGTCTTCCTCTTCAGTGTTTTTTTCCCCCCAGGATACACTTATAGTTTGAGGATTTATGGATGAAACAGGCTGAGCTAAAGAGCTAGTGAATAGAGGTAGTGCAGGGATATGGCAAAATTTGCTGATGGAGCTAAAAAACCATAAGAAATAAAAGCAAAAGTTGACCCTGGGGTGAGAGAAGCTCTCTTGGTACTGAGTACTAGTGTAGTAAACTCAGAAAAGGAATTTAACACCAACAATGGTAAGAGTTGCATGTGAGGAAACAGTCTTCATTCTACATTTATAGGGGAGGGATTTGAGCTAAATGTTGAAAAGAAGAAAAAGATTGTGGAGTTATAAGTATATGAGAAAGTGAGCTCCATATTCAGTAGTAATACGAAGAATAAACAAATTACTAAGATTTAGAAAAGGTAGAGAAGCAAAGAGGAACTCTCCTTTTGTCCATGTGCATCCCTGGTCTCCCCAGTGAGGCTGTAGAAAAAAGGCTAAAGATAGTGAGAATGACAAAATTAATATAGAAAAATAGGATATATTCTTCACCCTTATATGTGAAGAATAATTAAGTAGACTAGGACCCCTTATTCTAGAAGAGAGGCAACTGAAGTATAATGATTGCAGACAAAGACAATGTCAATTGAGCATATCATCAAGGCACTCCCAGAAAAAGTGAAATAAACATTATCATATAAAAATCTCACATCAGGTTCAAAATAAATAGGGAAGGAATAATTTAAATTAATTTTTGGGGTGTAATTTTATGGTAGAATTCATTACCATTGTTTAGGTGTGTCAGAAAATGATACACCTGAAAGAAAATAATATAAAAATTAGTTTTAATGCTATGTGCTGGATTTGGGTCTTACTGAGTACTACATCTTGTTAATGGTCTTGCTTTGTGTCTGTCTGTAAGTTATTGTCCAGGCTCTTCTGACAATGAGGAAAATTTCAAATCAGTATGCCTTCTATTTATTCATGTACTGATCCATACTTTAACGTGCCTCAGAGAGGATGGGCATGGTCAGGAGCAGACACAAGGACACATTTTGAGTGAAATGGCTTTTTGGTGATGGGGAAATAAGCAGGTTTATCATATGCAATGAATTTGTTCTGTTTAGGAACTAAGATGAGTATGGATTCAGGGCTGATTTACTGACAAGCAATCTGTCCCACATCATCCTGCACCACTAGAAGTGCAGAGCTTGCCATTCTGACCACAGCCAGAATCACAGCTCAAAGAAAGTTGAATGATGCCCTAAAGGTGTTTATTCTCTTTCTCAGCTGAGTGCTTATTGCCAGCAGTCTGACCCAGTGCTAATGTGTTTTATGGAAACATTTGTAGTTGTCCATGGTTTTGTAATGGTTACAGCATGTTCTGGAGAAATACAGGGTTTGGTTTTCAGAAAAGATCATTGCAAATGAAGGCAAGATAAGGAGAAGATCTGAAGTATTTCTCCACTTTCTTGCTGCTGATTAAAAAGCAAACTGAAGCCAAGATTATTTTCAACTTTCTATAATACATCTCCTGATCTTGTTTGACTCCTTTCCAAGTTCTGTGGTTTTAAACAAAGAACAATTAACAATCTGGAAAGCAAACCAGTGATCATTGCACTTGCACCTGCCTTGGATTCCACCCTTTTGTTTTCATATTACCCCTCTGGGTTTCTGATAAATTCATGATATATTCCAGGCTACCTTTTCATCGTCTACCCACAAAAACACAGATCCACATGGGAGGTTTCACAGAATGCATTAAGTATGCAGGATTCCTTTATTGCTTAAGTAAGAAAAGCAAACTATCATTTACAGGGAAATCAGAGCATCAAAGGGGGAAGCTGAAAGCTTTAATGATACAGTAGCTGCACATTTGTTGCATCTTGTGGAAGGATTTTGCTTTAATTCATCCTTAAAGATTTTAGATACTGTAATATGCAAGGAAAAAAGACAAGGACAGTGAGGAATAAACATGGGGTTTTTTCTATTTCAACAACACCAAACCAAAGTCCTATTTCTTTAGTCCATCCTGTCTAAATTTATGCACTTTAAAATTGAATGGTACTCACAAAATCTGTAACTCCTTTTACTTCTAGTGATATTGATATTTTTGATTGAGTATATAATAATCTGAGTGACTTTATTTATCCCAAGCATAAACATCAATATGATTACAATTCTCATATTTCTTTTTCCCTTGCTATGATGGTTTCCAAATTTTCAGTAGTCCCACTTTTTTTTTTATTCCAGCATATTCCCTTGTCATGGTTTAGCATCTCTAAACGTCGTGGTTTATTATCCCTATGTGGGAAGATTTTTATACAGAGGAATGTTTTACATTTGCGCTTAAACTAGCAAAGTCTGGACTTGTTTTGCTTTGGGGAAAGGAATAGGATGGTCAGAGCTATATGTGGAAACATCGCAAGTATCTGTGTCTGTGAGTGAAACATGGCCTCAGTGAAGGAAAAATTCTATACTATTTTTTGGGTTAGAGAATTTCCCCCATTACCATGAACAGAAAAACCCATGAAGGTCCTGAGGTAGCCAGGCCACAGAATAACTGTAACATCTTGTAATGACTCACTTTATGTGTTCATTAGCCATGAATCGGTGTGTGAGAGGGGGAGAGGACTTAATCCTTTCTTGGAGACATAGCCCTACTGAGTAGCATTGTAATGAAATGTAACTGTATATTTCCCCACAGACTCAGTAACTGAAAGACAGTCCAGTCTGGGATTTTTAAACATTATATTCAAATATGATTTCATATTCTATTTGGTATGTGTTCCCATTTGTGGCTCTGAAGTCCAGGCTAATATCCCACTTGGGCTTTACTTAACAAACTCTTCTTGTGTGTTTCTTACTCTGCTTATATGTTGCTTGAACTAATTCTCCCCTGAAGTTCCACTACTATCAACTTGTGAAAAAAGTATTATTAAACATGAAGAACCTGGCTGAAAAGTCTGGGTTTAAATGTGGCTGGTTTAATTTGCACTGGGCATTGTGATAGGTAAGTGATTCCTCACCCTCTTCAAACATAACCACCATTCCCCCCCGCCCCAGACACTCCAAAATATGATCCCAGACTCCTGAACATGGTTATTAGATATGGGGTTGTACACTTTCATGTCACACTGACATTAGAGCATTACAATCTTCCAGATGTTCATGTACAAAGGAGGTGGTAGCGACAATGGGCTTTATCCTGGTCCCTCTGAAGTCACCTGAAAATCTGCCATAAGCATAATCAGTGCCATTAGAACCCTGGAAAGAAGAGAAGACTAATGTAAATGCATAATAATGTTTTTTATCAAAATTAAAATTGAGAATACTGTTCAGTGCTTCAGCAATATAAGCAACAGGTAATTGAAGATTTCACTTTCCCAGGGAAATAAAATATTTTTCCTGGCCTCATATAATTTTCTTTCACACTTTTTACGATGTCCAATGTATTTTAGGAGATTTTTTTTTAAGAGGCCTGTCTTTTTTATGATCCTTTTGATCTGTTTTGTTTAAAATATGTACTTTTAATGGGTTTAATGTGCCGAGAGAATGGGAAAGGCACCAGTAGGGAAAAAAGCGTAAACAGATAAATAAAGAATACAAATACTTAGAGTACATGGTTATCCTCAATGTCAATCCAATCATGTTAGTAAGGATCTCTTTGAAGAGACCATGTAACCTTCTTCTGACCTTTGAAAGAGAAATACCCAAACTTTGCTTAGTTGAGAATCATACATTACTTCAAATGAGTAATTTAACATGTTGGCTAATAAACTTGAGCTGCATTTTATTTCAAGTTACATTTCAAGTTTGAGTCTGTTTAGGATTTCCAGACCTTTTGGTACATAGCAGCTCATTATAAATGTTATGAGAGTTCTGCTAGATATTTCCATCTTTAAGAGGAAAACAATTTCAAGGTTGAGAAAAAAAATGTTCAGTACAACATAGACTTACAAAACAGAAGTCTGACTTGGACACCAAGCATCCAGTCCCCTATATGCTAAGTAACCATAAAAGTCCCACTTTTGAATTGGTTAAACATCTTAAAAAGGAGAAATTTTTACTGCAAATGCTGTCTGTGTTTTAACACTCGTCCAGATCCTTTGCTGACATTTAGAGTCTGTCTTTTATTTCCCAGCTTAAATGAGCTGGTTAATAAATCTTTTTTTTTTTTTTTTTTTTTTTTTTTTTCCATTGGATGATATTTACTCTAAGTAGTCCTTCAGCTGCTTTGTTGTTTACATCTTTTGGACTAGGAAATACCAGTTCACCATAGTGCAGCAGTTTAGATTGCCTGCTTAAAGAATATTGACAGAAGGGAATCCTAAGTTCCTTGCTTAGAAATGTGTTGTAAGAGAAAGATGTGGGAAGAGAATGTCTTTTCAGATACAGTCAGAAAATAGATACACTGGAGAAGGAGTCTCATTAGGTCCACAGAAAAAGCCATTCACCTGTGTTTGGTCAGATTATTGCAAAATATTTGTGTTTGTAGTGAGACATACAAGAATGAACAGCTCTTACTTTGTTCTGCTCTCTCTGTTGGTTTGTTCTGTTCCTTTCTTTCATGGGTTGCAATTTTTAATGATTCTCATGAATGTTGCTGCAGACTCTTGATTGTTCATTTAGTTTTTAATTTGAGTGTTGTGTCATCCCAGCCGTCTTCGTGATCAGATAAAATTTGAAATGTGCATTCTGCACTGCCTAGATGTGACTCTAGCAATTGTAGCTTCAGGGTGCTCTTCCCAGAAAGATGACAGAGCTTGAACTTGCCCAAGGTATTATTTGATATGATGATTTCAGGCCAAAAGTACTATAAGTAGCCCTTGCATGCTTAAAATATATCAAAGAACAATGAACTAATTTCTTTACTATAAAGTAATTTTTCTGTGATTGGTTACTAACACAAGTTCTTCATCTTTGTTCCTGGCATAAAGTAAGGGAATTTTATTGTGGTACCTTTCTTTTTTTGAATAGGTTGCTAAAAACAAAAAAAAGAGTGTTTTAAAATTTTTTTGCAGTTTTTTTAAAATATATTTTGTTGGTTAAAGACAAAAGATGATGAAGTAACAATTCAGCATGTCATTATAATCAGAAAAGTCACTGTGTCAGAAGTACTTCTTACACCACATTACATCACCACTTACGGAATCACAGACTCTTTGTTTAGGTGCCTTTTAATGACAGAGAAAAACAATTCTTTCGCAAACAAAAACGTCCTGTTAACAGCTGAAGTCACAGCTCCGTTTGCCTCTTGGCTGGGATACACATTCCATCTGGAGCTCTATCAAGACAGTGCGGGGAGGTCTGGCAGCTGAATAATGAACTCCAAGTAAATAGGTCATTACAACACATTGTTTCTGTGTTACTGGATTTCCACAATATGTCGGATTGGTTATGAGCTTGCAGCCTGGATTCTCATCTAAGTGGGGTAACTCTACCTCTCCTAAGTTCAGGTAGCAGAGATGTCCGTCTGAGCCATCAAGGACATTGCAGTGCCCTTTTTTGAGCACTTCCTGACCAGGTATAATAATGCATGTGGTAGCATGTATTTAGAAATGTGCTTTCTTTAAGATGAAAAAACCATTTACCCAAGAAACACTACACAGGGTAAATCTAAATTATAGTTTTTAAATGCTTGCAGATTTCTTAGCATCATTCAGCTCCACATAGAGAATACCATACCAGTGCACTGCTAACAAGTATTTCTTTAATAGATATATATACTCTGAACTGGATCTGAAATATTAAAAAATTATAAAACTCATCACTAAATCCATCAAATTTCTACTTCTGCTCTTATTCAAATACATATATATGAAAGAAAACATTCTTCTATTACCTATTCATTATACTCTAGCTCATATGCTTGCATATAAATTCCAATAATTTTTGCTCCTGGTCTTTCCTGAGAACTCATTTCTTAGTCTGTAGCACACTATATATATCACCTGGATTTTTTCAGAACTGATCGCTGACAAACCTCTGGTTGTTAAATGTCAAAGTTACAACAAGAATTATGCTTTGTACATCTTTTGTTCTGCCTGAATAATCCTTTCAAGACACAGGATTGATTCCTCACACCTCAGCTTGAATAATTTGTGCTTACTCAGACTTTCAGAATCCCTGGTTTGCACTTTCAGTTTGGCCTCCTAATTAGCAATCCCTTGTTCTCATTTGAAATGGACTTAGAATAAACAGAAATCTGATCTGCCTAGTTTTCATTTTTGACTGATATGCTGTTGAAGGTGCTATGCATTTGAGGCTCATCTTTGCCACTGTGCCTTGGCTCTGCCCTGTGGCTTTGGTGCTTTATCCCCTTGGCTGCCATAATTAAGTGAAAAGAGACATGCACTTTGCTATAATAAATGGTAAAGGCATATCTGAACTCAATGTGCATTTTGCTATCTGCCAGAAGTCCCTGTTTTGGTAACAGGAAATATTTTTGTCCTAGTGTTTCAGTCTGAGACCCATTTTGATGGCAAACATCTTTCCTAGGCTTCTTGCTCCATCTTCCACCCACAGTCAACTTTTTTCTTCCCAAATAACACTCATTGCTTTTGGGTCTGATGGATTCCTCTCTCAGGCTATTTATACAAAAGAGAAAAACTAGCAAGATATAGGGACATGAACTACTTTTGTAGTGCTTTTAGTTTAGGTAACCAACCTACTTAAGGTTGATTACCAGGATTCTTCTATTTATATCTGGAAAATTTTAATCAAATTGCACTTCTCTAAAGGCAAATATTTCAAACAAGACTATGCTTCCTCTTTCTGGAAAAAAAAAAAGAAAGACCAGTATAAAGTATGATTGTTAGAATATCCCATATGTAGCAAGACATGTACAGACAGCCGTGCCCTGGACTAAATTCTACACAAATATAAACTCTATAATCTGTAGAAAGTCCGCAGTCATGAATCATTTATGACTGGATGCTTAGATTTTAAATTGGGTTTTTACACACTGTTTGTAAATATTTTTCTCATTCTATCTTCCCAACAATGAGCACTTCCCTCTCTCTTTTATTTATCTGCTTCTCCACCAATGTAGTCTTGGAGGAAAATTTGAGCCTGGATTTTATTTTATTTTCACTTAAATCCTTGAAGTGTGGAATTCTTTACTTCAGGGGTTTAAACTAGACCCTCAAGGCTACCTTGGCAGACTTCTCTGGTTTTAGAGGATGGATTTTTTCTGTTTTGTTTAAGAAGGTATCACAAGCAATGACTCTTTAGAACTTTAAGTGCGCAGTAAAAAAAATACAGATGACTAATATCTATTTAGCAAGTAATGATGGCTTAGCAATATTTACCACTCTGATTTAGCCTCTCTGGCTCCATTACTCAGGATATTTTCCTGAATTAAATTTCTCTCAGTTCTACAGCCAGCAGCTGTCCACAGGAAAAAAAGTCTCAAATACTCCAGAAATAATGATTTCATATTTCTAATAGGTTCCTTTAACTGCACAATCAAAACGGTCTCTTGTGCCCTCTAGCATGTAGTATGTCATAATAAAGTTCAAGTCAAGCAGCTAGAGAAATACTGGTGGAACAAATTGAAACTTTTATCTTAATGGCTGTCATGACTCTTCATTTATGCATCTGTAATAGTTGATCAATAGAAGGGGGAGAATGTGTATCCTTCATCTGTGCAGCTTTGCTCTGGAGCTGAAGTTGATAACCACACTGGGCCTATTTAATGAGGATGTTCATATGAAGTTTGAGGCTGCTTCCCAGCCCCAAATGGATTGTGCTGTTTTTCCATTTATGTCTAAGTGTCACAATATTTTGTTTCTAAATGGTTTGGTTAGATCATCTTGAGACCAGCTGTACTAAAGGATTTAAAGAAATACAAGAACATGTATACTTAATACTTTTTTAGCTCTAATTTGTTCCCTAGTATATTTAGCCCAAACTCACCAAAAAAACCTGTGCCTTGAAATTCTAGTGGAGTTGAATGTCAATTTGGAAATAGAGTTTTCCTCCAGAAACTTTGCATTATTTGAGTGTTTTAAGATACTTATTGCTATACATCACTTTTATTTTTCCTTGTAGACAAAAAGAAATATTCTTCTTTAGTATTTTAAGTGACATCAAAATATTTGCTAAAATTCTGCCAGTGCTGCTTGTGGCTTCTGAATCATTAATTTACTCATTAAAGTAGTTGGTTTTATTTTAATAGAGATTTCTTGCTATCCAAAGGTGAATTTTAAATAAAGTATAAGCAAATAAATGAACAAGCATATATTGACAGATCAAGTAAGGATTTTTTTCCAAAGCCTTCATCAATAGTGTATGTGAGAAAAGAGTATTCCAGCTAAACATGGACAGCTCTGATTTGTAGAAATATAAAAACCATCAGAACTACATTTCAATTAAACAAGAAATAGCTTTTCAATGTCTAATGTTCTCTCAAGACATTACTAGTGAAAGCTAGGATTTCTGTACATTGCTAAGGTATGCTCTGAATTATTAAATATTGGCTTTTAATCAATGGTGCCAGAACTGATTGCTACCAAAACATGACAAGTTATATCTCCTGTGCATTCTGATCTGCAATTAATCTAAGAAAACTTATTCAGGACAATGCACATTTCTTCTGGAGTAAAAACATTGGTCAGAGATTTTAAGAGCAGATTAAAGATATTTTTTTTCATGTAAGGAATCTGAGATTTTGAAGGAATTCTAAGGAATCTGAGGGCTTGAGTTTCCCTTGTTCACTGAACTAGATTTTAGCTTGCAGAATAATCAGTAAATACAAAGGGCACACAATTTTCCCCCATTATATAAAGTGCTTGACTATAAAAAGTCTTAAAGAAAAGCAAATTAAAGAGGCTCACACAAAGTTGTTTTCAGTTATTCTCCCTGACTCAGGTGGTTAGTTTATAACAGTTTAAAGAAACACAAAGTTCAAAGCTGTAGCTCTTAAACATTTTAGGCCCTTTTACTAGAAGTACCCCACTAAACAGAGAGTGATGTTTAGCATCACTATGTAACTTTGATTTTTGTTTAAACTCATAAAACATGAACTTCCTTATTTTTCTAGTACCACTGTACCAAATAATATGGAAAATATTGCTCTCCCCAAACCTTAGGTTTTTTTCTCTTGTACAAAATTATGTTCTAACCCTCATGAGCACAGTAAGCTCAGCTGCAAAACCTTATAATTTTACATTTTTACAGAAAAACCCTAATTTTTTTCTTTCAAATTATTGCTTTAAATGTGTGTGAAATGAGTTTTGGTCACTAAACTGAGAAAAATCCTATTCTTATTCACATATTAGGAAGTATATAAAGAAATGGATGAGCAACAGAGGAAAGTGAGTTATAACATTTCACAGTCCCTGTATAGGGTTTTTTCAGCTTCATTTATGTACGTACTGGTGGAAGTGAATGTCTGATCCTCTAAATGGTAACAGAAGCCAGATATTTAGGTAGAGAGTTAAAATTTGCCTTATTGTAAAACAGAGCGTGTATGTTAGAACAATATGTGCAATATATTGGTTGTTGTGCATAGAAGTCAAAGTATATTTAAATAATAGGAAACTTTCTACATCCAGAGCATGGGAACTGCACTGCACTGAAGTGGGTTAGTGGCCCACATGGTCTCATTTCTGATAGTGTTCAGCTGCGGGGGAGGAGGGTGTAACAGACAGACATAAAATCTGTCCTGCTGTCACATCGTGCCTGACTTCTGCTTTACAATGGAAAACTTGGTATTCTGCAGATGGAATGTGTTTTTCTGTAATGAAACACCCACCTCTGTTAAAATAATAATAATACTAAAAATATTCTTAAAATGTCCCTTAATCTTTTTCAGTTTAGAGGTTTTAAATTTTCTTCAGAAAAATAGAAAATTTTGGAAAGAAGACACTTCTATTATTTTCTTCAGGAAATTTCTGTGGAGGTTTCAATGGATATTTGTTCTTGTTTCCAGTTGAACACTATAATTTAATATTCTTATTATTCGTATATTTTAACCTTGGTAAGCCAATGTCCTCAGTGATATTTTCTGGCAATCAAATTATACAATTGTGGATTTCTTGAAAAGGAATTTCTGTTATTCTGTGTGGTTAGTTCAATTTTTTTCAACTGCCATTCTGCATTTAATTTGGAAAAAAAAAAAAAACCAACCCAGCAGTTGCTCTGCACTTTCTGCCCCATTCAGTGTTCTGCTTTGTCAGACTATTTCTTCTTATCCTCACATGTCTTTTTTTTCCTCTCGTAAAATGGAAGCATTCCCATGCCTTGAACCTTTCTTTTTTCCCCCATTTCTTAATTTCCTTGGAAGTTCACACTGCATTTACAGCCAGTATGATGGAGGGACTGTTTCTGGGGTGAGAATACACCTGATTTCTGCAATGCTGGATATATGGAAAGTAAGGAAAGGTGATGGATGAAGACAGAGGGCATGGAAATTGATGGACAGTAGCACCTAGCAAAGAGGAAAAGGGATTAAATAAAATTATGAAAAGGCCAAGGAGGGGGAAAGGAAATGTGAATACACTAATAACTGCATGCATTCTATTTCTGCCTGACAACACTAAGCAATCCACTCATACAGGGAAGCAGTAAAAAGAGAATCATCTCCCCATACCATGTCACCATGTTGCTTCCCTGTAGCTCTTTCAGTTTAAGTTCCCTCCCTGCTATAGAAACTCAGAAACAACTGCTCTATAAGCAGGTACCCACATAGAAATAACCTAACACTTTCTCTTTGAGAACATTCTCCATTCTCTTACAAAATGCAGTTAAGTAGAAATACTGTTTTTAAATTAAAGGTATAAATTAAAAAAAAACAAACAGAAACATAAAAAGAATAAAAACCAAAGTCTGAATGAATTTTTCCTGTCCTCACTCAACTCTAAGTAAACACTGTAGAGATGGGAGAAATGAAGGCTATATTTGTGCCACATATTCCATTTACTAAGAGGCAAGAGAGTCATTCACAAGCTCCATTATGTGATCATAAATTGCAGAAGAGTTCCTTATGTTTGTCTTAATAAAAAAATCTCACTGTCTACTGATAAATTGAACAAATCCCACAAGATCCCAGCCCTCAGGCCTCATGGAAGAAGGAAATGTACATTTGAATGTTCAATTAATCCAACCTTCTAAACGGAATGGGGAGAAAACAACTGTTTAAGGTCTATTCCTGCAGTGACAAACATCATTCATGTCTAGGCCCAGATGTGTTATTTAGAAAGGCAACCACTATTATTAAAAAATCTCTTCTGTGAACATGCATGGACAACTTGAGCTCTTCCATCCCTCCCAGCCAAGCTATAAAGCTCACCAGCTGAGCAGCAAGCCTGGTAGCTGTCTTCCTGGGGCTCCTTCCCAGGTAACATTTTTTTGTATAATGGTCCCCTTTAACAAAATATTTTGGTATAACTAATCCTTTTAAAATTATACTCAGCAACTCAGAACCACTACATAGAAATTCCAACTGCAGCCCTTGCTTTTGAAATTCTATTCCACAGTTTGTTTTTTAAGACAACACATAGCTGCTAACAGATATAATAAATTAATATCTTAAGCACTCTCCTGCACACAGAATTAATTCAAATATAAAGTATCTTACAAGAAATACTCTTCATGTCCCTCTTTAGTCTATTAGTTTAGTTTAATTAAATTGTTCTAGAAAATCAGTGGTTTGGCATTACTCTAAATTATTCACTGAATTTGCATTATGGCCAAGGTTTCCAAAAGCATGCCTCGAACTAAAAGGTGAAAGTCCTTATTTCTGGATCTAAATGAATACCCAGAGTTTAGAAAACTTTTTATAAGAAATAAAAAAAAAAAAGGATTCCACTGCTTTAGGAAATGTCTTAGTTCCCACAACACCCCTGTGCTTGGGCTGGGTAAATGCTCTGTGTGACCATTCTGACTGAGTCATTGGCTTGGGAGAATTTTATTTTGAAGACTCACTACCCCTTTCAGTGTTTCAAGTATTTTTGCTGCATCACCATGTGAATAGTTATGCTGTCTCAAATGAAGCAAGAAACACAAATGGACATGGGGAGAAGGACTTCTTTAAACTGATACTGGCCCAGAAAACACTTTTGTGAAAACATTTATGTCAACAAGGTGGTTCAGGGGATAGCTGAAAAGAATTTCTTACAAAAGTCTAAAAAGTTAGTGCTTTCACATCGGGACAGAAAGAATTTTAAATGCTTTTTATTTTTTCATGAAGCCAGGAGCCAAGCAAGCCTTGTCCCACAGCTCCATGAAGGGAGTGGGGCGGGACTGGCTCTTCCCTTCTGAGGTCACAACCATTGCCACAGCCAAAACCCTGGAGTGGGAGACAGCGTGGGGCCCCAGTTGTTTCCTCCAGAAACTGAGGGGGAAATGCAGGGAAGCTTCTCTCTTGACTCAAGCAAGGCAAAATTTTAAGCTTAAAATTGAAATTTTAAATCAGTATCTTGCTTGGGATTTATCCCAAGTGAATGTCCCTGCTTGCACTTCCCCTTCCTCTGCCAGACATTTTTCTGGCTGACTACAAAGCTGACAAACCAACAAAAGACCACAGGTATTCACATGATGCTAAGTGGTATTTTGGGGAATCCAAGACCCTTTTTGAGTTGCCACAATTTGAATTTTAAGAATTTCATGCTTTAAGAAGAACAAGAAATTGTCTGTGGTTGCTCTTCCAATCCATCATGCTTATTTTTTCTCTATTAGCTCCTTCTAACACAGTACTAGAGAAAGACAGATCCATGAAAGCAGCCATTGCCGTTACTTTTTCTCACAATAAAACATGTATTTCTGTTGTTAAGGGATAAAAAAATGAGCAGCAAAGCAAAAATGTACTTTAGAGTTATTGAAGATGAATGTTTACATATGTTTTTTAAAAATTATAAGCTTGCAATGAAGAAGTTTTTAAGAACTAAAGTTCCCTACTGTTTTTATTTTTTAAAAGCAATAGTTTTTAAATAGTTTTCTATTATAAAAAGCATTACAAATAATTTATACAACACTTTAAAAACCTAGTTTGGGAAATTAATAACATAGATTAATTACAAAAAAGAATAGAATGCTCTGGCAAAATCCAATAAAATGAATTCTACTAGCTGGAGTTAGAAGTCATCAGATTCCTATTAGCATGAATATATTATTTTTCAGTAATATCTATGAATGGTGGGTCAATACTCCGTCACTCAAATGTGACAATTCATTAAGCACTGTCCATTCTGGTAACATTGTCCAAGAGAATACACTGGGGGAGGAAGGAAGATGTGCAAGGCAACAGTGAAACCATACTGGTTAGCATCACAGCAGCTTCAGTGCTTGGAAGTCAGAACATTGCCAAGTTCTTTCATGCTTTGTACAGTGAAAGAGTACTTCAATAGCTGTATTTATATTAATGAAAAATATGGTTTGCCAAAGGAGATAGTGGGAATGTATATGCTGGAAAACTTAACAAATAGCTATGGAAAATTATATAGGGAAAACTTGAAAATCTTTCAAATTGAAGATATACATTTTGTTTGATATAATCATGGACAAGGTTTCAGTAGAAGAATATACAGAATTCAGTGGAAGAATATACATGGATTCATAGCACAGGAAAAGCACAATATCACTTCCTATGTTAGTATTTTTATCACTTACATTACAGTGGAGCTTAGGAGAGAAAGTCATGGTCCTCTGATGAAGAAACTCAAGGCAAGCATGTCATGCAAAAATACTTAAAACTGTTTTCACTATTTCTATGTGTTTTATTAGTATGCCTTTGGGTCAGGTTTCACACTAGCTTCACTACAACATTAAATTAGTAAAATTCATATAAGAAGAATTTTGATAACCTGAAAGAATTTTTGGGTGAAAATATCCCTCACTAAGGGGTGCTTTGAGACCTGAAGTGAATACTTTGACACCACCACATTCTGGTTTTTCCACTCTGGAGGATAACGATTTTAGGTGTTTTCTGTTTCATAAATATCAATGCTCACTTTGTGAACAGCATTATCTCATTCTGACACAAAATAGAATTAAAAAAGAATCAAATACTCTGCAGAAATACCAAACTCTGAACTTCCCAGAAAGACGCTCTACCTCCCACATTATCTCTGTGTACTCTGTCACATATTTAAGCTCCAAGAGCCAGAACTGAAGTCAATATTTGCAAATATTACCATTGTATTTTTCCAGCTGAAAAATCTGACCTGGTAATCTAGGATCCAACTGGACTGGGACTGATGTTAGATGGAACCATGCATTATGTAGGAATTTTATGTGAAATAAGCTGTCTTGCATAGCTTGTGGATATATACACAAAGCTCAATTCATCTGAGGAGCACTTTATTCTTATCATCCATCAGCCAAAGTGAAGTTCTCACTGTAACTCCACTGTAGATTGTATTTAATATAAACTTCCTGAGTCAAATACCATTATTTCTAAAATAGCTTGAAAAATCATTTGCATATTTCCCAGAATGTCGCTTTGGGATATTGGTCAGACTTTTAACCAGTGCAAACCTGACAATTGTTTCTGTTCCAAGTATGCACATATTTTGGCCATCACCAATATTTTTTAGATTTAGTAGAAAAATTATTTTTTGAAAAAGGCACCCAAATGCAGCATTACTTTAAACAAAAGAGTTATCTCTGAATACCACCATTAACTCTCAGGTCTGTATAGGAAAACTGCATTGTTTACTTATATATATAACACCCAAAACCCCATTGTTGAACCCAAATATCTTTATCTCTAATTTACTCTAAATTACTATTTTAATGTGTCTTAATATCCTTGATTACTGAATAAAATGTAAATTTTACTATGCTAATACAATAATTTGATTAGAGCTTCAGAACAAATCTGCAATATACTTCACAATAATAGATATTGACACCAGTTTTTCCAATGGAGCTACAGAACTACAGAATTACAGAGCTGTGTGACAAGTGCTGTGATCCAACACAATAAAGAAAAAGAGGCAGTAATCAGATAGCAATAGTTATAGCTGAAGTGAGATTCTTTTGAACTCTGCTGCGTATATGGGCACATTAGAAGCCAGAACTTCCTGTTAGAAGTTTGAACTCTAAAACTGAACCCTAACTGTCTGCCCTGAGGTTCTAGAGAAGTGGAGTGCAGAGCCCACAGCTGTGACCCCCATGGCCATTTTCTTTTGCCTGTTCCAAGGTGTAGCTTCTTTTGCTCTTTTCCATGCTAGATTATTACTAACTGGTGTTAGCATACCCTCTAGTGATTTTTGCTTTCTGACATCTTTTATATAAGTAAACCAATTTTTTTAGCATTTTAATCTACATTTCAACTGAAAATTTGGTTTTATGGATTTTTATTTGGAAAGTCTGTCTCACCTTTAATTCATTGCCAGTCTCTGTGTGTTTATGTATGTGCATGTACATGGGAACAGACTTACTTTTTGAACATATTTTTTTATTAATTAATCAGAAATGCTAGACAGGTTTGTCTAGCTGTGTGTCATTTACTTCTCAAAACCAGACCACTCCTTTGGATGATAAGTATAGTCCTCAGATACTTAATTAAGCAAAAATGTAGTATTTTGCACATCAGGATCTGCTTTCATTTCACTGTCTGCAAATATTCATGCTTGTAGTTTAAAGATTGCCTTCCCACTGTCATACAGTTTGATTACTGATGAGCTTTCTAAGTTATTTCTACCTCTTTATTATTTCTACTTTCTCTAGTTTATTTGCTGTCTCTTCATAAAATAACAATATTGATTTTATATTAATATACTTAGAAATTTGTGGCAATCCCTTTTACATTAAAGCAAAGGTGGTGGTGTGTCCTGATAGTTCCGGCATAACTTCCTTGTCATTTACTTATTGGTACAGATTAATAGTGAATTAGACAAAATGATTCATTGGTATGTGAAGAAACAGAAAATTGACTGATGATGTCATTTCCGTGAAACACAGAATATACAGATTTTATGTTAGAAATCTGACTCATCCTTTTGACCAGCTCAGGTAAGGAGGAACCTTTGTAAAACTAGACTTATTCAGATGAATGCACTGTGACCCAAGGTGATTTTGTTAGCTCAGTTAGACAAACCTCTCAGCCATTCAGACTCTATGACTTTTAGAACTCACCTTTCACTGAAGAACTTATGAAGATTAATTCTTCTGAAATTCTTTAGTAGTTCTGGAAAGAAAAAATCAAAATTTCTGCCTTTTTTTTTTTTTTTTTGCAAGTTCAGTTCTTTTGCCAACTACTGACTGAAAGTTCAAAGAGTAACGTATAGAAAACTGAGGGTAAAGTTTCCATGCTTCATTTGACATGACTATTGTCTCAGGAACACTTTTAGAAGTGTAGATGGGTTGGTCTCTTCTGTCATTCATTTATACTTTTAACTGTATGGCTGTGGGAAACAAATTAAGTAAACTGAAATTCTGATTTGGAAAAGTCAAACTGGAAATGAGGTCTATAGATTGACTGTAAGGAATATAGGATATTATTGGCCCTTGATGGGAATGTGCATATGTACAGCAGGTGCAGCGATGTCTGTTGCTCCTGGATACAGAAAAAACTAAAATTAGACATAAATTACATAAAATAAAATACATAAAATTAGAAAGCCCAGAGCCAGTATAATCTCACTCATTCCAGAAGAGCTAAAACTTTGTTTTTTCATTGTAAACTTCGAATTGCCAAATTCTCTAGCCAAGGAAAGCAGAGAGCTATCCCTTTTTGCTGGGACCACCTACTTGGTTTCTCCTCCCAACAAAGAATAAATGCAACCTGGTTGCAATAATTCTCAGATGGCCAAATTTTATTATGTTTTCAAGGTCTTCTAGATGCAGAAAAGCTGCAATCAGGCAGTCTAAAGTCACACAAGCATCACTTGTAAGTATCATTTGATATAGAGATGGATCACATTAACTAACACTGATTGTTCACTGTGTCAGTGCTTACCTTTTCTTTGGAAATGTAACCTCAGAGTCCTTTGAAATAACCTGCTCAAGTATTAGAGGAAGGACTTCGGCTCACTGATGGAACTGGCAGAGTTTTTGTTAATAAATAATCTAATTTCTGTTTGTGTAGAGTGATTAAATATTATTGTGTCAGATGTTTGGAGGAGAAAAGGATTCAACCCCTGTGTTGGTTAACTGTTAGTTAGGTAACTGAAACAGAGTTGTGATTTATTTAAATAGAATCATTCCTTCTAATATTCCAGGTGTCGTCAATATTATTCCTTTTGCCTTCAACTGGTCTTATGGCTGCATCAACAGGGAAATTACTTCAAAAAAATTCATTATTTTTCCTGGTACTCTAGGGTTTTTTTCCATTAACGTGTAATTTTTATTCCGGACCACTTTTAAAAAAAAAAAAAAAAAAAAAAAGGTGTTCTAGATTTCTCTTCTTTGCACATTTATTAAACAAGAAACACTCTATGATGTGCAGTGTTACATTGTTGGTCTCTGTAGTGATGATTTTAAAAACACGACCACATTAGTCATTCCAGAGAAATGGCAGATATAGTGAAAAGAAAGGGAGAACAAAAGAGAAAAAGTGATATAGCAACCAACACTTGGAAATGTTTTATTTTACGAAAATATTCAACCAAAAATTCCATGGCAACTAAACTTTACAGAAATATCTCTATTTTGAGAAATTTCCAGTGCAAAATGAAACCTAAAATGATTAACAATTGATTTAAATTATCCTTAAGTCAGCTACGACAGAACTACCTTGATGACATTTAAATTGCTGTAACCAGGTGCTGGAGTTAACACTCTCCTGAGATGACAAATGAGCATTTACACTGTCAGACAGTCCCCTGCCAGCCTTCACTTGGATCACATTCAGTCTTATTTTTTGCACAGTTTTTTTCCCTATCAGAGAACATTTAACTTATGCAACATTTCACTCAGAGGAAAAAAAAATCAGTCAGTGAAAAGTGGGGCTTGTTGAAATCTTGCTCCTGCCACTGTAGCTGTAGACATGTTTGAAGTTTGTTAACATATTTCTGTAGCTGATGGCTGACCTCTGAGCTGATTTTAAAGGACACCAGAATGCAAAAAGTACCAACCAGCACAGCAGCTACAGAAATCTGAATAAAACCTTTTTATCACTTACAGCACATATGATTTCCTGCCTATCTTATAATTTGCAAAATTCAACACCAACAGCAGCTGGTTATGTTACACACATAATTGGTTCTTGGAAATATGATAAAATTACAGTTGTCCAGGGAACACCACAGCTTTTGCCACGGAATGGAGAACACACTCAGAGTATCTGTGGCCTACGAGAAGGAAACTAATCCCTAAATTAACATCACAGGCAATTTAAGAACAAATGCTATTTGCAATGTACTCTTTTTAAAACCTTAGAGAACAGATAAAGCCAGGCTTCTATTTTTGCTTAAATTTTTTTATTTATCTCTTCTTTCTTTACAAAAGGTTATTTTTTTCCTCTGAATTTTTAAAAATTTTGCTTCTTTTTGTTTGCTTTTCTTACTATTTCTCTTCTATAAAATAATTTCTTCCTCCCTTGAGGGGGCATTTTTATATTTACATCCACAAAATAAACTCTTTAAACAATTGGAGAATATTTACTAGAAATTAAATTCCTTTAATATTGCTGTCTTCTTATTTCAATCAACTTTGGTTACTCTTCTTTCTTTTAATTAAATACATTTTATATTTAAATTTAAGGTCTTCAGTACGAGTGGCTACTTATTAGCTTTATCTTTTTATTTCCCATCTTTCACCTTCTTTACTCTTTTCTTGTGTTGGCCTGGATTAAAATGACTCTTTATTTCCCCGACAGCGCCGGTTGCACTCCTTTTCCCGTCAGTGGGGATGAAGTAGTGAGTGAGAGCTGCAGGAACGCTGTCAGTTGTTTACTCTACGGCCAGTGCTATCTCAGAAGGCAGCTTCCTGGAGAAGCCGTGCTTCCAGTAGCGAGGGAAGGCAGCAGCGACTCATGGCTCAGCACCCCACTTATCAAACCTGCCGAAAGCGGGACCATCCCTCCCTTGCTGCCAGCCCGTGTGTGCAAAGAGGCCTCTTCCCGTCACAGAGCTTTTGTCCGAAGCCAAAACGAGCTGCCTCCTGTTAAACGTGTGAAATAGCTGAGTGTCCTGGTTTGCTGATGCTTCCAGAGATTGTGGGCTGGCAAAGATCCACTATAATCACAATTTTATTTAATCATTTTATCAAATTCAAGGGCTGCATGTGGCAGTTCCAGGTAGAGCAGGAAGTTTGGGAAGTGGTGGTGCCAGCTCTGCCTCTGTGTCTGAGCTTTGGGGCTCTCCCAGACCGACCACCCTGGCTGAGGGACCTGGGTAGAAACATGAGACTTCTGCAGGTAGGATGTTCAGAGCAGGATCCAGACTCTGCAGGCTGGAGGGGAGGGATACTGTCCTGTTTAAAACGCTTCTTTCCTGCTCTCTCTGTCTTACAGCTTACCTGTAACTGCTCCACTTTATCAAAGGCAATCTGACCCCAAACACTCTTTATGCAGCGGTTCTTCAGGCGTTGCAGCTTTGACCCAAAAGAGCTATTACCATTCTCAGACCTTTCCCGGCCAGCCAGCAGAACATGGAAAACTCCCTAGTTAATTCTTTTAAGACTGAATCACACTCTTTTCTCCACAAAAATTCAACAGCATCAGTGGAGAGTTCCCCAATGGGAACAACCAAAGGCAGTATATGGAAGCTGCAAGAATGGAGCTTCTGGTTCCTGTTAGCACTCTGAAAATATATGGCTATTATAAGCACCTCATGGTAAAGCAGATGAGTATAGCTGAGATCTTGGAAATATATGGGACATGAAGTATTGAAATCTACAATTGTTTTATTTTCAGAATAAAAGGGTGCTTTATTTTCTTTTTATTTATTTGTTTCATATAGTACAGCAGGTACAAGGGGGAACTTTCTGAAGGACTTTCTGGGAGATAAGTAGTAAAGTGGTACAGAAATGTCACAGCTATAATTATTGGATACAATTACAGGGTATTTATATAGTAAACAAGGAGATACGACACAAATTTGCAATAATTAAGAAATGAACAACAGGAGTTTCAAAGACCACACAAAATCTCAGGCTTCCAGATTTAACTGTTTGTAAATGGAAATAAATTGGCATTACATTATTTCACAGCTACCTTTGTATTTCTGTCATGTTCCTCTAAAACAAATTGCAAGACAAAGTGTAGCAGATCTTAGGACAGCTTTTCTGTCTTCCCATTTTCTACAGTTTTATAGTTTTTCAGGAGTCTATTTTGCATATGTAATTATATGTTGGGTTTTTTTTTCTTTAATGCAGCACAGAGTTTGCCTCTTGCAAAGCACTTTGGGGGTCTTCTTGGGAAGCTAGCAGGAGGAATTTTAATGTGATGTAATATTTTATATATTGTATGAAATTAGGAAACAACCCAGTGTCATTATACATAACTTTATTTGAATCTGCAATTTTTCATGCATGTTTCATGTTTCAGTCTGCAATGGTTTCATGCATATAAATGGAATACCCTGGGTCTGGTCATGTGTTAACATCTCACATTTCCTTTCCTGCCACAAATGCTGCTTATTATAATAGTATGAACTGAAATATGTATTTTTATTGCTGTTATGAAAGTAGAAACACACAAGTATGTGTTTGTTTCCCAATATTACCTATGTCTGTTTTACAGTCTGATAAAAGTTTTGGTTGACAGAGCACTGAATAAATGTAGCTCTGTACAGCATGTTTACTTAAATATTTAACTTGTGAAATTTAATAAAATAACAATTTAAACAGATAGGGATTAATCAAATACAAAAACTATTAGAAACATTCACATAATTAAAAATTAAAATTCTCAGCCATTATCAGATGTAGGAAAACCACATAAGAATCCATAAAAAAGTTTTCAAGCTCCAATAAGTTAGGTATAATAGACCTTTTTTGTCAAACACAAAAATAAATATTATTGATTTTATGAATAAATACATTTTCTTAAATGATTTAGAAAGCTCTGTTTATTCATATACAGACAGTGTTTAGAATATGTAGTAGCCAGTATGTCTGCAGATATATTTATGTTGGACTGTTTAGATTGGCTTCACCTCTGTAATAATTTATAACAGTTTCAATGTAAACCTGCCATTGAGCAGGTCATAAAGGTCCTGCATTTTAACCATCATAATTTCAGATAAACCCACAAAACTTTTTCTTGCAGGAAAGCTCTAGTTAGTCCTTGAATATCTTTGGGATGGAATTTGTTTTTTTATTTAGGCAAATTTAAAGAGCAATAAAGGCTGCATTTTAACAGTGTTTGATATTCCAGTACTGGTGATAATTTAAAATGTATACATTTTGTTTTGTTTTACAGCAGTAACTCTTCATTGACACTTATTAATACAAAAATTCTGCCCTCCAATTGATTTCAAGTCCTGCTCAAAAAAGAAAGCTACTGTTCATTTTCAAATGTTTCATTGTTCACTAGAAATGTTAACATAAATACAGTAGTGTTTTTCCACACTAAATGAAGATAGATCAATGCCATTTGTTTTTCACATGATAGAAAGGCATGCATTCTAAAAGTATGAGAATTACTTATTTAATTTCTGAATTTAAAAAATGCCCTCTTTTATCAAAATGAACATTTCCTAACAAAATTCTACCAACATACTTATGTTTGATAAAATGTTTTTAAATACTAAAACGAAACCATTCTAAAAGGCTGATACATTTATTTTAGTAAATATACTTCCGTGATTGGCAGTAGGGCATGGGGCCTATAGGAAACCTCTTGCTCTGAACCTGTGCTATCTTCTAAGAGAAATCAAATGAATCTCAACCTTTTTTTCTGTAAACACACAAAGCTGCAGGTGAGTTTATCTTTTCATGCAGGTTTGTCCTGTTGCTCACTACTTGCCTGTTTCCCACTCTTCTTGAGTAAGGCAGCCCTGGGTTTATGGGGATGAACACAAAGGGTGCCTGCAGGATGGCTGCAAGGAATTGGGTAGAGCTTTCCCGTTAAAAGGAAAAAGCTGCAAGCCTGTGGCATGTTTCCTAGTAGAAGATTGCATAGAGCTCTCTCCAGACGGTGTGACTATTAATTTCTTACTATTCTTATGTGAATAATCATAGAGTCATAGAATCACAGAAAGATTTGTTTTGGAAAGGACCTTAAAGATCATCTAATTCCAATCTCCCTGCCACAGGCAGGGATGCCACCCACTAGATCAGGTTGCCCATAGCCTCATCCAACTTGGCCTTGATATTTCTGCTAGTCTTTGTCTGATGTCATTCCTTCAGCCTCTGATGTCCAACATGTCAGCAAAGAGATGGTTGATTGGCTGGAGTCAGGAATAGTGGGAATTATGTGTCTAGGGGTGGATGTAACCCATTGTCTCCAGGGAAGTTTTATATGTACTCCATTGTTTAGGGTCATAATTAGAGTGTTATTTGGATAATTTGATGGTTGAATTTTATAATTTCTAGATGTGAGGCAAAACACTGAACAGTAGGTTCAGCACTGTAATATCTTTTAAATCTATTTTGCTAGAATTAAAATTAAATTGGGCTGTCGTGGCAAACAGTGGAGACTGTGTAATACTGGTCACAGTGCTTCATTTACTACCAAAGGGATGAGCTCTTGGGATTTTTCAATGGGTGGACATAATTCCAGTGCCATTATACCATTGATTTTCAAATTAAATTGGTTAGCTTTTCTAAAGTTCCCTTGTGCTAGTATAAATGCCCTGATAATTAAATGCAGCAGAAACATAGTTTCAAATTTTTTTTCTGTGATAGCTTATCATTTATTCCCTGGTAATCCTGTTGACAGCTCAGAAGTCCCTTTGATATGAAGTGGTGTTCAGCTGTGGAAGAGAGATCTGGTGGTATGAACTGATGTTTTGTATGGTTTTCTATATTTGAAATATGAGGAACATTATCACTCCTTTCTGATAGACGTTTAGGAGGGATTTCTCTGGCCTTTGGTAGTGGATGCTTATTTTGTAAATACCTCAGCCATCAGAGAGGTAAAATATATTATTATTGAAAGCCTGCTTTCCTCAAAAGTGGGAAAATAGGGGCTACATTCAGAGGTATGTATATCTTTCTATGGATACATCAATATATTTATATACAGATATGGACTCTGGTCCAAATAATGTAGATGACATTTCCTGTGAAATTTCCAATTTCCATATTTCATCTGTACATGAAAGATTAATTTGTATGGTCTGTTCTCAAAGGCACACAAATCTGATAAATGTGGCTTCCTCTCCACACTATTGAATTTATTCATATATCCTACACCGCATCTCTCATGTATTTATGAAGCTGTGACTGGTGCATCCAACAAACATCAGTTTTTTTGTGGTGCAGTCAGTAGCAGACAAGAGACGTGATAGGAATGGGCATGTAACTTACTATTGCCTTGCACAATATAGTGGAGAGCCATTACAGATAATGTTTGTACAATGGTTACTTGGTATTTCATGGATGGAAATGTCCTATCGGCAGCCAGGGTAGAACCTGGGCAGGGGGGAGGATCCATTTCTGTCTGCTCCTACATGTGTGAGTGGATCTTCAATATTCACTGACTGACCAGATGTTCTTTGTTTACTAAGTCCTGGTGAAAACGGAAGATTGGAATGTTGCTTTGCATTGAAGGATATAATAAGTTGTGTTTCAAATATACCTTGAATAGTTCATCTTTTCCCCAGAACCTTACTTATTCTGCAAATTAGAGTGATGAGGAGTTATTTAATTATTATGGGGTGCTCAGATTCTTCTGACTGGCACAGTCTTCCTTCTGCTTCTGGCTCGGCTTCTGTAGTGGCAAGCTTTCCAGGTGGACAAAACAATTGTTATTTCTCTTCCATGCCCCCCATCTCTGATCACTATAAGCACTGGCAGGTTTTGTGCTTATAGTTTGGCTTGCCTGACAACCTCCAAATAAGAGCTGCTGGAACTAAACAGTGGTGCTCCAGACTGCAGTTTGATGGTGAGGATGGAGATGCCTGGCTCGTTAATGAGGATTTTCCCTTCTTCACAGACATTTGAGTGATCCCAACCAGCTACCATAGTGAGGGTTTCCTATTTTTTTTTTCTGGTGCCACAGTTTTATTAGCTTTGCTTATAGAAATATAGCAAAACAGAAAAGGCCACACTGGCTTTGCTCTGTAAATATTTAAGTATAGACTGTGAGGACACATGGCAGGTATAAACCAGATTCAAGTGATCTCCAGGTTGGTAATGGTCTGCTAATCTAATCTAAATGTTACTGAATGTGGTTCATGGTGCCTTTGAATTTATGTGTAGTCATGGCATGCTGAGTCTTTCATTGCACTATTTTCCTACTCATAATGTAAAATAAATTCAAACTTGCACAACAGAAATGCTTGTCAGGAACGTTTTTATATTCACAGTACATGGGACAATGACTGATACCTTGTTTAATCATCTCACAGCATTAGCAAGGAAGCTGAATCATGCACTCTCTCCAGCCTCACACACACAAAGGGGCAGAATAACTCAGTCTGTTACACTTCACTGTCTTTTCCCCACTGCCTACAGCTGGCCCCTTACAAAGCTATTAAACAAGATTTTCTGATATGATTTTTTTTCTTCCTCTCATTCTCTTGAGCTTTCTGCCAGTCTGCCCCTCTCTGACTTTTGAATTTCTGTTGTATGTAGCATTATGCTCCCTCCACTGAGATCATATCAAATTCTCCACTGTGTAAATTGGCATGGCTATGCAGCACTTGGAGGCTCTCTGCCAGTTTACACTGAGAATCTATCCCTAAACAATTATACTCAGCAGTACCAAAAAAACACTTAAATAAACAGAAAATGTAGGAGAACATTTGGGCTCAAATCTCACTTCCTTCAGTTTCTTAAATTGGAGAAACTACCAGGAAACAAGGACATAGAAAGGAAGCTGGTGGGAGAACTCAGGTCACAGTCAGCCTGTTCCCTCAGTAATCAGCATAAGAAATAACAATATAAATCCCTTGCTCTCAGTTTCATCAGCAAGAAATGAACAGGAATGAGTAAGTCAGATGGTACTTAAAATAAAAAGTATTATCTCTGAGGTTTTCTCTATTTCTCAGCTTGGTTGTAAATCCTATAACCCTGCAGATACTGTGCTGGAGAGGAAGGTAAACACAGATATGGGCATTTTACCATTATTCTGTAAAACAAGGCAGGAAAAGGTCAGCAACTGAATTATTGTGCAGCTGGCACAACATTCTTGAAGATGGTGAATCAAAATAGAAGAAGTCAAATAACAGATATGTGTGTGAATCTATTAAATGAAAGGTATGTCTGAATGTCTTGGATTTGCTGGTTTGCAAAGCCCTGGCTATCGAGGACATGTTGCAGAACAGCTCAGTTTTTCTAGTTACCAGTCAAATTCTGCTCATCTCAGTCATGCAAGTTGCCCCCCAAACTTCAGCAGCTATATCAGCAGGGTTATTGTGGGAAAGCTTTGGCTTCAGCACTAACTGGGTCTTGAGCTAAGCTTGACTTTTGTAGTCAGGGAACAGGAAATGGTTCTGTGCAAATATTTACCAGTGCTAGTAACTATGAATTTCACATTTACAATTACACTGATGTCTGCCTAGGGCAGAATGAATCATGCCTTTTCCTAACAGAATGATTTATCCTATAAATATTTGTTGTAAAACCAGGACATGCTATGCAAGGCAGCAAAATGATAATTTCATTACTTCAATTAGAAGAAGTGCTCTAATTGACTTTAGACCTTGATAGTCCTATAAGAAGTCTCAGAAACCCTCTTACCCGCTTTATACCATGTCTTTTGGGTAATGTTTAAATAAGGCTGTAATCCAGAGAAAGGCTTCCCCTTGTTAAAGTGTCAATAAAGTCCTTATTGTTTAAGGAAACTCCTGTTAGAATGTCTTGTGCTTCATCTGCAGCTATTACCTTAAAAAAAAAAAAAAAAAAAAAGAGAAGGTCCTGGCTCTCATATATTTTCCCTTTTTTCCTACAATATTCTGAACAAATCTAAATTTTACCAGGCAGATTGTTGTGTGTGCACATTTATGTGCACATTGCAGATCAACCCATCATACCACAGCCAGGTTCTTCTTAGGGATGTGACCTTGAATTTACCCTACCTCTACCTTTTGTACCTATGTTGCTGATGGATTTTTCTTTGATGCCTAGTTATTAATTCCCAGTTTTGTGGCCATCCTGAGATTCAAAGAGACCAGAATATACACATTCATTCTGGCTTCCTTTTTATTCAGATTTATTTTCTACTGAAGAAAAACCACACAATCAAGATGAAGATAGGAATGACAGAAGAATGATAAATTATGTGGTCCAATAGACAGCAAACTGAGAGAGAACTGAACTCACCGATCTCTACATGTATATCCTCCTTTCCAAAAATAGCTGTGAGATTAAAAAAGGGCACTTAGAGATGTCTTCTCTGTTGCATTGAAGTGAAGATTGTCAGAACTGTGTTTATTGCAATTTTCATACAATTCTTTCTAGAAATTGAACTATGCACTTGTACACTTTGTTTTCCTCAACTCTGTCATGGAGATAAAGCTGTCATTAGTTTTAGATCTGCAATCCCAGTACCTGCCAGACTGAGAAATGGGAGGAATGCCAAACCATGTGTTCTGCAGCAGCCAAGATGAGTCCAGAGAGCTGAGCCTTTCCTGTAAGCATTCTTTTGGAAATGACAGAATCCTTCCCCCAGTGCATGGAGTCTGAAAGGAATCTGAAGCTCTGTCGATATGAAAAGTGAGGAAGAAAAACACTAATACATTCAGATCTGGACCTCAGTGAAAGGTAATAACAGCATATATATGAGCTGGGGTTTGAAATCAGGTGAATAAAGAAGAGTGTCACCTGTAATGAGTGAGAATCCCTTACATGAAACTGATACACTGGTGAAATCAGCTGAAGAAAGGAATTTAAGACATAATCATGAAGTTACCACTTCAAGTCAGTTGTACACAGGCAAGCAGCCACCTCAGGAAGGAACCATGTTGCCATGAAGGCAAATACATTAACCTTGTTTGAAAGGTAGCAGAATTAGTGCACATTTTGTGAAATAATCCTACGACTTCTTTTTCTCATGGAGTCGTTTGGCTTTCTAAACCAACCAATTTAAATGTCTAAATATAAGAGTAACTTTTGAATCCCTTAGCTTACCTCAAATTTTCTTTTTTTTTTTTCCCTGTGTTTTATTTATTTTTAAAAAATTCAATCTAGGATGGATTTCAGAAGAAAACATTTTTTTAAGTCTTGCATTTTACCTGGTTTCATATTTCTGACTAGCTCTATGGATGAAAGTCTATGAAAGCAGTTCTGGTGTTATGGATGAGAAATTCAGGAAAATTAGAAGTGTAGGGTTGTAGGTAAATTGAAGCAACAAACGCACAGGGCATTAAGGTGAATATTACACAGTCAGGACTCTGAGGCACATGCATTGAGCTTAACTTGAAAAAGTATGGTGGCAATCAATTGAAATTTTCCTGAGCCAGTATAATAAAAAAACAATGGCTGAAGTGTATGAATGTGGGTACATCTTGCAGGGAAAGTCACCCCCAAGCTGCTAGCTTTCCACAGTCAGAGTTTTTCTGAAACCTCCAGGAGGGTTCTGCCTGACCTCACTAATCAACAGTGCTGGCACCTTGACTTGTATTGGCACAGATATTGAAGAAAGCAATATAGGAGATGGGAATACCTAGCAAAAGCAGGAAAAGACTATTCAAGAAGTAAAATCAGTATTTTGCATTAAATTCTGTCGATTGCACAGCTTTTCTATATCCATGAGGGTAGATATAAAAGCAGCTGTACAATTCATGAGTGACAGTGCTTCCATTAATAATGCAAATGAATAAGCTATGATCAAAATATTTTGGAGGCCTTCAGGCAAAGACCTGCAGTGACAAGTATCAAGTCAGTGCTTTTTATTCATTAAAATAAAATATGGTAAATCTCCCTTCCTGCTGTGTTTCTTGCCTGCAGGATGGAGTGTGATGAAGGAGTCCTTTGGAACACAGGTTCATTTATGCAGCCTGGTCTGTGTGAGTCAGACAAGTGGGAGACTTACAGCAAAATGAGATCTCCAGGTACATATGGTTTTGGAAATTTTCTGTTCTACTTGGTTCAGAATGAGTACCAAGCAAATGAGAAAGCTATGGACAACCAGTGTGCAGTTCCTTACCTGCTAGCCAACAGGCAAACACCCTCTTCTCTGGTAAGTCTTGAACCAATGCAAATTTCTAATTGTTTTATGTCAGTTTAATAAAAAATTAAACTTTTCTCCTATAAATAAGATAAAAAATAGTAAAAAACACAATCTCATGTTTGACTGCTTGCCACTTTTTATTTGTTTTCCTTATATTTGTTCGTAGCAAGAGTAATGGAGCCTTCTAGACTATCAATAGTCTGACATTATAATTAACATGTCATATTCATTTCATAACCAGTACCTCTATTTTAAACTTTTTTTTGTTCTGAAAAAGAAAAGAAATATTCCTGGACTTGCTTTCTTGTCAGGCATACATGCTAGGGAAGAAATGCTCTGGTTTTCAATTTTCTCTCTGTTACTTTAAGGGGCAAAGTAAATGCATGTCCAAAACACTTTACTGCTTGTAAAGTCCTTCTGTATTTTAATGTGCCTTGGTATGACAAAATAAGAGGATATCTTTCAGTTTAGTAAGTCTCCTTTTCCTGTGTACTTTAATTTATTTTTCAGGCTTTTCAAAGTGACTGTGTGGCACTCTATACATTGTAAAAAAAAAAAACCCTCTAGAAATGCTAGTCATGTCTCAAGTGAGAATAATTGGCCCTGACAGAGAGGAAAGTAGTAATTGGAATGAGAGTTGTTTAAATAACAGTTTAAATTTTCTTTCCTTACTTTTCCGATTATATGCACTATAAAGCAGGATTTCTTTGCCTTGGGTGTTTCACAGAGTCGTTTCTGTATGCAGCATGTCCACAAGTATAACTCAAGTAATAAGCCTGGCTATAATTTGGATTAGACTTTGAGTTTCGCTCTCTTACATACAAATACACTATTCAATTGGTATTAACACTCTGTCATCAAAATATTCAGTAGGCTGTAGCAGGACAGGCTAATTGCATCCTCTAATTCTTCTAGGTTATCATTATTTCTTCATTCTGAATGGTTAAATGGAAATTCAGATGCAACATGGAGGAAAAACATGCTTAAAAACTTGAGCTATGAATACACTTCATGTTCTGCTAAACACTCTCCTCACTGTTTTTATCCAAGGAAGAGTAAAGTTACTGTCTTTTAGCCTTTCCTCTATGTGATTTCTGTTTGGTTTTTTTTTTTTTTTTCCTTTTTCTTTTAATATAGGTTAGCTCAGAGCTATGCAGAACAGGTGTTTTAAAAAGCTTTGGAGTATGTCAAGATTTAGTACAGTAAAATGAGATTATTTTCCTGTTAAGCACATCTGTCTCCAGCAGTAGATGCAGCCCCCATCTAAATAGCAGTGAGGGTCTGTGTGGTCACATCTGCCCTACTTCAAAATATTTATGGCAAATATAAATCAAGGCAGGGATGGACTTGAGAATCTGGAAGGATCAAGTGACATCTGCAAAGGAAGTAATGAAATCTAAATGTGCCCTAATTTGCAGAATAATATATGAAAATATTGTATGAGCTTGGTAATTCCCTACTTCAGCTTTAATGGACACAGCCAGAATGCATTAGCCCTGCTAATCTCAGGGATCACTTGTCTTTTCAACAACCTTTCATGTTTGTTTCCTGACCTTTATCCAAAACATTTAAAGTGTCTTAGATGAGTTGAGTTTGGTATTTGTTTCCCACTTCTGCTCTTTTTTTTTTTTTTGCATGTGTGTTTGCTTGTTTTAACTTCTTTTTTTTGTTGGTGGTGGGTTGGTTGTTCTTTTTTTAAAAAGGAAAAAACTCATAGGTGAAATTTGACTTCATTACTGTTGAGTGATAAGCTTCTACTGAATTCAATATCAAAGAATTTATCTCTTCTAAAGCAGAGGCTGGTACACTTTCAAATAGTGGATCTGAAGGGTCTGAAATTCAGGATTCAGAATCATTTGAATTCTTAATGCTGTCTGAGCTGTAAAATGGAGACCAACAATTATAACAGTTTATAATTCATGAGACCATTTTCTGTTTTATCCATTTGAGTAAAAAAATCAGGACACTTAGTAGATCTGCCTGCATGAAAAATAGACTACCAAGGAATTTAACAATACAGCGGCAACAAGATGAGGTCAGTTTCTTCAAATCATCAATATTTACGCTTTTCTTTGTATACCTTTCATAATATAGATGACATGGCATCAACTATTGGTGATTTTCCACCTCATTTTTTTTAGTGTTTGCAAATGTATTCACTATTTTTTAAATATTGAGTGACATAAAATATGTTTATAAGTGGAAAATGCTAAAATTTGTTTGGATTTAACAATTTTGAATAATGTTGTCTAACAATAGACAGAATGTGGCATTAGTGAAATGCCATACAAGAGGTTGATTTCAGCTGCTCGTATCTTTTTCTCTCTGATGAATCAGGCCTCTCCTGCTGAACTTCCATGAGACACCAATGGCTTTTGGGACTTGGGGAGTTGCACAGTCTGTGCCCAGATCCTCATCCAGCACAAGACAAGCACAAGAAGCACTCTGGGTATATTTGCTGTGAGCATCAGCCTCTCAAAAACATCATGATATTTTTTATACAAGAGCTGGCAGTAGTTTTAAGTAAATTTGGAAGCCAAAGAGCCTTCATGCACAAGGACAAAATTGGGGTTCCATCAGACTGATTCCAGTCTGGCTTCAATACGCCTGGCCCTTCAGTATTGCAGATCAAGAGTTCAAGTATAAAATGACACTATGTTTTAAATAGGTAGTTTGTAAGCAGCAGCTGTAAGTGCAAAAAGCAATGATATTGCCATCACACCCCTAACAGTCAAAACTGTTTGGAAATCTCATTTGTTTTTCATTAGTTACCGCAACAGTTTGAATAAAATCCTGTTCAATCTCAGCAAAGAGTACTTTGGAAATGTTAGTCTGTTATTCTTTAAACAAAGTTCAACAGCTATTAACAGAGTACTTGTTTATGATCTTCTATAAATATTATGTTTCTGTACTTCTTTGAAAATGTGGACTTTTTAATTTCATTTTTATTTTAGTAAAAACTGTAAAATTATGACTCACCAGCTGCAGAGTGCCAAGACAGGATATTTCCCAATATATGGGGCAAACAACATTTTTATGTATTTTTGTTACCAATCATATAAAACCCAGCTTATTTTTATAAATGGCTTCATAGGCCTGCACCATAAAAGTTGCATATAATTTTATCCCAGTTTTCAGGGGTTTTGGTGCCCATTACCTAGGAAATGTAAACTCTCACGTTCCTGAGCAAAGTCGACATTTCAATGATCAGCAAAACCCACTCATTTTCATGCAGAAGTGGCCACCTTTCTTCTACTGGCCAAGATCTCACAACCCAGACAGAAAATTGAACTGGACAAAAAAAGGAGCACATGCTGCTATGATGTTGCAGTGCAACAGCTTAAAAGGAAGTTGCAAAATTAGTAAGGGGTGAGTGGCGATATTTTTCCTAATTCCTGAAGTGCATATGCTTGTGGCATAACCACACTGATATCACCACTTACCTTCAAGCCATCTAGAAAAAGTCATACCTTGAATTAATGAAGGGAGCAAGCTTCCATTACATTACGATGGCTATAAAGCCTGCTGCAATAGTACCTAAGTGGTTTTACCTCTGCAGCACTGAATGTGCCTGACCGAAAGGACTTCTATTGAGCTATTTGTATAATTAACATGGAGACGTTAGTGAGTAGTTTAATCCCCAGATGTATATTTTATAATAGCTTAACCTTCTCCCTTATGGCTGCTGCTATTAAAAGCAGTAGATTTAAGACTTAAATCCAAATTGATTGAGTTGTGGCACTGCTTTTACTTGTGTCTAAACCTTTCAGTGGCTTTATTCAAAACTGAGTTTAGGTTTAGGACCCACTAATTCATTCTAGTTTCACATAACACCTTTCTTTTTATCACTACTTGAATTTTTTTATGCTTAAACTAGGGCTAGATCCATGCCTATTATTAGGAAAAAATGCCCAACCTCATGCAAGATTTTGTCTCAAAGAATAAGCAATTAGTTTAAAATTTGGAGTTATGTTTTTTCTTTCCAAGTGGTTTCAAGGCATAATATGAAAACCCCAAATCTAACCTGAGTAGAAGGCAAATTAAATGACTAGGAAGTTTTTTCTTAAATGCTAAGAGCCTGAGGAATAAACAGGAAAAGCTGTAAGAGTGGTAAACAAACTCAGAGGAGAGGAGGTTAAGTAACTAAGCAAAACATGAATGAGGAATTTATGTCGGAAGAAAGAAAGGAGACTTATTTTAAAGGCTGATTGACTTTTTATTATCTGTTGTAGGAAAATCCTTCCGTGGGTCTGAAGAGGAGGCCTTTAAGGAAAAAGAGGCTTTCAAATACAGTCACATGTGCAACAACACCACATGCAGGACACGAATACATCTTTAGCAGACAATTAATGGGGGCCAATAAGCTGCAAAGAGTGATTTGAAAATTTAGCTTGGGCCTTAGCCAAAGGGAACTGAGCTATGGGAAGGTAGGATGACTGCTAAAGCCTTAAGGTTTGTAAGAGCCGCTATCTGATCAAAGGGACATAAGGACTAGGAAAATGTCAGGAGCTTGGACTTAGTAAAACAAAAGAGAGTGGATTAGACTTGAAGACCCTTGACAGTAAGTCACAAAGGTTTATGAAAGGAAAGACTAAGACCAACATTACTTATGACCTCTGTCTGTTGTTCCTTAGCTTTACACCTCCCTAAAGAGCCTGACTCCTTGTCCCTGGTGCCATCTCAGGTACTGTGTGCTGCTCTTGGGTCCCCCAGGCTGGACAAGCCCAAATCTCTGGTCAAGTGAGTCTGTTCTAGCCCTCTTCCATTGTAGTTGTCTTTTCCTAAACACATCCAAGGGATTCCTTTCTTGTATTAGGGAAGCCATTACTGGAAGCAGCTCTGAGGTGAAACCTGATGAGCACTGACTGAACAGGGATAATCCCTTTGCTCACTGATCCTGTTGATAGAGTCCTGTATATTTTTGACACTGTTGCTGTTGTATATCTGCTGCCTTCCAGGATTCCCAGGTGTTTTTTAGCAGGACTGCTCCCCAGACAGTAACACCTTGCCCTGTCCTGGTTCAGGGGTGCCAGTCCCTCTCACGTGTAGGATGTTGTGTTTGTCCTGGTTGAATTTCATGTAGTTCTTGTCTTGAAGCCATTCCTTTAGCCTGGCTGGGTCCCTCTGAGTAGCAGTACTGCCTTTGAGCATGTTGCCTACTCATGCCTCCATCTGCTGATGTCTGAGGACACATTCTGCCTCCTCCTACTCATCAACGTTCAGATTCAGTGGTGGAGAGAATAAGGCAGAGAGAACTGCACATGCAGCATTTGAGAGACTGGAACCAGGTAACTACTTCTAAGATATTTCAGATAACATATGTTCAAAAAAGCAACTATATCCTGAAATTATATAAAATTATGTTTGATGTGAGAAGCGTCTAAAACCCCACAGTGGGACTGTGTAGTGTGCTGGCTGTGTGCTGGCCACAAGTATCAGGATAGACAAAGTTCATTTACTTCTGAGAAAAAACAGTTCGTGACACTCTTCTGGCTTGCAGGATACAGTATTCACCTAAATCTATTAGGTCTGTCATAAACTATCTTTTCAAACAACAAGGTATTACTGTATTTGGCAGCCCTTCTCCTGTGATGCTGGGTTGTCATTCTCAGGCCAGGTATGACAGGATCACAGGCTTTGCAAAGTACAGAAGTTATAATTCTGCCTTTTGTCTTTTGCACAGATTAAAACAAAATAAAACAAAACAGGATGTGAAAGGAATGAAGTTTAAACACAAAACCAAAACAAAATTAAAAGACCTCTTTGCAGTTCATGAGGTGACTCTTCACAGACTTGCAGTAATTTATGGTTATTCCATAGTACTTTATAAGATTAGTTCAATATACCGTAGGCTGCAGTGCTTGACTCTAACTCTGGATAATCTGACAGCCAGCTCTGGGACTAATCTTGGTGTGACAACAAATTAAATAGTTCTTTTCTTTCACTGCTCTTTTTTTTTTTTAACTTTTTTTCCTGTTGGATTAAGTTGCAGTGTTGTCTTCTTTATAGTACTCAGGATTACTTCCTGGGCACATGATATTACTGTAGTTTTTGACCATTTTTTCCCAGTTTCACTTCATATATTATACACCGCTATAGTAATTTTTCTTAAAACCCAAAGTGAAAATAAGATTTGAACTAGTGGGAGCATGTAAAATCTGTTCACGATTAATTTTCTGAATTCAAAACCAGGTTTTCATTGAGGTAGCTTGAATTTGTTATTCAGACTTTGGGCAACAGCTGAAGTCAGGCCAGGTGAAATTCATTGTGAATTGGGAAGGAGTTTCGTACCTCAGGAACACTTAAAATCACATGGAATAAAGGGTTTAATTTTAATTTATATCAGGTTATAATAGCTATGTCCAACCAGGGGACTGAACCCTGCTATGTGATTCAATACAAGACATGTCACAAAACATGGAAAACAAATGTCTCATGTGAAACAAGGAGCTAAAAATAATAATTCATAGCTGAAATCAGACAGGAAAATTTGCACTTGAACATAAAATTTATAAATTAAGGACTAAAATTACAAGTGAATCTTGTAGACAACATACATAGGACACTAGGAATTTCTTTATGTATTACTATTCAATTTTCAGGTACCATCCTTGTGAAGACCAGTCATGTAGCTCCCTCTCACTTTACACACCTGAAGTATCTATTCATAGGGAGCCCCAAGTCCTGCATTTCTGAAGGAATCTTGCACTATCACTTTGGAAAGCCAAGAGTTGCTCAGTGTCCATTTTAAGCCTATACTGTATTAATAGTTTTTTTTCTCTCACCTTGCTTGACACAGTCCCCAGTTTAACAGACACATGGGAATGGCTCCTGCATTTGGTGGCTCCTGAGGCATTTTGCTCTCCACACATGTTTTGTGAGGGAGTTTAAATGTGTGTTTGGTGAGAAGGTGCCTGAGGCTTTGTTACAAAGCTCAGTATCCCTCTGTCTAAATCCCTGTTCTCAATCTAACGCTTTCCTTTGCCCTTGCTTTTATAAATGACTTTTAAATCCTGCTACAAGTTATCTAGTAATAAATGCCAAATGATCCACATATGGTAGACCTCTTGTTTTTGTTTTTCTACTTAATATTTACTGAATACTTGAGGTATGTATGGTTTAAGAGATTTTTATTGTATGTGGCACAGTTTAAGCAGTAGTAGTAGTTTCCAAGCTGTTAGGGAAGGACATTCTGTTTGACCAAGAACATCTGTTTGTTCACCAGCTGTGCAACTGCGGTCATCCAGAAACCCTGGTTCAAATCATCTCCTTGCAGACAATTAAAAACAGAGAATCAGAAGGACAAAGGAGGAAATACAGTCTGCTTGGAGAAGATACTAGGTGTACTAAAAAGGTTTCTTTTCCTAAGATGAGGAAAATTCTGTGGCCATTCTAGCAATTGCCCTGCTGCTTTGTCATTGGATGCTAAATCTTGCCATAAATTGAGAAACAAGTGGTTTATTTTGTGCAGGCGTACTTACCCTCCTTAATAATGTCTCCCAGGCTCAAGGAAGTGACATGTTGGTGGTTCTATCTCAGACTACACAAACCAAACAATTTCCAGTGGAAAATTATGTTCATGAATGGTGGCTGTCATCCTGACTGAGGAGCCTCTGCCTCCAGTTATTTCTCCAGATTAGTCAGCAAAGCATTTCTTTCTCAGACTTGTGAGCTGTACCCATGATAGAACAAATGCACTAGGAGCAAGCCTCTATCCACTCATTTGAAAGTCAAATTTTAAAAGTGGAATTGTTCCTTGAGTTGATCCTTAATCTGTGAGATAATGGTTATTCTGAGGGGGTTGTTTCTGTCCATCTATGCATGCTTTACTCATCATTCTAGAAATACCTAGGTTGTCTGCAGGAAGGTATAGAAAATGTCATATATCCACTTGGATATTGATGTAGTATTTAAATTTTGAGTCAAAACTTTAGTTAGAACTCCACAGCTGAAATATTAGCAGGTCAGTAGTAATAATTTGCACAGCTCTGCTTCTGAAGAGGCGGAGTTATGCTTGGAAATTATTTTTGGCTAAATCCTGGTCTGAGTTGACACCTGATCTGTGAAAAAATGAAGACCTGACTTCACAGACTTGTCAGTTCATCTATTTTGTTCTTCTCAGCCTTAATTTTTGTCCTTCCTCAACAGTTTCTATTCATTACTAGATACATACATAAATACATATATGTGTATATATATATATTCTATGCTATATATATACATATATGTCTATACTATATGTTAAACATAAAAAATAATTTGCTATCCCTGTTCTCCCAGATGAAAATTCACACAAGCAAGAACAAATGAAAATAAACCAGGTTATGTTTTCATTCTCTTCAATGACATAAATTTCATATTTTATTATTTCAGATTATACAGTTAATATTGGCTATGGGACCTCAACTGATACTTTTGCTTTTATAAGAGCCAGTGCTTTGCTGAGTGGAGAGTTATATGCTTGAATCAAGCATGAGGCTAATCTCCTATGTCTAGGAGAAACTACACAAGTTTTCCTTTTCTGGTTTCGGCTGCTTATCTTAGGCTTTAGAGAATATAATTATGGATGCTGATGGTTTGTTTCCTGGAAAGCATAATTCTGCTACTGTATCTAAGGTGACTCAGCAACTCACATCTGGTTTTAATGCACTCATGCAAAACAAAATGACCACATAACAATCCCTCTTAGGGCATGCAAAGTCATGCAAGCTGACTACAACCCTAAGATCCCTCATCTTTTGAATGACATTTACTTTGATTTTCCCAATATTCACAGGAGAGTGTGATACAGAAGTATTTTGATGACACCAAAAAGAGGAAAAAAAGGAAGATAAGCATTTTCGTGTTCTATCCTGAATACTTTTTCTTATAAAGAGGGAATTTCATTTATGTAAAATACTGGAATGAAATATTATTTTCATGGGAAAACTTCCAAGAAAGAACTGTCCCTTAAAAAAGAATGCATATGACTTCATGCATATTATTTCAGAAATATTCAGATTTTCCAAAGTCCACATTTCAGAAATAATAGTAGTCTGAAGAGTATCTCAGTAACAAGTGCAAGACGAGATTTTGTGTTTATTGTATTCTCATGCTTTCTCTATCAAATGTGCTGAGTTTCATTTGGCAGGTAACCGTGGATTTAGCCTGAAACCAGAGAGTTAAATGTGCAGGGCTGACTCAGACACACAGAGTCAAAGGAAGGGACTTTGGCAGGCGTTCAGTCCAACCTTCTGCTCCAAGTAGGGTCAGCTCATGCTGCATCAGATGGGTCTTGAAAGCCCCTAAATGTAGGGACTACAGAGCTTCTCTGAGCAACCTTCTCCACTACCTTGCTGCACTAGTGTGGAAATCTTTTTCCTTCCATCAGGTTTGAACCTGTCCTCTTTCAGTTTATGACCTCTACTTGCTCTCCAGACTGCGCCACCTCCTTGAAGCCTCCCTGTGGCACTGGTAGGGGCTGCTGCTGGGACTCCCTGATACTGCCCCTTCTCCAGGCTGAACAACCTTGTCTCCCCAGCCTCTCCACCTGGAACAAGTGTCCACCATCATGGCTCTCTTCTGCTGAATGTTTCCTAGGCTATTAACTCTGTCTTTTATGAGGAGGCTCAAAACTGCATGCAGCATCCAGATGCAACCCCATGAGTGCTGAGTGAAAAGATTTTTGACAGGGTAAACCCAATATTGGTAACCGGTAGACAAAATAATAAGAAAAATGTTTTGTCATTGAAATAAAGGACCTACCACTGACTAGGTGAGGTAATGGTGTATGTTCAAGCAAAATTAGAGTAGAGAAACATCCCACTGCAGGTTTGATTTGCTTTTTGACAGGCTGGATATGAGCTTTTTCTTTCATTTAGCTGGTATATTTTAATGATGATGATGATACCTTGTCTTCTGAAGTACTGCCACGTGGAGGTTAGAAGGAGTGTTAGAAGTCAAAACTGATGTTGCTGGTATGTATTTGAGCTAGAAGCCTTGAACCATTCCCAAGAACCAATCAGTTAAAGCTCTAGTAAGCGAGTCCCTCAAAACATGAAATAGCAAAATTTATACCATACTTGGTCAGACATTTTTATTTTAGAACTTAAATCATAGAAATTGTGAAAATATATCTACGTATTCAGACAAAAAAAACCCACCTTTTGTTTTTCTTTTTCATTTTCTTTTTTTATTTTATTATGGACCTGTCTCTGGAGCACTGTGGTTCAGAAGAATACCTGAAAGTGGAAAGAATGTGCATTATAAGTATGGTCTTTTGAGACAAATTCAGTGGTAATGATTCATTTCTAAAGAAACAAGCTATCACTGTGGGGAACAGTAAATACTTGAGAACACTGAGAAAGAGAGGAGGTTGAAAGCAGAAATTAGTCATTGCTTGTAACCAGTTTGCTTCAGCATACTTACTGTGATTCAGTCATATCAAGTGGTTGCTTAGTTCAAGAGGGGAAGGCTCTCTGCCTTTGATGAGATTTAGCCCTTGCTGAAAGAAGGGCAAAGAAACTGTATGACAGGACGAGACATGATTGTGTTCTTCTGTCCTGTTTCCATGTATGTAGGCAAAGAGCACAGTTCCCCAGACTTCCAGCGTGTGGCTGGGAGGCTGAAGCAAAAGCAGGAGCACTTGTAAGGGCAGACTAATTTTGTACATGAAGCTTGGACAGGCAGTGAGCTGCTTACCATGCCATAATAAACTATGCTCAGTGTTTGTCTTTGGACAAAAAGGTTATCAGTGCTACTGTGTGTGTACAAAGTTAAAAGCTGTTTTTTAAAACACTGCTCAAAATTGTCATTTTAAATGTACTCTATAGGTAATGGCAGCTTCACCAGCAGTCAGTGATCATCACCAGCTAATCCATCTTGTCTACATGCCAGCCGACCAGGAAGCAGCACCAATGACTGAAGCAGTTCCACTCCTTCCTTGCCTGACAGTAAGGGTTTATGGGATGGAGAAAAAATAAGTAATGATCTTTACTTTGCATTTCATTTTAACTGCAGTGTGTTCTATTGCTTTGTTCAACCAGATTTTGAAATACCCTAGAGATAGGGCTACAACCAGAAATCCAAGCCTAGTGGGTGGCTACTCCACAGCATATTAGAAATTACTATTATTTTATTTTCTAGATTTTCAAGACTTTTTGAATTCTCTGCAGATTTCATTAGATCTGCTTGTCCTCTTCTTTCACTTTATGTAGTGGTTGAAGACCAATCCCTTTGTAATGTAAATATATCAACTGCATACTTAAACACCAATATTTAAATCAGAAAATAATAAATCATCCTCAAACATCTCTAAAAGACTATGAACATGTACATTACTTATACATCAACTTTTGATATGCCTCGTCTTCCCATTTACAGTGTCAGAAGGCCGTTTCATTCAGTTCTTCTAGTCTGTGAACAGTAGACATTTCTCTAAAGATGGTCTTTCAAGAAATATTAAGTATTAAAAGGTTAAAAACTAAGAAAACAGTAGCAAAAGAGAGAAAAAAAGTTCTCCCATCAGGCCAATTGATTCTAAGGGCAGGGTCACTGAATGTAGCATTATTTCTCCTGGTCATGTTTCTTTCCTACCAGAGCTCCAAAGTAAGCTGACTGTGTAAGCAGGATTGAAATACACAACCCCCTTGTGACTGGAAGCAGTAAAGCATTCTCCACTTGCGGTTTTCTTCAAATGAGCCTGCATGGAATATGTGTTTGAAAACAGTGAAACTCTTTATTAATCAAGTACTTCACTTGCCATGCCAGCATAAAGTTTCATTTATGTCAAAACTCCCTTAAAAATGGTTTGGAGTAGTGTCTTGTACACAGACCTTCAACAGAAGAAATATTTTTGGAATTGTAAATACAATAATCTAGGCAAATATTTGCACCTTTTGAGAAGCTGCTGCAAGATCTTCAACCATAAGTTAGAATTCCAACATTTTACTTTGGTTTCCTACTGTATGGAAATAAGGAGATTATATAGCACTGCATCTAAAATACAGTCAAATGTTATCCTAAGTATTAGAAGAGGGCTTTTGCTCTCTATTTTGCTCAACTATTTTGCAATAAGTGAGACAACACTCTGACGTCCCCATAAGATGTGTTATCTAAAAGGAAATCCAAATTTTAGTGTCTGCTCAATGTTGAGTCTCTAAGGTGTTACCTGGTTGAGAGTTCTGTCTGAAACTACGGATAACTGCATAGATAGAACTAAAAATACTTTTTTTCTTGGAATAGAGACCCCCTCCCCCTAATACTGCTGAATTAGCAATATCCATTCACAACACCCCATTTTTCAGAACAAAGGCTCATATAACATATATGCAGGTGAATGGCATTTTACTAGATGTTTTTTGTGAATCTGTGGGAGAAGCTGAAGAGGGCATAGGGAGAGTACCATGCCTATCCAGCACAAGTACTTAGAGCAAGGATAAAAGCCTAGAGGAGAAAGGATTTAACATCTTTGTAAACCAAGTTGCATTAAAGAGACGCCTGATTTCATTGCCTCCTATTTTTTTTTCATAACTGGAAACAAGCTGAATCACCTTGTACATTTGACTGAGCACTAGGATAAGAAATGTTATCAGCCCTATTGACAGATTAACTCCAGTGGACTGACTATCCTGGACTCTGCTCTCAGTAACATCACCTTCCTGCTAAGCGTTTGCAAGGGAATGTGGAACTGCCCTTCCCTGTAGGACACCAGGGATTGAAATTTAATTCAGACAATTTCAAACACACTATTTTTTATCTAAAACAAAGCAGGAGTGTGGCATGTGTGTGACCCCCAAGCCATGAAAGGCTAGTTCAAAAGCCATGAGCCCTGAATAGCTGTAGGTAGCTCAGCTCCATGGACACAGAAAGGTGCAAAAGTGCCTTCAGTTCTCTGTGCACAGATAATTTCATGGTGTCCTCAGCTTGTTCTCTGCAAATATTCCATAGAAGCACCATGGCTTATATCTTCTGTAAAACACTGTTTAGCTGGCATAAGGACAGCAAAGTATAGTCCTGGGTTATATATATTTACTTGCATGAACTTTTTTCTTTTTTCCACTGGCTTAAGAAAGACCAGCCAATGCTCATTCACTCACTAGAAAAGACCCAGTGATTCTTTGACAGGTACAGCAGAAGTTATTTTTCATCGTGACATGAATAGTTTGTTTTGTTTTACAAAAAAGCACTTCACACCAAAGCACAGCCAGGAATTGTCATTCTTCCTATGCTTGTACAGGTGCACTCTCTGAAATAGGAACACAGCCTCCGGTGGGCTCCTAATGGAGTGATGACACTAACACTGCAACAATAGATGGGGCCTCCAGGGATGCTGGCTCTGGGGCAGCAGTCCAGGTAGGAATGTGCTTTTTAAGAGGGCTACAACTTAAAGCATTCCATGAAGCTGACAACTCTTTATAGTACCTCTGTAGACTTCTCACTGCACAAATAAACACAAGTACAGTAAGCCATATCAGACTGAGGGATTTAAATCTCAGTAAATTGTGTGGGAAGAGCTTGTGAGAAGTCTGTTTTCAACACAGTTCACCACGAGGTGTGTGCTGAGACATCCAGTCCACAATGCAGATCTTCAGCTCTTGTCCTGTATCACTGATTCTTTTATTGTTTTCATTTATACATCTATATAGCTATTTATTTATTGGAAAAGGGATTTGGACTCTCCACACAAACTGTGTGTGTTTATGTGTGCATGTGTTTGAACAGGGTCAAGTACAGCCATGTGAAAGAAGGAGTCATGGCAAAACTGTTTATTGCGACGTGTGAATGAAAGAGCTGAAGTATAAATAGTTGTGTGAATGGCAGGGGCAATGAAGCCTGGTTTCCTGCAGAGCTCATGCTGAAGGCTGAGATCCCGTGCGGATTCACTGGTGTCTAGCAAATGGTGAGGATAACACTGTGCTGTGTGAGTGGGATCAATACGTGCTCTCTTCTGTTCAGAAGCTTGTTTCAACAAAACTTTCAGGAACTGGAAAGCTTGGAGAAGAGAACCCCTCTAATGTATTTATATGGCTGTTGCATTTAAATGTTGCTAGAAGGAGCCCAGCAGTAGCAATACCACATGTACCTCATATGTTTAGGAAACAAAAATAACTAAGTATCACAAACTATGATAGTAATAATGAAAATGAAAGTCCCTGTTAGAGTATCTGAAACTACATTGTTCAATGCTGACCCAGATATTTGGGTCTCATTTCTTGTTCACTGTTTCTGTTTGCATTTCTGTAGAGCCAGGGGACACGGCTGCTTCTCAAGCTGATTGTTGCACTGAAATGCCTCTGAAAGATCAGTTATTATTCATGTCTTCAGCCCATTCAGCACCCTGTTTAACAAGGTACAGCTAATTCAGTGTAACTCTGTGGTCCATCGACTTCTGTAGAGCCACCAACATGCTTGAATTGCAGACTTATTTCACGAACTTGCAGAACTGCAACCTTAAATAGAACGTTCATGCTAGAAGTACATGGATTGTGTCCATTCAAGGTACAAGAACATTTGGAACAATTTCACATTTTTCAGTGAACGTAAGGATTCACACTTCTAAGATCAATCTTTCCTTTGGAGATTTTTGCCTTTGCAGAACCTCTTGTAGGTTTGAAAACATGGAAGAAAAGTTATCTACCACATATTTCTGCTATGGATTCTACACAGGCAGATGGAAGTTGCCATTTACTGGTATGAGCACGTTCAGGTACTGTTTCCCAGGCCCTGGTTCTTTGGGGGACATTTTGCCTAGTGTCAGCTACCAGAAAGATGTAGTTTCAAAATAGTGCAGAAGACATCATCATTTTCCTCTGCATCTTCTACATTGCATTTCCACCCATAATTGAGGCTAGAGCACATTAATCATACCTTCTGACAATTTGGTCTCCTCTGCTTTTAATTCCAGTCCCAACTTATTTAGCAATAAGTACTGTGGGTTGGGCTGTTGTGTGTCTTGTGGCACTGAGGGATCTTCCTGAAGAGTAGAGATAACGAAAGGTAGGTGTAAGTGGGATGTGATTGTCCCCAGTGGGATCTCACCCAAAGTAAATATCTACTTCTTGCTTGTGTGGGTAGGAGCTTTTTGTTCCATATGCATCTGTCTAGTTCTTGCATTTTTCTCTCTCTTCTTAATCCTTAATATCCTTGGTTACTGCAGAGAAGATAATTTTATTGGTGTGGGTGAATGCCATTAAAGTGATGTGTTGAAAACATGATTTGAGAGGAAGTTGCTCACAGTAGTTTGTAGAGGAATTATTTGAAAGGTTAAAAAAAAAAGTTTACAACTAATCAGCACAGCTCAGCAGATCACTGAAGGGCTATTTTGTTTGTCTGAGCTGATAGTCAGATGTCTGCAGCTAGCTTACACTTTCACAACAGTTAAGTGTTATGATTTGAAACATGCAGCAGATCTTACTGCTGACAGGATACGGCTGTTTGTGAGATAGTATGAAAGCAGTGTCACAAGAGAGACTGCTTCAGAGCTATCCAGCATTTTGGCCAGTTGTGGCACCATTTTATGGAGCATTCATGAGCTCCTCTCCTGGAATAGTCTGCATTCCTTGAGATCAAATGACAATGCAGGGTCTTCAGTCTGTGCCTGCTCTGAGACACAGAGCATTACCCATTGCTGCTTGTGCTGCACAGCCACCTTGGTGCAAACTGTCCTGGGAACACAAAGCAGTGAGTGGTAACCACAATCACTGCCACTCAGCACTTTGTAAAAATTAGAGTGCTTCTGCTAGGATGGCCATGGAATTTAAATTTCATCTCATAAAAGACCAGAGGTACTTTTTGAAAGAAAGCAACAAGATGACTTTTCTGGGTCATCCCAAATTTTAAAAATTTTGCCATAAATCTAAATCTATATTTAAGATTAAGCTGTAGCGTATACTTTGTAAAACTAAGATTATGGTGTCACACTTGTTTTGTCTTGATTCTAATTATTGAATATGTTCAAAGAGGTCTTTTTAAATTGCTGGTCCTAGAAGCCCATGCAGAAATCTGAAAACCAGCAAGTTTGCTTTGGCTCAGTCAGCACTAAAAAAGTGCATATGTCATAGAGTAATGGTTTTAATGATGGTAAAGTATGGCCAATTCAAGATAGCATCCACATGGAATGACTTCCATATCTCTCATCTGTAAGATACAACAATGGGGAGATATAACAGAGTTCAACAGAATTGCAGGAGAAGTACCATTTATAAATCCAAAATCAGGAAAAAGTGTCCTTTTCACACAGGAGTATAGCCAGCCGCAAGACATTACAGTGGTCAAGAGTATAAGAGTTTAGAGCATTGTGGAAGAGAGGATTATTTGTTACTGGTGTGTGCATTGAACCATCTAGAACTTGGTGCCCAGTCCAGAGCTATTGTTTGTTGGGAGCCAGGAAAAGAAATGGTGGAGAGGACTGATTTACACAAGTAAACTCTTAATACTTCTCTCCCACTCTATGAATTGTCAAAATGGAGAGATTAGATGCAGTATGGTAGTCCTTAAGTGGATATTTATTGTTCCATAGATATTAATGTGTAACAGAAGTGGAGAAATGCAAACATACACTTCTCATTCATAAATACTGAGACAGGTAAAGGTTATTTAGTATTCTGGTATTATCAATTCCTTTGAGAGCAGAAAGGTCACACACGTCTCCTTCAGGAGCTCTTGGTCCATGGGAACAGGAAGAAGTAACCTGACATTTCTGTGAAAGGTATGTTCCTAAGGTTCACTGTAGTATGGCTGCATTGTCCCGAGCTTGGCATGACTCAGAGGAAATTTCTTCTTCTCTTTGTCAAATTGTGTTTGTAAGTTGAATTGTCCTTCAGCTGACAGCTCCAGAACCTCCATAACAATGAGGGTTTCCTGAAGCTATAGACCTTTTTATTTAAATTCCTTAGCCAGTCTTCCCAGCACCTGTGTTCCTTGACCAGCTGCCATGTTGTGGGAGAGACATCTTTTTGTTACATTAATGGTATTTCAGTTATCACTACAACATTTTGGGTACAAGGAGAAAGAAATGTTAGATTTCCAATGCAATACATAAGATTTATTTATATCATTATTAGATAATGTCCTTAGGAGTGTTCACTCAGGAGCTGGGACACAATAGTCACCTCTTCTGATCCTGTTCTTAATTCCTGAAACAAATTACCTGAAACAAATTTCATGTAGGGACTGAAATTAGGAGGAAACTTTCAATCTAGTCTTTCAATCCTAGTGAAATGAAGAAACTTGAAGCTGGAAGTTTTCAAGTGGAGAATGCTGATGTTACTTTCAATGCTTCCTAGATGGGTTGGAACAGTCTTCTGTCCAAGGACCATGATGTTCGTTGATCATAATTCCCTTTCCCCCAGAGATTTTAGATTAGTTTCTCCATCCCAATGGTTCATCCTCTTTGTGGAGGCATGGGAAGTCCATTCAGGATCACATTATGCCAGCCTTGAGTTTCTTCATGGGCGTGCATTTAATTCATTAAGGGCATCTGTTCAGTACATTTGAGACAAATCCTCTGGAAACTATTGAACATTACACTTACACAGAAAATGTTTAAAGAATATGTGTTTGAGAAATGTCTATTTTGAATGAAGTCCAGCCATCATAGAGCGTTACAACTCATTTTGAATTGGGTATGTCTTTCACCCCATGAATACACCACGAACATATGTATGAATATACCATCTTCATGAATATACCATCTGCCACACCAACTGACTTAACTTAAATGTGAGCTCTCTAACTTGATGTGAATTAATACTATTATGTGTTGTTATGAAAGGAAGGCCTCTTTTGTACTAATTTGTGCAATTGCTGAATTTTTCAGCTATTCCTATGTATAAACTGTACTTTAGTACCAATGTAATTTACGCTACAGTGGTTTTCATTGGAGAAGATGGAAATAACAGGAGATGTTAATTTTTCTCCTTGGTTTGAGAAATTAAGGCAGGTTTTTTTCTTCCACTAGACTCTATAATTGATTTATGCATTCCTATTTCTTTATATCCAGGCACAGAGCTTGTGAGTGGATATACAGAAGGTAGGTGCACTCTGTATGTTTCTCCTTCCAGGCAAAAGATTTCCTTCCGACCTCTCAGACATACCCAAACAGAGTTTAAATGTTGCCTGTGGAGTACATCTGCATGGAACTTTAGGTGCGTAATCTGCCTGGCATTCGGTCGTCTTAAGTTTTAAAACACTTGGCTTTTAATGTTTTGGCTCAGAAGGAGGGATTTTGATCCCTACACATTTTATAACAAGACTTCAAATACGGTCTAGGGAAAATTAAAATGTTACCCATATATGGAAGAAAGTTGTCAGTCTCAGAGCATGTTCTAGATAGTTGCTTTGCAATGTCCAGGGAAAAGAGCTGTGAGTAGCTAGCTTTATAGCTAAAATGAAAAATGTGGGGTTTTTCTAACACGAACAGCCCACTGAAAACATAGCCAAATATTCCTTTCAATAATATTATTTTTCAGTTTATTTCTAGTTGTCTAACATCATTTAGATGTTTGTCTTGCAGGAAAATAATTGACTAGATCAAGCTTAAATTGAAAATTTTCAGTAGGAAAGAGGTAGCATAATTTAAAGCTGTGCATAGTGCATTTTTGTTATCTCAAATATATCAAGTTAGAAAAGAACCTCCCCTGCTGTTTTGAATATTTTTTTTGTAGACAGAATGTATTTGCAACCTATTTTCCATTGTTTTACTTAAGTTGCAACAATAATTAAAATGTGATCTCTTCCGCTTATTCAGGTATGGACTTAATGGAGAACAAACCATAAGTGGCATGATGGACCGTCTCAGTCAACCTGTCATAGAAAGGTCCTTTTGAATTAAAGTGTTAACACAAACATTTTGAAATATTAACCTGAATTATGTGTAGGAAGGACCAGCCTGGCTGAATGCTTGAACATATTTGAACACATCAGTTTCTGATACTGCATATTATGTCATACTATCTGCATGAACTGCAAGAGTCACTCCCCCCCCCCCCCCCCCCCCCCCCCCCCCAACTATTATTGCTGTTTGGTGGCTTATCAGATTTTACTTGTACATCGAGTAATATTTTGTTGACTTACTTCTGTTCCAGGAACAAGCAAAATTCCTCCTGTGGTACAGAGTTCCCAACTGTATAAAGATGTATAAAGATTGTTGGATGACTTTATTCACAGAAATTGTTGAATATCAACTTCTACATTTAGATTTAATGCTACAAAAAGTACACTCTCTATAGCTGAGATCTAGATCAGAAACAGTCTTTACCAAGTTTGCACCTAAAGTCACTATTTTTAACAGAGATGTTAATATACCAGACCAATACAAGCAATAAATGACGCTGATTAGAAGAAAAGATTAGCAACAGAATAGTTTTTTTGTGGAACAAATTGAAGTTTTTATCCTTATAGCAGTATAAATAACACACACTAGGAGTAACTGCCTTTTAATCTGTTGGTTTTAGTGTTTGTACTGTGCCCATCAGAACAGTGTAAAAAGTGTCTCCAGGGTACGTAAGAGCCTAAAAGCATTTAAGATCCAAACTCAGGAAATGAAAGACCAAACTCCCCCACTGTGATGGAGCCACTTATTTCGGTATGATTTTCTCCAGAAACTACCTGCAATGTGAATAATAAGCCTATGAAAATCAAAGTATTGACACTCCTCATATATGCTGCAGAAGAGATTTTTTTCGTCTTTTTAAAAAGACCAGTGTGGTCTGACTGTCCCTTGGACCTGGCAGCCTGATGGAAGCAAGGCAGGGCCTCATATAGGGTAGTAGAGGAGGCACCATCCAAAAAACAATTTTGATCGATGGGGTGAATTCCTGTGCTAACATTTACCTTTTCACTCCATCTCTCCTAGAACACTGGCTAATCCTGCATATTCTTAAAACTGAAGTATTTATTGTAGACATCAGGAGTAATATTTTCAAGGTGAGAAGCAATGGAAATTTCATGTGCTTGTTGCTTGTCATGTGTATTCAGCCAATAACAAAGATGAACTATTCATCATGTGAAAAAAAAAAATCCTCCACCTTCTTTCATTACAACCAATAATTAACAGCTTCCATCATTTAGCATTAGTTGTTACTGAGTGATCAACACTTATTACTGTCTGTTATAATATTTACTTAGTGATGGTAAACATCAAGTTTCATAAATTTTATTCAATTGCATCTGGATGAATCTGGCACAAAATACTGCAACAAACAAAATCTGGGTTTTCATAAGTTGTGGATGTTACATCCAAAGCTTCTCATTATACCTGGCAGTAGCTTGGCATAACATAACTAAGATGGCTTTATTGTAGCATTAGGCAAGCTCAGAAATAGTTTGTGGAAGGATGATTTAGGGCTGCTGTCTGAGTGAGATCAGAAAATATATGAATCACTTACAGAGTGGAAAAAAACAACAACAAAAAAATAAACACAAATTCTTATTTTTAAGATCAAACTAAAAAAAAATTTAAATTTTTGTATAATAACTATTGACTCCCCCAACAATAAACCATAAGTCCTTTGAAATTTTTCACACTTGAGTTATATTTATTTCTTCTTTTTGTCATGATTCAAGCAATTCAATGCATGTGAACCTGTTGTTTTAAGAATGCTTGTTTGTTTTTAAAAACTACTTCTCATTATGAAACACCTTGAGTAATTTTCAAATAATACTTTTCAAAAAGTCCAAAGTATTACCACATACTTGACTCTTAGCACTCGCACTTAAAAAAAAAAATATTTATATAGACACTGCAGTACAATCTCCTGATCGCATTTCATGTTTCATGTGAGGAAACTCTTTTGTTAATATCTTCAACTTTTTTGGGGATCCCTGATTTTATTGCTTTTGGCTGGACATTTTATTGCTGACCATGCTGTTTGTTAGAGTTTAGCCAATTCATCTCACTGTGCTGGGCACTCAAACAGGAGGTGCTTGCAGTACACAAGCAACAGGAGAATACAGGCATGTGTTTATTTAAAAATGCAGACACATCATATCAGGAAGTCACACACTCCAAAGTGCTTAATGACTGTATACACTGGAACATCACACTATGATTTATCACTGCAGTATGATTCAATGAATTGCTTAATGAATTAGAGACCAGGGCTGTAGTCCTTAATCAAAAAAACCTGTAACTTTATTAATGGAAATTTTCTCAGTCTGGGACCACAGCACTTTAACTGTGAAAATGAGAAACAAAAGTATTTTGTAGGTTTCAACCTTTGTATTTAGAAGAGAGTGGAAACTCCATCTATATTCCTTTTGTAAACCTTCAGCAAGAAAAAACGAATCGGATAGCAAAAGGTGTTCAGTTAGGGAAAGGACAGATTCATGCACTTAGGACGGTAAGCTTAATTTGCTCCGCTCTAATTGAACTGTGTTAAATATATAAATCTGTTTTAAGAAAATTAATATTTAAGTCCAAACTGTTCTCTTGTAAAAAGCAGTGAACAAATTACTAAAAGCTAGAGTATATGTTTTACATATTTCCTCTAAAAAAATTAAAAGATAAAAATGCAGTAAAATTCCTCCAAAGTGGTCTCGTTAACAGAGCAACATTTCCCTCTAGTGGTCATCCCAAGGCAGACAAGTTTTCCAAGTTTCTATCCCAGAATTAAGATGCACAACCAGTTGTCCTGGAGACCTGCAGGCAGCCCTGCTTGGCTTCTTTGCACATCCCCCAGGATGGGAGAGCCCAGGAGCTGATATATCCTGTCTCTATTTTTCATGCTATCTATCTATCTATCTATCTATCTATCATCTATCTATCTATCTATCTATCTATCTATCTATCTATCTATCTATCTATCTATCTATCTATCTATCCATCTCTGCATAATCAATGTCATACTTTTTCAATTGTTGTTCAAGCCATTGAAGAGAAAATATTCTGCTTTGAAACATTTCTGAACATACTAGAAGGGGCAGAGAAGGACATAACCATGTTATAAGAAGCACTCAGGAGCATGAGGAAGCTGAAAACCAAGACAGGCACCTGGAAGTCACAGGTCACGCAATGAAGCCATCTCAGCCCAGTGCAGCCACGGTGGAAATAGCAGCAAGTTCTAATTGTGATGAGCCCATATGGAACGTTTTAGAGGTGTTAAGTTCCTAATTAGAGATATTCAGGCCTCAGCATTCTGTGGTGCACAGATGTACTGCTGCTCAGAGCAAAATTGGAGCTGAGTAAAGTGGGCAGTCATGATAAAAAGTGAACTTGATTGAAAACATTTACAAATACCAGACAGCCAGGTCAAGGAGGGGCTGTGGCAAAGTAGGAAGGTTTCTTGTGTTCCTTTTACTTATTTCATTCCAGTTCTCCATTTGCTTTAGAAAACTGTTGCACTTCTGAACCTTGGACTCTAGGCAGTGCTCAGAATGCTGTTTTATTCAGCTCTGAATTTTATGCTGAGAAGATTTTGAGTGAAAATGAGATATGCCAGTTTCTGAGGCTTTCTTTTGCTCATGAAGAGGTAGGAAATGATTGGAGAGAGAGTGGAAGAATGTTCATGTCAGCAAAGACACAGATAAATATCCACACATTCCTGTTCTGATGGGGAAAGAAAGAGCAGGGGAGAGATTAAAGGAGTAGAGGAGCACAGAGTAGGAGGAAAGAGATGAAAGGAGCCCATAGATGATGATAGAAAAAGGAGAGAAATGTCTCAACCTTGAATATCTTCAGCTTTGTAATGAATCTACAATACTTGGCAAATATGCTATGCCAGGGTTTTAGTGAAGCTTTTCAGACACTCCAAAACTGATATGCGGACACCCCTCCAGCTAATAAAATACATTCAGCAGTTTTGAGCAAAGGCTGAGTGAATGTAACATGACACGAGAAAATGAGAAATTGCAAGTACATTTTATCAGATACAGTTTTACAAATATTTTTTCAGAGTTTTTACTATTTATGAATTGAGAGTTAGACAAGAGTGAACAAGTTAGACTGCAATCTGTCCCCTTGTTGTAGACCTTGGCACTGGAAATAATATGTGTTGTCATTAGGAGAAGTTAAGCAATATCTATTTAAACTGAATCCTCCCTGGGGAGAAAGAAGCAAAATATATTGAAAATTTGAAAATTAAAGATGATGAATTATTTCTTAAATATTTGCAGTTCTCAGATAGACAAATCCTAGCCTCGAAAGCTGGTGCCAGATCCTGTAGGGAAGTTGATTTAGCCAATTCTAGAGCTAAGCCAGGTGGGATCCCTGAGGTTCACCAGTGGATCTACCCATCACCGGGTTTTGGGTGGATTTTGTATATAAAATTGATCATGGGAAAGAGCAGATAACTATGATTTTCTTTCTCAGTGACTCATGCTGACTTTTTTACATACTTTCTCTTAGACACTGTAATTAAAAATTACCTTCTGTTAAATACTGCTATATACTGGTTTCATAGAGCATTGGCTAGTTGGAGAATCCTAAACTGTTTTTCTCCATCTATTCCTCTTACTCAAATGTAAGACACCATAAATCTGTCATCTTCCATGCAGTCAGAACTTGTAGCACTTAGAGCCACATGTGCTTTTCCATATTTTTGAACTGTTTTCAGTACTATGATGGGGTTGAGGTTATGAGATTAACTTCTGACCAGCATCAGAGCATGCCTGGTCTGCTCTCTGTAAGCACTGGGAAATCTACTGCATTTTTGAAGGCTTATGGACTGCTGTAGCCTGCAGTCCATAAAGGAAAGATTTGTCCTGTAGACAGTGTCTTTGGTCTGAGCTCCTCTCCTCTCCTCTCCTCTCCTCTCCTCTCCTCTCCTCTCCTCTCCTCTCCTCTCCTCTCCTCTCCTCTCCTCTCCTCTCCTCTCCCTCTCCTCTCCTCTCCTCTCCTCTCCTCTCCTCTCCTCTCCCTCCTCTCCCTCTCCTCTCCTCTCCTCTCCTCTCCTCTCCTCTCTCTCCTCTCCTCTCCTCTCCTCTCCTCCTCTCCTCTCCTCCTCTCCTCTCTCTCCTCTCACTCTCCTCTCCTCTCCTCTCCTCTCCTCTCCTCTCCTCTCCTCTCTCTCCTCTCCCTCTCCTCTCCTCTCCCTCCCTCTCCTCTCCTCCTCCTCTCCTCTCCTCTCCTCTCTCTCCTCTCCTCTCCTCTCCTCTCCTCTCCTCTCCTCTCCTCTCCTCTCCTCTCCTCTCCTCTCTTCCTCTCTCTCCTCTCCTCTCCTCTCCTCTCCTCTCCTCTCCTCTCCTCTCCTCTCCTCTTTTGATATTTCAATCCTTTGAAGACCTATGAGTCATTATGTGGAGTTCAGTTTGTCCTCAAAATCCAAGCTTCTTTAACAAATATTGGTTATGTTGAAGATCTGCAGAATATAGCACTTATTTTATTTGCAAATTATTAGGATTATACTGATTGCTTACTCAACATGATTATTTTGAGTGCATATAATATAAATGTGAATGTTTCTATTCCTATGAAGATAATGGCTTTAAGCAGTTTATGTGCTTATTGTTTACAAGAGTTTAAAACCCAGAAAAATCCCTGAAATTTTTCCAGATTTTTCTTCCCCTTGACAATCAATTTAATTTTTTCAGATTTACCTTGTTGATTCCTGACACGTAAAGAAGCTCTTCAAGGGCTTTGATCCCTTTAGATCTGCAAGACAAAGATGATACCATGTATATCTAGTGCTGGAAAAACACAGTGAAAGAATGCAGAGATGTGTGACCATCTGGCTGCTTGTCCACTTGAGCACAGGCTATAGGGGTCACTGAGACCCCTCAGAGTGCTATTGATACTGGACCCTGACAGGAAACACTTCAGCTGGTCCCCACAGGACAGAGGTGAATACACTCAGAGGTGTGTTACATCTTCAAACGCTGGAGCTGGTGACAAACCAAAGGAAACTTCTAGCTGCTTCCAAATGCTCTTCCCCCCAGTAACAGGCTAAATGGTTCCTGTCCCCTCCTGATAATCTGTGGCTTGGGGAAATAAATACCTGTCAGAGGCTTTCTTGCCTCACTAACATCCCCTGTATGAAGAGCAAATTAAGGCACCAAGTGGGGGAATAAATTCTTAAAAATATTGAAGACATGATGAAGTGAAGAGCATAAAAAAAGTGTACAGTGCAGGGATAATCTGACTGCAGCTGATGAAAGCAGGAAAAGGACAGCACAGCAGTTCAGGTACAAACCTTGTGCTTGATGTGGATCGTGAGTGCTTCTGCTAGTGCTTATCAGAACTGCAGAGGTAAAGAGCCTTACCCTCAAAGTGGAAATCCAATTTGGGCTGATAGCCCAAATGAAGGACAAAACAATTACCTGGAGGGCTGAGAAAAAGCATTTGTAACTACATAACTCTTTGAACTCTAATTCCTTAGATTCATTTGAGTGGTAGGGAAGCAATTAATAGAAATAAGAGAATGGGAGATGCTGCCTATATGAATGCAAAGGTTTTCCCAAAGGTTTTCCCAGTTTTACATTTTCACCACTGTGAACTCATATAGACCTCACAAGAAGGTCAATAGGCCTTCAGCAGTATTACCCACACACTGCCAATAAATGCCCTGAGATACAGGTACCCACGTACTGTCTATTAAATAATGTACATATTCATAAAACCACAAATAAAATACTGTACACACATAACAGTTTAAAGAGACAAAGATGCCAAAGCAAAGGACTGTTGCTGAGTAGTTTGTTTGGTTTTGCTTTTAATGTTAGTCCTTCCAAAAGGCAAAGTCCTTCTGAACCCCATTAGTCCTTATGAACCCCATTAGTCCCTCTGAACATTTCTGTCCCTGGCTGCCTCAAAATCCCTTCTCCTTTTCTTTTTTCTCTTTTCTGATTCTACACTATTTCAATATCTCTTTCTTATAAATACCTATGGTCTATATGGGTGTATAAAAATGTATATATATGTTGAAGGATTATTGTGAACATTTTAAAAAACTATATGGATGGTACTCCATTTTATTACTTTATGAGACACTGTTTAACTTCAAGTTCTTGAAGCAAAGATATTTCATAAATATAATTCTTATCATTTTGTCTAGATGTGGTGCTTAGGGACATGGTTTAGTGGTGGAGTTGGCAGTGTCAGGTTATTTGTTGGACCCAATGATTTTCAAGGTCTTTTCCAACCTAAATGATTCTGTGACTATAGATTGGGATCATTAAAGAAGGAACAAAGTAGGGTCAAATCCTCTCAAACATGACAGGATTTTGAACTTGCTTCTTGCCTCCTTAGCTGAAACCCAAAACTTTTGCAACAGTAAACAAACCAGAAAACCTATCACGATGCAACTGTGCTGCCACAGAGAAGAGCCCAGGCTTAGATGAGTCCTGAAGAAAATGGAGTTCTAAGTGCTGCTGAGTTGCTGCTGGCTGAGTGCAGTGGGCTAAGAAAACCTGGACTGAGACCAGTGGTGCTCCACAGAAGACTGGATGGACTGAAGGAGCCCAGTCACCTCCTGCCTGTGAAGTGGGCTGGGAGCTCCTTTGTAGGTGATTTGTGCCTTGTGGCACTCAGCTGCCTGATGACTTTAGTCTGTGTCAGATAAGAGCAGGCAGCTCGAACAGCTTTGATCTTGAATAAAAATTAAAGTAAGGCAGCAAAGAATATGACTCCAAAATGAGTCAGCTAAAAAATCTATATTTTTCATGATACAGTAATTAGCCAGCAGAAAAAGTGGGGACAGCAAAAAGAGCCTGGATAAATTAAAATGACTGACACAAAAGTACACTACAGCTACATTGGAAAGTAGTTTGGAATAACAGTATAAGGACTAGAAAAGGAAAATTATAGACTGCATAGTAGAAGAAACATTCTTCCTTTCAAGATATTTAGTTGTGGAAGTTGTCTACATAAAATAAAAACATTGCAAATTATGCAGATATGTTTTAAATGTTGGGGAAAAAGGTACATGGGCAAGGAGTTAAGGTAAATGTCAAGATATTTTTTCACTGTATACAAGGAAGTATCTGCTCTTTTGAAAATTGATGTCTATCAGGTATTTTCAGATCTTTCTACTATTCTTACATTTAAGTCATTGAGGCTTCATTAGTGCGGAAGGAAAAAAAGGTGTTTTCTTTCTTCTGTTCTAAGTGTTCATGCCATTTTCAAGAGCATTATATCCTAAGTTCATCTGGATGCTGTAAACAATTTTCTGTTGTTACTTTATGTATATGTTTAGATTTAAAATAGAATTCTAATACTGTTATTGCAGGAAGCAACTTTTCATCTATAAACACATATTGAAAATTTTATCCTGACCTATATCTCTAAGGCCTTAACATGCAAAACTTTAGTTCTGCATACAAAATACGTAGGTGCAGCTATGGTTTCAATTTTTAAAATTTATTGTCCACAGTGTACAGTGTTACAGAATTGCTTCACCTTCTCTCCCAGGCCATTCAGCATAAAACCAGGTATTTGGAAGTTAATATGCATAATACATTAGAAGAAAAATTGAAGACACATATAAGAGTTATCTTGTTTGATTTAAAAAATTTATAATGAAATGAAAAGAAGCAGCATAAAAGAACAATGTTGTTTCTGTGATAAGTTATATCCTGCTTAGGTTGCTGCACATCACTAAGAACACCACAGACAGCTTAGTGGTTTGTTGAGACAAACTTCTCTGGCAAAGGTGATCTTAGATCGCAATCACCCCTTGTTAAAAAGACATAAAAAGAAGATTAGCATACAGCCAGCAGGGCTCGTGCAGTGGATTCTCTTGGCTCATCTTGAAGTGCTCCAGTGAGGTCTGGCTTGTTTTTCACTGTTCAGGATCATTTCTTTTGCCACTCATGGAAGTCTCAATGATTTAAAAATAATAATAGCACAAATAGAACACATGACCTCTAACCCATTCCTCTTTGATTAAGTCTCATTTTATAACAAAACTATGACTAATGTCTCTTCCTTTGCCTTCAATAAACTATCATATAATCTGTCTATTATTCTTAATATCCTCTTGCCCCAATAAGACATTTGTGTTTTGTTTGGATTCCCCTGAATGGGGTGAATATTATATCTATAACCTACTGGAAAGCATTTCTTCTTAGACATATTGGCAGGGCTAATTTTGTTTTTACAGGTGTTTGTACTTGGAAAGGGGTTAGCCACAGTCTTGAAGGCTCTACCGCACTGGTACATCACAGGAGCACAGTGTGCTGTGGGTCCTTGAGCTGTTAACGGCAGGCAGGGAGGGAAGGTTAAATTAATCATTTATGCTTTATTTATACTTTCTCTTACTTGTGGAGTCAGACAAGCGGATGCCAGTTTTCCTCAGCTAAGGGCTGTCTGTATGACATGATGTTTGATATCTGGCAAAGCATAATTTATGTGATTTATATTGTAAATCAAAAAGAAAGAAATACACAGGAATTGCTGCAGTGCCACAGTTTTGTATGTCAGCTGGACAAGCTAAATAAATCCCCTTAGCTTGTCTTGAGAAATTTTGCTTTGATTCAAATAGACGTACCATCTTAACACTGTTTCATTCTTATCTTTGCTAAGATTTCTCTTTTCATTTTACTATGAAAATTTGGTCATGCCTCAACTTAGTGGATATCTTGTGAAATGATCTGAGGGAGATTTTTCTGGAGTGACTGATGCTAAACTACTTGTTTCAAGCTAAAAAGAAAGAGTAGATAAAAATTAACTTGTCTTTCCTTCACCCCCTCCTTTTATTCTGGGGATGTAAACATGAAATTCCAAAATTTACATTATTGCAATTTAAAGAATATGAACCTATTCAGAAAAAAAAGTCTCATGAACTTATAAAAATATGGTTACATTCCCTCAAAAGAAATAGGCTTAGTGTTTTGCTGAACGGGATTTAAACACACAGTTAAGTGTTTGCCTGTTGCATGGTCCTAGGCTGATATTTCCTCCTGAAAACTCTGTACTCAAGCTAACTGAACCCACCAAACAAACTTGTAATGTAGAAGAGATTCATGAAACCTCCTGGATAAAAAAACTATCAGTCAAACTTACTGTAACTGCACAGAAAATGCTTGTTAAAAGCAGAAGGAGAGCAGAAACAAGCTGAAGAATCAATCGGCTTGGCCACAACACTAAGTTCAAAAAGGAATCGTTTGCATGTCTCCTGTTAATTTTTTTTCACCAGAGTCTCTTGAACAGGAAATTTCCAATGCCTTGTTTTGTCTTTTACTGACCACGGTACAATCAGCCAAGGGCATGTACCAGGCAGGGTGAGTCTGGCCATGGGAGATGACAATCCCGTGAGAGAGGCGCCCTTTCTGATCTCAGTACAAAGCACAAACCACAGCCCAGCAGTGGAACAGCACCGCTAAACCAGGGATGTCAATGTCAGCAGTACTAAGCATCACTCCCAAAAGAACTCTACAAGTGAAGTAAATGTGGATCCTGTTTTCACTTGGCAGTGCTTTGAATAAGGTAGAAAGGAGACGGTTTGTTAGTAAAATCATTGCTGTGGCAGAAATCCAGTTTGTTATCATAACTTAATTCTTTCTTGGGGAATTTGTGCTTTCCTTTGATACACCTGTTGCCTACCTTGGGTATCAAATCTGAAAAGTCATTAGATTTGCAGGTCAATTCCCTTATTCTTTGGCATGATACTGTAGAAAGCCTTAATTTCTGCCTAGTGATTGCATATTGGAGCACAAACTCACTGTATTTGCGTTTATAATGACTATAGTTTGAAGCAAGAACTGGTTGTTGCATGTACTCAGGAGCCAGCAAATGCTGAAGTAGTCATGTATATACTAGTGTGACTTGCATAAATGTTATAAGGCCATAAAGGGCATTTGAGGAGATACAATTCCACCACACACCACCAAATATATGTGTTCTACATGAATTTTCTAAAAAAAATAAATGAATGATGCTAACAGATTTAAGTTTCCCAGCAAGGACAATTTCTTACAGATGCTGAATCAAAATCGTGGAATAGTATTTCAAGTTAAATAATATTTCAAGGTAAATAATATAATATAACAGGATTAATAGTATTTCAAGTTAAATAATATTTCAAGGTAAATAATATAATATAACAGGATTTCAGACTTGAAATGAGTATAGACGAGGAATGAAGAAAGTCTTCTAACATGTCTTTTTAATTTGGCTTGGTCAGCAAAGTTTTATTTTAGGCTATTAAACACAATGATCCGATATGTATTACCCAAAAACATGCTAAATTTGAGGGACATATGTAGGAAACAATAATTTGTATTTATAATCACATTTATTACACTCTCCTTATTTGTGTTCCTAGCCATGTGTAGAAGCAGCATACTCCAAAGTGTGTTTCAAAATGGCTGCATCCATGCTCTTATACCCAAAACCACATTTTTTCTAGATGAGAAAACCAATTTTTAATGTTCTGGTTTAATTTCCTTTCAACATTCATAAGTTACACCTCTCTCAAAATGTCCAAATTTATAGCAACTACAGTTAAAATTTTTCTACATAACTCCCTGCCTGCTGGTTTCTACTGCTGATATACAGCAACTAAAGGATAAGGCTGCCTTGTGTTTCCTTTAAGAAGTTATACAGGGGACAAGAAATCTCTGTCCCTCTTAAAGTTGTTTCATCCTTGTACTTTGTGAGTTTTCTTTGTCAATCTGAAATGCAATCTCAGGACTTTTCTGGTTTTGGTGAAATTGATGCAACTGTTGTGTGTATCTCCACTACCATCACCTTGCTCATGCCCTACAAAAGTCATTGATATTTTAAAAGCAAACAAACAAGGGGATCAGGAACCCAAAACTCCAGTAACATCTGCAACACACATGCAGCTTTATTTTTATACATCTCTTTTGATCCTACTTCCTGGATGCTCATCTGCAACACCCTTCCCATTCCTCCGCTGTAACTGGGTGGTCAGACACAGATCCTGAATGGGTTGATACTTTGGCATCTAACCCACACTTGTAAAGTGTTTGTCTCAAATTTTTTCCTGCAGAACAAATCATCAACCGTGTGTTCTTGAACAACATTTTGGTTTGTTTTTTGTCTTGAATAATCTAATAAAGTAACAAAGAAACATCCAGGTATGGACGCTGTTTTGCTTGTAAAATCAAGCTCTTCAAAATAATTATTCAAGAAGCTTTGACTCTGCTCTGCTGTGTGTCAGTCCCTCCTAGAGAATGTGGAGGGATCTCCTGGAGAAGCAGTCTGTGATCATGTGTTGATATACCACAGAGTAACTGTGAGCTGCCATTTCCCGACTTTCAAGTAGTACTTGATTTTTCCAGCTAAAATTTTTGCACCTTCTAACATAGGGTTCATCTCAGTGGGTGATTTTTGTGTGTTTTCTGGTATTCTTGGTTTGTTTGTTTGTTTTGTTGGGTTTTTTCCCTTTAATTTCCTAGGTTTGTGGTGTTTGAGACTTTTCTTTTAAAGAAGAAAACACAGAGCTACAATTATGCCATGACCTTCAGCTACAACACAGATTTATGCCATTTGCATTACAAAACATATTGGCACATCAGCTTGCAACACATGGTCATTATCCTTAGAGTGGAAATCATCTCTTGGGGGTTTGTACAGTCTGAGAGAGGCTGGAAATGGGATAGTTATGCTTTTTTTGTCTCCTGAAAATTCAAAATAAAAGCAGGAAAATTGGATTTTTAAAAAAAAATATTTCACTGCACACAGGAGTAGAATAAACTTTTTTTCTGGTTAAGAGAAGACAACTTTAAGTTTAATCTTGAAGTTTAATTTCTGGCAAATAGCAAGAAGAAAGATGATGATACCTTTTGAAAAACACTGGCAAATATTTGACAGTGGAAAGTAACAGACAATTTAAAAGATCAGGTCTTTATAGTAATTAGTGATGTGAACTATGCTCTTGAAACATACTTTGAAATTCTTCATATTGAAATGATGAATAGGGAAACTCCTACATCCAAATGACAAGAAATGAGAGGGGACTATGTAAATGAGACAGACAAAATATCCTAATAAAAAGCTTAAAAAAATACTCATGTTTTCCTATGAAGTTCTTTTGGGGCCTCTGAGCAAATCACAAAGGAGCAAAGAGGATTATAATCTAGAAATATGAAGCAGCCTCCTAAGACTTACAGGCTTCCTTTGATGCCATGACTTACAGAACAGCAATAGAGCATCCCTTGCATAACAAGAGATGAAAGTATGCCTGTTTGTCCCACCGAAGAGTTAGCATTTTACCTGCTGTCTGGTTATGATGATGAATGTTTACTTCAGTGCCAGTGATATGTTTGACCCTGCATTACACACAAGAGTAAAACCTATGCAATTTGCATTCAAACAAATATACTTTTAGGTCTGTGGAAAACAGAGATGGAGGGATATTATAGAGTAAGGAATTATTTAAAGCTGCAACTAAATCTTTCGGTCTCTTTATAAGAGAAAATAAGTTGTTCAAAAAAGTCTGAGCATGAGATAAGCATCTTATAAAATCATTTCCCATTGAACTGCATGATGCAGCTCACTTCTTGCTGTATCCAGTGGTCTCACATGAGATGCAAAGTGTAACAGCCGTATAGTTTAACTGCTCTGCTGTATAGCACATTGTTCATAATGTCCCAGACTACTTCTTTCAAAAACAACACTCAGCTTAGGGGGTCTACCAAATCAGAAATTAATTTAGTGCCCTCTCAAATTTTAATAATATCTGCTGCCCTCACCTCCGGCTACTCCACTGGGTACGGAGGAATAACTCCGGATCTGCGCTCTCCAGAGTTAAAGCCTCCTATTGTCACAGTGAAAGTTATATACCCTGTGTGATTTTGCAGTACTTATAAAAGCCCATAAGCTGGCCAAAACAAACCCACTAGATGTGAATCAGCATTTCAATGTGTAAGAATTATGATTCATTATATTTAAGGCCAAGATATAAAAAAGATACTTGGCCAGAAATGTAGTCAAGAAACTGTCAGTGTATCCATTAGGAGGTCCTACTATCAATCCTTAGTAGTAGTAAATGGATGTTAAACACTTCAGCAAAAGAGTAGTAGGTACCTGCGGATGATAGCTGTTTTCATAGCCCCAGCAAAACTTATCAACCATTTTTCCTTTCAAAAAATGAGTAGTCTTGTCCATTATTAAACAAATGTATCTACTAACTGCAGGAGAGGGAAAATCACCACATGAAAAAAATAAACTGTCTATTTTTTTCTGCCTGCAATGAAGTCATTCACAATTATGGTGTTACACGAATCAAAAATAAATTGTTTTTCTTTGAGTGTCTGAATGCTAGCTCTCACATTGAAAATCTTTTCACTTTTTTTCATCCTAAAGAATGATTTAAAGTCTCTGAAATCTGCTAACTGTAAGAGAAACTCATGCTGCTCCTCAATGTCACTAGTAAAAACAACTGAATTTCTATAAAATGTGCTGGCTTAAGCTTCTGTAATCCAGGCAGAAAATAAGTGTGAGAAGGAATAAGGACAAGTTCCTAATGAGACGGAGAACATATGTGGGACAGAGGGCTGCTGGCACAATGGCCCTCTGCTGCATGGTGGAGTCCAGATGTGGCAGGGAGTCACCAGTGAAAGGTCAGATGCAGGCAGTGGAGTGAGACACAAGAAGGGTGGAAGCTACCAAATGGCCTCTGCGTCTTTTCCTAGCATAATACTCCACATATGCCTGGGAAAGGCACCTGTACCTCAGTCCTGTGGCTACACAGATCCTTGGGTTGGGGAAGCGGTGGGATTCTGTTGCTCACATGGTAGAGACATGAGTTCTGTTGCAGAAGGCCCTGGACAGGGTGGTGATGCCCAGAAGGTCTCCCAGCCTACAGTCCTCCCTGCTCAGCCCCTACTCACCCCAGACCAAGAGCATGAGCCACTTCTTGGAAAAATAGTTGATGTCTGTCATTGCAGATTGGTGCCTCACAGCAGGATTTGAAGGCAAAGGAGAATTAATTTTGCAGTTATATTGCCTTCAGTAGGATTGGTTCTTTCCTTTGCATCCAGGTTCAAAAATCTTTCAGCTACTGACCAATTCACATTGGCATTAGAGGAGCTGAAAATTAGTTATGTCCACAGTAAGAAAATGTAGAACAAGTGGGAAGAAAACCAGTAAATTTGTTTTCTGAGTGGCCTTGGGGAAAAGAGTGGTAAGTTGCTGGTGAGTGGAACTTTTCAAGAATCAAAAGGACACTCAAATCCCTAATTAACTTAAAAGTCAATAGCCCTGCTAGTACTACAGTTGCCTTCTGAAAAAGTGAATTATCCAAACAATTTGTCCGGTACTTGCCATTGATTTTGTTAGGACAAAGGAAGTTTAATGCAGGGACAGATGTACTTCAGGAAGATTTTCCATCAGGCACACCTTTCATTTATTAATGGAAATTAGTAGTTACTTTCTTGGAATACGAAGTGTAATAAAGTCTGGTTTCTGCCTATAATGGGCATAGTGGCCCTTTACAGCTTGGGCCAGGCTCAGCTTTTTAATGCTCTTGAGCTGAGGATAAACTCAAGCTCAGAGTTGTTGTGAGGCCTTAAAGGCACTGGAGAAAGAAACACTGGGAAACAGTTTCTCTTCTCTCCTCACTCACAGTTAGGGAAATGAGGACACAGTAAAATATATCCAAAGGACGCCATACATAAGAATTTAAAAGGGGTATGAAAATTGATACTCTCTCTCTCCTTCTTAGCTTCAGTAAGCAGTCATTTCCTATGCCGTCTTCCTTTTGAGATTAGATACCTTCATTAAAAAATCATCTCTGAAGGTCAGTAGTGGAGGAAGATCTTAATCTGTCTCCCCTAACTTGTCTTGCTGAGAGCTGTTCCAGTTTGTGAAATCAGTTTCCCACAGCTTGGGGCTTAACTGGGAAGAGGGCAGAGCATGTGTCTTCTGAAATTAAGAAGCCCTTGTGGTGCTGCTAATCAGTAACTATTTTTGCTGCATACAAGCATTATATTTAGTCACTCAGCCTTGAACATTAGGGATGAACAATTCAACAAAAGATTAAAACAGTTTAGCTTTACAGCTGTTTCCTGTTTTTTCATAGTTCTTCTGCCACTTGAAGGGTGCTACAGAGGCTCCATCTCTGTTCCTCTGTGAAGCAGGAAAAAGCTGAGCTTTTGGAAAACATTGCCTTACTTATCAATGGAAAGCTTTGCTTTCTAAAACTGTTTTGAAGTGTATTAGTATAACAGCTACACCTTTCTCAGTACATCTCCCATTTTGGAATTCTTACCTAAAGTATCCCGAAACATTCAAGTAGAAATTCCAGACAAATTTCATGGTAATCCTCAAAACATACCTGAGTTCAGACACAGTAAAAACATGCACCTGGCATGAGAGTAAATCCTCAAGCAAGGCTGTAGCTCAGTGGGGCTCTATGTGTGCACCTGGGGTCTAGATGAATGTGTTTGCTCTTAAACAGCTCCTGCCAATTACAGAAGCCCTGGATTGAAAGTGCCAGTCTCTAGGGCTATCAAATGCTTGTGATACATTATCAAATTAATGACACACAACTAATGATGATGGGAGAAATCTGCTCCTAGTAGTCCCACTGGGAAGTTTCATGGGCTGCCAAGATCTGACAGATATAAATTGACTTTAATAAAAGTCACAACAGGAGAGCTGAGACCTTAATTACCAACATGCCAATACTCAGTGAGTTTGAAAGATTTTGGTCTGAATACAATTATTATTATTAGCTTTCCTATTTTTAAAAATGGAAAAAAGGAAGAGGAAGACACTAAAATAGAAAGAGAGATTATGGGAAAAGGAAGAGAGATGAACATGTTTATGCTTTTATGTAAATTTTTTTAAAATAAATGCCTGAAGGAGAAGAAGATGACCTCTTGTGTGATAACTTTTTTATATTTTCATTTAGGTTTCTCCCATCATCCGGTTGCCTGTTCTCGGTTTGTGTTCCCTGCAGAGGAAGGCCAGGCTTCCAGAAGCATTTGAAAAGTACTTGCCACAAATCCAGTCCCAAAAATATGTTCCTCGTGATTAGTGAGGTAAAGAACCTAAGAGACAAAATACCACAAGCAAGAGTTAAGATAGCTTTCCAGTACTGCATCTGCAGTGTCACAAATGCACCACACATGACCCAAGGAAGGAACTTCTTTTACAGAGTTAGTTTTTTAACTTGCTGTAGTTATTTTTAAAATTTCTGAATTGTAAAACCAGGCTCTCTGAGTTACTCTAATACTGACTAAATAGGGTGATACAGTGCTATGAAATCTGTCTCTGTGGCTGGTAGCTCCATTTTCCAAATCCTTAGTGGTTTTGTGGGCACAAAAATTCTTAGCTTGGTGTATACAGATATATAGATATCTAGTATGGTGTGATTTTGTTTCTAAAATACTTTTTTTTTTGGCCAATACGACCATGTAGAAATAACACTGAGATCTAAATTTTTAAATAAATTAGTTAATTTTAGAATGAATTGGATTCAAAAAGGGTGACAGAACTATAACATATGTCTAGTGAGACTTGGAAAAATATTTATCAAGACAGAAGAGGTAGTGGTGACAGTCAGTCATCACACTGAATAGCTTCCACATCATAGTCCAAAAAATATAAATTAAAGAGAACCATGAATATAGAAACTGTGATTAAACAGCAAACTTCAGACACTTGTTTTGCATTTTGTCATTTTCAATCTACACATGTAATTACACAACTATGTCATAATCAGTCAAAAGGCTTGTGTATGTAATTCATATTAACCACTCCTGATAACTATATGGATAAGTTTGAAATAATGGAAAGATACTGCTGAAGGAATCTGGAGACAGAAAATGGTGTGGACAGGCACTAAAATTCTAAAATTAACATTCCTTAAAACAGATGTTTGTTCTCTAGCAATTAAGAACGTGAACTCCCTTTGCATTCACTAAGATAGCTCTGAACACCTACGTAAAAATTTCCATTTAAAAAGGCTTGAAATTGCTTGCTACTTGTGTTGTAAAACAATGATGGATTTTGGACGTGTCTTCGTGCCAAAAGTACAGACTTGTGATTGGATTTTCTTTTTTCTTGCTAAAACTGTACACTCCTGCATTGCTGCATCTATGCTGACTTCTGGTAGTCATTTTCCCCTGCTAATTTAAAGGTTCAAGCACATCTAGGAGTTGTCATATTAAAGAGAGAATTTTTTCTAGACAGCTACAGAATTTTCTTGATGAAGAGAAAAGTAAATCTGTATGTCATCAACCCAGAATAGCAGTTTAATGAATGGCTTTCCCCAGAGGCAAGGTGCGCATGCTAAAAAATATACAAAGTACCAACCAACCTAGTTAAAGTCCCTTCGGGATTTCACAAAGTGTAAAGTGTAAAAGCAAAGCAAGGACCCTGCTTGTATCAAAAACTGCCTTGAAATAAATACTGGTTTTTGAAAAGGCTTATAAGGGAAGAAATCTTTTCCTTTGTTTATACCTTCACTGTGTGCCTCTGCCCCCTCTTCCCCCTCACCCCTGCTTTTAGTGAGAGAGCAGTTCATACTTGTTATTGACAATGAGAGAGATACTCTTTTAGGATTTTCTTCATAGGAGTACTGAAAATCAGCCACTGATATGTTTATTTGGGAGCTGAGGCTGGAGCAGAGAAAATAAACACTGTCAATATGTTTGGTGTTAAGGTGAATGGCATCAGGTCCTCCCAGTTTGACTTGTAAAGTCTCAGCAACTGTGTTGCTGTGTGCTGCTGTTTTAGCAGGCCGTAGACTGGCCTCTAAAAGGAAGGGAAAAGTACATGATGTTTGTACAGCTGAAAACAAGATGAAAAACCACAGGCCCCGTCTCACACTCCATTAGACCCTAAAGTCCATGGAGTACTGCACTCAACACATAAACACTCAGTTTGTGGAAAACTTTCTCAATGTGTGAAAGAAGTGAACAAAGCCTGGAGTCAGAACAATGAACATCTATGTATGCAGTGAGCAGCCAGTGCAAAATGCAATGGCAATGCTCAGTTAAACAAACAGCTGATACAGAAACATATTAGTCACATAAATAACTCCCAGTAAGGTCTCCTGGGAATGTGTCTTGATATTCCAAGAGCACTATGATGTGTGCAGTCTATAGATAATGAAGTTATTATTTTCTTCTCACTTTTTATGAGTGGAAATAAGAAATAATGCCTCTGGTGTATGCTGGCAGAGACCTTGGCACAGGCAATAGGAGGACCTGGTTTGCATGTCCTGTCCTGACAACCCTTCTGCAATATTTTGTAAGACTATAGTTAAGGGAAAAAAAAAATAAATAGACACTCAAACTTGCTATACAGTTGTGTATGTTGCAGCTCTACTCTAAACTGTCTTCATTCTGCTACCTAGAGAAATAACAAAATAGTACTGTCCTGTGTCATTACTCTGCAATAGAAAACATAGAATATAGAGAAAATGATAAAGAGGAGTGTTACATTCTCTTGTAAATAACTCTTCCTATTTTGAAAAGAGCAGTAAGAACTTTCACTATATTTTTCTTTGAAATCTTTGTGGTTATCCAGCTACAAATTTCCAGAACCTGTACAGCTTATGAGTCAGATGTGCATGAACATAATGATACTAAGAGTTATGCTGTATGAAGCATGACTTTAGGACTATCAGGAAGGTGGCAGATGTGGTGTTTACAGTGTTTGCTGGATGAGCAGTCTGAGCAAAACAGATTTGCTTCTCCAGATTAAAGAAAGTATTAAAAACCCTTTTTTTTTTTCTATTCAGGCATCAGGATTGTTTTAGTACTGTATTTGCCAGTATTCCAGAGCACTGAATATCTGCAAACAAGTAAGATCTCATTCACCCAGCCGGCATATTTATTTAGATAAGGAGGATCAGCTGTTTAACTCTCATGGTTAGGTTGTGTCAGCAGAGAGTTTCATAATGCATGGCCCTTTGTTCAATTACTGCACTCTCACCCTTTAATCTAGGTGTAAGAGTTAAAGCTGCAGCAAAAGCAGGGTGAAAGGGGCATGGCAAAAGGGAGAAAATATGCCTAAGTCCTACCAGCTGCTGTAAAGAAAGAGAAGCTGAAGGCTAACAGGAGTAGACAGGCAGGAAGCAGCCACAGTTGGGAAGAATCTGAGAAAGAGAACCAAGGAAAAGATCACTTTGGGTTTCAAAATGCCTCTCTCTTACCCCATGGGCCTCCATTGATAACAATACAGCTTCTGATTAATTTGTGGCCAATTAAAACCTATATATGGAGAAAATGGGATTTTTAAACCTGCCTGTTTGTAGACAGGGAGGAAATTGAATTGTAGGTGCTGAGCTGAACTTCAGTTGAGATTTTTCACGTATCACTGAACAGTATACTGGCATCTTGAAAAAGTTTTTAAAAGCTGTACAGTAACCCTGTATTAACAGAATAATTTCATGACTCTTTTAAGGCTTGGTGTTGAAGAATTCAAGTTAGTTGGTCTTCCAATTATTAGCTTCAAATGCCAGACCTTTAAATATATTTTCTGATTTCCAGAAGTACTGAAATACATCTGCATCTTTGCAGGATGCTACTATGAGCTCTAAAAATGAAGCCAATTTTCAGTGATATGCATGTGTAGAGAAGGATTTAAACAACCTGTCTGTTGAAAATCAAATGTGCTTCTCTGACTCCTGCCCAGGATCTTAATGTTTCTCTTCTAATTTCTAGCAAAAAAGTCTGAATTAATTTTGGTTTAGACTTGATTCTAAAGGTCAGCTTGTCTATATTCCTTTCTTCAGCTTCACACATCATGAAAGCCAACATGCAAAAATGCACATTTTTAAAATAATTTGCCTTTTCCTGGTTGGGAGCTCAGCTCAATCTAACATTAATATAAAACAAACAAATATAAAAAATATTATTTTTGTGTCCCAATGATTAATTTAAGATTGATATTGTAGCCTTTTTAGAATGATGTTTTTACAGGCAGCTCTTTCCTGGGGTGCTCCAGTGAGCCAGCCCTGAAGAAAACCCTCAAAATGATTCAGGGGATACTTCACCTTAATATAGTTCCCAATCAGAAGTACCAACAACAGTGCATCATGATTACTTTCCTCCATCTCACACGGTTTTGAGGTAATAGCAGCAGGCTATGTACCCTTTACAGCCCCACGCTTTGGGATATGGCACACACCTTCAGATTTGTCATTGCACTGGTGGGATGCAGCCTGACCTTCACATTATCTCAGGGGCACTGAAACAGCACCTCCTTCTCCATCCTGCCAAAATATCAGGTCAGTGTGTGGGCCCAGAGGAACCCAGGGGCCAACTAGTGCGAGGCAGTGGCCAGCACTGGAGGGATCCTGCACAAAGCAAGGTGGGCACAGGCCACTTATGCCACCCATGGCAGTGGGTGAGGATCACTCCCTCGGCACCCTGCGCATCCAGACAGGGATGCTGCCTCACGGGCCAGTGACCACTGCAGGTGACCCCAGGACCAGGAGTGGCCCTTACAGTGGACAAGGTCCAGCATCCTCCCCTCCCACACTAAGCATGCTCTGGTGTGGGGCTCTGCTTCACTATCCTTCACTATCTGCTAATTTTTGTGCCTTTATTGCAAATCTAATAATATTGTTTGTTTTGTTAATTTTGCAGCAATTACAATTATTACAGAGTTCCTAGATGTCAGGTTTTCAGAGAAGTTTTGAAACATGAGCATTTAATTCTTAAAGATGAAAAAATAAAAAGTGAAGTTTATTTATTTTAATGCTTAAATCCCATGATTTAAAAACCAATCTCCCAATTCAAAGATGACTCCAGAAACAAAGAATTATAAATGTACTAACATGAGTAATATTAAAAAGTTTTAAAATAGCTTTTTGTTTTCCCTCTTGCATTTGCAATTTCCCATTCATTATGAAAAAGAAAAATTAACAGCAAACCTCTGGAAGGTTTACTATAGTCTTCTACGGTGATAAATGCCTTGAAATACAAAGAAATGTAAAGCAAATATTATCTGAGATAATACAAAGGAATTCACATGTCAACCTATATTATAAAGTTTTGCAATTTAAGATATATATTTGTGTTAAATTCTCTTTAGAAGAAAAGGTAATGAGTGGCATTTGTTGAATAACATTTAAACACTTTTGTAATGTACCTCCTTTGCCACCCCCCCTCTCTCTTTCCCTGACAGTATTAAGTCTGTAACACAGAAATCCTCACATTCTCCAGATGGTAGCATAAATTTTCAGGTCAAGTGATATTAAAAATAGATGATAGCCCAGAGCTCATGAGTCTCTACAGAAAGACTAAACAGTCACAATAGGGAATATCATTGTTTTGGTTTTCGTTATGAGGTTTTATGTACTCAGCTGTTTCTTCAACGTGCTCTCAGTGCAGAGAGACCCTGATCACTCTGAATTCCAGTTCCACCTCACTTCCTACCCTTTATACTTTCTAAGCCCCATGCCACACAAGTCAAGGGAAATATATCCACACAGCTGCACCATCAGCCCCTAACGTGCTCTGCACCGCAGATACTCCTGCTCTGCACTTCAGAGTATTTATAACCGCAAATGAGTTCTTGAATAACCTGCTCTTACAGCTCCTTTGGAGGAACACAGTCCACTCCAGGGCATTTTTTCTTTTTGATTAATGAATAGGACCTCTCTAAAAAGTCTGCTGAAAATAAGCTCTTTTAAGCACAGGAAGATATGAAAATGCATCATAATAAAATACATTTTTGAATAACCATATTTTGTGGACAGACAGTAGCTGCTAGCTGAGGGGTTGAGCCTGTCTCAGAGGGTTTCCTAGCATGTCTATGAGGGACTATTAAAAAACAAGGTAGCTTCAGGGTGGCACAGAACCCTACCAGCTATTTCATCTTTTATGTCTGGTTCTACTTGGGCCAGATCTTAAATAGATGTTTCTTGCACGGCCATGGGCATTTGTAGTTCAGAAAACAGCTTTTCAACCATGAAGGCTGCTTTTCACACCCAAGTGGAATTGGCAAATAGCCAAACCATCTGCATGGTTCATATTTACTCAGTAATAATACTTTGGGGAGGAAAAGAAGCTCAGTGGTTTATCAGTTTCCTTTGACCTGTGTGGCTAGTACTTAGATATTTTCTTGTCAATCCACATTTGTGTCTTTTTATTTTTCTTCAAAAGACAAAGGATAATAAAGACAATAATTCTTGCCTAATGTCACCTTGCAGTGGGATGGATATGTCTTTCATAGGTCAACCTACCCACCCAACTAGTTAGGGCCATTCCAGGAGAAAAACACTGCTGGTCAAAACACCGGAGTGTGCTCAGGAATTGCAGTGAGGAGCTATTGTTACAAAATAGAGACAGGTTACAGCTACCACAGCAGCTTTAGCCCAGCAGGAGCAAATCTGGTGGGCAAAAGCATCAGTGCTTAGGACCTGACACCCATTTCAGATGTTTCAGGGTCTCATTTCAGGGGTATCCTTCAGCTTCAGTAAAGGCTCTGACCCCTGGAACAAAAGCCTGTGAGCAGTTAGAGGTTTGATAGAGGTCTCAGGGTTTAATTTCATCTGAAAGGAATTCAGTTTGTGTGCCCTGAGGTTGCTCCACAATGTGACTCACGTGTGGTAAGTGGGGCCAGGCCTCTTAAAAGAAAATTCTCCTGATCTAAACACAACATTAATATAAGCATAGCCAGCATGTAACAGAATCAAAGCAGAGTTCCCTCCTGAGATACTGCTTTTCAATTTCAATATTCTATGCATAAATTTTAAAATCTCCATTCTGCAACTAGGGGTGCATGACTGAGATGTGGCTTCAAATACCACACAGCATCCCAATTTGCTCAGCAAGGGCAGATCTGCTCCATGAGAGCCGGGGACAGCTCTGAGCAAAAGTGTGGCCCCTCAGGCATGCTGTATAATTCCATATCCATGAGTCACAGAGTAATGCCAAAATGCTCTCAGGAATTTATGCTGAGCTCCCATTTATGCTGTGCTGTACAGGAGGAGCCGCAGCTCTGTAGAAAAGCAGTTCAGGGATTTTCAGTATATGTTCTGTAAGTTATGACCAGACAACACCATGTTGCCTCTGCTGAATTGCTTTAAGTTTCCCTCAATTTAAAGCTATTCGAGTTGGTATTTTCCCTTAATTGCTTTGTGCAAGGGAGCTCTTCTTTACTGTGGGTTGTCCCTAATCAGTGAAGTCTCTGTTGCAGGGGCCTGCTCTGAAGCTCATGGTTTTGATTGCTTTATTTGTATCTCCCCTCGATTCCTGTTAGGTGCTGCCCAGAGCAGCAGGCAGGGCTCTATTGTGGGCACAGCAGCCCTTTGTACCAGGATGCATTTATCCATTGAAATCTGTGCTCTGTTCCTCTGTTTACACTTCCCCATGTTTGCTTGCTTTCCAAACTGCTACCAGACATCAGGTTGATGGTTTTAAGTGTCTGTCAACAGTCATCGCCAAATCCTTTCCCTGATCAGTGTTTTGCAGGCTGTGACTGGGGAACATACTTTCTACTGTTTTTGTCAACACTGCTCTTGTTATTTACTGTTTGTTTAACAGCCTAGTAATCTCCTCTATCCGTGCCTGCCTTTCATTCCAGATTTGATTCATCTTCTTCTCAAGGGTAGAAGCAGCCCTTCCTGTCTCATAGCTTTCTTGTATGCCCACTAGGTCATCTGTTCTTCATTTTAGGACGTACAGTGTAGGCTTAACATTAAAATTCAGTGTCAGTAAATATTATACAAGTAACCTTCATCTTATCAATGCTGTTTTCAGCTTATTTTGAGTTTTCATCAACCCTCCAGAGTGGAATATTTCTATGCCTGCTGGTACTACTTCTGCTGTGCAGTCAAATGTATGAAATCACCTTCGGCATATTTAGAGCTTTGTTATCTCTTGCTCTTAAGTGACGGGATTAGCAAAGGAAAATAGCTTCAGGTGAGATCTATACAGGGCTAGAGAAAAGGCATCTGAGAAAAAAAAGGTTTAATTTGTGTGCATCTGGGGAAATACAAGGTTTGATGAGAGCCTTGTCAGGAGGTTTCAAGGCACATCTAAGGTTGCTTATTAAAGCTGCTTCCAGTTCTTTAGTAATTAAAATTTGCATGGATTAACAGTTTGGGACCAATTTGAATCTCCTTCAGTAAATATCAGAACTGTTCACAAGGGGACAATATTTTCTCTGTAAGAGAAAATTGTTTGTGGGAGGCAGGTGGAAAATTGTAACAGACATTTATCTAGCAGAATATGTATATTTTACTTGTTACATGGAAAGTAATAAATTAGAATTGATCACATGATAAATGAACTATCTTAAATTTTTTCTGTTGGACTTTTTCCTTAATGACATTGGAAGTTTAGTGCATGTCTTAGAAGCTGGAGAAGCAATTGGACTAAAGGAGGAAGAAAAATGCACATATTCAGTTTAGGATGGACCTTTAAATATGAATAGTGCCCAGTTTTGAAAATGGACTCCTTTATCAGTATTAAACTCAATATTTAGAAAAACATCATTTCTCTATTAACCAGGCTTTATGATTATCAGTTACATAATTTTATTGCATAGAAACAGAATTTTGTTTTGCAAAGGGGTTTGACATTCAGCAGTGTATTAAACTGGCACAAAACATGGAACATTTAACATTTTTTAGAAACCAGGCTTCCCAAATGTCTTCTAGTTTTGGATTGATGGTTCTTCACTTGACAGAATGGAAACATTTAATTTTGTTATGGTTTCTGTGGGCAGGATTTTGATCATATATTATATGAGTATGAGGTAAACTAAGAAAAAATAAATGAAAAGTTATGTCAGAATAAAATTTGAAATATTAAATTGTGAATATAGCCTCAAGGCATGTTTTGAAATTTTCAAAAGTACTGTTCTCTTTCTTGGAATGAAATTCCAGCAAAACAAACTGTTTCTGTCAAAATTGCTTATTACATATGCAGGATTTGCAGCAGAGTTTTTGCTAATAAGCTTTGCAAATTTTAAATAACTTTATTTTTTACTGAACCTTAGGCAAAGAAGAACGGTTTAGTTTTTGAGACAGACCCTAAACAGAACACCCTCCATTGTCTCCCTTGAATAATTATTTCTTCTGATTGTGTTAGTATCCAAATTTAAAAAACGACCAAGTTGTTTTTCCCTGTAAAACAGACTGGGTAAGATAAAGACATATAAAAAAGAAACATTTTGGATATGAAGGCAGGAGAAACGTTATTGTTTGTGCTTTTTAATATCCACCTGAGCCTTTTCCTCTTTGTTTGTGCATCTCACTTCTCATTATTGGTGTCACCTGCCACTTTCATACCCTACCCAAGCTCATTTCCAGTCACCTAAACATGGCCCGATTTTTCTTCTGACTTCACTAGGATCTAAAAAGTTATAATATTCAGGCTGCTTAAATGTAAGCCTAAATACAGATATGAAGGTTTGTCTTTAAGCTACACAGACTGCAACAAGGGGAAACACAGAAGTCATGTAGAGTTTAGGAAATACTTGCTGTCTCTGACAGGTACAGCCCCACAGAGGGCTTATGCCTTATGGCATGTTCCCAGTCAAGTCAGATGAAGTTCAAGAATGCTTTGAAAAATAGTAAAGGGTGAAAATAGTTGTATAAAAACACAACATTTTTTTTCCCTGGAATTGATTTTGATTGTTTAGTAAATAATATATGCAAGAACTCAAACCAGCTAGGAAAATTACAACAATCCAAAACCTTCATAATAAATTCTGCAGACCCTGGGGCCAAAGGATGACAGCAAAAAGCAAAAGTAAAAAAAAAAAAACAAGCTCCTACACAGCTCTTTCAGAGCACACCATGTATGTTGCACTGTTTTGAAAATGCATATCTGAAATCTGCTCTTCTTAAGAGAGACTGTGGTTTAGCTTGGAAACATCTCCACATGGAACTTCATTAGTCTAGTCCACCCTGGTTCCTCGATGACTTTTGAGGATGGGCGATTGAAGAGAAAGATTTAAGAGACTCCAGAGTGCAAACATCAGTTGTGGAATAGGACAGGACAAGATTAAGCACACTCACAACACCTGAAATATAACTGTGCACTAGGGAGTGACAAATCATTTAAAAGGTCACTCCCTATTAAATACATCTGCACATTTCTCAGCCTTCCTTAACCTTTTAAAAGCCTGGGCTGCCATGCTGAGGCAGCTATGAAGCATGTACACTTCCCTTTAATGACACTGAACCACAGGACATGTATTATTACACATGCACATGACCTAAATACTTACATATCGGTAAAAGGAAAGGAAAGGAAAGGAAAGGAAAGGAAAGGAAAGGAAAGGAAAGGAAAGGAAAGGAAAGGAAAGGAAAGGAAAGGAAAGGAAAGGAAAGGAAAGGAAAGGAAAGGAAAGGAAAGGAAAGGAAAGGAAAGGAGAAAATAAGAGAAATCTGTGGTACAAGCAAATACCACCTAAATATATTCACAGAAAAGGTTTTCATCTGCTACATGTTTTGATGTGATAGTCTGTATTTTGACTCCAGAGTGTGATGACTGTATAACTTTTCACATGAATTTCATTTTTTCCTGTCAAGGTACATTATTTTAAGGGTGACAATAACTTGGCTTCAAATGAGGTGAAACCATCACAGTGATAAATGAGTTTCTTGAGGAGGGCGGTTATATCCTGGGAATACACTTTGAAAGACCACACACCTCTGCTTAACTAAGCTTGTTAGCTTTACAACACATTACAAATACTCCTTCTAATGCACATGGCAGTGTAGAGACCTGAGCACTTGACTTTTGAAAATACAGTGTGTGTTGCATAGGGAGATTAGTCTTGGTTTTCACACTGGCCTTTTGTGCAAGTTGGCTGTTTGACAGCTGAACACTGCCTTTGGTCCCTTACTTGTTGTATGAGTACTTTTTTAGTCTTTAAAAATTTTTTTCTTTTTTTGTGTCGGATTCAAAAAAACACAGGTCAGCTTTTGACATGAAACTTTTAGCTGCAGTCATCAGGGACCATATCATTTAATTGCTTTGTAGTTCACGTTGCAATACAGGGGAAGAAAGTAATGCCAAATAGTATCAAATTTTTAGAAGCATTTCAAGACATCACTTTAATACTTAATGACACAAGCTGCTGAACTGCATGGGTCCTGTGATTATCTTGCTAAGACACTCTCATATTGCTCCCCTGACGTATATAACCTAACTGGCATAACCTCTGGATGTACAGGAACACGACTGCCATCCACCATGGAAAACATACATCATGCTGCAAGATTTACTTCTACTCTTTCAGAGCTTTTTTGTAATTGTTGAAGTAATGTCTCTGTAAATCTTTGAGAGTTGCATCAAAAAATACCTGTGTGATGCTTTACTCCATTATATGCTTCATGCAATGACTTTAAATAAGCTAATGGCACAAAGATAGATTTTCTTAGCATTCATTTTCTTCTTCAAGGAGTTGCCTAAGGGACAAACAGACTTAATTTTTCTTATGATTAAATGCTGAAAGGATGGTAGAACTGGTATGTTTGGTAATGTACTTTCTCTAGTAGTGTTCTGGACAGAAATACTAAGTTAAGCAACAGATTTGACTGAGATACCCAAATCCCTATTCCTAAAGCACAACCGCTGATAAATGCATTTTTGTTGTTCACTTAGTCTCCCTCTATTTTCCTGCCTTAGGAGGATGCTTTCAGGGCTAAGCAGACCTAAATATAATGCAAATGGAACCCGGCTATCAGGGGCAGTTTTTCTGAGAAACTCAGTCTTCTGAGCTGCTCAAAAACTTTTTCAAGTATTAACTACAGTGGAGTCTGAGAGCCTCCCAGGTTCTCATTTCTCCATGGTGAATAACTAGGTTAGACCAGTGCTGAGGCATCAGAGCTGTCTCTGTGCCAGCCAGTGTAAGCCCAGGGAACTCGTCTGCTTAAGCAGCTGGGACCCTGGACACGATAGGAACGGCTGTGGCACTCCGACTCTTGTGCAATAGAGCTGCAAAGCCTATCCAGGGACATTAGGAGTCAGCCAGGATCTGGAGGCAGCAGAATCATTGGAGATTTGTCTCTGTGTGGTCCCAAACCCCCCTTACCCTGGACAGTAGCAAACTGGTCATATTTGGAATCAGGGCTCCCACTGCCAGGAAAGCTTTGAAGTTAAGGAGGAAAAGTTTTCGCAGTGGGACATCTCCCTTCTGAATTGCAGCATGTCAACACTTTCAGAAGTGAATGCAAACTCTCTCCTCTCTGCAGGTCATCTCAAACCCTCCCCATGCCTTTTGACAGATATTTGGAAAACGTTTGAAAGAAGGGAAAGTAAAAGAAACAGATCTCATACAAAACCTTGGCTTTAAAGAAATCATCTTTACGTGTGTCTCTCCTCTTTTATTGTCCCTTTCTGGCAGCTGACATCAGATTTGGAGTGCTCCAGGGAAGATTTGAGGGGCCCTTGCTAAGCACACCTTGCAGTACAGCCTTCCCAGCCTTCCTGACCCCTCAGATGCAGGGGCAGCCTGGCTCCCTGTGTGCTCCTGCCTGGAAGCCTCTGAATTGGTGGCAGCAGCACCCGCCACCACTCCCACTGGGACAGGCCTGCTGGGCAAGTGGCAGAGCCATGTGTGCTTGCAGGAGACAGGAGACACTTTGAGACAGCCAGAAGTGGGAAATCAGACTTAGCCCAAACACTCGCTTCTCCTTGGACACAACCTATATACATTAAAAAATATAAAAGTCTACACGAACTTTCTTTGTTGTTTGTTTATGAAGGACGGGGCCTGCCCATGAGGATGCATGCCAGATAAAACACAGGCAGGTGCTGTGCAAACTTCCCACCGCAGCTCAGCCAGTGCCCCTCGGTCCAGGCTGGCTGTGGTCTCAGGGCCCTCGTGATGGACGGAGTGGTGTTTTTATGAAGTGCTTGATGGCGGCTGCCCGTTCCCACTCGCTGTACGCCAGGAGAGCAGAACACTGAGCCATTCTGCCCCAAGTGTCTGCACTAACACCCGTCAATTAGCACCTGCTTTTCAGGGCGGCCTCTCCTGCTGCCCAAACGTACCCATGCAAGTGCTCCTGGCTGCTCACACCTGCTGAGGCGAGCCCTGCGTGCCACACACAGGCAGTGGGTGAAGCTAGGTCGAAAGCGGGTTGTAAATCAAGCCCTTATTTTACCTAGTTTCATCCCACTCACTGAATAACAACTTTTGCATTGGCATGAGAACTGGGCTGGTGGCCGCCAATATTTGGAGTGAAAGTGGCATTCATAAAGCTGAGCTCCTGGCTGGGAAAGGCAGCTCAGCATCGCAGCCGGCTGCTGCGAGGGGAGTGCTGCCCCCTGCCAGGATGTGCTGGGCTCAAACAAGAGCTCCAATCCAGAGCTGCTCTGCAACTCTTTGCTTTTGGAGTGTCGGGGCTTTTTTGTAAAAATGTGACAGGTGTCTTTTTTTTTTTAGAGAGCTGCCACCAATACTGACTGGAAAACATCCAGATGTTTTCAGGATGAGGACTTTTCCAGGAGTTAGCTCTGATCTTTTTTGTAACAGCATGTCCCCAGGTGCAGCTGTGCCTGGAGCACTGATTCCTCATGACAGTGGTGTGAAAGGCTGTTTCTGCAGGGTTTTCTGAGCCTGTGATAGTCTACTGAAAAGCCTGAATTTCCTGGCACCCCTCTGCTGAGGTGGAGCCCAAGCTGGTATAGCTCTTGCAGAATCAGACCCAGAGGCATCTATGCCTTTGACTTCAAAGCATTGCAGCATCTGTTCGGTTAGTTCATCCAAAAGAAATGCAGTTTGTGTGCCCTGAGATACTCCACAACGTGAATCAAAGTGCAGTTAAGTGGGCACCACCAAAAGATTGCCTTGAGAAAGGTTTGTTCCTGACCTGAACTAAACCACCCTTTGGAATATCTCTAAGACTATTAGGAAGATTATCTTTCTGTATTTAGCCCATGTTGAGTACCCCATCTGTGCCTCAGTTTGGCCTTTTTGTGCTTTGAACATCTTAGGCTTTCCAGTGTAGCTGTCCTTCTTCAGTGGAATGATTTTGCTGCTCTATCCATCTTCCCTTTTTATTTTTTCTGATGTACATCCATTTCTGCACTTTCATATTTTCCTTATTTCTCCCTTTCTAACATTTTTTTTCCTTGTCCTTCCTGATCTTCAATCTAATCTTTTGTTTAGGACCGACCTTTCTAAGTACATAAATTTATACATGCTCAATATAATCTTAATACTAACTTCCTACTATTCATCATAGCTGCTTTTTGGACATGCTGATTTTTTTTACCTTATGCTTAAATAATTGATTTTTGGACAGACTTGTAGTTTCATTTGCTTATTTATTTATTTATTTATTTATTTACTTGGACTGTTTATAAATGTAAAATACTATGCTGTCAGTAACATACCCGAAACTGACTTTGCAGCGTAGTTCAAGAGAAGGATTTGAAATATTGAGGGAAGACACTAACTTGCAACTGGTCAGAGAATAAGCTTTTTTTCCCTCTTTAAGGGGAGAGTTAAAAACAATAAGGCTTTTTAATCATCTAAGTACTTCTTTGGTTATGTTGGAAAAAAAATCTCCTGAAAAGAAAATGTTAGCATTTATAGGTGTTATTTTCATAAAGAACTTCCTCAGTAATTTTGTCAGAATGGATGTTATTCATGGAGTTTTACACTTCATCAAAAAGCACCTTTCCATTAAAACATCTGATGGAAATTCTTGACCAGCTTGAGTCAAAAAGTTCATCCTTTTTTAACACAGCTGCCAATGTACTTCTTGGTCATTGTGATTTTACAATTTGGTCATTAGATGGTGCTCAAGAGATTAAATTCACACTTTAGGTTGTTTTTCCAGTTTTTGTTTTAAGAAGCTGTAGATTAGACGCAGATTCCATTTCTTTCTTCAGAAAATATATGTAATATGTATCTCTGGACTAAGTAGTGGAAGATTTACTCACCGTTTCGGTGGTATCAAAGTCTTTACTGATTAGCTAGTGTGACGGAGAACAGATACTGAGAACTACTACACTGTTAGATCCAAACCAAAAATATAGTCACTTTTTGGCTATGTCAATTAATCAATAAAATTGTCATATTAAAATTAGTGGGCGTTTGACAAAGATCTAGAAAGTGCTTCTGTCATGATGTGAGACACATCTGAAGCTTGCTTCTTTTGGTTAAAAGCATTTAAAGAAATTCAATAAACAGGGCTTATAAAAATATTTCTGCTCTCTATAATGTATAAAAAATTTTTTAATGATGAGAAAGTTTTCACTGTGAACCAATCATTTCCATTATGATTTTATTAGAAGTAAGGCTGGAAAAAAATGCTATTTTTTAAAATTTACCATATTTCTAATTAACACTCCAAAGTGAATACACCGTGGAGATTGATCCCTTCACATAATGTTACTAAGTACTGCTATGTGGTTTTAATTACTATAAATATGTGAGGGATGGTTGTTTTCACAGCCTTTTCTCTCAGTGCTGCTCATAGCCACGTTATAGTGTGCTGCATGCAGACTTTTGATCTTGTTATGCCTCTGCTTTGAGCTGCAGATTCCCAAAGTGGGAGTGCACCATCTGCCATACAGACTCTGAGGGACAAGGTAATACAGATGGAGAGTGCTGGAGTGGTACCACAAGGAACTGTGTGACCTCAAAATGTATTGACTTGGAGATACCAAGCAGGGAAATATATCCTGCTCATTTCTTCTTCACATCTTTATTAAGCCATTGTTGCAAAAAAAGACATTTTTTCCACAATATGTTTTGTCATTGTTATGTTCTGAATGGTGTCTGTGAGGAGGAAAGTCAAATGAACCTGTTATTTATTTCCCTTTATCTGTGCCTGTGAAGCGTGAGCTCTAGGCTGTGCATTTGAGCAGTACAATTTAGAAAACAGCCATATATGAATTTGTTTGCCATGCAATTTGGTTGGTTTTGTTGAATGTGTCAGGGCTTCCACTGATATACCAGCAGAGATTTAATATTTAGCCAGGATTCTCACACAATAAACATTTTAATATTTGACATTACCACTATTTTCCCAGGCTTTAAAAAAAATTATTATTATTTTATTTTGCTTTCTCCTGTTGCATATTATAAACCTAAAATAATGTTGGTAACAAAGTACCAATGATGTAGCTGCCATGAAAAGATATTGAGGACATATTGCCTATAGCGTTTTGTTAACATCAAAATCCATAAAAGATCAAAAAATTATGGTCATAAGGACCTTTCACGGCATTAAACAAAGACTAGAAGGTAATTAGCACCTGATATGAGGATATTTTTCCCTGTTGACCACCTTAATTTGCTGGCAGAAAATATTAAGTCTTTAATGTATTTTCACGTTAACTGCTGAACATAAAGCTACTGATAAAACCTCAAAATTATTGTTAAGGAACAGTAGTAGTCTTATTTGGTGGAATAGTCGTGATTAGGTGGAAGATATAGCTAATGTCTTAATGAGAAAATATTCCATATTGAAGCTTGTCCTGAAACCACATATGAAGATTCCCAGTTAGTGCCTCCAGTAATTTGGCTTTTCTCTGTGATGGTGGTTGCAAATTTAATGTCATAGACATCAAAAACTACATAGCTTGCCCTTTTATTATGCTATTTAGTCCCAATTTATGCATGAATTTCCAGGTAAAAATCAATGGGATAATGTTTCTTTAACAGTCAAGTAGAACTATGATCATGCTTGGGAGTTGGGGGAAAAGGTCTTAAAGGCATTTGTCAATGTCTGTATCATGTCAATTCACATGGTATCCATCACTTATGACGGAAAACTTTTCCAAACAAAGAACACTTTGAAACATTTCCCAAACACATCTAGATTCTCAGCTAATTTTATTTCCTTCTGGAGACTGACTATGACAATGAATTTCATTTTCTGCATTATTCTAGATGAAACTAACTTGGTGTTCAGTTTCTAGTGTTGGGGCTTGGTCCATTACTGGACTTGAAACTTAGGACAAAAACCTAAAAAAACCTGTTCATGGTTCCTGATTGTGGTTGTTTAAGCTATGGCAAATGGAAGCAGCTGTATTGCATATTAGCTAGAACTTGCAGCTTCTCTTCATGTTCCACATCAGCTAGTGTGAATAACTGCAATCAAGCCTGGCAGTGACAAATATAACAGTTAGATTGACTTGTCCTCTCTTGGAAATGAAGATGAACATTTCTTAGCAAGTTAAATGTGAAATTCTTTTTCATCCTGATAAGCACACATTTCCAGCTGTTGGGGATTTGTCATCCAGAGGTGTATGTCAGTGCTGACATTTGAAGAGTTAACAACTGCATAAACTGAGAATAAAATATGTAATTGAGTGCAGAAGACACGTTTGGCATCTAAAATAATTTTCTCTCGTACCCTTTCCCATTAGTCTCCTTAGGTACTAAAGACCAAAAGGTTCAATGAGGATCTATGTGGGAAATCTATAGGTGAAGACACTTGTAGGGGAAGATGTGTTATTCATCTTATCTCACAGATGTGTTGGGGAAAGGAAAGACTGCTCACTAAGGACCCTGTTCTGGTCCATCAGTCACTCCTGTTGCATCACGTGAGCATGCCAGAAAAATCTTATGTGTCACTATTAAATAATAAAGGGAAAGCAGGAATTCTGGACTCATGTCCTTAGTGTTCCCCCACAGCCTGTGTTCACCCTCTCCAAGTTCAGCCCCTTAGCTGAAGTATTCACTTTCCCAGCGCTGTCCATGCAGTTCAAAGGAACAGTTACCTCCAGGTGGCAGTTCAAAGGACAGAGAAGTCTTCAGGCAAATTAAAACTAAATAAATAAGTGCCTCTGTTTATTCATGGTGCTAGATAATTGTTGTTAAAAGCAATCACTTAGGGCCAAAAACTGCTGTCTAGAATCCATTATACCAAGTATAATTTATTAAACTAAAGGCTTAGTGAAAGGGCTGTGTTTGATAAAATTAAGTGAAAGACCACAGATCCAAAATACACAAGAATAAGAAATTGCTGAAAAATATTAAAGACAAGGTGGCAGTTTATTTGTTTGTTTGTTATTTTTGTAACATTCACAAAAAAAATAAAGCAAAAAAGTTCAGGGTAATGGAGAAGTCAATGAGAGATTTACCATAGTTGTTATTGTTAAGAGTGAAAAATATTTGTGTTGCCAGGCATGGAAGTACCAGAAGGTGCTAACAAACATTAAAGCTGTTGCCTTTATTTTTATTCTTTTTTTTTTTTTTTTTTTTTAAGGGTGAGTAAGGCCCAGAATAATTTAAGAAAGTCAAAGTACATAAATCACCAGGAACCAGAATTCTCTATTTTGAGGATTTTGGATGAAATGTAGTGCCAAGGAAAAGAAATAGTGGTGAGAACTTGCAATAAATAATTGAAAGTTTTTTGGTAGTCTAGAAAGATAAAAAAGTTGAGTAAATATAAAATAACGCTAAGGGGAATTTTGGAAAGTACAGCGTGAATGCCTTACTGATGTCTGTGTAGTATATAGATGTTTTAAGATCAAGGTCATGCCAAGACAAATCCTGCCTTGAAAGCTTTTACATTTTTCACATCATAAGAGAACAATATTAGGTTCCACTTCCATAAAAATATTCCCATTCTTACTTGCTGACATACACTGCATGAACTCTCTTGTGGTTCATATTCCTCCATTACTGTAAAATACACGCAGGCAGGAATGACCTTTCCTAGATGGAAATGTTACTGACGTGGGTATCTAGCACACAACACCACCCACACCCAATGACCATTGGAAAAGACAGTGCTGTCCATCCACAGCTATCTACAATGTTTTCAAGTCAAAACACTTTCAGGCTTGGATTCTCTTTAACAAATGATAACTCAGAAGGAGTAAATTACTCACAATATTTCTCAGTAGACTATAACCAAATGTGTGTTCAGAGTAACCCAACCCAAATGAACTACCCTTAAAAATGCAAGCCAAGCTGATCTAAATGCAGAGGGCTTGGAACAGATGAAAGAAGGTTGTGAAAATATGATCCTTTCAAGGGAAGCAAGACAATCAAAATGCACTCTGCCAATCAAAATACCCTGCCCTGATCCAAAACAAATCAAAGAAAACACCCAAATGAACATTGTACATTAAATCTTGCATAGCTCCATCAAGATGTATTGTCTTAAATCCTTGTTCACATCCAGTCAAGGCAAGACTGGCAGCACAGATTTCTAGGTTAATTCTTAACGAATGAAAAATCCTTAATTTGAACTGGCACTAAGTATTAGCCCAGAAAAATGCTTCTCTGTTGGCATGTTGGAAATGAGGACAAGAAAACAATAGCTGGAAAGAGTGAGAAAAGAGCAGAAGGATCACTTTCAGCTTTAGTGTTTAATGGCAGTTGGCAATAAGGTCAGCATGGATAATACAACCCCAAGTTGGATTTTTCAGAGAGGGAAGATGGAGGCTGTTCCGTTCCCCTTCAGGCACTTTTGGGTACTTGCATCTTAGGTGGTTCCAGTTGTACTTTGTTGTCCCTTACAAGCTTCTGTTACCCATTTCACTTTACTGCTCCAGACATCTTTTTTTTTTACTATTTTTTAACAGTCTGCAATTTATGATAATGAAATATTTCACTCTCTCCCCTCAAATTTTATAAGTTCAGTTTTGCTTCCAAAAGTGTAGCTCCTTTTGAAAATAAAATACACAGATACTTTTGCTCTTGCTTTGGTACTTCTCACTTGCCATTTTAATAAATATGCTTCCAAAAATGCAATGGTCCTCATTTTTATTTTTCTTTCAGAGAAGCAAAACAAAAGTCCTACTGTTGTGTGTGAAACCTTTCCATATTCCATGCAAGGTGCCCCAGATGACATTTTTGAAGTCTTCCACTTATGAAAGAGAGTAACTTTGTTTCTTCTGACTGAATTCTGACCTCGAATCTCAACAAATAAAATACATGTAGTTGATTCTGCTTCTGTTGACTCCCCACTTCACACACTGGGATGTATTGATTTTTCTCTGAATGACAGTGGAATGCGTATATTGATCTGGTACTCCTGGCAAGCTGTAGCTGGTGTTCTAGGAAGTAGATCTGCTAAAATTATCAGGATTTCTCAGAGTTAATGTCTGCAGAGGAGTATAGAGATGGCTAATGAAATCTTGCTTGAGTAGAAATAGTGGATCAATTGAGTTTAATCTTGTCATTTCTGATTCCTCTTCAACATTGGAAAGCAGCTCTTCTCAAGTGAAAGCTCCAGATCTGCCTAATTTTCTCGTCCCCTACAGATGAGATATGGAAAAGCCTGTTTTTTCCATCTTGTCTGTTTAAAGAAAGTAATGAAGGCAGTGTTGTCTGTGTTGGGGTGGGCTTGCTCTTTTTCATCTAGTCAGCAGCTTGGCACACCTCCGCTTGCTTTTCCCCGGCAACTGGTGACTCCTGGGGGCCTCCCCATTTTTTTCAGTTTTCCTGCAGTTGTTTGATTCTGCTCAAAATTTTTACTGTTCTGGTAATTGGAAGACAGGTTGCCCAGTAATGTTGGCATAACTGTTAAAATGGAGAGTTCAGAGTTTTAACAAGTGAATCCCAGAAGAGTATTTTGAGAAGGGGCAAATTAACAATATCTTTTCTTTCTTCTCTCTTTTTCCATCCAAACTCCTGCCAAGTTGACCCTATAACTTCACCATGATAGCAGTTAATGAATTATTGTGTTGTCATTCCAAATCCACTAGATCAGGATACCTTAAAATTATTTTTTTTGACAGTATAGATTTTTGTACCAGGAAAAACTTGTTAACGCTCAGAGTAATTACCCACAACAAACAAGCTACCTTCTGACAAGGAAAGACTATGATAATCAAAAGGACTGGAAAATTAAATATGTCAAAGTAGGTGAGGATAACATTAGATGATCATTTTCCTTGCTAAAAAGGCATTTGAGGCAAATATTTAGAAAACATTTCTGTTTCATCCTGGATTTAGATTAGCACTTGCAATTATGTAGACACTGTTTGTTGAGGTAGGTTGTTGCTTTTCTTTTCAGACATTTTGAACTTTTGATTATTAGTTAGATTATGTTAATGACTAAAATTTAGATTAAAATAATGAAATCAAAATTATTAAAGCTATATACTATAAAGGTGGTGCTCTATTTTATAACTACATAGGAACCTTCATGGCACAAATGTCCTTCAGGCACAAGACAAAAAATGAATACATTGAAATCAATAAACGTCTACTACTCAATTATTGTTTTCAAGGGTGAATTAAAATAACTTCCATATACCTTTTAGGGAAATAACATCCTTGGAATATTTTCTTTATGTATAAGGAATAAAGTAAGCTATGTGACAGACCATCTTTTAAAGGATGAACTATGTAAATTACAGACAAAATAGTCCAGTAGACTAGTAAATAAAACTATGAATAATGAGACTTAGTTTAAAACTAAACAGGATGTAAAATGGCAAAACACCTTGAAAATTATGAATGTGCTTAAAGTGATAATTTATTTTTTGGCTTAGGAAACCTATTAAATTTATTTTGAATGCTCTTCAAAGTATTCAAAATACTCTTAAAAGATGGCAAATGGATCCCTAGTTTTTTTTGAACATGTAGTGGATTGCAAGACTACAGTATGTGGAGAACATTGCCATTGAAGAATGTACAGAAAGCCATTGATCTCTGCCTGTAAATAAAAATGAGGGAAATAATAAAATGATGGGAAGTTAGGGAATACGTTGTGGCTTTGGCCTTATTATTTTACAGGGTGATGTACAGAACAAAAAAATTAGGCAGAGTTTCTGTGTCTGTGTGGTCCAGCTCTCAGCTGTGGTCTGACTCAATTGATTTCATGCTGCAATAAGCTGTCTGTCTCATATTCATGAAAGAAGAAAAAAACGCAACCCTGAATATGGCTCAGCACTGTATAGGACATCTCTCTGGTCGCACCAACTGTATTGTAAAGCATGAGAAGTAACAGAAATTTCCTTCAATGAAAGGATATTTTGACTAGTGGAAGTAAAAAATGTTGTAGTTTAAATGAGCTGAGAAGGCCTGTTAAAGTGAATGTTTCAGAGTATCTGTTTTCTTTCTGAAAATTGACATTGAAAAAATTTCCACAGACTCTACCCACTAAGCACTGACATGATCAGTGTTTTTGCAGGAATTGCCTCAATTCCATATGATGTGTTTAGGTCAAAAGTACCTGCAACATAATTTTGCTATCATTAACAACAGTGTTAATTCTACTGAAGCCAGCATGGCACATTGCACTTGATGAAACATCAATTGCCAGTTTCTGAGGTTCTGTCCTTATTCCTGATTGCACCCCAGCCAGGACTTACATGCTTGGTTTGACACGAGAGGTGCTTAGCAGCATGTGTTCCTCTCCCTAGGAACCCATGTGTGCATGCAATTTGTTGTCAGGAATAGCCTTTGTCACCTCTTGCAAAGAGATGCCAACCACTTTGATCCCGTCTGAAAAATTAAAAATGATAGAGCTTGAGAGAAACTCTGCTTGCTTCCTATATAGTTTTCTGCATTTTTGTCCCCTTAAAATAACCTGAGCATGCAGTAATGCTCAGTATGACTTTTACAGTGATGGTCATAAAGGCTCGAGCCAAAGAGCTACCTCTGAGTCCATTACTTTTTTTCAGCCATTTATTTAGACAAATGATCCAACACTAATCATTGATACTTAATGACGCCTCTAGCTCTGATTTAACCTGTTGGATTTCAGAATATGTCTAGTTTACCAGCAATAAGAAACAATAAGATTACCAGTCTGTCTGGCTTCTCCCTGTATCTTTCTCTCTAGTTTTCCTATATATTAAAAAAAAAAAATTATAATAAAAAGCAAGCAGTGCATATAGCTTCTATAATAACTCTAGGGAATGCTGGTTATCAAGGATTCCCTTTTTTTTTTTTTTGTAGCCTGTCTCCAGTATTCTGTTTCATATAGTTTTACAGCCACAGAGTTGGAAATCCAGAGGCCGTGACCAAAAAAAAGGCAATGAAAGGTTGGGCCCAAGATAAAAGCCGAAAATTAAACAAAAGGAATGGCTCCTTACCACAAGTAGTTTTTCAGCTTAACAGTGAGGAGGTGCTGACCAGGGATACTGCTTACCCAGCTCCTCTGGTTGCTCAGCAATTAGGTGGTTTGTACTGCGTGAGCCATCTATGTCTGATCTCCCTAGGATTTCTTACAGTACACACTGTAGTAATATTTGGGAACTGACAGAGGTTGGTGGTTCATTTCTGTGGCTACATAAAAGTTGGATCAAGCCTTTTCTGTGTTGTAAGCAAATATGAATCCAAATTCATTCTTGGTTATGGCCAAGATGAGTAAAAAGTCCCATGAAAGGAAAGCTCAGTGCTGCCGCAGAGTGAGATCTCAGCAAAAGATGGTATGGGGGATGGGAAAGGTTGATGGGAATGTGATCTGGGAAAAATTAGCAGAGGTGGAGTTAGAGGATGGCCCTGGGCTTTTGAAGGTGGGGGGTTGTAACTTTTGTTGGATTAATTCGCATTTTTTTGCCTTTCTTCTTGCACACCCATGAGTCCAACCACCTCTTCACCCTGTGACAGTAGGAAATGAGGGAGCTGATGTACATCTGCTACCTAACAAGGTGCCAGTCTGTATCTCCAGCTTTGAGCCCTGTGCCACTGCTGTCCTCACCATCCTCTTCAAGCAGGTATAGCCTCCTGCGAGCCAGTGGCTGTGGATGAGGTCGACACTTTTTTCTTTGCTCCTCTGCTCTCTCCCGATCTAACTCGCAACTCCCAGTGGTGGCAGAGACATTCTCAGTGGCAAGTCCAGCCAAAAAAGTTAACCCCAGGATTTAAGCTGTTCTGCCATTGCAGACAACTGATCTTACAGAAATGGCACAGACATGGCTGCACTGAAAGGCAATTCAGACTTAATTTCATATTTGCCTAGTTGCTATTGTCTAAAATACTACAGCAATGCAATGCAATAGAATATAGACAGATAGATAGATAGATGTCGATTCAGTTCCTCACTCTAAAATATTGCTTTGGTTTGTTTTTTAAGTAATGATATATGCATTGCTGAAAAATGGTTTTCTTTTTGTTTTTCTTTTTGAGTAGCAAATCAGATGTGTCCACTAATCTCCCACCACACATCCAAGAACCCAGTCTTTCTGTTTCTTCATGGTTGATTTGACTTCATTTGTGTCCAGTACTTTAAAAAACCAGTTTCAATCAACAAGCTCCATGGACTGAAAAGTCCAAAGCCTAATCCCCTGCAGCTTGAGGTGGATTATCCAAACTCCACTGTTGCTGTTTCCTGCTGCAACACAGTGCCTTGCAGAGCATGGCAGGGTAAATGCTGCTTGCCAGGCTCTTGTTGCTCTTTAAAGGTGCTATCTGCAAAAGTCCACTTACTACAGTTTAAATGCACCCAGCCAAACTTGTGACTTTTGTTATCGACAGCTTTGATTTTTGAATGCTGAAGTTCTCTGCCATAACCTACTAATATCTTTAATAGCCTGTTGAGAGCTGACTGAATTAAAAAAAAAAAAAAAAAAAAAAAAAAAGCAGCCCATTAAATATGATGACAGAAAAAAAGCAGTTGCCTAGTAAGAAAATCAACTTTGGGAGGGTTTGTAAAGGCAAAAAAAGCCAGAACTGTAAATCAGAAGCTTAATCAACCCACAATAAGTCCCCAAGGGGCTGCAGGTTAAAATAGGTGCCCTAAAAAAGAGGAGACAAAGGGAGCACAGAAAATACAGTAGAACATAGTAATTAAGAATAGAATGAATACCCATATACAGGCAACCTAAGGACAAAAATAAAAAGCTTGAATATACTGACGACCAGAAGCAGTGGAGAAATCTGAGACCAGTCAAATAGGCTCTCTGCAAAGTCTTTTCAATTTGACAGTGCTGTCATTCCTTGCTAGTGAGAAGCTGTCTGTGGCAATCTGAGGAAAAATACATGTGAGGAAACTGTGCATCTGGTATGTAAAGCCCGTTTTTCTCAAAAAGCTTCTCCCCTGCATGTGTTAAATAATGTATTGCTGTGAGCAGCAGGAGGAGCTGTGGAATTCCACTGAGTGCAGCTGGGAAGATTTTATGCTTCTAAAATCCCAAACCTTCCGAGCCTTGTAAAACCCTCTTAACAGTTCCTTTTTTTTTTTTCTTTTTCCAAAATCATCCACAGCAGGCTATTTATCCATCACTGTCTCATGCTCTAGTTACAACTAGCATGTAGCAACTGCTCTGGGAACTGCCAGATACAGTTGGATTTACCAGCTTTGTTTTTAAACACAGGAGACTGAACTCAGGGAAAATGCTTTTGCTTTTCGTGATGGAATTCTTTCATAAGCTAATCACAGTGCCAGGATCTACTTTCATGATGTAGTGTCTTCTGTTTGGTACCAATGAGCTGTACCTCAAATAGAAACAAAACATTGCATAGTGCTAGAATGTGATTTTGTGATTTATCTCTATCTAAGGATGTCCCACAGGCATAGTTATTACAGACAGCACATTGGTAGTTTTTAAACTCAGTGGTCTTTACACACTATTTCTGTAGTGTCATAATTAAGTCAATGCTATATTTAGGAACTTTCTGAAATTCCTGATCTTTGTTCCTATCTGCGAAACAGCCAGTAAATGCTTAAATATTGAGATGTCTGTGGCAGATTTTGTTTCTGTATTTTCCAGTGATTTTTTTTAGCCCATGTTGCTTTGTGTGGGAGGATGAGAGTGCAAAAAGATTAGACAATGCTTGTTCGTGTTATTGTCTGAAACAATCAATATATGTGTTTTCTGTAGTCATTGTTTCTTTTGAGCTTGCCAGCACTTATTATGCCTCAGGAAACATCATCTTGCTAAAGAGTACCCTTGTGTCAGTGAATATAAAGCAGCAGAAAATAGTCAAGAGAATATGCCTTTCAAGTCTGGTATATTTTAGAATTAGTGGGACAGGTTAGATTTGGATCTTTATACACAGCCATACTTTCTGTTAAGAGTCTTTTAGCTTTCTTTGTCATTTTAAAAATATGCCTAAGAATGCAGATTTGTTTAAGATTTAATTAGAGAGATGAGAAAACTAATTTTACACTGAGATAATATATTCGATAAAAGTTATGAACACTTGAAATGGGAAGTTATGTTTGGAGCTTTCTTTGTACTAAATTAAATTAGCATACACTTCTTTGACAGTATAATTACTGTAAGGTCTCATCCAAATATAGCTGAGCCTAAAATTTATCAGGGAAAACTACATTTTTGCAGTAGTTTATATATTCAGACAAATATTTTAAAGCTAAAGTATTTAGCAGGTCTCAGACTTTTACCCTGATACTTGGTAGTTTCCCATATTGAAATTTTGTGTTTGTGTGTGAATTTCTGTGTTTGTACAAATGTAGCAATTACAGGGATGAAGGCCTGTTTGGTGGGAGAGGGCAGAAAGACCCTTAGGTTGACAGGCATACAAACGTGTGCATACTTCACAAAAACTTTAGAGTAAGACTCCAAAGAGCTTATCCATTAGTCCATTTCCCTGAAAGATGCTAACTGAGATTTTCACCAGACTAAAAATAAAATTTGTCCTCAAAGAACTGTGCTGATGTTAGAAAAGCAGCTATGCAGAAAGATGATACTCTGGAGATTGTGACCCATGAGATATTGCTATTCCTTGATGTGCTTTAAAGTCTTGTTAAAGAAAATAAAAAATCTTACAAAACACTGTGAGCATTAAAAATATAAATGTCCTTACAGTTAATTACTTTTTTAGCTATTCTATAGTTTTACACTAAGATGAAACTGCAACAAAAAATATTTTAATGCATTTATTTTATCATTGAAATATGATTACAGGAGTTTTTTTAGAAAACAAAAACAGAAGTACAATGCTATATTTAAAACTAGCCCTACTTGTCACCCAGAATTTTTCCCTGTTTCTCATTTTACTTGAAGACCTCTTAAATAATGAACAGTTTCGAGCAATTAGTGATTCCCTCAGGTAAGTGAAAATGTAAATCATGGCTTACTCAAACTTCTGTGTTCTATAATTTGTCTCAGAGCTGAACTATATTTCTTCTCTGTAAATATTTCAAAAGATTTAATGTTACAATAAAATCTACACTGCAATGTTATTGACCTTAGAGATCTCATTTTAATCCTCTTGGTATTCCCTGCATTTACTTAAATCACTGTTTTACAGCTTCGTTCTTATACCTGATGAATTCCAAGAGATCTATTGCTAATCCATTTGGAAAATGTAAATCCACAGAGTATTCTCTTTAATCACATTAAATTAGTTCTATGTGAAAGAAGTTAATGGTAATTTAATTTAAATTAAAAAAAAAAAGGACCAGGATATACTTTAACTTTGTATTCATCTTCTGTACATGAAGAATAAGATAGTGTAAGATCAGATGCAAATGAAGGTTTTCTTTATCTGCATTTGTGATTTAAAACTACATTTGTTTTTGGGTGAATGAGTTGATGCCTAGGGATGTTCTCAAACTTACATTATAAGCAAGAGTATGTACAGAAAATATAATTGATTTACAAGCAAAATAATTTACATAAAAGACCTGATTCAACAAATTACATTACTCTAGTCAGGAAGCAGAGACTGGATATACCAAATATATCCAATTCATTACATTTCATGTAATAAATATTCTGAATAAACTTTTCATGAACAGCCCATAAAACAATAAATATTTATGAGAATTATTTTACCAGTGTAGAATAACAAATAATTCAGAAAAAAAAAATACATTGTGAGTGAATAACATTCAAAGGCAAAGGAGTTCATGTCACTGCATAAGTTATTCATTGTGAATTATTCTTTTGAGTATAAAGGCTAAGAAAGAAAGAAATTAGGCTTATTTTGCATATTTTGTTCACTGTTTTTCAAAGTGCATTACAGTCATTAAGCTAGTGTTATCCCCATTTCATAGATAGATAAAGCTGAGATACTTGGTGATTTAGCAAAAGCCACAGATTAATTCAAATGGTGGGATTAGGAACAGAAGCGTAATTCTTGACTTAATTTTTTAGTCTCTGCTCGGTAACTAATTCTTACGAGTTGACTGCATATTGAAGGGAGCAGGAAGATGGGAAGGCAAAGTTTTACCTCAAGGGCCAGAAATAAGAATTGCCACAGGTTCCCACAGAGATTTTCTTTCAGACTGATAAAGCATATCTCTGGGTTATCTCCCTCCTCATGAATGATGTTCACAATCCATGTTGGTGGATTTAGGAATCTAAGAGTATCCCTAAACCCCTAGGTGATGGGATTATTGTAGGCTTTCTGTTAAGACTATTCTCCTCCCTCCACCACCCCAGCTCTCTCATATTTCTCCTGAGATAGCATGGTGGCCTTCCCCTGCCTACTGTGGACATGAAGGGCAGCCTCACAGTGAGAAAGGAGTCACAGGTGTCAGTCACCACTGGGGTCACCTTTATTCTGTAGATGCCCCTACTGGTGAAGCCAATGGAGTCACTGCAGGTGGGATGGGACATCTTTCTAATCTCCTACAGCATCTGTTGCCTCTAGCACCCAACTAAAAAGATTTCTTTTGAGCCTGAAGGCTGAGTTTTACCAGATAGGTTGTTTTAAATACTTCAAGGGAGGAACCATTACTTTCCCTATGTCATTGAGGCTACAGATACCCTAGAAGTCAGCTCCTAGAGAGTGCACATGATGGCTTGCTATAAACGCAACTCATTTCTGCTCCAACATTTTCATTCATGTGCTGCCTGCTTGTTTATCCATCAATGCAATCCTTGCCAGTCTGAATTTGCATGCCTAGTCCCCATTTTCTTCAGGACTTCAACTGACATACTCTTCCATCCCTTTTCTTTCTGTTTTCTCCTGGTGCCTGCTCTTGACTAACCTGGGTGGCCCAAGGCAGAAAAAAAATCTCACTTCCCTCTTTGCTCAGACATTTCACCAGCCTCCAGGCCAGGACAGTATGACATATCTTGCTGCTTCCCTTTTTATGAAAGACCCTTGATGCTCAAAAACTTTTTGGCTTAGACCCATTTGACCACACAAGCCTTGGTCTTGGTCATGACCACAGGTAATGTTCTCCTTGCCCGTGCTGGACTCCTACAGATAAGAAAAAATGAGTGAACTTAGAAACTCTTGAATAAGGTGTAGACACCCATGTTGGCAGTGGGATAAATTTTGGGCAGAATGTGGTCACATTTATACATTTTATATATATCTAGATATGGACTGGTGCATTTAGATGTGTGGACAGTGTCAAGGAAGCAGAACAGTGTGAGACTCAGCTTGATAAAGCTCCCCTCATAATCTTTTCCTTCTGTGTTAGCATGGGTAAATCGGAACTTCTGTAGTGCTCTGTGTTACAGCTAATGGGTTCCAAGACCACGTGTGGTGCAGAGATTGGAGCTGGTGCCCACAGAGCACATGAGGGCTTTAAACTGCAGGGCTTTGGGTAAATGGGGTGCAGCTCACCCAGCTACAAAGAAAACACAGCAGTCCTACATGGAAGCAAGAGTGCTATGAAATCCTCCTATCCATTGCAAAGTTGGCATTTAGGGGACACAAAATGAGGCAAGATATTAAGAATCAATAAGTGGTGATCATTATTTTTCTTAAAGACTGATCTCAAATTCTATATAATTTGTTTATTTGTATCCACTTTTTTTCCTAATCACTGTGAGAAAATGTGCAGTCTTTATTTTTCTGGGGTTGTATTCAGTTTCACTTTGCAATTTGGATAAACAACACTAATTTTCTAAGAATGTGTTTTAAGAAAAATTTAAGAAAATTCAGGGTAAGTTGTCCCTTCTTTCCTCAAAGACAGACATTATCAAACTGAAATCTTGCAAATTTTAAAATTGAACACTTGAAAAGCAGCAAAATATAGCATTCCTACCTTTTGCTAAGCTTGTGAGCACATATTAAAGTTGTTTTCTCACCTGTTTTGCTCTTGAAAGGTCCTCCCCAGACATCAGGAAAAATGGGCCAACTCAGAGATGCTCCAGTTGAAAGTTTAAAGTGCATCGTAAGAGGTTTCAACCCCAAAAAGTAAATAGAAAAAGCAGTTTTCTATCCTTCTGCCTGAAGTCCAGAAAAAAATTTCTTCCACGCAACTGCTACTGTCCGATCACATCTATTCCAGTCTAGATAAAATGGAAGGAAGAGTATGATCCATTGCTAATATTTGCATCTGATCTTAAACTGTTCTATTTTCTCCAGCATACATTCTACTTTGCTTCGCATATCTTGCCTTTCCCTGTGGCATCTGAGTACATTTGTTAAGCCATTTAAATAAATAAATAATGAAAAACCCACAAAGCCCTGAGGATTCAGAGAGAAATTGCTTTTCATGGAACACTTGTTTATACAATGATGTGGAGTTTTGCTGCATAGTTGTGGGTGGTTTGGATACTAGTTATAGTGAATTGCCTAGAAAAATCTGTGTATGAATAAACCATGTAGACTTCTGTTGTGGTAAGTATTTAGGTACTTAAATACCACTAAGTAATATATGAAGCTTCTCTATTCCTCAATGGCCCCAGGTGAGCATGCTTCTGTAGTGTATTTTGCTTGTAACACTGCTTCTCCCCTTTTACTGAGAACAGTGATGCAGTTTCTCATGTACATAAGAACCACAGAGAAGTAGCAGATGGCTGGAGAAAAAAAGGAGAACTGGGAATTGAAGAGAGAAAAAAAATGGAGGAAAATGGAAAAGCAGAGTATCTAAAGATGAGTGAGAAAAGAGTATACTAATACAAGGTATTTGCTACTGTCCTGTCCCTCAGTGCTGTAGCTTTGAGGTGGTTATTTGGATTTGCAGAGAGGTCATAGTACCACTCATCCCATATAGAATCTTTAATTTGATTTTGAAAGTTAGAAGAAGACCAGGTTGTTGAGAAAAGAAGTGGTAGAGATAAAAATGGATTGAAGAATATTCTTACCGTCAGCTTCCATTTAAAAAAGATGAGATTGCTACTACAGGCTTTAAAGACTACAGGAATTTACTCCATCATATGTTCTTTCCATGCTCAGAACTGTGCCATCCCCTTCAGACCCTGTATCTTACCTGTGAGACTGCACAGAAGGGTCTATGGCCAAAGACTTGAGTTTTAATTATAAACTGCAAGTCTTTAGCACTTCACAGCATTGAAATTCATAAGGTTAATTTCCCTCTCCTTTTCATTCAAGTTTGGGAAAAAAAACACTTTTGATAATTTTATGCATTTAGAGGTAAACAATATGTATGTATGTAACAATAAAATGTTCCTAGTGACACACTGAACAGAATTTTTAAGTGGAGTTAGAGACAGCTGTAATGTAAAGGTTTTTGTAAATACCTAATATTTCTGTAAGAACAAACTTTTCCCTCTGTTCTTTTACCAGAGCAGAGGGAAGCCCATGACCTCCTGCACTACAGGGGGCAACTTCTTTTGCTCCCCTCAAGGAATGATGTGTGCAGCAGGGGAACAGGTCCTGGTACTGGGCTGGCAGGGGCTTTGGACCATGCTGCTCCAACCTGACGGTATTTTTTAGTAAATACTTGTTTTGGTGTAAAGCACATTTTGGTAGATTTTTAAGGAGAGGAAGGAATTTGTTGACCTTTTCCATAGCGCTGCCTCTGTGATTTGCCAAGTGCTTCCCTCCCATAACCAGAGACAGAGTGTAGCACATCTTCTAGGAAGACTTCAAGTTTCATATCAAGATTTTTCATGATGGAGAATAAATAAGATCCCTATGTAAGTGGTGTCTATGATTAACTACCATTTTTCTTCCCCCCAAAGTTTATAAATCTCTTCTGGAGACAGGATATTAACATCTGCATTTGCCCTTCAAGAGCAGTATTTGGGAAGAAATCTATCTACCTCAAAGCACCACCATATTAACAGGAGTTTTCACACTCATTTTTTATTTAAGAGATCTCAGAATATCTCAGTGGCAAGTTTCCCAACAGAGGATGCTATCAGCCTATAATTTTTACTTTATAGACACATTAACAAAACCTGACAACTAAATTATAGGTTCCACCTTTGGTCATACCAATAGTATTTCTGAGTGGACATGAATGACTCCAGGCATTTTATCTTGGGATCCAGATGATCTCCTTGGCTCTAAATACACATCAAAATGAATATGCACAGCAAACAGAAATGACTGCTTTTTAAATATGCATGCAAAAAATGGAGAGTCTGTGCAGCCGCAATAGAATTTCAAAGAACAGTGCCCCAGCATGAAAAACATATTTTGTGAATCAGTACATTTTGGTCTTAATTCATGCAAATCCACAGAGCTATCCAGTTTACACTGACTGGTGGTCTGGCCTCTTCTGCTATCTGTCCTTCATCAAGTTTCTTAGGAGCACTGAAAGTATATATAAACCAGACAAGGAACTTTTACTAGGGTAAAGCAAGACAGCCAGGGATTGTTGCAGCCATAAACAAAACAGCTGAGTGCCTGGACCAGAACAGGGAAGGACAAAACAGCTAAGAGACTACTGAGAAGAGATGAGGAGGAAATTGCATTGGCACTGCTGCATCAAGAATTCATCCTGTATCTGAAATGCAAAGGGGTGTGTCCCTGCCTTCACTCAGGCAGATACATAGGTTAGGTTCATTGGAATACATGGCATATTCTATTTTATATGAGAATGACGCACTCAATAGTGAATACAGCCTAAGTGCCTGTATTTCAGCGTCAATGCAGATCCTTAAATGATTACATAGATAATCTAAATAAAATGACCTTCAGAAATAGAAAGCAGCACTGCATTTGGTTGACTCTTGAAATGACCCACAGAACTCAATGTTTTTAATAATCAACATTTCTAGCATAAGAATAAAAAATATGGGTTTGGTTACCAATGCTTCGGAAGCTTTAACATGCCTATTTTTATTCTTAGTGTAAAATCAAATTTCTTCAGAGTACAGTATGGTACACTATCCTACAAAGTACAATACAGAAAGTTGCAACCTTTTATGTATAGTGTGATTCGTATTTTGTTAACTGACGTTAATCAGATTGACCCCTCTCTCCTCTGTTACACTACAGTGTTTGTGTTTAAGGCTGTGGGTTTTGTTTTCAGTCCATCTTCACTACATTAGAAACTGGTAAGCCATTTGGTACAGACAGTGGGTCATCTAAACTGGGTTTAATCATTCAAAGAACACCCCTCTTTTTCTGTTTTATTCACAATCTTGAACTTTATGGTAACTTCGAAACAGTAACTGCATGAGTTGCAAACATCCATCTTTTGACTTGGCCCCAAATTGTTTATAGAGTTCCATTTTCTTAAGCGGTCTTCTCTCACAGAAAAGGAAGTGTCTTTTGATAACAAAAGACATTACTGCTACTTGAGCCTCCCACAATCTTTTTTCCTCATGAAGTGAATTCTCCAAAGTGCTTATGAACACTCTTTGGCTTCATAGCATTGCTTTACAAGAGATCATATTTGGTAGGATTAGTCTCAATTTCCAGCAGTAGAACTGAGTTCAGCAACTAAACCCAATGGAGTATTTACCACTAGTAAAACTGGATGAGGACTTTCCATTGGCCCTGGGTTTGACCCTGCCAGTTCTGCAGACTGTGCCCTGATGAAGAGTAGTTATATGCACTGTCTAGAATATGGCTGATCTTTAAAACATAAATCATCTTGTGGTACATTATGAAGAACCAAATGTTTCAGAGTTCAGGGAGCATCTGGAGATTGTTCTTCATCATATAGTTCAGTTTTAAGTTGTCCTCTGAGGAGCAGGGAGATGGACCTGATGATCCTTATGGGTCTCTTCCAACATGAAATATTCTGTGATATTCTATGATTTTGAGAGAAAATTGCAAGCAATCTTTGTTAGGCTTAACACTGGCAATGGCACATCAAAACAACTCTATTATAAATTATGCAATATTTCTATATAATAAAAGGAGAAAAATAGTTATTTCCACTCTCTCCAGTAAGCCCCTGAGCATAACATGCTGTCTGGTAAGTATTCATGCTTTATCTTATATCTTGATATAAGAAGAAAAAATGTCCTCTCCTACTAGTAGCCATCACATGGACTATTTTCTTCATATTTAAAGAGAGAAAAGAGTTACTACTCTGTCTGTACTTTTATGAGTAACATCAGTAAATACTTGCATTCCTGTAGGTGGTTTCCTTCACAGAGTTCTACAACACTGAACAGTATTTTAATTATTTGGACTTCAAATTGGTTAGTTATTCCATTGTTTGTATTTTAAAATGGGCTGATCAGGCGGTTTCTTGCAGGATTGCTTTTCTCATGCCCCACAGGGAAGCTGCTGCTCTCTGGTATGGGTGAGAGAGTCAGTGTTTTAGAGTTGCTGCTGTGCTGACACAGTGTCCTGGATGTTCCTACAGCAGAATTACAGCTGTGTGGAGCTTGACCCAGTTAACATCCAATTTACCTCTAGATAATATAATATTTCCAGACAGATTTGCTTTCCTTCCTGCAACTCCAGCAAAGATTTTTCATGCAAGGGACACAGAATAATCCTTAATGTCCTTCCATAACTTTACCTTTTCAAATTCTCTGAAACTTCTCTTTACATGAACTTGCAGACCTTGAAGGTAAGATACTTTCTTATTGAGTAAAAGTCTACAGCTTTTGCTGTAAAAGATTGACTAAATCCATTTCCATGGGAAAGGATGATCCAGCAGCACATTATTCCATATTACACTGTTTTTTCTATCAGTTCCTTTAATTTCTAGTAAGAAGAAACCAAAGCTTTTATAGATAGATAGCAGAAATAATCAGGTTTTTTTGGGGTTAGACAAGGCTGTCATTGATTACTTAATTATTTTATATACCTTCTCAATATGCTATAAGCATCTAGCTCCAAGTGGAGGCAGAGTACATAAAGAAAAAAGTTCTTTCTAGGCCTCAGGGCAAACCCAAAACATTCAGGTTGGATTTGGCTTTGTATTCATCCTCTAAAGCTCTGTGCATACTAAAATCTCCCAAAGACACCAAGGTTTTCTGTTGGGTTTTTTTTTTCTTCTTTATTTTCCTTGGCAACTAAAACACATTTTACATAACCACATTATGTGCTTCACAGTAATATATGAGATTTCATAAATGGTATAAATGGCCTCATACAAATTCAAAACAGCACAAGAGTCAATAAACTTATATTGCAAGAACTCCAGACCACAGAAGGGAAACATCTGAGTCTTTCAAAATTGGTTCATTTTTTCCTCTTAAAAAAAAAAAAAAAGCTGAAACCCCTCTCAAATTTGGTTATATTCAATTTATTCACTGCATGTTTTTCCTAGCTTTTCCTTTTTAATATCTTCATCAAATTATTTTATCCCCTCATTTAGCACTATTACTTATAAACATACATATATTCACACACATCTGAAATTGCTTTTATAGTGCAACAGATATGCTATAAAGCATATAATTTAGGAGGGGGTGTAAGCTTTTTCTCTACTGGTATGTGAGCAATTTGTGGGGAAATATTCAAACCTAATTAATATAATTCAAGTGGTGCTGAGAGGAAATCTTTGTCCCATGAACATATTTATTATAAGTATATATTACTGAATTTTTTCTGGATTATCTTAATGTTTGTCTTTGATGGCCCAATTGCCAATAAGATCTCCTTGTTACAACCCCGGTTTAAAAAATATAAAAATATAAATTCAATTGAAAATACTATACTGATTTTTTTTTCCTGAATATTTTTTCACAACCACCATCAAAAAGCTGTTTCATTTGAGATGTGTCCCCTTTTTGTGTTCATCTTGGCTCTTCTGCTATTCATAGCATTCCAAGTGACTGTGATCTTAGAAAAGGTCTCCTAGATATGAGATTTTTATCTTACTGTCTCACTTCAAAACTGTCCATAAAAAGATGTGACATTTTGTGCCCTGCTCCCATGCCCAAAGTCCCATTACCCTTAACAAGTGTTGGATCATGGTCTTCAGTTCCTTGGTTTTATACTTCATAAAGCAGCCTGAAGTCAAACTGTAATTTTACTTGACTGAGCCATTTAAAAACTGATAAGCTTTCTGATATTCTTTCTTTTCTTCCAGATCCCATGTGTGTAGTTTGATAATTTGTTGCCTTCTAAATAAATACATAGAGTAAGAATATTTTTTTAACAAAAGCGTACTAAAAAGTTATCTATTTATCATTTTTTATTTGAAAGGAAATTAAAGTACACACTTGTGAGCAGTACTTGTACTGGGAATCAATGCTGTACATGAAAAAAAAAGGGATGGAAGTTACTAACTTCACTTTCAGATTTCCAGATCTGTTGAAAATATATTAAGATTCTTTGACAAATATTTATCTGTGAATCTTCCAGCCTTGAATACAGGAGAGGCAAATGAAATGTACGGAACTCTCTACTTATGCTATCCAGGCAGCAGAAGGTTTGTAAGAGCCCCAAGACTTCAGCCATTTTTTCTGAATTTTTCTTAAAACAGAACTGTTAAGTGAGGGATAAAACAGAATGTTCTTTGTCTGGAATCAAAAAATGTATTAAATCCATTGCTTTAATTTTCTCACTATGCTGCCCCAAATTCCACTTAAGCCTCTCCATTTCAAACCCACCGTCTTTGTTTTCTGAAGCAGATGGAAAATAAAGGTTGCTCATGCATTTATCAAAAGAAGCTGCAGAGGCAGGTGAACATCATAAAAGCTTTAGACACAATAATAAATAAAATCATCAGATTCTTAGGAGATTGTGTTTCTTTCTGGCACTGCCTTTAGCTTTGCCTGTAGCTACTTGCTCACTCACCCCTCTTTGCCAAACTCCAGCTTGCAGAGCTTAGTCACAATAGATGTATGGCTCCGCCACACGTGTCTGTGCTAGCATCCAAGGAGACACTATGACATTTTCTTTGACTCGCACGGGATGAAGAAAATTCAAAGCTTAGCACTATTATAGACAAATCTGCCTTTTGAATAGGTTAGTAAAGAAGGAAATTTGTCAGTGCACTTGGACAAAATGTAAGGAGAGAGATAATATACAAGCTTGACATTCAAACAAATTCAAGCAACCTAATTTCTTTTAGAAACTCTTTGCCACGGGTCGCAATTGTGCTGAACTGGACAGAAAGAAAACTCTTTGTGAAATGGTTTTCCTTCTACTGAAGAATTTAAATGTCTGCTGTATTGCTTAATATTCTACTATCATACTCATTTTTGTTATCCCAGCAAAAAGGTGGACATTTTAAAGCAATTTTATTCCTGACATTTTATATATGTTTGTATATTTTATGTATGTGTATGAATGTGTGCATTCAATTCTTGAAATGCTGCTAAGACACCAGCTATGAAATTGAATGCAGTAATATAGAGGCATCCCCTTTGAAGGCACCAAAGTTAATTCAGATGCACCATACAATTTTGGCATATTAATGTCAATTATCTGATAATTTATTAAAAAGGAAGTATCTATTTTTTAACTACTTTGAGATATTTGAACTTTCCACCTACAACATGTAGTTTCCTGTCCAAATATGTTCACCTTTCAGCTCCAAATACGCCATTGAGCTATCCCATGTGGTGTGCTCTTTTCATGTGATGCATTTTATGCAGCTAGGGAGCTTGGAGTTGTTGCTTTGCAAACACCACAGAACATTTTGCACCCTGTGCTCCAGCTTGCCTTGTTGCTGCTCTGCACATCTGTGACATGAGTGCAGAATCCTCTGCCAGGTATTTCCAGCCCTACACCCCTCTTCACTCTCAGGACAGAAATAGAGATTTAATGAAAGGAGGTTGCCCAAAAGGGCTTGGAGGAGGGCTGGTCCTTTGACAATAATGAAAATATCGATCCTTTATGATCAATAACAGCAATCTTTTTTCCTCTGTATAACTTCAACAAATTGCATCACGGTTTTATTTCTAGCAATCTGACATTGTTTTAGATTTGAAACCTAATTTAATTAAAAAGGTGTTTCTTGGAAAAATAGATTGGACTTGCAATTTTTTTTTTTTTAATGGAGATAAAAAATAAGAGAAGACAGACTTACACATATATTTACACCACCTATATTACAGACTAGGGTATTTAATACAGTTTACAAAGCAATGCTCTGCTGGCAATATTCTAATTCTCATCAGGTATTTAAGTAGATGCTGGTTACCAGCATACCTTTTTATTTTTTTATAATGTTATTTTTACATTAAATCTATTTCATTTTATTTCTCGTGGAAAACCAGGAGAGAAGCTTTGCAGCTAAAGGAAACAAAATGCATACAACAGACAATTTTATGATCTATGAGCATGTTCCTGCAAGACAAAGCATGTGACTTCTGAAGTTAATTGGCTCATTCCTGTAATTAAAGTGACTTAGGTGCTTAAGGTTTGCAAGATTAGATTTGCAAGTGGTAATAGTTATTATAATAACAATGGAAGGCAGCTCAACTGAGAAGTGAAACAATAAAAAGCAAAATGACTCAGGAATGGTGTAACCGATGCTGGGTTACTTTAAACAAGGGTGTACTAAAGTGAGTTCACAGGATTACTTAAAGGAATATTAAATCACTTTGTTATAGATCCAAGTCGTCATTTGTGCTAAAATGTTTCTTAGAAAAACTGAAAAAACTGAGCAGATCTGAGGCAGTTTTTCTATTAATTTTTATACTATAGAGTGACCTTTACTTTGTTTGATATGATTGGTTTGCTGAACCTGTATTCTTTTTCCTATTATTTTTCAATATTAAATTCTGTCTATAGATGGCACTAACTTCTTGCTATTTCAGAGAATCCAGGGAAAAGCCTCTTGACATATGCAAAACATTTCTGGCAGTTTGTGTGCTGTAATCCAGCAGTAAGAGCATAAAATGACCAGTTTGTAATTTGCTTTAAAAATATAAAAAAACCTTTTTTTGTTAGATTATAATCACTGTCAATGGAAAAGAGATTTAGAATGTCAGCTGTGGATTTGTAAAACATATTTTGAATGTCTTTCATATATTTAAAGATTCAACCTTTTTAAAATAAGTGAAATGATCTAAAAAAAAAAAGAATGAGTATGTTGTAAAGTTCAAGCCTTGTGCTGGCAGAATGACTGTAATAATAGAAAATGTTTCTCCAAATGTTTCCTTTCAAAAATTTAGATTATATCTTTATATATCTCTTCTGTTTCTATATCTGCATTCATTAGTTGAAAAAAGCAGTAAGGTTTCTGTATTAGAGGGTCTGGAAAGTAGTATTTAGAGAGTTCAACACGTTTATACTGAAGTTAGTGTGTTTAAGTAAGTAAGATTAAGCATTTATCTAAGTATTAAAATATGGCCTTTTTATATTGTATGCAATAAATAGCAAATAACCTTTCACAGTTGTGAAGCACTACGATACTCAAATTAACATCATTAGCACACTGATTTCTGCTGTTAATCCAAATTTAAGCCTGTTTAGTAGCATGTTTCTTCCTGTGCATTATTTTATGCCCTTTTTTTTTTTTTTGTCCTATTGCTTGGCACCACAGAGAAAAGCCAAGTCCCATCCTCCTGACACCCTCCCTTCAGATACTGATAGACAATGAAGAGGTCCCTTCTCAGTCATCTTTTCTTGAAGATGGACAGGCTCAAATTCCTCAGCTTTTCATCTTGAGTGAGATACTCTAGTCTTCTTTGTAGCCCTCCCCTGGACCTGCTCCAGGAGCTCCAAGTCTCCCTTGTACTGAGGTGCCCAGAACCCAGGAGCCCAGAGCACTCCAGATGTGGCCTCACCAGGGCTGAGTACCAGGGCAGCATCCCCTCCCTCAACCCACTGGCAAAGCTCTTCCTAAAGTACCCCAGGATGCCATTGGCCCTCTTGGCCACAAGGGCACTGCAGGCTCAGGGACAGCTTGTTGTCCACCAGGAACCCCAGGTCCTTCTTTGCAAATTAAAGATGATGACAGACATGGTGCAAAGACAGAATGGCTGATGGAAACAAGGGATGGAAATAATAACTTTGAAGCGGATCTAAGGTGAAGAGCTTAAACAGGGGTGTGGTGATCAGAAACCTCCATCTGAGAAGACCAAAAGCTTTAGCACATGAAACTACAGATTAGGCTGCAAAAGTTGTAAATAACTCTAGTCATTTATTTAAATTGATACCAGATGACTGAAGTGTAACAAATAGAGCATTTGTCTTAAAAGCAAGGTAAGGAAACCATCAAGGTACTACAGACCCATTAGTCTAAAATCAGTAAATCCAGGCTACAATTTGCATTAAAGAATCTTTAAGGATATAGATACAAATTAAACAAAATGGAGATAAAATGCATTATGGATTTACTAGTTTAAGCTGATAGATTATCCTTAGTAAAAATGATTTCTCCTTTACAGAAATCCTGATCTGAACCTAAGCCTGGACTTCTTACAGTAATAGGAAAGAAATATTAAGGACAGCACAGGAACAAAAATTAGCTGACAAACAAGAACATCTAATTGTGACACTGAAGAACAATTAGGCTCCCAGAGTTCTCTGAAGTTCATTATTGGTGCCGATCTGATGCAATATTTTCTCTGCAGTATTTTTTTGTCTAAATTCATACAAGAAGTATGTTTAATTAAACTTGGTGTTCAGAAACACATCTAAGTTACAAAGAGGACTGGACTATTGATGATGGTAAAGACTGGAGAAATTTAGACCAGAATTGTGAAACAAAGTATTGTGAGAGCATTTTGTAATATAAACAGAGGGCTCCTGACTCATCTAAGGTAAAGAGTAATCCAGTTAAATGGATACAGGTAGTTTTTTAATGTTCTAGAGACACAAAAAGATATTTGATGCTGTAAAATATTAGGTAAAATATTCAGTGGATGAGGTCTTGGAGATTACATCTATATTACTTTTTACAGACAGAGATATAGGCACTAGACTGAAACAAATACTGGGAATGATTGCTAGAGAACTCTGGGGAATAACTAACTGTCATTAGTTACTATCTAATCAATTACTAACTACATCAGGTAATTATCTATGTTAACCCCCGTAGCATAATATACCAGAAATTATAAAGCTGTTCTTGATACCAGGTTTAGGAGACAAAAACAAGAGGAGAAAGGATTTTTAAAAAGAGGACATATTAGTACAAAACCTAATAGAATTTAATTTACCATCATGTATTCATTGTAGAAATTATAAAATGGTTTCCTATCATCATTCCATAGAAGTTATTGAATGCCTTTTAAATAGATACTGTGGACAAAAATCCTAAATCACTTCAGGTTGGACCTTTGAAGGTTTATAACAGATTATATTAGAATTACAATTAACCATGGTGGACTGAATTTGATGACCCAGGAAACCACTTCTGCTTGTGCACACAGATATTCTGACTAATCTATATGTGCTGCTTTTTCTCCAGGTCCACTGAATTTAGTCATGTGTATGCATGTTACAACCCATCTGTGAGGGAGAGGGTAGCTCAGGTTTTCGTTTGGGGCAGATTAGAGTGAAATGACACTGAATGAGTGTTTAGATATATATGTATGTATATATATTTATGTAGGTTTATTTCAGAAGGATTTGGTTGCAACCGAAAGGAGGTATGTAGCCTTTTTGGTTGTTATCTATAGAAATGCAACAGTATAAAAGTATAAAGATATCACTTAAGAAAATATACAAGGAAAAGAAGGAAAGAGAAAGAAAGTAGAGAGTGGAGAGGAAAAATACTACCACCCATGGATCCAGTGAGGAGACTCGATTGCAGTGTCCATTGATCAAAGTGATGGTCATGGTCTTGATCCATTGGGGGTTGGGGAAGCCCCTGAAACACAAAGTTCAATGGGTTAATAAACATTCAGGTTCAGGAGGGAACACTCAAAGAATTCCCCTGCAGGGAAGTTTGACACTCTCTGATGCAACACTATGGATCACATGTAGTCCTCTGGAGGAAGGCTCAAAAATGCGTCTGGGAGCACTTCAGGGGTCTTTGACAGGTTATAACACCTTCTAAGGCATGACAGCTGTTTCTGTGTAGTTGAGCCAGTTATGCCCCTTCAGGAAGGATGAATATGTGTGAATGTCCAGACACCTCACCTGGAGGGGAGTTTTATACCTGAGCCAGTTGTGTAAGGGAGGACATTGGCATGGTAAAAAACATTATTCCTCCTCTAGAGGAACTGTTTCTTATCAGTCTTCTCCCTTGTCTGGCTCAAACTCCAGGTTGTTTCTAAAAAAGGGTTGGTTTGTTGTGTTCACACTCTGGTGATGGGAAGGGCGTGCACCCCCTCTGCTGCTGCTATGCAGATCAGAGGTTTCACCACCACACCTCCAAAAACTCTCCTCCTCTCCTTTGATTGAGGAGTTCAAACTTGGTCTCAGCAAACTATGTCTGCTTTTGCAAATGGCTGATTGTTTGAGTCATTTACACTTCAGCCTCTCACATCCCTGGAAACACCTTTTTTGTTCAGCAAAGACCCTAAGATTGTTACCTTGCAAAGCTTGTTTATGTCTAATTCATTTCAAACCCTTTTCAACAGAACTTATAATGAAGTTTCGATGCCAGCTTCTCCTGTGCCTGCACACTAAATGTACACTAACATAATTCCTACAAATCCTGAAAAAAAAATATAGCTGATGCTAGTAGAATAAACTACCAGCTTGAGAAAATGGTTGTGATATTCTTCAGTGGCTATGATATCAGACATATTTTGTCAAAAAGAAGTAAAAAAGCCTGTTTTCAAAACAATAAGAATTAGCAGTGAGAATGAGTCATATCACAAAATCATTTATTAAAAGCATAAATTTAATATCCAAAATTTTTGAAGTGATGTAAACACAATTCAGTCAATCTTTCTGAGTTTTTATATTCAAGAGATAGGAACAGTCAAGGCTACTTTCCTTCGTGTTTCTTTGGATGTAATTACATAGTCCTTGGTTTTCAGAAGAAAATAGCAATTTGAAATAATGTCTGTGAAAGACACAATGGTGCTGATGTGTCCTCAGAACATGAAGCATATACTGACAATATGGAAATGCTCTGGAGAAAATTTATTTCACTTGCAATTCATTTGGTTCCTGCCATAATTGGACAAAGGAGTTGAGTAGCTGCCAGAGAAAATGAGAAGCTGAGCACTCAATCTCTATGCCTGAGATTCCAAAATTTTAATTGCATCATTCACTTGAAGACATTGGGGGAAAAGTTCTGAAGATGGAACATATAATGAGTATTGTATTGCTGACAGTCCATTTTCTTATTCCAGATGTCTCAATCACTGCCAAACAGCATTACTCAGCTCTGAGGAGTGCTCCTCTGGTGCGGACAGCTCCTGCATCCGTCACTGGGGAAAGGCAGGCAGATTATGCAGATGAAGAATGTGATTATGTGGATTTTCAGGGAAAAAGTAGAACAATAACATTCCTCAGTTATGTTTCTGTATTTAAATGAAGCTGAACCTTTCATGTGCACAAATTGCAATAGCGGCGTCCTACTGTCTCATTTGTAAGCACTTGATTGAGATCTTGGGAGCCAGATTGACAGTGGAGCTAGTTAAAGTTGCAGATACCCACTGTCATGAGCAAAATCTGTTCCTAACTCTGCAGGTGTCTAAAACCTCTTCTGCATCAGCTTTCCCCTGGGAAAGATGTTGGTGCACTGCTATAGCCAGCAAAGTCTTCATCACATCGAGATACTTGGCAGGTGATTAAGGCCTTAGCCCGGCCAAGGTTCACAAAATTTTCACCTACTTCACCTCGAAGTCTCCAACCAACAGATGTGCTCAGGCATGAAATAATTAACAGTGCATTGGCTCAGAACAAGAAAATGAAAATTCACATGAGTCTATTGCTTTCAGTTCAGGATAATCACTTGGAGGTGCAAGGGCTGGCTTCCTGCCTCTGTGCCAGCAAACATTCTAATCACTGAATCACTTTCCAAACTGGTGGGGAATATCTGGAGGGTAGAGGTGGGAAGGGGGAAGAGGCAGATGAAGAAAATATATTATTTCCATTTGTGATGGTGAAGGTGGGCTATTTGGATTGTTTACTTTTACAATAATGAAGGAGGGCTAACTGGCTGGCAATGGAAAAGTGTAGAAGGTGAAGGTGTAGACCTGTGAGTTGCCAGCATTTTAAAGGAGGAAGATACTCTGCAGAAGCCATTGCTGCATCTCTGCCTTTCTGGTGAGTCCTGAGTCTGTGTTCTGGTTGAAGTGGAATACTTCTGAAAGGAGTAAGAAATTCCCCAAGCCAGGTTGCTGTTCAGCTGACATTGCAGCATTTGGCTCCCACACTAGTGGGGGGTAATCCCAGTGCCAAACTATTGCCTATCATCTCCTCTTTTGTTTGAAAAAACTTGATGGTTTCCTGGCATTTGAAAGAAGAACTTGGTGTTGAAAATCTTTGAGAACATTAGGATACTAACAAGAAATGCATCTTTAATTACCCTCTCTTTTTAGAGTTATCTACCACACTGACTATCAAAATCCCTCTTCAAGGAAATTTCAGCATCAAGTTGTTGAGCTTTTAACAGTCCCCATGCTAGGGTGGCTAATTTGAAAAGTCTGCATTTCACAATGCAGAAGATGATCTAAAATTCAGGTCTCTAAAATCCCCAAGATTCTCCCATGAATTTATTCATTTGTGGTATTTTAGGAATGGCACTCAGCACACTGAGAATGTTAACAGATGCAAATGTAAGTGCCACTGAGTACATTTTTAAAGCCAAACGAGTGTTCTTCAGAATAACTTTCAGCCAAAGTTGGAAAAGTTCCACAGAAAACTGAGATGAAATTTAGTAAGTTGCAGCATGACAGATACAGAAGTGTCCTAGAATTTTGCTAGCACATGACAGACATGTTAAACCTTCCACAGTCAAATCAGTATTTGAAATAACTTAGAGAAGAGCATTCCTATTCATACTATGCAAACCCCCACATTTAAATTCAAAGGTGGTTAGTTCCTGTGATAATTATTAAATCAAACAGACAGTGAGAGGTGCTTGCATCAGCTATCAGTACTCGATGCTGAAATGGTGAGGGAGAAAGCTACCTTAACTCTGGAGTTCATTAAAAATAAGGAATGGACTGCGTAGTTTTTGTATAAACAATTCCTACCTCAAAATTTACCACTACAGTTACATTAAAAACTTTATTACCCTTACTGCCGTCATTATTGTCGTAAAGCACTGGTTTCCAAATAATTGCAATGACAGACCTGTTTGAGAATGTTTCTTAGGTTTGTAAAATGTGCATGGAAAAAATTCTGTTTAAAGTAATTGCAAAACAATAAACTGATCTGTGAAGTACCAACTTCTAAATTTCTCATTAAATAATTCCTCTGCTTTTCTTATACCTCAGATTTGAAGGCATTTGGCAATAGACTCAACAGCTTAGAGCTGTGCTCTAATCTGGGCACAATATGTAGCTATTATTTCCACTTTTCCCCCCTGAGAGATGATGTACAATAGGTAGGAAGTCTCACAAGAAATTCTTTTTTGTAAAGGGCTTATTCTGAAGTTCAGTTGTGTAAAGTCCTTATTCTCTAGTCAGTCTTTGTTTGGCTTCTCTAAGTGTTTAATGGGAAATGTTGGAATTAAGACCTTAACTGAAATATTTGGGTGTCTTACTTTTAGATGTTATTTGGCTAAGACATTAGGAGTGTCTATGACAGGTGATGAAGTGGTGGTGCCTGACACAAAATGGTAGAGCACAGTGATTAACTATTTTTATTGCTGGGATAGAAACATTTTTCAGTTGCTGTCTATCTTATAAATACCAGACCATGTATTCTGCATGCTTCATGCATGTACTTTGATGAACGTGGGAATCTTACTAAATCCTGAGTTCCTGAAGGATTACTGAATTATCTCAGAGAAATAAATGAATGATGCAAGCTCATTTGAACCTATGAACTGTCATTCTTCCATGTTTAAAGGCTTCTTTTGCAGGTGGCAGATTTTGTAGATCACATGGACTGTTTTCTTTCACAGGAGCTTTGTTGTGTGCAGCAAAAGTAACTGATTCCCACTTGAGTACTCACAAGTAACAAACCACAAAGTTGTGATGTAATTAGATCTTAAAGGTACTGCAAAAAATGACTTCCTTGTTAGTCTGATTCAATCTGTATTGCATCTTTTAGTAACTGGCTTGATTTTAATGGTTTGTTGCCGTGCTTTGAAATGCTATGCAAAGTATATTCAGCCCTGTAGACAACAGAAATGAAAATAATTTTAAAAATTCATATTTAAAATGTATGGCCTGACTATTGCTCCTCAGAAAGCTGGAAAAGCTTTATTTTTCTCTGTGTATGTATGGTATATAAATATAGAGGAGGAAGTAACACAAAAAGCATATGAAACACACAGTTTATGAAACTTGCTAAAATGATCAATGTGTTTTATCCCACAGGATCATTTTTTTCCCCATTCTCTTTGGTGAGCATTGAAAAAGTAATTTTGCCAGCATGAATTCTTATTTGTTATAAAGTCAATTATTCTGTTAGTCTGTGTATTACTTAAGAAATGTGATTTCAGCCTGCATTACAAGTGTTTTCCCTCAAGCTCATTTCAAACAGATTTTGGTACCAGGGACGGCTGATGCATGGTTCTTCCATTTTTAAAGATCTGCTCTTACTAGCGATATCTTGTGTTACAAAGCTCAAGTGAGTAAAGAAAAGGTAAGCCATAAAGTAAAAATTATCAAGACCTCAGTGAGGTCAGACATATTGGGGTTTTTGTATTTATTCATTATAGTAGAATTTACTGGGGGAGAGGGGTAAAAAGCAACCATTTACCTGGATGCTTATCTTGACATCAGAGCCATTTACATCAGTAAATTTTCTTTCCTTATGCAGTTCCATCAGTGTGTTGGAGGAGTTAAATACACACACACACGCACACACACAAAGAAAGATGTGAGGGGAATTATTGCTTTAACACTGAAAGTCTGTCGGAAAGGAAAAGAACTAAAAAGTGAGGCTTCCTCAAAGTTACTTACTGCATCTTTCTTTGAGGATTGCCTCCTCCTGCCCACCTTTTGTAATGGTTATTCTTGCATTTCACCTGAATCCCTGAATGTGTCTGACTGGATGTAGGCTGTTGGCTCTGTAGTCAACTGCATTGTGTGAGGGTAAAGGCTCAAAAATACCCAGGGCTGCTGAGTCAGGTAGTGGAGAACTAACAGTAGGACCGTGACAGACAAAGAATGCCTAATGCTTTGTCTAGGCAGTCTTTGTCCAGGAAAATTCAGTGATGTTAAAAGCTGTGCCCTCCTGTGAGAATGACAGTTCTATGCAGACCCCCCTGTCCTGGCAGTGCATCCACTGGGGATGTAGGAACTTTTGGCTCCCAAAATCTGTGCTGGAGCCTTGTGTATAGAACCAGTGATACACAAATGAATGATTGCAGCCATAACATGGACGTAGCTATCGATACCCTGTTCTTTGGCTCGCTGGCAATTCTCAGGGATTTGTCTCATGGTAGAACAATTGTACTTACTGTGGGTTTGCTGTACACCCAGAAAAATAGGCTACGGCTATTAACCAGTGAGAATATCTTACTTTTTAAAGTTGTGCATAAAATTTCCCTGACTGTTCAGAGCAGTAACAGAAGATCTTTGTTGTAAAATCACAACCTCTTTCTGGCACCCAAGAATCTTTTGCTGAAACTGCTTTATATGCCAAATGTCTCCCATGTGAACATATTATAAATCATCTGTGTTTTATTAGAAAAATACTACCAAATTCTGACAAAGGGTACTCTCAGTAGGTTCAGTTGTTTGTTCCTGTCTTAAAAGAGGAATGTTGAAATCTGTTGTGTGAGCAGGAATTCCTGGCAAAATAAGCTCCCTGGAATGCTGGAGACATAACTGTTTCTCTCAGCTAATAAACACTGCAGGACCTTATTAAACTAGTCCAGCCAGCACCAGGGCAACTGCCCCAAACTTTCCACATATTGCAAAAAAGGAAGAATAGATGCACTTCACACAGAAGAAGTAGTATGGTACTTAGTCTTTAAGGTACACATACCTGAAGGGAGCTGGGCTGTGCTGTCCTGAGTGCAGGAGAAAAGCTGCTCTTGGATTAAGCGGTTTTGGAGTGACTCTCCTATCTTCTCAACAGTTCTTTAATGAAAATATTGGACTCCTGTAACAGTGCTATTACTTTGGAAAAAGTCTCTAAAGTAGCACCTAATCCTGAGCTGCTTGGAAGTTAAGTGTTTCATGGAAATAGCACTTTAGGAATGCAGAAGGTTGGTCTCTGCTCTGAGTTATTCTGGACTAATTTATATTTGTGTTCCTGAGCTCAGTGTCTGTATTTTATTTTGCCCAGCTTTTTTTTTTTTTTTTTTTTATCTTAACCTATTTTCCCCCCTCATGTTAACAAGGACAGTTTGGTCAAATAAGATCCATGAGAACTACCGGCAAATGCACACATTTGTCAAAGTGATTGAAGTCAACGGAAAAGGGAAAAGCAATCTGCTCAATCTAGTCACTGTAGTCTTTAATCACAGTAAGGAAAAATGTGGCTATATTTTGCAATTATAGATATGGGTGGATTCCATTGAATCCAGGCAAATTACACTGAATTCTAGAATTCAGTGGTTGGTGGTGCCATGAATTTATGAGGGAGATGTCAAGAGAGACACCTGTACCACAGGATTGAAGAGAGTCTTTGGTTTTAAAAGAACTAAAGACAATAAAGAGATGCTGAGATTTTTTTGTGTTTTTTTTTTTTTCATTTAAAACTGTACAGTGAATTACAGTTGAATTTTTCATAGTAGGAATGACTTTTGAGGCACAGATATGGTATAAATCCCAACACATTCTCCTAAACATCACTTGTGAGAAATAGGAGTTCTTGTCTTTCAGTGAGGGATGTGACTGTCTGGCATTGAAGTATTTAGTAACTAAGATGAAAGAGCAATCCCATTGAAAAACATGGGCAAAGCAACAGGCTTTTGGTTTACTGCAATGTACAGGAGGTGTAGTCAGTTCTTGGAGTATAGAACTAACCTTTACAAGGCCATCTAACTGGCTGCTGTAATGACTTCCTTTGTAACTGGAATGGCACAGAGAAAAGTTATTATTTATATGAAAAAGCAAAGATTTAAATAAATAGTTTTAATTTTGTACATAAATTATGTTAGAATAATATGGGAAAAATTTCTTCGAGAAAAGTCAGTGGGTACTTTCTAGTTTTAAACATATGATGCTGAGGTCAGAAATTTGGCCTCAAACTCTTGTTCTGAACCAAACAAAGCAGGGCTTCTGAATACAGTTTTCCATGTGATATAAAAATTTGGCAGACAGACATACTGATTTTTTAAAAGAAACTTCATTCTGGATCTGATCAATATCATGTCTGCAAATATTTTATTGTATGTGATATATTTGGGTCAAAGAAAAAAGATTACTTTTAGAAATAACAATTTATTGAATTTTTTTCCCTATGGAAACTTGTTTCTAAAATACTTCAAGAAATGTGTTAGTTCAAGAATAGTTCAAGCTAAAATCAACAAATGCAGGTATCTAGCAGTTTAAGGCAAATCTTTAGGTTAAAAAATAGTGATTTTTTTTTTAAATTCTCAGGAGTTCCGTATATAAATCATATGGGACTAGAAAACCATACATGCAACTACTTCATCAACACATAAAAGCTAGAAATCAAAAATTTCCTTTGGAAAGCAGCAGAGCAGTATTTGGAAGAAAAAAGGGAAGGAAGGAAGGAAGGAAGGAAGGAAGGAAGGAAGGAAGGAAGGAAGGAAGGAAGGAAGGAAGGAAGGAAGGAAGGAAGGAAGGAAGGAAGGAAGACAATTTTGCTTCGGAAATTATTTTTTCTGAATAAAACCTTTTTAGATCTGCTGGACTAAATTACTGCCCATGGCCTTATGCTCCATGGAGAAGGGTCTACATCAAAACCCCAAGAAATATATAGATGTCAAATTCTGTTTTTCCAGAGGAAAATGATGTGTTTGTGGAGTGTTTCCATTTTCACAGCCTGTCACTCAAACAATGCTATTGGCAAGTTTGGGCTGCTTTTCCAGTGCTAATGGAAAAGTGCCAGGTGGCAGATAAGGATGGGAAAGAGCAGGAAGAAACTTAAAAAGACCACTGGAGAAGGTAATTAGAGAAGCCTGTGGCTGAAATTCTTTCATAGTGAATAATATTTTCCATAGCACTTCAAAATCTGATAGTTCTTTAGTGGATGGAAGAAAAGATGTAAAAAATGTAACTTAATAGAGGAAAATATACACACAGCACATCCTCTAATTTGCACTTACTTTGCAGTTTGGCATGGAATTTCTGCAGAAGTATATGTTTTACTCTCACATGATTAAATTTTGTTTCTAAAAATGTTTTTACACATGAAACTGGAAATTATGCTATTTTGAAATTCAGAGACATTCACAATGTGTTTTTGCAATTTTCTTAGCCTGCTTCTTGGTTTTTAGTACAGTAGCTCTAGTAACATGTCCTGTACAAGAACAAAAAAGAAGGTATCAAAATACTGCTACAAGGGAAAAAGAGTCAACAAAATCATTTTACCCCTGAGTAGGCAGAGGTGGGGAATATCCTGCTGTCTCTGCTTGGCAGAGTAACTTTTTATTGATTTAGCAAGGCATACTCCTGGTAGCAAGTGACAGAACTGTCTCATTTACATCTGATTTCAGAGCATGGTAGTGGTAGTTGTATTTCAAGTCCAAATTAGCTCTTTGGTCTGTGTGTCTACACCCTTTGTCGTGGTCATGGCAAATGTACAACTGCGCCAATGTCAGGAATAACTAAGCAAATGGTAGACTGTTTAAATAGTTTGTGAAAAATATGCACACAAATACAACATATTACTCGGAGAGTGTCCACAGTGCTTCTCTGTTCTTTTATATAATTTTTAAAACTCATCTAAGAAAATTTTGTTGGCAAGAATGTTCATAGAGATAAAGTGCTTTGGCTATGTCTGTGAATAGCAAGAGCCATTCCAGAAATTTTTGCGCAGGCATCTTCACTGCCTCTTGCATGTTCAGAAGTTGCTTATTCAAACAGGATAAGCACGTCTGTGCAAAATACGTAAAGAAGGAATACTAGATTTTCTGTATACTGTGAAAAAACTGTAGGTTGACATCTCCTTGAATAAATATATTTTTTTTTTTTAGCATATCAACAGTTTCATTCAAGAAATCACCCAACAACAGGTAATTTAAAAATAGGTAGCACATAATATTTCCAAAGTCGTTTAAAAAGTTGTAATAAAAGGCCTAAAAAGAGATGATGCACAAATTCAGTTGAGAAATCAATGACATAATTTAGCCATGGGAATGAGTAATAAGTAGAAATACCTGTCAAGTGAAGTTTTAGGTCTTCTGTCTGTGGATGTCTTCAGCTCCAGAAAGGATTTTCTTCCTCCTGTCTCCCCCCCACACCCCCAAGATTTATTCACAAAGCACAAACTATTTGGCTTACTGGGGGACTTACTAGATGAAGTTTTATAGCTGGTAAAATACAAGTAGGCAGAATAGATGGTCTAATGATCCATAGACTGAAAATATATTAATGCAGAGGTCTTAACTTACTGAACACATTTATTAAATAGATACTTTTCAAAGAAACCTATGGGAATTAGACACCTAAAACCCCATAAAATTAAATCTCATTCGGTGCATTTTCCAGTCACTTCTGTCCAACTTCTCTGCCTGTACTTGCTAGAATTGTGGAATAAAAGTCTCCAGCGGAAAAAACCAGAATAACATTCTGACTACTTTACACTTTCTGAAACTCAGTGAATTTCTTTATGGACCGAAAACAAAATCTCTTTTAATACAGGATCAGCAAAGTGAAATCTGGTCATGTTTCCTAACATGCAATGTAAACATATTTGGTTTGTAAATACTGGAGTGTTTTCTTCAGCTTTCAAACTAATCTAATACTGGCATTATTTACAGAAAAGGGGATTACTGGTTCCCTTTTTTATTTTCCTTTTTTTTCCTTGAGGCTTGATGGATTGGTGGTAATGCTGCGAAATCAAAACCTGCAAATAGCACAATCACAGAGACAAAGAATCACAGAATCGCAGAATGGGTTGGTTGGAAGGGACCACTTGGTCCAACCTTCCAGCTCAAGCAGGGCCATCCCAGAGCATGTGGCACAGGATTGCATCCAGACAATTCTCTAGTAACTACAGCGAGGGAGACTCCACAACCTCTCTGGTCAACCTGTTCCAGTGTTTCGTCACCTGCACAGTACAGAAATTCTTCCTCATGTTCAGCTGTAATTTCCTGTACATCAGTTGCTGCCCATTGCCCCTTTTCCCATTGCTTGGCAGCACTGAGCAGAGCCTGGCTCCATCCTCCTGGCACCCTCCCTTCAGATACTGACAGACAGATACTGAGGTCCCCTCTCAGTTTTCTCTTCTTGAGGCTGACAAGGTCCAGCTCCCTCAGCCTCTTCCCATAACAGAGATGCTCATGTCCCTTCATCATCTCTGTAGCCCTCCCCTGGACCTGCTCCAGGAGCTCCAAGTCTCTTTTGTCCTGAGCAGCCCAGAACTGGACACAGCACTCCAGATGTGGCCTCAGTAGGGCTGAGCAGAGGGGCAGCATCCCCTCCCTCGACCTGCACCTTAGGATACCACTGGCCCTCTTGGCCACAAGGGCACTGCTGGCTTACGGGCAGCTTGTTGTTCCCCAGGACCCCCAGGTTCTTCTCCACAGAGCTGCTTCCCAGCAGGTCAGATCCCAGCCTGTGCTGGTGCCCAAGGTTACTCTTCCCCAGGTGCAGGACCCTGCATTTGCCTTTGATTTCAGATGGTTCTTCTCTGCAGATAGATAATATTTCTGCAGCAATGTATGCGAAGTGAGGGAGAGACTTTTCCATGTCATCCCACCTGACATCACCCTGTCACCTTGATGTCACCCTTTTTCCATTCCGGACACATTTCTCATTTAAAGGAAACAAGTGTGAGGTTAGAGTAACCAGAAATTCTTTGGAAAATAGTTTAAATGCTCTAATCAAAAAAAGTTATATGCTAGGCTTTTGACCAAATGTTACAGTTCTGAAATTCTTGTTTATGTTAATACCTACTCCAAAAAACCAAACCAACCAAAAGGCAGCAGAGGAACTTACTACCTTTTTAAAAGGTATCACTTAGAAGTGCTTTGCTGTGAAGCCTGGTCAGCAGAATTGAGGCAGGATGCTACTGCTGAGCCTTAATTGACTGAACAGACATCATCTGCTACAAGCAACACGGCTTAGGCACCCACCACAAGGGTTTAACCACTTATCACTGCACATTTTGGGAAATATTTTGTTCCCTAAAAGCTCAGCTGCTGAACATGCGCCTACTGCCCAGGAGGAAACCCTTCAATTCCCGCAGCTATTTTACCTCTGTATTTAGTAGAAGTGATAAGATTTAGATACCTCAGTTCCTAAAGTTTCTTGAAGAGTATCTCTTCACCTGTAAAAAGAAGTTTCCATGCCATTTCACTCCAGATTTTAACAGTTAAAGACTGAACAGGTTTTTCACCCTCTGACTTTCACCTCATCTTTACTTGAGCCAATTTGGTTCTTTATCAAGAGTTTTTCAGCCACAAGTCACAGTGAATAATCTTTATCATAGCCAGGAGCATGTCTTTGAAGATTACACAGCTGCTCCTGGCTGTAACCACCTGAACAGAGAGTATTGTTCAGTTGAGTTTTCCCCCTATTGTCCAGGACAAATCGTAGGAGCATTATAGTGAGACAAATTCCACAGGGACTGTGTAAAATTAGCTGATGATGTTTCAGAGCGACAAATTTAGAGTACAAAAAGTAGTACCAACAATTCAATTGGCATCAGTGCCTCCTCTGTCACAAGCCCAACGTGACACTGGAAGCACTGTACTAGTGGAGTTTTCTGTTTTGTTAAACATCCTACTCCTGCATGGGAGCCCAAGTGTCTAAGGAATATGTTTCACCCACAGTACAGGGTGGCGTTATTCCCAAATTCCAGTGTGAGTAATTACTTTCTGCTAATATAAAATGCCTTTGCTTTCATTCAGGTATGATGCTTGCCACTTTTTCCCCTTTGCTACATTTCTGGAGAAATGCTCTTTGATCAACAAATTGGAAGTATTGTCTCTTAGTTTCTACCTCAATTTGTAAGGCCATTTTATTAATGTAAACCATAATTACCAATAAATTAAAGAAAAATTATCATTATATTTATGCCAAAGATAGTTAAAAATAAATATTTGAGAGTCTCCATGCAGTTTTTCTCCTGATTTTATTTGAACAGACTTGAAACAAACGGTTCATGAGTTCATCCTGGCTGGACATCAGTATTTTTTCTGATTCAGAAAGGCTAATGAGCCGGAAAGTGACAATGAAAATATTCTAAAAGCTAAGTCTGATTCCAGCAGAAGCAATAATCTGGTAATTTCCCTTCAGAGCTTCTGGAACTCAGTGGTGTCAACAATTACTTAGGGACTGGTTAGTACATGGACTATCAACAAAATGGGCTGTATTGTAATGCTGTTTCAAAGATATTATTAGGACTTTTCAGAACATATATTTCCACATAGCCTACCTAAGAAAGAACTTTTGGATGTTTTGGGTGTTTCTGGTGTCACAATTCCTCTCTATGGAAAAGCTAAGATGAGTAGAGGGACTTGAGTAGAGGGACTTAAAAGGGTAACTATAATTTGGCCGGATAGAAATCAAACATTTGAGAAAGACTACTGCAGTTGACACAGCCTGCCTGTCCTGAGCTGTATAAATGACACCTGAAGACAAGGCAATGCCTGCTGTAGGGGTAATTCCAGGATAGTCTAAGATTGTGGATTTTTATGTGAATATTATTATTATTTTGTAATATAGCTGTAGTAATAATATTGTAATATGTGGGTCTCTATTTTAACATTACCATATCATTCTGTGAATGAGCAGGAGAAGATAAGCAAATTACTGCTAGAAGAAATTTTATGGGAGTGGGTTCTTTCTTCTCAAATTGAATAAAAGAGATGAAAATAATTCAGTGCTAAACAATGTTCTGTATCAGACACTGTTTTGAGCATAAGTGTATAAAAATCAGTAACAGATGACCAAGTGTAAGGTTTGACTTTCCTAATGTATTACTCCTGTATTATTATTTCTTGAGCACTCAAGTGTGTAAGGCATCTCTGAAAACAAAAGGACAAACTTATGAGTAATTATGCCATTTGCAACTTCCACTGGATATAATGGCTGAAAATAATTGTTATGAAACACCTTTGACGATCGTACTGTAAGAGTATAAAAGCATGAAATTAAAAACCCTTGCAATGTAGATGACAGTTGCCAGGGCAATAGAGAGGGCTTTTTTCATCTTTCTAATATAGCCTTGCCTACAGAATCTGTTTCTTTCCACAAAGTCCAACCATGCCAGCATGAGAAAATGGCAGTGAAAAATAGGTGTTCTCTCACGGCAGAATGGCCAGATATGAGTTTAGCTGTTAGAGGACAAATTTAAGATATGGATCCAAAAATAGCTCTCTCAGAGCCTGGCACACTGGGATGCACATCTAGAGGGAATTTGCTGCAAAGGGAAATAGCACCTGCATAGGTATCTTTTATAAAAGAATGCTGTTTCAACTGTTGTCAGGAAAGGACTAAGAGTCTTTGATCAATACTTTCATTTTGTTAGTTCCAGGAGAGCCACCAGGCACATTTTTTTTCTCTTTTTTTTTTCCCCTTCTCTGCCCCACATAGGGCAAAAAGAGCAACCTGAACTATGTTTTTCCTCTCATGCTGACATTTCTGAAATGCTTAAAATTAGCTCAGCACCTGCAACATTATTAATAGCTTTGTGTCGCTAGCCCCTTGTAGAGGAATCCCAGCCTATCCGCATGATAAACCTGGATACATATAAGTATTCTTTTTAGCTGCCTGAGAAGAAAAGAAATTTATGCAGGCCAGAAATTATATGTGGGCTATTCCATCTGTGTTTCTCCTCTGGACTCTTACAGGATCAGGACCACTAGGAGACTTCATGAACCTCAGCTGCCCTTTAGTTTAAATAAAACTGCACAAAATTTGTCCTCATCCTGCAGTAACAAATGTCCATAGCATTGTTCTCCCTAAGTGTTCTATCCATAATTACAAGGTACACCTCACACTTCACACTAATTACTGACAAAGATCAGGCAGCATTGATGTAAAATGGAAGGCACTTGGACTGAGCTCAGTCCTGCGCACATTTTGGGCAGAACCTGAGGCTTACAATACCCATCATTAGCTCTGCCTCAGTTTTGAATCCTGCAGACATCTTCATTGTTTATCATTTGTATTATTGTACCTGAGAAAACATCTTTTGTTCCTTTCAAGATGTGAATAATTAATTTCACATGTCCTAACTCTTAAAGCATTCACCACTTTTGAGGATGAGTTTCTATATTCGCATAACAACATGCAGATCCATTGTGGAGCCAGCTAATAAATATTTAGGACCAAAGGAACAAGAACCACAGAAGCTGCTTAATTTGTCAATTTCTTTTTCATCACTCCCTATCATTCCTTATAAAAATTATCTGCCAGTGTCACAAGGCTCTTCTTTGATTGATGGAATTTATAAAATAATAGCAATTAGACATTACCTAGAACGTTAAGTAAATTCTTCAGGTTTTGTATTGTAAGCAGTAATGCAGACAGCATGTAAAAAAATGCATAACTCAGCCATATCTATTATCATTGAATGTAAAGAAAAATAAATAAGAAGCTGCGTTGTGTATATGATTACCTCTAGTCTGAAAGGAACAACAGTATAATGTCACTGCATCTAAGTTCATATATTCCACATTTACAGTAGCTGCACATAGTGAGTTCTAATGATACAGCCAACTTTCAGCTAACTCGGCAGAATATATTTTTTCTGCTGTAAGTGGAAAATGAAACAAAATTTGAAATAATTTTATTTTAAAGCCAGTATCCAACTACCTCCACATGCCTGCATCTTGGGATTAATAGATAAAAACATATGAAATTATAAAGTGTATATCAATGTGTCTGTTAGTATCAGAAATTAAGATTCTCAGAGGATGGAAATACAAACTACTTTCTGATTGATTGAGAGACAGCTGTGAAGCAAAAAATATCTTATCCTATGACAAAATGAAGACCCCAATACTAAAAACTACTCTCATGTAACCAAATTGTTGCTGTTTCCAAATCGTATGGCTGCTATGTGTAGTAATCTAAACTGCAGGCTTTTTTTGTAATTTACATTGACGTTATAATCATGTATTGACTTTCCCTTGTGTCAGTATTTGAAGAGAAAAGACAAACAGCAATGAAGGGCTCACTCCTGCAGAGTGCTAAGCACTCTGGGTCTGACTATGCAGAACACTGAAGGTTTGAGATTGAACACCAGGAGTTGTCCCTCTCACTTTAATGGTAGCAGAGCAGGACTGTGACATTCCTTTCAATTAAACATGTGCTCTCCTGTTAGTCTGGATTATAGATAACAGTTCTAGGAATCAAAACCTAAATGCATAAATTGACTGGTTTTACAAGCCTGCATTTTCCTTTGACCTGTTTTCAGAAATATTAATATATTAATTTAAATTTCAGTATTATTTTGTTGACAGTAGATTTTTAAAGGTATATATACTATTAATAAAGGAAATATATGTTATTTGGGCAGTTGCTTGTTACCAAGGTTTATGTATAGCCTACATCACTCCTGGGAACTCCAGTGCTCATCTAATTTAGTTGGTTTCATAGTGCTATTCTCTGTGAGATTTTAATAGCATAAAATATGTCCTTGGAGAGATTAGACTGCTACTGTTGATGCCTCAAGGGTTTGGCTTGAATAGACATTCTAAAAAACAAACACACACCAAACAATAAACAAATTATGCAAAATAACAAGCATCAATCACAGTGAAGAATGTTGTCAATTTATATTACATTTGTCCTTGACTTTCAACATGCATTAATAATGTGCCAATGATACAACTTTTAAAAGTGAGAAGTCATTTAGAAATTTCATATTAATTGTGGAGCATTGCCAGGTTTCCACAGTACAGGAGGGTGTCTTGAAATGCACCTGTTTCTTTTGATCAATTTTACAATGACTTGCAGGTGCAGAAGGGTGTCCATGTTATAGGAGAATGCTCAGCATCTGTGGTTAATCCTCTACACTTGTAATTAGGGTCAGGCATCTTATTTAACTAGTGGAAGATGTGATATAAAATAAAACCTTACCTACTTTACCCTATTAACCAAAATTCTTCCTTCTATATGTTTTGATTCCTTGCTACATAATTGCAACCAGAATAAGAAAACAGTATAATGGAATTTTCACACAAAAAATTGATGTAATGTTTGTATCCTATATAGAGTCTTAGCCTTTTGTGCAAACTAATAGTAAACTAAAAAAGTTGTCATATAATGGTGGTAATACTATTAGCTTTCATAAAAAGAAAGGTAAGAACTCATCCTTAATGTTTTGCTTCAGAATATGTCCTCTTTAAATATAGGGAGGCTGAGATGCAGAGAAATTAGAACAAAAATTTGAACCAGCACAAGCCTTTTAATAGTGAGTATATACGAGTGACTTGATTACAGGAGGAACATTTGATAATATCCGTCTTAGAGATCTGTTCAGTGCTCCTGTCAGCTCTGGCACATTGGCATAAAATGAAGGAGCCTTTCCAAATTGTTCCCATAGCAGTTCAAGCAGGATTTGAGGCTGCCCAAGGACGGGCATCTTAAGCACAGGATGCACTTGCACACAATGTCAAAGTGCTCATGCAAATGACAGGGAACTTGATTTTATTTTTTTTTTCCCAGCAAGCATTTCCAACAAAAGCAGGAAGCTACAGAACCTTAAAAAATAAAGGAAGACTACAGCCTCTGAAAGTAAATGGAGTGGTAGAGCAAAGGTAGTCTGATTGTTCCATCTGGAAGAGATTATGCTGAAGGCTGAAGTGCCTTTTTCATAGTCTTCCCTGCATCTCCCAGGTGTCTCTGGAGAAGCTCCCAAGTCTCAGAGGAAAAATGTTGATGTGGATGAAGGTGCTCTGAAGTATCACTGCATGAGATCAGTTCTGCAAAACCTTGCATATAAAATATTCTATCTTTGTTATATGGTGAGATAGTAGAGAAAATGTCCTTGCTCTAAGAAGACATCTTATCAGGAGAAGTTATTCAGCCAAGAGGTTAGCAGGGAACAGAAACTGTCTCACTAGCTCTTGTGGATCTGTCAGTCTGAGGTTGGTTTGGAGAACTGAAAGGGGAAATTTCATGCCTAAAAATGCGTGTTGTTCCTCTGCCCTCAGGGTTTGATCAAGTAGGTGGAACAACACGCCTTCTTCTCAGAGAACTAAGCTAAAAAAAACCTTTTATGAAGTTGACACAGCTTTTGCCAAAACCATAGCAGATTATGTTCAGAGATTGCAGGCTCTGTACAAACAGCATATTTTTGAAGCAGTATTTTTCACTACAGGCAATACAATGGCAAGGAACTGGTTTTCTTTTTAAGTGGTCCCATTTTAAATTTAATTTTTCCTCCTAAAATTATAGCTGACTAATTCTGTGAAAGCCCCTTCTTGAAGCATGAGTAATAAAGCCCCTAACAAAAGACTTCATTGCAAAGCATGGCTGTTTCAACATGAAACTTTTATGAGTGGTGTAGTCACCAAACAGGGAAAAGAAAGTTCTTTAACGGGTTTAAAACTTTTCCCCTGAGTACATAATCAAATGGTGTAAATTTTGGCCTCTGCAGGAGTGTACACCTTTGGATGACCATTAGAAATATGCTGGTTTAGGTGATATTTAAGGTGTTATCTGAGGATAGTAAAAATAAACCAAAACAAACTTTTTCAGGATTAAGCAGGATTAAGATCTGGTTCTAAGTCTTACCTGGACTTAGCTTTAAATAGCTGGAGTTAACTTCTATCAGCTGTCATGATGACTTTTATTCTTTAGAAATCTGAAGAAGAGATATTCTGCCTGATGCATCCGTTAAGCTGTCCAAGTTGGACCAGAAATCTCTCATCAAGCAGACTCATCAAAACCTAATTAACTCATGTTGTCCTCACACTTTAAACTTAACTTAGACAAGACCAAAGTATTAATAAGATTTCTGTATAGAATATGTGTTTTTCATTTGTTTGTTCTTCAAAAGTTATTAGTGTTTCTACCAGAAAACAATATAGTAAGTTTTCAATTCTTAAATGCCCATCCTTGGTGAAAACTGACATCTTTCTCTAGAAGAAGCAAAAATAGTGAGGTAGGGTGGAAGCAGTGGAGCAAATGGGGCTGATAGTGGTAATGAAGATCTGGTAATGAACATGTATTTCTACATTTATGTCAGCCCCTTTCTGCCCCTCTGCCATGTTCCTATTCATAACTTAAAGGAGGATTTACCTAGGAGCCATTTGTAACACTGCATCGACAGAAAGCTTGACAATCCCACCCTACCAGGAATGCCACAATGTCAGCAGAGCAATGGCATCACACTTTCAGCTGCTGTCTCTCACCTGCTCCTCTGTCTCCTTCAGACAGCAGACTGAAGTAATTGCGAAGAAAACTTTTTCTTCCTGCATAGAAATCTACTGCATTGTTCAGGCTGGTGAAGCCAGTCCTATTGCAAAGTCATTATGAGCTACAATTTTCACGTGGTAAGGGTGAGTCAGTGTCTTACACCTGCCCCCAGGCTCTTTCTTGACGTTAAAAAAAAAAAATGTAACAGTACTTTTTTTCTGGCATTTTCATACACTCCTCTCACACACACCACACTAATGAGTTATCAGTTCCCACTGAGTGAACACTCTATTGGTACTTGTCTTTTAACACAAGCATAAATTCAAAAATCATAGAAAAATTCTCCAATTTAAAACAGAAATCAAGGGATATTATTTGAAATAGCTTTATTCTCTAAATTATGGTGTTAGACACTATAACTGTTTTAGGTCTCATTTTATTTTTGTGCAAATGTTTCTCTAGCTCTTCAGCTGCATTACACGTATCACAGAAGAAGGTGCTGAAGGCAGTGGGAAAATGTTTTGAAATAGCAAAACCTTTCTCCCTTCCTCTCACCTCTCCACAGTCCACTAAATATAGTCAGCTTCATGTCATGTTAGGAAAAAACCTGAAAGACCTGAAGACAGGAAAGAAAAAGAGAGAAGAAAAGAAGCATCATACTCTCACATTAGAAAAACACCACATGTTTTTATGCCCTGTCATGTCAAGCCCACATTAAAAATGCTATCTACTCATTTCAGATGATCTCTACCCCAACGAATGAGGAGAGGCTGTAGAATAATTAGCCTTACTAAAAATCTTGGGCTGTGTGAATGTAGTAGCTGATTCTCAGTGGTGTGCTACAAGCCACTGTGATATTCAAGGTTGGACATCACCCACTCAAATTAGCAGTTTATCAGAGTCCAGGATGGAAACAGCTGCGGGGATAAAGGACGATGAATCACATGACACAGATCAAATGTAGCTGTGATTAATGGGACATCACAAAGCAACAAAAAAGAGAACCAACTGTGGAAAGAGATAACTACCACCACAAGGAGAAAATTATTGTCTACGGTGATGCAATTAACTCCAAGTCTCCCCATGGCTTGGATGGCCAATTCCAAGAAGCCTTGCTATTGTGCCCACAATAATGACAAGGCTGGGGATTCTTAGTTTAAGTACTGGGGTATTAAGCTTCATTTTTACATATTGCAGGGAACTGACAGAGTGTCAAAGCTGAAGATACGGCAATTTGTAATAGTACAAATGGTGTTGAATTACAATAAATTGTTCTGAGTCTTTCAACTAACACTCCCTGTGAGAGGACAATCGTAACAAAAGCTCAGATAGGGTGTGCTGTGAGTTATGTGGTCCTTTAAATGCCTACACTCAAGAATTACCCATTGATTATACTTTTTGTCATTGTGTGAAGTCAAAGCAGCTTCCCAAAAGCATTTCAATACAGTAGGTGTGACTAAGGGTGTTTTTTGTTCTTTGTCCTTATTAGTTATATCCTGGAAGGACAAGTGGTAGTTCTCTTGGTTTTCCAAAGAACAGTTTTAGCCCTGGGAATCTTTCACTGGATTACTTTCTCAAAGATACCTTGATTCATAGTATATCAACATCTGTTTAGAAGACAAAAACTTTATTCAGATCATTTGCCAGCCATTCATGCTGCTTCCTTTCTTTAGCTTAGAAATGAAGATTTATATGCACCGGAAGGGAATTTGCTGACAACCTAAAATATTGGGATATTCCTAAAATATTCAGTACCTGAAGACTGGAAAGTGGAGACAGAATTTTATTTTTTTTCTGTTGTCTTTGATACTTCAATGGTTATTCCAAGCTTTCCAAAAGAGAAATAAGTTAAATACTTATAAATAAATATCCCTATAATTTGCCATCCTCATGTAGAACGGAGTTTTCAATTCCTTGTAATTTTACCATAAAACGTATGTTGGATTTGATTCATGGGAATCTTATGTTGGGTCCTGCTGTGATGACAGATTGACTTCAAGCTAGAGCTGTGTCTATTCATGTCTGAGAATTGCACATGATCACAGAACAATAGATCAAAAACGCCAAAATTTGAAAGCCTTCTAGATCAAAACTGAGAGTCCAAACTGTTTGATGGTTGCATACTTTCTGGATACATTGTTTTTTTATGGTATTTTCCTTTTGAATCGTTCTTTCTTGGTGTTGAATTAGGCACATATATGCACATTGTGGTGCTAATGACAGTCTTCTGGAAGTCTTTGCATCTGAAAACATAACTTTGATTAGTTTTTTTTAAGTTCCCTCTTTCAAAATTTTAATTTCTCCTAATTGATTTCTAGCTCTTACAAATGTGAGATGCACTTGGGGAAGCCTAAAAGATGATGTATTGGCATCTTTTGCAGTTGTTTTTGAGATTGCTTTCAAATAATGGTATGGGCTAGTGGTTATGTACAGTTTTTTGACCACTAAAACCAACAATGTATTGTTGCATATCACAGTTTAAGACTCTGAGATTCTAGAGACAGATGTGTCACTGTTTCATTTTTAAAAAATACCTTGCATAAAATAATCCAATGTCTTGTTTTACCTATAGGTATAAACAGAAGCTGTATAAACAAGATAGAGTGATCACTGTCCAAATTAGGAACTGATATAGTTTTTAAAAGAAGTCCTAGGGAAGGTTTTATTATTGTCATTTATATAATCTTTTCCCTCCTGAACTTCATGCTGTATACACTATAACAGCATGCTCTTTAAACTGCAGTATACAAAGGAAAATATTTTATTGTTCAAATAACTAAGAAAAGATAATGACTACTGTTTTTATAATCACTTCCAAAAAAAAAAAATATCTATTACCTGTGTCAATAAAACAGATATTGATAGAAACCATGCTGGAATTTTACTGGTATTTAGGCATATTCATGCAATCCAGGATCAAAAATATCCCACTATCTGTTTTGCATAAGTAGAAAATGGATAGATCAATGCTTACTCACAGTTTTAAAATTATTTGTGTAAAAATGATGCCAGTATGACAGATCATTACATAATATTTGACTGAAGCTCTTACATTGCAAAATGAAATGTGGAAATCCTAAGGCAAAATATTTCTGATTGGTATTTTAAACACAAATTTTGAACAAGCTAAACTTGATACAAATGCCAAGTTGTAAAGAGCTCTTAGGACCGCATCAGTGAAACTCTAGTCCTGCATGAAGAACTTTAATTTGGTACTCAGTGTTGAATGGGAATGGAAGCCTTCCACAGGCCATTGTTTAATTTTGCTTATAGCAAAGCAGGATTCACATTAGGAGAAAAATCCATTGCTGGTAAACAGTTTACTTGCACTAGCTCTTCACTTTAGTTTTCTGCCTTATTAATAAGCAGTAGGTAATAAATGTGATTTATGAAGTACCAAAACAGCAAGCCCATAGCAGAATGGTGTGGGTAATATAAATATGATGCAGGTAGCTATCATATTTAGGATATGAATTGTCATATGTATTTTTACTTAATATGCTTTCCTACTACAGGTTTAACCTGATGCAGGTACTTTAGCCATAAATATTAAGAGGAAACAATTCTATCTGGAAATCCAGTAGACTAGTAGGTAGTGAAAACCCAGCAAACTCAGTGATTCATCATGGAAAAAAAAGTAAGAATGCTTCTTTATTTTTTAAATGCTGAATTGGATTTTTTAAAATAAATTCCTGTGGTTCATACAGTACGTGCTCAACAGAAAGGTTGAACTGTAGCAGGTCCATATGGAAAACAGTGAGAAGGGAGAAAAAGTATTCACATACAGGTACTGCAGTCCTCATTAAAAACTTAAGAGAGAATTATTCTTGGAGCAAAATCTGTACCCTGCTGAAGGCAGAGACAAAAACTCCATTGCCTTCCATGAGGTCAGTATCGCACCTCCTGCATTTGGAGGCATTCATGGATAGTTGCTTCACATTCTTTGGGCATAATAGCATCCTTGACTAGGTACACTGAGCAGACCAGTGTGTGACTCCATTACATATTTTACAGGACTCCTGATGTCTACTTCCTACAGATTATGTTATCTGGGAAAGACTGCAACTAGCATGAAGTATAATCTCCTCCATTCCTTCTCAATTTATGGTTATTAGTGTTATAAATATTCTTACAAACTTCTTCAAAAATTAGGTTTCAGACACCAGCCATTCCTAAAAGCTTTCTCAGCCAAACCTAAACCCTGGCTCAGTGGTAATTACTCTGTAACATCCATTCAGTGTTTTGCAAGCAATACTGACAATGTGCTAAGAGTGCTTTTAATTTTCTCCTTGAGGAAATGCACTGTGCAAATTCATCTCATAGAATGACCTCTGAACAAGCCCTTCCTTCATGACTGCAGCAATATGAAAATTCGTGCTTGTATCTGATCAAGTTAACAACAAAGTAGACAGAGGGAAAACAGCACATCCTTATTCTGTAGGCAGTGCTGTTTGTTACCAAGGGATTCATTCAAGAAATAGCAGCAGTGTTTGTATCATCCACAGTCCTTGCAAGACCAGCATCCTGAAATTTTCTTTTCCAACACAATGGTTTCTGCAGTCAGGGCTCTACTGGCATGGCACTCCAGCAGCATATTAGGAAAGGAAGAAAGCTGGCCATGGACAGCATCTATCTATAGATGTTATTTCAGCATCCTAGGAATTCTGCATGGATTATGAAAGTTTTAAAAAGGTAGCCTAATTTTATGTTCATCAGCAGTCACTGACACGTTTTCTAAGTGGTTAGATGTTGATATCTCATGTTGAATCTTCATCCTGCTCCCTGAAGTTAGTGTACATTGCAGCCAAAGAGATTATGCAGAAGGTCATGCAGGTCTACTAGAGATAGGATGCAACAGCGATACATTTAGTACCTAATTTAATCCCCAAGCAATTTTTCTCTAACTGAATCTGGTTGCTTATCTAGTAATTTCCCAAAGCAGTAGAACCTAATTAAAACTGTTAATTTTTATTTTTTAACATTAGGAACATAATAACAGCAGAACTTTGCATATTTAAATTTTTCTTTTCTTTTTTTTTCCTTTTAATTGGATCAAGTAGCAAAACAGTAAAATTCTGACAGCAGTTATCTTAGGATGACAAGACAGTGCTCACTTGGATATTGGCTGTGTTTCAGAGAAAGTGTTCTTTTTTTGCCCCAAGAAAGAATACTAACCTTTTTAATCTTATTTTATCTAAAATCATTCAAAGCCTTCTCAGCTCTAGCACTGGTGTCACCTATAGTTTTAATAAGAATCATTAGCTTTTGTATCATAAATATTTCTGCTTAAAATATGTAGAAGTTTTTTGTTCCAAATAGACATTAGTGTTGAGTAGTTCTCACAACAGCATGGAAGGCTTGTATGTCATGTCTGATAAATGGTGTTGTTAATCCTTAATTGTGTATTTATAGTTTAGTTTATGGTTAACCAGGAATAATTTAAAAGTACTTACGGGAATGACAATAATTCTCCTCAGAGACTGAAAGTTGCCAAGATTAATGTCTCTTGCAGGAACATACTGTAGGAAAAAAAGGCTACCAGATAAAGGTTTATTCTATATATATGCAAGTAGTTCTTGGATTAGTTATTACTGAATAAGCTATTCCCATCTTCATTGTGTGACCCGTCTAATGCAGGAAGAAAAGTGGTTTGTTCCTGTTTAGCTGGAACTGTTTTGGAAATTCATTTGACTCAGTCTAGAATATGATCATGAACAAAAAATTTGTTCAGCTCTCATTATTCAGATTAAATCAGGGTGTTGTATTAAATTATCTTTCAAATATAGAAATATATATTGACTGTAAACTCCCTTTTTTCCACAAGTGCACTGGATATTGACTTTTAGTTTCCACTTTTGTCAGAGAATGATTACACATACAAGTGCTAGAAAAACTAGTGATTTAATGCTTTAGAGAGCACATAGTATTGTGCCACTAATAAACAGAGAAATACAAAGTGCTACAGTCTGTCCTTTTTTCAGTGCCTTGTCCTCTGTTAAGCCTCTGCTGTCTGCAGTGACCCTTAGGTCTCTTCCAAGTTTAATGTGCTTGGTTTAAGCTCAGCAAGGATGAAAGAATATTTCATTTTTTTATTCCCATGTGTATCAGTTTGTGGTTTTCCATTAATAATTTAATTTAAGAATAGAACTATCTGATTAGGACTGGAGGTACACATTTCATAAGTATAGCACTATGGTTATTAGTTGTAAGAAGCATGGAATGAAAGGTACATAACCTGTGGCAAACACATTTTTCCAGTCTTGTTGCTCTCATAACATATTGCAGGAAAACAGTAAATATATTGAATGAAAAAAAAAATACAAAAAAAAGAGGCCTTTAGTTTCGCCCTTTTTTGTACTGACTTTAGAAATCACTGTAGAGCTTGTATTCCTTCATCCATGTGTCTTTTGCAGGTCATGTCCTGTACCCTAATACATTGCAGTCTTTAGCACTCCCATTTGAAACTGATTTGTCTCTTTATTTTCAGGTTTTCACATGTTCTCATGCAGTCAGAGTTTCTGAGTCTGAAAACTGAATGATTGTAAAATTACCATTTGAAGTGGGATAACACATCACAGGGCTTAAGTTCAAAGTGTTGGGTGAAAATCACTTTCTCTGCATTCCTGCTTTTAAAATACATTTTCAGTGGTTCTAGAAAGCTGGGCCACAATCGATGTGAGCCAACAGTTACTGCCAAACAAAGCAAACAGTAATTTTATCTTTCTGAAATTGTTGGCCATTTGTGAAATGTCCAAGAAGTGGGTTTAGGTTTCCATCAACTGGCTGTATTCTAGACTCTTTTTATGATTTAGTGTTTTGAGTTGATGGAAAACAAACAAAAAATTTAATGTACCAATTAATAACTCAGTCCTAGTTACCATAAATAAAAATTCTTAATGGAGAAAGTTCTTAATAGGCAGTGTATAGGCAGTCTACCAAGCTGCAGCTACTCAAGATGTTCTTTAGTAACTGGATTTAAAGGTGTACCGCTACAATAAAATACTACCACGCAAATTTTGTGTTGTCTCTACTAGTATTTTACATCAAGTTATCCTGGTACACAATCATTTCTGCAGCAATAATGCAAATCCAGAGGTTGACTTCTCTTACACCTGCATACTTTGTCCTCATTCATGTTTTTCAATAGACTAGGGATTGCATTTCAACAATGAGCAGTGAGTTTACAAAGTAATTACCGTGGTTGAGTAGGGGAGCTAAGGCTCACTACCTAAAAAAGTTTCTGGGGTGGCTTAGCAGGTGCTATTTGGTCTGTCCTTTTTTTTTTTTTTTAATGCTTTAAATGCTTTATCTTTCTGCTGGGACTTAATGATACTGTCTTCTGTTGTACCATGCTTCAGAGCAGCTGGTAAGTAGCACTATAAAAAATGAACGCTGTTATTACTTCATAGAGGAAGCACAGACTTTGAAGCTTAAGTTCAAAGCCTCTATACTGAGGTGAAAAATCACTTTTTAGGCATTGCTTTCCCTGTCTCTTCTGAAAAGGCAGTTCCAGCAATGGGATGGCGAGCAGCTAGAAAGGCTGAATCATGTACTTTCTTGACCAGTAATATGTGCTAAAAATTGATGCAATCTGTCTTCTAATTACGTGATTTTATGAAGAACCAGCAAAATATTGTAATTAAGCATTATGAGGAGGAGCAGTCTTGTAGTTCACCCAAATGTTTTGGTACTTGAGGTAAGCATATCATAATAGTTTCAACAATTTGCAGTCCTAAGAATTTACCACCCAAGTCCTAGAAAAGCAAAGTAGAAAAATGGAAAGGGAATAGGGAATAATTAATCAGAAGCTTTAATGAAGTAGGTGGAGTCTTGTTCTTCATGCTGAGATTTTTTTCATTAATTACTTCCACTGTATTCTGCAGAGATAGTTGGAGCTTTGTCAGAACATTCCCACCTTTACCTGCTCAAACATACTGTTAAATTCCTATAACTCATAAGCTGTTTCTTATTTTTTTTTCTTGCACTAAATTGGTCAATATTGTATGGCCTGAATAAAACAGGATGTTGGGCAGATTTTCACAGATTTACGAGAAGCTGCAGCTCCCTAAAATAAAACACAGTAAATCATTATCTGTTTAAAACAGGAAGCACTAAGTGGCAGTAGTTCCATTTATCAACAAGATCTCTCCTGGACAGATTGTTCTCTTTTCCTCTACTACTGTCCACAGGAGAAAAATTTATACAATTATATTTTGTTCTTATGTTTTTTAATGTTCCTGTAAGTTGATTAGCTTTTCTTTCAGAACAATGTAAGGAAAGAACCACTTTCACTGACAAATTAGCCACAAATTAGACCCCATGTTAAGGGTCATTCTTGTAGCAGTGACAAGAACAGCAGAAGTTTTTAAGGTGGACACAAATAGCTGGTATTTTGGTCACACAGATGAAACTACACATTCAAAATCACAGTGTCTACCTCCAACTCTGCACAAGTGCCATATGTTAGTGTCCAACCTCTATTGAGAAAACCAGGTCTGAAACCATTTAAGGAATCTGAAGGTATCCATGAGACCATAAGAAATCCATGGGACCTGACAAGACATACACAGGTCCTGAGGGAACTGGCCATGGAAGTGGCTAAGCCACTATTCATGATATTTGACATTCCAGTTAAGTTCCCACTGACTGAAAAGGGGGAAAAATAACCCCCATTTCTAAAAAGGGAAATAAGGCAGACTCAGGAAACTACATGCAGGTCAATGTCCCCTCAGTATCCGTCAAGATCATGGAACAAATTCTCCTGGAAAGTATGCTAAAGCACATGGTACATGAAGAGGTGATTGGAAACAACCAATATGGCTTCACTAAAGGCAAATTGTGCCTGATACATTTGGAGGCCTTCTCTGGTGGAGTCATAGCAGTGGTGGATGAGAGAAGATCAACAGATATCATCAATCTGGACTGGTAAATAGCATTTGACACCGGCCCACACAACATTCTTGTCTCTAAATTGGAGAGTTGTGTGGATGGATGTGTTGATGGATGGACCACTTGGTGGATAAAAAACTGGCAGAATGGACACAATTGAAGAATTATGATCAATGTCTCAATGTTCAAATGGTGAGCAGTGGTGAGCATTCCTCAGGGGTCAGGATTGGGACCAGCACTTTTTAACATCTCTGTTAGCAATGTGGGCAGTGGGATTGAGTGCCCTGATAGCAGGTTTGCCAATGACACCGACCTGTGTGGTGGAATTGACACACTGGACTGAAGGGATGCCATCCAGAGGGGTCTTGACAAGCTTGAGAGCTGGGCCCATGTGAACCTCATGAAGTTCAATAAGGACAAGTGCGAGGTCCTGCACCTGGGTCACAGCAATCCCAAGCACAAATACATGCTGGGTGGAGAATGCATTGAGATCAGCCCTGGGGAGAAAGACTTGAGGGTGTTTGCGGACAGAAGGGGTAATATGGCTCAGCAATGTGTACTCACAGCCCAGAAAGCCAGTTGTGTCCAGGGCTGCATCCGAAGCCGTAGGGCCAGCAGGGCAAGGAAGGTGCTTTTACTCCTCTACTCTGCTCTAATGAGACTCCACCTGGAGTGCTGCTGCATCCAGCTCTGGGGCCCCCAGCACAGGAAAGACATTGACCTGTTGGAATGAGTCCACAGAAGGCTACAAAGATGATCAGAGGGCTGGAGCACATCTCTGATGAAGACAGTTGAGGCTGTTCAGCCTTGAGAAGAGAAGGCTCTGGGGAGACTTTAGAACACCTTTTGAGTACCTAAAAGGGGCTGGAGAGGGACTTTTTGTGAGGGTGAAATCCCTTAAGATGAAAGAGGGTAGATTTAGATTAGATATTGGGAAGTCTTTGCTGAGGGTGGTGAAACACTGGAACAGGCTGCCCAGGAAAGCTGATGATGCCCCATCCCTGGAAGTATTCAAGGCCAGGGTGGATGGGGCTCTGAGAAGTTTGATCTATTAAAAGGTGTCCCTGTCCATAGCAAGAGGGTATTAACTAGATGATCTTAATACCTCTTCCCACTCAAACCACTCTATGATTTGATTCTTTGTATGTGAAAATAAATTCAGAAATAACATTATTTTAAAACACTGAAGGTTTTTTGTTTCTTGTATTTGTTAATTTATTCCTTCATGGACTTGGAGTGCCTCAAAATCAGTTTTGCTTCACTATTCATAGGGATTTTTTTTTATCCCCAGTCATTTGGAGCAAATCAAATGTTGTTTAAATTTATTTTACATGTCAGCACACCTAGAAGCTGAAAATCTGCCCCTGGGAAGATGACCTGGGAACATCTTAGGCATTGAAAGCCTAGGAAGGCATTTTTTGTAAGAGTTGCTGTGTCAGCTCTCTGCTGCCTATTTGACAACTCCCTTGTGTAAGAACATTCTCAAAAGACTGGTTAAGCTAGTTTATAGCTGTTTTGTGGCACTGGAGAGAGCCTAAGGATTTCTAAGGTTAGCTTTAAGTGGACTTGAAAATAAACACAGGCAGTGTTCTTCCCTGTCCCCCCAGTTTCTAAGTATGTTTATGAAGATTGAATATTTTTATAAAGCGAAATAATATTTTAGCAAATACACAAGGATACCTCTGAATGCTTTCTGAAACCATCAAATTGATAAAATAAATACCACATCCACGTCCAGAGCCAAAATTCCCAATAAGCTGTCATAGAAGACAACATTGCAATCAATGATGTCACCTACTTTGCCTACTGATTTCAAACAAATGACTGTACAGCCTCTGCTATTACAGTACTTAATAAGTAAAGTTGAAAGGTCATCAGAATGGATTTGATATTTCTCAGTCCATAAAATTTGAACACTAATAGCAGTGCAGATGTTGTCTTATGCAACTGCTGTTCTGGACTAATGGTTTCTTGATCTTGTCCCGGTGTTTTTTCCACCCTAATAATTAACTGTTTTCCTTAATATTTAGCCTAAATCCTCTTTCCTCTTAATTAAGCCAAATGCTTTTCTGTCTTATACACAGTGAATAAGGCAAAATGTTCTTTCACAAGTGCTCCCCTGCATAGACGCCCTTTTTGTCACCTACAGCCTGATGTTGAGAGTGACTTTCTGGTGAATGTTCTTTATAATCTGACTCACAGTCTCACAGGAAAAAATGTGTACAGGTATAATTGCATTTTAAAAGGAGAGACAAATTTTTAAAAGCTTTGCCTCCGTGCAGAGATGATAAAGCTCTCCTATACAACAGCTATCCTATAAAACAGAAACAGCTTTTTCAAAGGTGTGGTTTTCAAGCTATTCTATACAGTCCCATTTCAGTGCAGAAAATTATGACTATCTTGGGCAGTGTATTAAAAGAGAATGATGTTCTGAGTGTTGTTCCTTTTATGGGACTAATAGACAGGGTCAGTAGTGCTCCAACTCATTAAAAGATCCACTGTATCAGAACTCAACATACGTGCACAGAACTGGAAAATTTAACATGACATGTTATTAATGTTATAAATAATAAAAATACAGAACTAATTCAATTTTCACTAGCTGCCCAAGTAAAAAAAAAATTAAATCCTCAGAATGGGTGGTTGGTTTAGACCTGGGAGGACACATATTCCCCATGGGGTGAGTACGCAAATATGAAAATCTTGACTGTTCCAATCTGCAATATGCTTCCAGTTACTGAGAATGGTCATTGAGGGATCTGTTGGTACTGCCTACCACAGGGAAAGCTGTAATAGCGGTGGTGGTTAATGCCTTCAGTCAAGTTCTGCTATATGAATTAGTTTGGGATGGTGTCGTGGTTTAGGAATAGTACTCACCAGTTCTGTGCCCGCTTCAAGACTGTCCCCCAAACCAGATGCCACTCTCTCACTGCCTCTTTCCCCTTCCCCTTCTGGCTCTGGGGATGGAGTTGAGAATTGGAGGTGAAAAAGGTGAAAATCATGGGTTGAGGTAAGAACCATTGGCTGGAAGAAGCCATGAGAAAAGAAAACAAACAGTAAGAGAAACAGTATTAACAACAAAAGGTATAAGACAAAGAAATGATTTACACAGAAAGCCATGACAAAACACCTCCCAGCTCTTCCCAATCACACTTTCTCCCAGTGGAAGGGACACCCTCCTTCCCCAAAGTGAGAGTCCCTTTCCCCCAGCCCTGGCAATCACATAAGGGGGTATAGAATAGCCTACTCACCACAGGCAAATGATTCCAGGCTCCTCACCCCCATGGCTACTGCAATAAATTAACTCTGTCCTGGCTTCAGCCAGGACAGATAGCTATCTGTGCTTCAAAAGGTATGTAGAGGCTTGGTAACATAACAACATAACAAAACTCAGCACTGGCTAATCCATTTTAGTTAACAAGCTTCTGTCACATGAATAAAGCAAATTGTATTTCTCACTAAAAGAAATGTATGCCAGAAGATGAAGCATTGTGCAGTGTTCAGCAATGGTGGTTGGTTCAAGATGGGTCCTCTGACAGCATCTTGTCCTACTGAGATCATAGTAGCAAAATGAGTGGCCCTATTTGGTGTGTAGTGCATCAGTGGGGACCTCAAAGGAGGAAGAGTTGCACAAATGTTAATAATAAATGAGACAGGGACTTGCAGTGGAGTAGAACGGGCAGCTGAAGCATTCAGTGTCTTCAGCACTCCAGCTAAATCTGCCTGAGCTTCTGTCAGGCTTTTTATCAATCCCATGAGTTATTCCCCTTGAGGATTGAGTCAGAGATCTCTAGGATTTTCTCTGCTTTGACACAGAAGAATGAGTGACATGGGTTGGTCATGCATCACCCAGCTTTGTCATGGCAGCAGATCCATGGGTTTCAGGGGAATTACCTTGAGTTAGCTAGGATCAGAGCAGCGCAGGAGGGAGTGATCCTGGACTGCAGGTGCAATACACAGCCTGCCACTTCTGAATTTGGTAGCCATGACATTGATGTCATTGTGATGCATTGGATCATATTTAGTGTTTTACATTTAATTTCTGTGTTAAAATTTAATTGAAAATAATAGGCTGCAGAAGGCCAGCGTGGAATCTCCGACTCGCATAAGGTTATTGCTGTAGAAAAGTTGCCCATTTTAAATAAAAACTAGCTTATCTTAAAAGATAAGTAGACAGTTAGCAACATTTTGTACATTTAGCAATATACAGTGTTATTCTAGCTGAGTGTGACTTGGTTACCAAATCTCATCCAGTTTTGTCCTTCTTCTCTGTTTATAGCATCCACACTCTCTTGGGACTTTTGCAGGCAGGTGCAGACAAGGATTCTGACTGTTTACTGGCTCATTTCATAAAAAAAGTCCTTTTAATTATCATGCATATCAATCAGCTCACTCCTCAAAAAAGGAACCCTCATGCATTTTCTTCCGTATATTCTTCTCTTAAAAATATATCTTTTGCACTTTTTAAAAAATATCTAGACTTGCACACTTATTTATATGAAGAAACTCGTGTGACTGGTGATGGATGTGGAGTGTGGAGTGAAAATAAGCTTGCCAAAATGTTGTGTTTAATAAATACAAACTTTTTACTGTTCTACAGTGTTTTATGGCTACTTGTACACAACACTGAAGAAGACAACTGAGAAGAAGTGGAGATTTTCAGTCAGCATTGCCACTTCATTTTTAACACAGCTGTCTGAAGTAGGCATCTTGTAACACTCCCTCACATACCAATTTCTTAGGTGTATCTACTTGTACCTTAACTCTGAGAAAACACCCAGATGCAGAAGTTTAGTCAAAAACAACAAAATTTCCATTAGCTGAAAAGTCTGTAAGGTCTTAAACAAACATTTAACAGTACAATGAACATATAACAGAATGGTGTTATTCCTTGAACACAGAGTATACAGAAAAATTAAACATAAATCAAAAATGCTTAGTCTGGGTAAAAAGTCAGTCTCTGCAGGCTCTGAGTCGGTAAATTGAATAGAAATTTCTTGTTTTACGGCAGCTGAAATGTCGGTGAATTTTTTTTTTTTTGCATTTTGGTGTTCAAGAATAGTTGCAGCACAAAGACTGAAATTACTAAACAATATTTCCTTACTACATTTGCTAACTTAAAGGTCAACTGGCACATGCCATTGATTTCTTTTTTTCAGATACTATAGTTAAACAAGTGCTGCAATCAAATTTATTACAGGTGATTCACTGAATGCTTGAACAGCACAGTAGGATTTAATGCCAAATGCAATCAGTATTTCCAAAGCAATGCACAACTAAAATAAATTTGATACATACAGAGTGGGACTCATGGCCATTGACATTTTCAGTCAATAATGTTTTTGAAAAACAGCAAACAATATGTTTAAATCAGCTACAAATTCATTGTTCTTGTGGTACAATGGCAACTACTTCAGGAATAAAAAACATGCAGGAAAACAAACACTCCTCCCTCATCCCCTAACAAACAGAGCTGTTATAATATATATATTTCGTATGGAAGTAGTAATTAGCAGTAAAGAACAGCAAAGTATGGTGGCCAACGCCTCTTCTAATAGCTTGAAAGCACTCTGATCCCTTCCTTCCTGGTTTTCTCCAGCTAGATGGATTTTTTTTTCCCTAGCAACAAAAGGTATTCAATAGTCAGTCAAGTGAGTAAATTTCAAAATTGTTTGTGTAAAAAATAGCACACAGATATAAGAATTTTATTGTATACTTGAAGGAATATGATATAATATGGGTATTTTAGCTTCTAATTTGATTTTTTACTGCAAGGCTACAAAACAGAGCTGCCTTTTTACAGAGATCAGTTTAAAGGGGAAAGGTGAGCAACTTCTGAATACACTGTTGAAAATACTTAAGGATTCCCTTAAGATTGATATGACTTCAAAGTTGGCTCTGCTTCAAGTCAGAGGTTGGACCAGATGATCTCCAAAGCTTCCATCCAGACTAAATTATTTTAAGATTCTGAATTTTGCTCTTCAGCTGACAGTCTTGAAGACTCTGCAGAAAAGGCCATATTAAAGAGAGACCAGGAGTACAGTGTTTAAAAGTTAATCTTATTTCTCCAGCTATTCTTTAAAAGACAGGAGCTGCACATAAAAAAAAAAGGATATAATCTCAAATCCCTCTAGGTCCTGTGTAACTGAAGAAAGGGAATTTGGTCTCAGTTTAATAAAACTATTGGAAAATTCCAGTTTTGCTTTAATACTGTGGACTGTCCTTGTCATATAAATTTTAATATGTGAGATATCAACAATTTCCACTGTTTGTTAATCTCATGGGGAACACTATGGAGGGCTTTCTTCCAGATCTCATCACCTACAGCAAGTTTTGCAACTTTGAATATGAAATGTTTCTTGTCATAAATTGACAGTTCTTGTTCCACCCTAATCCCATGAGGCTCTTCTAAAGAAAAAGGAAATGTAGCAGTCAAATTGTATGATATGAAGTGACAGCTTGATTTGTAGCATTTAAAAGATGGCTGCTATTATTATTAGACAATTTGATAGAGTGGAAAAATGTAATTTTCTCTTCTACACACACTTCAGTGCAGTTTCAGTAACTGAGTGGTATTTTACTTGTATTTTATTCACTGGGAAATTTGTCCTTACTTCCATGAAAATAGAAAATCTCTTATGTCAGAACATTTTTATAGCCCTTCCTTACAACTCTCTACATTTTCACACCATTTGCCATTCAGGCGAATTCGTGGGGAAGCCCTGTTTTAGATTAAATATTGAATGGTGCATACTTAGTTACTGTCCTCTCAAATGCCTGTTCCTTTGTCACAACTCATTCAGTTCCAGTCATCACCATCTAACTCCTTTCCCGTATGAGATACTTGGTCCCCTGAGTACAGGGGAGTAGCTGAAAAGTGGGTCACCTTGACATATTCTACAGATATCTGGGTGAAGAATTTCAGGACTAAATTACTCATCCTTCTGATTTTTATTTTTTTTTTCCTTCACCAAATTCAAAGGAAACACTCCTTCAGTTTTTGGTACTTAGTGACAACAGATGTCATAGGAACAATTCCTGAATTTCTGTGATTTGGGGAACTGACCTGCTACCAGCTATGGGATAAGACACATCAAAAAAGAAGATATGCACCATTCACTACATGAAACATCCTTCAAAATGCCTTCCCTAATTAGATCAAACGGAATCTATTTAAAATCTAGCATAAGATGCATGTGATACGTGAGTCAGTCCAAACCATCCACAGCAGTCATGGATGCCACCTCCACTCCACTGAAGTCAATGAAGAAAGCAAATCAGGAAGAGCGAACTGCCTGGCTCTATGTGCTGTGTGTCTCTTTCCTCAGAAATTAGAGACTAAAATATAGTAGAATGAATTGACAACTGAAGTCTGATGTAAGTTTTTTATGGCTAAATTCCACTTTATTTCATTGATTTCATTAGAGCTACACTGGGTTACTCCTGAGTTAATTTTTCATTAAAATTTATCGGTTTTGCCATCACTGATGAAACACAGATGAGTTAATGGTGAGCAAAGGGCGCATAGGTGCATGACTGGTTCTCCAGTTTCTCTGCTGTTCTGAGTCTGTCTCTCTGATCCTTTTGGAGTAAATTGAACTGCATAAAAGCAATGTGGACAGTCAATTTTCAGGCTTCAATTTTACTTTAAAAAATTTTAAAAAATTAACAAATACCAAAAGATCTGACAAATAAGAGGGAAAAATGTCTTAGCCATTTTTAATCCAGTAGAGGACTTTGGATCACTGCACAACTAAAACAGTAAAGGATGACTGAAGTTTCATTTTTCAAATCAATCATTTTCCTTTATACTTTTAAAAAAGACAATCTCTTGTCTCACTGATAAATGGCCAAATATTGCCCAGAACTTATACCATTTCCCAGTGTTCAATTTATCTTCTTGTATTGAATGTATTTACTCTAATAGACAGCAAAAGAGAAAGAAACAAGACCTGTGAACAGAAAAATGTGAAATCATTTGAAGAAAGGGCACATTCCAGCAAAACACAGCATCCATCAAAAGTAACACTGCCACCATTTTCACAACACGAAAAACAGCAATCAAAAGGGTGTTGCCAAAATGTTTACCACATTTCTTCATATGAATTAAACTCATATTCCTTATTTATGTAACAAATACTTATTAATGCTCAGTCTGCAGAAACTGTTGCTACCAATTACTACACAAAAATGACCAAGAGCTGAGGCCCAAAATGCATGTGCAATGTATATGCACATTATCTCTTGGCTCGGGACTGGAGAGACAGCACACCCTGAGAAAAAAGTCCCCTAAGAAAGGGAATCTATTGTCAGCCAACTAACTATTGCCAGCAGCTGACCTAGGTGTCATAACTACCTCTATTTGATGGTACAACGTGTCTGGGAACCCTGGAGAGTAGGTGTCTTGGATTTCTCATTAATTTGTACATAGAACAACAGTAAGAGCTAAGCCACAGCTAGATGAATGCGACACTTCATATCTTCCTGCCATCCACAGGAATGCCTTCCCTGCAAGAAAGCTGGGAACTGCATTCACTTCTCCTGAGTGCTAATTACATTTCTCAGTTGTAAGGCAAATGTCTTGCAAAATCCAAATAAATATGTGAGATACCAAATGTGTTGTATAAATGTCTAATAAATCAGGAAACTTCTTCTGCAAATTTTGACTGTGAAAAAAATACTTGATTACTAAGAAGCTGTGGCTGTAAGCTCTGCAGTCATTTTATTATCACACATGGCTCTCAAAACTATTAATAGGAGTGGTGCAGCCACAATGAGAATATATGGCAAGACATGAAAGAAACAGCACAACAGCTCCAGTTCAAAGATGAAATCTGAGATATTTTGGAACATTGTCTTTGTTTGTCTATTTGAATGTTTTTTAGTTAGACCAATGGTACAGGTATGAAAGTAAGCCTTGTTTGAAAAGAGCCATGATCTGTAGTAAAATGTGCTTATTCTTGACCAGACGTGTGCAGATGTGCTGTTGAAATTTTTGTTCTGATCTATGTGACCCTTCAGGTATTTAAATCTGATTTCTAGAGCTGATACCAGATAAGTGAGGTCTGTGTGACATGTATATACTGTTTGTGAACTAAAATTTTTTAGAGGTAATTTTCTTAGGAAGAAAAAGGGACAAAAATTAATGTGTGGGAAATTAGTAAAGGATGAACAGAAGAAATATTGGTCTGAAAAATATTCCTATACTTTTTCTACCCTGGGTCACAATCTCAAGATCATATGTAACTCTTAAATTTCTCACTATCCACTGCAGAAGTAGATATACCCAAATATAATATATTTTGCTGTGAACAATGAAGAAAATGCTGGGAAGAATGAAGCTTTAAAATAAAAGATTTCCATGAAGTCTCTTTCTGGCTGATGGACTCTGGACGTTAAAATGCTGTTTTAAGCTCTCTAAGTCCCTACCAGCTGTGTGACAGGAGCATTTTGTGAGAAACAATGTTTAACTGTGTAAAACAATCTCCCCCTCATCTCTCCCTCTGCTGAAAACTCAGTTGTGCTACAGAGCAGTTACTACTGCATTACCCACTTAAGTGGAAGAGCAGAATTCCCTTCACTGAGGTAATCAGTGCAGTAAGTAAAGGCAGACTGCAAAGCAGAAATTGGACTGGATGATCACAGTGTTACCCCTAAGTCCTCCTGGGCCTGAATTTGATATCATTTCAAGATGGTAAAGTATTGCCCCAGGTCCTTGGGGCAGAGCATAGCCAAAGCATTCAAACACACATAATGAAACTGTTCTGCATCTGGATAGAAAATAGTCTGGAATGACAGAAGACAAAAATAAACTGTAACTTCATAACAGTCCACAAAGTCAGTAAAAGTCGGAGAACTATAAAAGTAATACTGTAATTTCAGCTACTGCTTCCAAGAGAAAGTACCATTTTCAGAGCTAAAACACCAGCCACCTGAGAAACATGAAATTGTTGCATGCTCTAACTCAGAATGAAATACAACAAGCTGCCTAATTATATTCAGATCAGGCACTCTCAACAGATGTTACACATAGGATCAATATTGAATTTTAGTTACCCTGATACCCCACAACTGTAATTATGATCTAAATAAGCAAAGAATAAAATAAAGCAGGGGACCAGATGGATATTTCTTTATGAAAGCTATTTCAGATACTGCAACGTGACAATGATGATGAGCCCACCATACTTAAATAGGTTTTGCCAGTAAGTTGGGCACCCAGAGCATATGTTTGAAATAACAATCAGGAATAATAATTATTGTTTAGAAGGCACAGCACTGTGACAAAGAACACACAGCATTCTTCATTACAGTGAAAGCTAAGTTGTTAAATTGTTCAAACCCAAGAAGATAAGGGAGTAAAAATGTGAAATTCATAACCAGCTCTCATATTACTCTTTTGCAGCCAAATGTGTTTGTCTGTGGCAGATTTTAACCCACATGTGACAAAATATCTATTGCAACCAATCTTTGCTAAAAAACTCCTAAAATTCATAGGAGAAATTTCTTTGGTGTTATTCTTTGGCAATTGTATGAGTGGGTGGAGACATAGGCATTTGGAGACAGAGGAAAGTAAAAAATGGTAAATACTAAACAAAATTTAGAAAGACATTTTCTAGTGAAAAGAAATTTAATTGTATGAATTTTAACATAGTTCACAAATTCTATATAAAAATGGCATCCATTCATATTCTGTTTTTTTATACAATATAGCACAAGGGTCCCAGGAGTGGGGTACATTAGCAGGCTTTGCAGTGCAGTCTGAATATTGTAAAGGGAGTTGCCTTTTGCTAGATATTTTGTCAGAATCCAGAGGAGGATGTGTCTGAAACCTCTCCTCAAGGCAATTGCCCATAGTATTATTAACTAAATATGACTTTTCTTAATATATTCCCTTTAATTTGCAGATTTCTTACAAGAGGTATACTTAGACTGTTTTTCATAACCAGATTACTGTTTTTGCTCTGAGACATTGCTCTACGTCACTTGTTACATAACTGTAAGAAAGTAACATTTTGAAAATAAAACCAGCAACAAAAAAAGCAAAATCTGCCCTTTTTTAGGGTGAGATAATCCTTAATTCAGGAATGTGATCTGAATTGAGAATAGAATAAAAGCCCTTCCAGTGCTTTCCAGCCCCTTCTTGCACACAGGGCAAGCCAGGCACTGGTCCATGACCATCTTTCTGGACATCAGCTGAATGGGAAGTTTCCTCATGTCAAGTGATTCAAAGGAGTCCAAGGGATTACATGCCTGAAACCACACCAACTTTTCAAGGTAGCCAGCTGCTTTAGGAAACCTCAAATCAATGTGCAAGTTTGCTTGTGATAGCAGTGCCCAGAGACTCTATAACTTAGAGAAGAGTTTAGTGGTTAAAGCATTTCTTTTCAGGGATCAGGGAAACTTGAGTGCTGTTCTCATCTTACATGACATCCATATCCCCACCCAGAAGTGCTCACCAAAGAACTGCTAATCCAACTTCTCAAAGACCAAAATAATTACTCCACACTAGAAAACCAGAAAACAGCAAACAATAAAATGGGACAAACCCAAGTAAACAGCTATTTAAACGTGTGCTTGAGGACACTACTTTTTCAGTAGGTGCTGTTGATACAAGTATGCTGCAATCTGCAGTGTTATGCAGAGAGACCTGAGCTAGCTATAAACAAACTCTTCCACCACCAGCAGTCTGATCACAACAGCATGGAGCTCTTAAGTTGTCATGCCTTTGCAACTTGAAAATAATTTTTCTGAAATGTGAAATTGTTCTTTTCATAAGAAGGACTTTTCTCCCTAAAAGCCTGACAAAAACACTGATAATGCTTTTACTTTAGTGTTTGATTTATCCCTGGTGCAACCAAATCTAAAATCAAGGGAAATGTAGTTCCTGGCAATTCCTAATGTGGGGATTCAGGCAAGGAGACATCAGTCCTAGTCCTGGCTATTCATACATAACAGATAAGAGAGCAAAATTTCATGGTCTTGGCCAGAAATAAACAAGTAGGAATAGCAGGTGGGGGCTTCTCATGTTAATGTTACTGCTTAAACTCTTATGATATGACAGTCTCCAATGAGTTAAGACTAATTAAGCCAAGGAGTAACATTTTTGGGCCTTTCAGGATGGAGCATAGCAGTTTCAAGCTCACATATTCAAGCTCAACTGCAGGGAACTGGAGCCTCTTCCCTTTTAAGAGAGAGCCTTCACACAGTGGTCTGATGTGTATTAAATGAACTTTTCTGATTGTTATAATGTCAACAATCTCTCAGCTAGACACAAGACTTCATGCAGAGAAATGTCACTGGGATGGGGAAGGAAGGCAGAGCCATGCTTAGCATAGCACAAAGTAGGTCTGCTGACACTATGCAGGCATGGAGCACTTCACGTCTGATTACACTGCAGCATTCCTGCTGTTTTAATAAGACTTTTCCTCTTAGAAGAAATAACTAATGGTGTCACATTGTGGGGTGGCTTTTTTGCAACTCTCAACAGTTGACAATCCTAAATGACTTTCACGAGTGACCTGAATTAAACTCAACAAGAACCTAATAGCCACAACTTCAGAGGCCCTCTATCTGCATGTACAGCTTCACCTGCATCACCTGGGGCAAGTCATTTGACTCACCTGAACATAGAATTTCCAGCACTGAATTAATTCACCAAATTGACATTTATATGGATGCCACACTTCAAATTTTGAACTTTGTCCACCCTCACCTCTTTGCTGCTGTTATCCTTGAATAGCACACATAATGGAACTGCAAATCAGTGATGTCAAAACCATTTATGTAAAACAGCATATTTATTTAAAGGCAAGTTTTTATTTGAATAGAGCACAAAATTTCATGGCCTGGAAAACCTAATGAAAGCATATAGGTGTTACTATTTTATAGTCAGAGACACTGAACAAAATTGAAATTCAGCCTTTGCTTTCCCCCATTCCCATCCTAGAATAATTTTGATACCATTTCAAAGTCCTCCCAAACTGCTGCTTTCAGTGTAGCCTTTTCCACTTACTCTCTTCTGTTTTCCTCTAGGTTGTGTCCCATCTGGAGGTTAATCTACTGTCCTTCTACTTTCCTCTCCTTTCATTTCTCTTGTTCTCTTGTACTTTCCAGAGTTTTTTACCTTATGTCACTGCCAATCTGTCTCCTAAGGCACTAAATCAGCACTTATGGAAGGTGATCCTCCCCTGACTGACTGCTGCCTCTGGAAGTGCCAATTCGGCTCAGTGGGTGGCTGGCGGCCAGATGGCAGCAGCAGGACACTTTTAAAAACTGTGATTCTTCACTGTCCCTGTGGAAAGGGTGAGCTTGCAAGACCCAGAGTAGGTGGTTCTGTTTATGTATTTGTATTAAAAATTAATGTTGGTATGATTTGTTCAGCTGTACTGTTTTCAGTGCAGTTTGCCCAAGTCCTGAGCATACTGATTTATAAGATGTTTATCAATGCTAAAGGGAATGTTTTCAGTAGAAAATAACACCATGTGATTTTCTTTTTTAGCTTTGATTTTTGTTAGAAATTCTAACTTCTGGCTGTGGCTAAGTAGTGTGAACCTGTGAATAATCTGGAAAGAAACTCAGGCTCACCTGTGCTTTGATGTAAGCACAAGCCATGGTTTTTCTGGTGTTTGCCTGGGGATGGAAGGCAATGCAGCAAGCTGTGACAGTGAACCCAGACTTGTTCAGACCCAGGACACCACAATGAAACCTGGAGGTGGAGCTGCATGCAGGGGGTAGGCAAATCCCAGAGGAGAAATCTGTCGCAGCAGGGGCAGATTGTGCGGTGCCGTGACTTTCCAGAAGGATCTTCAGTACGAAGCCACTCCATGGTGCAGACACACACACACACACAGGATAGCTTGAAAAGACGACAAAGGAGCAAAAAGGGTCTTCGTATGGTGTTCCATGGGGGTGGTTCATTCCAGCCACACACGTGAAGGGATCCAGGGATGACGACAAAGAACATGGGAGGGTCCGGGTTTAAGTACGGGAGCGGACCAAGCATGAGGGACCAATGATCTGAGGGCACAGGGGGGGCATGCAGGCGGGACTAGGGAATGGGAGCCAATGGGGAAACTCTGGGGGTAAGGGCCAGTGGGGGAACAGGGAGTGGAGAACCTTCTAGGGCAGGGACATATTAGGTGTAAAGGGGCAGGGAGGCCGAAGGGCCAACCGGGGAAGCAGAACTGGGGTACATTAACATAGCAAAACAAAACATCCTGGGGGGAAGCCTCTTTGTCTCCCTAACCTGGGGAGGACCTTTGGTACTAGCGACTGTCCCACCAGTGGACACTCTTACTCCTACTGTCCCACTGGCCTCCACAGAAATCTGCTCCATGATCAGAGTTCTGTGAAGAAACCACATACAGAATTAGAGACTTTGAATCTTGCAGAGCATGTAGGATCTGAGCATACCCTGCAAAGTGAAAGCACAGTCCAGTGCTATTCTTCTGGGAGTGGCTTTCATGAATTGTGCTTATGGGGGAAACTGCTCTATGTCATGTAAAAACAGACACTAGAAATCTCCAGGCTCTTTAGTTTAGTCATAGTTAAATATTTTAACATGGCAAAAAATATCCACTACTTATGTGTAAATTGTTGGTCCTCTGGTAAGTTCTTTCCAAATGAAAAAAAAGTGTACTCTAAGAAGTTGCTAGTGGTAATACCACGAGAAGGAAATTTTTGATCTCAGGTCTACAAAAATAAAAACTTACACAGGACTTTTATAGTGCTATAGTGATAGTAATCTTTGTTTTATTTCTTGCATGGAAGGTCTTGCAGAACAGAAATGAATGGACTACCTTAGACTGCAATAGTGAATGAACTTAATCTACCTTTATCTAGATCTTGCAAATAATTTACTGTTAGAACTTTCAACAGAGGTAATAATTAAGTATTCAAGACAGCTTACTACACTCCAGGCGGATTTCAGCCAAGAGTTCCTGTATGTGGATACTTAGAATTACTCTTTATTCTATTTCCTGCCCACACAGTTTCCCTGATCCATTGCTCAATCTGCCTTTCCTGTCTTTTGTTCCCAATCCTTTTACTATTGTAAAAAGCTCCCTATGTCTAAGACACTACTTCTGTTTTTCCAAATCCTCTTTTGAATACCAAATGTACTTTGGCTCCAGGTTTCAGATGATTAGGTAAAATCCTTCTCACCTCTTTGAGTTCCTGTAGACTCATTTCAGCACCAAAGAATATGAAATCCTCAATGGAAGTAACCCTGAGGAACTCCGTGATTAGAAAAAATATGGTGGAAACAGTGAGAAGAAGACACTGCAATGTTGCAAAGCTTTGATTCACAAAGTCAGCACTTTATCCCTTTCTAATCTATGCTACAGCAAAACTGAGGTCCTTTATCTTCACTCACACACAGAGAAACACTCATATTTCAGCCCAAAGGACAAAGAAAATAATATATAGCTTTAGGTCAGTGAAGACAAGATGTGAAGCAGTTTGCCTAACCCTTCTGGAATTTAAATTGTTTTGATACTAAAAGGAAACAGTTTAAAAGATAAGAAATCAAGTACATTTTGACCTTATCTTGAAAACTCAAGATGTTCTCACCTCTTACTAACCATCAACCGAAAATGAAATTCAATTTGTTATTTAATAAGCCCCATTTTCCTATGACTTTATTTTGAATGAGAATTACCTTAGTTCTTTGAGCAGCATACCTTTTTGTAGGACTGTGGTTATTTCTCTGTTCTGTATCCCTTGATGTCCACTGAACATTACTTTTCCCCTTCTCAAACTGACTACATTTTTGTTCAAACTATCTGAAAAGAAAGTTTCCTGGTTCAATTTCTTTGAAGACCTCAGCAGAAGACTCAACTGCAAGTTAAGTAGCTGGCCTCCACTAACCAAGGTCAGACCTTTTAGAGCCACCTGAATTTTTATCAGTGGATGCATAACATCAGGAGAATTCATAGATATACCCCTTCAAAATCTGTTTCTGTTCTCATCTGAAGCTTTTTAAAATGCATTTCCCCTGTGTTCCTTAAAGTCAGCTCCTGGTCAAGAAAGTTTTAATATTTTGTGGAAAGTATAAGCTCAAAGCAGACTTCCTGTAAGGGTGACCTAGGTTACAATACAGATGTATTCTGTTACCACCAGCTGTGGACTATTAGCTGTTATCTCCTGCTATGACCCACCCCTGATAACAGACAAGGGGCCATCAGGAAATCACTGCATGACTCATGGATTTATCTCATCCTATTGTGAGATGCTCTGCCCAGGAGGGAGGAGCCAAGCATTCCCACCTGGATATAACCTGGCCTTGGAACTGCGTAAGTCAGCCCTATCTGCTGGGTTCCCAGGGGTCAGGAACTACCACTGGATCTTCAGCTGGAGACCAGACCTTCTGTAGGATCACTGCTTCAACAGAGCTACTTCATTTGGACTGCTATCACCACTCTAACAGGGTGTCAGGTTGTATCTGACTTTGTCAGTGCTTTTTCCTTGTATTTTTTCACTTATTTTTAATTTTTTTCCTATTAAATTTTAATTCTGACTTATGATCTCCCACTGGTTTGTTTTCAAACCAATACAAAGGGATGAATACAAGCTGGCCCAACAAGAAGTCAGTATTCGAAGCTTTTCCATCTCCTTCTCCCTAGATAGTTCTAATGCTCTTATCACTTTTATATCAAAGTCATTAAGAGTAAGTCCTTCATCATCTTCTAGTTTGGTCAAAACAAACCTGACTTTGATTATCCCCATATGTGAGTGAAAATTAAGAAGTCTATACAAAAGGATTTAAATATTTCATCAGTGAGAAAATTATTGTTTCTACCAGTGTCCCTTCCACACCAGAGCAGCATGTAAATTTACATTGATATTTTTTTCAATCAAAAATATAGTTCCTGCTTTCAACAACTACAGCTTTGCAAAATGGCTTCTAGCTGAGGCAGACTTCTGACTCCTTTCCTGGCTTGGAAGTTCATTTGTTAATATTAGCCTATGCACATAAAAAAATACAGTAATGCAGAGGCTGGATTGAGAAAGTAAACACTTTATATATAATGAGTCATCTCCTAAGCTGCTAGTGGAGGGAATGGATATTATTCCTATCAAACTTGTAAGAAAGAAGTCAGTGTATCCCTCCTTACAAACATCAATTTTTTTTTTTTTTTATTTAATTTGAGTACAGGAAGGTCATGTTAAGAAATAATATTTATGCTGACACAAGAGTAGCCAGAAAAAAAAAATAGAAATTTTGTCACGTACCGCAGGAAATGAAAACAGCAAAACACCAATTTTGATTCAACACTAAACTTTCTTCTATAGTTCAGTTGTGTCACTGGACTAAGATTTCATCTAAAGATGTAGGAGTGTAGGACATATTAGGTGTTCTATAGGACCAGAATTACTAATATAACAGTTACATAACATTTTTGTTTTCATTAATGTTTCATCTGAATGTTTCCGCTTGTTATCAACAAATTAAGTTTTCAACCAAAACATTTTAATAGGAAAAAAAAAAGAAGAGGGGATTCAATGGAAGGAAGTCAGTCTCTCCATGGAAAAGTGTTTCATCATAAAACTGGTATTGTATTGTAAATAATTTTGAGTAAATTTTTGGAAGAACCCTTTTTTATTTTTCTTGAGTTGGAGATATTAAGTAGTGAATAGAAGTGAGTAGAAAATGATAACCACCCTATTGCCACTTTAAACCAACCTTTACATTTTATAGCAGGGGTGCAATTAAGTTGCACAGAATTATTTAAAACCTCTATAACAAGGGTATTATTGTCTATTGAGCTCTAAAGGATTGTAGAGTAATTCCTTTGCCATGTGCTTCAGCTTCTTTGGAACATTCTTGCTTTCCTTCCCACTTGTACTTGGCTTGCATTACATTGAACCTTTTTTCAGAAGTTAGTGTATCTATCTTCCATTGCGTTGTCAGAATTCCAACAACTGAAGTAAATTAATTTTCAGGTAATGTTGCCTTTAAATAAAACTATGAAAAAAAAAATAAAAGGACTGGATCTTCTGTAATTAACTGCGTGTACGTTTTAGGTACCAATATTCAAAATCCAGAAATTTTCCTTTGGTGTGGCTACAGTTTGAGGAGGCAAACTTTGGTCTGAAAATTCCTGAACTACCCTCATGCATGCACATGGACATCTCTGCCCAAACATCCTGGAGCGTCACTTATGCTGGGGCTCCAGTGTTGAGTCAAGTTTTCACCTGTACCAGGTGACACCCATGGAAAAATAAGTTCCTATTCACAGCACAAACTGCTGTGAAACACAGCACTCAAAATCCAGTGGTTTGAAAACAAACAATCCTCCACAAAACCAGTGTATTATTGTGTGGCGGCTGGTGAGCCTACAGAAAAAGCAACAAAGAGACAGTCCCAAGTATCAGAGATTCCTCCCCAGGTTGGGGTGACAAAAAGAGCTTCCCTCAGGATGCGTTGCCTTGCTATGTTAATGTACCCCAGTTCTGCTTCCCTGGCTGGCTGTTGGCCTTCCCCTCCACTTCGTTACCTTATCTGTTTCATGTCCTAGAAGGTTCTCCACTGCAGGTTACCCCATTGGCCCTTGCCCCTCACTGCTCCCCCAGAACTTCCCTATTGGCTCCCATTCCCTAGTCCTGCCTGTGTACCGCCCCCGTGCCCTCAGATCATTGGTCTCTGATGCTTGATCCGCTCCTGTACTTAAATCTGGACTCTCCATTGTTTTCTGTCTTTGTGCCTGGGTCGCGTCACGGTGTGGCTGCAATAAACCTTGTCCGTGGAACACCATACGGGGGCCCTTCCTGCCTCTTTGCCATTGACCCATTTACTGGAGCTGTCCGTGTGTGTGCGTGCACGCTGTGTGTGAGTGTGCTGGTCCTGCCGAGCGGCTTCACTTTGGAGATGCTTTTAGGAAGGTCATGGCACCTCGCACTCGGGCATAGCAAAGCCGCATGGCCAGCGACATGATTGTTCTGCGAGGGACAGAACAGGCAATGAATTTCTGTCTTGTCATTAGATTTTCAGGTCCAAGTTGCTCCAGGTCCTTCCCCCTTGCTCTGAGGTCCTAGATAAGCTCTTGCATCCCTGGGTTCTCTAGTGCCGAGTTAGGGATGAGCTCAACCCTCGAGGGAAGTTAACAGATGCTCTCAGTTATCTGCTTAACTTCTTGCTTTAAATATACTGGCAGGAATTAATTTCTTTAAAATCTTCACCTCTGTCAGATTTGGTTAAAAGCTGTTAGCACGTAATTTGTTGGAAAACACACATACATTTATACACGTGCACAGAAAGGGGCCACAGTTGCCACTGTGAGTCAGTTTGCAGATATATATTACATAACTAATATGCTTATTTTCTATGATAACTTCTATGGAAGTTCTTTTTACATAAAATAACGGGCAGTTTGGTACTGTAATGCCACAATTTTCTCATACTGCTTTGATCATATCTCCACTTCCATTTTTACTGTTTATATTTTTAAGCTGCTGCAAAGTCAGTAACCTTGTCAGGTCCAGTTAAATGCAACTTCTTGCTAAACTCTGTTTTCAGTGGAGACCAGCATCTTTAAATTTTTGAGAAAAAGGGCAGAGAAATATTGTGAAAAAAATACTTTGATGTTTATTGACAGATGTTTATTAAAATGTATTTATCATCTTCTCAAACAACAATCATAAATGCAATTTGTAATCTTCAGTGGTTTCAGCCAGCAGAATAGTTTCTCCTTTTTCTTTCTTCCAAATGCCATAGTACGATTAATTCAGTATTGAGGTTTTGTATCCCTGTGGGATGTGATAAGATAATGGTAGTACAGACAGACCTAGTTAGACAGAATCAGTTTGCAGACCATTTTCATAAATATTAACAAGAATCCTCTCCAGACTACCAAATCAGTGGCTTGTCGTTTGCACTGCCTGCCAGTGAAAGTTTTGGTTGCTTAGGCACAAGCAGGCACAAATTAATCAGGTTTGACTGAGCTACATCCTAGCTAAATCCTTATCTTCTGCAACATTGATTTCAAAGCCTACAGTAGTTATTTCATGTATCTTATAATTATTCAAGGCCCTTTGGGGGAGTACCCTAATTTCATAAACATATTATGCTTTTTTGGAAGGAAAAGTGAAACATATACTGCAGGGGGAACCTTTGTAATTTGTTTTGCTTACAGGTATGCTGAGCTACTATGACTTCAAAAGTTAAAAAAAAAAGAAAATCCCAATGTGCACAATTATTTCCTGACAAGAAACTGATATTTTTATTCAAATAAATAGCCAAGATCTAGATCTGATTCTCAGAAACTGCAGGCCACTTTCCCCAATTTTATTACTGTATTATGTAGTGATCTGTGCTGACTCTCACCCTCTACCCAAATTCCATGCATGATACTTGGGGCAAAGGGAAGAGCTGTTGTTGGAAAGTTACTGTTTTCATTAAAAAAGGACAGGAAGTTCTTTGAGCACTGATAACCATAATGAAACATGAGGGTGCATGGGTTTATGAGTCAGGACTAATGGATTGGAAGTTTGAGAAAGCAGCAGTTCTAATTCGAGTGTCTCTACAGCTCCTGTTTAAAGATTTAAACCTTTTCTAGTGTAGAAACTCCAGTAACAACAGGCAGGGTTACATCGAAGGATTTCCTTCAGTTTAGGCATCTGTAAGTTGTTCTTTAGCTCCCCAAGCTCCCTGTCAGGAACCTTGGGATTTTTGTTTGTTTTTTTTTTTTAAATACATCCACCCTGTGTAAGATTTGATTGGAACAAGCAATTTGACTGAAATAGGCTTACTGATTGAAAAGGTGGGGGAACGGATGTCTCTGACAGAGGCAGATATAATAACATAAGCCCTGTTCCCTGAGGAAGAAAAGTCTAATAAAGAAATCCTGTTCTTTCCCAAACCAAAGAGACAACTGCCATTTTTTTCTATTGAGGTCAGAAAACACAAACCTGGGATGAGCTGGGAGATAAGCACAGTTTGCAAGAGGGAAGGACCCAAGCACAAGATATCACCCCTTGACCAGGAGAATATTTTCAAAACTGAAGGAGAAGAAAGATGCAGGGAACCATGGACGAGAAAATCACTCAAAAAGTCTGAGATTAGGGGAGGCAGTGGGTAGGAATTTGGGTAGGCTGAAGTCAGATATTAAAAAGATGATGTGCTGTGGACAGGACAAAAATGCTATCTCTGAAAGAGCAGAATAAACTGATCACAGCAACATTTGAAATTGTATTGAATTTATATTCTTGTAGAATATATTCTTGTAGGCAGAATTCTTGTTATAGCACGAAGTTTGTGACAGAGAAGTAGAAAATAGCAACAAGGCAAGATGGATGAGGATAGGACATTGCTGAAACACTGCAGTTAGGAAACGTTACCTGTTTCAAACTGAAGATTATTTTTCCTTGTGGGGCTAGGGAACCTGTTGCATGATTTTTTTAATGCTAAAGGGAAAGGGTGATGGCTTTCCTGCCATGTCCTCTCTATATTACCTTGTAATCTCTTTCTGTTTCATTTCTTATTTATAGATTTCAACTTCTTGCCTTTTCAAATCTATTCTGCTGCTCTGTTTCTCTTGATTTTGCTTGATTTTCAATGTTGACTGCGGCCTGTTTGCCGGCCTCCAAGTTCATTTCATGCAGAAACAATCTGAAATGTCACTGAAAATCGAAAAAGAGAGGCAAAATTGTTGTTTGATATGATCTTTACTTTTCAGATGCGTTTTTCCTTGCATTGTGATTATCACTTCATTGAGTACGATTTCCTGCCTTGCCTGCATTGCCAGAGGTGAATTTGATCATGGCTGTTCATGTGATTAATATTTTGAATAAATGAGACAAACCAAGTATTTTGACCAGGTTTCAGAAATGTTGTTACTGTGTGATTCAGAAGTACCACACTGATGGCCTTGATGGTCAGGTATCTCTTTACACACAGGCCAGTAGAAGTAAAATCTTCCCAAAGTGTTATTGCTCATTTAAATATTAACAGTCAAAGGCCGTACAACAGGATTACAAGGAAAAACAAAAGCAAAAGAAGAAAAAAACAAAAAACCAAACCAAACAAACAAAATAACCCAAAAAAACCACCAGAAAACAAAACAAAAAAAAAAGAAACAAACAAAAAAAAAGCCAAACCTAAAAACAAACCAAAACTCCTCTATCCCACTCTATCTCATATTCCTTAATAAATCCTTACCATTGTTACTTTACCTTCTCTATGGAACATGCTGAAAAGGCGTTCTGCTTTTAAAAGGAAGATTATGGTGTCTTGGTCTAGGTTTGAACTTGTAACTCTCCCTTTCTTTGTTTACTGATCACTTGAATAAGTAATCTGGATGTTCTTACAGCACTCTCCTGTGTGGCTGGTGTTGCATTGTTCGTTGAACCTATATAGTAAACACCCACCAGAACCTCAAACAAAAGTCGGGTTACAGATTCTTGTACTAACACAAACTCCTCCTGTTAAGGGGAGGATTTACTTGAGAGAAGACAGAAAGCCTTAAAAGGACTGATGGCTGACACTAGGACAGGGACAAAGCAATTCAAGGTACTGTGCAGTCACAGTTCAGAAGCTTCAGGAGAGCCCGGGAAAGAACTTTGGTGGTTTTGGTTTTGTGCTTTTTTTTTCCTTTTGTCTAGCCTGTTCCTTGGGTAGAGGAAAAAGACACTGCCCATTACTGTGAGTTAACAATCTGTTATTCTGAACAGAGGCATTTGGTTGGCTGACAAAGTTTGAGTTTTAAGACACCCAGCAAATCCACAGTCATAATTCATTTTCCACACTCCCTTGAGAAATAATCTATCCCAGCTCTGCAGACAAAATAGTAAGATGGCATCTTACTTTTAGAAAACATTCTTCTTAAATAAAAAAAGAGGAAATATTAAAAATGCAATGGAAATAAAGGCACAGGGCTTAAAATATTAATTGCAGAATAATTTCCTCTTGCTTTTCTTTCACAGATCAGACTCTGTTCCTGAGGAAACAGGAGAAGAAAGGCAGCAGGTAGCCAGAAGCAGAGAGTCAGTGCTCTCACTTGTCACTGTCAGTGCCTGCTGTGTAGGGAAAATACCAGTCTGCCAAGAGCCAGCAAAAGCCTCAAGGGGGCAAAGTATTCCTAATGGCTGTGAAACTTTGGAAGCAAAAATATGAAAGGGCAAAAGCCCTGCATTTTCCTCGTGCGCTCAGACAGACTTTTCTCAGATGTCTTTGAATCTTTTTTTGTTTCAAAATAATTTCCAGTACATGTTGTAAAATACTGCTGTGAACTCCAGGGGATGCAGGATATACCTGGGTTTTGCTTGGAATTTGCAAAGTTGGTGTTGAGTGCTTCATGAGGGGTAATTAACACAGCTGAAGTGTTCCAATTAATGAACTTCAAAATTTTGGGGTTTGTGTTTTGTTCAGGGAAGACCCAATATCGGTGCCTGGAACACTGGAAGCATGTTAAATCTTGTCCATTATCCTCAGTGTGACAGTAATCCACATTCCAGCATGCACTGCTGTAAGGAACCCTCTGGCAGGCACATACTACACAACCCTTGCCTCACTTCAGTCTCCTCCTGGTCTTCTGTCATTGGAAACATGATCAGACCAGTAAAGAATTGTGTGTCATTTTCAGTGCTTTCCAATTTTGTACCTGCTGTAGGCCAAAAGATAAGGCTTTCCAGAACATAAAAATCTAGACATGGTCTTTTGATCTAAGGGTTCTCCCCCTACCAAGGATGGAGTCTGTGTCCAACCTACCAGGTGCGACCTGATCACACAGGGTTGTCTCCCCTCTTCTCATTCGCACCAAGTTTATTTAAGAGAAGGTGAAAGTAGATGGAGACAAACAGTAGCATCTCTTACTACATATTAGGGACATAGGGGATGGTTGTATTTTGCTTTAATGTTAAGTGCAAAGCTGATTGTGTGGAGGGAAGCCTTCAGAAAAAAAAAAAGTATGAGAAGGAAGAAGATATGTACTGCTGAAAATGCTCTGGCAGACTCTGAACTTTCACCAAGAGCTTTCACTAGGACCAATAAACCAATCTGACTGTACTAGATCCACAATTTACCCCAACATGGGAACAAAATCTGGGCTTCATTTCTGAAAACAAATGAGAAAGGCAGTGGGCAGAAAATCTCTCTGAAGCACTGATGTTTAGGTAAGTTGAGGCACCCTGGTTTTATTTGGCTGTCCTGAGATTTGAGTAATTTCCTCATTTTTCCAACATTGTGGCTTGTATCTATCAGTTCTCATAAACACTTTCCTCTTAACTTCAACATATGCTTTTGCTATACTGGTCTCATAGATAGTTTCCTTGGAAGAGTGGCTCACTTCTCTCTTCCTAAGCAAGCAAGCACTGCAATTTTCTGGCATGTTCGGAGAAAGGTAGTTTCATCTTTTTGTCATTATTCTTCTCAAACAACTACCAATTAGATCTCATCCCCTTGAGAATTTTGTAAAATGGATGTGGTATGCCTCCAAGACACATTCCTTTGAACTCTTTTTTTTTTATCATATATTTAATTCTTACCTCCACTATCTACCAGGGATTTTATTCAGCTCCTATGATAGACCAGGAAGACCTAATTCTATCTTCAGTGAATGTCTGGAACTCTAAGTAGCAGACTGAGAAGCTCCCTAGGTGCAAATTTGACACAGCACTCCAAGTCCTGCAAAGTTTCAGTTTAATACATGATTTGATAAGACACAAGAAATTACTAGAATCATGAGGAAAGAGGGAAAAGTCATGTGAGACTATGAAGAGGAATCTAAATGAGCTGGAGGTCTCATGTCTGAGAGTGGAATGCTTGCTAGTGTCTTTATTTTTGATATCCAGCATGATCTGCAAAGAGTGATAACAGCCAACATTTGTATTACAAAAAAATGTAAAAACCAAAAAAAACACCTAAACCTGGCTGGAGTTTGAAAGAACATTTTCACTGTGAAAATATCTTCTTGATTTTCTGTACTAAAAGCTTGTTTCAATAAAAATTTCTCACACAGCTCTAACAGCAGGCAATAAAGCCGAGTGTATTGAACTAGAACAATGGAAATGTTTTTATGATACATGTTATCTAAGAATGAAGGAAAAGTACTGAAGTGCACTTGCAGACTGACAATGACAAAAGAACTAATAATATCACTGAGAAATGTTTAGGTTGGTTGGAGCTGGTGAACACATCCAGACAGGACAGTGCAAAGAGCCAAAAAGTCCTAGAGCAGAGACAGATACAGAAGGTACAAGGCCAGTCTTTGTATTCAGGACAAGGACACAACTTCTAACCTCCTTATTTTTTTCTTAAGGCTATTTCTTCCATGTATACTCAAAGTTCTTGAAGTGAGAGCTGCTTATCAGATGTAACAAATTCCTTCACTAAAGGCCTTATCCTGGCAGCAGTTTTAAGCAGTGATTTTCCTTGATGTTAAGACTATATGATTTATCTTTAATTCACATAACTCAGAGGAAACCCACCATTTTGTCACACTTCAAACTGCTAGAACAATCTTCAAATTTCTAAATAGGTTTGTGAGAGACTGCCAGCATAAATTTGAAGAGATACTGACTAGAAAGTGTGAAGTATACACTACGTGTAGCCCACACTTCCTCTTAGGAATGGTTATATGCCAATTACCTAAATTATTTCATATCCATATTTCAAATCTAATCAAGGAAAAATTATTTTTTATTAAAAAGTGAAAAGAATAATAGTTATTCGTTCTGAAGCAAGGTAGATGAATATGGAGTTAGGTTGTATTTCCAAGAAATAAATTATAACATTCGTAATAGATTAGATATTATGAATAAAAATTAATTCATTATAGGGTGAATGTTTGAAGAATTTCTGAATTGGATTTTTTGAGGATTTTTTTTGAGTTGGAAAAGGTAATTGATGCCTTTTGCATCCGATATTCTATGATATTTAGCCATCAAAATAGCTAAGTAATTTTCAAACTTGGCATTTAAATCACCCAATTACTTTTAGTACATTTCCAGTCTAGCTACTCAGTCAACAAGATAATAAAAAAGTAAACACTGGAAATGTTTCACCTTGCTCCTCTTCTACAGTTATTACTGTAGAAAATAAGACCAATATTCTGTAAATAAAACAACACATCTGATATAATATTTGTCTTCTTTAAAAATGTTGATGTGTCACTGTTAACACTGTCAGTAACTTAGTTGTTTGTTGAGATTGACATCTGATCTTGATTGCACATGAAATGATGGGGAAATAAATCAGAGCTGTTAACAGTTCTGTTTTGAAGGAAAAGAGTGTTCTGTGCTGGAAGGGGACCGATTTGTACTTATTAGGATCAATAGCAATCACAAGAAATGTTTATCATGAAATTATTTTCTCTCCCAATGAAAATGTCAATGAAAATCAAAGTTTGATTCATTTTGTATTACCACATGAAAATCCAAATATATTTTTTAGACCGGAAAGACTTTAAGAAAAAACAATTTTGCAAAATTTTTAACTATCTCTAGGTACAAGCAGCTCATAATAATTTTAATAAATAAATTATAATGTCTTCAAACTTCAAGTGCCCTTTTTCTTATGACATTTTTGGATTGTCATGTTGACCACCTCTCTGATGGCCATCCAGTGAAAATCTTTAAATATTGTGGCTGTAATCCAAGTAACAGGGGAATCTGCAGAAAACATTTGGTTTAAAATTTTGAAACCATGGAATGTCTCAAAGAAAGTACTACATTACAATATTACCAGAAAGCAAATATATTGTTGAAAATACTTTCCCAAAAATTTCATCTGTGATTGTGAAAAGTCAGAGACTGAAAAAATAACCTTAAAACCCTTGTTTTTAAACTCTGAGCACTTCTGAAAGGTTTTCATGAGATCAAATACCCTTTAGTCCTTGCTTCTGCAGTAGCTCACTGGTTCTCTCCCTGTGGTGTGAAAGTTGGGCTTAAGGAACAGGACTTCAAGAGTAAGTAAGCTTGATTTATCTTCATATTCTGACTTTGCCCTTTTAGAGGCATTTCCAACAATTCAGCTTTCATAACACTGCAGAACAATTTACAGCAATTATTGTATGCTTTTTGGAAAATATTTGTAGTATTCCTGAAAACTGAAAACACTTTCTCTGAGATACCACCATTATTTCAATTGATTTTGCTTTGCAGCTGTAGGATGAGCTGGTTCAACTCCTCTTTTCTATAAGCAACTTTCAGGCTGCTTTTTTCAAGCCAAATGCCATTACTTTTTTTTTTCCCATCAAAGTTAACCTTGATTTCCCCATTTCCATATTTAAATGTTTCCATCAGAGCAGCACATATTTGTTAGCTTATGTAACTTTACCACGTGTTTGCAAACCTGTTCAATCCACTGCTTGAGGTTCACTGTGAGAAATGTTTGTGCTTTTACAAGTAACTGTCTCTCAAAAGTTCAGTCCTTACTATTATTTACAATCGCAGTGGATGCCTTATATTCACTCCGGGTTTTATTTCCAGTGACGTCAGCAATATCACATCTCATAAACTTGTTTGTGATTTTCCAGGACCTGCACCTGCTTCAATATTGCTTTTTGCACTTGATCGATTGCCTTGGTAGGTCTCTTTGGAAGCATGCATGTTGTTTTGTTGTCATTTTCCTGGCCTGTTTAAAAACTCAAAGCTGCTGACATATTTCTTTCAGACTTTCTGTCTTTAAAAAGAAAAATATTACTTTGTTTTCTGAGGTCAGTATTCAGTTTCCTTCCTTACCCTTTTTGCTGAGTGGAAAATACACTTTAGTCTCTTGCTTTTCTCATTCTTTTATTGCAGTACAGTATGCACTAAAGTATGTGCTGATAGAACTGATTCTCTCATTCTAATGCTGAAATTATTTGCCTTAAGTATGACTTTCTTTTTTTGTGGGTTTTTTTGTGTGTTTTGGTTTGTTTGTTTGTTTTGTGGGGTTTTTGTTACGGGTCTTTTGTTTGTTTTTTGTTTAGTTGTTTTGTTTTGGTTTGGGTTTTTTTTTTGTTGTTGGTTGGTTGGTTGTTTTTTTTTTTAACTATGCAGCTTGGTCATTGCAGTTGGGAAGTACCATATGTGGCTTTCTAAAATTTCGTTCCTGCTTCTTCCTGCTGTCTGCCAGTGCATACAGAATGGTACAGTTTGTGAGGCTTCCAGCCAGATTTTTACACCCTACAGCAGTCCATCAAATGAAAAATTAACTTTGCTTTCATAAATTTCATAATACTTTAAGAAGATGAGTGTCATGGTTTAATCCCAGGTGGAATCTAAGAGCACCACACAGCCACTCACTCACTCACTCACTCACTCCACACCAGTGGGATGGGGAGAGAATTGGAAGCATAAAAATAAAAAAAAATTGTGGGTGGAGATAAGAGCAGATTAATAATGGAAATAAAATATGAAAATGATACATAACAATTGTAATGAAAAGGAAATAACAAAGAGAGAAATAAACCCCAAGAAGGACAAGTGATGCAAATGAAAACAGTTGCTCACCACCCCAAGCGATGCCCAGCCAGCCCCTGAGCAGCAATCCCCCTGTCAACCTTCCCCAGAGTTTTATTGCTGAGCATGGCACCATATGGTAGAGAATATGTCTCTGGTCACTTGGGGTCAGCTATTCTGTCTGTGACCACTCCCAGATCCTTCTGCACCCCCAGCCTCGTCCTGCTGGTGTGGGGTGAGGAGCAGAAAAGGCTTTGACTCTGCCCAGCAGTAACTAAAATATCCCTGAGTTCTCAACATTCTTTCCACCACAAATCTGAAACACAGTCCCATACCAGCTACTTTGAAGAAAATGAACTCTATCCCAGCCAAAACCAGTACAATGGGTAACAATAAATTGCCCTAAACTAGTAGAGAAGGATGGGATAGGAACAATTGATACCTGCTTAAAATGGCCCAGACAGGAAACATCCTGCCTAGAAAAGAGCAATTATCTACTGAGTTCTATTTCTGTGAGCGGTGTTTTGATTTTTGCAGATTTTTATTGATTTTATTCAGGTTAGATTTAACTCATAAGTTCAATTTTCATGCCTTGCCTCTTTTGGACATGAAAAAATACCTATGTTTATTCCCTGAAGTTAAAGTTTCATGTAGTAATTCATAATAAATGCTATCAAATAAATATGGTGAATGGTACGGTTGTAACTAGCTGGGGAAAATTTTATGAGATATTATGGCATGATGAAAATATAAAATGATCTAGCAGAAAATCAGGTTTTCATTATTATTCATTATTATATTATTTATTTTTAAGCATGTTTTCAAGTCAGGCTTAACATTAGGTGTTTGGTGCTGCAATTCTGATTGTATTACTTCTAGGCTAAAAAAAAAAAATTAAATGGACAAAGTTGTCTCCTAACAGGGTAAAATAGTTTAGGATTACTTGTTCACATGTGAGAAGTTTCTTTGGGATAAGTTCAGATATTGCAGGTTTTAGATATGTGTAGGTGTCTGAGTTTTGGCCCAGGATAGGGTTAATTTTTTACAGCTGGGAGTGGGGCACAGCTAAGGCCCAGATGTGATTTGGTACCTCCAATGTCATTGCCAGGGATGGGGTAAGGGGCTCTGCTTCTGAGGAGAAGAGTGCTCCTTCTGGTGGGGAGAAAGTGTGGTGGGGTTGGTGTTTGTCATGGGCTTTCTGTGTAAATAATTTCTTTGTCTTATACCTCTTGCTATTAAAATTGTTGCTGCTACTGATTGTTTTCTTATCTCATTTTTGTTTCCAGTAAGTTTTTCTTATCTCAACCCATGGTTTTCCTCTTTTCTGCCTCCAATTCTCAACTCCATCCTGCCAGAGCAGAAAGGGGAAGGTGATGGGGGAGGGAGTGAGTGGCAATCTGGTTTGGAGTCTTGGTGGGAGAGCTGTGTTAGAGGCTACTATTCCTAAATCACAACAGTAGGTAAAGACAAAATCATATTAAATTTATAATTCTTAACCCTTGTTTCATGTGGATCATATAAGTTTGGACCTTTGAAGTGGTTATAAGCTTATTAAGAAGCATTTTCATTTGTAGGAAATATCTTTGAAATCCAGTCCTAACTTTTAACTTCTGAATAATTCTAATTTACTCTAATAATGGGTTCAATTTCACTTAAGGGCCCTCAAAAAGAATTGAATGTGATCGATCATTGTGTTTAACTGTATCAAATAAAAATTATGTTAGTAACTGAATACTGCAAAAAATTATGAAAATATTTTGGATGGTTAACACTTATAAGTTACTGATAATTTACACAATGTTTCTTCTATCTGACTGCTTAATTAGCTTTGTGAGATGTATTTTGCCTTACAAATGGAAGTGTAAGACTCAGAAATTATAGACATTCTTACATATAACCTTTTCTTCTTATTGAGAGCAAAAAACGATGAGTCTCCAAACAGAAATAATTTTACAATATATCATATAGTGAGGCATCCCATGGCAGCTTTCAAATTACTATCTTTTAGGTGGCTCATTGAGTGAATGAATATCAACTGAGTGGAAGCAGCAGCCCCTGGGTCAACCATTTATAATGAGACTTTGAATTACACTTAACATGAAATACACAATGGGGAGGCTCTCATGAGCTAGTTTTTCTGTCATATATTTTTACACACCAGAAAACAGTCATTTTCTTTCCTTAACTTAAAAGGAAAGTTCAGCCATCTTTTTTCCTTGATTCCATTGAAAAACGGAATAACATTTCTGAAAGAATTATGGAGGTAGTTTGCATATATGTATAAAGGAGCTTTAATAACTTGAAAGTGATTTCATGGTGAAATTTACTTACGTCTAACTACCATTTAATCACAGGTTGTAACTTCCATAAATTATTTCAAATGCACACAGCTCAGGATTGTTTATATTCTGCTTAGAAATATTTTCTACAGTATGGAATTATTTGACTTGTCCACTTTATATATATGTGTATGTACATACATATATATCTAAATCTTTATGTATTCTTATCCTTTGTGTAACAAAATTGAGACACCCTATAAATCAAATAAAAATTACAAATACATCCTAAATCTAGTTCAGTAGTCTTTCCTGTTTTTTGGATTTCTTCTATTTCATGATGATTCTTCAGTGCTCTATAAAAGTTAATAGTCTAGCAAATGGGCTGTGCCATCTGTTTCAGTTGTGATGAGTTCATTAGTCTCCACCTGAAAATTTGAGTGTAGTTCTTAAACAGCTTACTCTTTTCTGTGAAAAATCAGGCTCATCTCTGTTAAAACTGTTTTCGGTTTTGAATCAGTCTAACCAGTATTTCACCTTCTTGCAGAAAGACTAGTATCAAAATTGTCATGATGCTGAAAATAATCAAGGACATAATGAAGAAGGAAGATCACCTGCACTAAACCAAACTCACTGAGTTCAAGGTGTATTTCGAACAAGCTTTGAACACTCATCAAGTGAGATGAGCTCCTCAGACTTTTCCTTGAAAGTAAATCTCCAGGGTAAAAAATGCTGCTCTACAGATACAGCTTTTTTTCCTTACAATTTGGAAAAAGTCAGCCATAACCAGAAAGGACACACTACTAAGAGTTTTAATTAGGCGATGACTTTCAGAGAAGAGAGGTATTTTTTTGTGAAGTAGATGAATTACTTGGAGGCACAAGAGACAAGTTTCAAAAAATTTCTCAATAGCTTCCTTTTACAAATCAGTGTCCATTCATGAAAGGGAGATTCTGAATGTTTTGTAAAGTCAACTCAGTTAGCTTCAAAAAGAGTATAACAAATAATTATTTTATTTTCTTAAGAGAGAAGAAATTATGCCTGTGAACTAGTAGGTCTTCTCTTGTGAATAATAGGTTAATACATTATTGTTAATTTTTTGTACATCTAATGAGGACAATCCTCTCTCTCTGGTGAAGAAATTTTAGTATATAAATATTTTTTAATAATCTGTCTTCTGCAGTGCTGGCATGCCTTACTCTGTTACAGTAAGAATTAAGATTATCCCTCCCAGACTCAAGTCTCACATGTTGGTATTGCAGTAAAGTGTTGGTGCTACAGGTGCTGTCGGCTTTTGATTTAATCATGTGTGAGGGATGCAATGACAGCTGCCCTATTTGCTTTAAACATTAGAATTTAAGTTTTTATTTACAGTAGCAGATGGTGAACTTCAATCCACTCCTTATATCTCTGTAAATTTTATAAACTGTTAGAACTGGTTAAATATCTTAAACTGAAATATAGCTCACTAAAACTTGGGTTTTGTCGAACCTGAATTATTTGATTTTTATGGAATCTTCTTTTGGAAAACTAAAAAGAAGTTACTGGACTTTAGGTCAACATCACATTTACCTCTAGTCACACTCAAACTTTCTATTTCTATGAAGCTGTATCATAAAGCTCTTATTTGTCCTCCCCACAGCTCTATGGTCTACTAATCAGCTCTCATTCCCTATGATTCTCCTCAGGCCTGAGTTCATGGCATGGTCTCCCAGCCACAGCCATTCTCTTGTGCTCCAGCCTCTCTGCCACCAAAGGCATGAGTATACTTTTTCCAAAGGACGCTGGTGCAAAGATGCCTCAGCTGGGATGTAAAGGAGGTGGCACTCAGTGAAATGACAGGCAGAGGTGTGGGTTGAGTCCTGAGAGCACTTTAATCACTCAGTGGGGAATAGCCTGACCAAACAGTGCACCACACCAGCACTTACACTGGGGCTTATTCTAAAATGTTAAGCAGATTTTCACTGCATGATGTGGATATATTCTGGGAATCAAAGCCTGGATAATAAGGACTAAATGGTCAGAGCTTTTAGTTTTGGGGTTTTTTTTATATATGCCTTGTTAATGGAAAATCACTATTGAAAACACACAAGATAGACTTTGAATTGATTTGACATAAGCAAATACAAGAACTGAACATAAATAGTTTGTTTTACTTGAGATAAACTTCATTATTTCCTTTCCATAATTTAAAGAAACTTCCCTATGTTATTTCGCGTGTTTCCGTAATTTTTTGTCTCTTATAGTATGCTTACTTTAGGAAACTAGATTTTCTTCATTATTTTTGAATGTTTAGTATTAAGGAAAACAGCTTAAAGACTTTCAGTGAGCATGGCAATCAAAGCACAGCGCCTAATCATATCTCTGAATGATCACACCATCTTTTACTATAGAAGAAGAAAATGTCCCCTCTCATAGCTGTTCTGTCTTCATATCAAAGTGACAACAGTAGTGAGAGATCAGCTAGTAAGGGAAGTCTGAACAAAATGTAGATATTTCAAAACATAACCTTCTTCTATGTCAGTGTGTTCTGATTTTCAGTAATAAGGTTGGTATGCAACATACTGTGAGCAACATCAAGATTTTTTTCTCTGTTAAACTGGGACAAGGTTGCCTGTGGGGCCAGAAAAGAGAATGACAAATAAAAAGTAATACCAATCCTTTGCCTTCACATGCACCTTTTAACTTATTTTAGGGCCTTGCTTTTATTTTCTATGTTAAACATCACATTGGAGCCTTAAACAGGTTTCTTACTCAGCTTTCTGTATGGGCAAAGAACTCTTCAATGTCCAGGATGATGCCTTCAATCTGCAGAATGCAAAGCCAGGCTCTTGGGGGAACATCATTATTGCTGGGTCAGAGCTGCTGGGGATGTGGGACTTGAAAGGAAGTTCCTTGAGGTTTGAATCTAAGTCAAAACACCCCAACTATAAAAATGCCTAGAAGGGTTTAAAACGAACTTTAGTCGGCTGAACTCAGACTGTATTTAAAAGTCCTAATTTAGGATTTGAGCTAAAATGACAAATCTAAAGTAAACGTTGGCATGAGGAGGCAGCAGAGAAAGGTTTTGAACATTGTAGCAAATACAGTGTTTCAGATTTGTAAAGAAGGAATATTGACATGAGTATGGCCTTTTTCCATAATAGACCAACATATGTAGATTATGCTTATTTCTTTTGTGTTTTGCCTTTTGGGACTCTGGTCCCAGCTAAGGACCATCAGGATGGGGTGTGAATTAAGCATAAGCTCAGAAGACCCAGTCAACTTTTTTAGAAAATGGCTTTGAACAAACACTCTTCCCACTGGGCTTGAATATTGTTTCTTATCAAGAAAACAAAATTTATAAACAAATATCACTTCATCATCACTTAGTTATCAGCTTTGTCATGTTTTATAAAATAATGCCTGGTTTTCATGAAGTGGGTCATCTGTAATTCTTCTGGAACTCACAAAAATCCCTTGCCATTGCTGTATTTTTAGCAAAGAATAATGAATAACTGATTGGATGAAATATAGTGCCACATAATTGGCAAATGGAGAACATTTTGCAGAAATCACTCAAACTATTTTGAATTTCATTCTAGTCATGGTTTATTTAGCACTAGCAGAGTGCTGGAAGAGTTTCACAAAAGATTGATGACCCTCTAGAGCAATTCCTAAGCGTAATATTATGTCTTAAAGAATTATGTCACTTTCTTTAAGGGTGCTGAGAAAGATATTACTATGCATCAATAAAAATTCAAGTTTTACCAACCATCTGTATTTCATAAATCAAGTAGAGGGTAAGGGTTTCCCCAGAAAACAATTATGGAATGGAATGAGATGGCCCAAAAGGCATTTACTGTACTAAAGCATGTCAGCAAATGCATTATGCTGCAGCTACAATGAACTTCAGAATAAATTTTAAGGACAACATTTTCAAGGATTTGTGCCCAGGGCCCTGTATACATGGAAAATGGTGTTTCTTATCCTTTGAGTTGGAAATTGTCTACAATGAAGAGGTGCACCTGCTCAGCTTGAAGTGTAGTTTACACACAGCTTTAAAGCTGGTTGGAAACATTTTTCAGCTCAGTTTGGCCATTTTATTTCAAATGAACTCAAACTGATTAGAAATCTTTCAGATGAACTGAAACAAAATACCTTGAAAAAAATGTGTGTGTGTGCATGTCCCTATATTATGCATGAATAGGAAATCATCAAAAGTAAATAAAGGGGAAAGTTTAATTATCTTTTTTTTTTAATTTAATGTAGAAAGACTGCAGTCAAACTATCTCAATATGGTCAATTTAACATTTACCACCTTACTAAGAATCAAGGCCACTGTAAAACCACTTTACATATTATGACAGTGTTCAAGGAGATTAGACAATGTAAACACTTCAAAACTGATTAAATGTATGCTATCTTCACTTTCCTGCACTGAAGACGCCAGTATGTCCATGTGCAAGTCAAATCATATCTAAAATATACAACATAGAGAGCTGACCACATACATATCCATTATTATTATTATTCTGTAGAGAGAAGTTCTCCTTGTCAGTTCCTGGACTAAGGTGCAATGGAGTGCCCTACAGTTGTTCACAGAGAATTGGAGTTAGATCTCTATTTGTTGTTTAGGAAATACACAAATTGTTGATTCATAAATAAAATACAATAATCTTGAAACTTTGTCAAATTTGAACACGCTTCAGAAATATTTCTTTTGACACTAAATAGAAAACATTTAAAGTAATGATTTATAACTGAATATTGTCAATACAGTGAAGAAGGAATAGCATGGGATTGTTGTCTAAATTCTGGTGTAGCTTATATTTGGGAAAGTACATTTGGAATAGAATTTATTTAGTAAAATCCAATGAGTAAGGGGTTAGACTGTGCAATAAACAAAACTGCATATTTTGGAAGGAGAGGAACCTTTCCTTAAAGTCCACATCACTTGGTTTGGTCAAGAGAACTGGTATGATGTCTCTCAAGGGATTGCTAAAATGCCATTAAATGAAAAAGTGACAAAGTCTGTGAAAGATAATGCATGTATTATCTTCTCAGCCAGGTAGCCCTTGGGGCCTGTCCCCCCTTGAGGAGCTGTGCCTCACCAAGACAGGGCCATACCTGCCTGGAGGCAAGGTGTGCTCTCTGACCACCACACTGACACTGGGAGCTGAACCAAGATCACCATACAGTTTCATAGGCATTTTGGAGCTATTAATTTTCCATCACTTATGAGCTGAGATCAGCTCAGTTGGTTAGAGCATGGTTCTAATAATGGTGCAAATAACACCAAGGTCGTGGGTTCAGTCCCTGTATGGGCCATGATACACGTGGGTCCCTTCCATCTCAGAATATTCTGTGAATCTGTGAGATGCAGCTGGATCAGATTAGAAGTGGCAATGGGTTCTCTTTTATCAATTACCCTAAATATGTAGTTCTCTTTTGTTTTTTGTGTAACGGTGTTTGTCAAGCTGCAAAGGCTGTACCTCACTCTTATCAAAAGTGCTGTGACATATCAGTCTTTCTCACAGTTATCTACAAAAAAGCTTATCAATTTCATTTAATTTCCCGAAAACTCAAGGCCACTCGACCGTCTGTTGAAGCACTCAGTGATATTTAGCAGCATTTATTGAGGAAAGATTAAAATGCTGATCACTCGAGGAAGCCTGTTTTATAAATTCAGAGGGCAGCTGTTGTGAATAAAACTAATTTTCAAGTGTTGAGCTTTTTAAATGGAAATGGTCACTAAAAGCATGTCTTTCTCAAAATGGTTCTTCATTGGTGATGTTAGTGACTCCAAATTCTGTTGTTCAGTCTCACCCCCAGCTCTGCTGTCAGATCTACAATATTACCCAATTGTTCTAAAATCCAATTTTGGTTTTCATTCTTCTTTTCATATGGGCTTGGCTTGTGGAAAAATTTATGGATACTTCTTTCAAGAACGTGTGGTTTTGGTAACAGAGGAGTGGTCTAAGTCCTCAATGGGATAGTTCCTTAACTAGATGTAGGTATTCAGTGCATAAAAGTAGAGGCTGTTTGCAACCTCCCACATTGATTGGAAACTGTTTTATTGTTAGTAAATGTCCTGTCTCAGAAACTACAATTGCTAAAAGTTTGAGAAGTCAATGCTGATCTTTTCCAATGTAATGATCCTATTCTTTACTGGAAAAGGACCTGGGCTTCATCATATTAATAAGTGAAATATTAATAACTTATATTTAAAAGTAAAAATAAAAATGTAATTCTTGAAACTATTATGATTTATGATGAACCAAACAGATCCATTTTCAAAATAAGATTATCTTTTTATTTTGACATTTATTCCAAAATATCATATATTTTTACAAATCGAGAAACAGTATTTTTCATGTCATACTTTTATTATGAACTTACTAGATCAGCCTGTCTTACCAAGGATCTGTACTATGTCTGTCATGAAAGGAGCCTGTCATGGCTCTTCCTCAGGCAAAAAAAAAATTGTTATCCCTGCACAAGAAGTTCTGAGTCAGAAAACTTAGAAAATTCTTATATAAAAGAGGTGCAGTGTCTTGCAGGTATAAAACTTAGTGCTCTGTGATTTAGTAGTCTAATTCTGTAGCCTAAAGACCTCAGCTAGGTTAGCAAAAATCAATGATCCTTGTACTTTAGGCTGCCAGTGTGTTTTAGGTAGTTCTCAAAATAAAAAATCCAGGAATGATGTGGTGATATAGACTGAGAGTCCTCTAGTGAATGTTGTAAAAGATAGATTAAAGCACTGCGCTGTGCTGAGCTGTCTTTGCTTCAGCCTCTTTCACGCCTGACTTTGCAGTTACCCAGATTCAGCTGGAAGATGTTCTTTGTCTCCCTGGAACTCAGTCATTAAATAATAGCACTAAAAAATCTTGTTAGTCAGAAGCCCCAGTTTTCAGTAGCTCTAACATCATTCCCAGACAACATGATACATACACTCCATTATTCATTTAAAATCAGTCCAAATGTAGCTGTAATCTTAACCATGAAGGCCTCCCTCTGCTTTGACATTTTGAATAGAAAAGATGAATATTGGAAACAGATCATAATATCAAAGTCTGTCTGTACAGCAAATTAAGAAAAAATAACCGTAAATTTATGCAGACACGGCAGTCTTCCTTGGAACTGTAACTGCAGCTAATACATTTCACCCAGGACACATTGCAACCCTCGAGCTAACAAACTGCAGTGTACTCAGAGTGGGGAGTGCCACAGTTTTTGTCCTACAAAATAACTGCAAGCAAGGACATAACAAAGAGGCTTGGTTTGGTTTACAGCCTGAAGGAGACTATAGTTTTTCCTGAGGCAAACAGAAATTACAATGGCCCGGGTGAACCAGAGCAATTAATAATTATCCAGCCACCTAAGACAGCTTTGCATGGATGCAAAAAGTTCTTTTCTCCTATTTCTGGTCTCAGCTTGAAGCTGCTGGCTGCACTAGGGACAATATCCAAAATCACAACTGGTCGAGCCTTTGGGCAAGCATTTGAGTAAATCTGGGAAGTACTTTTGACAGCCCTTTCTCCTAATATATTCAGTGGTTTGAACAAACCTTAAAAGAATAGGACTGAGTTTCTAGGCTAGTATGCAAGGTATGTTTTTGAGTTCCAGTTGCTCTGCTGTTTCCCTCAGCCCACACTGAATTTTCCTGTGACAGGACCCTAAAATTTAGGTAAATCACACACCTGTTGTGCACTTGGTGGTGATCTTTACTTTGGAAGGAAAGATGTAGATATTCCTGCTATCAGACAGAATTGATTCTGGGTTTTCATTTTCTGGATAAATGTCTAGCCACCAACTACTGATAAAGAGGAGAGAGTACCAAGTACTCCAAATCAGTGCAAAGAATTTTGGTAGTTGTGGATCACTGGGAGAACATCTGCTCTATGAATCCTGCTGTATTTTGGTAACAACCTCCTTAGCATTATCACCCTCAGGAGTTTCACTGAGGGGAAACTGTTTCTGTCTAAAGCATGCATGTGTCCATAGAGCCAGAAAGAAGCTGAGTAAAGGTTTTGAGGATCCAAATTTTGGATTAGAGATTGGTGTTTTATAGAGACAATAGTGACTTAGAGAATTTGTGTTTCTTGAAGACACTGTTGAAGTGAACTGGTGTGGTCAACTGCTTAGTTCTGGACTTAATTCATGTTCCAACAGACAGGCTGAGGGGATTCTAACTTGTGAGTTGCAGACTTCACTGCCCTACTGTAGTACTTTAGAGGTTATTCCCTTGATGGGAGAAGTAGTGGAAAAACTTACTTCAAGCAGTAATAGATAATGATAACCTATCAGCTGGGGTGATTAAAAAGCAGGTAGATATCTAATTGCCCAGAAACCCAATCATGAATGGATTCAGGCTGGAAATGAGTAGGTTTAGATTAGATACTAGAAAAAAATTCTTTACCTTGAGGGTGGTGGGACACTGGAACAGGTTGCCCAGGGAACTTGTGAATGCTCCATCCCTGGGGCTCTAAGCAACCTGGTCTAGTGAAAGGTGTCCCTGCCCATGGCAGGGGGTTGGAATTGGCTGATCTTCAAGGTCCCCTTCCAACCCAAACCCTTCTATGATTCCATTAATTCTGCAACCTAGCTATGGTAGCACTGACCTTTTTTTCCAAAGTACATCTGGAGAGATAACCCAAAGTCCTCCCATCTCTTTGACAACACTCCATTAAAACAGAAAAGATTCTGATTTAAATAGTCACTGTTAAGGATAAAGAAGGAATGCTAATGAGGTCATTAAAAAGTAACTGACTACAAATCAGATTCATATAGAATCCTTAGCTTTTCAGTGGCATTAAAATGCACATATGCTAAGTGACATAGTGAGAACTCCATCAGGGTTACCAAAAGGAATAGTATCAGAGTAGAATGGGTCTAACAAGTAGCAAAACCTGAGGGAAAATATTCTGAAGTATGGGCCAAGTGATCAGCTCTGAGACCACAATGGATCACCTACCAGTCATGATGGACAGACTTGGAATTATTATGAACCTTTAATTCACTTTGCTTTCCTAATTTGTATCTCTAATTTACACAATTCCATGGTGAATGCATGAAGTTTTGAGCCACTGTAAAAATACAAATCCTTCATTTGTTAGAGCAAATGTTAGAATAAGACATATCTAAGTAGTGGTTATTTTGTTTCAAAGTCATGGTTAAAAACATCTTCAGTCTCTTTAGTCTCTTCCAAATTGTAGGGTAGCTTATAGAGGATAGATTTAACACCATCACAAAAACACTGCTATTATTTCTGAAGGAGAGGGCTTATCATTATAAGAGGAAGGAGCTTTCAGGATTTCTTTTTTGCTGTCATATATTAATATTTTCACAAATTATTGTAATCATATTAACTATGTTATTTAAAATGTTACATTTTCAGGACAGAACTGTGGTCTGGGGTCTTTACAGCATTCTTTTCTTCCTACGAGTATGTGAGTCATTTATATACAGGGAGAGTATAATTAATGCCAGAGTATGCCCTAAAGAGAAGCCAGAACTTGCAATGCAAAATTAAGGCAAATTTTTTGGGTAGGATATTATATCTGTGTTTATATACATGGACAGTAGAGAGGTGTGCTGCATCTGTACTCTGGCAATGAGTTCTAAGGAGATGGGAATACAGGATGTGCTCAGAGTAGCCATTACCAATTTCTGACATTTACCACCACATGTGTTTCATAAAAGGTTCCTCTTCTCATGCCAAGGTCCTAGTCTGCTCACACAGGACAGTTTGGATGTTGACATCTCAGTGACTGGATCTTGGCATCTGAGTTTGCACACCAAAGGAATTCTGAGAAAAATAATTTCATGAACATGAACAATATTCTGAAATTTGGTTTTATTCTGACTGGGCCACACACAGCCTCCATGTGTGCACCCATGCACAATTTTCTCCACAAGAACAAAAATCCAGCTTTCTTGCTGCAGAGACAGCCTTGTAGTTGGCTGTCTCAGATTTCGACTGCCTCATAGCAAAGCTGACAATCAGAAAATCTTTTACTGGATTTGTGCTCCTTTCTAGACATTTGTTCAAACCAAGCTTGTAACTGTGTGACAGTTATGAGTAATTCTGATGGAAAACTGCTTTACTGACAACACTTTCAATCTTGCCTTCCAAAAGTTCAGGTTTTAGAGATTAAGTCTAGAGCTCCTCCATCTTGAAATCAAATCCTGGCATATCACTAGGTTTGACTTTTCAGATTGGCACCCTCATCTACAGATTATTTTCTTCAATTGCCTCTTAACAATAAAATTAAAGGTTTATTATGTGCTATACTCTTTGGTGATAAACCAAAGAATAGCAGACTGGAAACAAATGGAAAATATCTTGTGTTTAATCTTGAGTTGGATCCCATCGCTAAGCCACTGATACATGATACAAATCAGGTGTTGTATAGTGCAGCTGAAGGGCTGTTATTTGTGATGGACACTCAAGAATGAACTAGCTGGACCAAAAGGACTGGCTGGGTGGGAAATTCCTGGGTTTATGTAGTCTAAGACACTGTGCTGCCCCTGACAGCTGAGGAGACTATGGCTCCTGAACTTTGTCTCTTTCTGGTCTAACCCCTTCCAGTGTAATTTTCTTCCTAGATTTGCCATCTGATGCACCTGCCTGATTGCTTTCTAACTTATGTTAGGAAGAAACAGCTAAGACAGGAATTATACTACATGTGTTATTTCAAACAATTTAAGAAAACTCATTTTAACTGAAGTGAGTTAGCCATCAATCACAACAGCAACTGTAAAAGATGTCAGGGAGCAGTGAGATCTAAAGGGGAAGGAGGGAGAGCCAAAAGGCAACATGTCCACAATCAAAGATGCAGCAGGATTGGGCAGTGTAGGTTCAGACTGAGCAGGGCAAGGTGGGGTTTGCATCTCCATCTTTTCCTGCATACTGGGCCACCTTGTCTAGAAAGCCTTTGGAGACAGTCATCAGCAAATATTTTTCAGAGCGGTTTCCCCAGCAGTTTTTTGTGTTCCTCCCAAAACATGAGAGATGGGCTTTGCAAATGTTTCTCATCTCCCATGTTATGATTATTCAGTCTTCTCTGTCCCTGGTGCAACTTTCCTCCAGGAGTGTCACTGAACCCACAAAAGCATCATTTTTTATCAATATGATATAAAAACATGTGTAGTGATGAATGGGCAGAATAAAACTGCCATTCTGCTGCAGTATATTAATTTTGGCACATTTGTATTCTCTTTTCTGCCAGGTTGCATCTAAAATATGTGCTAGGGTTTTTTTTTATCTATGCCCTACAGGATTGTTCTTTTTTCTTTCTTTCTGTATTCCCATTTATTACAGTATTTTTTATTTAACATTTTTTCTCTGTAAGAAACTATCCCTAGTCTCCCTCTTCAGCATCCCTCCTCCCCCACATTTTAAGCCACACAGTTTCCTGCAGACAGTAGATACTTATCTTATGGCAAGCTACAGCAGGCCTGTTCTCAGTTTTTGCATTTGTGATAGAAAGCCTCAGTCTCTGACAAACTTAATTGGCAAGGAATAGCTGTAGACTCCTGTAGCATTAGTAATGCCTTGAAGCAGCATATTATATTTTTAAAGTATTTATTTCTGAGGTGGTTCAATAGCACACTAGAGAATTTTTAGGAGGGCTTCCCTGATCTTCCAACTTTTTGAAGGTTGCCTGTGCTGCAAACTTGACCATAGCTACAAAGTGAAAAAAGTAAGGGAAGGCTTTAGTATCCAGCATTACTGACTTTAAGCGCTGAGATTTACAGTGTCCTGTTGGACGTTATCTTGCATTGCTTCTACCAGTAGCCAGTCACTTGGGATTGCATGGGAAACCTCTTATGATATTTCTTTTGATGGGGAAGAAAAAATCTTGTTACTTTGGAAAGTTGAATTTGGAGAATACTAACATAATGATATTTTAAGAGTTATTCAACAGATTATGGATGTTAATATTTGTTTGACACAAAGATATCTAAAACATTGTGGTGGGTTGAGCATTGTCAAGCTCCCTTTAAATCAGAGAGCTCTTAGAAAATATTCACGTTATGTCGTGAAGCATGATGAAGAAACAAACCTTCATGCAAGACTCAGACCAATAGGGTGCAGAATGCCGTGCCACACATGAGTATTGGTAGCTCAGGCCTGCCCCAGCAGTGCAGGTGTGCAGCCCAGGGCTGACCCCAAGCCAAAAACTCTTCTTCAGGAGGTGTGTAGCAGCTTGCTAAGTGAAAGTGGTGTGTTCTTACTGCTTCTTGGTCTACAGCCAGTTCAGTATATGTCAGCCTCAGGAACTCTGCACAATCTTCTATCCCAATGCTGTTGCACCAGAGGGAGTTTTGAGGAGATATTGCATAGTCTAAGAATTGCAGCAAGGCCAGTACCTAACCCACATGTTCTGAGTGCTGTCACTTATTTTGCCTGCAGACTTCAGTTTTCAAAACACCAAATATTCCTAGTAAAAGGTTCAAAAAACAGTTTATGAGCCTCAAGATGACTTTTGGGCTCTTCCTGTAGCAGTTATGTTAGGGTTTCCTAAAATGATTAAAAAATTAAGATAGCCATTTCATCACTTTACTGTGTAAATTTTTAAAGCAAAAAAGTTCACACTTCTGCTTCTAATTACTGATTTATTTGTAGTGAACACTTTCACAGTTTTTTGCCCTCCCATACTTTTAGTACTGTGGACAGATTATTGGTGAGGAAGATAGTTGGTACTGTATTCATTTTCTACGACAGTTTCTGAGTAGAGAGTACTGACAGCTCAGTCCAAATGCAAGATGTTCCCAACAGGCTTTGAGCCTTCTCAGTATAGATTCTAACCCAGCAGCAATAACAACATTGCCCTCACAGAATAACTATTCCAAGGAGATCCAATATCTCTTTTCCTCTACAGCAGTTTTGAAATTGAAAGTTAATGCCTTCAAGAGAGATTTGAAGGAGTTCACTCCAAAGTCAACATTATATAATGGAAGTCTGCCAGCTTAAAATTAATGTGAGAAAACAGGTTACTCATGAACATAATGGTATACTAAAGCTGGAGAGTTTATTTCTAGCTGCGTTTTAGTAAGAAAAACATGTATTGCATCATCCATCAAAGCTTGTTAACTGCATCCACTAACATGTTCTTATCCTCTATGCCACTCTTAATCAGAGTCAATCCATTTTCCATATTGGAAGAAGATAAGGCAGGCAATACAATAGCTTGAGATTTCAGTAACATTATTTTGCTTCATAAATACAAAGACCAGTCTTCCTTGTTTTTTTGGTTGATTGTTGTTGTTGTTTTTAATACTGCCTAGCTAAATAAAAAAGTCTTTTGAGCATGAATTTTATTCCAGAAGACACATGCACATACGTTTGCATAAAGTCATGTGATTTTTTATTACATCAGAAAAAAAAAACAACCCCAAAATAGGAAATGTAAAATTTTAGCAGTGACAGCTCCAAGCTTCTTAATTTTGGAAGGACTAAAAAGTAAATAGAAGATTTGGTTCTTTCTCTGTGTTGGAGGTGAAGACTGCCAAAAATGAACAATGAGCAGCTGTTCTCTGACTGATGATGAAACCAAATAAGATGAGACCTAGTGTTCACAAGAAGAGTTACTATGAAGGAGCCCTCTTTTGGTTAAGTCAGTCCTGTGATGTTAACAAGCCAAGGCAGGGACACCTGTCGCTTTTCAGATTACACTGGGACTCCTGGCTTGGGCTTTGGCACAAAGTCTGGTGTATTCTGTCTTCAGAGGGTGAAATACTTCATTCAAGGCTGAAGTACCTAGAAAATATCTCCTTATTGCTCAGTTATTTATGCTGAACACAGCTACAGCTTTCACTCTAATCTCACTGAATGCAGAATTCAGGTCCATGTGTGCCTGAGCAGATCACAGTTATTGCCTCTGGAAATAGAAATGTCAACACCCACTGAAAGACACTGAGACTTTCCTATGGATATTAATGAGGGGAACTGGAAAACCAAACAAACAGCTATAGTCTCCCAATGTAAATATCTTATTGTATTGATGAGAAAAAAAGGTCCCAGGTGAAAGAAAGCCCTTTATGGAGGTCACATTGCTGTTAGAACATTGCCTCTTTATTCATGTGTGGTAGTCTCAAGGTTCGCAAAGAAAACATGCAGAAGTGCGTACTGTTTGTTTGGCACTGTAGGAAAATTGAGTTAAAGAGCTCTCCAAGGATAAGGATGGTTGCTCTTCCTTCTTGCTTTTGATTCTTCCTAGAGGGTTTTGAACTGACCAAAGGGTTGCATAAATATTTTAACTGGGATAAATATACAGATATAAGAACTTACCTGCTGCATACAGAATCACTCGAGATAGAATCTGTACCTAAATTCACTTTGCTGATCCTGGTCTTTAAAATGTGACCCATCCTTTCTGTGTTGTGCAACAGAAAATCCTTTCTGATGCTTTCCCAAGTTACTAATGGACTCCAGTTATTAACAATATGGTCCCTCTGCACTTCTCTGGAAATGCAAAGGCGCTGAAATGGCCTGCTGAGGTTGATTCTGCATAGTATGAGGTAATACATGGTGTGCCTAAAAACAGTCATTTCACCATTATGAAACCATATCTTAAAAGGAAAACCAGGGCATGAAGAGCTGTGGTTGGAGTGCAGTCAAGTGCATCAGGAATGTGCTAAGACCCAAATTTTCTAAACAGAGCTACAGTTTCAAGTCAGTTTATATTGTGGGAAGGAAAAAAAAAAAATGGAAAAAGGAAAAACAGAAGAAAGTAAAAAAAATAATGTGCTAACTAATGCATGGTTAGGCTATTCCTATCTCCCTGAGGCACAGAAGTGGGACTGAAGGACTTCTGCATGGAAATCTCACACTGTTGTTTCTCTTGGTCTCCTTCGACCAAGTATCTACTGGCTGTTAACCAGTTTATATTTCATCTCAGGGAATGTGTAGCATAAGATCCTGTCCTCTTTTTGATGATTAATCAAAATACGTCAACATGTATACAGTATACACATTAACAAGAACTGAAGCAGTGGAGAAATGAAAGAGAAACATGGGTGACATCTGGATATCTCCTGCTTATCTGTCCACCTTGGAACTTGTTTTGGCTTTGGTACTTTAAAACTGTTCTGTAATATCAAAGGATGTGCAGGATGCAGCAGTGTTTGAAGAGTAACAGTAAATCTGTTTCCTACCTATGTTAAAAAAAAATCAAAGAAACTACTCACCTCCCTGTGAAGATTCCATTTTTTTTTTCCTTCCCACAAATCTGTTTCCTACCTATGTTAAAAAAAAATCAAAGAAACTACTCACCTCCCTGTGAAGATTCCATATGGATGTACGGCAAATAATTTTGGTATTTTCTTCATGGAACAAGCTTTTCTCCTCGGTCAGTGTCACTACCACCCATTTGTATGCTAATCAGATTCTTGAGATTAAATTTCCTATTCCACTCCCCTGAAATATATCATGTTAGCTGCAGCTTTAGCTTTGCAGGACTTGTCCTTGCATAGAACCTGATTCTGCACAATTTTACTCACATTTAGCCGTACCAAAGAAGTGCACCATTGTGACAGTTATGAATAAAGTCAGAATTAGCACTATCTGTTAAATCAAGGAGGAGAGCAAAACTAGTGCTGGGACAAGACGGAAGTGAAATAGAATGTAGAAATATGTTAATATGCTGCTGTTGTATTAGGAAGTACAAAAAAAAGTGTATGAATAGGTGTGGTTGGAGAAGTAGATAAATGGAAATTGGAAGAAGATACCAAGAGAGCACATACAGAAAAGGAAAAGAACAGATGCTGGAACAAAACATTTTTCAAATTTTACTACTTGACAAGTAATAAAGAGCAGGTAAATAGTTGTTTAGATCTGCCTGTTTAATAGGGCTGTGTAAATAATTCTGTCGTTCAACAGACTAAATTGGTCTAGATGAAAATGCTTTTAAAATATGTTGACTTGCTTTACACCACAGCAAGAAAAGTCATAGAGTTCAACATGGCAGAACTGTTCCTTCTTCACAATATAGAGTCAAATAAAATGATGGGACAAGTGAAAAAAACCCAAGAGGTGTTTCCCTTAGTGCTGAACCACGAGAACATTCACTTAAGAAAATCAGAATCTGTTGTTTTGTTCCCTCCCTTCCCTGAGGGGTATTCCCTGCCAAGAGAATAGACAGTCATATGCTTTTTCCAAGCTAAATATCCTGGAATTGAGGCAGATACTGCTGGTCCAACTGTCCCATTTAGCAATAAGTAGTTGTGTATTTGTTACCAGAAGCACCTTGACACTGTGTCACTGCAGGTCAGGCTGTTCAGCAAAGGCAGCCAGGCAGGAACTTCTCATCCACCTTTGGTGACTATTCCAACCACAAAGTTCTTCAACCTCACTTCTTTACTGACAGTGGTTTATGTTTTATGCAAAGCGGAGCAAAGATGTCCAAATGTTTTAAAGGATCCCAAGTGCTCTATAGCATGAAGTTAGGTACATGAGTGGAAAATGAATGTTGAAATGCTGGGCATTCAGGATACAGAACTGGGCACTCATTTTTCATCTCCTCAGGAAACTCTACACCTGAGTATCTATAAGTGCTTCCAACAGTGATACCTGCATTTGAGAACAGAGAATAGCCTCTTGTGTGAATTCAGAGTTTCTCCCCCAGCTGGCGCTACAAAACAAAACTATATTGTGAAGATTTCAGGCCATTTGAAACAAAACTAAAATTCAGGGAATTTATTGTTTTGCAAGAAAAAGAATATCAGACAGATTTGTTAGTTAACTTCATCTTTCATCATCAGAAACACATTATGAAGTGATTTTGCAAGAGAAGAAATCTGATGGGTAGAGGAGCATTCCATTTGAGATCACCTCAAAACTCAACCTTCAGAATAGGTTGCTCTAATGGGAAGAAAGAGAAATTAGATTTTCTTATTAATGTTGGCAGAGAAGAATCCTTCCTTACAAAACAGTGTTAGATGGATGCACCTTGCTCTTAAGGACAGGGAAATGCAGAGACAAGAACAAGAATGTTAAAATAAAAAGGGCTTTCTGGAATAGTGTGTTTAGAATGAAACATTTATTTATAAAGGATCACAATTCTTATTTAATTTTTCTTTCAAGGTTTTTTTGCACATTTGTGGTGATGGAAACAATTTATAGATTTATTACACTTATAGGGCTAGCTTAATAGAGTTATTTACCATATGAAATAACAATATAAAAACAACTCTGGCATTTTTCATCTGTTTAGTAATAAAGGGGACTGATTCAACTGTTTTTTTAAGCACTAATACTGGTTATTTTACATAGAAAGCTGAGTTTTGAGCTGTGAGGAGCTTTTTCCCCAGGAGAAATGACTCTTCTGAGTGTGGATTTGCTCCGTCCTGTTTCCACAATGTAAACAGACACTTGTCCATTCTTCTCTACAAGATACTGACCCAAAGGAGGAAAAGGGGAAGGAGCAGAGATTGCGAAGTTGCTGGTGTGCATCTCTGGGAATCAGTGATACACTTGTTCACACATGTACTCATGTACAGGTGAAAGCTAAGTTAAATTTCTAGAAAAATTTTCTTCTAGTTATTCAAACTAGATAGAAAAACATTTCTTACCTCTTCAATTATAATCATATTTTTTTCTCAAATTTTATTTGATCATGTAATGAAGCAAGTTCCTAGGAAGACCCTAGAGTTTCTATATGAGGAACTTCCAAACTTACCCCTATTTAACTAGAAAAGGAGATTTCTGCCAGGAAACTCAGAGTTTTTCTTCACCTTACCCCTTCCTATTGTATCAGAGTAGCAAAGAGCTTTGGCCAGGGACCCATCATAATTTAGCTAGAAGTTCTGGTGTACTTGATATTCTGTAGCTTTACAGCAAGGTAGATCTGATTCCACACAGTACTTAATATCTTATCCTATGCTTTCTTTTGGCAGTGTTCTCACTTGCTTAATTCATTGTTTTTTGGGGGTTTTTTTCAAATCAGGACCCTATTCAGTAATAATTCGAGATTCACATTTTTTGACTCTTTATGAAGGTGTTTCTACACCAGCATATCTAAACTACATTTACTTTGGCAAAGCTTCAGTATCAGCAGTGTCCTGTTGTGGATGCATTGTGTGACACCAGTATGGACCAAATTTCTTGCTAATTTATTTTGCTTCTATTGACTTATAATGCACACAGAGGTCCAGCTGTCTCTACTCTCTACTACAGATGATCTACTACAGGTCCTTTAACAGGATATTTTAAACCTGGCTCCAATGTGCTTTAAACTGTGCTCCAATCTGCACCGTAGTGACTACAATACATGTATTGCTAAGGATTTAAACTTCAAAAACAAAAATGAAGTCTGTCATGCAGATCATTGATCCTGAAGGCTACGGAAAGGGTGGACAGTTTCCTTGCCTTGAGCACCGTTAACACTTCCAACCTTACGAATTTCGATAAGTGTGTGAGCAATTTCTAACTTTGTTACTTAACTTAAAGTTTACTAGATGGGATATATAAGGTCGAATTGACAATTAATTTTAGCATTTCTTGATGACTGCTTATATGATGTTCCTTTCACTGATATGCCTCTTTATTTTAGTTTCTATTGGCTACATTCAATACAATATTGATTATTAGAAATTTCACACATTCTTTCCCAATACATAAATAAATATGATAAATATACAGCTGACAACAGGCTACAAAGCAATACTAAAATGATATATTGTTCCAGAGTCAAACCTAGGGACTACTGTGAAGCATACTGCAAAGGCTGAACCCTCTGATGGATAGTATCACTAAACCATTTGAACAGAAATCTGTGCCGTAAGGAAGACTGGAGGAATTGTAGAATCAGCGTGAAAGTTCATTTTGTATACCTCTCACCTTGAAAACAAACTCTATTTTAGGCCAGTTTCACACACTGTAAAAGCTGGTTTGAAGGGGGTGATACTCTTAGCCTCTGCCTCATGTCACCTCCTCTCTCACTGCTGTCAGCACAAGGCGTGCTGACACTGAAACCCAAAGGTGTGACTGTCGCGTTGCAGCTGTACCCTGGGTAGCTGTCAGCTAGTCCAGGCTGGTACCTGTGCAACTGCTGGCAGTACAGAATTCACATGGAGCATGAAAAACCTGCCAGTGACACTGAGGAAGCATTTAGGGCAGGTATAGATGGAAATGTTGAGATGCACTGGACTCCTCTGGCTGTAAGAAGCAAGCTTTGAACTGAAAACTGGATGGCTGGATTAGTCATGTGTGGGACAATATTAGCACAGGATTGATTGTGCACTAATTACAGTGATGCTCCACAGAGTTTAGGATTTAGGTACAGTACAGTGCTAACAATGCCATATTATTCAGCTCAAAGGTGACCAGTGTCCAGCTGGTCAGGAGAATGAGAGTGGGAGAATCGGCCTGCAGCATGGCCATTTACACTCAGAGAGGTTCTCTGAAAGATGGCTTGGGGACATGTAAGCTCGCTGCACTCACCTGTCTCACTGCAGCATGGACATTTATCCTACACATAAATACTGAGGATCTGACTTCTGACTTAGAAGAAACATACTCTTTTGGAGCTCTAGAAATCTGGTAACAGTGGGGGGAAAATCTATGTCAATTACATATGCCAAGCAAGTGCAAGAAATGTGGTTATTGAAATAAATCCTCCAGATTTTAACAAGCCTATATCAATGTGCTGGGTGGTATCTAGAGTTATTACTGAGCAATTGTGTTGCTGCATCAGTCGGGGGCTGTGGCAAGGATTGCTGTCTTATTGTGAAAGAAGTTTGCTAAATAACCGAACCTTGGCTGCTGAAAAGAGTGCAAATTCAAGAAGTGTTTGAAAGAAAAGCCATTTGGTTTTTGCAGGCATAATCTTCAGAGTGAAGCATGAACAACCCCTCTTTAATATAGATAGCAGTCACTGTTTCTTGGTTGTGCTTGTTTTTCTTATTGTGGCTCCAGTGCGTTGAAGTTTCAACCTGCAAGACAAGGTTAAAGCTCACCTTGAAAAATGGAAAATCTGCCTGAAAATAGCAGGAACACATCCTAGGTTACAATATAGGTGTATTCTATTACCACCAGCTGTGGGCCATTAGCTGTTATCTCCTGCTATGACCCACCCCTGATAACAGACAATGGGCCAGCAAGAAACCACTGCATGACTCATGGACTTATCTCATCCTATTGTGACATGCTCCACCCAGGAGGGAGGAGCCAAGCATTCCCACCTGGATATAACCTGGCCTTGGAACTGCCTAAGTTAGCCCTGTCTGTGGGGTTCCCAGAGGACAGGATCTACCACTGGACCTTCAGCTGGAGACCAGACCTTCCATAGGATCACTGCTTTAACAGAACTACTTCATTTGGACTGCTACCACCACCCTAACAGGGTGTCAGGTTGTATCTGATTTTGTCAGTGCTTTTTCCTTGTATTTTTTCACTTATTTTTAATTTTTTTCCTATTAAATTTTAATCCTGACTTGCGATCTCCCACTGTTTTTTTTTCAAACCAATACAACACAGAAACTAGAAAAATAAGTGCAATCCTGAGGCAGAAAAAAAAAAGAAAAAATTGAAAACAAAGAGAAAGAAAAGAAAGAGAAGGCAGAGGTTAAAGGCTAGAAATGTGGAATAGAGGGGAAAAAAAAAGGGTACCTGGCATCTTTGGAGCCATGGGTCACCTCCAGGGATGCTTTGTTTGGCAACCTGGCACAACATGAAAGCAGAAATAGACTCCATAGTCCTCAGGACCTCCTTCTGCTTCCCATTAGAGCTATGTACATAGAAGGATTGCAAATTGTGTTTTTAAGACAGTGGGTATGACCTTGTTCCTCTTACAGCACAGAGGTTGCTTGTGGGGAAGAGGGAGAATTCAATAAGCAAGGTGACATAACAAGTTTATTTGTACAGAACTTATCCATTTTTTTTTTCACATAAATGCATGCACACATTTGACCCCAATAAGATTGGAAAAGTAGCATTAATCATTTTGATAAAATAATTTAAAATACTTCTCCAGTTGCTAATGAGCTTGTGTTGTTCTAGTTATAAGTATCCATAAAAATGTGTGTAATGTTGTGTTAGGCAATAATTGAATATCTGTGAATTATTATTATTGTTTTCATTCTACGGCATTCTGCCTAGGTAGTACCTGCAGTGTATTAAACTCTCCTCAGGCTACATACAAATGCAGGCATTTCCCACAACATGTGCTAACCAGTACAATAAAATGTTCATGGCAAATGCCGATCTGTGAACCTGATCTGCATTGAAAAAACAAAAAGTTTTGCTGTATGCATGAACATTGTGTGCAAACAACACTTTCCAAATGTTTTTCTTTGTTTGTTTTTGGAAAGTGAAGTTGATAAAAAATGACTGTCAAATGCAGACCTGTGAGTAAATGGAATTAAGCTATCAGAAAAATCATCTTAATCTTATGCCCTCAAGTCAAATCCTCTGTTCAACATTGCTTTAAAAACCTGCCTAACCCAGACTTTAAATCCTGCTGAAGTCAAGATTTTTTTTATCTAAATAGTTAGGGCTGCTCCCAAACTGGTGCATAGTTTGACAGCACTATACATGTCTTTTAATAAGGTTTTAATATATATATATATTCAATATATAGTTGATAGATTTACAAGCTCCTTTCCATTAATCTGGAGCAATATACCAAAGTAAATTTATGTGGTATATAAATAAAAAACTAATCTCTGAAATAAAAAGATAAGCTTTCCCTCTTTTTTCAGTATGTATATTTGAGATTAACACATCCTTTACTTCAACTAAATGAGCCATAGTTCTGCTGTATGGATACTCAAATGTTTCCATTGTCAGATAAAACTGTGTGATACTAGTCAGTACTCCAGCCAATTGATGACTACCTGTTAAGCATTAATGATGCATGGCACAACAAAAATATGGTTAGTTAGTAACTGATCTAAATTAATCCCAAGTTCAAAGACTGACCATTAGTATGAGCCATGTTCTATACCAAGAAAAAAATCTTGCAAAGCTCACCAGATATTTAAAATATCAAGTAAGCTCTCTGGCTTTCACCATGCTAAGCATTTTATGCACTTTCATAGTAGATCAAAATGCATTAGTGCAATTATTGTAGAGATTAAGACTAGAAACACTCTGAAATGTATGTTATGTTTCTTTAAAAGTAACCTTTCTCTCCTCATTAAAATGGTTATTGGTAAAACCATTTTCCTCCCTCTGGAACTTACAGAATAAAGCTAGTAAAAGAAACTAAGTACCATTCATTATTGCCAGCATCTGTAATTGTTTGTATTATACTTTATGGAAAAAATACATAAAATGCCACATTTGAACTCCAGACTATTAAAAATGTCAGCTCTATTATATCATTTCTGAAGACCAATTTGCCTTTTTTTCAGAAGGTTGTAATGAGCCAAGTTCATTTTGCTTTCTACCATTTATCTTTTCAGCAGTAATGGAAAATTTCCCCCTCAGGCGCAGCAAGCTATTCTTATCTTAGACAATTAGGCAGAAATGAAAGGGATCGTAAAGGTGAGATTTCTTTGCAAACAGTGTGATGTTCTTTATACCATTTAACACTGAGGAATGTCTGAAAAACAAATTCAGGTGGTATATGAATGCAGTGTGGCTAATAGCCAACTCTGAATGATGTTTTGACTTCTTAACATGTAAGAAAGAGGGTAGGCAACCAGGGTCACTTCAAGATATACTTAGTGTCTATTTCTGTTGTTGACAATATTTAATTTTTAACAGAGCTTGGAAAACTTACACTGACGTTGAAAATAAACAGAAACAAGCCTGTGCAAAGTGATTAATTAATTACAAGATAAGAGGAAAAACACACATTTGGACAGCTTCCTTTACCTGTAAGCCTTACTTGGGAGGTTTGCAGACATCAAGGTTTTAGAAAACTATTTGCATTGTGCCCAACAAGCAGAGAGGTGTAGTAGCTATATGTAGATTCCTTTGATGGATGCTTTTGCTGCCTGCATGTCCCTGTATTAGTGCTGGTGACTGGGGATGGCCCAGAACTCTTTCAGGTCTTCTTTCCAGTATTCTTTTAGTGCGTTTGAACTTCAAACTAGTTGTACTTCTGTCACTTAACTGATTTAGGTTCAGTCATGGGTTTTTAGTGCTGGCGTTTTGGGGGCTGATCCTCTCTGTCCCATCCTCTAAAGGATCACCAATATATTTTAAAGCTAGAGACCTTTTGTATGGCCAGTATTCAGTTCAGGATAAAATGTTTCTCCATAGCTTATTTTAATCTTTATGAAGTGACATTACCATGTGATGTTACCAGGTGGTACTGGGTGTAGCTAATTCCCAATTAATTTAGGTGTATGCACCTACTATAATTAGCCTACCTCCTCAAATGCGGAGAATGACGATAATGGTATGAGTCCATGAGAAAGTTCATAAAGAAGAACTGTGCAATAGCTGCTTAGTGTTGCCTCAGAACAGTGTTATTCGTCAGGAAGCACAAGAATTTGAAAGAAGGAGAAAACTCCTATTTGCTGTGTATACCACAGGATTAACATGATGTGTATATAATGAGAACTAATTTAAATTTCTTACCTTTTTTCCTTCTTTCTTTTTGGACAGTAGCTGTTTTAATTTAATAGTGACCTATAAATCCAACAGAGCTATTTCTTTCTCTGTAAGAGAGAATAGTTACTGCTGAAGCTTCTGCATTTCAGTGCAGAAAGTGGCAGGTAAAGCACTGCAAAATGTGCTGCATAGCACAATGTAACAGTACATCCATATTACAATAATAGAGTAACACAATACAATAGTATTCTAGATCCTACATATGTAAATAGTAGACTGCATGATAGGTGTGTGAAGGCATGTTGCTACTGTTACACCAAGGAGAAGACTCAAATAAAGCGTAAAAAGTGGCAAAGCTTCCATAGGAACCGAACTGTGCCCTAGTCCAGTCCGTTTTAGCATTGCAGGAAAATGCTGAATCTCCTCTGAGGATGGAAAATTATTGGCACTTTACTTAGAGCAAATAGCTGAAATTAAATTCATTACTTAGACAAAATTTTCTCCTTTCATAGAGAAAATTCTAATTTTGAAATGTTCTGGCTGAAATAATGAAATTACAAAAAAATCATGCTGCTCAGTATTTACTAATACTCCTTACTGCCCGTCAGATTTTCTGGGAAACTGCTTAGGTAAGCGCTCTGTAACTTAGTTCCTTCAAATCAAACTTAAATAGTTCAAATTGATATTTGATAATTCATCTCACATTCACCATAAAAGAGCAGAAAGTGCCTATCTCAGCAGTGAACTTGAAGAACCTGAGAGGCAGCACTACCCTTTGCACTACCCAGCAAAGGGGTCAGGAAAGGTTACAGATAAGGGACCAGCTTTGGTGACAAGGTGATTTTTCAGCCATAGCAGCCACAGCCATGTGGTGTTTTCTCCATATATGTTCCACCCAGATTTCCTTCTGGCTCCATGGTCTCCCCAGGCAATTTCAGTCTTACAAGTGAGAATGCAGCAGGTCTCAGAGGTGATGGTGTGTGATGAGATCCTCTCAGAGGCTGTGACTGTTCTCGACTGGGTCATGCAGCACAATCCATCTTACAGCACAGTTCATGTAGCAGCATGTAAATGCATTTATGCACCACTCTAGGCAACCTCCTGGACATTGCTTAGTAGCAGTTGCTAATTAGTAAATTACTGGTTGATGATGAACTCTGTTCCATGTATAGAGACATCTTTTTTATTTCTGAGAATTGCTGAACTGGGAGATGGTGTTAGTTTTATTCCAGACTCAATATTTTCTGAGTTATAAATTTTTTATATTGGTATATTTCTCACTTTTGTCAGGAGTACCAATTAAGAAATGGGAACTCATGACTCAGGTTCCTTGAAATAGAAATTATTCCACTCTTAGATGAATCACAAGTCTGCATGCACATTATTTGACATACCTAATTTACAGGATTATTGCTGTTGCCAGTCTGACATTTTACACTTCAAATAAATTCACCCATAGGCACAAAGTCACTTTATACAGATTTTCTTATTTAAACAAAATGTCACCATGATAAAGAGACAAGCTTAGTAAAAAATACCACTATCCTGTAATGAAAGGGCGCTGAATTTTGAAATATAAAAAGTAAGTTTTGACATGAATAATACTGACTGTCATCTGTAGGAGTAAGTATATTTAGGAAAACTTATAGAGGAACAAACTTGTGTAGAATGAAATATGTCCTCAGATTTTTCTGCATGCATCTGACATCCATAGTATTGCAATGAATTAATAGTAAAAAATGAAGTGAGAAAAAAATAAAGAAAACATGTAAGAAGGAACTTTTTAATTATGCTGAAGACTTTTGTTGTAATGAATGTGTTCCCCATTCCTTCTAAAATTAAAATAATAAGCATATAATAGGTTTCTACTAACATATCTGCAACAATTTTTATAGCTCTATACATGTGGCCCTTTTTATAGCTCTATACACATGGCCCACAGCTGGTTGATCACAGGATTATGATGATGCTTAGGAAGCAGAGGATAATCAGACAGAAGGAAAGGTGTGGAAGTTTGCAGAGAAAGGAGGAAGAAACCTGATGTGATCTAGTGTAGCTAATAAGCCTTCTCTGTCTGAGATTCAGATGATGAAAGTGATTCAACGGAGACACAGTTTTGGGACAAAATAATGGGATTGGGATGAGAAAGTTATATCTGGTTAGCATCTGCTTCAGGTCTACACTGCAATGGTCCAGAAGTTGTTCTCTGGATGTGTGTCTGCTAGTTATATGACAGGAAAATACAAGAATATGTTTAGAAAACATTCTGTGGGTTCTTTAAGAAGACCTAACGAGTGATCTTTGCGTGTTTTCAGAAAACCTAAAGATCATCAGATATGCTGACATTATGCTATATAATGATTTTGTGACAAAAACAATTGTGAAGATAAACATTACCTGAGCTCATATACAGAAATATTTCTTCATATGGAATTTCTTCAAGACTGCGTCACAAAACACCCAGCAAGTGACCCTTCTAAAAATTGTTTTCTTTTATTCCTGTAATTATTCATTGCCTATGAGAAGAAAGAAGGTGACTTATAAGACTTCTGTCATCATGAAAACCAATGTTATCCTCAATCTCTCTCTAAAAATAACAAGCTATCATCAGGCAAGATAACAAAACTGATAAAATACCTTGGAAATAAAGTGAACCTTTTCTCATGATGTGATCTTTCTGATGTTCTTATTGAAGTTCTTGACAGATATCGATACTTTATGGCCAGACATCAATATGACTTTCAGAGACTTTGCATCACACAAGCTTATCCTCTACATCAGTGAACAGTTTAAAGTATGTTAAGACTTGATATTGTGTGTACTGTTCATATGGAAGATGCCTTCAGAGACACTCCAGGACACACCACACTCCGGGCAGAGATCTTGAAAGTATAGGAAGGATATTAATAATACCAAGTTACTACTCGCAGCTGGTAGCAAGCTCTTTTTTTACTAATTAACTGTTGCACCTGAGAATTTTTAGTTGCCAGAAATTATAATAATCCTCTAACAGTTAGTGAAGGCACTTTGGAAAAAATCCCTACAACAGTGGAAAAGGATAAGGACATTTTCAAACAGAAAAAAACTAGGATCTTAGACACACTTGTACACAGACTTCTGGTGTGTATGCAATGATTTGGGGCATTGCAGCACTCATTAGCTTGGAAATCTTAAGAGTTTTCCACTTCATTTGGCAAATATGAGAATTTCTGCTAAACCTAAGCAACATGTTCAATATCACAGAGTCTCCAAATAGTACAGAGGCCTTTTTTTTTTTTTTTTTTGGGAAAAAGGATAAGGTTTTGTACTTGTGCAACATATACTGTATGGAATTATCTGAAATATTTACAGAGAATGAACACTGCATGTTTGTACAACTGCACTAGCAGTGTCATGTTGCTGTTCATGCAGCCAGTGTAGAGCTGTTCCTCCAGAATGGCTCACCTGGAAGGAGTTTCCTTCTCCAGTTGATGCAACAACTGTAGTAGCCAACAGAAACATATTCTGCAAGACCACAACCCTTAGCATATCAGAGCAATATTAACAGAAAAAAGTGCACAGAGACATACAGACAGTTAAAGCACTTGCCATCTGGGATGCAGAAGAAGAGGACTAGAAGCTACAGGTGACAGACATGTGCCATTGTAGAAGAAAACACCTTAGCTGATGAATGTAGAGGTTGACTATCAATAGCAAAGAATGCACACACATAAATATGGGACTGGGACATATCAATGTCATAAAATTCATTTGTATGCGGTAATTATTCCTTCAGTGTGCGCTTCAGCTGAAGACCTTGTAGTGTATACCTTAGAAGATTTAAGGTAAAATCCATATCAAGTGATGCCTAAAACTGCACACAGAAAGAAAGTTTTGAGAGCAAACATTAAAAGTTTGTGGTGGTGATAAAGAGTTGTGGCAGTTATTGATTTTTTACATTGCTTTTCCAGTTAATGTGACAGTCATTTGAGTCAAGCCAGATGTAAAGGAGATACTGCAGAGACTGTACAGAGTCCACTAAGAATAAAATTATATAAACTCTTAGCAACAAAGAAGCCCCAAAACTGATGTCCTTGCAACACTGAATCATTTAAATTAGCCCCACATCTCAAATCAATCAAGACACAAATGTCTATGACAACTTTTGTGCTTCTAACAGCAGTGTCACAGCTTTCCCATATATTGACTTAAACATTGTGTCTGAACTAAAACAAACCTTTCCACAGCCAAATACAGACCAGAACTACTCCAAAGTTACTCTTGATTGTTCCAGAGGTCCAGTGTGCCCTCGGTGGTCTTAACCTTTAGAAAGCACGTTGAAGGGAGAGTTTAGCAGAATCAGAAAGCTTAGCTGTGATCCTATGGATCTTTATTTGTTTCCTTTCAGGCAAAGCAGTGCCCACTACAGATTTTGTTTTCCTCTTTCTTTCCTTCGCAAATGTGGTGGTGAAATGCCTCCTAAAGCATAATTTTCTTCATAGGGGCATAACTTCTTAAGGACAACTAACAGTGCTATTATAATTAAAATGTTAGTAGCTAATTGACCAAATAGTTTAACTGAATTAGTTCCCTGTCAGTCAAAATAACAAATAGAATTATTAAATAGAAGTCAGTCTTTAATCAGCAGATGCAGGACTGTCGTGTAGGGTAACTAGGAGAATCCTTCCAGGGGCAGAATTGTTATGGACTGTGGAAGCCTTCTGATCTTTTCTGGCTAGTCAGCAACTTTCCATATGGAGCTGTCAGAGCCAGAAGAGCAACCACTCAAGTCAGAAGAGGGGATCACTTCTTTGAAATTAAAATGTCATACAGACTGGTCAAGCAATGATCAGTAATTGCTGCTCTGCTTTCTCTATTGCTTTGTGCTGTTTGATTTTATGTGTTTGAACTATTCAAATTGTAAATTCATTCATGGCAGCAACAATTCCTTAATAAAATGCGGTTTCACTAAAGGATCCGCACTGAATCACTAGCAATATATTTCTCTAATGAATATTATTGTAGAGATACTGTAGCTCCAGAGAAATAGTCATGGGTATCTGTGGTGAGATATATCTGAACACTTCTTACTTATAATGTTATTGCCTCTTATTTTTAAGTCTGCTATTTAGCAAATGTTTAAATAGCTCAAGATGACCTTACTGCTTTGACACTAAGTCACAGGAAAGAGCTTCTAGTGTCAAAATAGTAATGAGAAATGCCAAGAAGTCTATGGATATGTCACTGTAAAATAAAGCCGTCAGCTCCTGTTAGAGAAACATCAGATTTACACTTACTTCAACAAGTAGTAAACAGTCCTGACAAGTGAAATGTTTCTTACGTTTCATCCCTTGGAGGATTTAGAGGAAGACAAATGCTGCTGTTTCTGAGGGGTTCAAATGCAGGTCATGGTGCCACTAGGAGGGCAGGTCTGCTCAGAGGAAGGGAGCACACTGCCCTACTGTGCTTCCCACTCTGGGGCAGGTCTCTATGGCTCTGCTCAGAAAAGCTGATTCTGGTCGCCCTCCTCTCGCACAGACAGCCCTTGGGACAGGTGCTCCTCAAATGCCTGGTGAAACTGAAAAGGGTGTCACATCTGCAGGCAGCCACTGTCTCTTGCTACCAACACCCAACATGGCTTTGCTTGCTTGAAGTTTGCTATCAGAGCATCTTTGTGTTCTATAGGATAAGTAGTTTGTGACTCCTCAGAGGCCGTTTTCCCACAGAGCTGCAAACAGAATTTTGTCCATTATACAAGTACAAATATAAAAATCTTCTGTGCTTTTGCGGGATTTTTTGTTTGTTTCTAGATGGAAGTTCCAGTAATGCCTTTTTGTATTAATTTTATTTAATCAAAATCAGATTTCAAGAGGGTGTGAAATCCTTGGAAGAAAATAAATATTTAAATAAAATATACATGGAAAAATGCAATAAATATATTAAAGCTTAACCTTTAAAGGGTGCCATTAGGTTGGTTGGACCTACTTAGTTCAACAGGAAGTTTGACGTTTAAAGGCTATTCATAGTTTAGTTTGGTACTTTGGTCAGTGGAACAGTGACCAGCTAAACAGTATTGATGATGAGGTCACAGTACAACAACATATTGTGATGATTTATTTTGAAATTCAGAGTAGTAATGGTCCCAGTTTTTTAAGATCTATTTTAACACTTGATAACATGATTCTATTGACAAGTTATTCTCTACAAGATATCCTATTATTCTTAGTTTAACTTCATAACTGGAGCTAAATCATTCTAAATGCACCTGGCTAAAGACATTTGGACCTCTCTTGAAGGCAGTGGTCTAAATGTAACATTACCACTGATGTGTAAGCAGCACAGGGAGTGCTGCTGCAGAAGCAAGAAAGATCCCTACAATTGTTCAGTCTTCTAGTACTCTCCCTCCTCTTTGAAGTACTACTGACTTTGGGACTGGCCCAGTTCCTTTTGGTTTTTATTTCCCTCAGGCTGTATGAACCAATTTTTTGGGTTTTTTCTTCAAATTAAGCCATGCTCTTTGATTGTAACTTCCATTTCTCTACTGTAAAGCCAACATTTATAGTTGAAGATTATGAAGTACACAAGTCTAAATTGTATAAAAACATGAACTACTCTTTCTGGTCAGACTTTTTGCCCAGTAGTGGTAAAAGTAGCTCTGGAAATTTTTGACAGTCAAAGGATGTTTGTGCAGACAGGATGGCATGAACTGAAGTTCTTATGTTCTCTTGTCAAATACAAACCCCCTGAGTCAGGTAGTCTTGACACTATCAAGAATCTTAATATTGTATAGAATTGTGGTATTCATAATTGCATTCTTTATAAAGAAAATTATTGTATGTTCAGCTTTCTAGGTGTTTGCTTTTCTTAGTGAATAACATTAAAGGAACAGAGATATCAGTTGTTCTGAGCTTTCACTGCAAATGCTCAGGAATACGTTTTATTTTTCCTTCTTTGTTTACAAAATGCCTGCAGAAATGTAATAAAATGTTCAGATTTCCATATGTGTACAGAACTTTTTTATCCTTGTAGTAATGAAGTTTTCAAGGAGTTTTTTAAGTTTAACTGTAGCTCACGCAATGCTCTATTTAGTGAATTTTGACTGGTGCATATGTACAGACAAATCCCTTGAAGCTTCTTTTGTGTTTCTTGGAAACACAACAGCATGGAACTACAGAGATTTGTATTGTTCTGTCTAAAAATCAAACTTGAAAAATACTTTTACAGAGAGCAAACCACTTTTGCTGAAAAGTTTATTCAGAAACTAGTCCAATTTTCCCAGTAGAAATTTGGAAAAAGAAACAGCTCCATGCCTTAGACTGCATGTTTCAAACAGGTAAACATTTAACATAGATACAGACTATGAAGTCATATAAGAGACAAGAATACGGATGTGTAATTATATAGTTTGCTCATTGACATGGTTGTCTATATAAGAGCTCCTTAAAACATCATGTAATACCAGGGGAAAACTTAGACATATAAAATATACTTGTGACAAATGAACTAAGTTTAATCTTGATTTCTTGTAAAAATGTCGATAACAATAAGTCCAATCATAACATTATCACTGAAATTCATAAGCCCCCCACAAAAGAATGGGAAGAAAAGTGTTTCTGCTACAGAAATAAGTGGCCATTCTAGTTTTCATTAATATCCTTTGGCTGTACTTCATTATATGAGACTGTTTTAGAAAACATTTAATAAACCTTTTCTTTTTAAGCTGGTAAACTTGATGCTGCCTCTGGTTTGTAGCTTTTCCAGTTGCAGCCAACCCTGAACATGTTGATTAGCAGTGACGTTTGTGGGTATCCCTTGCAGATTTATTTGCTTGTCTCAACACTCTGCTATTAAGCTGTTGAAAGAAAAACCACCTAAGTTTCAGATGCACAGAAAATGTGTCTTCTTTCTACGCAGCTGCCTGTCACTGACACGATCCTGGCACAGTGAAGTGAAATTATTTCTGTTAACTTAGCCAGGAGAGCTGATGAATTTGGACCTCACTCATGGGGCAGTTAATAGGGCTTAAGCTCTTAGAGCAAGCCATGAAACAGCATCATAGGAACAGCTGAGGAGGGAGGGCACCTCTGGGAATCCTGTGGTCCAGTCCTTGGCTAAAAGCAAGATCAGCAAGAGCTGGTTGCTCAGAGCTGTTTCCAGTCATGTTTTGAATATCTCCTAGGACAGATACTCCACAATGTCTCAGCACAGCCTGTTCAACCACCCTTACAATAAAAGGTGTTTTATTATCTTTAAACAGAATTTCCTGTATTTCAATCTGTGCCCTTTGCCTCTTGTCCTGTCACTGGACAGAACTCATAACCACCTCTCTCCCTTTTCTTTACTCTCCCTTTCAGTAGTTTTAATCCATGGACAAGGTCCCTCTAAGCCTTCTTATCTCTGTGCTGAACCCTACCAGCTCTCTGAGGCCCTCCTTGTATGAATGGTGCTTCACTCCTTTAACCATCTTTGTGTCCCTCCACTGGACTCACTCCAGAAAGTTCATTTTCTTTTACAAAGCTCCACACACCAGGTGTGGCCTCACCAGTGTGGACAGAGGAGAGTTGTCAACACCTCCAACCTGCTGGCAGCTCTGTTCCTAACACAGTCCAAGATGTACTTGACCATCTTTACTGCAAAGGCACATTGCTGGTGAACTTTTTGCTCACCAGGACATCCAAGTCCTTCTCTGCCAGCATTCCTGCTCCCCCATGAAGGCTGGTGCCTGCGGTTGTTCCTTCTCTGCTGAGTTTCCTGAGGTTCCTCTCTGCCCGTTCCTCCAGCTTGTCAAGGTGCCTCTGGATGGCAGCACATCCAAGTAGTTTATCAGCCCCCGCTCCTGTTTTGTGCCATTAGCAAACCTGCTGGTGGAGCACTCTGTCCCAGAGTCCATGTCCTTTATGAAGTTGCTAAACAGTGTCAGCGCCTGTGCTGTCCCCTGGAGCCCAGCACTGGAGACTTGCCTCCAGCTGGAAGTCACACTGCTGGTCACAAACCACTGGGCTGGCTCTTCAGTCAGTTTTCAATCCACATCACTCTCCACTTAACTATTTAGTACCTCATTTACTTGGCATGTACTTCATCAGCTTTTCAATAAAGTTATGATGTGAGAAAGTGTCCAAAGTCTTCCTTTTTATTTCATTTTTAAGTGGTCTTGCCGAGGAGCCCCTTAGACATAACCATGAAGTTTTTAATCTCTTTTTCTTATTGAGTCATTTTTCAAAAAGAATAATTTTGAGAAGTTTTCTGAATATCTTCCTTATTTTAAGGAAACATATGACATTTTAAAGTTTGACATTTAGAGAAATATGGTGTGCTTAGATCAGCATGCTCTTTAATTTCAACATTTCAGTTAGTTTGTCAGTTATAAGAATTTTGAATTAGTGTTTAAAAAAATATTCTGGCAGGCCTAGGGTTTTGGGGTTTTTTTGAAATACTTTATTCATGAGAATTTTTAAGATTTTTGACTGTCTTGATTTGTACTGTATTTTTCTAAAAATCAAGAAAATTGCAGAGATGGGAAAGGAATGTGTTCAGTTCCCATAGCTGTCTATGACAGCCTTTCTCTTCCCAGAAACCCAGATACAATCTATCATGTGTATGATTACATAAAGGATTACCATTCTGCATTCAGTCTTCTCATCTTCCCTTGGAGCTGTGCTGTGTACTCAGTTTATACAATCCAATTAAAATGCCTTCAATCTTTAAAGTAGTAGTACTCATTTATAAGAGTAGTTCATTACTGAAAAATCGTGTTACAGTATTTCTAAGTTAGCTGTAAATTCTTATTACAGTTGAAGAATTTTAATAAAGAGGGATATAAATCAGAAAGAAATAATTGAATTGTGTTTTTGATGAATATAACTGATGAAATCCTAGACCCACTGAAGTTTAAGAGAGAAGTTCTCATTGACTCGAGCAGAGCCAGGATATTATCCAATACTGTCTCTCACATGCATTCTAAAGAGTCAATTATGTCCTTGCTTCACATTGGCATTTTGGTTGTGTCAGGAAGCCTCAGTGAAAACTGCATTCTGATAGGTATTCCTCTTTCATGTGTCTTATTAGTTTTACAGATGTCACTCCACAGGCTGCAGGAGGATCACAACTGTCTTGTAGAGTTATATATTAGGACAGAATCAGTGCCTTTCTTCTGTTTTGATTCTGAAATTCAGTTTAAGACTTAAGCTGTAAAGTAAACCCCTTTTTTAAAATTACATGCTGACTTTCTTCCTTTCAGGGCAGCTGCATCAGGTTCAAAAACTTCTTTCAAGAGATGTTCTAGCCTTTTCTGAGGCTGCCAGTTTTCACACTGGATTTTGTTTCTGAATTGAGCACAGGTACACACACCCACCCATGCAGGTGAGAGATGTGCCAAATTTTTTTTAGCAAATTTTTTTGCTTTAAAATTCTTGATAGCCATGAGCCCTTGCTATTTTCAAATTTGAGGGTTTAATATAAACTACAGTTTCTAAATAGCTTTAAAAAGATTACTTTGGGAAGATTTCTACATAAACTCCTTTCTCTCTCTAAAGAACCTAAAAAAATCCCCAATCCACGTGGCCTCTTTCAATGCCTGAAGATGTAAGAAAAAGGCATGCAAAACTGAGGAATGGTTTCTGCTTCTGTATATGAGGAGCACAGAGCTCCCAGGTGAGTGACTGAAGCCATAGCCCATTCCCATGAGCAGTGCCACTGCAGATGTTGGGGTGTGTGCTTATGAGCCTAGAACCAAATAACATGTAATCAGATTTCTCCAAGTACTGTGAAATTCTTGATCTGGAGATATGCAATCTCACCCTAAAATCTAACCTTGCTCTTATTAGACAGTTACATTGCTATATGCGGCCAAAGAGAATTTGGCAATTTCACAGTGTGATAACAAAAAGAATTCTCCCAAACCAGCATTATGATTAACATCACTTTTTCAGCAAAATAGCTCCTTGTAAGCTTCTGAGTGAAACTCAGGTCTCAGAATACATGCCAAATTAGGTGTCATGGACTTTCAGGTTCATTTTGTTCACTGAATGGTCCCAATATAAAGAATATCATCCTTTACTTGTTATTCTTTAAATAAAGGCACATCAACACCTGACATTTAAGCATGGTGAAATGGGAATTTAATATTGAATAGATATTCCTGAATAATCCTGTGCTCAGACATGCTTTTTTCACAAGAGTGAACTTCGTGTCTTCTCAGGCTTTCACTTTGTTCTTAACCAATATGATTGCAAGATTTGTGATCATTGGCCTGGAGTTTGGGTTATTAGTTTTTAAATTCTAGCCAATATCCCACTCCTTATAAAACCCTGTGTTAAACTTGAGCAGGTGAGAACATTAAATCATTGTCAACTTTCCCAACTCAAACCTAAGTGTGTACTATTCTATATGTAGGTAGTGATGCTCTCTCTTTGATTCAGCTCTGTGCTCTTTGCAGACAGCTCTTCCAGCCATCTGCATCATGCACATTGTAAAGATGATAAAGCAAAAGATGATCCAGCAACACAGAAAACAGCATTTCTATTCTGAATTCTACCTAGTCTTATCCACATTAAAGACTCTCGTTAAGCAGAAAAAATATAGCTTCAGAGCACAGAAATTTCAGTTGTAATACATGAAGTTGATATTCGTGTCTTTTGTGTCCCAATCACAGAACAGGCCTATCACACCTGTGTCATTTATCATAGAATCTCAGAGTGGTTTGGGTAAGAAGGGACCTTAAAGATCATCGAGTTCCAAGTCCCCAGCCGTGGGCAGGAACATTTTCCACTAGATCAGGTTGGTCAAAGCCCCATCCAGCCTGTCCTTGAACACTTCCTGGGAGGGGTATCCATACATTACCTGGGCAATGTCTGCCAGTGCCTCACCACAGCCACAATAAAGTACTTACTAATATCTAACCTAAATCTCCAATTTCTCATTTTAAACCCACTTTCCCTCATCCTATCACCATTAACACCACAGGGCAGGCAGACAGCATGCTGTAAGATTTTACCACTTGAGAGCTGGCTGTACCACTTTGGTCAGTGGATGATGAGAAAGTGAAACATAACATTTACTCAGGTGATCTGACCGGGGTATCTCACTGGTGCACTTCCTGAATCAGCTGGAGACCGTGCTACCTTATATGCATGGAAGCAAACTGGAAAAGTTAGCATATTATTCAAAACGCTTTGAGGTTATGCAAATTTATTCTACAAGTTCATTTCTATGGATATCTACTTCTTGAAGGGAGTTGCTTGACAGTTTTTTCCTTCTTAGATTTCAAGTCAGTACAAGTAGGTGTGCAGAAATAGAAGATGAGTACCTCAAGCACCAAAAATTCTTGCTCCAGTACACCAACAGTTGCTAGAACAGCAGAGCCCTGTTCATTAACGTTAGACTGCATATGTAGTCTGCTAAATTTTAAATCATCTTCAGGCAGTCTGAAAGTAAACTGTGGTGTTACTCTTTAGATTGCAGCTCACCTTTCTTGGCTTTGGTGTATAAAACAGAAAAAACAGGATAGGACTTTAAATGCTTCTGAGTGCTTTAGACAAGTTTGATAGACTTATGGACCTTTACTCACTTTCCATCATGGGTCTTTGTCAAAATTGACAGAGACTACTTAGACAGCCAAGTTTTTTCCATATATCTCTAAATGACTTACTATGCCAAAGGTTTTTATTAAATTAATTAAAATTGCATAAAGGTCAAGATTGGCTCTTGACAGCATTGATTTGTGAAGCAATGAAAACTATGTCAAGTCTTTCACAGCTTGCTGTGAACTCACAGTTGTGATCCATATGAACTATGAAATGTCACAACAGTCACTTGAGGAAATCTGCAGAAAGATTTTACCCAACATGATCAGCATAAGTATGCTCTTTGAGTTGGTATACAGTAAAATCTGTAACTACTTAATAAAAGAGTTATAAATGGGACCAGAGTGAGATATAAATCATAAGGCACATTATTTCATTAAATAGCAGAACAAGAAGGTTATTCTTCATTTAAGAACAACATTTCTCATTTACAGAGATTTATATTTTAAATTCAGGAGCTTTTTGCATAACCAGGGACTGCTGTCTAGTAGGTATACCATGGGCTACATTTTAGAGATTTGATTAGTAGCCTTTGCTTACCCTCTCTTTTCCCATCTGCACCAATTTTCAGAAATAATGTGGATTATTCATTATTTTTACCTTCTTTGGGAGAGGCCAAAAGGTTTGGGTAGGTTTGAAGGAAAGGAAAACTGCTTAAAAATTTGCCTCCAGCTGATTTGTTACGCATACATAACCTAGGGAGTAGCATAATAAAATTTGAGCATATGTAATATGACATATCAATGCCAAGCTTTAGAAATTAAATTATTATATTCTTATATATGTAATATATATATTATATACTTTAGAGAAGTAGTATGAAGACCATGATAATAGTTTCTTATCCAAAGGCATGAGGGACTTACTTCAGATTAAGGACAGTTATATAAATTGGTCTACAAATGAAGTAATCAGCTAAATTGCATGGTTGTCTTTAAACATACGTGTAAGTCTGTTGAGTTGGAGGGTATCTAAGAAATCTGTGAAAGATGCAAGAATTATTGGCTTGTCCAAAGAGAAGTAGGGAGAGTGGTGCTACAGCCTCTTTAGAGGTAGAGTACCTATCCTGTGAGGAATGGCTAAGAGAATTGGGATTGTTCAGCCTGGAGAAGAGAAAGCTTAGGGGAGACCCAATGTGGTCTTCCAGGACATAAAGAGGGCTACAAGAAACATGGAGAGAGACTTTTTACAAAGATAAGGAGTGACAGAACAAGGGGCAATGGCTTCAGAATGAAAGGGGGAGGTTAAGTTTAGATATTAGGAAGAAAGTCTTTACTGTGAGGGTGGTGAGGCACTGGGCAGGTTGCCCAGAGAAACTGGGGATGCCTCATCCCTGGAAATGTTTAAGGCCAGGTTGGATGGAGCTTTGAGCAATCTGGTTTGGTGGAAGGTGTCCCTGCCCACAGCAGGGGGCTTGGGACCAGATCATCTTTATGGTCCCTTCCAACCCAAACTATTCTATTATTTTATGATTTTATTATGTTTCTGTGGAAGTAGAGGCTGAATTCTAGTCTGTGCTACCAGTGAGGTATAGCTCAAAGGACTGAGCTGAAACTTGAGTGATAGCTTCTCTTCTGCAATTTCTGTTCTTCATGGTTTGCATGCAGTGACTTAATCAGCTTGGGCCCAGTAGATGACAGCAAGTGGTGCTTCACTTCCATCTGACCACATGCTACATAATATGCATAGAAAAGGCTGAAGCCTCAAACCATACTAACTGGTCTGAGCCTCATGGACCCCTCCGGGGGCCTATAAAGATGTGATGCCCTCAGCCACATTTCTTGAGTGTTTGAAGTGTTATCCTTTTATAGCTAGGGGACTTGATATGTGAAAGTGCTCTATAAGGTATTACTTACAGGCAGTCTTGTATGAACTAAATTTGCAATCTGTTCTTTTAAGCCATCAAATTCATTTTGATGCAATTTAAAAATTATGTAGTATTTCAGTCATGACGGATTTTATTTCAATAAAAGTAATAAGGGAGCTTCAAGGGTTGTGATCATTACTGGATAACCATATCCTTAGGGAATTAGAACCATTTAGATAGTCTTTCTGTACAATTAAAATATGACACCATGGGATTAAATGTTAGGACATACGCCACAAGTAATAACTTCATGCCTTATTAGGTGCAAATAAATGTTAACAGGACAAGAGAGACAAGAGGCCAAATTAACTCTTGGGGCACATGGGACAACAAGAATCTGTTGAATTCTGCACACTTTCTGTGGCTGATATGGCATGACAGGATTCAGCCAAGTATGCTTTTATGGCTCTGGTATTTATGGTGCATACTGATTATGTTCTAGATATATATTGCACCATAATTCAAGAAGATTCAGCTCACAGATCAAAGATTCATCCAGTGCTGACAACATTATCCTGCTTGGCCTTGTTTTCACAGGAGTCAGCTGAGCAGCGCAGTCAGGGCTAATGGTCCCTTTACTGTGGGTATGAGGCTCAGCATCAGAGACATCTCACGCACCTGTCTCTTAAAGGCCCAGCGGCAATTAGATAAATCCACTGTGATTAGCACTGCAGCATTTCATTTTAGTCACCTTGCTTTCTAAGAGCAATCAGTCTTGCACCTCCTTCCAAGGAAAGGCAAGAACTAAAATTTCATCAAGTATTACTGAGTGTCAAGCCCCCTAATTACCTGGTAATAAAGGCTGAGGAGACACTCTGATCCTGCTGAGGCAGTTCAGCTTGAAAGTCTGGGCTGAGCTGAGGATACACAATGAGCCAGCAGCAGTCAGAAACTTGCCCCTAAAATCTGTGGTTGCCTGAACCTCACATTGAGGGCAAGGGCTTGCAGGGCTGCACTCCTCTCCTCCTCTGCTTTAACCAATGCACAGAATATCCCCATGTGGCAAGGGTAACAGGGATTATCCTTTTCTCCAGAAGGATTTAAACTCACAAAGGACCCTAAATGTTTCTTGGTCCATTCTGTGAATGAGTATATTTTAACACCTTTAGTTGACAGTTCTATTTTACATGGAAATGAAGCACCATTTGCTGTCATCTACGGGGCCCGAGTGGATTAAGTCACTCCATACAAACCACAAAGAACAGAAATTGCAGAAGAGAAGCTATCACTCAAATTTCAATTTAGCCCTTTGAGCTACACAGTCAAGGAAGCAGGTCAGGGCTCATTATCTGAATCGGCTGGTAAGAGGAAAGCACAGCTAAATGCACAGAGCTAAATCCTCTGCTCTCTAACCTGTACATGCTCAGACTGAGGAGACCTAGCCCCTCCTGACTTGTGCTGCCTCCTTGATCCAGCCACGAGTGAGAGCATGCCAGTGCCTGGGCTATTCCTGCTTGCTGGGGTTGACATCCCTCAGACCATGTGTGAGAAGGAGCTTTCTTGCCCCTAGAAATGAAGTCAGCTCTGGTTTGAAGCCCACTTGCAAAACAAGGAAGAAAAACAAAACTTGCAAGAGTGAAGTCTGGCTGATATAATTGAAATTATTTAAGTAGCTAGAAAATAATGAACTTTGCTAGAACATTTGAGGACATCAACAGTAACTCATAATGGTCTCCTTGAAGTAAAAAATAAACACCAGGAGACCTTTTAAGACCCCAGTGTTCTTGCTTTTCTATTTCAATAAAGATGCTATGAGAGCATGATGCAAATGGAGCCCCAGAAGAGCCCAGCCAGCAGCAAGCCTCCCTTCCCCTCTGCCCACTCCCACCTTCTGGCAGGCACATTGCCCCTTGGTGTTAATTGCAGTGCACCAACTCCTGACAGCCTTTTAATAGGCAAGGCAGGAGGGAAGGAGGCTTTTTGTTATAGGTCTTTACAAAGTACTAAAAGGCAAATTTAAAATGCTGATTATACTTGAGTAGTTCCACTCTACTTAAATATCAGCTCCAGGTTTTCTTCATTATCCTCTTACCAGTAATTAAGCTACCTAGAGACAATCAGCAAATAATAAAATTCTGTGGTGGAGGAAATTGGTTTAGACTACAAAGAACTGAATTAAATTATTGTACAAAATAGAGGTAAGCAACAGCATAAAAAAGATATTTAGCTATCTCTAGATAAATACATCCTGAGGGCCATAATATTTCCTCTACAGGAAATATATAAACTGAGGATTTGGGGAAGTCCCTACTCATTTCTCCACAATGAAGTTTATTAGGTAAATATGGCTTTTCATTCCCCTAATGTCTGATCCATGGACTGGTAATTTTCCTAGATTTTCAGTTGTTCAAATCCAAAGGCTGAAGGCAATGCTTGAATGCAGTCTTCTGCCCCTGTCTTCCATCCCATTGACTGAAGAATACAAAGACATAAATGCATGGAATAAGCAGGTTTCTCCTGCTCTGAGCTGTTAACAAATTGTTGAAATCCGGTCATCCTGGAACTGAGGTCAAGGGTTTAGGTAGGCAGTGTCTTCACTCTCTATTTTCCATCTCCTGATCTCACTTTAGCTTGTGTAGGCTTTTTTTTCATATCATAGAGAAACTTTCCTGACCCTGAGCTCTAGTCAGAGCAGGGAAGGACATGTTAACAACTAAATAACTGAAATTGTTTCATTTCTGCTGATTTTAAAGCAACCTCTTAAACAAAGGAGTGAGGTATGACAAATTGTGAGAGCAAAAAGCAGAAGTGGGGGAGATATTTTACTTCATGCAGCATCAGTAAATCCTAGTTAAATGATCTCAGTTAATTTGTCTGAACTAGATTAGAAGACAAGTGACACACAAGGGACATAAAACCTAGCACTTGACTGCTCCTTTTCATCCACCCTGCAAACACTGATGTAAAATCTGTGGGGGTTAATTGATTCCTACAGATGTGTGAGAAAAGTCTGCCAACAGAAAGCCAGGTACATTTCCAGAGGTAAAAGCCTTACACAGTATGGAGCTACATTAAAAGAACAACAACTTATTCCCATTTAAAACTTTATGGGTGACAGTCCACAAAAGAAACTGAGTGCCTTCAGGGTGCACTTTAAAGAAAATCATGCCCTGGCCCTTAAATGCTGTCAGGTGTTTCCATCAATTCCTCAGTTACAGAAAGAGGCTCTGCACCACTGGTGTTTGTAAACATGATAGACACCTTGATATCACTGGAGAAAAAGACAGACTCTCTTTTCTGTGTGACTCCTGAGCACTTAATATGTTAATAAAATAGGGCTTTTTCACAGAACACAGGTCCCCCTCAGAAAAGCTGCATTAGTTCAATTTCACACTGCAATGGGCAAATTGAAGACAGCTGGCTTTATTATTCATCTGTGATTTTTTGGTTTTGGTTTTGGTTTTGATGGATTAGTTGCTTTGTTTCAGGTATTAGTGGAAGGAGAAACAAATAATTCAAATTGCAAGTAGTATAATTAATATGTTTTTATTGTGCCAATACAATGTAACCGTCAATTTTAAGGACACAACCGAAGTGAGGGTTGGTGAAAACAAATATATCCATGGCAGGGGATGAAGATCCACCTGAGCCTAGCAGCTCTCTGATCTGATATATTAGAGCTTTAAAATAGAAAAGACCGAAATAGGAAGTCAGGTCATTCCTTGTATTTATATCCCTATTTATGTTCTCTGCTGTCCTGATGGCATTGCCATCAATCCAATTACACTGCAAAGTAAAGATATTTGGTGTATTCCTAAAACCCAAGGCTCCTGGAGTCATGTGATTATAAGTCCCTCTTTGTAGATTTAGTAAGTTCTCTGTCCTCAGAGGTACAGTGAAACTGTGACTTCTAAAAGGTCAAAATCCAAAAGGCAAATGCAAAATCTGAAAATATGTGTGGGCCTTTGAAATATATTTTTAGTCCTTCCTTATGATACTCACAGGGTCTGGCTCTATATTTTTGAGTATGCAGAGTAGGTAAGGCTGAATACTTAAGTTTCATCCACAGCTGCAGGAAAAAGAAACTATGTCTATGGCTGATATATATTCCCTTTGAAAAAGGTTTGTGTCCTATGAACACCAATGGACTTAATTGCAAACAAGCTTTTCACAGGCTGTTTCTAGAATATAAACAGGTTCTTGCAAATTGTAGAAAAACTGACTTGAACACTACTTGTTTTATTATCAGGACTTAAGAACAATGACAACCTATTTTTATGTATTCTGTTGGACGCTTTGCATTGTTTTCCTTACCTGTTTTATCAGAAAGGTATGAAAAAAAAATTTAGCTGATTTTGTTTGTGGTTTGGTTTGGTGGTTTGTTTTTTTAATTAATGGCATTCTGAAAGAAATGGATTTTGGTGATTTAAAGATTTGGGTTTTTTTAATAAGAGGAAACTAAGGCATTTTTCAATACTTGGTAACAAACACTCTGAGGTGCATCTCATGTATGATAAACATTTTGGAATGTAAAAAATAACTTTTAATGGGGTGTATGAATAGCTAAATAAATTTTAGTAATGGTGTGGTTATTTTTCTCTACTATTGTGAGTGGAAATTTTGTAAAAATTTGAAATACACTTTCAAAACTGATCTCTCATAAAACTGCTAGAAGGTTATAAGAAAACTCGTTATGATTAGTAGTCAAATCCTTGTATTATACGAGTTGAAATGCTGTTTCAAATGATGATGTAATAATAAATATTTTCTCTGAGAAAGCACAGTTAACAAATATGTTTTAAAGTAGAGGAGTTTAATTATCCCAAGAAATGAAGTGTACTATGAAAACTCACTACTTAGGAGACATTCTCCAACTGACAATATAAACAAGACCTCTTTTCCTGGGGATGGATGAAAATAAAGTTTGAAATACATTATTTTTCTGAGTTTGGGGTAACCTTTTCTGGGATAAAATATTAATATTGCTTTGTCCAATTAATACATCATAAATTATAAATCTATCAAAGTCTGTTAGGTGACTTACTGAAAGTCTGTTATTCATAGCATGCAAAATCACTTCTTTTTCAGGAAGAATATAATTTCTCCACAAAAGGGTTTGTTTCTTTTTCTTCTAGTGCACTGTATTTGAAATTCTTTTCTATTGATTTCTTTTTTAAATTTTCAATGTAAACAGAACATGGAAAGCACAATGATAATCAAGCTCTATTATAACACTATATTTAGTTTAGAAATAATCAAAAAGATACATAATGAATAGGCAGCAAAGTCTTATCTTCCTCCCCAGCCTGCTCCATGTGGTGCTTTGTTCCGAAGTTATTGGCCATTTCTATAGAATGTATTAGTCTATTCGGTCAGTTAAAACTTTACTGTGATTCAACAGCAAGATTTATCCTACGTGTGGAGCTCATGGGAACTTGAAAACATCATTAATCTTACAAACTCACATTTCCTTACTAGGCTTCCCCTTTATAAATATAAAGCACAGGGCTGTGGCTACCATGTCAGGCCTTTCCCTGCTGCCAGGCTGTAGCAGTGGCTTGACAGCAATGTTAATGGTTGCCCATTGAGAAGAGCAGAACACCCGTGGCAGCCTTGCAACCTGCGGCTCTTCGGGGAGACTGCTGGGTGTTACTGAGGCATGGAAGTCATCACACCAGGGCTTGAGCCCTAGGCCTTGAGTTTCAGCCACTTGCATCAGCTCAAATACACAGAGCACCATAGAAATTATCATGTTAGTGTTAGTCGGGAGAAGTAAATCTAGTCCAAGCTACTGGATCTCACTCGGAGATCTATGGATACTGAAAAAGCTTCAGCACAGAATCTCTTCAGCTCTCTGCAGCATTTTGTGAGAGTTCTGTCTTTCCCATGCAGATTAGCTTAAACAATGTTACAATAGTGTAAACTTCTTGTACCTGCAGGTTGTTTTGCAGTATTGTTAAGGTTTTAACTAGATAAATGCTTAGGAATGGGTGTCTTAGAACTTTGCCAATCCCCTCAAGGGGTGGATGGCCAAAAGACCAATTACCTTATGCCATTTAACACACTCTTGCAAACTAACATATTAAAGCCTTTGGAAAGATTATTAAATCACTTCCATTTATCCCTGAGCCTGGACTTTGTGTCATTTCTCTTCTTGTCCACGGTGAGAACAGCAACAGAGATTCGAAAACCTAACAGCAGTGTGATAATAGTGACATGGTTGAAAATAATGAAACTCTGTGCCCCTCTATCTTTTCTGCATGTAGACTTACATCCCCACTGCCCAGGGACAGTCCCTTATGGAGATCCAGGTAATGCTGCGGGACCTAAGCTGGGGAAAGCATAAGGAATGCACCCAGGTCCCCCATATGCTAGATGGGAAGTGGGATGCCTGTTTGTGAGGAGTCAGCTGCTAGGCATTGCCTCTGCAGAACAACCTAGATGCAGCTGTCATGTCAGGACATGTGCATTCACATCCTCACCTGTTTTGCCAGTGGGGGGGTTTGTCCCTTACTTTCCCACCAGGCCCTCCAGAATAATGCAAATGGAGACTGGTAGGGCTTGCACTATGGCTAGTTGTGCTGTGAAGACTCTTGGCCCCTCCTGTTGGCAACATTTTAAAGGAATTTCAAAAGGTCTCATTTTGGCAACTTCATCAAGTATATGCTGTATTAAAGGGAGCAGTTTCTCTGCTTTAACTATTTAGATATATGTCTGTGCAGTGGTTTGCTTGCCTAATTACTGCTTAGGACATTGAAATCTACTTTTAGGTGCATTTGACATCTTTAAAAATCTTGTTTACTTCCTACTTAAACTTGAAGATGCCCAATGGCTTTTTGAATATGCATTTTTCCTCCAGGATGCATGTGAAGCAGAGGAAGAATTGGCAAAAATTTATACCTTGCATATACTTATTAATTGGGACAGATACTCTTGATAACTCACCCCCCTCCAGGGATTCATTCAGTAAGTATTCTCCAGACTTGTTTGTACCACACATAAGAAAAGGTTACATTTGTGCCCATGGTTTTTATCCTTCTTAGAGCATTCACCTGAATGTGTAATACCCAATTTCAAACCTCTTTCTAATTTCTCCCTTCACTGCTGGGCTTACTAAGCACCAATATACTCCTTGGCTGGAAATATCTCTCCAGGTTTTGCTTGCATAAAGAAATGCAGACTTTAGTCCTGGTGCCACACGAATAGCAGCGGCTGGAGCGATTGCTGCAGGGCTCAGGCTCCTGAGCTCATCACATCTCCTGAATCACGCAGTTGGTGCTGAGCTCCTGCTGTCCCTGCAGAGAACACCTCACTGCAGTTTGTTTCTGGCAGTTCTCTGACACAGATCTAATCAGAGGGGCTGAAGTGGAGGTCCTTGGGTGATTTTACACCTGACCCTCACACCCCTGTGGGACGCAGAAAAGTTAATGCCGCAGAGCAACCCACCCTTTATGTATACTAAGGTTACTTACATCAGTGTTTGTAACATGCCTTCCCAAAAATGCCTTCGTACTTGCTGCTGGCAAATGAAAATATATCTGGAAAAGTCTTAGGAGCAAGACATCTGTACATTTATTTTTCAGGCAGATACTAGAGGAAAGCATTTATCTATGAGTGAAAGATCTCCATTCTAACCAAAGTGGCCCACTTATAAATAACCTCTCTCTTCCAATAAAGTCTCTGGACTATATATAAGTAATTCTTTGCTGAAGTCTCATCTGGATCAGAAAAAAATGGACTTTGTCTCTGACTTAAAAGCAGAAATAATGCTTCCAACTAGTAGGTCTTGCAATAACACACTTTTCATAAGCTGTAGTTGCCTTATGTTCAACAAGGCTCAGATAAAAACCAGATGGGATAAGAAAAAGTGAAAAAACAATATTTAGAAACCAAAAGTCACTTTTTTTTTCCCGAAGAATCAAGATCCTTCTAGATATTGCCTGTTTATTTCTTATTTTGATATTTTTATACATTTGTTGTTGTCAACAATCTGACTCATGACGGTGTTCAGGGGCTTTCTCCACTAAATTTTACTTCTCCCATACCCACTTAAAAGTTTTTCTGCCCACTGGCAATTTTTGATATTGCTGGTAGAAGAAAGTCATTCAAGGTGGAGGAACTTCTTTGGCTGAGTTTTATGAGGGACTCCAGCAGAGAGGATAATTAATAGGAGATTCATTGAATTGTTTCCTTCTTGCCTCCGAGATCTCTTGCTTCAGTGCCCTCTTCCTCAGGGATGTCATTGAATTGTTATGTACAATGTAGATGTATAATGTTATGTATAAACCACTATACTACATATTTCCATGCAAGGAACTAAAAGTTGAAGGAACGAGAGGTTTTGCCTTCTATTCTGAATATAGGAAGCCTCTGCACTTCAAAGTTGTTCTCTCTCTTTGGTGATAATGTCACTATTTATTTTTTTTCCTTAAATTCAATTTCACCTCCATGAAAAAGAGATTGTTGCATTTCTTGCAGAGGTTCTGCAGTTGAAGAAGAAGGAATTGATTGTATTTTTAATCTTCCTATAGTGAGTATTACAAAGCAAAGAAGATCTTGTAAAGTACAGTGCACAGTATGCTGGTTCTCTGCTTTGTAGCTTGAGAGTAGTTTCATTATGTATTATTGAAACTTGCTGGAAATCTTCATCCTCTTTAGAGTCTACCCTCAGTGCCTGAGATTTCATCAGAAATTGAAACACCACCAATTTCAAACAAATATTGGAACCTCTGAGCAATGGAGGACTTTTAAGCACAGGTCCACGTGTCACAAGCCACATCTATATCGAGCACATACCACAGTTGTTTTAGCAAAAATAACTGAGGTCTCCAATCTCATGTTGTGATATTTGTCTTGCTGACAACATCATCTGGGGGTTCTCCTCTTCTTTTTTAATCCATAATGCTACAGGAGGTTGGTTATTGCAAATTTAACTATTTGAAGGAGCAATGAAGACAAAAAAATATATGTACCTTCACTTACCCAGATCTCCTTAAGTCCTTGATTTCTTTTATTACTTTTTTTTTTTCTTTTTTTTGTGAGAAGAAGTTCTGGCAAAGCATTTTTTCTGTTTGTTTCAATGGAACTAAAAAAAAAAATAAATAAAGAGATGTGTTTTTCTTCCCAAATATTCTTACTGATAATGAGCAGTTATAGGTATTGGGTGCCACAGCAAGGGCGCTGCTGTGATGAAGCTGGAGCCAGCAGGCAGATGACAGGAAAGAGGGACTGAATGCAGTCAAGGATCCCCTAGGGATGCTAGGATTCAACATGAGGGAAAGGAGATGGCAGAGGGCTGGTGTTGGCTTCCATGCAAACTACACTTCCACAGACCTGGCATTGTTAACTTGTCACCCAGCTCCACATCCTGATGTGCTTCAGACTGTTTTCCTGTGCTGCAGCTTCTGTCTGTAAGGTAAAAAGCTTTGAGCAGCTTCTAAGTACAGAGAAATCGAATCAGATCTCTAATTAAAATGTCATAATTCAGGTTTGTGCCAAATTGTACTCTGGTTCTGTATTTAACCAGGAAAAGGCCTTTGACCTTATAGCTCACCCACTCATAGACCCTTTTTATTCTTCTATGATTTGTGCCCGTCTGTGCCCTCACTGGCAGAGGTACACCCTAGTTAATTGGGGACTGGTGTATGCCTGTCTCCAGTCTGAACTCAATTTGCACATCCCTGCTACTGAATTTATTCACTTGTTGCTGCCTTTCTAAAACACCAATCAGGCAGCAGACTTCATTTTGTATTTCTCAATATTCCTCTTGTGTCAAAAAATTAAAAAAGTACACTTTGCCAAGACTGATATCTAGAAAAAAACACATCATTCACACTTCTTTCCACTATTTTATGTGCTTCATTACTGAGAATGATATTCCATGGTCTCCATCTTGCTGATGACCATATTTCTATGGTGAAACAAATCTTATGAGTAAATCAGAGGATTTTTTCTTGGAAATGTCTGTCAGGGCCTGTGTGGAAAAGGACAGATCTTGCTGTGAAGGCACATTTTCACTGCACTGAAGAGGAGCAATGAGCTGTCCCCAAAATCCTGCCACCACATAGTAAGAAAAATCCACTGAAAATTTGCTTAGCTCCAGTCACTGGTGGCCTACACCATAAAATATGTGGAATATGCTGCTTGGAATTTTTTTTTTCCTGAGGCATCTTGACAGCAACAGGAAAGGGCATTATATGCCACCCCAGTATTTTTTTCTCCTTTCCCTATCCTCCTGCTGGATTGTCACTAGATAGAAAAAAAAACCTGTTTCCATGGAGTCTTAGAAGAGGAACAGCATTGAACGTGTAGCCATAAAACTTTTCTGTGTTCAAACACAGAAACTGCAGTAGGAATGGCTTTGATCAGGTCTGGAAAGGGAAAAGTGCTATCACTGTTTCTAGAGGATGGCATGACATCACAGTGAAACAAAAATAATTTAAAAAAAAATTTAAAGGAATTTTGGGGGAATTAAGAATATAAAATGCCTGAGCGTGGATTCCCTCAGTAGGTAAATTAAAAATTCTATTTTTCATAAGTATGAAATCTTAAGTCAGCTCAAACCACAACCAGAACTTTGGTACCAAAACTTAGTCTATCACTCTCCTCTACTCCCCACATACGTTGCAATATTAGCATGTAACATCTTTGTGTTAAAAGTCTCTTAAAAATTTTAAAATTATGAAAGAACAGAAGAGAAAGCAGAATTATTACAATTTTTCTCAAAAAATGAGACTATTCTCTTTTTCTATCATGGTTACTCTAAAAATTTACCATCACTAAGCATTCTCTCTAGGGTACCAAAATCTTGAATCTTCCTGAGTCCTTCTGAAGACCCATGGCTTGTTAGTCAGCTAGCAGGGATTTTTCAATGCATCTGTGTAGCCTCCAGACCTGCCTGAAACCCCAGTAGACAATTCCTTTGACACTGTTTCTTGCCAGTTTCCATTTTTCTTTCTGTGTTTTTAAGGAGGTTCCCAATTCTGGTATGTCCCATTTTGAATAATACAGGATATGGGAGGCTGCTCCTTGATGCTCAGTTAGCCATCTAATGAACTAAAAACGGTTGTATATGGATAAAAATTTTTTGCACAAAAAAGTCCTCTTCTATCTTTCTTATGAAATTATATTTAGGAAACTCAGACGGTTAAGATTTCTTCTTCCATCAGAGTAGAAAAGTTTTTCAAAATCAGAATTCCCTCATTCCAAGCAGGACAATATTAGTCTTCAAAAACCATTCTTATAATTTTGTGTTATATACTAGGAACGTTTCAGGCGAGTATTCATATCAGTCCGGAATGCCTGTCAACACTGAACATGTACTAGCTCTCTTAAATATTCTTCCATGTAAGAAAATATTGCCTGTTTGCAAGGTAGATTTTAGAATAGGAATACTGATTGATCTTGGGGAGACTCCCTCTGCCTCCCTCAAGGATCTTCTACTCACCAAAGAAGCCAACAAACAGAGAGATCCTCTGTGGCATAAAGCTGCTGTGTTATAAATAACTGGAAGGACTTTTGGGAAAACTCTGCAGTGCTGTTTGGCTCGGTGGGTTTGCATGAGCCCTTTGTATGCTGACTTCCCAGTCAAGTCCAAAGACCACAGCCAAAGCTTTGTAGTGTCCTGTAGATTCATCCTTAATTTTCTCAGGAAAGTAAAGGTGCACACACAGATGGTCCCCTCCATTCTTGACCTCCATGAGCTGTTCCACCATAGTCCCCTCTCTGGCATTGTTTGCTGTATGGTAACAGCTGCACTGGTTATATTAACAGGAGCTACTCATTGGGCTGCACTGGCTTTTACAGGGGAAAAAAGTCTGGCACCCAATCAAAAGTTTTTGAAGAGCTTGAGAAGACCTTGGTTACCCAGCCACAGACTTTGGATCAGGCCCCACATTGCAATGTGTGTCTCTAACAAATGAGCACCAGTTAATGCTGTTTTCAAGGGTGAGCTTGAAACAGGTCATTAATGCAATGACTGATGGAAGCGAATGGCTTTGAAAACAGAAGACTGAGATGATGATGGCAGGTCACAGAAAGATCAAGAAGCAAAGTTCTCAACAAGAATCTCCTTACTGGAAAGAGAAAAGAGACAGGAGAAAATAAACATTGCCTGTTAATATTTAAGAGTTATTTATTTTGACAGAAAACTGTGGCACATGTCTGGAAGAATTTTGTATGATAAAATGGAATCTGGAAGAAGATTGTATGATAAAATAGTAGAAAGGTATGGAAATTTCCATCAGTTACTTCTTTTTCTTCCATGTCATTTACTAAGATGCATGAGTATCATGAAGAAATCCTGAGAGTCTGGGTGTATTGGGTAAGGTAATATTTATTATGCAGTAATTCTTATATGCAAATGTTCATGGAAAAGTACATTTGGGTCAATTCCTCCAGAGGAAATTTTAGTGATACAATATTTTGCTTTGTGCAAATTTCTTACCGCAGGAGATGGGGTTCTTAACTCTGGTTTGGTTTTTTTTTGCCTAGAACAGGTGAGCGAATGACAGATTTCATTTTTGGTTTAGTGATAGTCCTGAAGTGCTGTCATTTGCAGCACATGACATTTGCTGAAGAGAAAAAGCGTATGATTCAAATATTCCTGATTGGGCTGAAGCTATTCTTTATGTTATAATATTCCTGCAATCTGGAAGATGCACAAAGGCTTAGCTGATACTAGCAGTAATTTCTAGTGAATTCAAATTAGATATGCTTATTGCAGATCAAAGACATTGCTTAATAGCATCATGCTGTTATGGTTGAGAAAACAGAGAACTGTTTCAGAGAGCTCAAAGATTTTTGTTTTCTGCCCCTCTGTATTTCAGTGACTTTCCCAGCCACGATCCTTCATTTCCAAAGTCAAATCTGCAAATGAAACTTGAATAAATTGAACTCCAAAGCCTTTTCAGTTAGCTGCCTACCATTCTCTTATGCAAAAACCAATGCATTTTAGACAGAACCCTTAGCCAGTACGTGAAACCAAGACAGATTATCTAATTTATAATGCATTCCTGAAATGGACTAATCAAACTTAATTTTGTTACAAAACTTATTGCCATGAAGTTCAAAGTGTAAGTATGTTTTCTTATTTGTTTATAAAGGAGTTGAAAAAAACCCCAATCAGTTACAAGGCATTGCTAGAGAAAAGTAGAAGTCAGCAAAGCAGGATATGAAGGGCAGATAAATCTAGTGCTCTTTCCTGATGATGTATTTTGTGACATATATTAAAAAGTAAACTGTTTCTCCTCTTTTTAAAGTAAATATAATATGTAGTGATCATATTCAAGCAATAAATTTCCTATTTGAAAAGACATTTATAAAAATCATAATTAAAACCATGAGCTAACTCAAAAATGAAATCTATGTTTTACTCCCCATTTCACCTTGTAGGCACCCTTTTAGTTGCTGCTCACATTTTAATGATCAGGTACTGCATATTACCTTTGAATCAATGAGACTTATTTTCAGCACTGCCATTGATTTCACGTACTTCAAACCAAAATAATTATATATTGAAAAGTGTAGTTAAAATATTCTGAAGCGTAGTTATGTTTCTTACAAACAATAATGCACAGTGGAGTCATTAAAGAAATTTCATGGCTGTTAAAGCTGACTAGGTTATTTTGGATTAAATTAATTTGACTAACACATTTTTTGCTAAGCCTGAAACTGGAAAGCTTCCAGTCAGCCAAGGACTGAGAGAAAAGAATAAACCTGGGACAGCATCCTGTGTATTAGCTTTGTTCTTGGACATAGATAGAAAAGATTTAAGTCCTTCACCTGCATGACCCCCAGTGACATTCAATGTAGAAATTCTTCCAGTGGAACAAAAACTTCAACGTTTAAGGGCATACCTTGTTTTGAAGAAGAATTTTGCTTTGAAAACTTTCATCATATCCTATGCTTTTTTTTTTTTTTTTTTTTAAATCTAAACTTTTTCAAATGACAGATGCAGCCTGTGTGCATTCTTGCTGGTGTGTCCTTGGCCAGGGTGAATCCATATATGTTGTCTATGAACCCTAGGTTTTATTTTCAGGTATTTGTGATCAGTTGACTTGACCAAGAGCACACCATATGGGGAATGAATTAGTTCTCCCTCACACGGCTCTGCATCTTGTACATTGGCACATACTGAAATGAGGAACCCTCACACCAGACATCTCAACTCACTTCTGCTTTTGTGAAAACACTTTTAGAGCATTGCTCTTTGGTCCAACACAAAGTGAGAACCCAGATCTTAAATACCTGATGTTGCTGCCCAGATCTGTTATGCAATTTTTCATTGTGGATGTCACGACTCCTTGGACATGTTTGGGAAAATCACGAATGAACAGTGCAATTGGTTTATATATTCAGCTATCCAAAGTGCTCATGGCAGAACTCTCCACAACCAGCCTTCTCATACACCGGCTCTACTGGCATGAGCTGAATGTGGAATCACTTACTGGCAGAAATGTCCTTGCCTGACCTGGCATGCAGAGTGCCACTTGGACCTCCACCAAGACTAACACTCCTGAGAAGACAGGCTCTCTTCCCTGCTATCCTGTGGGCATCATGAGTGGTGGCACAGTTAACCTATTCATTCATCCAGGCAATACCTGGAAAAAAAGTAATTTACTAATAGTGCATTTATTTGTAAAAGTGCTTTTGCATCCCTCTGTGTCTGCTTAAGGACCCTTGTGGTTCTTAAGTATAGAAAAGCCAGCAGTGTTTTTCTGAAAAAGACAATCCATTTGTTTTTGGGAAGATTTTCCCTTGCTCCAGTGTCTAAGCATTTCTAAAAATAGCCATTCTGATTTCACTGAAATTACTCACTGAATTATGAATGCCTCAGTTCAATCACGTTTTACAAGAAAATGCTTAAAGACCAGGAGGATCCTAAGATGATTAATGTCATAAAGGGTTTTCTTCCTTTTTTCCTACTGGGGCTCTAACACAAACTCTGGTATGCAGAAAATTTGACTTGAGTTTTTATGGCAGTGAGTCAAATTCAAGTACTGTTTTTGAGCACCCTTCTTCTTAATTAATCAGCTTGATTTGTTCAGGACAGGATGGGAGCAAACAGAAGAACTAGTTGTGAAAGAGTTAGACAATATCTGCTCAGAGCTTTTTCCTGTTTTACATTTGTCCTGTTTTGTTATGATATTGTTTGGTGTGATTTTGGTGTTTTTTTATCACTCTCCAGAGACCAGCTGCAAAATAAAAAAGATCTGCAGCATGCCCAGCTACTGTGCAGCCAGCAAAAGCTGCAAGAAGCTTAACATCTTCCAAGCTTTAGCCTTGCCAAAGGCTGGCCCTTCAAAGGGAGCACTTTGCATGTGTGCAGCATTCTTACTTTACACTGAATACACTGTAGGAGAAAAGCAATAAGTCTTTCCCCTTTGCAATCCTCTCTCTCCCTATCACCCATCCCATTCTGCCCTCCACAAGCAATTCTGAGGTCATCTGAAGGATGCTTTCCTTCTTCTGTGGAATAGTTCCTCTTGCTATTTCGCAGGCATTAGTGTTTCCTGCTCAGACTAATTGATTTTATTATACTTTTCAAACTAAAATAAACTCTTTTTCACAGCGCTGTATGTGGTTTGTACTTTTATTCTGTTCTTAAGCTAGGGAACATAGTGAATAAGAAATTAATTCAAGCCTGGCATTCCTTCAGTTCTTTCACATCTCTCAAACATACTGCTCACCTTCTGCTCACCATTTACTTTCTTCATATTTTACAGTTGTTTGCATATCTTACTCCAAAAATATTTGAATGTAAATAAGCTGTGTGTCTTTACAGCTTTCTCTGGTACAGCTCGGAGCTGAACTCTCACATGCCTCTGTTGATACCTCTTTCCCTGACAATGTGCAAGTGGCAATCTTGCAACTAAATGCAAGACATTTGGCTGGCTTTACAAGAATGGAAGTTAATATGTCTTGCTCGTAATGAGGTTGCAATCAAGGTTTGCAATTCCCTAGCTCAGCATTTCTGGGGGTTCACACTTTCAGAGGTGATTACATTTCCTACCAGTGAAGGACTTTCTAACACTATTTCTGCAGACCTTGATAGATCTAGCTCTTAAATAAGGCATGTTACTGCTCTAATATTATGGGTTTTGGGTAGACTGTGTATGTGCTTTGCAGAGAGCTCACTGCATCTTAAAAGCACTATTATTTCCTGCTACAGAAAGCATCTAAAACTGTACCAAGCAAATTTCTTCTTTCAAAGTTTTCAAGTTTAGTGTGGGGCTAAAATGTTGTTGGAATAGGACTGAGATGAGAAGATTTCAATTCTGTGTGAAATTTTTCAGGAGGGATGTGTCAATGTCTGTGGTCCAGGCATCAACTTGTGTAATGAAAGTTAAACTTGCAGAGGTCTTGATTATTACTTGCACATTTGCAGTGCACCAATAGTAGAAACAACACATACTTACACACACAAAAAACCCTACAAAAACTCAAAAACCAAACAAAATTGCACGTTTTCTCACAGACAATGAAGGGCAGCATCACTAGAAAACTCTTTGAAGTGAGTGATATATAACCTAGCTTGACTTCTGAAACATATACATTAATCTGTGAATTTCTTCTTGATTTTGAACTTTTATGTATCTAAGGCACATTTTATCACCAGACCTATTTTTGATTTCTACAGAAAAGAGAATTTTTCTCTTTTCGACCTATGCATGATACTCTGAAAACAAATACTTTTATAGTAACTCTTATCATGATAACACTTTTCAAACAGATCAAGAGTTCATGGGAACCTTTGTGAAACAGTAAATATCAAGAGTCATTATGTAGCCTTTTCAAAAATCTCACATTGCACCTAACAAAAGAGTGACTGATAAACACATACCCTTAAAGACCACTACAGAAAATTTTTCAGCTGAGTAGAAAGTCTGTATACACAAACCTTTTCTGAGGCCATCAAGGCCTTTCTTGAGAAAGGTCCCCATCATCCAGAGCTACATCATCTTTAGGAGGTAAGATTTTCCTCACATTGTGGAATTACCATTTGAGTAGATTCCTGGGCTCAGGTGGTATATGCCAAGCCACACACCTTAAATTCTTCTGTCAAATACTGTGGTTCTCAGAATGCCAACATAGGTACTGCACTGCCTGTGAAAGAGGCAAAGCCCACATCCACCTCTGCCCAACAGCTCACTGTTAATAAACCACCCGTGAGGCTGCTCGCAACCAGCTTCATCTGCCCATTCTGGGCATCTGGCTCTCTCTAAAGCTCTTTAGGGGGAGCTGCTATCTCAGGGCTGTCCATGCAGGAGTGCCCCAACCTCTGCTGCTGGCTGTCCCTCCATGACCCTGATGTCATGCAGGCAGACACAGACCTGGGTGTAATGATTTCCTCTGCTCCTGAGATGTGTCTCTTGAGGACACGACTCACTTCATGACCAGACACCAGAGGAAGCATCCTAATATCTCAGCTAGCTGCTGCTCGGGTGGAAAACAAAAGAGGGGAACACAGGTCTAGACTTCTTTCACTGAAGTGTCTGTTTGACATAGAAATTCAGCATTGAAATGAGAACTACATTTGGCCAGCAGCAGTAAGTTGACCAGCAGTAAATGAAAACCATGTCCTAGTCCTTGTTCTACTGGGTCTTTGCTTATCGCAGTACATACATTCCTTACATAAAATCTGTAAATAGTCAGGGAGACAGAAGTCCACAGTGGGATTCTTTTCTACCAAGGGCTTTGCCAAGAGTGGCTGAAGTGATTGTTTCAGGAGAGGTTGTCCAATCAGATGGAGATGGCAAAGTGATTTGGGTGAAAACTCACAAGAGGGAGAAAGCATGCCAAAACCAAGGACTGAGGGGTATTGACGTGCTCAGGTGAACATGCTGTGCATTCCTAAATATATAATATAGAACTGACATGCCTTCTTAGAAGGAACGGAGCGAAGAAAAAACCCATTGATTTTCCCCTGGCAAAAGTTAAGAATTATTTTGTTATAATTTTTTTATAAAGTAATCAAGATTCATATTTAAGTCTTCTCAACTGATCTGAGCACTGTCTCTTGACTGAAGTGGTGATAAAATAGCTAAGGAAAAGTTTGCATTGACCTGAACTGGAATACAATGACTCTGGTGTGAGCTGTCACATTTCATGACACAATAAACAAAATATGACCACAACTGAATACAGAATTAATCACAAAGGGATTAAAGCCTTTTTCGTTAAATGACACATCTGTATGCCAGGCAAACGCTGCTGCCATGCAATTCAATTCCAATCTAAACCCAACATGACTTTGTCAGCCCTGTTTGGACTTGGAACCATGGTATCCATCAATAATTGGTGTTTGGCCAGGTCCCAGCATGAGCAGAGTTTAACTCTTCCCTCTCTCGGATGACATTGTCACAGGAAACACCAGGCCAAGACGAAGTCTGATATCAGTAAGTGGCTATTCATCGTATGAATTTCTGTGAGCAATTTTCTTCTTGTGGCTATTTAGATTGTCCCATCTTTGACACATACTCCACACCATAGAGGGGCAGGAATGATAATTTCAGTGGTGTATGAGACATATAAATATGAGCAAAGTGGCCATCTAGTTCTATACCTGAAAAAATGAAGCAGTTAATTGATAAAGGGTTCAGAATCAACTGATGCTATGTAATAATTCTGATGATTGAAGCAGTGTGGTCATTTTCTTTTATGAATGAAATCTGGTCATACTTTTGGCTTGTTAAATCACAGTGTGGTTTCATGCTCTTTTGACTGTAAGTTAATTGAATCTGACCTACAAGGAAGTTTGTTACAGCTTGTCTCCATAGAAATATAGCCAATCTTGTTGTTTACCTAATTAAAACCCTAATTAATGTTAAATTCCCTCAAACTACTCAGACAAATGTTGTTATTCCAGAATTTATTGCCATCAAACAAATGAGATTTCAACTTTTTCTAATTTTAAGCAGTTTTCAAAATTACATATTATATAAACAACAGGTAATGACTTCGAGAATAATTCTCATATTCTTATTGTAAATACTTGATTTATTCATGTGTCTTGGAGTGACTTTATGATTTGTATCCCCTATTGCCTGCAGAGAGCCAAGCTGAGCAGCCAGCTTCTAACAATCTGGTCACCTCCTACCCTAGTTCTAGTGCAGGATGGTTGAGGACTCATTTAGAGAGTCCTATTTATAAGAATGAATTTTATCCCTTGAGTGAGTACTACCTATCATCTGACATCACAGATTTTCCCATTGGAAGTGCAATATATTTTAACTTTTATTTTTCATAGGCTTTATAAGACTTTTTAATGTATTCCTTTGACAAAATATTTTTCTCTTCAATATGTCTTAAAACTTCCATTGGTCTCTTAGAAAAACCCTCAGCAGACACCGAAGGATGAGCTTAAACCACACCAAAATGTGTTGGAGATTGTAGTTACTGTAACTGTGAAAATAAGGAACATGTATACTGGATGAAAGCAAAACCAAGGGAAAGTGAGTTTCAATATATAATATATTCCACACAATGTGTGTTAGATTATAGTATTTGCTTTGTGAAAGCAGGAAAAGTGTAAAACAACCCTTTTTCATTTTATCTAAACCATTCCAATCCATTTTTGGTGCAGTGTACACTTTACACTTTTAGATATTATTCACTTTATTCAGTGAATAATTCACCCTTCTCCAGTCAAGTAAACCTTAGACAAGCAAAAGTGAAAGCAAGAAGAAATTTCTAAGTAAATATGCTCTTTGGGGGAAAAGGAAAAGGAAAAGGAAAAGGAAAAGGAAAAGGAAAAGGAAAAGGAAAAGGAAAAGGAAAAGGAAAAGGAAAAAAGAAGAGAAGAGAAGAGAAGAGAAGAGAAGAGAAGAGAAGAGAAGAGAAGAGAAGAGAAGAGAAGAGAAGAGAAGAGAAGAGAAGAGAGAAGAGAAGAGAAGAGAAGAGAAGAGAAGAGAAGAGAAGAGAAGAGAAGAGAAGAGAAGAGAAGAGAAGAGAAGAGAAGAGAAGAGAAGAGAAGAGGATCCACCCTCTGAAAATGTTGAAATATAGTATTTTAACGGTTCTCTAATTTTTTTCCCTGAATAATGTTAGTCTTTCCAAAATGCCAGCTTTTGGTAAATTGTCTCCTCATCAAAATACAGTCAGCCTTGTTGTAAATAGAAAACACTGTAAAAATACATTAAATATGCGAGCTTAGTAATGCGGGGCAAATCTGAACAAAGCATCCTTGCGGTAACCAAGGAAGCGGAGGTGTTCTTTCCTCTGGAGGTGATGGGGGAGCAGGAGAGGCGGAGAGCAGCCGCGGATTTTCCCTTTCCCCGTTCCCCGCCGGCCGGAGCAGGCGGATCCCCTCGGTGCGGGCTCCAGCGCCACCTCGCCCCCCGCCCGGGCAGTGCAGCGGGCAGCCTGAAACACGGACTGCGCCTCTGGCTCTGCCCAAACACAGCCGGCAAGGCTGCCAAACTGTACGCTCCAGGATTTTATAATGCCGGGAGCCCTGGGGTAAACCAAGGCAGGATTTCCTAAGCACGCGGTGCTTGCACCACAGGGTGCCTGGCGCTGCGCTGCTGACCTGCTGCAATGATCTGCAGTGCCAAACCCCTTCCTGGCGATCAAAGTGGTTTGGACCCTCCCAAAGGCAAAAATCTTCAGTTGGTTATGAGGATTATTCTGAACAAAAACAACAACAACAGAACCCTAACAGTAAAAACAACATCAAAAGCAAAAGCAAACAAACGAAAGCCAACCAAAAAAAAGCCCCCAAAATCCCCCCAAAAACTCAAAACCAAAAACCTAAGCAAACCCCCCAAAATTGAAAGAAAATGAAGCGTTCTACTAGAATCGGACCTGGTTTGCTTGAATTTTCATTGGAAAAGGCTATTTTGGTTCCCAGGTGGATTTCCTTGATAAATGTCTTGCAAAAAAAGGTCTAGAATAGACCTTGATGAAGTCACATCCCTCAAGGCAAGAACTACTATGTCTAAATTACCTCTGAGAAGCAATAGTTCAAATTACACTGGACACTTTTCATTCCAGTGTATCGCTTTGATTGGGGTTTTTGTTTGTTTGTTTTTGTTGGTTTGGGTTTTTTCAAAAATCTTTATTTCTGAACAGAACCTTGTTTTATGTAATGTGATCCCATTATTTCTTGTCTATCTACCCTGGACACAGAGAGGTAGCTCTTTCCAGGGATATCTTTATACCTAGCAAAGTTGCTATTGTGTCCTTTCTTCAATCTTCTTTTCTTTAGGCTACAAGTCCCAATTCCTTCAATCTTTGCTCATAGGTTTTTCAGACCCCTGATCACTCCTGACGTGCTCTTGTCACCTGGGCCTTAGGGCAGTCATGGAGGGCATAAGCCTTTGTTTTGCCAAAATCGGATAGAATGAAAGCAAAAGTTTTAAGTGACAGCATTGCAAAGCAGTACCTCTGACCTAGGTTTTATAGGTAGTCTCATTAGTGAATGACTTTGGAAGTACACAGTGATGTTGCCCTAGTTTAAGTTCAGCATAGATGTTCAAATCTTTTAAGAGTTTTATTTTACATCACTTTATGTTCTGATAGGAAGCCATGAAATATGCATAATATTTTGATGTCTCTAACTTGCCTTCTCTTTAGCAATGCTTGCAGTCTACCAAAAAAAATCTGTCTGGGTTTGTTTAAAAAACAAATACAATTAACTCAGGGTTTTTATTGCATCCTGTTTGTAAATAAAAGAAACAAGAAATCCATTTCTTCTGAGAAGATCTATGGTCTCCATATCACGTTAAATAATTAACAGTTCTTACCCTTCCAGCAATTATTGGGAGACATTTCCTGGAGATGGCCTCTTGCCCTCAACAAACACATTGACTAATTTTGACAAATGTCATTGGTCTCAGAGAAATGCTTATTCCTGGTAGCACATTTAATGATCTGCAGAGCATGTCCCTTTGTAATACTTAGCAGTTATAAAAAAAACACCTCCTACACCCTGCAATTAAAACAGTCTGAAAAATAATTAGTCACTGTGAAAGAATGTCAGACAGGAATAAGAGTTCCTAAGATCACAGCCATTTCAGTAGTAATTGTTGAACAAACTAGAGAACTACTCAGAAAGCTGCTGAAAGACATAATTTCAATGCTAACATTATTTTTAGGGAGGGATCATAAGAAATATTCAAAATTAGTGGAATTCATAAAAATAAAATATGCTGTTTGGATATTTATCACAATTAAAAAAACAAGCAAACAACTGTTGCTAAATTAGGGTTCCAGACCTTTTCCAAAGTATCTCAGAATACTGTGACAATCAGTTAGCTAATATGAATCTCATTATTATAATTTAATTTCACAGGCTATTTCAGCAACAACATTCCTGCATTCCTCCTAGGAGAAAATAGAGAGTAAGTATTTAGGAGAAAATAATCATCAATGGAACAATAATGTATTTCTTTAGGAACAGAAATGATGTTGTGATGAGCTCCTGTGAGAGATTCTGGACACAAATTCAAGCTCTGAACCAAGCTCATGCCAAAGGCAGTGTCTGTTCAGTGCCTCTGCAAAGGGGTGCCTGCTCATCAGAGCTGCCCAGAGTGCTGGTCTCATCCCATCCTTGCACATCATTGGCCACGGGCGCTACCCAAACCCTGTTAACCCGTGGGTCTGCTGGGCAGGGGCAGCTGTTTGTCTGCACTTTCATTCAGCAGTCAAGGTTTTTTTTTGCTGAGTCTTCAGTAGGTAGTGTCTAACACTGTCTAACACTCCAGTCCACAGTTAGTTTTGGTGAGCTTTTGGGAAATTCTGCATGAGGGTGCAGCAAAGCTGTCTCCAATAAGAAGAGAATAACATATTCCATTTACAGTGGGAATCAACCTTATATCAAGTCCATATTTTATTACAGACAGCTTCCTTTAACATTGGAGTCTTTGTTTGTTGTAATGGGTTTTTCTGTGTCTTTTCAGTGGCTGATGTTTAAAATGGCATTCGACTCGTCTACCACACTTTTGGCTTCTAGTTCACAGATGATCATTGTTATTATAATCCTATTTTACTTTGACTAAGAGGGATTTCCCCATTTTCAGAAGCGTTTCATCTAATGGAAGACAAGCAGCAGATGTTTCATACACATCCTCATTAGTCTCTCTGAAAGATTACTCTGTGGGTAGAAACATTCTCTGTTTTCAAAGTAATTGTAATATAGCAACTGTAATCTGGTACACGCATTATTCCAGGTTTTATGTAATTACCTTAGATAAGACTCAAGAAGAGAAACAGTGAGGGCTACAGGAATATTTTTGGCCTTGGGTATGTCACTTTTATTTCCTTTTTACTTGCTGCTTCCATCTTACTTTATGGCACAGGTTCTTTGACACAGAGATTATATTTCACATATGGTCATATAACAAGATACAGGGGCCTTTGTGCAGTCAGGGCTTCTGTGCTCAGTGTAATAAAAATAAACAACAGTAACAAGAAATTAAATACTGTAGGCCTTTATTCTGCTGTGGTAATAATGTGAACAAAAAGGAGTCTAAGGGCGTCATCCAGGAGTACCTGAGCATCAAGCTATGATTCATGTGTGGAGAGATTAAATTCAAGGCATGAGGTCAGAGAAATTCCCACTATAGTTACTATGTACAGATAAGGAGGCTTTGACTTTATCCACTTCTGTTCATCATAGAAAATTGAAGGGGAGGAGGAATGGGGAAACAATATCTGATGGCAGTAGTAGCATGGAACAAATTAGCTATTCACAACTAGGAAACTTTCTGGCTTGTCTGAGCAGTTCATTCCAGTCTGAGATCCAGACTCAGAGCCACATTTGAATAACTCTAAGCCTGAAGACCATAGAAAGACAGAACAGTGAAGATTTGCACTGTGGAATATATTGTTACACTGCGTCACTTACAGCAAGTACAACCTTCCTCTTCTGTTTCCTTAGTGGGCAACCTGTGTAAAAAAAAGTTAAATTAGAACCATAAATTAGAAATGGATCTTTCAAATTAACTATTCAAAAATGTTCGACATACTGGGCTGTAAAATTTTCCTGTTCTGAGTATTGACACTAGGTCAAACACTTCAGTATTCACAAAAAGAGGACTTGAGAGGATCACAGCCGACCAAATAAAATACATCTTCTCCCACTACTACTTCAGTTCCAATTATGAACTTGCCTGTATAACCACAGCCATACTGAGATGGTGGCTGTAAAGGCTGGCCTGGTGCAACCATACCTGCACAATCACACTTAGTGCAGCAACACTCTGCATTTCCCATGTTTAAGCAGCTTTTGCTGCCATTGTTACTGACAGATAGTACAAAAGCTGTCTGTTTCTCTGTGCAAAAAGATCTCTTTCCAGGAGAACTGTCTTCTGTGACTCCTGAGGTTAGTTTGGAGTAGTTCTAATAAAAATCAAATTGATTCTGAGTTGTAATACATGTATAGTGTGGTTTTCCAGTAATATTTTCAGTATGTCAGGAAACCAGAATGTTCTGATTTATTCTGATTTGCTTTCTTCTAGAAAGAATGTTGAATACATTTAGGCTGCAGAGTCAAAAACCATTAAAAATATAATCATTTGCAGAAATTGCCTCTATAAACCTGCATGTAAACAAGAGCCAAATGCTCTTATCTTTGGTAGATGAAGGGAGGCAAGTAGCTACCATCAGCCTGGTGTGCAGGCTGCTGAAATGGGTAGAACATGTTCACAAGAGGGACTGGGCAGGCACACAATCATATTACTGGCTGTGCAGGCTGTTAGTGCCTCTACATTTATAATTTACTAAATAAACTTGCGTAGAAAGGGAAAAGGATGGAAAAATATTAAGATGACCACATTTAATTACGTATAATTTCTAAACATCACTTGCTGACCTGTCAATGTTATTTTTAATAGGTATGTTTATGACCTATTATGAATACGAGGATATTCCTTCTGCACATTTTTTTACTAAAACTGCTTAATGGCCAGCCAAATATATTTTCTAGTGAGTTGTGTGGATGGGAGTGAAAAATGTATATTAAAACAATCCAAAATTTTATAATGAAAACAAAAAAAAATTCACTATGTAGTGGTATGAAAAAGTTAAAATTTGTCAAGAGATAATGTTAATTTCAGTGTGAATTTTAATTAAAATCTTCCAGTCAAATTACTGTCTGGGTCTAGGACTCAGCATTTTTATTCTGCCCAAGACAAATATAGAAATACCAGATCTCTGATATCTGACACCCTGAGATGGGATTTCAGTAAGTCATTTTCTGTCCTTCTCCACCAGAGAGCCACACCATTACCTCTCTCATTCTGGGCCAGACACAACCAGCTGGCCATATCTTGGCGACAGACTTTTCTTCCCTTGGGAAGACTTTCACATGCCAGAAGAGAACTGATCACCATTATGCCAGGGGTTTTTATCCTGTAAAAAGGAAACTTCAAGCAACTTGAGTGGAAAGGTTAGTGCTAGGGCATTGTGTTAAATCCAAGAAATTTTATTTTTGGTCAAAATATCTAAAGATAACATTGTTTCTGGTCTGACCTCCTTGTTCTTCTTAGCCTGTGAGTCTTTAGCACAAGAAATCTGGGATGAATTATTCTCTTGTGCCTGTTTTTTTTTTTCTTGTTTTTTTTTTTTCTTGTTTTTTTTTTTTTTTTGTTAACAGCTGAAATTTACTAGAAGGCTTTGACTTAAGGAGCAAAAGAGCATAATGTTAAGTCTACATACTAGAAATTTAATTTTGATGCTACTCCATACTTTGGAACAGTCTGTTACTCCTTTCTCAGCCAGGCAAAATCTATTCACTTGTGCATTTTCAATGGCAATGTGTTTTGAAGGAAATCTGCTATTGTTTGGTGCCTTTTATCATAACAAACCTTAACTCTTTTATATATGTTCCACACTGGACACTTACAGGTATTAGTTTTCTTGGTAGTTCACCTAAAGTCTTTCAGCAACATCTGCAAATTATATAAAAAACTCCTATATGAATAAAGCTCAAAAGTTCAAAGCAATCAAGGCTGGTGAAAAATATTTCTTAGAGAACAACATTAAAGTAAAACAAATTTTAAAAACCCTTTCCACTAAACCAAATCAAAACAAAAAGCCCCCACCTGTCATTCTTCCATTTTAGTTTTCAACACAATTAAGAAAAAACAGTAAGGAAAAGAACAGTCTAGGAATTAACATGCAGATAAGATATGGAGCTTTCTGTATTTTCTGATTGTATCCACAGTCATTACAATAATAAGTAACCCTCTAATAAAATAACTGGTGTAAGAATGAATTCTGAGCGTGTTAAATCTTCCTGATTGACAAGACAGCCAAAAACGTCTAATAACAGGAGATATTCAGGCTTATCTTTGGACTTTGCAAAGTATAAAATACAGACAACAGTTACAGACAGAAACCCTTTATCCCCCACCAAATAATTGTTCTTTGTCTTCTCAAAATATTGTCCAGAACTCTGACCACAAGCACTTAAATTTTGTAGGAAATCGAACCTTGGCTTCCTAAAAGATTTAAAGTGGAGAATTTTAAACTACTACTTCAAAATTTTCATGATTTCACATTTCAGAGTAGGATTAAAGGTGAAAAAATTCATGTAGAATTTAAGAAAAATTCGGAAATTAATTGTAATTCAAGATTGGTGTCTTCCACTGCTGCATCTCAAAGCAGCTCATCAGCTCCAAGGCGCTATAAAGTATTGACCAACAAACTGGAGTTCTTCAGCGTGCTGATTCCCTAGGAAAAGAAGGGAGCTTGTTTTTTCTCCTAGCACATCAAATATTTAATCAGCCACTGCAACATGAGGCGCTATGGATTATATTGTCCCTCACAGTGTGCTGTTCTGCAGAGGGGCCATGGCTCTGGGTCACAGCAGGGACTTACAGCAAGCCTCTGCATCCCATCCCATCCCATCCACTCACCTCCCTTTTCCTCCTTTGAAATCACAGACTCATTTTAGGTAACATCAATGCTCATGATGAATGCGGTTGAGCCAATATCTTATTCTTTGTTTTAATGTTCTGAAAAAAAAAAAATCAAATGAACATTTTGATTTTTCTGAGGGAGAATACATCATTAATATCATGGTAGTAAAGTACACAATAAGCATATTTAGAGGTTCTCCACTCGTAGTAGCATTTCAGATGTCCAATATTTCAACTCCTTTGGATAAACAAACATGGTAAAATAGAATACTTATATAATGAAATGTCATTTTTCATTCAATATTACAGATGATAGAGAAAATGCCAAGTACAGAAATCTGTGTACTGAAACCAACATTCATCTTCAAAAAATCAATGTGCTAAGTAATAATAGCTAACCTGAAAGAAAATATATTTGCAGAAGCTCAGCTACGCATGAAGAAAATGGATGTGACTAAAGAACAAATGCTCAACAAGAAATAATAGAGCAATATTTTATCTGCTTAAGATTTATCTACAGAAAATTTTAGCACTTTTTTCCCCAATTCATATAAGTTATGCAAAATTCACACAGGATGTGTTTTTCATCCCAGAGTATCTTCATTTTAGAAGCTCAAAAGTTCACTTTTCTGTTAAAAGAAGACTATAAGTATCCCATGAGGATATAAACAAAGAGAATCCCTCAAATTAAGTAGTACACCAAAATAAAAAAAAAGAATGGTTAAAGCAGTCACATAGTCCATCTGCTGGGGTAGGCTAAGTTAAACAAGGCCTCGTCCAGCAGTATATTATTCAGTATTCAGACTTTAACAGACAATAAGAAGAGGAGGCAAACACTTCACACTTCTAACTGTTAAAAACCCTTGTATCTAAAGTGAAACAGAATATGGTAGAATATTTTAAATAACATGAGTTAGAGTATTTACTCCAACAACCTTAGAAGAACTCCATTGCTCAAGGCAGTGCTCTGAACTAATGCTTGTGTGCAAAGGGAGAGTGAATGCCTTGTAGTATTCACACAGTTATCAAAATCCCAGCAAACTGAAAAGAAAAACAACTCTTCACTCCTGAAAAAGTCCAGAAGTAGATAACCCACTACTGTGGGTGAAGTTGGATTCAAGGAAACTCCCATAATTAAAGTAATTACAATACCAAAGCACTGAGCCAGAAGAATTATCCAAGACCTCCCAGTATTGTTTTGCAGAATACATAAATTAATTCCTACTATAAGGACCTGACACTTAGCTGTGTTTTGTCCATGGGGAAGACTGCATCATACACCAGAGATGTCATACATGGAGAGACCTCGACTCACTACACAGGAACACCTATAATGAACTTGAATTCATGCAGATCTATATGTACCAGACTTGAAACAATATGCTTAATTTGGCCATCCCAGTGGGGAAGTAAAATACACAGCAGAGTGTGTGTTTTTATCTGTATGCTTAATTCCTAGCCTGACTTCATGGTTTGACTGTTAAAATGCTGGGGAGACATAGCTGTTACCAAAACATGGACCAGTGCAAAGTCCTCAACACAATGAACATAATGGTTTTGTCATTATCTCAGACATTCTTAGTGATGAAGATACAACCAAAAAATCAAAATTGTGTTTGAGTCAAAAACAATTTGAGGCATTATATCACAGTGGTATTTTGCAGTATCTGGCATCTCTTTAGAGCTCAGTGCAGCACGTATAAGTGTCTGGTGGACTATTGAGACTCTGTTGTAAGACATCTTACCTCAAAAAACACACAGCAGGCTCATTATAGAGGAGCTTTGAATAAACCATTATTATAATGTCTTTCCAATTTGTTTACTGAATAACCTAATATCTTTGCTTCTGGAGTAAGAGCCATGAGTTATGGATCTCAAGGGCTGTTGCTATTACTTAAATGGTTTATAAAACAGGATACTTTTTTGCCATCTTAAATTATTTAAATCTAACAAGCTCAGGAAGACGTCCTTTCCCACATAGAACATAACTCCACTGAAATGAGTAGACAATGCTTTTCTGATAAAAAGTTTGCACTCCCTAGTTATATGAATAACAACTCCGCTCCTAAATTGTTTTAATTAAAAATCCAGTCAAGAATGTCTCTCATTCTCTTCTAATGTAGTTCAGATTACAGAAAGTTAGAAAATAAAAAAATATTTTCCTTAGCCCCCAAGACATTTTCAAAAGCAAGTTGTTCCTTTTTACTTCATTCCAATCATCGTGTTGTTCATTCCATACAACAATGCATAATTCCCTTAAAGGGGTTTTCTCTGTTGATATCCAAGATTCAAGCTGCTTTCTAGTTTCATTTTATGACAAATTATTCTTTCATCCCCAGGATGAGTTTCAGTGTCTGTCCACATATGTGACCATGACTTCTCTATGCAAAGTCAGAAACAAGTTGGACGCACAGCACTTATATCTAAATGAGGTCCACTGAGACATCTTACATCTTAAGAGAAATCAACAATCAATAAGCTTCAGAAATGCAGCCTAAGCACCATGTCAATGATGATTCTCTCTATGAAAATAACACTATTTGTAACACTTGCTGTAAGCAAGCTTGAAATTGAAGGCAGTCTTGAAAAATAAATCCACAGTGCTGTAAATAGAAGTACTTCATTCTAGGAAATGGACTTTAATTAGAACATCACTGGTGTCAAATTTCTAATAAAATGTTTAAAGGCAAATCAAGATAGCAGAACCTTGGGAGCTCTGCTAATGTAGAAACAGCTGTTAGTTGCTGGGGATTTACATTTTTACATTAGCACAAAGTCTGAGGCACAGAACTGAAAAGAGACACGAAGGCTTTGTATTCATCTAAGCTCTTGTCAGATTGCCAATAAACAGCGTGTTCAGCCGGTGTGCAGCACCCACAAGCTCACAGAGCCCTCAGCAGTACCTCCTTTGCTGATGCAGCCTGTGGGGATTAACTCCCACCTATGCTCCCAGTCATGTTCTGTTAGTACCTGCACAGATTACCACAGACTGGCTGAATTTAGGATAAACCCAGTTTACTCAGTCTTTCATAAGGAGGCTGAAAGACAGAGAAGGATTGCCATTTTGATAGCTTCATTGCCTGCTTCCTTGCATCTCTCCCACCATCACTGGAGCACAACATAACTATCCTTTGAAGTATAATATTCTGCTGAGCACCACGTACATTTTCAATAAGAAATTTGACAACAGATGTCTTCAGTGAATGACCCGAATTTCTCTCTGGGGCCTTGAAGGACCAGACCATTATAAAAAAAGTGGTAAATTTAAAGCTACAGATAGTAAGGCATGGACAAACTGGGAGAAAATTAATTAAAGTTACTTTTGTCTCTCCTGAAGCTGTCAGGTGCCGTTGGCCAATGAAAGCAATATGGAAAGCTCAGCTAATAATCTGGACAAAAATGCAACAGTCGAACACCCAAAGAATTCCCCTGTCAAAAAAAAAAAAAAAAAAAACAAAAAAACCACAAAGCCAAAACACCCCCAGAAATATCAAACATATGTTGTTCTTGACTACTTAAAATCAAAAAGTGATCTTAAGAAGGATTAATTTTCATAAATTGCATAGTTTAAAACTTGTATGGTTTAAAACATCTCTACATACTTTCAAAGTTATTAAACAAAATCACAGACTTAGAAATAGTTATTTGGGAGCTGTGGAGTGGAAAGAATCCGATGAGAGAAAGAGGCAGACACAACATGCAAAAGTGAAATCTATTCTGCACAGTCTTGCACCTCAACAGCAGGGAATGGCTGTGAAAAAACCCAGTGATATATATGTGAATATGTATTTGTGTAAATATATTTCAGCAGATAATAATCGAATCATAGAATATCCTGAGTTGGAAGGAACTCACAAGAATCATCAAAGTTCGACTCCTGCCCTGCACAGGACCATCCCCAAGAGTCACACCATGTGCCTGAGAGCATTGTCCAAATGCTTCTTTAACTGTCTCAGGCTTGATGCTTTGACCAGTTTCCTGGGGATACTGTTCCAGTGCTCAGCCACACTCTGGGTGAAGGGCCTTTTTGTAATATCCAACCTAAACCTCCCCTGAAAAGCTTTAATGCTGTTCCTTTGAGTCCTGTCAGTGGTCACAAGAGACAACAGATTGGCATCATCTTCTCCACTTCACCTCAGGAGGAACCTGTAGATTGTGACGAGGTCTTCCCTCAATCTCATCTTCTTCAGGCTGAACAAGCCAGGAGATCTCATCTGCTCCTTATATGGCTTCGCCATTTTTGTGGTCCTTCCTCATATGAGAGCTTTATGTTCTTACTTTGTGGCATCCAAGACTGCACTCAGTAGGTGCATAGGTGCATAAATGTCTCTCATTTCTGGGTAGGATGCCAGGGCATTGGGGCAAGAGTGTCAAGGGAAATGAGCTCCATGCTAATGGACAAACTGACACAGCTCAGAGACATAGGATGGTGAGCTCAGAGAGGAGGATGTGAAGGCTACTCCTCAACAGCTCTGTCCTGTCATCACTCTCTGCAGATACAGATTCACACCAGAGGCAGGTTCTCTTCACTAGCGTTTATACCAGCCACCTCTCTCGCCCATTTCGCTCCAGCAATCCTCAGGCTCCAGCTGTCACTTTTGCAGGGGAAATGCAGTGAATGTCTGTGAGAAATAGAAACACAGAGTCTAAGAAGCAGACTAGTAGTGGTGTAATCGGTCTTAGGTTGGCTCTGTTTAGGACGAGATCCTTAGAGATACTGAGGACTTTAATGGACAAGGTTCTGAGCAACAGAAGTCTCTCTGCCCCTGTTTGGGGTTGGGTTGAAACACGTGGTTGAAGTCTTGGGCTATGTCTCAGTGGTAGCACAGGGAGGTTCATCCTGCATATCACCCACCACCCTACACCTCCTTACTCATTAAGGGCAGTAATAACACCAGGGGTCTAAGCACTGGATTTGTACCTGCTGAAAAAAACAGCCAACAGAACAAACAAAAACCAGAAACTATTCCCATTTTTCATACAATTTTTGATAGTAATTGTTTTACGAAACATTCAGGATGTTTACATTTACAGAGAGGAAAACTGAAGTGCTGCTAGAGGAGGAGCGCCTGGGTAACCCACATTTTTCTTTTTCAGAACTGCATGAGGAGAACTGTTTTATATACGGAAGATACAGTGAGGCTGGAGGTTTTCTTATCTCGTGAGGTGATTTTTCACTTTTGTTGGCTAGGGAAAATCTGCTGTTCTGAATAGCAAAGCATTCACTTCTGTGTTCAAACATCTGTAAGGGACTAATAGTTGTAAAGCGTCTTCAGTTCATCCAGGGAAGGACTATACATATATATAAAATCACATAGCAAAGGACTATAGTACCAAGCTGAATGTGCTTGAGAGTGTCCAGACACTCCACTCTATTCTAAATAACAGTCAAACATTTTGGACAAGTTCTGCTACTTCAGAATGAAATAATTAAAATTTACACATTAAAGTGGGAGAAACACTTTTGAGATTAAGTTCATTTCATTAAGCTATTTTAAATACTAAAGTTTTTTACAACATAGAGTTTGTGCTCCTTTTGTTGAATTTCTGGCACTAAAAGCTTGGTAATTTGAGTATCTAAATTGTCTGGAAGGGGATAAGTGGAGTTATATATATATTTTAAGCAATCAGTTATGTCACACATCTACGGGATGGATTTGACATTATCTCAGGCCTAACATAAAGAGACTCATTTAGGGATTCTGTCCCAGAAGAGGCCAGGATCGAACTGAGGTTCACTGAGTTGTACTTCCATCTCTGGCAGTGCTTGTTGCAGGGGCACAGGGAATGGGGGCAGCTTTAGCCCTGATGAACAGTTCCTGAGTTATTCCTGCCTGATATCTGCTCCCACAGGAATCCTTTCCCACTGTCTGCTCCATGTAAGTGGTTGGCTGCTTTTGCCCCAGGAACATAACCCTTGATGTAGATGGCCTAGCCAAGGAAGCAAAATCTTTGCAGTTATTCACAAGATTCAGCAAGGGCAGAGGAGTTGTTTTAATCCTTAAAATCATTAAAAATAAATTGGAATCACTTTCAAATCACATGTAAATACAGACCATGTTCTTGTTATCATGCATTATCTGCAAAGTCAATACCTGAGCAGAACTGTAAGGACATATTTTCATGCAACCTTTTCTTAAGTAAATGAGAAAAAGCTTTCTTGCTCTGAGGATTCTTCGCTGAATGTATTATTAGGTATTACATAAATACTGAGATTAACCCCTCTGTACTTTGTTTATCCAGTATTAAAACCTACTGCATTGACAGATATGGTGATCGTGCTGTAATGAACTGGAAAGATAAAAGCCAATTCAGCTATGTTTGCTATGCAAGAGCAGTCAACAGTGAAGTTAATAACATTTTTTTACAATTAACCTTTTTAGGTGTGAACTAAAAGTAGCTAGAGCAGGATGGTTCTCCTTTCTGTGCAGGTTACTCTTTGATAAGAAAATATTTACAGATTTAATGGTTATGGAGAAAGAAGTAATCTAAATACCAAAATCTGGTGTTCTAAAAGAGCTCAATCTTTTGAGAGAGCTTTTCTGCATTAAGGACTCCAGGATTTGGTTCTGTGATTTTAAATGAACACACTAATAAATAGTTTTGAAGACACAAAGTCAAGAAAATAGTAAATAAAGGTCTTTGAAGGATTAACTGTAGAAAAATTCAACTAATCACTGCTTATGAAGGGGTGACCTTCAACATAAATAGAGCTATTTTGTCAAACCAAAGTTGATTTGATGGAAACAGAACTAACAGGGAATAAAATCACAAATTGTCTGCAGTCAAAATGCTTTGTGCAAGGTTATAAAAACATTCAGTACATCTATCAGTGGTAGGGCACTCACATATTTTAGGTCTATGAATGTGAAGAGTGTGATATAATAGACTCATAAAGGCTGAGGCCAAAAGGACCCTTAGATCTTTTATCTGACCAACATCATAAGACTTCAGATCTTCCCTATGCACCAGCACACTGAGCCCAACAGATCCTCTGGGCTAGACCATGGCTTTGATATAAACTCTAGCAAATGCATATTCTTGCATGTTCTGTGGAATAAGGTTATAGATGCAGAAAATGATCAAGCCATCTGCATTCCCACGTGGGTTGTGGGCCACTGCAAGGCAGTGTTTTGGCTCTTCCCTGTACTGAGGAGGCAGGATGTGAAGGCTATCTACCCTCCCCTCTACCCAAGAGCCCAGCTAACTTTACTGCTAAACAGGAGCTTGGGATGCATGGTGGTTGGTCCTAAAGGGTGGAGAGAGCCCCTGGCAGCCTCAGACGTGGACCTTATCCATGAGAAAGAGAAATTCTTGGCCTGGCCTCATCACTTCTCTTCAGATTTTCCCTCGGTCTTTCTCTGTTCTGTAACAGGAATGAAACCTTCAGTTCCTGCTGCGGGGGAGAGGGATAAGTGAAATTCTGTTGACCTGTACTGCTTGGGAGGGCTCCAGGGTCTTATTGGCCTGTGCATGGAGAACTGCCTGGTGCATTGAGAAAAGAAGGGATGGTGCAATCCCAATACAAAGAGAAGTCCATGGGCAATCAAAAATTACTACAGGGACTGGGGCCATCTGTAGAGGGATCAGGAGCACAAGTAGTGATTTCTTGATTATTTTAATAACAAAATATTATATTGACGGGAATAGGCAGATCCATCAGGTCAATGCATAGCTCTGAAGTTGGTGCCAGCAGAAAAAATTGATTTGTCAGCCATGGGAGGATCTACTCAATACCTGGTCTACTGACACCTGACAGGATGCACTAACTCAGAGGCGCAAAAGGTTCTAGCTCAGGAGATAGCAGGAGGTGTTTACAGAGCTTTAAACTGGCTTGGAAGGGGGGAAGGACCAACCCAGGCTCACCAGTGATGAGTGATAGGATGATGTGACAAAACTGGAGGAAATGAACCCTAACTGGATCCCTCAGTCTGCTTCAGAGGTGTTGACTACAATGCACCACACCTGAAATATTTCTACATTAAGGCACTCAGCATGAGGAACAAATGCAGCAAGCTCAAAGCTTTGTCCTAGTCCCAGAGATGTGACATCATTGGAATAAGGGAAACCTGGTGGGATGAGTCCTGTGACTGGAGTGCCCTGTTGGATGGTTACAGGCCCTTCAGGAGGGACAGGCAGGGCAGAAGAGGCAGAGGGGTGGCACCGTGTGTATTAAAAGGGTTAGAACATACAGAGGCCATAGCTGGCAATGGCACAGTTGAGAGTCTTTGGGTAAGGATCAAGGGGCAAACAAATAATGCAAATTTCATCATGGGAGTCTACTCTAGACCTCCCAGCCAGGACGATGATGCCAATGAATTATTCTCTGAGGAACTAAGGGATGCTTCCAAGCCAACTGCCCTTGTCCTTCTGGGCAGATTCAACTTCACAGAAATAACTGGAAACATCACAGAGGTGTTGCAATCCAGGCCAGAAGATTCCAAAAAAACCTGGATGACAACTTTATGGAACAGGTCCTAAGGGACACAACGCAGAAAGATGCCCTCCTTGATCTACTGCTTGTCAACAGAGGAGACCTTGTGAGTGGAGATTGGCAGCCATCTTGGCCACAATGACCACGAAGTGATTGAGTTTCAAATCTCTTGACAGGAGGAAAAGTGGCAGCAAAACCTCAGCTCTGGACATGAGGAGAGCTGATTTCAGACTGCTCAGGGACTTAGTGAAGAAGGATGATTGGGAAAAGTGTTTTTTCAGGTGCTGGGGTGCTTCAACCATACGAAGTTCAACAGGGAAAAGTGCTGGATGCTGCACCTGGGATGGGGCAGCCCTGGATATGTGGACAGAGTGGGGAATGAGATGCTGGAAAGCAGTGCCATGGTAAGGGACCTGGGGGTCCTTATCAGCGGAAAGTTGGATATGAGTCAGCAGTGCCCTGGAAGCCCAGGAGCTGGACTTGATGATCCTTGTGGGTCCCTTCCAACTCAGCATGCTCTGTGATTCTGCAAATACCAGAGCCTCTTCTGAACAGGGATCAGTACCTAACAGCTAATCACTTGGCACTACAGCTGCCTTTCCTTATAAAGACTCTTGGAGATGCTTGGAGCCTGCAGTCTTCAATTCAGCCATCAGACAACCTGCTTGCGCAGTGGTTTTATTCTAGCTGCCTTTTTTTTTTCCCAGGGTGATTCCTTTTGATTTATTGGGTTTTTTATTGGTAAATGCCTGAATGGTCTAGTACACTACTTAAAGGGAAGGTGCTTGTTATTAGCAATTTAACTGTAAAGTTGATGAAGCATAAAGAACACAAAACCAGTTGAGAAAAAAAAAAAGAGCTGAAAAGGAAACACAGTATATAGGCCACAACCCCTGTATATTTTGAGTTACAAATGAATTAACCTATCAGTAGTGAAGACCAATTTTCTTCCTTTCCCTGCTTCAAAAGGAAGAAGAATGAGAGATATTTATAAAAGCCTAAGTTCACTCAAACTTAGGCTTTACTGAGGTTTGGATCAAACCCAAAGATTTAGTGAGTTCAGAATGTGAAAGTGATGAGCAGGAGGAACCTGATTGCAATAGCCATACTAGAGGATACAGTTCCCTATGGTGAACAGAGAAAAAAAAGTTTCTTAGTTGTGACTTGAGTAAAGACCACCTCAAATGATAATATACCAAGGCTTCCACATGCATTATCACGAAAAGGGGGAAAACATTAGGAAATCTTATTTAGAATGGGTAATAAATGTCTTACCGGATACCAGAGCATGGGCATACCAAAGCATGTTCATCCAAGTGTTCAAGAAATCTGATGATAAGGTGAATTATTAAACATTATGACTCAAAATAGAAATGAGACACTGTTAGATCTGCTGGAAAGTATAGAGGAACTGCTTGTGCCCAGAACTGAACTGGGATGGTGGAGTTTCTATAATTTTTGGATCTTTGAATGTAACAAGAGGCATGATCCTGGAGTGGGAAGAAGAAAACTAACATAGTGACAACCCCAAACCTACAACCTGTTGACTCATTATGTCATGCAAAGTACCATTTATTTTTGCTCCACAAATTACAGTAAGTATTAGAAGTGACAGGATATGGAAAAGACAAAGAAAGTTTAATAGTTTTGACTGGAGATAAGAAAGAAATGGAGCAAGTGAATAGATTATGGAAATAACAGTTCTTTTGGATAAATAAAGGCCTTTTAGGTCAAAATCTGAGATGTAGTCTTTCTATACAAAGTTTTTGCCAACTCATAATCAAATCTCTCAGTATAGTGAGTATTGCTGAAATAACTTCCACCTTTAAATGAGTACTCTACCAAATTTCTATATTCATTCAGAAGTTCTTTTTTTGACATATTCTCCCATTTATCACTGTTATATGTTGTTCCCTATGAACCACCTAGAGATACAACTTTCCTTAATATTTTTTTCTTTCCAGGCAACTCCATGGCTTTTTCTTTCCAGGCAACAGAATTGGCTTATTCAACTCAAATATTACCTATTGATCTGAAACAGATAAAAATGCAATTCATTCAGCTGCTTGTGCTCCCTGAGAGATTTACTTTACATATCAAGCAAGTGCATGTCATAGCCAAATTGTGGAGTAAGTGGACATCTTGTAAATGGGAGCTTGTAAGGCTTTTCATTTAATTTTCCTTTGACATTTCAAAGGAAATGGGGCAGATCTCCTCAAATTAATGGAAGGGCAGAGAAACCTTTACAAAGAATATTGTTAGCCCTGTGAACGATAAGTGTTACTTTTCATACCCAGTGAGCAGGAAATTTTTATGTCTCAAAAAGTGAAAAAAAAAAGGCAGTAATTAGACTCTTTAATGATGAAATACAGGTATATGAATAGTTTGAGAGAATTGTATGTCCACAAGGTCAGTTTAACATTCCTACCAATTTAGACCTGAGATTGTTTCCATTATGCACATCTAATACTGCCTTTCCAGACTCTCCTGAGCTGTAAATAAAGTGACAGACTTTTATGTCAGTAATTGGGTGGTATTGAGTTATTGAGAAGTGGGCTCATGGGGCATGATGATGTTAATGAAAGCTCTTGCACAATACACGTACTTGAAAGGAGTACAAAGGTATAACTTGTCTAGGATGGCCTATTTCGGTAGTTGGTAGGAAGATTAATATGATGGTGTCAAACAGAGATAATTGATACCAATTTTATGTATTTAAGTTTCTATCAAGGAAGAGCACTGAAATCCATCATTCCATTTACAATGACAAGTTGGTGTAATAGCAGGAGAATTTTTAGGTTTAATTCTTTCATAACTTGCGATAAGCTGTTATTCTGAATTACCAAGATTATGAACTGGCAGATTTAAAGATCACACTTGGGGCCCAGTAATGCATTCCATATGAAAAAAGGATTAAAAGAGATGAGAAAATATTTTCTAAGAATTGAGTTGCCAGGAGACACTGAAACTGTATAAAAGCTTTTCAGGTGTAAGGCCACCACATAACTCTCTTCTTTCTGATCAGGTTCACTGTTCAGGTTGTCATCCAGCACCACTTTGTATTTTTTTTTGCACCTTCTGCAGCAGTATCAAAACTTTCATCAGTACCCCCCACATACCCAGTAAATCCTCACTGTCCCCAGTATGTCACCAAGAACTTGGGGCATTTGGCCAAACAAGCACTGTGTGGTGAATTGCTGCATAAACAATCAGCATAACAGCTTCAAGTTATCAGCTGACTTTGTATCATATTCTTCATGTGCACAGGTCATCCATCTCTTCCAAGGAACATAATTTTCTTGGGAAAGACAGAGATCCGTTGAAGGACTCTGAAAAGCCTTGTGTGCAGACAGCAATCATGGAAAGGGAAAACCTACTGGAAAGGTCACTACGTTGATCATAGGCTGAAGCATGTGGGATCACCAGTGCTTCCTTATAGTCTGTCCTGGTGCCACACACCTATAACTCCTTGTCCTGAGGGTTACTGATATAGAACTGTTACTGCTTGCTAAGGACTGTCCTGAGCCTACCTCAGCAATGTGAATGTATTACATTCTTCAGTAGCTGATTTGTTAGGTGTGCAATAAAGTTCCAACACCATTTCTTCTTCATTCAGAGGTGTGTCAATAGAACATTTAATTTCTATTCAGATTGCGTGAAAGCACTGCATTATCATTTTAGTTACAGCTTTCTTACAGTTCATTTAGCCACAATCAGCTTTGAACACACATCAAAATTTTAAAAATAAGCAAACTATTAACATAAACACAAAAGACCCTGCCTTCCTGCAGATGGATGTTTAAATAAATACTTTGGCAGTTGTTTAGTTTTTCAGCATTTTTATTTTCTCTTCCATACTGCTGCACAAAAAAAGGTATATAAATAAATCACCAATCTCCATATGGTTTCAATATTTAATTGACTGGAAATTTATTAAAAGATTTTACAGAAACATTTTCTAAATTAAAGCATATATATGTCACTGTTGCAAATTTAATATTTTGTTGCTTATAAATTAAACCGAGCATGCTACATGGCAATTTCAACATTGCAATGATTTATGCCTGTTTTGTCTTAATTTTTCAAAGTTGACAATGCATTCACAGGGTCTATGTGATAGCAGTGAATTTTTATTTACTCTGTGATGTTCTGACATACAAAGGCACATTTTTTTAATCCAAACAGATGAGGAATAACCCCATATTTCCATATTCTTTTTATTTAAAGAACATGGAACTTACACCTGTGTTTGGTTGGGATAGAGGACTCTTATTTTCTTGTTGTTGATGATGTTTCCTCACTGGTAATTTAAAGAAAATATATTTAACACTCATAATCTTTCTCCCTTACTTAGGGTGGACATGGGGCTTTTGACAACAATTACTCATCCAAAAGACCCACATGGAGAAATGCTTCAAGTAACAGCCTTTTCATAACACAACCGATACTCCTCAAGATGCTTTAACGATACTCAGTTGAACATGGTAAGTTCTCCTCCTTCTTCAGTTCTCTGTGTGTTCCACAACTAATTACAGACTGGAAGACCAAAAACACAGAGTCATTCCCTTCCAGCAAGCCTGCACCACCCCATATATTCTGATCCATTAAGAACACTATGCAATTTGTCATTTGACCTGATTTGCAGAGGGAAACCTGAAATGCTGTTAAGCTTCATGCAACAGTTTCCTATTTATCACAGAAAATAATGTCTGTTGGTAACGACCTGGAAAAAAAAATCTCCAGATAAAATGTTTGCTTAGAAAATGAAAATATTTCAATTCTGATCAGCTGCTGCTGTTTATCACTGGAGTCATATTTTGACTGTGTTTCATCTCTGTTCCCTGAGGGCCTATCTCCTTGTCTGAATTTTTCTTAACTCAAAAATATTTTTGTGAAGAAAAGGTCTGATTTTCTAACCAGTAAATAGATTTATATTTGCCTGCTTTGTACAGAGAATATATGCATATGTTACATATATTGCATATACTAATACTATAGAATAATATTAATAATATAATTAATGTTCAAATTTAGATGATGGATTTCATAATATAACAGATAAAACATGTACATTTATTTTTATATATTTTATATATAACAACTGTAATATGTAATGTGCAATAATGTATTATTTTTATGTTACTGTAATTAATATGCATATTATGTATTTATGCAGCTGAACCTGCAATTTGGCCTTCTTCTGAGAGAACTGGAGACCTTAGTCTTTTATAAACTGGGTTATAATTTTCAGAAAATTCATGGAAGTGAAGAGAGTTTTCTTTTTACCAACTTCCTTCTGTAGATTTCTATTAGCTATATAAAAAAGCAAACATGCAAAAAAACTTCATCAACTGATTTAAATATTTGATATTATAAGTCATAAAAATTACATCCGTTTAAAAAACACTTATTTGTTAAAAATCCCCAAAGACAAATAAACTGCTTGTTGATGTTTGCATAGTTTCAGAGTTATTTGCAATGCATGAACACAGTTCTCTTGTATAAAAAACAGACCATAACCAGACTGGCAAAGTCCTCCAACGATGACAGCTTCTGCTGGACTGATTTTTTATGAAAGCTCACAAGACCTTCACAGAGAAGCAGGCCATTGTCGACTCTATTTTCCAGTGCTCCTTTCTTCTTTCCCCAGAAGCAGACCTGGAAGAAGGGACAGGCGCTTCAGGCTCCAGTGCTATCCTCACTGGAAGCCACTCTGGAAAACTCCCCCAAAACCCATGCTCTAGCTTGCAGCTGTGGTGACTGGGCATTGTGAGATAAGAGTACATTAAGCTCACCTGGTGGTCAAGGTCCCTGGGCTCCTTTTGAGCACATGTTGAAAAGATGCTTTTGGTAACCATACAGAAAACCTACGCATAAACTTCCTTTGAGGTACAGCTAAGAAGGGATGTTTCTCCTGTGCGATTCAAAAGTTCTGTCAGAAGTTTACTTGGGCCATTCTTTGAACTTTTCGGAGGATATTCTTTTGAAGATGCATTTGACATGGCAATCTCACAGGTGCTAAAACAGTGCTGCTGCTGCAGGGCTTTGTTTAGCCAAATCTCCTGCCTCAGCTGCCTGAATGGGTGCCTGCAGGGGCAGTGCTGCCAGAACCAGATCACCACGAATGAGGCTGGGCTATGGCAGTCCTCATTTAGACCAATATATGCTGATCTGTTAATCATCAGCCATCTTGACCAAGGTTTTAATTTTTATTATGCCAGATGTCATTTCTATGAGAATTACTTCAGTTACAATGGAGTGTAAGCAGCTCTACATGTTTTTTTTTTCTGGTTATACTTATGCTAAGGCTGAAAATCAAAGCTAGGGAATCTTAGAATATGTTAGCATATTCATTATCACTCTAAAGCTAGTTAAAAATAAGCCCCAACTGGATAACTATATTTCTAGTCACAGGTTCTCATGAAATAAATATAAAAATGGCCAAAAGCCAGTGCTTGAAATAACATGGAATTAATTTGTCACTCTGTAAAACAAACCAAGGCATGATTAGATATAGTTAGGTAAAGAACAAGACTGAAAGAACTTTCATTTTGTTTCTTTTATGACTATGTGTTTCCCTTTCCTGCCCAGATACAGGCTGTATTTGTACTTCAGGCTGTTTGTTTCACATTTTTTTTTTTAGCAAGCCTGCTTAGCTACACTCTCAGTTCTTTGCTACCATATATCTGGGCTTTTTCTCCCTTATTTTATCTACTACAAAAATACAATTGGGTGGAATATTTACATTTAAGTATTCACCTACACTGGGTGGGGTATTTACATTTACTGAGAAAAGAGTGTACAGTAAAGATATGAAGCTGAAAAGCTGCAGCAGGTTTAAATCTTAAACATCTGACCTATAAATTTCAACCAAATGGACAAATGGACATACTAGGTTCCTTCAGGACCCAGTATGAGACATAGAATCCCTGGGTATCCTCATTACACCTGATTCTTTCTTCTTCTGCCGGTAAATTAAAAAAAATTACATTTCAAGCCTTTCACACATATTAAATATTCAAGTTCCCAAATTTGTACAAGAAAAGAAGTGCTGATTAATAAGAACATTCTTTCCTAGTCATCCAAAGAAGCTGAGGCTAAAATCCTGCATGTCAAAGACTATGGAGGTTCTAGGCTTCAGACTAAGGAAGAGCTCTACCTAATGCATCCTTGCTCCTATCAGGCTTTCATTACAGACCCCTTTGTTAGAAGACAAACCTGTCTGCTTTCAGACTACTGAGATTTAGATCCAAACTTGTAATACTACTTAGAATTGGTAAAGTGCAGACAATTTCTGGAAAGTTATTCTTCAAATGTAACCATAAATATAAATTAGATGTTGACAGTTGTCCATCCTGGACATTAGCAAGGGTTGAAAATACATTTACTCTAAAATAAAATAAAATAGAACTAAAAGAACCAAAACCTTACTTTTTTGCAGTCTGATGTGATTCACTGTCACTGTTATCCTTCTGCGAGGTGATCTTGCTTGCCCTGTACTTTGAAAACATATGTGTGTGTTTAAATTATCAAAATCTTTGCTTAAATAGTTAGGGAATGAAATACCACTGATACCAGATGCCCTAATTAATGCAAAAGCCACATACTACCCTCAGAGGGGTGGTCTTCTTTGCATTGCACTTGTGTTTGTATTGGAGATAGAGCTAGACCAGAAATCTTGGTGTAATCAGGCTTAAAGAGGCGGCATTTAGAACAGGGAGGCAAAAAGATATGTGCTCCGGCATTACCTATGGAATATAAATGAGAGCACTGAAAGACAGGAATGGATCAATTCTGATCCAATTCCTTGCAAGTGAAACGCCACATCAGCATAGCCCGTTGGCTTTAGCGAGACTCTGCGAAGATGTTTGTGTCAGTCTATGTATCTTGGATTTTAAAATAAAAGAAGGAAATGGCTAAAGGTGAATCCTGTCTGGCTATGAAATACCATTTGAATTTGAAAAGAAGGAAAACATTTAAGTTCTCCATGGGGGTGAGCATCAGCAAAGCTTTCAGACTCTTGACAGCTACAGGGATCTTCAAATGTTTAAGTTGAAAGTACTTACAGAAATCCTGAATAATCAGGAAAGCAATTTTAATGAGGCTAACCTCAGGGAGCACAAGGAGTTTTTTCCTCCCTAACTGGCTGGGCGTTCTCCTTTAGGAGGACAATTGTAACTTAGGGTAATTTGTTGACATGATTTTTTACCACCTCTTCTTTCTTCAGTTATATCCAGAGGTGAGTTAATATGGAAAATAGTCATAAATTGCCACCAAATTTTTCTCTTGCTTTTGTTATTCAAAGAGAGTCAGGAACCTGGCTGCACCTATTAAAAAGATTTGTTTAAAAAAGTGAATTACACCATGCTACAAAAGCTAGATTTGTAATGACTGAGCTATTTCCACCCCGCCCCCCTCCCCCCCCCCCACAGGTAAGCATGTTTAAAGAAAAACTAAGAAGGAGAGAATATTTTTGGAAAGGAAGAAGGTCATTGTGCTCATGTTTTAATCAGAATAGAAGAAATGTGTGAAATGTTGATAAACTGTCAAAAGTAGTTGTAAAGTTACCACAGTGTTTGACAATGCAAGAAAAACAAGCAAAACTGGTTAAATAATGTAAGTTTCTTACATTGTAAAGTAAGGTGAAGGGAATTAACACAGAATCACGGAATCATTTAGATTGGAAAAAACCTTCAAGATCATCGAGTCCAACCTTAGACCAATCACTATCCTGCTGAGAGATCTGAGGACTGTGGAACACAGTTCCGCTATGGAACATGAGGCAATTAACGGAACAGGTGATTTAGGACAGTGGGCAATAGTGGCTCCTTCCTTTGTCATTACAAAGGAGCAACTCCAAAGGGTAATTTGAACCCTACGTAGGATGAACTACTTTCCTCTGTCTTTTACTGAGGTTTGAGTGTAAACTTTTGTGAGTTGGATCTTGTGAGCCTAACAGTACATGAGTTGCAGAGAGCTGTGTACATTAGTCAGAAGCAGCCACAAAAACACTTGGAATAGTCCAGACAAACAGCTGGTGCAGCAAGATGCTGGGAAAGTATGATGACTATCATCAAAGAAAAAACTCCTGCACTGATTGGTTATTTTGCTCTTGCAAATCTACCATTGCCATATTTCGATATACAACACACTGTGATAAAGTAATAAACCAAAGTACAATTCCCCTCTCTAAAAAACCAGAGCTGAAAGAAGACCTGATCCAAAGCCAACCAATGTTTTTCTACTGATTTCAGTGGACTTTAGATTACACCCATAAAATCAATTCTCAATTCTCATCTAACCAGCAATGCGGCACAGCAAAGACATGACTGATTTTACTGTACACATAAATGTGAACAGGAACTCTTCTCCCCCAGAATTCAACTTGTTTACCTGATCAGTGTTAAATATCAGGCCTTGCTCATGTGGTGTTTAATGTTACCCAGCTATAAAATTATGACTGACATTTTTCTGCAAGAGAGGTGTTAGGTCTGGTATCTCAGCTGGCTCCAAATTTGGGTAATTACCTTCTGCCCCTGCAGTTTAAACAAGGTACACCATTTGTCTTCATTACCTGCCCTAAAATTGCTGTTCCAATTTGCTGTGCTTTACTGCAATAGCTGCTGCATTTCACTGCAGAATTGGCTGCTTTAAGTGGTAGGTGAGCTGATTTCAGAAAGATAGATAGTTTGTATAAAATATGTTGTGATCCTTTGAAGTGAGCAGTGCTCAGAATTATTTTTGATTTTTACAGACCTTATGAGTATGCCAGGATAGTCACATTAAATATGCAACTTGGCAGGTTTTATTTTTAAAGACTACCATATGGTATATGTTCATCATCCAAGCTATTTCATAGAACAATTCCATATGAGTGTTTGATGTTAATTTTATTTGGGACTGTACTGAGATCATCATGCCAGGTTAATTAAAACATGGCAAAGAATTCTCACAATGAACTGATGCTAAAACAGAAGGAAGTGTCATTTTTCAGTGAATAAAATAGCAACGTTAGAAGGTAATTATTTCCTGTTGTTAGCAGAAGGAATATAAGAATATTGCAGAGCTCTAGTTAAAAAAACCCAACCCCACCCACCCCCCAAAAAAAAAGAAAAATCCACCAACACAAAGCTGTCCAAAACCTATTGTAAAGATTAACAGCTTGGGTGAATTTATTCCTTACTTGACAGCACTGAATGTAATATTCAGAACATTGTCATATAACATGTCATAAGGAACAGAGTACGTGAGTCAATAGGGATGGAAGTATATTTTGGTCTGGGTCTTTAATTTATGAGTTTTGCCATTGATAACTTGAAATGTAAAATGCTTTATCCTCTGTGGGTGTGACACCATCAGTTCAAATAAGGCACTTATTTGATGAAGCCTATCTTTCCTATAGGCTATAGTGTTTCTGCCAGTATTCCTGAACAAAAGTCCTTTCCAGAGTCCTATATTTGGCTTTCATTGTAATTCAGTGGGTTTAATTAACCACTAGAGTGATTAAGTTTTATACCTGTGCAATTCCATAAATTTGAATTCAGGCATTTCCATGCTAGCTGTAGTTATGCGGTGGTGAATAAAATGTCATGCCAGAAGACCATCAAAGCTGCAGGACTACAGGAAACATTTTTTGTTGCCGTATTTTCCTTGAAGTGAAATAGACTTTGTTATGAATCAAAAATAAACATAATATCTTAACATGTTAAAACCAAAAAAATATTCTAAAAAAGCAAAGTCTTTTAAAATCAAGAAGCACACGAAATCAGAGCAAGCAACTATGAATCAATATACTGGCATTTTTTATTTAGTAAAAGACTAATCTTCTACAGGCGCTGACGCCTGTGTCATGCTTCCACCCAGAATGATGTGCTGTTGCTCTGTTGCAATTGTTACAATTGAAAAGCACAAAATTCTAGAAAACTGAAACACCCATCTCTTAGGAGATCAGGGCTAACTGCAAAGGCAGTGTAATTAACCTGCACTATGACATTTCGTGTTGCTTGTGGAAGAGCCAGCCTTCCCTGAAGGAGAAGGTGGAACTCACCAAATACTCTCTACTGCTATAGCATCCCCTGTACTGGAGAGGCCAGTTTCTAGCCTTGAGTGTACTACTAGAAGAGGGAATTTGGGGAGCAATTGGCTCTTATAGTGCCCTTTTCCTCTCCCCCTTCAATTAGAAATTTTGATGATTTGGACCACGGAGTTCACATCACACACTGATCTACATCATAAAGCAATATCACCCCTGTGCAATACTTCATAGTCTGGGCAGTCCTCTGTCTTCCATAGCATGTCAAAAGTTTCAAGGCACAGGCAGAAGCAGTGCTATCACATGTGGAGACCCCACACAGCAAGCCAAGCCTGCCAAGAGGCCTGATCCTGCCTCAAATCCTTGTTGGCATCCGGGGCATCAGGATAGGGCTGCAGACATCAGGGAACCATGAATTGAGTGGTTCTCAGTGGAAGCTTGAAGCCCCATGGCCTAGAATATTCCAGAAAGGACATTATCTGCGGGGAAAATATCTTCATCCTTAAGTTTCCAAACAACAAAGTACACTGCTGTGTACTTTTACATCTTTATTTTCAGGCAGCTCAAGAGATCCCGCTAAAAAGTGGTCAGTCTGACATGGCCATATGAAGGCACACCTTCAGCAAAAGGAAAATACTTTCTCTAAATACTTTTTCTCTGAACACTAGCTCCTTTATGATGTGTGATAGATTGAAAAAAACTATGTTACAGCAAGACAGTGATATTTTCTAGTATTGCTTTCCAAAACCCATTTCTGTTCAGGTGGCTGGAAAGTGTTTCTCTTTCTTTCCTTATCAATTCACTAAGATCTTGCTAAAAGCATGTATGGGGCACAAACACTCTTATGAAACCCAGATGAGGTATGTGATTCTGAGAATTCGATCTTAAATTTTTAAAGTTAATAAAGATATTTTATATTAATGAAAGAGACAGGCAGCTGATGCTTTTTGAAGGTAAGCCTGACCTTTTCTGTAATGCAAAACAATCACCGTTAGGGTGTACAATGTTCATTCTTGGCCTTAAAAGATTAGTATAATTGTATTTAACTTTGTTCTCTCAAGAGGAAAGACAACATTTTCAATTTAATTTAACTTTGTCCTTACTGTTAAATAAAGGTTTAAATGTGCTACAGACAACAGAGAAAACTGTGAATGATATTTTCTGGGAAGTTTTCTAATCCCACAGTATGGTCTGTTCATTCAAATGCTTATAGAAATTAATGTCAAGTCATCAGATTATTTCCACTTTTTAATTTGTCATTTTAGATCCTTTCAAAATTATATCTAGATATTCACTCTGTAAGAGCACTCCCATGAAAAATTTGCCAACCAAAGAGAAAGGACTGTCTCTGTCATAACACAGTCACAACCCTCAGCTGAACAATGTCATTCATAGTCTGAACGGAGGTCTGCTTAATAGTTTCTGCAGTGATTTAGACCTGTGTGTGCAGCAAGCCTGGGGCTCACTGTGGAACTATACATTCAGTGTCAGATGGCATGTTTATTTTGTGCCTATATTGGGCCACATCATTATGTGTTCACTTGGCACCAGAGTTGGCAGGCATTGTCTGCAGAGTCTAACACTGTTCCCACTGGCTTCTCTAGGCATGTTATGTACTACTGGTCAAGGCTGCTGGTTTGAACGTACAGTGCAGAGCATGTGATGCAGCCAGCCACAAATACTCCACCTAAACTTCTGCCTTTACATTACTGGGGTGCCTCACATCAAATCAAAGCAATGCATCAATGCATCATTGCATCAAATCAAAGTCATGCACTAACCCATCACACCAATGGCATGAAATTTAGCCAGATCAAATGCCAAATTCTGTATCTGGAATGGACAGAGGAACACCAATCACAAGAATAAATGGGGAGAGGAGCAGATGGAGAGCAGCCTGCAGGAAGGGTCTGGGGTTGCTGGCCAACAGCATCTCAATGTGAGCCAGCAGTGGCTGTGGCAGCCCCGAGGGCAAACCCTGTCCTGGGGTGCACCAAACACAGCACAACCAGCTGGTCAAAACAGGTGACTGTCCTGCTGTGCTCAGTGCTGGGGTGGCCTCACCTGGAGTGCTGCGTGCTGTGCTGGGCACCACAATTCAAGAGGGGTGTTCAGGTCTCTGAATGCATCCAGAGGAGGGTAACAAAACTGGTGAAAGTGCTGGAAGAAATGTCCTGTGAGGAGTGGCTGAGGACTCTAGGCTTGTCTAGTTTGGAGAAAAGAACACTGAGGGACAACCTCAGTGCTCTCTGCAGCTTTCTGGGGAGGAGAGGTGGAGAGGGAGATGCTGACCTTTTCTCCCTGGGATCCAGTGATTCCCATATGAGAGTGGTTCAAAGCTGTGCCAGAGGATGTTTAGGCTGGACATCAGGAAGTATTTCTTTACCAAAAGGGTGGTCAAACACTGGGACAGGCCTCCTCTAGAGGTAGTCAATGCCTGAAGTCTGTCTGTGTTTCAGAGGCATTTGGAAAACGTCCTTGATTACAGGCTTTAACTTTTGCTCAGCCTTGAAGGGGTTGAGCAGTTGGACTAGATCTTTGTAGGCCCTTCCATCTGAAATATTCTATCCTAATTTAGTCTAGTCTACGCAAAAGTGATAAAGACATGAAGTGAAGCTTCATGTTACTATGATGACTCCACTGCCAAAAGCCAGACCTTACTCAGCTACCTCTTCATGCCACTAGCATATTTTGAAAGCACAGTATCTTGTTTCACTCAAGGATACTTCTAATAATTAGCAAATGTGTGCTCTGGTGTTTAGCATGGAGTACTTCATGTGCTCTATTGTAAACTCCACTTGCCTCTGAACAGCCACCTACACACATACCTGCCTTTCTGGGATGTCTGAAAAATGACAGAACATAATTTAATACAAATCTTTAAATACATATGTTATTCTTCATGCTCTTACTTGCTTTCTTTTGAGTGGTGGATATCCACTCACTGTTTTGCTCATAGCTTCTCTGACTCTGAAGGAGAGCAAGGAGAACAGTATGAATTGTACTTTTTTTCTATCTTCCAAAGAGTCCTGAACTGTTAAAAAACAGCTATTATATATTTTCATGATTGTCTGTTCAATCACAAAGCTTATTACAGTAAACTATGTATAATAATTGAAGGCAGTGTAAGTAGTATAAGCTTGCTTGATCAGAGAAAGGCATGAATGAACACAGTGACAGAACTGGCTGAATATATCTTCAGTGTCTTGGGAATCAGCTGTCATTCATGTCTACTAATTAACTAGGACAAAGAATTTTAATTGATACTCTGACTATAATCTTGCTCAGTAAAATTCTTTTCCTTGAAAAAATTAGGGTCAAATGTCATTGTTCTTCACTGATATATCCTCATTACCACAACTTCAGTCTAACAGACTTCTCTGATCTCAGCAACCAGTTTTTCTCCAACCCCTCACTTCTTCAATGTATTTTGTTGTGGCTGTATATATGACACATTAATTCACATGAAAATATTGATACATAGTTTTACACACTGAGGGCTGAAGAGTATAGATTTTTATAGCACCTGTACATAGAACCACCAGAAGTTAGCATTTACTTATTTGATAACTCTTTTTTTAGGATTAAGTTAAAAAATATAAGAAAAAATTCCAGCTGTAAGTCAATGGCAAAAAATCACCCTCAGTGTTGACAGAATGGAAAACAAGGTCTATTTCCTTAAAGAAAGCTTTCATTTAAGCTCAGCTGCTGGGTACTGAAGCAGGACAATCCCGTCTAAACAAACCAGAAATTGTTTTGATGGTAAGATTTTGTAATTTCCCTACCTTTTTATAACATCTTTTGTACATACATCAGCAGAAGTTCTGTTTTCTCTTAGCATCAGCAAGTTTGCCAAAAGTCTTTGTTTAACTGTAACTAGGTTTTTTTTTTCTTTTGAAAATCCTAGTTCCAATAAGCTAATTTGGGTAACATTCACCAGACAGCTTCAGGCACAAACCACTCCTGACACATTTCATTTTGAAGCATTGATACTTTTTACCTCAAAGCAGTTAAAGTTTTCAGAGACTTTAGCTAATTTTATCTCGAAGGAGCAAAACCAGCCTAAAGTAAATTAAAATCATATACTAAATAAATTGTATTCAATCAGAAAATGAAACAAATAATTTGAAATCCAAATTAATGATTTTTTTCTAATTTGATCCGTTGTTGAAAATGCTTCAGCTACATGTATACTTGTGTTTGTGTGAATCATCAAATTTTCCACATATTCATGTATACATTTACTGATGAGTAGCTGTGTTGCTGCCAAGACTGTCTAAGTGCATAAATGAAGCTATATTTGTAGGGAACTGCAATAATCTTTATTAGACCAACTGATACAGCTGGCAGGGAACAAACAAGCTTGCAAGCTTACAAGGCCTGCTCCAGATCTGGAACAGATGCAACCACCTCGGCCTCAATACTCACTGCAGACAGCTGCTCCAAGTTTCTCTTGATTATGTTAAATTTGAGGCAATATGAGACTATCAGAAAAAAAATGTGATGGGCACGAGAAGAGCAGAAAGGCAGGTTAGCAAAAGGGGAGATGATAGGATTGCTAACCCCCATGGGACAAGCAGAAATTGAGACAGGGAATAATTATCAGCTTGAACTGAGAGATACAAGTGCCACTTTTTGCTTCAGTTGAATAATGAGGGAATTAAATATCTTTTAGTTTTGGGATAGATAAAACAATGGAATGCACTGCTAAAGGCAGTAATCAGCATGGAAAAACCTAGTGTGGATCTGATGAATAAGTTGATACATATTCTTTGGGAAAATTTTCTTGTAATCAGTTTCTGATTTCCTTTGTGTTGAGACCCAAATCCCAGTGCCTTACTTGTGCCAACTGCTATGTGCAGGGATTTCATGGAAGCACTGGAATATATTAGGCTTGTTCAGCAGGCTAGTTTGCTTTTGTCCTGGTCCAATTTACTGATCCCTTTCATGGTATTTTCCCCTGCCTCCACAAACAGTCCTACTGCACCACTGTGGGTACAGCATGTGTGGTGACTTATATAACGATGATAACTTTAATGAAGAAGTATTTAATTTCAAATGTCTTAGCACTTGAAGAGATTTCATTTGTAATATAGCTAGATTACGTAAAAAGAATGGCCTTTTTTTTTCCACTGGAAGCACTCTAAGATATTTCAGCATTAAACTCTAGAGACGATTTCATCCTCTGAAGGACAAGGTGAAACAAGTTCAATAACTTCATTATTAACTGCTGCATCAAGCAGCAGATATATTTGCTTCAGAAAATGTAGTCACCAGTAATTCACTCAATCTTGGCTGTGTAAAAAATACTAGGAAGAGAATGAAATGAGACTAGTGCTTCTCACATAATACGGAAAGAACAGTTTAGACATAATTTTGAAACATTATCCCAAGGAAACCTTTCTTTCTTCCAGCCTACTTAAGTTAAAATATTTAATACTAAACTACCATAAAGTTAAAATTGGATAAGGAAATATGTTTTGTTCCAGAAAGTGCCTTCCTTCAAGTCAGAGAAGGTAATGGTCCTTTAATGGAGTGTGTGCAGCAATGGAGAGGGCAGTGCCTGTGTACTGCCAAGCAGCCCACAGGAGGTTGCAAGGAAATGTCTGTGGAAATGGAGATGAGGAAGAGACACAGGATGCAAAGAGTTGACTCAGTTCCCTCCTTTCCTTTGTGTGTGAGCTCACGTAGGACTCATTCATAAACATCACAGTAACACTCACATTTTAGATACGATTCTGCTCATTTCAGGAGTAATTCTAGTCCAAGCCTTCCTGTACCATGACAAGCAAGAATTATTCACCTCAAATAATGGGATTCAGTGATGCCAGAATGCTAGGCAAAGAGCTTAAAAATGTGCACAGCCATACCCTGGACCCCTAAGTCTGATATAGCAAAGTATGGTCAATGAGGCTATGAAGTCTAAAGGAATTGGAACAGCTAAGATAAATCATCATCAAGCTCAGTCTTAATTATTCTTGTTCCTCTCACTTCTGCTGAGTAGAAGGTGAAAGGATGTCAGAGCATAAGGAGAACATAGCATCAGTCAGGTGACTGACACTCATCTACTTCCTTGTAAAATTGATATTGGACAATACACATATATATGTACTGATACATATATGTGTATATACATATATATATATAGGGAAGACTTTGCCATGGAATTCAGTTGTGGGGTGAATGTGATCTCCAAAACCCAACTTGGTCCAAAGATGGTTCCTCCACTCAGTCATCACACTAATACAAGTTCAATAAAAATTAAATGCTTGATTCAGAAAGAGCTTTTGACTGTAAACATATGCTCCTTCCCTGCTCCAGTGCTATTCTTATTTTTAAACCCAGAGGAAGGGCTACTTTTACTGTGGATATGCCAGCCACAAATCCGGATTTAAAAAAGCAAAACAAAAAAACCTTACATTTTCTTCATCTTTTCACAGTTTTCTTTAATATATGTTTCCCATCTGTGACTTTTTCCATTGAAAAGATGAGTTTTTCCCAGTAGTCCTATTACATTTTAAAACATATAGGATAACAAAAAAGATGCATTTTTCCTGAAGACTTCTGCTTATTCTATATAGTAGTTCTTATTTTCCTTAACTTGTTTTCCTTATTCATCCCTTAACTCCATATACTCATCTGTACTGTTCTGCTTCTTTTGTTCTTATTTTCATGGCTTAGATTTTCATCAGCAAGCCAGAAAGGATTTGGTTTATGTCTTGATTTAACTTACCATTTCAGTAAATTTTTTCTGACAATGTTCATACTGTAGTTAGTGTGTGTACAGATGATAAGAGTTACATTGATTACTTTACTGACAAGTAATAATAAAAGGAAGGAAAGTAACTGCAATGGCTTCTCAAGGAATAAGAATTTTTTTCTTTATTATAAAGGGAAAGGCAAAATGATATAAGCTGTAGCAATAAAGAGGAAAATTAATTCCAAGCTTTTACAGATGGCTGCAGCCGTATTCCTTAGTATGCATGTCAGCTGCAGGAGAATGTTTAAGAAAGGAGATTCAGCTCTACAGTAACAAACCACAAAGCTTCTTAAATGGGCCAAATTCAGCAGTAGAGTAAAACACTGAACTCAGAGGAATTACAAAAACAGGTAAATTTAGCACCCTGTGTTCTGCATCTTTTAATACTTAAAACAAAATTAGAAGGGAAATACTTGGTCTCTACTAAGTTGCTGTTACAGACAGGTTGTCAAGACCATATTAGAGAGAATTGTAAAGCAAGATAAAGTGATTTCCTTTCATTTTTTATGTATTTCTCTAGATAAAGGAGTATAGTATGATCTTTCATGCTAGAATTAATAGAATTTGATAGTGGTATTTATTTCAGTCGTTCTTTATTTCCATCTATAGGGAATGCAGATCATGGTGTTAGATTAAGGACAAGTTTAAAAATAGAAATACAATCTTTATTAAAACAGAAGTCACCATTAGAGTCTTCACCTCACCAAGAAGGCCACTGCTGAAAAGCCACACTGCTCCGATGGGTAAAGACAGAACTAAGTGAGAGTTCAGTGCATTACCCTGCTATGAGTACAGGAAGCATAAAAATGCATCCATGAGCTGTAGTAACAATTAATCTCCAGTTTTATAATAGTCACAGTATTTCTCAAAATATATTCTTTCATACCTGATACAGCATATTTCTGATTTTCTTTGCCAACAAGTAAGTTTAAACACTTTATAGACATAATAAATTAATGCATTTTTCTTATATCAGAAAATTGATTGCTATTATGTTTCACATTGATTGTTTTTTACTTGCTCAAATACTAAATGCAGAAGAGCATTCAAAACCTTACCAACAAAATCACAAGGGAGTTTTATTTTGAATCTTTTACTTTACAAGAAAAGCAGAAAGAGAGAAGAGTGATTTACTAGCATTTTCCTAAATCTATGATGACATTTTTGGAAAATTCTAGGTGATTTGGGTTTTAAAGTCCTCCTCTCTGAGAAGACTTTTGCAATTCCAAACAGGCACTTTACAGAGCGTATGTTTCAAGAGTTGCATCTGTACTGCAAGATAACTGTTCTCTGTGGAACTGAGAAGCTCAGCAATGAGATTCTTTGATCACCAAGCCCAGGGTGCTGCTGGATGATCTGTGTGGACCCCTGCTGGGTTTCCATCAAAGGAAAACAGCCTGCAGGAAGGTTAGTGACAAAGCAGGTTTCATCCTCAAATTACTGTCATGAGGAAGGCATATCGTAACAGAATAAGGGGTGAACGGAGATGGCATTTCATTTTCCAGAAATTTTATTTTAGTTTGAATTTTCATCAGCCTCACTGGGACTATTAATATATTGAAGTTAAGACTGTCACTCAGTTTTTGAGAATTGGAACCTAAAAGAGAAGTGAGCAGAAGTGGGAATACCTGTAGTGCAGAACTGAAGTTAGGGTGGTCTCCTTCCCAAATCCACTTGCTCTGGAGGGTGCCTGCTGATTTAGGGGACACTGACCAAGCTGGTCTCCTCTCTTGTTCAAGACAGAGGAGTTTCCCCATTACTAATGCCCAAGTCCAACTGCTTGGATGCTTCCTGGATAGACTCTGGCCTTGACAACTGTGTGCAGCTCTATCTCTCACATGAGATCCAGAGCTTACATGTTCATCTCAGTAAATGCTGGAGTGTTGCCACCTTACTACAGAATCACAGAATCAATTAGGTTGGAAAAGACCTCTGAGATCATCAAGTCCAACCCATGACCAAACACCACTCTGTTAACTAGGCCATGGCACTGAGTACCATGTCCAGGCTTTCCTTAAAACTTCCAGGGGTGGTGACTCCACCACCTCCCTGGGCAGCCCATTATAATGTCTAATCACCATTTCTGTGAAGAAATTCTTCCAAATATCCAACATAACCTCGCCTGGATGGTCTCATCCCAGCTCTAGCTACCTGGAAGATGATGCCGACTGCCACTTGGCTACAGCCTCCTTTCCTTTCATGTAGTTGTAGAGAGTGATAGGATCTCTCCCCAGCCTCCTTTCCTCCAGGCTAAACACTCCCAGCTTTTTCAGGCACTCACCACTCTGGTCCTGCTGGCCACATTATTGCTGATACAGGCCAGGTGCCATTGGCCTTGGCCGCCTGGGTACATTGCTGGCTCATGTTCAGCTTCTATCGACCAGCATCCCCAGGTCCTTTTCCACCAGGCAGCTTTCCAGCCACTCTGCCTCAGACTGTAGTGCTGCATGGGGTTGTTGTGTCCCAAGTGCAGGACCCAGCACTTGGCCTTGTTGAACCACAAACAGTTCAACAGACCTGGCCCCAGTACTGAGCCCTGGGGAACACCACTGGTGAGACTGGCTGCCAGCTGGATGTGGTACCACTCACCACCATTCTCTGGACCTGGCCATCAGCCACTTTGTGACCCAGAGGTCAGCATGCCCACTTAAGCCATGAACAGCCAGCTGCAGTTTACAGCCTAGCAAACTCCTGGATAACATAATCATGCTGACCTTCCTAACTCTGCTGTGGAAGGAAATCAGCAGAAAGAGAGCACAAGAATGAATAAAAAAGGGAATTGTGCCACTAGTATTTATTGTTTCCACCTCTTCAGCAGAACTGCACAGTTCAAAACACTGGGCTGTCAATGCAGGACATGTGTTGATTTTAATAATTAAGCACTGCTGGGCTGCTGACACTATTAGTCAGGGGTCAGTAGACATTTTCATTACAGTTGCCATTTTCCAAGACTTCATAAATGTCATTTTGATTCACGCTGGGTTGAGACTTAGAGTGTAGGTTATCAACTTCCTGGCACTTTTGCCTCACCATAATAATCTACTTTTAAAGTTTTTGAACCACAGCAATTAAGATTTTTTTTTTTTCCAATCTGCTTCCATTAGTACTCTGTAAGCTGTGGGAACTGAAAAAGCAGGGATTTTGAAACCTCATTTCTTCTCACTCTGTAACAAACAATACTGAAGCCTTGGGTCTGGAGATGGAGTAGCAGAGAACAGTATAAATCAGCAGAGGACTGTGGGAGCTGCGGAGACAGGGTTTTTAAGGTCTTGTGAGAGAAGTCTGAGATATGGGTAACTTTTCTTTGAATATAGTACCACTCTCTGAGACACAGGTGTTAAAAAAGGAAATGTCCTCCAGAGCTCATAAAGTAGATGGAGAACATCTACTTCATAGCTGAGCCGGTACCTGGCATGAGGAAGTTGGAAAACCTTCACTTCTGCCCTGCTATTCCCTTTCCTCCTCTCCTGCCACACAGCAAAATATGCCATTTACTGGGCTCTGTTTCACTGTCAGCTAATGGGTGTTCTATGTGCATCTATGCTATAAGAAAATATACATAAACAGTTTGTCAACTAGACCTCCCTTCACACTAATCCCAAATTTAACAGTTTTCCCTCAGGAAGAATGGTAAGTGTATTTGTTGTGACAGAAAAAGGATGCAGTCCTTGCCACTATATATAGACGTCCTTGCAACACATAATAGTTCTGTTTTGACGACCCAGATGAATTTGTCTCTTTGGACTTCAGCTACTTGTTTTGCTTTGTGATATTTAGAAAACCTGACACAATTTGCTTTCTAGAGTGACATTTTCTTTATTTTTTTTTTTCCTTTCTTTTCCAGTTTTGCATTGGGTGGACATAAAAATCTCAGGAACAGTAGAAAGCCCTTCCATATAGGCTCAAGTCCTGAAGCTAGTAAATACATTTGCCTGTTAGGAATAGATAACACAGGCTGTAACACAGTGCTCAGGTCATGGACAGACCTGCTCTGCTTAAAACCAGGAGAGATGACACTTGAAGGGGAGGGCTAGTGCAGTGAAACAAAGTCTTATGATTCTGTAGTCTGTATTCTTGCTTATCCAGTCCCTAACAATCAGAAGTGCCAAACAAAACTTCAGCAGAGCATGCTTCAAAGAAACCTGCCATTCTGTTTTAGATAAATTATATGACACATTAGATAAAAACAGAATAAAGAAGACACAATTCTCTTGCTATTCTCTCTATCAAATTCCATTTGAAATGGGTCCCACTATCCCATAATTCTCCTATTTATTAGTATTTTTTACGATATGATTAAAATGATAGTATACTACAGGCTAACATGGGGAATTTTAGTTCAGTGGCCATTGGGGATCTGTTGATGTTCTTGGATTTTATTAGGCTGAAGCACATAATTCCCAAAGAAAAAAGTATGCTTGTGCTCACCTGAAGAATTCCAATTACTTGGAAAATCATTTTCACCCATTCCCATAAAGAAGCTTCAGTGTTGACTATAGCCTGAATTCTGAAACAAGCTGGTAAAATATTTTTAATGTCTATTAATTGCATAAAGAGCACTATCTTGAGCAAAGAGTTGATAGACACCAGAAAATTAAATAAATTATTTCAAATGTATGGCCTGAAAGCATAAATATTGGAGAAATTCTATTGTTTGTTGAATTTTGATTAGTTTAAAAATTTAATGAATTTGCATGACACAAAATAAAAGAGATGTTTAATGTAGTCATTTACCCTCGTTACTGCTCTTCAAGTTTAGTCCTGTACAGCTATTATCAAGAAAGGGAACTTCAAAATTAGGTGAATTTAAATTGCAACAGAGATATTTCTTTATTGTATGTGAACCAGTAAATAACCTACCAATTTCACTCTCTGAGTTTCAGGTTTAAACAAAATGTCATCAAAGTAATAAAGACATATGTATTCATGTATACATGAAAAGAAAGACAAAGTCAGTAGATTCAAACCCACAAAAGTAAAGTTTTATGTTTTAAATATGCAGTAAACCAAGTCATCAAAATTCAATTTTGCTCATATTTCTTAGTATTCTCTTTGTGGTATTGAAAAAAAAGGAAAATACAGAAAAATTTTCAGTTTTCATTTGATGAAAATTGTTTTGATTTACCTTGAAAAGATCAGAAGTAAATATGTATATATGTATGTATAAATACAAACTACAACTTCCAAATTCCTATTTATCTTTGGTTGCAAAAGTTACTGTATTGCAGTCTATAGGGGCATTGAACCTGCACTGAAAAATCATGTTTAAAGAGAAAAAAATATCCCTTTACAGTTATTACAACCACAAAGGAGTCGTAGGTGAGAAGCCCTTCATAACTATATTACCCACTCTATAATTATAAGTGTGGCAATTAACTGAAAGCCAGAGTCAGCATTCCAGTTCATGACTCACAAAACAACCTGTAAAGTTTTATAGAAATTCACTAATTGAAAAAGCTCATATCAACTGTTAGAAAAAAAAATAATTCTATCAAAAAATATTTAGATCCAGAATTTTCTGTGTAATTACCCTGATGAGATAAAAATACACATGGGTTTATCAGGAGTTTGGTAGAGAGCAAAAAAAAAGCCAGCCAAACACAAAAACCCACACCAAAAGAATATCCATCTTGACTATGAAAGAAAATTCAAAATCTTGAAAAAGTTAATGGAAAATTCAAAACGTAACATTCAGCTAAGTATATCAAACAAATGGCCTTCTTTCATTTTTCGTGTCGAAATATGGTTTTACATTTTTCAGCTGTATGTTCAATTATATTTCAAAAGAATAGTCATTTCAGCCAAAGATGGAAGCTTTTTTTTATCTCTTTACTGTCTTGAGAACACCAACAAGCTCCAATTGCCCTGATCAGCTGTAACCATCACTATAAGCAATGAGCTTCTTCAACAGTGTCTCCTCACCAAGGGCTTTATCTGCTGGTGCTGGAGGCCACCTCTGACCTATGTGTGACCATGAATCAGCTGCTGTGAAGGGACTGAGAGAGGGGTCCTGCTGGTCTCCACCTGCCCTTGGGGCTGAGCACAAATTCAGGACCTGCACCTTGCTGTAGGGAAGGGTTGTAGGGACTTGTCTTGCGCCAGTCTCACACTGACCTTGACCCTGTTTTTACATCCATTCTTGTCTTTGGTCCTGAACTGACATGGAATCATAGAATGTTTGGGTTGTAAAGTACATTAAAGATCTCATTCCAACCCTCTGACATGGGCAGGGGCACCTTCCACTACACCAGCCTGTCCAGGGCTCCATCCAGCCTGTCCTTGAACACTTCCAGGGGTGGGGCTCTAACAGCTCATCTGGGCAGCCTCTTCCAGTACCTCACCACCCTCACAGTAAAGAATTTCTTTCTAATAGCAAACCCAAACTCTATTCTTTTAGCCATCACCTGTATTGCTCGTGCCTGGTTGTCCCTGTCCTGCTGGATGGCCCTGGTTACCATCACTAGATCTTCTCTGCATCCATGCCAATGAGGACCCTGCCTGGCCCTCCAGCTGTGACCCACAGCTCCTGGCTCCCATAGCCCTCAGGATCACCTCATGATTGCAATGTCCTGGCAATAATGAGCCAAAGTGGATCATGCCAGCAATTTTGCAATGTGTAGGTATGAAGAAATGAAATAGGAACCTGTCACGGTGAACACTTTTGACCCCTAGCAGTTAACATTTTCTCATTAGAAAAGATACTGCAGGAGAAAGAAAAATCCTAAATCCCAAACTGTTCTTGTGTTGCTTTGCATTTGCCCTACTTGACTGTTTACATCTGGTACCTGAGAGGAACTGTGAGATGAACTCTAATGATGATTCTAAAAAACAAAGCTGTGAAACCTGTGATGAAGGCTTTCCCATAAAGAAGTACAAGTAATTTAGTCATCATGCATGTTAAACATTCTCCTAAAAGACCATGAATTTAGCAAATTCCCTTTAACTGCTTTCTCTCACATGTTTTAATTATTCTAAATCAAGCATGAATATCTGGACAACTGAATAATTTCTCTCATTAAGAAATATTTTGATGATCTGAAGATTTTAGAGTGTGACATTTGGTTGAATTAAATGTAAACTTTATAAAGTAACTTTTTTGAGGAATTACATAAGATCCATGTTACAGTGTGAGCATGGAGGTATCATCTATTTCATCTTGTTCCATTTAATAAACTTTTTTCAGATACTGGCACTGATTAACTATATGTAATTAGAAATGATAATGGGACTATAGAGGTAGGTAAACAGTAACATGAGATTTGCTTAGTGATCGGTTCTTTCTTCCTCTTTAATTTCAAGGCAGTAAACAATGCTAGCAGCAGGTTCATTAAGGGAATCAGTACTTTTATGGACAGTTAAATACTAATTGTAGAGGTTGCTGCCTTCAAGTGAATTGTGTCGTCTTTTTTTTTTTTTCTTTTTTGTTAATTAGAAGAAAATCTCAGGATGTCAAGAGGAGCCACATCCTTCAGATAGGAACATCAATTTTGGAGGAACCACAAAGTTTTATATAATCAGATATTTAGGACCCAGGAGTCTTGCCATACTAACACTGTTTAAATGTAAAAAAAACCATAAGAAAAACCTCATTTTTTTATGGTTTTGCTTTATTTGTTGTTTGCAGTTTCTAGCTATGTTTCTTCCTCTGTATTGTTTGAATGTAAAGCTTCATTTTAATTGTGTGTCTGTAAGACAAAGAAAGAAACGAGGCTCCTAATTTTTCATGGCAAAGCTGTATATTCATAAAGAAAAAAAAAGTCTGTTGTGGGTGAGCTGATGCTTGTTGCTCTCCTCACCCATGTTCTAAATCTCAACATTAAGAATATGACCCATTTTTCACTTTGTTTTTTGAGTTTTTTCCTCATTATTTCTAACTTTCTATCCATACAAATAAGCTTAAGGCAAAGGATTTGAGAAATATTAGTGCTGAGAAGAAAAGAGCAAGTGAATTACATAACCAATATGTTTTTGGTTACTAAAGATGAATGCAAATTACAATTTCAACCTCATCACACATTCCAGTATTTCTTCATTTTGTTCCAGACAGGAATAAATGGCAAATAAATTCAGATTTTCACAGAATGGAACTTTTTAAAATATGTGCTTTTTCTTGTTAAAATTCCTCTGACTAGGGAAAAAAGTGTCAAAAGTTCCCACAGGAACTAAAGTCCATCAAAAGTTTGATCCTTCTTTTCCAAAAACCAAAATATTTTTTTCTTCAGTGTGCTTACTCCAATACAAAACATAGTGTAGTACAGTCAATAAAATAAAATAAATTAACTAACCAAAACCAAAGTCAAACAAAACACTGCATGTGCAGTTCTTTCCCTAAGGAAAAAATGACAGAGAGAATGGATAAGACATGACTGAAATTGCTTAGTGTTTAATGCATTTCTGAAATCTGTTCTCACATGATAACAGTGGGGGCACTGCAAGAACCTATAAAGCAAAGAAGTTGTTGTTTGTATTCTTGCACCAAATTGAAACATCGTGTTTGGTTTCCATTTGTTATTGAGATTTCCCTATGGCTATGTCTGTATAAGCAAGTATCTGGTTGCAGAAAGAAGAGATCAATAGATCAAAGCAGTTGGTACTCAGGGTCTCACACCCACACTGCATGTGGCTGGGGAGTTTTGCTGAATTTCACCAGGTCCCACACGTCCCAGATCTCTCCACCACACATTTCGTTACGCTGTCTAAAGAACAGAACGGTGGCAGTGCACATCTCTGAATACCTGGAACAGAGCTCTGACCTCCGGAAGGAGTCTTCCTTCTGTGCACTGAAACCTTTCTCTGGCCCAAACCAATGTGTAGTAAGTGGACTCAACAGGGAGATTAACTTCAAAACTTCTGTTCTCCACCAAAACGCCAGTTCAAACACAGCAAGTGTCAGATGAAGCTGCCTGCATGTTGTTAGCTGCAGTACATGTCCTCATGATCTCACTTTTAGCAATGCACCACAAGCCCAAAAGTTATGCAAGACAGCGTAGGGGAGGCCCACACTGAATCATGGGTGACACATTCTAATCTGGAGAGCACTGCTAGATAACACAGGAGCTGTCTGATCGCATGGAAATCACTAAGCTTCAGCAAATTTTAATGCTTCAGATGGAATCTATAATGAAATAATCTTGTTTTATTTCTTTATGGGAAATTAAGGACCTCAAAAATTAACACTTTCAGAAGTCTTAAGAGAACTAGTAGGTATAAGTTCTAAAATTATTGCCTTTAAATTAGCTATTAATATTTTTGAGAAAGATGTTGGATCTCTGTAACACTAAGATATGCAGGATGGTAGAGGAACAACAGATGTTTATCTTTGGTCAGATACTAACATTTTAGTTGCCAAAGTGTGCTATGATTAAAGCTATTTGTGATAAAAGGCACAAAACTGAAATCCAGAAGCTTGCTCAGTTATTAAATAGACCTTCATTACTTAAACAGGTGTTGGTTTTAACCAGAAAGTTTGCCATGCTTGCATTTATTGTGCTAAGTTATGGTCACGAGCCATATAGAACTATTGGAAAGGAAATGAAGGTTACAAAGATGGTGGAGGGTCTAGAGGGGAAGCCGTATGAGGAGTGGCTCAGGTGCCTTGGCCTGTTCCGACTGGAGGAGAAGGGACTGAGGGGAGATCTCATTGCAGTCTGCAGCTTCCTCGTGAGGTGAAGCAGAGGAGCAGACACCGATCCCTTCTCTTTGTGACCAGTGACGGGACCTGAGGGAATGGCAGGAAACTGTGTCTGGGGAGGTTTAGGTTGAATATTAGGAACACTGGAACAGGCTCCCCAGGGGAATGGCCACAGCACCAAGCCGGACAGAGTTCAAGAAGTGTTTGGACAACACTCTCAGGCACATGGCATCATTCTTGGGGCTGTCCTGTGCAGGACCAGAAGCTGGACTTTGACGATCCTTCTGGGTCCTTTCCATCTCTGGATATTCTATGATTCCATGCTATGATTATTTTTAAAACATGAAGAAAGGAGAATTATTCTAATAGTACAAAGTGTACAGCTGCCTAACAATTAGGGCAATCACCTACGAAATTGGAGACCCAAAATATATGTCCAGCTAACTCAGAAGGGTTTCCAGTGGCCATCTCTTCTCAGAAGGATAGAGTAGCCTAGGAAAGAAGCATCCTACACCAAGTCCAAGCAAGTCACAGCAAAGAATGCAACAGAGAGAAGGAACCACACATCCAAAATACAAGGAAAAGGTAGTATTTTGCAGCTTAGTGCTATGAAGATATTCAGCTGGCAAAGTGGGACTCAGGATTCCAGAAAGAAGTACTGGAAAAATTTGACAAGAAATAAGGAAAAATAGAAAAAAATCTTACTCAATTCTTTCAAAAAAATAGTTGGAAAATGAAAATCCAGACCCAGATTCAGAGTGGACATAGTTGCTGTTGCCATGAGTAACAGCTCATCTGAGGCACAGGGATTTAATTTGCATTCCTGTGTGTCCTTGTAACTGAGCACCTCTCACAGAGGAGATAAAAGATTGCTGGACAGGGATTCACTTGACCACATATAGTCACCTATAATCTTCCCAAAAGAGATTAGATCAGTTGCATCCCACAACAATCTTGACTATAGATGGACACTAGATCAGATAAAGGTATCTCAAATAAGATGAGAGAAGTTGCTTTGGTAACTAGCTGTCCTCAGAAAATTGTGATGGCAGTAGGGGCCTAAGTCTGGGACTTACAATTGTCATTTGGGTACTTAGATAAGATACTCTACTACATTAGGCACCTCAGACTTTTATTACATATAGGTCTCACTGTTGATACAGGCAAGAGCTAAATCCAATTTCTCCTTATAATTTTATTCCTTGGTTAGAAACAGCCCAGACTACCAGGGACACTTGTAGTACTTAGAAGCACAACAAAGGAAATAAAACATAGTTTAAGTGCAGAGATATTTTAAAATGTTAAGTGATACAGTTCTGTGAATCACACAATTATTAGAATTTAGCCACTTAACAAGGCAGCAGTTCTGATTACGTGCATCAGCTACCTCTGAGTATTGCAAATCTGGAAATAGGTTAGAAATGACAATTTATTTTAAAAGTATTTCTATTTAAGTTAATGGTATAGAAAAATCTAAATTTTTTTCCATCAAAAGAATCATCTTCGTTTAATAGCCTCGAGAAACTTTTTTTACAAAAGGCTTTGAAATTGTCCCTTATAGTTTTAGATATGTTTATAGCAGCAGATTCATAGGTAGAAAACAAAATATTGTAAAGTTTTATTCATCTTACACTTTCAAATTTACTAAATAGAGATAAACAGAATGGGCATGCTAAGATTTTTTTTTTCTGAGTAATTTTATGGTAATTCGAAGTGTTTCAGTTTTAAATTAATTGTTTGAATACTAAATTATGCAGCTTTATGATCCAGGAGATAAGCAGAGCTCTAAAGATGCCTCTGAGACTTGAAAGAGACAGCATTAGAAGCTCATTATTGCCGGCACATTTAACATGGTTAAAGTAGGGGAAAATAGCCATTAAGTTAATGTAATAGTTAAACTGCATTAATTTGAAAAACTGCCCAGCAAAATGCTTACAGGCAGGGTGTTGGGTTTTTGTTTAGCTTTTTGGTTGGTGTGTTGGTTTTCTTTTTATTCTGTAGCATCTTCAAATATTAAAGAGTCAAAAGCATTTGAAACTAGTCCTTTTCAAGCCACTTAACATAATGTTTGACTTGAAGAAACATTCAGTTTATCACTCAAATATGTGTCAGAGTATCAACATTTTCTAAAGAGAGAAGAGCAGATGTTAATACGCATAAAAGATGAATGAATTCAGGACTATTGGGTGATAACAAACAAACAAAATAAGCTCCAACTCTCCTTCCCATTAGTCCCTCCATCCTCTGGGTCCTTGCTTCCAAACTTTGAAAAGCAGTAGCACTTACTGAAAGCAACAGCACCTGTCTCCTAATTGCTTAAAAACACCAAAGTAAGCATTACAAGCTGTCTAAAAGGAGAGCAAGAACACAACACCTAAATCCTAGAAAAGTCCACATAGAAGAAAAATGGCAATTGATATCATAGGACTAGAATTAATATAATTCATGTTTCCAAAAATGAAGTAATCAACCCCACAGAGTTGACGCAGGGTAATCCCCGAGGCATATATATGGCTTACCACTTGCTTCACAGTGGTTGCAGAGTGCAGTGCTATGTTTAATATCCTCTTCAAAATTTTTCATTATACAATACATTCTATTTTTTCATTAATTATACAAACTTCAGGTTTTTTTTATTGCTGTTGCAATTTTACAACTTTTTTGTTATCTTGTCACATTTTCAGTCTCAATAATTTCCTTGGTAACAGAATCCAATGTTCAACCACTTTTGAAAAAAAAAACCAAAGATGTCATTCCCTAGATTTTCACTTCAAATTACTTCTTGAGACAATGATCTACTGAGGTTCTATACTCAAACTCCATAAGGATCATTACAGATCCCATAAACACCCAGTGGTTCTGGCTGCAGGTGGTGGCATTAGATAAAAGTGAGTCAACGCCTTTCAGACCATCAGGCTGAGGAGTGCAATGTGGAGTACAATTGTCTCAAGAGACAACATTCAGAAAGAGTAGCATTCACAGACTTTCATTCTCAGGTTTATCCTTAAGTGGGAGCACTAACTGGGTAATATAAAGTTTGGAGGTGCTTCCCATAGGCTGATGTATCACACCTGACTTCACATCTGGTGAAACCTGGACAGTTGATGTCACTGTCTGGTTTTAGTGGCCAGGAGGTGTCAGGTATATGGTCTGGGACTGAGCAAACAAGAACTGGAGGAAGAGACTTGGGCTTTTCAAGAAGCTCATCACTGATGCTTCCTCAAAATAGAACTTCCCAAATCTCCTACCAAAACAAGGAGTAAACTGGTCTGGGCCAGGTGAAAAAGAAAAAACCAAAGTGGGGGATGTTTGGCACCTGCTTTGCACCCCATTGTGTGTGCTGCTTCTGCCCAATTGACTCTTAAGATGCTTTTGGTGGCAGAAGAGGACAAGAAAATATGAAGGATTCATCTCTGTTCTTAATCTCAGACATGGAATTAGCACATAGGAACTCCTAAGGGATGGGCCAAAATAGTGCTTGTGGGAACAGAAAGCTGATGCAGAAGAGAGAAGCAAAGCCAGTACCACTCATTACATTGCTGCTGAGAAGCTTTCTGGCAGCTCAAACATACCCAATTTACTTATTGTAACTACAAAGAACGTGACTGTGATAAAGATCCCCTTTGTGGTTCCACACCATGGTGTCTGAGGAAGGAGGATTTCAGGGAAACTTCTCTTCATTCTTCTTTAGACGTTTCTCCTTCCCATTAGCCATGACTACGGCATTACAGAGCTCATTGTTCCTCCACCCTCTCCCTAGGCAGTGGTGGAAGGCTCAAGAGCTGCAAATATTACCTCTTTGCAAAAATAATTAGAAGTCTGGGCTGTGTATGGGGATCGAGTATCTACCTGAGGAAGAGGCTGCAGCTCTGTTCAGTCCATATTATTAATCAGGCTTCAGTAGTACGGGAAATGGGTGACAAAACCCAACTTTGACAAATTCAAACTTGACATGGAGATGTAGAAGGAAAAGATGAAGAAAGACAGCAGGAGTATTTTCCACCCTTACTTTTTAAAGTAAAATAAGCCTTAGACTTCCTGAATCCCAGAGGGGTTATGTTATGATTTAGCTCCAAACCCACACCTGGTAAAATAAACTCAATGAGAATTTTTTCTAAAGCCAGTGTAGTTGCCTCAACTATAACTTGTCAGAGATCATAAGTGATTAGAAAGTAAAGTGAAATTAAGAACTCAGTACCTTTAGATTCCATTTGAAGGATAACTTTTCTACTACTAAATCAGCTGAAAATCGATTGCAGTAAGAGCATCCTATAATTTACTGTTCCAATATCTGCACTGTAAATTGCCTTTCTTCTTGTCTTGGCTACCTTAAACTCTATTGAATTTTCCTGACTTTAACTAAGACTTTCTTAAAAAAAAAAGTTAAGGAAGAAACAAACAAAAAAAGTCTTAAATTATTTTGTGTGTATTTTCCATTGATACTCCAATAAGCTCAAATATTTGCTTAAACATTATTAACAAGAGTTGTGATATCTTATTTCCTTTTAAGAAATGTCCAGGTTACATGAAAAACTTTTTTGGTGAATATATATATTTGGAAGATACTTTTGAGACCAATTTAACAATTTTCCAAAATGAAGAAACTGTTACCCACTATTCCATGTCAGTGAAGTGAATATATGAACAAAGGAAAATATCCTCTTCCTTCCTGATGTATTTCCTCCTCTCTTCTGAATTTGCTACACTGATTATATGACTATGTGACCTTCACTGACATGAAATTTGGTCCAATCTAAAATGAAAGAGGAATTACATGAGAAAGAGTAGCAAACAGCTTTTTATTTGTTGGCAAATTCACTTTGTTATCTCCAAAATAAATTTTAAAGAGAGGATTCTCTGACAGTCTTTACAATGAAATCTGATCAAAGTTTATGCCCTCCAAACAGCAGCAGAACACTATTCCTATGTAAAATGTGTGCTCCAAAGCCATTATAGACACAGCATAAAAGTTTCATGCTCACATATACGTAATGAATGCATGTGCCTTGAAGGGACTTGTTTTTCCAGTGTAGCCTTGAATATTTGGATGCAAAAAGGGCCCAAACGTGTCTTCTTTTAGGTTTAATTCCCTTTAGACACAGATACATAAGAGACATCTTTTGGTATTCTGTGCCACTATAATAACACTGTGTATACTTACTGCAACTGCAAATTCCTCTAGTATATTCCAGTGCTACTGATTTGTATTCGAGATAGTTTGCCTATTTTTCTTCTGACATCTTTTATTCCCCTTTCTTATTTTCTTTTCTGTCCATTGTCTTGAATATTGCTTAAAAAATGCCTACCATGCAACTTACCATAGAGAAAAAGAGCTGTAAAACAAGGCATTATGATTATTATGATCACCAGGCCTGCCGTGAGTTTATTCCATGAAATATTCGCAACCTTCCATTTAATACAAAAATAGAGCTTCATTTTTTGTTACAGCCTCAAGGGACCTTAGACTGGAATTTTGGGTTGTGAAATTCAGATTATTGGATTGCATACTTCTTTGTTCTATACTTCCATCCTACTTCCATACTAATTAATTCTCCACAGACTGTAGAGTAACCATGTAAACTAAAGAAAATACTCTTTTTTAGTTTGCTCTACAAGAGTTCATTTTGTTAATTCCCTCTTTCCCCAAAGTGATGCCCTAACCATTCTCTTTATCAATGGCTAGCAACACTGAAATTATGTCATTATGTGAAAACATATTCCACATTTTCAAATCTCACAGCATGTACAGATCAGCTTGCAAGGTGATCTTACACAGATCAGATGACATACTATCAAAGAAGATGGCTGATCTTTTGAAGCAGGCTCATAAGTATAAATTGCAATTAAGGATGAGAATTAAAAATCCATTACATAATTTAAACTTAGTGATGATTGCTTCTTATCTTACAAAAGATTACATTCTCTCTCCAATTTATGCAATTTTTATTAGTAGAGAATATAAGGGTCCCAAAGAGTTGGGCAGAGCAAAACGAATGTGGATCTCTTTAAGCTTAAGTACCTGCAAAATGCCATTAACTGATGTAAATTTGAGAGTCAATTAGCCTCTCTGACGTTATAAGTGCTTCTAATATTTGGAAGGAAAACATCTCAGCCATTAATTTTGCATTGAAAATAGGCTTATGTTAGTTGATTCTAAACTTTTTTTGCCAGAGTAGAAAGTTTTTTATAAAGAACAATAGGGATTCTGAGAACAGTTACCATAAGTCTGACTGGGACTATGTCACATTTTCTTAAGTATGCTTAACACTTCCCAGTTACGGAAAAATGAGTTTTCACTTTCATGTAATTTGGCCAAATTTCAACAATTTTTCATGAAATATTTTACTCCAGGTGTATGTCTATGGCTCATCATTTCCTTATCCCTGAAAGTCAGTGAAGTAGTTCACTATATGGTTTTAAAGTGTTAAAAATGCAATTCAGCTTAGAATTACAGACTGTTTTATGTGTCCACAGAACAGCTTTCATTGACTTCACTTACAGCTGTGTGTACTCTGCACCTGTGCAAATCTGACTCCAGAGCGTGCCCAGAAAATTGAGGAAAACATGCAATTCAACCACCTGTGAAAAATTTAACAGCTTGATCCCCAAATAAAAGTCAAAAATACATAGCATTTTCTATGCCTTCTTGTTGAAGTGTCTCTTTTAATGTAAATTAGAATTGAGAGATGGGCATGTGTACTCCCAACAATCTGAGTGTTATTCTGTGAGGGACATGTGGGGTCTGTGACTGGAACAAGGAATGAGCTAATTCTTCTACATTTACACTGACTTTGAAGGTGACTTATTTCCTCTGTGATATATCTCTATTTGCACCACAGCTATCTTGGAAGAACACCTCACCAGGATACAGCAGATATGTTTATATTATGCTACAAAACCTGAGTTACATGAAATTAGTAGCATTTTCAGCTGAAGGCTTAATGCAGGGAAGACACATCAGTCTGCCACCACAAACCTCACTGCCAAAGGAATTCTACTTGCCATGACTGCAAGTCTCTGAGACTTTACAGGCATTGCTGCATTGGGATATCTGACTCATTATGAACAAAGCTGTGCCAATAGAACTTTTTAACGGGGACAAAACCTTTGAAGGACTTGGTCTCACTCATGCAGTCATTTAAATGAGACTAGTTTTCTTCAAGGATACAAGCTTTTCCTTTTGTGATATACAATTTCAAGGGATCAATGAAGTGCTTTCTTTATAAAGAGAGGCACCTCCTTTCTTTTTCATATTTCAGTTTAAATTATTTCATCTCTTGCTCTGAATACTCCTTATAAGACAACAGAACAAAACAGATTTTTGCTTGTCTTGTAAATGACTTTCAGTTTGCATCACTATTTTGGCACAAGAATTCATTAATTTGATGCAATTTTCCACTTTTCTTGAATTTACTATTTTGACCCAGAGAGTAACAAGAACACATGATTACCCATTGAAATTGCAAGACATTGATGATGATAATACACATAATTTGCAGAGAACTCCCAATAATGTATTTTCAAAATAGTAACCCTCAACTTCTTTTTCTAGCCTTTTTTTTTCTTTTTCTCCAAGACACCCAGTGCTACAAGGTACTGTACTGTAGGGGTTACTGTACCATAGGGGCCTGTACCGTGTACAGGCAAAACACTGTGTAGCCTTGCAAAAATATATTTTTCTATTTCTTGATAGAGCAGGCCTTTTTCCTTGGAAAATGCATTGCTAATGTGCCAATTTAACAGGATAATTCATATATTCTATCTCAGTGGGACAGTATAATACATCAATCTTTCTTTTATTTTGATATTGTTTTCTTTTTTCCAGAACCATCTTAGTTAAACTTGGCTAATACCCACACAAAGTAATCTGTGATGATCCCGGAGACACTGAAGCTTAACAGCAAAGCTCTTTTTTAGTTGCTTGTCAAATTAAACATTAGAACTTGCCAAATCCAGTAACCCTACAGTGGCAGAGCTGCTGTACCTGTGTCCCCATGTGCAGCCACAGTGAGGCTGAGCACGTACATGTACACACATGGGCACACTTGCATGGAATACATGTGCATGTGCACACGACCAGCCACACAGGACAACACGGAGAGAAAGATCTGCACTCATGCGAATGCTAGCAGCACCAGAATATAGAGTCCCTCACCCAGTAAAATAGTTAGAAATGGAGTTTGATGAGAACACAGGACAGACTGTAGTGATCAGGCATAGGGCATGATCAGACAAGGGCATGGTCAGTAGACCAGCTAATATGCCACTGGTCCCTTTTATCCCTATCCCTCTGTTTCCATGCCTGTTCCTCTGCAAAGCATGGTGATTTCTCCATTTCTATGCCTTTGGTTCTTCCCCTAAACACCTCATAATGAGGTCTTATATAATCCCAAGATGCTCTTCCACAGCATCCCACAATGACCCCCAAACCTGGTAGGCATTAACCTCCTCACCTCATATCCTCACTACAACCTGTGAAATGATCCAGAAAGCTCTCTCATTGATTAATGGTAATGGGTGCCATCCCCAGAGCACTGATGGTTGTCCTCTGATAGCCCTGGGAAGAGCCAGGGCAGGGGCTTATTTCTCCAATGAGTTTATTGGGATTCCCTCACTTGCCAGTGTGACTCTCTGCATCTTAGTGTTTGAGGAGATGAACCTTTAATGATATAACCTAATACACACTGGTACTTTCTTCAGAAAAAGTGGATGACTTCTGGGCAGTGATCCGTTTGGAAGTTCAAAGTGGCTTAAATGCAATTTTGACAATAATGACATGTTATAGTGCATTTGTGTTCAGCCACCCCTTTGATGACTGGAAGTATTATATTCCTAACACTGAATTGGAGTTTATCCTATTCAGACAAGTTATATAGCAATATCTAAACAGTCTCAGTTTACACTGTACCATGTTAAAATACTTTTTGTTTGTTTGATATAGCAGTGTCTAAGCTCAGTATAAGGGAACGTATTTATGTCCCATTTCCTTGCCCATGCCAAAAGGGCACAGAGCCTTGGAAAGGAAAAGACCAGACATTTGAAGGTATTAAACATTTTACTCCTCCTAATTTGATTTGCTCTGAAGTAGGATTCAACGTACCTAAATCTGCAATAGATTCCTCTGCAAGAGGGTGCGTCTCTGTGTGTGTGTGTGTGTATAATAGTATTTCTCATAATTCCATTGTCTTCACTTACTTGAACTTAACCAAACAGCTGTGTCATTGGAGGAAGAACCTATGGCAAGTGGCAAGAGCTTTCAGACTGGCAATTAGGACTTCAGAGGTGCACCAGCAGAAGGTGCTGGTGATGTTTAGCATGTCCCAGCCACTGGACCATCAAGAATGGTGTCCCTTTTCTCAGTGTTCTTGATAATGTGTCAGGTTCAGCTTCTTTCCTCACTGTCCTGCCATGCTTGACATCTGTCAGAAAGATGTATTCCTGAGGCTGACCCCTTTGGTTGATAAGCATGGGATCGATCATAAGAGGCAAATATCAAATCTTCAGGGTCAGTCCTCATCACCATGCACAGAGGGAGAATGCAGCTTCTCTGAAATAATTCAACAACACTAAAAAATAAGATGAAAAGACAGAACCAGAATTCTTTAACAGGTTCCTGACTATACTTGGAAACAGGTACAGACAAACCAACTAAAATGTGTCATGATGTAAGATCATCATCCTGGGATCTTCTGGTTAGTGATAGTCATGTTAAATTATCTTCTGTCATGCTTTCTCTAAGTGGACCCCAGTCATTGAGATATCCTGTCCTTGGCTTCCCCTCTCTGAAGTAAATACAGACTGAAATGACTGTATTGATTTTGCATTTTCTTTCTTAGTTAGAATTACTCCAGTAAGTGCATGCTCTCCCCCAAAGTTTTCTACAGTCTTCAATCCTGATGACTGATTTAATTAAGCCAATTGCTCATTTCTTACCTACAGAAATATAGTTTTGTTTCACAGAAATTGCCTTTTTCATTCCATTTAAACATGCCTTTGAAATTTTCCATTCTACCAGTGAAACTTCACGAGTCTGAATGTGTTTTTGATTGTAAATCTGCCTAGTTACAGATGCAGTGCAGCATATCCTGGCAGATAAATGGGTCTTTCCAGATTGCATCTTCTCATCACAGATTTAAGCACCTAAGTTTTTCAGAAAGCTGCGTGTTTATCATGAAAATCCATAAATGAGGACAAAGAATATGTCTCTTTACCAGGGCTTGCCAGAAAGTAAATGTAATATTATAGAAAGAAAATCATTTGGGATGTTTGATTTAGCTGACCCCTGGAGACAGCCTACTGAGTTTTGGAGAAATGCTGGCAAAAGTCTGAGTTATCCTGTAATGTAAAAACTAGTTCTGCTACTGGAACCTGTCTGTACAACTGTGGGGCTGTACATTGCTGAGTCCTTGCTGACTTTAGGAATGTACTGCAGGCACAAGAGACTTGCAGAAGAAACCAGGCACACGGATGAAGCCTGGTTAGATAGCTTACTTCTTTTAATCCTTTATAAGATCAGAATGCATTACAATTTTAGAATACCGTGCATTCCTTTAAAAAGCAGATTTGTGTGTCAGGGCCAAAGTAATTTAAAAAAGGAATTAAAATAGAAGTATTTATGCTAGGTCATGTATTTCAGTTATGGAGAAAGATATCCCAGAGGGAATGTAGTAGTATCTACCAGCAAAAGGATTTCACTATTTTATCCAAGAACTGGTTTTGCAGAAGATCACTATAGCACTGGTCAGTACCGGAGTCAGTGTGGGTCAGTAATGATCCCCTAAAGCAATATTTTTGATGTTCCAACGTGAGTGAGAATGATGCAAATTTGCCCCCTGCAGCTGAAACAAGGAAGAAGTGTGGAAGAAGAAATGTTTCTGTACTGCTTCTGCCAGTCACTTCTGCCCTGTTTTGTTGTCACAGCCAGCAGTTTGCTTGCGTGATGGTTTCTGTTTGGTTTGCAGTGGAGGTCCCTGTCTAATCAGTACAGAAATGAAAACATCAGTTCCTTCCATGCAGAATGCTGCATTACCTTCAGGGAGAGCCTGGGAGGGCCAAGGATGCACTTTGTAATCCTTTGCCTCTAGTCTAGCATTATGTATTATTATAGTAATCTTTCAACTGCCTTGACAAAGGAAGAAGGTGCTTTCCACACAAATCTTATAACCTTTTCTGTGGAGAGAAATGTGTCCTTTTCTACTAATATCAGAAAATATGATCCATCCATCAAATTTTCCGACACTACCTACATGGCAGATTAACAGATTTTGTTCAAATGAATTTTAGGGAAGCTGGATAAATCCCTTTAAAAAAAGATAGTGACACCTGCCCACAGTACCATTTGGTCCAATTCCAAATCTGATATAGCTATTTGAAGTTCTTCCTAAGTTGTCTGGAGCAATATGGAGAGTTGAATTTGGCCCTATCTATAGAAAATCACTTGCTACTTTACTATGACAATTTGGGGATAGTGCATATTGATCCTCCTACTGCAAGTGATACGAGCTCCATTTTAACTAGATGACTCTGGTAGCAGTATACCCAATATTACAGTTTTTACAATAAAGTTATGTTTAAAATATTAATTATTGCATTATTGCCTGAATAAATGCTGAAGGTACAATAAAACTGTGATTAAAAGTGCATTATGAAAAGAAAATTATAGCATCTTTTAAGTTCTGTTGTTTACTGCTAGGCTATAATATTACTGTGGTATGACACACTTAACAGCATTTTCAACCCTCAGCATTGAGCCACCACTTAGCCACTTACCAGTCTGTTTTGAGATAGTTCTCTGTTGTTAAGCAGAAAACAGAATCAGTGTGCAGGATGTAGTGCTTTGTAGGTGTGAAAGCTCTGAGCTTGAGCTTCTCAAATATCATAACATAATTTGAGTTTCTCAAATATCATAACAAATATCAAATATCAGGAATGTTTCTTAGAGCTGATGTAGCAGTAAAAAAATGAACAAGAGGAATGATTCTTCCACAGGTGAAGACAGAGATCTGATGTCAGAGGATTCTGCCCCAGGATGAAGAATGCCAAGGTGATGTACAGCATTGGCTGAAGTATTCCTACTTTAACAGTAGCAGTATTAAAAGAAATACACAAGCTTTTAGCACACTACTTAACTAGAGTTCCCCACTGTAAGGAGACTACAAGACTTTTTTTGGGGGGTTGTTGCCCAATATGTTTTCATCACATATATTTCTGGTTAAATTAAAGTGAAGAGAGAAGTTCTATTGGAACACAATGATGAGTCCAATTGCTGGTGTAACTGAGCTACTATAGCTCTGGTAATTAGGTTTGCAGCATCTTCTAAATTTTTTTGCAAACTTTGTTTTTATAGTGAAAGAAAAAAAAGAAAGACCTTCTATGTCCACAAAAAAGCAAAGAAAGCTTGAAATTTAGTCTTCACTTCATTAACCTTCTATCTTAATATATCAGCTCTTATGCTTATCTGATTCCTGAAAATTCTGTTAAGCAGTGCTAAAAGAGATTTAAACATCATGTTTGCTGTTTGTTGAAAGTTCATAATTTTGAGGAAAAAAAATATTACAATTCCACTGGTGTTTTTTATGAATAGGATATTCATATCTGACCTGACAGTGCAGAACACAGTGTACTGCACGGAGGCTTCTGCCAGCTCTCAGCAAGATAAAACAACCCTGTGAAGTGAGCAGTTCAACTCTGTTACCTTAGAGCTCTAAACACCAATTAACCCAGGGGTTTAGCTCATATTTCTTCCTTCTATGTTGTAGTTTATATTGCAATTACAAACTCAATTAGATAATCTATCTGGATGTTTCGTGTTTCTATTTAAAATGACAGCTTCTCTTAGATAAGGTGATAAAAAAGTCATATATGTGGGAACTGTAATGACAATGATGTGGAATTTCTTTTAGCTTTGAGTGATGGTGAGAATTTATGATTTAAGAGACAGATATAGTTTTCTAGCCACAGTTTGTTTTCTATGTTGCACATCAACATTTGCAGCTGTCCTGCATTTGTCTTCACCATATGCCAAGTATGAGGTCCTTTTGCATCAACATGTCACACTTGCTCAGTATATTTAAAATTGGTTGAGAATTAATGAGCTTGATATATGTTGCCACATTTTGTAGTTTCTGTTTCTAACATTTCTTGAATGCATAAAGTAGACAGGTTTGATGGGAGTTAGGAAGTTACTCTAGGTTAGGGTGGAAACAATGCCTCCCAACCAAGATAAGAAAAAGAACAAATGTAGGGGAATTTCAGTCATGTCTTACATGCACAGAAAGTACAAGGAAGGTCAGGTAGTTGATTTACATAGCTGACATTACATTGCAGAACTTTTCCTTACTTTCCCCAAATCTATTCTCTCCACCAAGGAAGCACCCACTGTTGCCTTATGGTGCGGAGAATGCTCTGGTCACCTGAAGATTGCATCTTCACTGAATTTGCTCAAGATGTTTGATTTATCCTCCCAGTGGACTCAATATAAATCCAGAAACACGTCCTCTAACACAGTCAAGGAGAGATAGTGTCACAAGGATAATAAATCATACAGATAAACTGACATAACTTGAACCTAGACTCAGCTGTCATTTGCAATAAAACCTGGAAACAAACTAATGCTTTCATCCATATGTCCTGAGTTAGAATCATAGAATATCCTGGGCTGGAAGGGACCCACAAGGATCATCGAATCCCACTCCTGCCCCTGCATAGGGCAGCCCCAAGAATAACACCATGTTCCTGAGAGCAGTATCTAAATCCTTCTTGAACTGTGAGTTGACTGTCAAATGTTACACACACACCTCACATGCTGTTCACAAGAAGAAAAGTATACTGTAAACCAGGAAAAATACCATGTATGTTCTCTTCTTGACACCTAGTCTACAAATATGTATTTAGTCAGATTCCTGTTAGGCAGAGCTGTCCTTGAACACAAGCATTTAGGAAATGATGAAATTTTAATTATTATAATCCCAAATACACCAATCATCTGTAAGATATGAAATTTCATACTGATATCAAATTAACAAAGCAGTGTTGAAAAACCCTTCCCCTTCCCCTTCCCCTTCCCTTCCCCTTCCCCTTCCCCTTCCCCTTCCCCTTCCCCTTCCCCTTCCCCTTCCCCTTCCTCCTCCCCTCCCCTCCTAAACTAGCTTTCTTTTCATAGCCCAGACCCCCTGCTGGGGGTGAGGATAATAAAAGGTCAATTGCTGCAAGGAGTGCAAAGTTTTTTTGCTTGTTGCACATAACTTGCAGGTGCACAGAAATATATAGAAGGAGAAATCAGCCAAATATATTTTTATTATGCTGAATCTAGCCAAATTTGTCTGAGTGTCAGCCTGTTACTGGGTTGCTCAGATGCTTCCAGCTTCAGAAAGGTCAAAAATCACCAAGATTTCTCTATTTTCTTACATGCCGCCATAGCTCAGACTTAGCTGAACTATCAGGACCTTTCTAACAAAATGAAAATACACCAACATATTCATTAGAGCCAAAATAATAACCTATAACCATAGTTAGGACAATAGTCAGAGCAAGTCAACAAAAGCAAAGGCTTATTCTGCCTTTTCCAGATAAATGCTGGATCAAAATTTAAGGAATTAAACACAACAGATGGCTTCTATGACTAAGGCCAGCTCTCTAAGCAACATGGGTTATAAATACACTTATTAAACAGAATTACTTGCGTTTTGGAGCCAAAGCCAGATACTTTGATATATTTCCCTTCCTATGTAAGTGTCTAAAAGGTTTTATTTTTGTTCCAGAACAGAACAAAAATACAATTCGAAAGTTCTTTTGATACAAAATTTTCATCCTCCGCAGTCTAGTGCCAGATACTTCCTGAGAATATGTGCTTTTAAGCTCTCTACATCAGTCGCATTAACTTTGACACATAACAATCTGTGGCTTTCAGAAATAACACCTAAAGAATAAATCTTTTGCACTGGTCCAAATGTTTAGGAGTTTAGAAGGAAGTAATTGCCTAGGCAATTTCACTAAGCAACCAAAGAGACTGAAGTGCAGAAATTTCCTCTGCACATCCTCAGAGCACAGTCAAGGTATGCAGAATGTGAAGAAACACCTCTCCTGTTCTTACTGCTGCATAAAATGAAGACACAGTTGAAAGGGGTAATTTTAGCAAATCCTGGAAGATTAAATGAAGGCAATCATAGAATGAGTAGTGCTCCTTTGTATATAAAACACTAACAACAATCTGCTGTCAAAGATGTAAAGCTTTCTTATGAACATACTTCATCTCTAAGAGCTGTATAAGCCTGCAGATCAGCATCTCTGTAGTCCACCAACAGCTGTATCATTGAAATATGTCTGTAAAAGGGATCAGATGTAAATAATGGAACAGGACTTACCCATGACCTTCCACAGCTATTGAAAAGTGTAAGGAAATATTACTTTAAGCCATAAATGTACAGTAGAGATAATGCCAAGAGAATTAAACAACCATCTGGTGTAATTATTCATGTTCTCTAAAAATAGTTTGCATGTGAATGTGGCACCATATTTCCCTATATAATTTAGAGTCTTGAATCTAAAGAAAAATTACAGAAAATCACAGGAAATAAAGACTACTCTTTTTCTTTTTTTTTTTTTTTAATGCAGATTAACACATTCTCTTCTAAATAAGAAGTCACAGGGAAAAATGCAGGGAGTGGGGGTGAATGGAGAGAGAGGACTGTAGTATTGGAACTTCTAAAGCAGATATATGTGTGACAACCCATCTGAATTCATAATAATCTTCCCTTCATGTGCTGGTCTTTTCATGATAATTTGTAATACAGATATTTTCAGATTGTACAGTTATCAGGTGAGGAATTGCATGAAGATTTTGGTTATTGTTATTCAAAATACATGATTTAAAAATGGGTTTGAAATAATACAAGTATTAATAAAAGAGCTTTTCATCATAAACTACTCATCTCTGAGGAGGGGTAATTCGTGCATAAAAGACCATTTCCTGTCCCTGGTGCAAGAGCCTACCAATGTTTCTAGGAGCATCAGGTAGTTAAAGAGAGCTTCAGCAGCCTCCAAACACTGCCCAAAATTCTTTAGCAAGCCACAGACTGAGCTTCATTTGAGTACTGCATTCTAACAACTCAAAATCATATTAAATTAGTAGAACATGTCCAAGGACAAACTGCAGAAATTGTTCTCCCCACTCTTAATTACACATTTGTGTTCTGTTACAACAGGAAATAAAATATCCATTTATAACACAGGCAGCACTATGAAATTGTAAATTCTGCTGGGCAACTTGAGAAAAAATCAGCATAGTTTTCCAGTGATAATACGTGATGAATGCACATCACTAATGAATTTACAAAGAATGTGAAATTATTCCTCTTCACTCAGATAAGATGACCAGAATTACCACAAATGAGGATATGAAAATGTGTGGCAAAAACTACTGGATGCTGATTGCAAAATAAACACCTGCAGTAGGTGTTGTTTGCTGCGTCATTTCCCAAGACTGCGTATGCGGAGGAGATCACACATACCATTGTGTACTCTGGGGCCAAGTTTCCTATACAAATAAGGGCAACAGAGATGTGAGCTTAGCTATAACTCCCCCATGTCAGATGAGGTACCACCTCTGTGTGTAAAAAGCCCAGTAAAATATTATTTCAGACAAAAATTTTTGGAATGAAACTGCCGCAGGAGCCAAGAGTGGATAGGAAAACCACACGCAGACGTTCTCTCGCTGCATTTTAGTGCATGAAAGCACCGTTTGCTTCAGCTAGGCTTCAGGAGACACAAGTGCACTTGATGCCAATTTTCAATTCCATCTTCTAATTTTCAGTGATCATCTGGTTTCAATACTCTCAGAATCCTATTCAATAGAGAAACAGTGTATTCCTTCTCAAATCAACTAAGTAGAAATTAAGAGCAGGTAGGCAGCAGGCTAGCAGAGTTAGGAGAAAGAAGAGCTTAGCTTGTCAAAGTCATGCTCCCAGGAATTTGTTTAGCTGTCAGCACAGATTTTACTTAGCTCTAGAAAGAGAAGGAGAATAAAGATTGACACAAAAATGGATAGTAGCAGTATTTATATGATTTATTCTCAGAAAGTCAAGTTGCTATAAATGCATTTCCACACCTACTTATTTCAAAATAACATTTTTTAATCTCTTGATTTTCTCTGCTTTTTTTTTTTTTTTTTTTTTACGGATGAATGAATTCAAACTAATTGAAATTTCATCAGGTTTTTGTTTTCTGTCAACTGCTTGGCTAAGACCAGTGCTCAGGAGATAGCCTTTCTGTGGGTTAATACAAAGGCTATACACACATGTAAAATGAGTAAAGGTGAGTAATTTCTATCTTGTATTCACTTCTTACAGTGTTTTTTATTATGTTCTTATAAATATATTCATTAGCTGCTAAGAGTCGCCTTTTTAACATATGCAGGGTATATGGTAGAAATCTCTAGATAAAAAGTAGAAGACTATTAAAAAAGGCTTGTATAGATTTCACCAACATTTAAAACAGCTTCTTTTGCCAACAGCATTCCTTCCTCTAGTACCAAACATTTGCTTTTAAGACATGATTGCTACTTCAGAAAAAAAAGGTTTGAAAGCAATGTCTGTCTTACAAAGATAGGGCACTGTATCAAAAGAAATGTCAGGGCATTATGTCCGAAAAGCAAAGAGAAATGCAGGGGTTTATTATCAGAACAGGAAAATAAAGCAGTAAATATCATCCTGCACACATCCTTCTTTTCAAGGTAAAATCTCCACACATTCTTAGGTTAATGCTATGAAAAAATAATTATATATTAAACATTTATATGTACCAATAATTCTCTAGAGACTTGGAGTAAATCAGGAATGGTGGGAAATTATTTTACATACATAACCTGGTGCTTGCTTTCATCCAACTCCTGTTTCAATTCAATACATTAATCATGTGTTTCTTTTGAAATGCTTAACATGACAAATCCCTTTTCAGAACAGTGTTTGCCAATATTCTTTATATTATTAATCTGGAAATAACAACCTCCAGATAACCATATTGAATGACTAGTAAAATGTTTCATGTATCCAAAAAATCAAAAAACTTCAGGGGGTTCCATACTGGGAACAAAAACCATTTGAGCATATGCTATTTATGTTAATTGGGGAAGTTGTTATCTGACAATACTTACATCATGTCTGTGCCAAATTCAGAAAGACAAAAGTTGTCTCTCCAAGAGCTATTAATACGCTGCTGTGCCTTTTGGGATGGCTGTTTAAATTTAAAGACACTTTTAAAAATAATTTATGCTTAGAGAGGCTATTTTGAAAACAGAGAAGCTTCATAATAAGTGAGATTTAAAACAGAACAGAAATTCTTGTTGTTTTCTGAAACCAAAAAAATGTGCCTTAAGGTAGGTCAAGCAGAGGACAGTTTAAAACTCATATGTTGAGAACTTTTTGCCACAAAGGCAGTATAATCACCAAGTTGACAAAAATTACAACCCTAAATGTGTAATACCAGGCTCCTTTCATGATGCGAAACTGCTAACAAGAGAGATGAACTGATGAAGGAATAACAGCAGCTAATTTTGAATCCAGCCAAGCCTGAAGGAAGCATATTTTCCTCTTTCCATGAAACTCTTGAAATTGTGGGGTGCTGTAAAACCTCTCTGCAGTGAACAGGCACTAACAGATGCCACTCCCTTCCTGGACTCTACAGAGCTTATCAGAGCTTCTCACTACAGAAAAGCCACCTACAAACACAACATGCAGAAGTACAAAATTCAGCTTGGAAGCACCTGCCCATGTCACAGAGTATCTGCACTATGGTAACTTCATGGGGATTATTTTTATATGGATAATTCAAAATTATTAATTATTACAAAAGTGCAAATTTTACTTTCTGTTGAAATAATTGAAACAGATATTAAAATAACACCAAAATTCAAAATTACAATAAGTTCTCCTGTAAAAATTTTGAATACTTAATACTAAAAATGTAGAATAAATATTGGAAGTAACAACTGTGAACAAGAGAAAAGGGACATAAGTGAAATAGAAGAATTCTCTATATGCATAGATTTTTCCATTGCTAAGATATCACCCATGAAATATTTTCCTGAAAGGTGATAGGTCATATCAAGAACTTAGGAAGCCTTTCTTCTCAATATCTGGCACATAAACTGGAAAGCACCCTCTCAATTGTATGTAGGCTCACTGTACTCTATGCCGGATCTCTTAGGAGTGCAACAAACCCAAAATGGTATCTAAAAGATACAATATGCTAATAAATGCTTCATTCTGTCCAGATAGTAAGGACACAGAGGTCTTCATTCCCCATCTTAATTGCCCCAATGTTGCTTCCCATAGTCATTTTTTTGAATATTTTTTTTTGGTGGTCACATCATTACAGGTCTTTGACACAATTGTTGGGGGAGCAGGAGGTTTGAAATGTTTAAGAATCAAAATGCAAACCTAGCCCTGCCATTGACAGAAGCTAATAATTCAGTTAATTATTACATACTTGTAGCGTGGGCCACAGTTTCATGATTTGGATAGATTTTTAATGAACTTTACCTCCTTATTTTTTGGAGTTGGTTAAAATTGCGACTCATTTCAGAGCTCAAGGGTGTTTAGCTGTAGTTCACCATGGAAATGCACTTTTGAAGTCACTTGTTCTCATTCTGCTTGAACAGACAGCTTCTTCTGTGGTTGCAGAAACCATTTTGAAGGCTGTTTTTTTTCTGAAAAAAGAGATGTACCAGGAGAACCCCAAGATCCCTGCCCCATGGATAACATTGTGTCAGCCCAGGAGATGCGCTCAGAGAATTTGCTGAGGCTGTGATGAGCTGCATTCTCAATGACAGCAATCCAGTAGCATGCTTTATTATACATAAGCCACCAAAATAATGGCAATTATTGAAGAATAACACTTCAGGCATGTTTTAATTATAATTTTGTATAGAAAGGTCATGTTCTTTAGTTTGCCATGGGTATTTCTTCTCAAATACACAAAATACAAGAGATATAGTACTATTGTTTTTTCTATGACATCATAGTAAATCACAATTTTGCTGCATTGAAAGAATCTAATGTTAAATTATACCTTATCCCTTAATTTCAAAAGCTCATTGAGTGTTTACTTACATAATGTTGTCTGTGCAAGATCACAGATGCAATCTTTCAAACCAACAATACTGCCAATTATATTACCTAAACAGCTGAAAATATATTATGGAGAAATTCCACAGATGCCCATAAAAGCCCAAAAGAGAACCACCATCATGTTTTAAATACTGTAATCTTTGTGTGCAGATGAATTAGATAACTCAACTACATATCACCAGGCTATTAACTGAGACATTGTTAACAACCACTTGGTGGATAACAGTAGTGATTAACTGCTAATCTAATTAATTGAAAATTCACTTGGACCTGGATTCATCCATTGTAACTTTAGTGTGGGAATCCAGAGTACAGGGAATATTTCTCTGCCTGTTTTGGAGAGAAAAACCCCCCTGGACAGCATGGTTTTTGACCTTTATCCATGGAGAAAACTCCCTACCATCTGGGAGGAACTAAAATCTACACAGATGTGAACTAGGTGATAGAATATGATGTAAGGATGTCACAGGGTGAAGAATTAAAAGTTTTAGGTTTATTAATGTAGTAAATAGATAAATAGTAAAATGGAGGAACCCTTGTAGTTTTTATCTCCTTCCTTTTTCTTCTAGTCCTCCATATTCTGCAGCAAAGGTAGTTTAGGATGATTGGATGAAAAAAGCCGCAGTTCCGGCCTGCGTGTCAGAGTGATTTACTGAACATTGGATGAAAAGTAAAAATATCTGTCGTTTCAATTTTTAATTGGATAATTTACCTATAAAAAGGCCTTGGAATCTTGATAAGCAGCCATTTTCTCACCTTCTCTTGTCATGTTCTGTTCTACTGTGTCTTTCTAAGCTGATAACACTAGAATAAACAACTATCTGAAGAAGCAGTTACTGCGAGTTTGCCTCATCCGTCTATCAAGCTCCTTGCAAGGACTTTAAGAACTTTAAAGGGCCTCTCCCAGCAAGAGAGGCTGATTTATGGCACTAGCAGTGTCACTTTAGTAACTTAAATGGGGCATTCAAGTTAGAAAATTAGATGCAAGAAATAATCTCTACAGTTCATGGAAAGACCTCAGCCATTCTGACTTTTTTTTGGTGGTTTTTTCACAATTAAGAGGTGTCAATCTTTTTCTACCACCTCTTAAGGAGAAGAAACTCACTCAGGTGACTAAGATGCAGATGTGGGGACTATGTGGAATTGAAACACCTCTGCCACAGTGAGTGATAACTAAAAACCCTACTAAATCTGATAGGCACGTAATTAAACAATGTCGAGATGTTGATCACATAGAGAGAGACATCACTGTGTCAACTGAAATGAAATAATTTTACACTTAAACAATTTGGGTGGAAAACTCTGAGAGTTCGAGCATTTAGGATGTTTGATGCCCACATCAAATATTTGCTGCAACTACACTAAGCTCAGCAATGGCATAGTTGAACAGAAAGCATCTGAGGTGATTTGTACACTGAGTGAAGTGTCCTTGTTATTAGCTGCAATGGTTATTCTAATCTCACTTTGCAGAGCAAGCAGTGATGTGACTAATAGTGCAATCTGTAGACAGATTTTAGGGCTAGTTGGCTAGAGAAGACTGCTGTTCCTAAGCTGTCCTTGCTACTACTACTGTTATTGTGTTATATGGACAGCCTGTTTCTGATTTATCAGATTGGCACTTTTGTCCCTGCCTCAGTGGTCTCTGTGGTGAATACTTAACACTGGAAAGCAAGATATTGCCCTCTGGTGTTGCAACTTTCTGGCCCAGAAGACACAGTAGTCACATAGTTCATATACACGCTCAGGAAGTTCTCGAGGATTATGCCAATCTCTGAAGAGAAATTTATCAAAGAAGAGTTTGGATTATAAAGACAATTTTATGCTACTTTTAATTCTTTACAGCTTTGACTTAGCACTTCTCAACAGGATTTTGATACGACAGCTAGTCCTTGGGTTCTGAAAAACTTTGGAGATACAAGTAATGCTTAAATCATGCAGAAGCCAGAACACAGCTTAGTATGTGCTGATGGCAAGAAGTAAATTAGCCCATGAGCATCTTTTGTTTGGCTCATGCTGTATTCAGGCCATTATTGGTTTCAGCACACAGAGTACCATGTAGATGTAACAGCTGTAGAAAAGCACAAGGCTCAGAAGCACAGAAAGAGTAAGAAAAGAGAACACAAAAAGGTTTTTCAGTGATCTGATGTGGTCCCTCCCCCAGGCTCTGCTGCCTGCCCCAAGGATTGTTTAGGCATTTTGGCATTGAAGAATCCACAAATAAAATACAGAAGCAGTATCTGATGTGGCTTCTTCCTGGGCCAGGCTGCATGTTACGGGGCTGTGAGTTACACTCCCAGTTGTTTATTCTCTTCTCCTTTCTGGCCCTCTGTCTTGTTTTTCTTGCTGCACAACTTCAACAGAAAAGCAGTGAATAAACTTCTGTAATTCTTGTCTTAAACCAGGAAATGAAGGTACAGCTTCATTCAATATATGCATGATATTTTGAGATTCCTCTGAAAGTCCTCTGTTAAAGAAAAGGTGGACAGAAACTGACAAAGTCCTTTTCAGCTGAATTTTCAAAGAGAACAAGAAGACAGCATCCAAACACAGTGTGGCAGCTAAGGCACTGAAGCCCTTCAGGCTGTAAATGCCAGTCTTTCACAAACACCAGCTTTAGAAGTTTTCTGAACTGCTGAAAGCTGGAACAGAAGGACGAATTTCTCTCTGCCTCCAGCCTTTCCTCCTAGCTCTCTGGCTGGCTGAGGCATCCTCAGTTCAGACGAAATTTCACAAGGCCAGCTCATAGTCATAAATCCCAGCCAGGAGTCTAACTCTTTCCACTTGTGATGCCCAGAACAAGCAGTTTCTGGAATATGTCAAATCTAGTCATAGCTGATTAAGAGCTCGGTGATGAGTTCTGCCCTCCCTTTTCTCTATAATTCTGTTATTCCTGCATCAGCATGACAGAATCACATCTCTGGTCCACTGTGTTAGTGTAGTTTTTGGGGGTTTCTATAGCTGCTCATCAGTGGCTTAATCTAACACAATGAGATATGACCTGGAGCAGTGAGGTGCAAATCTAAGCTCTGTCCTACTGCCTCTGCTCTTGAGGGCAGTAACCATAACAGAGAGGAAGGACAGCCAGTTACAGAAAGAAGTATTTTAATTTACTACCGTTGTACTTACCTTTACTCTTGATGACTACAAACCCTGGCTTGTGCAGTCTCTGCTGCCATCACAATCAAAAATTCAGCTTGCTACAGTGAATCTATGGCTTAGAGGACTTTCCTTTAGCTGATTTTAAATAAAAGAAACATATCTCATCCACTAGCAAGATGTTCAGGAGTTTGCCAAATGTCAGATGCTAAATGGCAAAATTTGTTATCGTAAAGAAGTATTTTGTGTCTCTGATGGTATTGATGCCTTCTCCAGCCACCTAGGAACAGAGACTAGACAAGAATAAGGGAATAAAATTAGGTATTTATTTGAAGGGCCTTCAAGGTACACCCTGGGGGACCCAGAGGCTGCTTCCAAAAATGGACCTCAAGATATATGACAGGTCACAAATTCTTCACACTTTTATAGGTTTGGTTCATTTGCATATCACAGTTAATTCTCCAATTAAAGCCCCAGTTTAGTGATGTAATTCCCCTCAGCTTGCTCTCCCCTTAGAGTCTTTGGTTTACACATTTTGGGCCTAGAACAGCCTGGGTGTCCTTGAAGGCAAAGCCTGGAGAGGCTTTGTTATGTCTACTTAGTACGAGAGAGCAGAAATTACAGGCTACAAGGAACTTCAGAGTTACACTCTAAGCAGTACAGAGTTTGAAACTATAAAAGTTAAAACCTAAGGCATCAGTATAGTTAGCACATTCAGAGAATGTCACCAGAAGTGACCATTCTCTGCCATTTTCACAGCTTTTGGCCTGAGCTGCTGCTGCCAGTCACGGAAGGAAAATTCCACAATATGGTATAAAGCAGAGCTCTGTTACAGAATAAGAAAATAACAGCTTTGATTGCTTTTATGGAGGATAAATTGCAGAGATGGAATATCCTGCTGCTTTCCACAGAATAAGATTAAAAGAGAGATCATCTGGCAAAAAAGTACTAGACTGGCAACTCTTGAGTAGATGGTGTTGATTTGATGCTGTTAAAGTCAGTCAAGAGAATAGAAACTGAGATAAGACCAAAGAGCGACAAGTGCTTGTAATGAGTTGCTACTTCATTTCTGAGTGGTCTGGAGCTTAGAAGTCACAAAATAGTAAACTTCCAGGTGCTTCAAAGACAACTTTTTTCTCCAAAGTTTAGCATAAATTGAAGAAGAAAAGGAATTCTCAGTAATACATATGTGAAGACAATAAATGGATTATGCTGAACTTATATACATAAGGACTATTAAAAATATAACAGACTGCTCTTAAAAGAAAAACAATATCTTTGTTATTTACAACCCATAACCTCTACACTGGCTTTGTATCTTATTCTTCCCAATGTTATTTTGCTTTAGAAGGGTTATTCAGGAAATAACAGCACTTAAAAAAGAAAGTGATGTATTGGTCTGTGAGTCACATAAAATGTAATTTTGGCTTCAACATCTGAAGATTTTAGATACTTTAAAAACCTCTGAAGCTTTATGGTGGCATTAGACCTGGCATAGAAACCTGAACAGGGACTTTCTGTGATACTATTTCTCTAAACAGGCTAAGGATTTTGTGAGTGATTAAGGAAATATTAATAATGGCTCAAATCTTCAATGGTATTGAGGTGTCAAATCCCCATTAAATAGGATTTGAGTAAATGACCTAACTGCCTTTAAAGATCGGAGATCATATTTTTATACAGTGAACCCCAACTTATGCTACCTGCTTCTACTCAAATTTTGAACCATAGTTCAATGTTCTCTGTGTGAGAATGCATTTCACAATCACTTTGGTCTGCTTAGCATGATACCACCTTTGCTGTTTTATTTATTTACGTGTGTGTTTGCAGGGCTTTTTTAATCCATGCCAAATACCAGAGCTGTTACAGATGTGTTGGTCAGAAAGAGAAACCCATAAAAGCCTTGGTCCATGTTTCCCAGTTCAGCAGTTTGGCATGTCCCATAGCCAGGGATGGAGCTCCCTTTGCATTTTCTCAGTCCTGGGCTGGGCTGGTCCTGCAGTGCCTCTCTGTGTGTCTGTGGGACCCAGGGCAGTGCAGGGCAACTGCTCCCTCAGCTCCACTGCCACTGAGCAAACGTTGGAGTGCATTGTACTTGTGAGTGCATTGCACCATTGAACCAAGCATTAAACTACTGGTTTTAATTCAGTAATCTACTGCTTTTGTCACTAATAGGGATAATTTTAATTAATTGTAATATTTTAATCCTCCGATATTAACTCAGACTTAAGAAACCATGTGGGAACAGGGCAGACAGAATAAAGAAAAAGGAAGAAAGGAAAACCACAGCGTTGCATAAAATTTACAGGAGAAGCAGAATAATGCTCTGAAGCTGATTCAGCAGGTATTTTGACTTCAGAACGAGTTTTGGCAGGCAGATTGGGAACCTAATAACCCTAAAAAAATATGTCCTGTTCTATTAAGGAGTTCCATTAAGGGAACTTACAAAACTGAGTGCTGGAGGAACTGAATTTTCTCTAGAGAAACTGAACTGAACATGGCCTGAAAAGTAGAGATTTTACTTCTAAGTTATACAAAGCCACAGAATCAGTTCCTGCAGATCTGGGCTACAAATTATTGCTTACTCAGGAAACATCTCATCCTGCTTGGTAAATTCACCCAGAAACTCATGAAATATTATTTCCTTTTCTAAGTCTTTGGAACTGCCAACAAACATAATCACCAGCTCTTTTCACCCTTATCTCAGAACCTGAACAATAGCTTTTCAACAATAAAATGTTAGCGGACATGGCAACTGAAAATAATACTCAAAACCATGTTCAGTTAAATTTTAACTTTAAATTACATTACATTTTTCTTTCTGATTTAGTCACAGATGTGAATATCTCTGCTAGTAAAAGAAAGGTTTTATTTCCCTGTGATTCAATATAGATTTTTTTTTCAGGAGTACAAAAGGTCAGCTGTCATTTTTTGGTGATATTATATCAGCTCCCTTTACTATTTTTCTTTGAATTCTCAGGTACTTAATTATTTATTTTTTGTAAAAGCCAGTAGGAAAGTATGTACTCTGGTCAATAAGAACTGTGATAAAAATGTCAGTAAAAATTCTGAGAAGACAGAAAATATCAAGGCAAAAATTTCCACTATAAATTTATGAAAATTGAAAGTGTTGGCAATTTTGAAGTGTTTTGGGAATTTTTAAAGGCTTAGTTTTTAATGGATAAAAATACAGTGCACAATGTCTGGCCATCTTCATAGTGTTTTTAATGATACAGCTATATGTTGATCTGACATTCCCAAAGAAATATTTTGTGCGCCACAAAGCATTTGCAGGCAATTTATCTCCAAATGAAACAAAACACCTGTTGGCACAGCAACAGTGAAATGGGATGAGTTCAGTAAGTCTTCAGATTTCTTAATGAACACAAAAATAGCATTATGTCTGTATGGAACACCTTTAAATTAAAGTTTTTAGGGACGTGTAATACCAGTTATTCAACTAATTGAGAAAAAAAAGGCAATGGCTCATTAGCCCTTCTTCAAGTCTGCATAAAAACTCAGAAAATCCTTAGTTAAGTATAATCCTAAAGAATGCCTGTGAGTCTTTTTTCTCTAAAAATATGTCCATTTGCCAAAACTCGGTCAAAGCTTCTTAAACTCTCTCATGCAGCGTCACATTTGTAGAAAAAGAAAAGCATTACTGCTGAAAATCCTGGTCTATAACAACACAAAACCAAGAGAGTACATACTATTTCGACATAAATGAGAATATAGTGGTGCTAGTTTTAACCAAAAAAAAAAAAAACAAACCCGTAGGAGAAGTTTCATAAGGCAGTTGTAGAGGATTAAGTCTGCAAATCTTAAAAAAAAACCCCAATGAAGCCATGACTGAACTTTTCTAGGCATCAGAAGCAGCACCAGTGAAATCACAAAGCCTTGAAAGGGAAAAACCTGGTACACCTGAATGTGTTTGTGGGGCTCGTATGGATTGTGGTGGAGAAGACCATGAAGTCAAATGACAGTAAAAAATGCCACAGAACCCACAGGAGCAAGTGGGAAGCTGAGTCTGCAGAAAGGAAAGCAGGTGAATATTAGTGTAATTTATGCACTAAGTGTAGTAAATTATAGATATTTGCATTGAACAGAATGACATATATTACAATGCCATATGCTATTCTAAATAGAGTTCTATTTAAATCAAATGTTAAGGACCAGCAAAGGCTTTGCTTGTCACTGTGCTTGCGGATACATTTCTGTCCTTAGCAGTAATTACACCAGATGACCTCTGTTCCCAACTCACATCCAGTGGTACCTAACTTGAGTCAGTCAAAAGTAGCTTGATGGTTGCTCTACTCTTGCAGTTCAACAGCACAGGCAGGAAGAGGATTCACAGTGCAGGTGTGAATCTCCAGGCAGAAGAATGCGAGAAGAACACCTCAGTGTAGGAACCAGGAGCGAGACATGCATAATTCACTGGCCAGAAGAAACACCAAGATCACAAAATGCAAAAAAAAAGTGTACTTTGCTGCAGTAACTGTATAACAACCAAACTAGTTACTGAAAAGATCGTGTTTTTATAGACATAGGGATGGTGAGGGAGGGAAAGAAGGGAAGATCTAGGAGACACTGGGCAGTGGAGGGTGCTGTAAGACTCTGTGTGCACACTTGTGTAACTGTTTTACCCAGGTGAGGTTTTAACAGCATTGAGTTATTCATAGCCCCCCACTGCATCTGTGATGCCCTGTCTCAATACCATGCTGCTTTCTGGACATGCAATGTAGCCAGTGGCTTCTGGTCTTCTGGCATTTGGTGGATTTATTTGATTTATTTGATATTTGTTTTATTTCTTTGATATTCTGTGGTATTATTTAATTTTCCTTTCCTTCTCTTGGCTTCATGTTTGGAAAAAATAACGAGCTCCTTCCCACCAAATTCTCTAATTATTTATGGAATAACCACACCAGGATATTTCTTTTCCAGTGTTACAAGGAGAACAAATAACATGAAAAGAACAACCTAAAATCTCTGTTCTTCAAGGGATACAAAAAGCAATGAGAACAGGACCTAAGTCACACTATCATCTGGTGGAGGATAATAAATATATTCATAAAGTCTCCGCACTAAGTGACTGAATGCATAGCTCAATCTTAACAACAGAATTACAAAACACAATAAAAGTAAAACCTATCCTCATAACATATCAAAGGAGAAGACCAAAGAGACAGAACAAGCAGACACATCTTCATTACTAGATGTTGAGTACTTTGAGTATGATGTTTAGAGAAACATATTTGGAGAAAGAGATTTGAATAGGGAAACATTTCTTACAGCAATGAAAACATTACAATTTGAATTCAGTAACAGCAAACAACCAAACAGTCTGGGCAGGATTTGAAATGTGAACTGTGTTAATGTTAGAAGCATATTATTTCTTTGATGTTTTTCTCCTGAATATTTTGGAAACCAAGAAACTAATCATGACTATTTTTCAGGCTAAGGGGACCATTTTTACTCATAGTATTGTCTTTACCTGAACAAATAGAGGTGTTTTCATTTATCTGTCCATTTTTTCAGTGGTGCTTATTATACACAAACAAACAAAAATATTAAGTTACTGTCTTCTAGACTACCTTTATCCTGCCGCATAGAGGCAGAATTTTTCAAAGAACAGTAACATTTGAAAGCAGATAGTTCATATAATTTCTAATCAAAAATATATCATCAGAATCATTAAAGCATATTACTGAATAATGAAACTTAAAAAACCCCAACAACCCAAACCAAACCAAACCACACCACTTATATTAATTTTTCATTTATTCATGTAATAATTGCAGCTATCACTGCTGAGTAGATTGTTGCTGTCTATTTTTTTACTTGGGGAATTCAGTTAGCTGTTCAAATAAGCCAGCACCACATTTCACAGCCCTATATTCTCTCTTCCCCTCCAGTCTACTGTTTAATTTTTCTTACAATTCTCTATCTTTGTTGCACATACTTTTCTTTGTAGTTCCAAGGATGAAAATTCTTACTGATTCTTCAAATGCTCAAATAAAAACAAAAATGTTCACTAGACAAATAAAACAATATTTTCATTCTGTAGAAACATCCTCTATGATCACAAGAAATCATATGATATGGGTATGATAAACAAGGTCTGGTTAAAGTATTATGAATTTCCTTGTGTAAATTCTGTACAGAGGTCATTGGTACAAAATGTTGCTGTTCTGTCATATAACACTGCCCGGTATTTCTTCACTCATCAAATAGATACTGTTACATTCTGCTTTCACTAAATTCTTACACTACAAATTATGTGAATGACATTGAGGCAGATTTTGCTATTAATTCCCTGAACAAATCTGCCCCCATTTCTTTCCATCAAGCCTTTGGAGCATGCTGCAGTGGCATCTGTAATTTTTTATATTTTCAGTTTCTCAAAAATGGAACCAAATATTTTGTAAAGCATTTATTGATCTTTACAGGGGCTTATTGACCTTCAGAGGGTCTTGGTGACTTAGGAGGGAAAATGACATTAAAAGAAAACAAAGCTAAAAACAGGTGACCCCAAATGAAACAGAGTAAAGAGAAAGAGAAATGCACAACCTCAGTGATTACAGATGTCAGCAATAAGACTCTCCATTCCTTTGCACTTGGGTTTGGCTCCTCCTTCTCTCTGAGTAAAGAGACAGAAGATCTTTTAATTAAGATAAATCAGTTTTATCATTCACATAAAAGCAAGAAATAAAAATAATAGCAGAAAAATGAAAACCAAAAGAACAAAAAAAAAACTAGTGCTAGTGGTTCTAGCACTGCAGCATGACTTTTGTTTCCAGAGGATAAAGGAAAGTGCTCATGTAAACCTTCCTCTTATCTTTGCCTTTGCACATTGAGATCCTCTGGGGCAAGTGGGCACAAAGAGCCAGGCAAAGCAGCAGGGAGTCCTATACAGGAGCCTGCTTAAGTCCTCACAGATCACCCCATCATCAATTCATCCTCCTCATCCTGAGACATGAGAAAAGGTGCTGCACTTGCCTTCTGGCATCTCTTTGGAAAGATGATCGAAACAGAAATGGACGCAGATATATCTGAGAAAGAAAAATAAATATACTTCTTCCTCTGGTAAGGCCTTTTTACAGAAAAAAAAATTCTAAAGTACAAGCTAGATAAATTCAGCTATTAACACAGAAAGTCAAATTTACTTAACCTTGTATACAAGAAATCCAAAACCTGAAAATTAAAACCAATGGTAGTAATGCACTGAGTGAATGCTGGTTTTCTCTGTTGATAAAATTCTTATACATTTTTCTTTTCCTTGTCATTATAGAACACTGGGTGAAACCACTAGGGAAGAGCTCCAGTACCATGAAAAATGGCATAGAAAACAAAGGATAAAACAGAACTGCAGGTTATGGGGTTAATACCCTACTGATCATCTACAAAATTCGATGGATTAGAGAGGTGGGCAATCACCAACCCTACGACCTTTAATAAGGGCAAGTACCAGATTCTGAACCTGGGACGGGGCAGCCCTGATTGTGAGGAATGAGGGAATGAGGGGAAGGAGGGCTGGCGAGCAGCACTGAAGAAAGGGATGTGGGGGGTCCTGGTTGATGGCAAGTTGAACATAAGCCAGCAGGGCCCTGGCAGCCAGGAGAGCCAACCCTGTCCTGGGGGGCATCAGGCACATCACCAGCCAGGCAAGGGAGGGGATTGTCCTGCTCTGCTCTGCAATGGGGTGGCCTCACCTCAAGTGGGAGGGGCAGTTCTGCGCACTAAAATATAAAAAAGACATTATACTATTAAAGAGCATCCAAAGGAGGGCCACGAGAATGGTGAAGGGTCTGGAGGGGAAGGTGTATGAGGAGTGGCTGAGGGCACTTGGTCTGTTCAGCCTGAAGGAGACCTCGTCACAATCTGCAACTTCCTCGTGAGGAGAAAAGAAGGGGCAGACATTGATCTCTTCTCCCTAGTGATGAGTGACAGGACCCAAAAGGGAATGGCCTGAAGTTGTGTCAGGGGAGGTCAAGGTTGGATATTAGAAAAAGGTTCTACAGCCAGAGGATGGTTAGGCACTGGAACAGGCTCCCCAGGGCAGTGGTCACAGCACCAAGCTGACAGAGTTTAGGAAGGGCTTGAACAACTCTCTCATGCACTGGTGTGACTCCTGGGGATGGTGCTGTGCAGGGCCAGGAGCTTGACTTGATGATCTTTGTGGGTCCCTTCCCAGGATATTCTACGATTTTATGCTTCTGTGATTACAGTTGCTAGCAATTGTTCTCAGTCTGTTACCCTGAATAATTGTTTTTATGCAAGAGTATTTATTTCCATAACGTTACATCATGTTGCAAACACCACCCTTCCCATACAACAAACTGTAAAAGATGAGAACTGAGTCATGAGCCTTTTCTCCAGTGGGCAAAACTTGCAATACCAATGTGGAGATCATATTTTCACACTGCTAACCTATGAGCAAATTGAATTTTAAAATCTTCAACACTCAGATTTTGAGTGACCATTAGGGCTAAGACAGTCTTATATTAGAAAAAAGTGTTCCTCCTGAATTTGGTCTCTATGTCACAGAATCCTCAGTTGCTTGCTCATTTTACCCTGTGGAAGAAATATTTCTAATCCTGTGGAACTGGGAAAAATTGACATATAATTACCAAATAATCACTAAAACCAAAGGCAAAAGAAAGATTGCCTTCCTAAATAAGAGACACTCAAATATGACTTGCACGTCACCTCAAGACACTGTTTACTGTCAAGGGAGATAATCAGCTTCTTTAACCTTTAAGGCTGAGATGTATACCCTCTTTTGATTTAGTTTTGAATAAAGACACAAGCGTATAAAACAGGATTTAGGAGGACACTAGGAATTCTAAATCCAAAACAATGACCTAAAAAGGTTTGATGACACGCATGGTAATAGGCTGTCCTCAGAAGGGCAGGGACAGGTGACTGAGGGTCAGCAATGCAGTGCAAACTGAGAGCAGAGAGACCTGAGAAATCAGCTTTCTGGGTGCCCAAAATCTTACATAAACCAAAAAGGGAAATTTGAGCTCACCAGCTGCAGAGATCCTGGCCTACGCTCCCTCTGTCTCTGGTCTGGATGCAAGCTTACTACATATCCAGATGACAGAATTGCAGCCGAGAAAATTCCTCGCCTAAAGAGCTGCTTAGACTGATTCTTCCTGCCCTGTCCTTGGAGAGAGTATCAGAGAAGCCTGGAGAGGTGTCAGTGCTCAATGGATTCTTCCTGAGGAATCATCTCCAGGCTCAGAGTCATCAGAAAGTTATTTTTTGGCACAAAATCTATAAAATGGGTGTTGTTGCTGAATCTATCTCTGACTTAATGTCAAGTTAGAGAAGAGTAAACAAGAAATCAGGGCTGCCTGGAGCCCAGAGGAGCTGTTCAAACTCACAGTTCTCATCTCTGAATAGCAGCAAAATACTTCTCTTCAAAAACATTTCTCTGTGTACATAAAGAAAGATCCAGGAGGTGAAGAAGCAGGAGCACAGTGGTTAAAGTATCCTTGTAGATGCAGAATCCTGAGATTCCTGCCTTCAGCACTGAAGCAGCTCTGCCACAGAAATAAATCTTCCAAATTTATGGGAAAGGTGCTTTGGAAATCTGTAACATCAATCAATACCATCTCCATTTTCACTTCTTCCTTTTTTGAAACTCTACAAGATCACACTGAAAGAGGTTACAAATGTGGGAGTGTGTCTCTGCATCAGGATCTTACTTCAAGTACCTCCAGTTATGACTAACCCCAGGAAAATGCACAGTTTTAATGAAGTCAGGATCACGTTGCAGTTCTTTTTGATTAGAGACCTTGTTTCTGATACATTTAGCAGGTACGGTCAGATCATCTCAGAGCACGTATTAAACAACATCACAGTACTTACTAGCACTATCTACAGTAATTTTTTTTTGTTTCACCGATTTTTCATCCAATGTGTTTTTCGCAGTAGTTCCTGACATTTTCTGACGATTGTCATATGTTGTACACTGACACAGGTCAGCAGATTTTCTTGTAATCCAGATGAAACTTCAGCCAAAGCCCAGGGTTTCTGGTTCACTCTGGGCAGACGAATAGCTTCAGAACTGGAGGACTTCAGAAACCACACAGCACAAAGCTTAATTTCTATCAGCAACAATAGTAGTATATTTTCACTTACTTCACTCTTTGATATACAGAGGCAGGTCCTCCAGCTCAGCAAATGCTGGTAAAGCTAATTAATAACACACACAGCAAAGCTGTCATAACTTAGTGGTGAAATGAGAGCAATTCCACAAATTCCAAGTTGTGAAGACGTAACAGTGAAATTTAAGCTCCAAAAACAATATACCAGGAGATAATATAGTGATAAGAAAGCAATATCCTGGGATCTTGAGAGCTGGCTAAACATATTAAAAGAATTTTTAAAAAAGCCACAAAAACCCCAATAATTCTTAATCTGCATCACTGCCGTTAGATTAATTTATAATTTGGCTTTCTGGGTATAAATTTGAACTATGTTTTTTGATCAGTCTACATCTATTCTTGTAGAAAGAAAAGATTAGTTTTTTGGTTTTTTAATAATGGCTTCTTTTGATGATTAAAGGCTTTATTCCTTTACTGAAATTCAGCTTTTCTTCACTATCCTGTTGGAAAAACAGCTGAAACCAACCACAAGGGACCAGCAGAGATCAGTCCCTTGCTCTAGGAGCTGTTGGTCCAGGCTTGGAGCTTACCCCTTGAGTCTCACTCTTTTAAGCTCCTTTAGAGAGCCAGCTGGAAATTTATAAGAGCCAAGAATATTAAAGACATCACTCTGAGACAAAATTTAAGATGACTGAAGCACAAAGTGCCTTCCCTGTCCTTGCTGAGGATCAGAACTAGTATGCAAAGAGGTCAATACTCAGAGTCTACCTGGATCAATAAGCAACAATAAACTCAATGGCACCGTGTGTTCCCAGTAGCAGCCAAGCTTGCTAAGAACACTGCAAAGGACAGGAAAGGTTTGGGGCCTTTTATAAACGTTCAGCTTTATGTTCACATCCTCCAAATCACTCAGAATTCTGAAGGACTTTCCATGTAGAAACTCGGTTAAAGTTTCAAATATTCTGGTTTTGCTCTCATAAGTACCAATATCATCTGGACTGTAAGCTGTAAGATCTCAAGCCTTTCTGTATCTAGGGTGAAATGAAGACTTTTGCTGGTGCTTCAGAGTGTCTTGTTATCCCATGCTTGCCTGAATGAATGCCTGAATTTTCAGATTCTTAGAAATAATTGCAACTAAAACTCCATAAGCTGTCTTAAAAATAAATAAACAAAAATTCTGGTTATTCCACCCTAACTGAAACATTTTAGCTTCAGTAACTTATAAAGAAAAATCTATAAACATTTGAGATAGACATACACACACACACACACACATATATATATAGTTTTAGAATGATGATTCAAAACAATAAATCAAAATACCTAGTTTATAAACTGTCAAAATGAACTATTTCCTATTAGAAAATGGTATTTATGGTGGGGTAGAGCTATTTGCCAAACTTGGCATAACATCACAAATAGCTGCAGTCAATCAAAAAATGTGGTTTTGGATAAATAAGGTATTTGTGTTTTTATAAAAATTACCCACTGATATTCTCTACTGATTGCTTAAACCTAAGGTTTTTATATTTATTTCATCTGGGTTTTTTGTGATATTGTCCCAGTGCTCTTGGAATTGCTTTGAAGTCTGATGATCTCTATTGTGGGCAAGTTTGGCTTGAGCTTTGCACCCTATTTGTACTTCAGAAAGCAACAATAAAGACGTCTAAATGGAGGATTATTTTCTCCAAATAATATTTTTTAAAGTTTAAACACAAAGATTAATAGCTTTGGGTACAATTTTATACACTATATTTATTCTCAGAGAGCACATTTCCCATCTTATATGAATTACAGATACCTGTTCCTCATTCAGACCAGCTTTTGCTCCCCTCAGGGTTCAAGACCCTGTATCCTGTGTGGCTGCTGCCCACAAACTCACATGTATTATAATTACTGTAGATGGGATGAACCCAAATAACCCCCCTTTAAGCAGATCAACTATTAATGATTTCCTGGAGATTCCAAACTCACTCCCATTAAATATTAATTGTAAAACAACCTATTACCCTACTGAGAGCAAGAATAATACCTCTTTAGTGACCTCATGCGTTCTGACGATAGCTAATTCAAGACTGATGGGAAACAGTGGAGCTCAGTGGACAGCAAAGGTGCATAGTGAGACTTTGCCATGCCAGTGGCACCACAAAGAAACCTGTATGGCTGCAGTTTACTTTGTTGTTATCAGCCGATATTGCTCTTCACCTCTACATGCAAAGTCACCTGTATGCAAAGTCAGCTCTATATGTAAAGTAAAGGACTCAAACATCCCCAAAGAGCTGAACACAGAACTTTTGGATACTCAGTTATTTCTTAAGTGTTAAACTGTCTCCTCTTTCTCTGTTCCACAACTTTTACCAAGACTGGGTCCTTTATTTTTCATATAAAGGAGACAAAAGCAACCTCATGCAGTGCATGGGGTACAGCTGGATTTTGCTGTGAAATACACTTCTTTATGGAGCGGTAGAAAAGGAGTCAACTGCCCACTAAATGGCAGTCTAAAATCTTGGCCTGCTCCCTGCCCTGGAGGAAAAGGCTGTGTGGCCACAGGCGCAGCCTCACACACCAGCTCATCATCCCCAGGTGGGGATGTAGCCCTGAGCTCATGTGCAGGGCCAGTCAGCCCTTCATCCTATCACATTGGCTTCTCTTCCTCCTGGGGCTCCAGTCAAGCCTCCCACAGCATCAGTGAGTTTGATATTGCAAGAATCTCAGACTGTGATTGACATCTAGATGCCCCACTCCTTTTGTTTGATGCACTGTTGATGCCTCTGGTATGTGTCTCCTAGAGAGAGCAGAGGGCTCTGTAAGGTTATGTTTGCCATGCTGAGGAAAAGCTTCCATCCGGGTGGGACACCAGGGTGCCGTGATCTCTGCTTGGCAAAAAATCAGACAGAGAGGAAACAAAAAATAGAGGAGAGGTGATAAGTAAGCTCTAGGCCTGAAGCCACTGTAATTGAAAGAAAATACAAAGCACAGCATCACATACACATAGAGATAGTCCTGAATATTCTTTATGTCTTCACTAAATATATGAAGGGTGAAGCTAAGCGTTTGAGGAAGGCAAAAGTCAGGCAGCAACAGGAAAGTGATCTGCTATGACAAAAATACCTCTTCTCTAAACTAGCAAAATCAATCTCATAATAAAACCACTGTGATGAACTCAAGGGTGAGAAACAGTGCACTTGGATATTTTAAGTTAATAAACTGTTGTGGCACCTGGAGGTTGACTCCGAAGAGTGATGCCAAATGCAGCAGCACTTAACAGTGGGTTCTTCCGACCCACTGGCACCAAGAGTTTATGGTTAAAAATTTTATTGTGTGTTTTCCAAGACTGCTATTTGAATAATGCACTGGCCTTGCAGTATTGAATGAAACTTTAAGTGAATTTAAGATACGTTATCTCAAAGGACAATAGAGTCAAGCTATTTCAAAGCTACTTCATATAAATAAATAAATATAACCAAACACATTTCCTCATGTTTGAAAATCTCAGGACCAAGTTTTCCTTACAGATTCTGAACAAAATTAGTTCTTTTTTAATCTGTCACTCAAATTAGAGCTAAAATCAGCAATTTTCCAAATATTCGCTGTAAGACCTAGATGCCAGGTTTACATAAGTTTTGAGGAATGAAGGATTGACCACTAGAATATGTATTTATAAGAATGTTAAAAAGGCAGTGATAAAGCACTACCAATTTAATTTACTGGTAAACCAAGTAGGATGTATTAAACAAGAAATTTATAGTGAATTGGTTGCATAATCATCAGAAATTAGTAAAAAGTTGTTCTTGACAAAAAGGCATTCTGTCTATGTCTGCATAGGAGAATCAGATTTGTCACAGATTCACTGAGATGCATCATTTCCTATGCTGGTATAGCACATTTCCCAGGTACATCAACCTTCAATGGTTTTTCAGGTAACTATGCCCAAATAAAGAAAAATAATCTAGTCCTAGTGTTTTAAAAAACATACAGAAGCAGTAATATAATATCAACTAAGTTTAAAGTCCATGTAAAGAGAAAACTAGACAACGAGGATTAAAGTAACAAATTAAGAAACCTCAGTTAAGAAATGGAGAGGAATAGCGATGGTTGGTAAATTTTCTTAATAACAAGAAATTAAAATCTATCCCTTACTCAGCTGTGAAGGGCACAAAGCATTCAACTCCATTTACAATGAAAAAATGGAAGACATCTGCAGTAAAATGAAAGATTTGCCAATCAAACAGCAGGAGCGAATAAACAAAATGCAATTGTCTTAGAGGAAGCTGCTGAGAAACTTTCTCTCTGAGCATATCTATTACTTTTCATAATTAAGAGACACTTGAAACTTATAGAAATTTAAAAGGAATGGAGGAGTGCCACAATTAAAAAACTGAATAAAAACAGGGGCTATGGGAATTTGAGAGCACTTAGATAGCAATTCCTGGAAAGAAATATGGAGCCAATTTGAGACTGTCAATTAAATGTAGAGACTATGGAACTGTTTGCCATCAGTCATCATGAATTTGTGGAAAGTAGGTTTTTTCAAATCAACTATTCCTTTCTTATGTCAGGATTTCAGGTCTAAGAGATATAATCAAACTATATTTTTATATATTTGGGATTGTCTTAGAATTATGACAATTCTGTTTCTGATTTTGATCTCAAGTTCTTGGAAAAAAAAGACAGGAAAATTAATCAAAACTTGATCCCCTGATGGATCTTAAAATGCAAATCATACTGAGAAAGTAGTCAGGAATGGAGCTTTAACTATAAGGCCAAAGGGAATTTATTCTTGTCCCCTATTTTTACCCGACCTAAAGCTACAAAAATTTTACTAGCATAGTAACTGATAAGATCAAAGAGTATACTTAATAGTCCTGTTACCCTTACAGGGAGACCTGAATCACTTGGTAGATAATCACAAAGTAATATAAGTACATTTTGTATGGTCAAATATAACACAAGATAGCTAGGAACCTAGAGTGCAGGTTGTACAAATTTCTGTCTTGGAAATAAGTAATTCAGAAAGGGACATAGAGGTCATCATAGGTAATTGTCTCAACATGAATTCACAGCACAAAACTGTGTACAAGAAGTTCTTGTACACTTAAAAAAACTAACTTCAAGGGGATGACAGAAACATGGGGTTTTTTTATCTTTCTGCACAGTGCAGGTCATGAATTTCCTGCTATGATCATGTGGGCACATCTCTCCTAATCAATTCCCTGCCATTGCAGAGGCCTCAAGCTCACATCTTGGTCTCTCCTGTCTCTTTGCCAGTGGCACACAACACCTTAACTCTCCTGGTGACTGAACTTCCCATTATTTAGGCCCACCATCCAGCAGCTTTGCAGTCAGTACTGAAGCTCCTAGATGAAATGTAATGAAATAGTGGTATGGGTAAGGGGATCAAGCTTCATCAACAGAAGCCAACCCTTCAGCCTTCCCAAGCTGAGTGATAAAACTTCATGAGGCCAGCTGTGCTAATACACACAGAGTTTCTCTTATCAAGGGAAGAAAGGGCTCCTGGATACACTTTTCCCTGTGATGTGGGACAGCCTACATGGAGCTTCAGAATGTTTGCACCTCAGAGTCTTGCTGTGGGATATTCTCCTCCCAGGGAAGCCATACCCAAACTGCATAAGGGTTGGATGCAGTAAAAGGGCTACAGACTGGAACTCCTTCAGTCAGATGAATCTTGTCAGATTTAAACTCTAGAATGTGGGGATATATATTATTCCAGTATTTATTTTATAAAATTATCCTTCTGCCAGAGACAGAAAACATCAGCCTGACAGCTCTACACTCAGCTTTACAGAATGGGTGCATAGATTTTTATACTTGACTATAAGTTGGAATATGTGGGCAAACTCTTCAGACGTTCCTTCTTTGTGGTATCCCAGTTTTTAGTCATATTAACAATGAACAATTAATGGATTACTGTTCATGTCCCTAGGACCTTTCATTCAGAAGCTGGTGTTTCACATATTCAAAAGGCACAGAAACCGCGCACAGAAACATTTTCAGAACAATATTTTATTTAGGTATCTCTTCTCTGAGGTATTTGAAAAGGTGTGTTAATAAAACAAAAGACGCAGACTCATAGTTTTGTGACCAAATTTGAATTAAGTTAATGCCTACCAGCGCTTTCTGGGAGAGGATGTCACCTTGCTCACTACTGCTCTGCATTTCTGATGACTAAGAACTCATCCCACCCCTTCCTGAAGACTCATCCTAAAACTTGGGAAGAGTAAACTTCCAGCCTGATGGAGATAGAGAATACTTCCCCACAGGGAGACTTCCTGTCTTTCTAGACTTGTGTCTATTCCCTACCTGTTTGGTTTATCCTTTAGCAGCTTATTTTGATATAACTCCTAAAAGTCAGATAGTATAAAAGAGTGAATTTAAAATCATTATTTAAAAGAAATAATTCCTGCAGTTCTTTCATTCTCTCACTTTCCCTTAAAGGATTGCATGAAGTGTTTAATACTTGACATTTGTAGAAAGATCACAAGGTCACTTTTTTCTTTAATAAATCAGAAATTGAAAGAACACAGGGAGATAAGAGAGGTAACTTGGTTAAATCACTAGCACAGTCTTCTAAAAATGTGGTTCAATACATAATCAATCATATTTGTCTCATCTTTATTACTCTCCTAGGGCCTGAGTAAAGTAGAGATGATAAAACACCTGGAGTATTATTAGGATGAATTAATTGATCTTCATGAAGGTCTTATGCACTACAGAGATGAGGGTCTCAAAAGCCATGACAGATGGACGTTGCTTGAGCTGTTGCAAAAGAATCACAGTCTTGATTCTTCCCCATTTCACAGAAAAGACCACTTGCTTCTTGCAGATTACACAGACTAATTTTGCTGGAGGACATAACCATTCAGGAAATCTGGAGTATTCAAGAATTTAGTGCTAGTGCCCGGACATGGGGTGGGCCTGTGAAGAGAAGAATCTGGCTTCAGTTTTCCATGGGAAATATCTCCAAGGTGATATTCTTCAGGTTGTTTTGAAAACAAAAAAACCCACTTGTTCTTTCAAAAATTTCTTTTCCTGGATGTTAGCTGTTGACTAGTTGAGTTTCAAGGCATAAATATTTATGTTTTTTGAATGTGAAATGCTCAGTTCAGTTTTTTAGCAGCAAGATCAATGCCTCTATTGTAAAGACTGTGAAGCAGAAATCACAATGGATTTAGGTGGATGTTGCCCACTTTAGGAAAAATACATTGGGAGCAATAACTCAGCATTTGATAAAGAAAGTCTCCTGCTGATCCCTCTTCACTTTGTGAAGCCTTTGCTTCTGTCCATGGGTATTTTGGTAAAGGTCCACAGACTTCGCCAGAACAGACTTCACCATATCTAGAGTCACAGATAAACATCAACAAGAATTGATGCTTATTTAATATTCCACAGATAAAATTGCCATCCACTTCAAACGGGCCAGTCCAGAAACTAAATGTGGTGGTTTGACCTGGGCTGGAGACCAAGTGCCCACCAAAGCCACTCCATCATTCCTTTTCTCAGCTGCACAGGGCAGAGAAAATATAACAAAAGATTCTTCAGTTGAGATAAGGGCAGGGAGAGATTACTCACTGCTTACTGTCATGGACAAAACTGACTCCACTTGAGGAAATTAGTTGAATTTGTTACCTATCAAAATCAGAGTAGGATAATTAGAAATAAGACCACCTTCTGCAAACCTCTCCCTCCCTCATGGGCTTAACTTTATTCCTGATTAACTACCTTCTCCCCTCAGTAGCACAGGGAGATGAGGAATAGGGGTTGCAGTCAGTTCATCACACATTTCTGTCACTGCTTCCTCCTCAGGGGAGAACTCCTCACACCCTTCACCTGCTCCACTGTGTGGTAACTTCCATGGGAGACAGTCCTCCACAAGCTTATCCAGTGTGTGTCCTTCCCACAGTTCCCTGTAGTTCTTCATGGCCTGATCCAGCATGGTCCCTCTGACGGAAAGCAGTCCTTCAGGAACAGGCTGCTCCAGTATGGGTTCTCCATGAAGTCACAAGTTCTGCCAGCAAACATGGGCTCCTCTCTCCAAGGGTTCACAGTTCCTGTCAAGAGGCTGCTCCAGTGCGCGCTTCCCACAGGCCCCAGCCTCCTTCAGGCCCCAGCATGATCTGGCGGGGGTCTTCCATGGGCTGCAGGTGGTTCTCTGTTCCTCCACGGACCTCCATGGACTGCAGGGGGACAGCCTTCAGCATGGGCTGCAGGCGTATCTCTGATCCAATGCCTGGAGCACCTCCTCCCCCGACTCTTCACTGATTTTGGGGCCTGCAGGGCTGTTCCTCTCACATAATCTCACTCCTTTCTTCTCTGACCATAATTACTTCTGCACGATATTTTTTTCCACCTTCTTTGCTGTCTTATCCCTGAAGTGCTACCACTGTTGCTGATGGGCTGAGCCTTGGCTAGTGGTGGGTTCATCTTGGAGCTGGCTGGCATTGGGTTATTTGGACACAGGGAAGCTTCTGGCAGCTTCTCAGAGATGCCAGTCCTGTATTTCTCCCACTACCAAACCTTGCCACCCAAGCCCAGTACACTAAGCAACCTATTTCTCATCCATAGAATATTTTGAGCCAGGAAATGCTTGTGACTCTCCTTCCAGTTTCTTCTGTGTTCTCCATTTTTGGTGCAGCTCTGCACTGTCTTTTAGGGAACACTTTTAGTCACAACCATGAAAGCATCTCTGTTTAGTCTGTGAAGACTTAGGAAACTGACAATATTAAGCAAATTAAGGTCCACAGGACTTCAACCAGGGCTACTTCAGAAACTATGACAAATTTGAAGACTACAGGCTATTGATAGCAAGATGACTCAGAATGAGTAATAAAAATAGATATTAATTCAAAACATGTTGACCGTAAGTTTGAAGACAGAAGAATGCATGGAAGTTTAGAAAATTATAATATTCTATAACATATACAAGCTGAAAGAAGGCAATTATATTCCATGATTTTATTAAATTACACAGCAGTTTAAAACTAAAATTACATTTTAAATGAACAATTGAAAAGAATAATTATATTTCATTATGTCAGCTGGGTTGCTCAGATGAACACTGTGTACTGCTGGATAGACACAGCGGCATAATGTGATCAGCTTAAGAAAATCATGATTATCAGCCCCATATTCCGGAAGATAATTTATTACTGCTGCTGGCAACTGACATATTAAAACCTCATTAGTTGCAATTGGGATAGAAATTGGGGAGAAAAATAGATGAAAAGGTAACACTCATACTTCAAAACACCTTTTTTCAACAATCCACCAAGAAACTGAACTTTTTTAGTATTTGATTATAAAGCTAAAGATAAGTAGAGCTGCTTTAGAGTACCATGATTTGCTAAAGTGCCCATTCTGCAGCCCTTTGATAATCTCCATGGCCCTGCTTTGGATCCTCTTCCATCTCTCTGAGTCTTTCTCAAGTTGTGGGGCATAGTTAGAATCATAGAATCATAGAACATCCTGAGTTGGCAGGGACCCACAATGATCATCAGGTCCAACTCCTGGCCCTGCACAGCACCATCCCCAGGAGTCACACCAGTGCCTGAGAATATTGTCTGAAAGCTGCTTGGACTCTGTCAGGTTTGGGACCGTGACTACTGCCCTGGGAAGCATGTTCCAGTGCCCAACCACCCTCTAGCTGAAGAACTTTTTTCTTATATCCAGCCTAAACTTCCCCTGACACAGCTCCATACCATCCTTTTGGGTCCTGTCACTGGTCACCACAGGGAATACATCAGTGCCTGTCCTTCCACTCCCCCTCTTGATAAACGTGTAGACAATTGTGAGGTCTCAGCCTGACAGGAGCTGAATAGAGTAGAATGATAATTTATCTAGGTCTGACAGTAATGCCCCTGTGGATAAAGACCAGGATCTGATTTGCTTTCATTGTCACGGTGGTGCACTGCTGACTCATGAAGCTTGTTGTCACCTGGAACCCCATGTTCCTTTTAGACACACATCCTAATCTGCACTGTTCTCTTCAGTTATGCAGGAGCAGGACTTTGAATTTGGCCTTATTAAACTTTGTCTGTACCTTCCTCTCTGTACTTGAGAGTATGAGCACACTCTTCCAGCCCGTCCAGGTCTCTCGACTCTCTAAGATGTCTCTCCCTTCTGACGTGTTCACCTCATCACTCATTTTGAGTCATCAGCAAACTTTACCAGGGTGATTCCAATACCATAATTTAGCGCTTTTATCACAGAATCACAGAGTATTCTGCGTTGGAAGGGACTCAAAGGATCATTGAGTGAATAGATCTGTCTTGGTTTGAAAGACAGGTGTCAGACAGGAAAGGCAGGAGCCTCCCCTGAAATGGAAAATGCAACCCCCTTCCCTCCAAATTATTATAAATTTGAAAATAAGGGGCTTTCAGGCAAAGATATGAGGGATAGGAATAACAGTTCTTTACTAATAAATATATATGTATAACAACACAAACAAACAGCAATAGCTGTGGCAGTCACAGCAAACAGCAGCCCAAACCCAGCGCCGGCCTCGGGCCCTTTCCCCTGGGTGCAGTTCCTCAGGGGCAGCTCCCGGTGAGCAGGGCGGGTGCGATGGTTCCCCCGCGGCTGCAGGGGGCGCTCCGCAGCGAGCTCGGGAGCACCGGGAATGGCAGCGCAGGGTCCCGGGAAGGGATGGATGAGAAAACCTCACAAAACCCCTGGGCGTCTGGCTGGATCCTCAGGAACAGCAGGCTGGAACAGCAGGGGCGAGCGCAGATCTCGGGTGGCAGTGAGAGGTATCAAACTGCGGAGCTGTGGCAGGGAAACCCGGCAGGTCTCTCAGTCGGCAGAGCGTAGGAGCTCCGTTTCCAGACGGGACAAGGAGAAGAGCAGGCTTAGGAATCCCGGGGTTTGCCCGCAGAAAGCAAAACAGCCAAAGAAGCAGGAACCCGCAGTGTGACCGAGACGTCCACACCGAAGGCAGGCAACTCCCAGACTAAACCCTGAGCACCCAGGCAGCCCCCCGGGTGTCCCAACCCCCAGGTGACAAAAGGGTGGCCAGTCCCACCCCGCCCCTGTGGCCAGGTCTTTTGTTTCTTTTAAGTACCCAATAGTTTGTCCCCTGGCAACCAGTATGGGGAAAAATTCTTTTAAAAGAAAAAAACCAGGCTAAAATCCTAAACCCCAACAGGCCCATACAGGGATCTCACCCATGATCTTGATGTTAATTAGCACCATGCTTTAACCAACTAAGCTAATCTCAGGGTTAATGAAGATGTTAAATACCATGTGTCTCAGTATTTTTCCCTGAGGTATCCTATTTGTGACTGGCTGCCAGCATGAGAAACCTTTTTTTACCACTCTCAGAGTGCAGCATGTGAGCCAATTCCCTACCCGTCTTGCAGACCACCTGCCCATCCTGTATCATATCAGTTTCTCCAGGAAAATGTTGTGGGGAACCCTTTTGAATACTTTGCTGAAATCCAGACACACAATATCTGCTGATTTCTCAATGTCACCAAAAAATGTTATTTTGCTGTACAAGGTGATCATATTTGTCTGGTGATTTCTGGATTTCAATTCTATTCAAAACCAAGATACGCTTCACAGACTACAATACATTGGAAATCAGAGTTCCAAATAATATTTAATACTTTGAAAGTGTTAAAGATTATAACTCAGCACTAGCCTAAAGATGGAAACTCAGGCTTAGACAAGCAAGCCAGAACAATGCGGGAAATCAGGTTCCCTGAAACTCTTTTTCAGGATATTTTCTAACCTCTTATAGTGAGGTTGCTCAATCTGACTTTATCAAGAGGCATTCTTCTGTTTGTTAAAGGTTTTGTGTGAAATCAGAACTGTCTGCCTAATAAAGGACACCAAGACTTCTGGTTTACATGTGATCCATTTAGTCAGTGGTTCATGACACTTCATTAACATGTGCCATCCCATTTTCCAGGCTAAGAAGTTATACTACAGATTATAACTTTTCTGTCAGTGCAGAATTTACCATATTACTCCTCCTGCCGCTCCTTTGCACCTGAATAGCACAGGATGCATGGTTGGAAGGAAGCAGGAAAGGTTATGACATTTCTCCATCCTGTACAGGATTTCTAGCCTGCTGTTTCAATTCCATAATCTAAGTAGAAGCCAGCATAAAACAGACATAGCTCATGCTGGTATGTAGAGAACAAGAAAAAAAGAAAAGGCACATATGAACATACAGACTTGCACAGTCTCCTAAGTTATGCCTCAGTCTTAGTTTGAATTTGGGAAACTTCTCCAGTAAATTTAATAGCTATAGTAATCATGTCTTAGCTATGCGAGGCAAAGCTATCTGCAACTTCACTAAGTTAGAATGAAATTGCATGAAGTAAAAATTGTGAGCCTTTAAAAATGTTTGTAAATCCCATAAGTGCTGCCGGGAACTGGATGCATTTTTTCTTGGAATTATCCCTCCTTCAAAGTTATATTAATTTACATCCATTCTGTATCATTGTGTTCTGGGATATTCTGTGTTTAAATGCCCATTGCTCTTAAACTTTAGTCTTAAATGTCTGTAATGTCTTGTTTAGGAAAGGATATTTTATTAATCAGAACACACACCATTGGTTAGAAAGTATGACCTATTAACCAAGAAATTGTGCCATCACATTTTTGTCATACTCATTAGTTTTAAGGTTCATGTTTTCTATGGAACTTCCAGACACCATTTGATTTAACGAGTTGGACTTTCAGTCTGCCCAATCTTCAAGAATTGCAAGTAGTATTAAAAATTCAAGCCGTCTTCTGTCAAAAGAGTAACTTTTTATAAAAATAATAAAATTTATATTTGATGTAATACTAATGGAAAGACTTTCAAATGTGTCTTATAGAGGTGTCCCAGTTATTATTAGACAGTAGAAATTTTACATCACCTGCTTTGCACAATTTAATAAAAATCTCAAGAAAGAGGAATTGAGCAAATAGATCAGAAATTCATGTGGTAATATTTCAGATATGCTCCAATTTAGCCTCTAAATCACCACTTGCTGAATCCTTCACATTCCCATAAATATCCACTTTGTTGAAAACAGACTGTGTGATGAAAGAAGAAAATTTCACTCCCAAACATGCAATTAGAGCTAATGTCAACCTGCAGGTATTTGAATCTCATTAATGGACAAAAAAATGTATAAGTTATTGTTTAGCTTCTTAACTGCATTGATAGAACTTAAAGAAAGATCTTTTGGCTGTGTAAACATCTGCATTTGCCAGATGTTATAAAACATGGATGAGCCTAGCTGCACCTTACAAGTCTGAATAATACCTGTCTCTCTCCTTCTGACCCATCTCCTCATGGTCTCTTCTGCCTGATTGATTTGCTTTTCAGCCTCCCAGTGATTTTTCATTCTGTGAAGAAATGGAGACAATGGCATTGCCCAAACAGAGTTTTAAGGACAATGTTTCTGATAAATAACATTCCCCTTTGTGGAAGTGCTGGTAGTCACTAAAAGTTTTGAATAACTTTTTAAGACTTCTGAGGGACCTTTAGAGTAAATACTGTTTATTCACCATCCTAAAAGTTCTGAAACAGGAGGAACCTTTTCCTGGAGACATCTTTCAAACTTGAAGTGTTGGGCCCAGATCTATTTTCAGTAATCGGAGGAAAAGTCCCTGAGGCTAACACACTTCAAGTTTGCACCATTACAAAAACAGATTTGTTTTTGTAAAGAAATCCGTCATCCATTCTTTGAAGTCACATTAGATGCAATTCAGAGCATACTTGATTCATAGAGCTACAGACCAATTGTGTGTGTCATGATAAAGCCAACATCCACTGAAATAAACTCATTCTCTGCGGCATTTAATTTATGCCATCTGGATGTCAGTTCAGAATTCTCTCTCACCATGAGTACATTTTCAAATGGTTTTTGTTTCTAGTAGCTCCAAGAAGAGACTGTTCCCAATCTCAGTACATTTTTTTGTTCAGAATTTCACTTAGGCTGAATTTTCATTCTAATCTATTGTTACTACTTACATGTCATTTTAACATTGTATATAATTCTTCATACTCCTTGATTTTAATGCATTTGTAGTTGAATTCTCACTTCTTCTATGCTATTAAAAATTCATACACATCAATTTTCAATCTTAAGCAAAAAAAAATGGGCATATTTCTTGTCCCAGATCAGATTTTTTCTTACAGTGGACAGTAGCTGGTGCTTGTAGAAGAATAAAGTACATATAGTTATGACCCTTTTCTTGACAGATGACAGTAATCAGTAGTTTAGAGACTCTTCAAGCTGGAGGTTACCTCTGGGCCACTGTATTTCATACCATTATTATTCATGAATTTGCCTAATATCTTTTTGAACTAATTTATAATTTTGACCTCCTTGCAAATTGAGAGTCATCATTTAAATTACATATAGAGGGAAAAAGATGCTTCATGCTTTTTAAGTGCTGCTTTTATTATTTCACTAAGTCTCCTTGTTCCTGACTGTGGCACAGAACAACCACTTCTTTACACTATTAATGTGTTACTAACCTTTATCATGTACACTGACTTTATTTCAAAATTAGAAAGTTCCCTACAACTGTAGGGAAGATTTCCATACTTTGATATTTTTCTTGTCTTTCTCTGAATCTTTTTAAGATGGAAGGACCAGGACACATACAGTCAGTACATCAGTTCTGTTTTCCAAACTCTTTCCCAGTTCTAATAAGTTGGTTTTCTCAGAGCTTCAGTCTTGACTGTAACAATGCATTATCACTTACACATCCTGGAATTAAAATGCATCATGCAAGTTACAGACAAGGAAACTTCAAGCTGGAGAAAACACAGGAAAGTTGTCAAAACATTGAAAGCCTCTCAGTGCCAGGGACAGGAAAGTGGCAACAGCATGAAAATTACAATTATTCAGGGCCAGAGATCCCCTCAGCAGCATTAAGGATGTGTTACAGCTGTGTGGATATTGTTTCTCAAGAAACAACTGTTTCTCAAGAAACAGAGAGAGAGAGGAAAGAAAAAAACAAAGAATTTTCACTCTCAGCTGGAACAGAAGTGTTGCAAGTAATCATTGAAAACCACAGATCATGTGAACTTACAAAAATTACTAAGCTCCTAAACCTGCAAGACTAAGGAAACTCACTATCCTCAGTTCTGTTAGAATGACAGTCTACATTTTTTTTAAATTAATCTCATAATCTTAGAAAAATCTTAGAAATCCTAATTTGTGTTCCATAAGAAAGCAAGATTTTTTTCTGTCCCAAATACTTTTAAATCTGATCCTATATTTACAAGGTGCAGCAGGGCCAGGCAGGGAGAGAAATAAAAGGAAACCAGCACCTATTTCTTTAAGTGATATTTTTAAGCTCCCTTCTTCCCAATTCTTTTTTCTCCATATTCCTTGCCTTGTGACATTTGGCAAGGCAAAGCCTGAAAACTCTATTATTAGTTAGTGAGAAAATGCAGCAAATGGCTTAGATGGCTTAGCTTCCACATTCCCCTTCTCTTACACACAGTGTTATCCTGCAGCTCCCCTGCCTTGAAAGGTGGAGGAAGAAATTCTATGTTTTGAAACCACTGGTGAGACTGCAGTCAGTGAGGCAGGGAGGGAGTGCAAGTCCATGTGAGGAAGGACAGAAAAAAGTAGAGCAATATAAAGGGTGCTCTGGAAGAAGCCTAATTTACTTGCAGTTGGTTGGACTGAGGGTTTACAAACATCACAAGGAGATTTCTGAGCAATAGCATCTAATGTATGCTTAGAGACCTCCTACTAAAACTGCATTTCTAGTGCTACTTTTGTCTCTGATTCGCTCCTGAAAGGGCAATTGTGTTTCTTCTGACATGCCACTGCCAGTGAGCCCTTCAGGGCTCACAAACTGACAGCTAGAGGAAAGATAAAGGCAGAAATACCTCTTTCTCAACAGTATTTCAATAATCCTTATTCATCTATTTCTCATTGGACCATCTCTTTTTTTTTCTCTTTCTTTCATACTTGCTGACATAGGTTTTAGAGGTTAAAAAGGAAACCGTGGCAGGAAATCCACCCTGTTAAAGAAAATGCTGTGTAACCTAAAGTACTATAAGAGAGAAGAAGAAAAATGGCAGTTGTTTGAAGAAAATATTACCACATAGAAGAAAAACACTTCTATGAGTAGTATACAAAAAGAAAGAATATTTCTACAAGAGCAGACAAGTAATAGGACATTTTCATTCAAAACCATTGTGGTTTATTGGAGAGACGCATAAGCACCTCCAAAAAAACCCCAAAACAACCAACACCCAGAAAACTGATTCTTTTTAGCTGCTATACTAAAATATATCAGAAAAGTCCTGTGGAAAATCTCTGCTTCCTCTGAAATAAATGAAGACATTGCTGTTGTCCCAGTGGAATTTAATTTTTCACATTTATGATTTTCTATGACTACTGGGAAAACCTTGGTGTTATTGTTTTGCTCCCTAGAATTGAGATGTAGGAGAAGATCTTGCCCTCTGCCAGTTCCTCACTTTGTCCAGGTGAACACAACCTTTCCTACATGGGGTTGCCCAGAGTTGTGGATGACACATCTTTGGAAGTGTTTAAGACCAGGTTGGATAGGGGGTTGAGCAACCTGTTCTAGTGGAAGGTGTCCCAGCCTATAGCAAGGGGCTGAAATGAGATGAGCGTTAAGGTTCCTTTCCAAGCCAGACCATTCCAAGGTTTTATATTTCAATATTATTCACATGAATAATCACGTTGTATCAAACAGGGTACTTTCTTGTGTAGCAGGTGGGCACTGATACCAATGTTTGCTGGTTTAGAGGCCATTTTCACAGCAGACTTGAGTATGGAAAACATCTTTCACTGTTAACATATTTGTATCAGGTTAATATTTGATGAAAATTCTATCCAATCAGGCAGCATTTTCATCCAGCTTGTTAATGGGAAATTTCACTTCAGAATTATAAATTAGCCATCTCTTTATGCAAAGACTTTGGTTTTCATGATACAGAAACACAATGTCCACTTACATTTGACTTTAAAAGTTTTCATTTAAAAGAAGTCTGAAATACTGGAGCTTCTCTGTGCATTGAATTTCTACTGAATATCTACAAGTTTAGCCCCTTAGTGATAATTCTCTTCAGGAATGTTCTGATTGTCATTATTCCAGAAGAGGAAGACGGGTAATTGTAGGTGACATACCTGTCACAGGAATTATATTTAATCTACAGGGTTTTCTTCTACAGGAAATCATTGTTATGATTACTGCCACTTTCAGATTTAAATGAAAGAGTCACCCTTGACTTTCCTTTAGTTCTTCAGAAACAAAGGCAAACAAATAAAAATCCCATAAACCTCTTTGCCTCAAATTAGGAAAGAAGAGTCCCATTATTTCTATTCTAAGCAGTTAAAGTACATTAAGACCCTATATACCCGAGACCTTTTTACTAAAAGATATTTGCAGGAGGTGGAATAAAAGGATGTTTTACAGAAACATGAGTGAAAGTTTAACAGGTCTTTTTAATCCTTTTTGAATCCAAGTATTGGTTTTAAAATCAAGCACAATACCATGATACCCCTCAATTTCCTCCCACCCCCCTCTGTAAACAAAACCAACCTTGGAACCAATCAAGAAAAAAAAAAACAAACAAAGAAACAAAAAAAAAAAAAAAGCCCAGAAGAGGCAAATGCTTTTCTGTTTGTCTGGGCATAAGCTAACATGAGAATTTATGATTTTTCTGTTATTTTCCAGCAACCTTTTTTGTCATAGTTTCCTGTCCTTCCTATTTTTCTTGGCAAAAGCTATTAACAGCTCATAACATTTCCAAAATGCTCTGAAATATTGCTCAGGAATATTACTTTGTCAAGTTCCTTGTTCATTGCCAGCAACTATTTATCCCAAAGGAAAAATCTTTTGAAAAATATTGTCCTTTGAAAACTTATTTGCCAGACAGAAGACTGTGTTAAACAACACATTCCTTTCTCTGAATTTTGGAGATTTAGAACTGTTAACGTTCAGAAGGAGTATTGACTTAAATTATTATTTCTCATCACTGTTTCATTGGTAGAATAAGGAATGATATGCATGACATTGCTGTTTTTTCAATCTCTGCAGTTTTAAATTTTAGATTCCAAAAGAAAAGCAAAGCAAATAAAATTTCAGTGCCAGTTTAAAGCTGAGTGTCTCAAAACTGTTCCTGTAGAACCAGGTAAACCAAATAGGTATTACTACAGATAAAAGAATCACCCTAAAGATGAAATTGCAGAAGGCAATATAAAGGAAACAGGACATGATATTATCTTTGAATTAGCTGTGATTCACTAACGTTTTACCACAGCGGATATCCTTACAAACCTTATTTTCCTTCATACTACTTCAACAGCAACTGCTGTGCATATACTGTTCATAAATCACAGACAAAATGCATTGCAAGAGCAAGCAAGACTGCATTGTAAAGATAATTCTGCAATAAGAATCTCTATTCAGACTTGTTTCCTTTTATTTTTGTAAATACCACTGCATTTTCAAGGGGCTACTACAGAGCATGCACACAAAAGTAAGCTGAAATATTGAAAAAGCATCAACATTAGGGTAAAAGCAAACAAAAGATAATGAAGTCAAGATATTGAATACATTTTAACATGAACTTTCTACAGAAGAAAGGAAACCTTAACTGAATTCTCAGTAAAGAAAATTAATTTAAATAGAATTTGGAGGAGTACTTTCATCTTGTTAATGTTAATTTTCTCCAGTTCACTGATATATTGACATTTCAGTGTTTTTGTTCTTCATTCAGAAGAAAAACACTGATACATAATTTCTCCCAAAATGTAGACTTTAAATACCTCTTTTTGAAAATGTATGTATGCTAAATATGTTACGAGAACTTTCTTTGGAAACCTTATTCTCCAAATGGGAAAAATCCCATGTGGAAATGTCATGAACGTCTTAGCCAAGCTCCAAAATATTGTTAATTTTGTCAAAACAGAATTTTCTGTACCAAATGGCATGTTCTGCACTTGTACAGTTTTTATCGTTATTACAGCATGTCTTAGGACCTTCATTTACCCAAGGTCAATGCAGGATACACACATGCAAGTGTCCTTCACTGAGAGTGTTTATAAACTGAAGAATGTTTTAGAGGAAATTGTCTCATCCCAGTTTTACAGTTAAAAACAAAGTCTAAGTTTTCAAAGATAATACAGGAAATCTGAGGCAGGACCAGGACTGAAACACATTTCCTAAGTGTCAATGCAGCTCTTTTTATCACAAGGATGAATTTCTGCCCCACAGACGTACAGTCAGAGATCCTTATCTTGATGCACAAGCTTTGTTTATAAATTCAACCATTCTTTAATATAGAATCGGGTTTGCAATATAGAACTAACAATCATTTACTGCCTAAAGTGTCACACTAAAGAGAGCTCATCACAAGTCTGTATTTAATATAAATTTAGGTTTTCGTTTCAACAAAAATAATTTCCCATAAGGATGACACTGTGTTTGTAGCTGAATGACCTTTCTCCAGGAATGTGAAGAAAGATTCGTACCACACTTCAGCACCTGCACACCATTCCATCTTTAACTCTCCTTCATGCCCAGCACAGAAAGCACTGAGTTTTGTCTTATCTGTGATATGTTGGCATTTCCAACCCAATGAAACTGTAGGTGTTGTTTTCACACTGCGTTCTTCCAAACTTTCAAATTTCACTACAGGCAAACCTGTTTCAAGACGTTGCCTGCAGCACTATGTGAACTTGCTGTCAGATTGATTTATTTATGGATGATTGCTGAGTTTTATTCTCTTGAGGTCAATATTTGTTACATGTACATGTAGGGATAAGGAGCTGACATATTACCAACACTTTACATAACTTTTATACTTCTGACAATTATTTTCTTCAGAATTACAAAGTAAATCAGTTATTGACTTTTAAAAATATACACTTGAAAATGGGAAGAAATAGTAGCATCTAAATCATAGAATAATAGGGTATCAGAGAATACCTGAAAGGTACTCACTAGGACCATTGAGTCCAACTCCTGCACAGAACAAATCCAAAAATCACATAATGTGTCTTAGAGTCTTGTACAAACACTTCTTGAATGCTGTCAGGATTGGTGCTGTGACCATTTCCCTGGGGAACCTGCTCCAGTGCTCAGCTACCTTCTGGGTGAAGAAACTTTTCCTAATATCCAACCTGAATCTCTCCTGACATAATTTTAGGCCATTCCCTTGGATCCTCTCATTGGTCACCAGACAGAAGAGATCAGTGCCTGCCCCTTTGCTTCTCCTCATGAGGGAGTTGTAGATTGTGATGAGGTCTCCTCTCAGTTTCCTCTTCTCCAGGCTGAACAAGCCAAGCGACCTGACTCTCCTTATACAAATTCCTCTCCAGACCCTTCACCATCTTAGTTGCCCTCCTCTGGACACTCTCTAAAAGCTTTATATCCTTCTTAGCTCCTGGCACACAGCAGTGCACACAGGACAGGAGGTGAAGCCACCCCAGTGCAGAGTGGAGGGGGACAGTACCGTTCCTCAGATGGGTGGCTGTGCTGTGCTGTGCCTGATGCTCCCCAGGACACAGTGCCCCTGATGCACCACAGCCCTCCTGGCTGCCAGGGCACCGTTGGCTCATATTCAGCTTGCCAGCAACCAGAAACTCCTAGGTCACTTTCTGCAGCACTTCTCTCCAGCCTCTCATTCCCCAGACTGTCTGTACATCCAGGGTTGCCCCATCCCAGCTGCAGAATCCAGTCCCTGCTGCCCAGTCCTTCAAGGTCTATCTGTAGGGCCTTTCTGCCTTCAGGGGAGTCACCAGCTCCAATTTTGTATCACTGGGCAAACTTTCTTAGTATACATTCAAGTCCTGTGTCCAAGTCATTTATGGAGCTGTTGAAGAGCACTGAGCCAAGGATGGAGCCCCTGTGGAATCCCACCAGTGACAGGTGTCCAGTTTGTGTGTAACCCTTTGTGCCCAACCCATGAGCCAGCTGCTCACCCTTCACATGAGTTCATCCACCTGTGAGCTCAACATTTTGTCCAGAACTATCCTGTGAGACACAGTATTGAAAAACTTGACTTAAAGATTACATCAACTGGCTTCCCTTGATCAAGTAGCTGGATAATGGTGTCACAAACAGAGATTAAGTTTGTCATAAGCAGGACTTTCCTCTCATGAAGTCATGCTGGCTGTGACCAGTGACAGAGACTGACAGGCCTGTAATTACCTACAGGTACAGAAGACCATCCTTCTATCCCTTATTGAAAACTGGGAAAACATTTGCCACCCTAAATGCTGACTCAGCACAAAAGCTGCACTGCCCCCGCAGGGGCTTTACAAGAATATCCCAGTTCCACATAGCTGTGCAACAAGTGACCAGAGGGTCACATGATAGAGCACTAAATGACATCACTTTGCAGCATGCAGCATTCTGACCTCCAGTATGAGTCACAGCAATTTAGGCAGCTTGTTGTGCTAAAGGAAGAACCTATGAAAGCAATAATGGATGCAGACGCAGCCACAGCCTAAGTGGCATTGCCCTGCCATGCCTTTCTCTCTGGCCATGCTGGCACCTGTCAGCCTGTTTGACGTGCTTGCATCTTCCTGTATCAGTCTGCAATTTTTGAAGAAGCAGGTCATTTTCTTTGCTATTGCTTTGCTATTCTTTGCTATGCTTTTTTTGTTTCACCCTGGTTTTCAACTGAGGTTTAGTCACAAACTGTGTTACCAAGAGGGTAGTCACAGTTGTATGAGTCACCACAGTTATTTTAGTGACAACTTCTTCCCTGCAAAACCTGAACTAGGGGCTGACCCCCTACCAGGAGAAATAATGCCAAATTCCAGAAGATCGTGTTTATTCACATTCGATGTCTAAAACATTTCTAAGCATCAGCTGTATGACAATATTCCTTATGTATTCCTGATGTATTATTGTCATACATACATCCAATATTCCAGTCCCTTATGCAAGACCAATGGGTGTTTTCACTTTGACTTCATGGGATCAGCACACTCACAGTATACATCATCTACTCAGAGGGATTACGACGCAATCACCATCTTTGGCAGAAGTCAAAGATCCTGACAAACTAGCTAGAGAGTACTTAATACAAAATTATCAAGAAAGTGCTGAGATTTTATAATGTGTTTTGCATTCTTTCTAGACATCATAGCTGAAATATTTTTTACATGTAACCAGCATGTCAATTTGAAATACTGAATTAATTCATCTACTGTATTCTTCACAGCAGTTCGCATCCCTTCAGACTTGTATTTAATACCATGTCTAAGCCTGGAACAAAGCAACAGTCCTGTTGAATGCCACGGTGCTTTAAATTTTTCACTGCTTGGGCTTCAAAAGTGAAGCATCTATGAAATAAATCCTGGTGGGATTAGTGGATGTAGGGCAATGTTCCCTATAAATTTGAAACCTATAACAAGCTTGAATTTTCAATACTTTCAGATAAATTAACAAAGTGCAATTCAAAGAAAACCTGTAATTTATTTAAACACTACATTTGAGCACTACTAATGACAGAAAATACTGTATGTGTGTCCTGGTTTGAGACACCCAGGACAATATGTTATAGTAGTAGTCTTTTATTCTACAATTCTGCAGTGTGGTAAAGAAGTCATAAATTTTGCCAAATAGAAAGATTAATCAATAAGGAAATATGAAGCTAGGCTTTTGTATAGTATCACATAGACTTATGTAAGAGTCTGTTTCTGTATTCGCCAATCATTAGGGCTAAACAGATCCCAGAAACTCAGTGTTTCTATTCCACAGGGCTATAGACTAGTTACAATTACATTTTCATTTTCCCATTTAGAGAAATGTTTCAATATCTCGAAAAAAAAATCTTTCTTTTTAAGGCTTTAGGACAAAATAAAAGTGTTCAGACCTAGAAAAAATATCCTGAAAAAAAATCAAAACCAAAACCCAAACAAACTAAAGAAATGAAAAAGAGAGATACATAATCCAAAATGATCCAACTCAAGGCCTTGAGTGATGCTGTCTCATAAAGCTGATTGCACTAACACAACGCTAATGTGGACCTTAGGAAAGATTATTTCCTGTTTTCCAGAGAAAAAGATATTTCACCATAACCTCCTAGACAATTGCAGTAAAATATTTATACATTTCTCTGACGCAAAACATAAACACTTGGATTGCTGTGTTCTGTGCTTTGCTTGGGTTTTGTTTTGCTTAAATGAGGCCCTTGCTGTGCCCTAAATTAGCTTCACAGAAACTTTTATACAGGACAAAGCTTTCTGCTGATCAGGACTCACAGTGACAGAGCAAATAGCCATGCAGGAAACCAAGTGGGGAAAATCATCCTTCTGAGGGATGTTTGTCTTGGTTTCTCTTTGTGTGTTCCGCCTTGGACTGCAGAACAGAGTTCAGGGAAAAGTAGGTCAAGAGGTTTTTATACTGAAAGGTTTAAGAATTCCCAAATACAGAGGGAGGCAAGACAAAGGCACCTATTCTCAATTTATCTGCATTAAAATATGTTCCTTACTTGAAAAATGAATTTTGTGGAGAGACATAAACTTCAAAGCAGTTTGTGCTGAAATCATTACATACCTGAGAAAGGTATCCATAGACTGAAATCCTGTAATTCTTGTTAGCATTGATTTCATTGAGCACAGGATCATGCAAAGGGATCTGAGGCTCCAGTGAACTCTACTCAATGTAAGGAAAGGAAATTTAGCGGTAATATTTCATGTAACCCTAGCCTCTGCAGAGGCACATGAAGAACTGTTTTATGCAATGGCAGCAGAGAGGGCACTGAGGAGGATAGCTGACCCAAGAAAACAAGACATCAGCAGGAAACCTGGGAAGGGCTGTCAGAGACAAGTGAACTTTTGGGTGCAGAAGAGAATGAGGCTTTAGGGGGGTAAAAGGCATTATATTCATGGAGAAATAGCAGTAAAAGAGCAGAATGAACAGCACAGTCTGTACTGTTAGGAGAAAAGTCCATCCAGTCCAGTGTTCTGCTTCCAAAATTGGCTAAAAGACATGTCTAGGACATTATTCTAGAACAGAGACAGGAACAAAAGGTATTTCTTCAGATAGCTGCACAGACACCCTTTTGGCTGAGGGAGCTGAGGTACCTCTAGGTAAGACAGATTCTCTTATTTGAACTGCTCTCCTTGGGAAAGGTTCCTCATTTTAGGTTCCACAATTTCCCCATATCACTTCTTACAGCCACCATCTCCCCATCTCCCTTGTCTGTGTTCAAAGCTGTTCTTGTCCTTTATCAATTTGCTGAGGAACTGGATTAATGCATAAAACTGGCCAAAGACTCTGCCAAGAAAACCCAACTCAGACCTTTCTTTGCTAGTCATAAGAAAATATAATCACTTGCTTTATTTGACATGAACTGCTAAAGAAGCATAAACATAAAACAAATATCAAAAGATCAAGAATCTCAGGATGTTAGTGAGACCAGTTGTGAGGGTGTCAGCCATGCAACCGCCCAGTTCCCACGAGGCACTGACAGGTTATCACGGCTGAGCTGAAAAAGCTGGGCCTTCATTTCAGCCAGAAGTCAGAAATTTCTGCCAAAACAAAGTTAGGTTTCAAAGATGCAATTTTCAATACCAGCAACCATCTTGTGAAGACCTCTACATAAAACTTGCAACACATTGCTATTGCAAACATCATCTATTTTAGGTTTCATATCTCTGTCTCTTTCCTTGGCAATCTAGACAGCTTCTGAAAAATTATTTTTAAAAGGATTTTTTGTCAATACAACTGTTATAACTTTCTTCCTAATAGATAAGGATATTGATTTTACGAAATGGCTCAGTAAGTGATATTATCTCAAGTTTTAACTGGTTTATTGATAAGTTACTTTCAATGGGAAAATTTTCTCCCTCTTCAATATTCTTTGAAGTACTTTAGTAGCTAAATAATTTAATAGCAAAAAAATTCTTATAAAATGACATCTTTACCCCTATTCTTAGTGTCTTTTTTTTTTCCATCACTTCTGAGTCTCATCTCTCCTATGAAGCTCTTTTGTCTTGTAGTCCAGTAATTTGGATTCTAAAAAGGTGTTTAGGAGCTTCAAAGACCTTGGGTTTGTTTTGTTCATCTAGAACCAGTAACTGCATTTCCACTTGTCCCTGATTTGCCGTGGGTGGTTCAGATAAAAGAATGACTTAATAAATGCCCCTCTGATAAAGAAATGTGTACAGTCCCAGAAAAAAAAAGTCCTGTCACCTTGTTACAATCTTTTGTCCTCTTGCTGCTTCTCTCCATGTCAGCATAACCCCATAGGATTTCACCTACTTTGTCCTTCCTCCCTTGCACAAATGTGCAGTGACCAAGTATAGAGTGGCAAAAAACCCATGTTGTACTGGCAACAAAATGAAAAGGTTATATCAAACAGGAATTGATAGCAAAACTATGAGAAATGTCACCTGCAGAGACTGAGATTAATTTCTTGAACCCTAATCGCCTCTTCTCCAGTTATAAAATAAGCACATTATGAGCAAACTTCAAGTCTTGTCTTGCAGTTTGTACTTCACATAAAAAAAAAAGATGTAACAAAGTTTCTGTCTTAAAATGACCTCCAAGTTATCAACCCCAAAGAACCTCCTTCTAATAACAGTACCATTACAATTATCATTATATACACAATATGCAGAATCAATTTAATTATAGTAAAAGCCTTTGGAAACTCTTTGACCACTGAAAGCTCCATACTACTGAATACATTTACAGCAAAGCAATTGGTCATATGACAAAAATATATAATTTCATAAAAGACAACTGCTACATTACTGAGCAAATAAGTATTGCTCAAAATCTTTATAAAAGTCCTTGGGATACTCTTTATGTTCCTGGCTGTAAAATTCACTTTTGTATGAGATAAGTTGGGTAAAAACAAAAAAATTAAAGCAGTGGTTATGAAATTCCTAGAGGAATTTTGCAAAAAGGAACAAACTGGTACAATGTTTTCAAGAAAAATCAAGGATCTTTAGTGAGGTTTTTTTAGTCAAGTTCTCATCGAAATTGCTAAATGAGGATGGTAACGAATAACAGACATTTTAGTCTTATTTCTAGCCTTTCTGTATAATTATGACCAGCACAAAGCATTTTATCTCATAACAATCTTTCGGTTCTCATTGATGAACAGAGCCATGCAATATAATGCCTTGCTTGAAGAACATAATGCAAAATTATTTCAGAAAAAATATGATGGTGTTATTAAATCCATCATGTATACAGACACAATGAAAATTAGGGGTTCAGGCCCCTCTTCCGTTTTTGATCTTCTTTGTGTCTTTGGAAAAAAAAATACTTGAGGCTGCATTCAATAAGGACTTGAAAGCACAGGATTTTGGCCCAGGTAAGGTAAAGCCCAGGTAAAGTCTTTAACCCACAGTAAGATATAGAGTCTTACAGTTGCAGGTTTGCACCCACAAGCCTCACATTCCTAATGCTGCATTGTATAGACTGCCTGCAGCGGTCAGTGGGAATTGCCAGGCATGGGACCAAAAATGCAAATGACTCTTACTATTTCCTAAATACCATGCACGCTCTGGACTGATTTTGAAAATATGGCATGCTGGGAAAGTAGAACTAATAAATCCTGAGAACAGAATACATAGCCTGAAATACTATGTCTTTCCAGAGGATGACTGCTGGCATCCATCCAAACAAAAGGTCAGAATCTGCCTTTTAAGACAACAGCAGCTATTTTTTTTTTAAAGAAATGAAAATAGCTTTCTTTTTTCTCTCTTTTAAAGTGTAGGTTACACTTACAAATAAATGCACTTCTTTACTTCCTACCTTGCTTTTATTTTTTTTTTTTTAATTGTCTGGTAGTTGGTATACTCATCCAGGAAGTACTAAAGCCCTAGCTCTAACCAATACCAGCACAAGTTTGAAGAGTGGAACTATTTCTCTCTTGGTCCTGCAACAGGACCACTGTTGGACACTCTACACTGAACCAAGAAGAAAGACCCAGGCGGAGTTCACAGCTCTGGTGCAGTATTTGCTCTCACCTACGAGATGGGTCCTATGTTTCTCTCTCATCATAAGCTTTCTGTACAGGATGAATAAGCATATGTGTGTGTGAGAACAGAGTCCAAATTTGGACTCTGAAATTAATTTTCTAACTTCTGGTACACAAACAAACTTTTCCTTGTACTGTTTCCTCCTAACCTCCCAAATCTGGTATTCCTTCCCGCAAATTGCACCAGAAGGACAAGGGAAGTTCCCACATTTCAATACCAGCCTCAGAGGAGAACACTTTCTGAAAAGATGGGTGTTGTGTCCTTGGGCAGAGCCAAGGCTGAGGAGGGACATTTTCCTGGGTGAACCACTTGAGTGGTTCCTCTGTGGTGACTGGAAACCTTAAAAAAACATAAAGCAGCCCAAAAAGTTCCATTGTAGTGGTGGTTAGGGACCCACGGCACATATCCGGTATGTTCAGAGCACACTCCTCAGAGTTTCAGGAACACATTGATCTACAGTGAAACAAGTCAGGTAACTACTGGAGTTTCCCACTGAACAAGGAGTCACAGCTAAGAAAGCTACATGGCAACCAGTCAGAGTTTGCTTACTTAATCACCACATTGGAATTTGACATTCAATTCCTGTTCTATATGCCTCAGGACATTTTGAATGGAGTGGTTTGGGGTATCTTTGCATGACTCTGAAGATTTAGGCAATGCTTCTGAAGACTTTCTCAGTCACCTCACCTATAAATGAAACTAGCTATTTGGGCTGAGGAATCAGTAGAAAACCAGATGCTTCAGCAGCAGCAAACGTTCTAAACTCAAACATAACTTATTTTTTATGATTGGGAGGGGCTTAGTCAGCAGCTTAGAGAAACGTTAGTTACAGAGATTCAGACTTTCATATGAGCAAAGGTGAGACAAAAGAAGACAGTTTAATCAAGTTTAATCAAGAGGACTTAATAGGAAGGAAGATGGAAAACAAGATACATGGCAAATGATTAACAAGAGGCGGATTGGCTGTTCATCATACAACCAGACTTCCCTGCAAGACGTGTGGCAAGAAAACTTCCAATGAAATGAAGAAAAAGCTTTCCAAGGGCCTTCATATAATAAATACATATATCTAAAAGAAAAAAACCACAATCATTCTTTCCCAAGAGAAAAAAAATGGAAAGAAAATAACAGATACAGAAGACATTTGAATTGTTTCCTGAATTTTTTCCTGATGCTTCCATCTATGCTAGAAGAGGTGGCTTTGCAGGTATGAAATTCACTATTATTACATTCTTTCAGGGATTGCAGTAACTTTTTAGGAAATTAGAGGCCACATCTGGATGCACCTTAATTACAGAGATGGCCCATTAAGAAGTTCATGTGTTGTCTGTTATTTCTCAGAATTGCTAACACTCTTTTCAACAACAATATCTGCTAGTGACCTATCACTCTAAAAAATTTTTTTTTTTCTTTTTTTTTTTTAAATAAGACCTGAGGGATGAAGACGAACTTCAGTGCAAAGAACAGATTTTAAAATAGTGAATGTAAATATCCAGAAAAGACATATAGATACTTTGAAAAATTCTGATAAATATAAAAATGTTTTACTTCCTGCACCAATTCTTTCATACATGTTACAGAAATACATGCATATTTTTAATATTAGTTTTAATTTCTAGCCATGGATGATGGATACCCACCTGTAAATGCAAATCCTGTCTTAGGATGACAAGTCTGTACTGGGATCAAGAACACACATGTTTGATTACCTGGTCAATAAAGAGTTTAGGGATGCACTAGAAAAATAACCCAAGCAGATAGATTGGAATGATTTTGGCTGCCCTAATATTCTCTGATTTAATATCTGCATCTTCATGTGAAAATCAACATTTTGACCTTCATCCACTTCAAGGTGGATAAACACCTGTTCAAAATTTCCTGTTCTCTGCAGTCCTCCAAATGGTAAGGAAAAGTTGTGATGTTGCAATGGCTGTGATGTTGGCAGCACTCCTGGCTTTTTACATGATATTTAGTTAATCCAGAGTCAGCCTTCCTGTATGCAAGATGGACTTGTATTCCCAGTCCTGCAGCATGGCAGGTCCATAATATGAATGTTTTAATGACAAATCTGATTCGCAGTCCGTGTTTGCTCATGCATCACTCACCTTTATTTCTTTCCTTCTGAGGCGAGTTTTTCTTTCTAAACTGTTTTACAATCCCTTCCCTTTTGTCTAGAGCTCAGGCTCTCTGGGAGCTGGCTAGAACTGCGGGGAAAAAGAAAAAGGGTATTTTCAAATATCTTAATGGCAGTGGGCAGAGTAAAAATAACATTGACACATTACAGGATGAGGATGGTTGTTGCCTGGCTGTCCCAGCTGCCCTCAGCGTAGGACGCCGGCCCGAGAGAACCCTGGCCGCCTCACCAGGCTTCGGTGCTTCAGGGTAAGCGGGGCTGGTTCCCGCAGAGGCAGGTCGGCTCCAAGAGAGGAGAGGCAAGGCGCATAAGAAGAGGCGAGGAGGCAAAGGGTGGCAAGAGGGGATCTTCCCCTTAGCTCCTTTATTGAGAGAATTCTGAGGGAGAACTCCAGAGGAGAGAAGGGGTGCACGACCTTTTAAGGGGCACAGACATGGGAGGGGCGCCGGATAGCCAGCCAATGGAACATTAGAGGGTAGGAGGGCACAGAGTCCAAGGACAAATCAAATTTTTACAAGGGGGTGGAACATAGGCATCAATCAAGCTTAAACCAATCACTTGACGCCCCTTGTAGAACCTTCCAGAAGAAGGGGCGGGGCTTACACGGTCGTGCCGCCCATAGAATCCTCCTCCCAGGAGGAGCTTTCATCCTCCGGGGTGGGGTCGGAGGCAGTGTCGGAGTGACTGACGGCTGCTGCACTCGGAGCCCGTCCCTCCACAGATGGTCACCTCACAAACGGACAATGACAAGGCAGAGGTGTTTAATGCATTCTGTGCCTCTGACTTCAATACAGATGACAGACCAAGGGGGTCTCAGTGCCCTGAGCTGGAGGACCATGACTGTGAGAATGATGACTCCCAGTCAACCCCGAAATTGTGTGGGATCCAGCCAGATCCCTACAAATCTATGGGGCCTGATGGGATTCATCCAAGAATCTTCAAATATCTGGTTGATGTTATTGCAAAAGCTCTCTTGATTTTTGAGCAGCCTTGGGAATCCGGAGAGGTCCCAGCTGACTGGAAGCTGACAAACGTTGTCCCAGTTTTCAAGAAGGGCAAGGAGGATGCTGGAACCTGCAGGCCTGTCAGTCTCACTTCAGTGCCTGTTAAGGTTTGGAGAAGGTTACTCTGGAAGGTATTGGAAAAACACCTGAAAGGCAACTCAGTCATTGGTCTTTTCAACAGCATTATTCTGACTTTGACACATATTTTCTAAAATGTAAACAAATAAATAGTACTTTTTCTTTAAGCCATGCCACTACCCAATTTTCAAATACCTTAAACTTAACATGAATGGTTGGGGTGAAATAAGTCAGGAATGCATAAGAAAAGCAAAGCCTACACATCTCTCTGATTGTAAATACAGATTTGCCTTAGTGCTGAAAAAGAAAACAAAGGAAGGAAGATCACACACTGGGGACTGGAGCTGGGTTTGCTGAGAAGAATAAAATGAACTAAGATTTTATGATTACAAGATGGTATAAACTCTGGCAACTAAATGTAATAAAAGATGACAAGACAAAAGATCTAGAAGAATAATATCCCATCATTGTAAAGTAAGTAGCAGGGGAAGCAGGAAAGCCTTTGGCAAATCTTACAGATATCTCATTGCAGACAGGGGAAGCACAAGAGGAATGGTGGATGTCTAATATTGTTCCAAAGTTTAAGAAGGATCAAAAGTATAAGTGTGATTTCCAACAATCAACTGGTTGCAGAAAGAATTTATGTGGGATGCACACTACATAAAATTTACAAATGTATTATTTGGCAAAAGATGGTTTGCAATTCTGACTTAGATGATATCATCTTGTACCAAGCTCTCCCAAGCTAAACCAAAACAGCAAAATAGTGAAGGCTGAGGCAAAGAAGACAGAGTTCTTTTCTGAACAAAAGAACGAAATGGCTTATATGGCAGTGCTTATTGTTCAGCCCTACAGTTTTTCCGTTGGTGTCAGTGAAACATTACATGTATACTTTTGAAATATTTTTTTAATGGCACAAAATTGAAGAAACGTATAAAAGCCACTGCAAGAGAAAACAGATTAAAACTGACCAAAGACTTAGAATTCAGAAGGAAAGAGACATTTATGTCATTCAGAGAAAAAACCAGATGTAATTTAATGGAACTTCTGATAATTTTGCAGTTTTAAGTATCCTGTAAAGGTGAACACAATGGAAAATTCTTTGAAAAAGGACTGAGGGTGAAACACATAAGGAATCCCAGACATGACTCAAATTTTTTTATTTACTGGCGATATGGCAACATTAAGAGAAAAATCATCCTTTTCCTACTCTTCAATACACCTAACAGTAGTGCTCAGTCTGATATTGTCACACATAAAATTACTTAAATGTTACCAAAATGTAGGTTTGCAAGAGATGAGTGCAAGAAGGCATTCATTCAGGCAGATAAGGTTCTTCTAATGTTCTTGTAATAAACCAACATTGCTTCCATGAAGCAGAGACCTAAATCAAATCTCCGTGGTATCTGAAAGAACAGAATTTCAAAAGCAGTAATAACAGCACTATTAATAGTTTCTTCTTGCAAGAAAACCTAGATATAGGCTACCAGCATATATATTCACTCTGATCATGAGGGATGACAGTGAAGTTTGCATTAAGCATCTCTGACCACTCAGAAAAATGTATCACATTTAAATTCTTTGAGTCATGAGCTATCATTCCCTATGTCTTAGCCAGCTCCAGTACTATTTCTTTCATGGTGTATTTCCTCATACAAAAACGGAGCAATTAATTAAATTTGTTACCAAAATTTAGGTCTCTAGACCTTATTTTGTTATCACTTTCCTTCCAGAAACACTCCAAAGGTTTAAACCCACTTTTGCCTACAACTCCTTACTGAAAATTGGGGCCTCTGGTGAATAATATCTCTTTTTTTTTTTTATTTTTGCTATATAGAATGTATAGGTACAAATTTTCATCTCCACAAAGGATTCTGTTGTATGTAACTTCCTAGCACAAAGGAATCTGTAAGATCCTTTTCAGACCTTCCTTCACACTATGATCCTATGGGCTGATGGCATCCAACGATTTTCCCTCCACAGCCTTTTCAACTCATCTAACTTTCTTGTGTCTTTCTTGCAACAAAGACAAACCAGGTGTCTGCTTCTGTCTCATGTCAGAGCATTGCACTCGGGTACAAGAAATTGCATCTCTTTCTCACCTGTAAACGTGTCCCTTAATCATCTCAATCACCTAAGCTTTATCTCTTTCAAAATATTCAATTCCTTCTTATCATGTCTAAAGCAATTTAAAATTGAAAAATGCAAGATTTTCCTCATTCCCCACTCTCAAATTTTGATATTCCCAATAAGCAGTATGATATTTCCTATATTAATACAATCGCCTTAAGAGTCCTGATGTGCTGCAGATACAAGCTCTGTACTTGTAATGTGGGAAGGTATTTTCAGTATGTGCATGGAATTATGGCTTGAGAAAGCACAGGCTGCAAATATTGCTTTACTGCTCACTCTCTCCTGCTTCTACAAACACAGGAGTCTGGAGTAATCATCAGAATATGGTCCTGAATGCTGATCAGCCCTCACTTAAAGAAAATATTTTTTTAGTAATAAGACTTACAATAACTTAAGTCTTCAGTAACTTGGGGCCTCTCTTCCAAGTAGATATATATGGGGTGGGTTTTACCTTGTAAATTTAAAATCTTAAAGAAGACCTGCTTGTTTCAAGCAGAACGAAACCTGAGTGCTTAGACATTCACTCAGATGTACAAGGAGAACTTTCTTGTGCTGAATGTGCCATTTTGCTTTTGGGGAGGCCTTTTAGCCTTTGTAGCAGTAGAGAGAGTTTCACATATGATGTGCCTAAATAGGAGATGACGATTTACAATAAACCACCCCCTTAACTGCAAAACATTGTAACTCAAATAGCAAGCCTTAAACTTGCACTAAAATGCTGTTTAAAGTTGAGACTCACAAATGAAATCAGGCTTTGCTCTGCTCTACTGGAGTGAATATTAGTAGAAATCCAGTAGTTGCACAAGCTCTTGGGATACATCAGATAAAATCTCATGTTGTTGTTGATGTCCCTGACAGTTTAGGTCATCAGAGAACATAACTCTTGCTACTGCAGTTGAATTCTACAGCCTAAACTTGCTCCAGTCTTGCTCATCTCACCCAATGTCATAGCACTTGAAACTGTTAAATATCTGTCCAAATATCTCCCAGCACATCCAATCCTTCATCTGGACATTGCCAAGTAATTCAACATGCAGATGTGAGAAATTGTTTCAGCAGTACGTCAGATACTTCTTAAAAAAATCTTTTAACAATGGTAAATCAACAAATTGCAATGGAATCTTAACAAAAGTGAAGAAAATATACATAGATGGTAATGAAAATAAAACCTGTTAACATCCAGTGGCCAAAAATTCTGTTATGTGAACAAAACAGAATTTGTGTTCCAAAGAAAGAACACAGAAAACATTTACTGTGATGCTGGGGAAGGAGATGCCCATACCACTCACAAGAAAGCAACCTGACATTATTTCAGTTTGCAATTGATCCAGCACAAGAAGTCAGTAACGAATTCCGGCCTATTGCCTCCCACTTTTTTAAGCTTACTTTGAGACAAAATGAGGTGGTGTGGTTAGGAGATAAACTGCAAGTTGAGATTTGACGCATGCTCTAATTTTGGCATTATTTCTGCATCATTTCATTGGCTTCAGTGCACATCTCTGTGCCTTCAGTAAAATATAGACATTGAGTACCTTTGAAATCTGCTGATTAACAGGGTTTTTTTAAAACAACAGAATTATTCTGCTAAGTTAAACCTTTGCATTGCATGTATCTTACAGCTTCCTTTGACTGGCAACTTCTTTGCTCTCAGCTGCCAGGAAATTCTGACCCTTCTCATTGTAGCACACCCATTCTCTTGAGGACACTCCATGTGCCTGCCAGCCCCCCTCCCTTGCAGCTTGGCAGAGTGGAGATACTACTCAAATGTTCAATATTGTATGAAAACAAGTGCAGAAGTCATGATGCAGCCAATTCCATGTGGGGGAAAAAAAGGCACATTTTGGGAGGGACCCTTCCAGCAATAACATTCAGAGGCTGTTAGTAATATGCCTTGGGTTGAAAACTCAAGACTCCTTGAATTATTAAAGACATGAGATACTTCTAAGCAATAAGATGGGTGCAGAAAAGCAGTATGGACTTACAACCTACCTGTTTGGAAATAACATCTTTACTCAATTGGAGTCTAGTTTTTTCTCATAATTATTTCCTTGATAATCATTTATCAGAAGCCTGGCAAATGACTATGGAAGTTTAGCATCTCGCTTTGCTTTTCAGAACAGATTTGTGGTGCAAAGGGGCATAGATTAGAAAAACAAAAGTAGGGCGCTCTTTGACTCCTCTCTCTTTCATTCAAAGGCAAGTGGCAGTGCATCTAAAAAAGGGCTGGTATTGTAAATGTCATAGCCCTTACCACAAAGAGGACAAATGAATGAGAGCAGAAACCTAGCCTGACAGCTCCAGAAAAATATAACTTTTTTTCAAGTGTGACTATTCCAGAAAAGTCTTGACACAATTCCCAGGCTCTATTAAGATGTCTGGGCATCATGACTATGACATTATCCCCATCCTTATTCCCTAGAGCTCAAAAATAAAAGTAATTGGAAATAACTTAAGACTGAAATCCTCCAGTCTATAGAAAATGCACAATGTTTTAATTAACACTTTTGAATTCTGATCACATTCCCTTTTCAAGGAAGATAAATCCCCATTTTATTAGTTTTGGTGACTTTCTTCCAAAAAGAATAGTGGACTTCAAATGCTGAGCCAGATACCCAGCTCTCACTGGCTTTTACACACTATTTCAGCAGCCTTTCTGGATGTGATATGTGCACTTCTGCAACGTTTATTCATGAGAGTAACCCTTAACCCTCATCCCCAAGGCATTAATTTAATGAAACTGAACATCTGACTAGGGAACAGCCAAGACAACTACGCAGAATTAAGTCTAAGCAAAGTTTGTTACCCAGCTGATAAGGCCTGACTTCCTTTTGTATTAAGAAGCTGAATTGCTCTTAACTCAGAAACTGACATAAATGTAGATAAATCATGCTGGCGATCTATTGGCTGAATCAGATACTTCTCTGTTTCCTGTTTCAATCTTATATACATCTTTTCTTCTAGAACAGAACCCTGCCAAATCCCTTCAACCATATGTTCCTTGAGCATTTCTTTACTTTAGGAAGTAACAGATGCCTGCCCTGGGGGGAAAAATCAATTTATTTCTGTAACTTGGTTCCAGTAATGTAACAGAGTTATTTTGCTTTAAGGAAAGGGCAACCAACCCTGAAAGGATGCTTCTTTTACCTTTAAGAAATATTACATAAGTGGTTTGTACTGAATAATTTATGAGCTTATACAGAAGAGTTATTCAAAATAGCTCGAACTGTACATTAATCATAACCTTTTTCTTCAGCTTTCCACTAATTAATGCTTCTGAAAATTCCTAATTTTAAGTTTCAGGAAACATGCATGTTTGGAAAAGTATCTCATTTTATGTTTGCAATGAAATATACATGAACCATTTTATGAATTTTAATGAATCTTTATTAACTTTGGTCAGTTAATATTATTCATTAACAATTCATAAACACTTCAACCTACCCCTATTATGCAGCATTATGAACTCTTAGAGTGTTTGATACAAAACAGTCATGATAACAATTTTGAAATAGAGGGGAAAAAAATCAAAAATCTTCTTCATATGCCAACAGCGTACTTTTCTCAAATTAAACTTTTAACAGGTTCAAAGATGCTATTCAAGTGGGTCTGTAATAATTTAGTTATGTCTTACTTCAGACCCCAGACAGTGCTATCTCAATCTGGAACATATCCCATCTAGAAGTTTTGACTTCACCTAAACTAGGCCCACTGTAAAATGTAATATGAGATTATGGTTCAATTATGTTCGTTTGTTCATATTGCAAAAAGTAATTTTTCTGCATATCACTTAATGGCATTGGATTTTTCTGGGTAAGAGTGTTAGGATTTGACTTTTAAAAGCATTTGTGAAAGGAGTAAAGGTTAAGAAAAAGGGAATTTATTCTTCTTTGCAGGCACAACCAATTCAGCCTTTGGAAGCTCTCTGTATGGTTTTCTGGAAAACTGGCTGTATACATGGCCCTTTTATGCTTTTGTTATAGTCACTTCCCCAATACTTGCAGAAGTCAAGCATGACTAGTTTTTCTCTAGAGAAGAGCAAAGCTCCTTAAGGTCACATATATAAAGCAGGTACACATGCTGTGCATATGAACCAAATTTTCCTACAGCTAAATGTTAAAGACCTGAGCTGCTAGACTGCCACTTCCCAGAGAGGAAAGGGCCAGCCTGACGCAGGCATGTATGCTGGGAAGTTATCCTGAGCAGCAACCAGCACAGCTCTGTGGGTGGGAGTTGTGCTTCAGCCTCCAAGTGCTCTCATTACGCTGTAGCTAACTTTCCTCTCCTCTCAGCACCTGGGATTTTCTGAACACCGTTACTAAGTGTTTAATTAACATCAGGTGTTTTAGGGATATGAATTTCACTGCTCCCCTGTGTCAGGTATTGGAACACAAAACACTGGCCTTGCTTGGTTTCTGCCTGTATGCTACTCACCCAATTCGATGGAAGAATGTGCAGCAGATGGATTTGTAGCCAAATGCTCAGCTGCCCAAACTCTCTCTGTGATCCTTCTCTAGGCCAGAAAAGAACTTACCAAACAGGAGCAGCTGAGCTATGTGCTGCCTGTGAAATCTGTCACAGCAAGGAATTTCACCAAACCATTTTTATTGTCAGAGGCAAAAGAAATTGGGAGAAAGTGGCAATGTGCTGATAAGAGCATATGAAGTATACAAGAAAATACAATTTGTTGAGGACAAAGGTAGACGAAAAACATCCCCATTGACAGAATGAGTTCTGTGGGCACTTTTTACTTTTTGTCAGGCCTCTCAATCTGATTGATCAATAATGTGCATGTTTTAAACTACTCCAATCCATTCTATACTCAACATTTTAAAATCAATTCTTTGGTGTTTTCCTTAGACAACGTGCCACAATTCACTTCCCTGTGCCTAATCCATCCACAAAATGCATTTTGTCAAACTATTCAATTCTTTCCCTTAAATGAAGTGCATTCCATCAAACCAAGCCGTCTGTTCTTACGACAGAATGAATTCTGTCTAACGTAATAAGTAGTGTATGAAGAGAGGCATTTAATCTAACGTGTATGTTTAACAAAAGGAATCATTCCTTGTTTGGCAAGACATATTTTAAATTTTATATGAATTTTAAAATATTGCACCACTGTAAATTGGTAAATGAATCCTACACAGCTTTTGAACAGAGCAACTGTTGTATACAAAATCTTTCTAAAACCTTTTCTCTTTAGAAAATTTGGTAACAGGAAAGGTGGATATTAACTAGCTTCATGCTTTGTAAACTTGAATGAAACTACTGAAAAATTGATCTGCTTTTTACTCTTAAAAGGTTTATAGTGATTAACTCTTACAGAAGGAACTGAGTAGAGGCAGCTACAGCACCTGTGAAAGTATACTGAGAATGCCTTTAAATATGCTTCTCACATTCACAGTGGTTATTATTGGGTAATGAAAATCTCTTTATTCCCTCTTAAAATCCCAGAAACCAAACTCAATTCTTTTCAAAAGAATGAAAATGAAATACGACCTTAAAGACACACATTAACATTCCTGGCATCTGATCCAGTTGTCTGATTTTGTTTTATGCCAGGGATGTTTCAGGGATTGCAATGAACACTGGAATTGCAACTGACATGTCATTAGTACTCTTCCTCTTTCTGCCATGTGAAAAATTCTTACCAGAGCTTTTCTATGTGAAAAGCCTGGACAGGAAATATATGTACAAGTACTGCTTGGGTTAAAGGTTTTAGCAGTATAAGCTCCATCCAACTGCATTACTTCACCATGACCGTCACAAGTTATTGTAAAAATGGATACGTAAAATGTTTATCCTAACACTCTGTATTACTTACTTCATGATATATGTCACATTTTACATTACTGTAACTATTTCAAGTATATAATTTGGGCTGAACTTCTATTTTTTGTAATGTTTTGCTGAAACCTTATACTTGGGCTCTTATTTGGGCTTATGTTTGCCTAAAAATATAAAAATAACCAGACTCCTTATAGGATGTAAGAGATTGAAGGATTGTAACCTTTACAAGAACAGAGGTTCATATGTGGTCTTGGTGACTCACTAAAAGCACTGATTGGTGATAAAAACCTAACACCTCAGAAAGAAGACAAGTGCAATGCTGAGAGAAAAGCAGCAGAAAATCAAGTCTGATCGAGATCTGGAAAATGACCTTGAGAAAAACTGTGGGGGAACTCCAGAGATGAGCAGTATCTGAAAAGGAGGTGGCGGTTACAGAAAAATAAACTTTCCTGTGAGAAATCTCTATAAGAAAGCAGATTTTCTGCAGTCTTGATAAACATGAATATTTGTCTTCTCCTCTTATTCAAATATATGGCCCTGAATTTTGGCTAAAATCTTTGACATAAAAGTGTGATTGACTTTTATAATTCCATTTTGCTTGAGAATAAACCAAGAAATGTTCTCCTGCATACCACCTGCAAACCCAGATGATTTAATTACTCTGACTAATTACATATCTGGCAAAACCCAGCAAGATTTCTCCAGTCAAAGCCAAAAGATTTTTCTAAAATATGATATTGAACACCTTTTCACAGCAAACAGCAAATCCTACTACATATGCATATTTTTATACATATATGTATGTATTTTCAGGGGAAAATACTTGATATTATAACATTATTCATGTCTTAAACTTAATGATACAGGGAGAAATCTTGCCTATATTTTAAGATGAGAGAAAAACAGTCAAAGAGCAGGTAAGGCACACGAAGTGTGTGAGGCACAATGGGAGCCGCAGAACATCCTTGTGAGCAGATGCAGGCACTGGGACCCTGCTGCTGGCTTTCGGAAATGCAGGAGATGATGTGCAAAACTGGGATTGCAGTCACTGGCTTCAGAAGCCCCATTTGTCTGCAGGACCCAGGGCTCACCAAGCTCCATGCATCCCATGGAGCACTGTTCACCTCTCAGAAGTGTCAGCTCCCTTTTATGCATATGTTTCACGTAGATGTGCTGAAATTAAATAGTCAGTTCACCAACCTGATACTTAACTAACTCAAAAGATGGTCAGAAAGCCTAATTAGGGAAATACTTTGAAAGCCCTGGATGAAAGATGTGCTCTCTGATGAGCACGGTAAGCTACCTTTTCCTCTACCCTTTAATAGAAGGCTGTGTTGAAAAGCTCTTTGCAGTACAAATGAGTTTAAATTGATGACAAATGCATGAAAATTAGTGCTTCATCAATCACATTTGCCATATTTTCAGCTTTCAGCATTTTGCATGCCAAAGTCCCATCAACGTAAACACGGAAAGGGCACAGAAGATCACAAAAAACTGGGAGTTCTCTGATTGTCCTCAACAGAATTTTACAAAGAAATACCTAAAAATAAGAGAAAGTAATCTAAGGATATGCTCACTCTAGTCAAAAAGATGTTTTCCTTCAAAAGGGTTTTAAAAAAATGGTAATTCCCAATTATCGTATCGAAGTGTTACAATGAGAAATTGAAGGCTCACGATTTAGGCTGTATGTGCCCAGTAGAGTGGATTAGGATTATACAATATAACCAGGTTTCACAGAAATTTACAATACAGCCCTGGCTGGTAGGTTTTTATGAGTCATATCTTTCTTAATCTCAACTGTAGCACAACCTCTTCTCCAGTTCATAAATACATAATCACTCCTTACATATGTATCCATGTACTCAAAGGTACTGTAAAATGCATTGGATCTATACTGTCATTACTGATTTGTAATGTAATTTTTGAAACAAAGTTTAGCTGGAAGCCAGGAAGTGAACCCACATGCCTAACCAGTCTTCAGTGAGCTATTGTTTAAGACATTCTCAGTCAAAGATTTCTGATTTTGTAAAAGCAAAAGAAGATTTGTACTGAGAGATTCCCAAACAAGGACTGTGTCTCAGATCTGACAGTGTCTTATGGGAGGGAATGTAACCCGTGCTCTGATAAGCGCTTGACTCTGGTCAAAGGCAGAACTCCCACTGGCTTCGGGCTGTAAAATCCTGCTTTTGCTGTCAGCAATACAGTTTTTTAAAAGAGGCACCTCAACCATGCCAAGCAAGATTTATCCATGTGTAAAAGCAGGCTGATGTCCAAAGAAAATACAGGTCTGCTAGTTTCTGGCCTTTTTATTTGTTAAACTCAGGGCAGACATCGACATTGTTACTGCTGTGAAAGAAAGCCAGGTATATACTTTCACTAAATTTAAGCAGTAAAGTTGTAAAATGAAGATGTCTTCAGCTGTGCGGAATATTCTAGCATAGAAGCCTTGCATGAAAATTTAACAACAGAGTATTTGAGTTATTAGCGATGCTTTCAATTGATTACTTTGGACTTCAGAAGTTGACTGAAGCAGGAATTGAGTCTCATTACTCCAAGGGGGATATTTTGAGTCTTTTTATCACATGCTTAGGATTCTTGTCCAATAAAACATTTCTCCTGTTTCAGTCAAAATTTTAGTCAATGATCTCAAAAATTCCAACCAGCACAAAATGTTTACGTGGCAATTTGCATAAAATGGAAGTTATGATACCAGATCTGGAAGTGTATACTCTGTTTAATTGTTTCCTCTCTGCATTTGAATTTAGGAAATCTATGAGCTTGTTAGGTGGTTGTCACTCACTGAATAAAAAAAAGAATCCCTATTTCTTTCACTTCAAAAATGTTTTGTTTTGTAAAAAAAATTAGGTCAGAAATACAAGAGATCACCTGTTTTACCTTGGAGGGACATGAAAGTGTCATTTTTGAGGACTGCTATGCAGAAGCATGGTAAGGCCTGTCTTTCATTTCTCCCTGCTTAGGGAGTCACAGGATAGTGGTCAAATAATTATGCTAGATACAGTTTGAGGTAAGCACCACAGCGTCAAAAATACTTAAATATTATAATACGATTTGAAACCAAATTTTCACACCCTTTCTCTGAATGGCCAGACTCTTGATGGGTCATACTTACCACTTACTTTATCTCAAGAAGCACTTCATTCAGTGAGAATTTACATCAGCTGAGGATCTGGAAGTGGTCAACTCACAAAGCTTTACAATAATTACTGTCTGAGAAGTGAACTCAGACCTTATACCTCTACTAATTAGAAAAAGAGTAGATTGTAGATCTGTAGCTTCCTGTTGGATGTTCTAACCACTGGTCTATGAAAAGAATATCACATTAAAATAAAAGTATAGACGATAATTCAGCTCATATTTGCAAATACATCCAAATAGTCTATCACTGGGACATAAAACTGGCACATAAAATATTCAAAAGGGTATTTTATAGGTATTTACATATATTTGTTCCTGACAACATAATTCTCAAATAAAGGCTTTGGTGGGATTTTTTTGCAACTTCTGAGGGCTTGAGTATTTTTTCTGCTGTAATTTCTTTTCTCTTGAATTATATTTATAATTAGATCTGGGAAAAACTTACATATTGCAAACTATTACAAATATTAGACAGCGGTCACTTTTTGAGACAACGTCTGTAAATACACACAAGTCTGCACAGAATGTTTTCATAATATAACCATTGTTCAGTTTCTGTGTGGAAACAGTTAATAAACAAGTACAAAAGTCTTTTTTCCCACCAGGAACTCTACTAGCCTTGATTTCCTAAATAGTGTTTAAAAGAAATTATTACTATTACAGAGTACAGTAGATAGGAATATACAATGTGTAGACACAAAGGAGGACATGACCCTTTTCCACAGGTAGCCTGAGGAATGATAAAGTGGTTGCTTTGAACAGTGAGAGCATCAGCATCAGCAGTAGCAATGAGCTGGGTACCCTACCAGCTCATCAGGCACGGGAGGACCCCCTGATCCACCCAAAATGCCCAATCTGGGCAGAGCTGCTTTAGTGACAGCTGATGACTAAGCAGATAAGCAGCCTTTCAGGCTGACTAATGTGTTGTCTAAACATATAGAAGGAAGAGGAAAATTGAGATGATCTTATAAAAGGGCTTAATGTCAGAAAGTCTTATTTTTAACTAAAAAGAGTCACCTCTTGAGAACTTTATATTAAAATTCAGTAATTCCATCTAGAGGAGGCCTTTTACCTCTCATCATAAACATGAAGAACAACATAATTCAAAGTCATAAGTATTACTGAGTCAAGGTGAGCCCATATAAAGGTTTCACTTTCTTAAAAATAAGAAAAAGAATATCAAATGTTAATAACACTTATGAACTAGTAGAAGAGATACAGAAAGTAAAAGTTAGCTGTAAAATTGCTACTTCAGGGCTGTAGCACTTATATTGTGCAAAATATAAAGGACAATTACCAAGCCTTCCTGGAAAAAAGTAGTGGGAATAACTCTTTAAGATTGAAGGGTAAGTATATAACAGGCAATTACAGGAAGATGGTGAGGATGAGATAGTTTTGTGATACAAGATTCTGCCAGATTTTATTTCTGAATTTATCCACAGAAAATTGTGGGTCAGTAATTTTTCCCTTCTTTACTATTTTTTTAAATACCTTTTATAAAAAGCAATTCTGAAAAGTTTTCCTCCCAAATCAATCATTTTATAATGTCAAAATATAGAATTTAGTGCACGGTATCAAACCTATCAAATTTATTTCAGCTTATTTTCTAATAAGGTTGTAGATGATAAAGTTTACATAAAAAGTTATGCTTTTAAATTTGCTCATCCACCTCATTTGTACATAAAAGAATTTTCCAAATGTGAAGATTACTGCATTATATTTCACTAGGTATATTACAAAAGTACTTATTAGACTTCCTGCTAAAGTAGGTCCAAAAAATTCATGTTCAGACATAACACACAATAAATGATGCTCCCCTGTGTAGCCTACAGAAAGATGTTGAGTGGAGGATATCTCTTACTCCTTTTTAAGAGAACATTAACACAGAGGAAAAATTACATTCATTATATATCAATTACTGCCTATGTTTGTAGATTATATGTATGTAAAAATGGTCCTTTAACACTAAAAATACACTGCAGCACTATTTTGTAAGGCATTAACTTTTCTTGTAAATTCCTGTGTGGATTCTTCAAGATGAATCTGAGTCAAATCACACCACAATTACTGTCACCTTTTCCCAAGCTATCAAATAAGTGAAACAAAAAAATCTAACACAATGTCACTCAAAACCACTCCAAAAAGTTATGGGGATAAAGTCAGCATTTCTGTAACCTGTTACATCCAGGTTCAAGTCAATCAATTTTAAGTCCATAGACTTGAAGTAGGATATTCCAGAACCAGATCTGAACCTTCATTTCCTTCTATCTTGAATATTAGATTGTTGGTTTTGCCTTCACGGGTACAGCAGAATCTAGTGAATCCTTTATGCTTGAAACCATAAAGATAATCACTACAAAGACCAATCCCTCCCTTTTTTTCCAGCCTACAGGAGACACAGTTTGTTTACGCTATATAGGTTTTTCCAGTTGTTTCCCTGTGTGTAGAAGAGAAAATTGTGTGTGAAAAGTGATTACTGAAGAAATTAACTGGAAGACATGCTACATAATTAGCTCTCAAATATTTAGGCCAGTAGTTAATAATTCACATTGTTTGGGTCAGAAAGGTCCATTGACTAATGCAGAATCTGGTGAAACCATAAGCCTGAAGTTCCTCATACCAATCTGGCACCAACCTTTCCTACAAACTTCATCAGGAAAACAAAAACAAACCTATGATGGAATTAGTAGTTTTTCTCAGTAACTGCTTATCAGTCAACATACAGTATTTTTCAGAGTACTCTGAAATACTGGGCAAAACTTTTTCCAGAAGTTGACAACCCTTAGAGGAATTGGTGAGAACTGTCTTCAGGTACTGATGTCTAGCAAAGATCATATCTTACATAAATCAAAGATCAAGTTAGGAATTTCTATTATTGGTCTTATGAAAATTGTTCCCTTATTTTTATCGCATATTTATAAAAACTGAATCTGTATATATCTTAATATTACATTACCTAGCATGTTTAGGCAGTGCAGGTACTATGATAACATCTTTACACAGTAGAAAGGGAGTGAATAACTACTACCCGTCGGACAGAATATAAGTGTTCAAGTATCAGCTGTCAGAAAGTGAGACTAAAATTCCATGTGATTGGAAATTGGATTAAGCATGTTTTAAAAAGAGACACAAATTTTTTCCAACTGGAACTTTATAGCTTGTGTATTCATACACATGCACCTACAAAGAAAAGAAGAGCTAAAATAACTCATAGAAGAAATAACTGTGGGAAGACATGGAGAAGAGTCCAGACACAGATGGTTGCAGTCTGTATTTATTCTCAAGAAAATATCACAAGGCAGCCCATATGATGCTGAGGAAATAAATAGTGTATTCGGATGCTAGTGTATAGTGTGTTTAAAAAGATCATCCATCCTGTCAGAAACAGAAGTATTATACAGAGAAAATATGGAGGCTGCAATTTGTGTGCAACCTCTGCTCCCTCCCTTCCTTTTGCTGAAATGCCAGGCAAAGATAACAGCAGCCGCGTTGGCTGCGGATAGAGAGATGCAACCGGGACTACAAATGCTATAAAGAGGATAAAATTCCTCTTTGTGCTGTTCCAGCTACTTAGCCTTCCTCCCAGCCCTTTCCCTGGCCCCTGTTTGTTTTCGCACGGGGCTCGGGCACTCAGTCCCGGCTGTGGCCGGACTCCCCCGCAGCGCCCCGCGCACGCTGCTGCCGGAGCTGCCCCGGGCCCGGGCGGCGGCACCGCGGGCACCCGGCCGGGAGGGCGCATCCTGCCCTGCTTCGGGACCTCCTCCCGCTTCCTCCCCTGCAAACACCTCACCTCTGCGCCAAAGCTACGTGTCACCACACAGCTCGTTCTGTTTCTTTACTTTTGCCTTTTTTTTTTTTTTTTTCCAAGCGGAGACTTCCTCCTATGAATATTTCCTCTTACTGTTAACTGTCATAGTGCATGTATTCCTATTAAAAAGTGGAAAGCAACTACGAAAGTCTTGAAAAACATTAGACCACTTTAATCTTTAGGAGTTTCTTTTTCTACAGTAAAAAAAGAAAAAGTATTAAATATTTTCTTGGTTTTTGTAATTCAGTATTATCCCTTTTTACTTTAATTTCTTTCTTTTTAAAAATCAGAAATAAGTCTTTTGAATTAAGATTAAGAAACTGTTTATATGCACAAATCCACTATTAACAGCTCTATGGCCCATGCGATTAGTATCATAATGGATTTACTCCATTATACTTATTTTGTACGTTTTTAGGGATGAGATTTATTTCTTGCTCCTGAAAAAGTCCCCCTCCCCCCCAAAAAAACCCACTCACCAAAAAATCCCAAAACACAAAACCCCAAAACCAGCCAAGAAAATCCCAACCACAAGAAATGAACAATGATATTTTAGTCATGATCAGTTATATAAGGTACAGCAAAACATAATTTCAATATGAAAATGAAAAGTACAGTTAAAATTATTACTTTCTTTCTCTTCCTGTTTGTAAAATCAACTGAGAGGTGATTTTTTTCAAGTTTACAGGGCATACAATAGTTAAAGAACCCTATTACAGCTGCAAAGTACAAAATACTAGCAATGTTCCAAGAAAAATATTAGGCTTTTTGAACACTTAACATATGATAACAAGGATATATTATGGAACATGCCACTCTTATCTTGTGTATTTTAATAATGGCTTCCTCAGCTGTGTAGCTTGTTCAAACTCCTTAATACTCTATCATAAAAGTTAGCAAAATGAAGCAGTCTGTTTTTGCCACAAAAAAATTGAAAAAACAAAATTTCTTGGGAAACTACACGTAAAAAATCTTTAAGTGGTTTTGTGTTGAAGAAAACCCACACTTACTCTGAGACACTAAACACACAGTCAAAGGTCATCTTGGAGCATTCATCTAAGAAAGCTCTTTGGATCTGGTCCAAAACATTTTTGCAAGTGACAGTGTACTTAGGAATTTTATGGATCTTAGAATGAAGAATAAGCTTGAACTATTAAGTATCATACACTACCCTTCCTAAATGATAGACAGATTGTATTTAGAGGTTGATGTCTCTGTTAACGGCATGGCAATGAAAAACATGCCTTGTAGATTAGGAGGAGAGGGCTTTGCATTAGCAATTATAAATCTTAAGTTCAATTTCAGAGCTGTCATAATAGCACTCAAATTTTACATATATGTATTTTTATATACATCATCTACCTTCCTAAATGTGTAACGGATGGCTAGCTCATTATAAAAAAGTATCTTCTACTAGTTGCACGATTTCAAAAGTCTACTATCATTCTAGCTGGAGAAATAGTAACTACCTGACCTCATAATGGCCATGTTGAAAAATTTCAACCCTTTTCAGACTTTTCACTCAGTTCACTATTTGTGCATTTAAGGACCAGCATATGCTTAAGTTCTCAGTATCAGGAAGCACCAAACACCATGCTGCACTATGAGATCACTTGCAGCAGACCCATTGTTCCTCCCTGACTGCAAAGTCCTTGCATCAGGTTGTTTTTGATGTTTACAGCCACATCTCTCTCTCTGTCTTTGTTTATTCTGTTAATCAAGTTTATTTGGCTTAGTAAGTTGTAAAAGCTATTCTCAAATAACTGAAGCTTGTAGATCTCTTTCCAGACATGAAACCATAAATTTTATGTTTTCTTCTTTTGATTGTGAGGATAAATTTAATATTTTATATCAACACTTTAGGACTATCTGCAAACTAGATGCCTAATCCAAACTGTGCTTAATCTTTCTAAGAAGTGTCTACCATTTTTTTCAATAGGAACAAGCTCATTGTGTTCAAAGCTGTAATAATGAAAGGCATAATAACTTGGTTTATTCAGCTTTATAATCCTCTAAGGCAGTGCTGACTGAAGTTGAATAAACATTGTGTTTATGATAGCGGTAAACTCTTAGGAGATAAAAAATGGGGATAAAGTCTTCCCAAAACTAATAAGATATTAATATGCAATAAAATTAGGCAAATATTTTTTAATCCTCCAAAGTCAAATTAGATTGCTGACTTACACCATTAACCTGTTAAATACAGAAAAATACAGAAATTACCAAATGGGTACTTCTGTTTTCTAGAGAGCCGCTGATTACTCAGTTCAAGCTAGTCTTGATAGTCCACTGTCTTAAGACAGGACTGTATTACAATGTTTTGGTGTAGCTCTGCAAGATGCCGACTTCTAGAGCACCTTGAAAATTGCTTATCCCTAATGATTATGCAGAGGTTATCGCAATATAAATTACTGGGTTCAATCATCTAAACTAAAGCATAGCTTTAAGTAATTGTTTTATACATAGCTGTGTGACACCAGCTGAGCCTAACCGCCTTCAGTCACCGCTTTTAACATTAGCAGTTAAGCCATCTTAAAGAAGCTTAGACATTCAGAAAATAAACTCTATCTGAACCCTCTGTTGCTCCCAGGAAAATGCCATTTGAATTTTAATGCTCTCATTCACAGACTGTCTAGATCCACCCAGTTTTATTTCACAGTTCTGTGGTCTGTATCAGACCTTTCTAGCAAACACTATTTACTGCAAAAATAGAATTTCAAAGCATGACACATGTATCTTAATTAAATTATTGATAAATAAAAAGAAAGAACAAGTTTCCACAATCTCAAAAACCTAGCAAAAACTTTCTGCCATGCCTTTTGCATTTCTGTTATTATTGAGATATATATTGCTTTTGTTATTGAGAGGTGTGGTCGATACATTGGCACAGGGCAACTTTATCAAAGCAGCTTCAGCCTCCTTGCATTTCTCCACGCTTGAATACATCAAGCAATCCTGTGTTTATCCTTGCTTCTGAAAAAGACTGGATTGGAACTCTGCTTAAAACCACTCTTGGCCCAGATTTTAGCATCTTGGATGTAAATATTGAAATTTTCCTTGCAGCTCTTTCAACACACAATCACCAACATGTAATCTTTCTTTTTTGGACTTATTATCTTGAACCTTGGAAAATAATTCCATTATCATTAGTACCACATCTGTGCACCAGCTTTGCCACCCAGAAGTACAAATCTGGCACATTTGTTTTACATTTTTCATAGATAATGAGTTTACATCAGCTTGATGCCTTTGTCATGTTTTTTATAGTTCAAGCTGCCATGAACAAAGTTAACTCCAAAACATTTTAAAAGTGTTTGTGCATAGACACTTATCCTTGACATGTTGAATATCAACAGATTTGATTTTATATTAAAATCTAGATATTTAAAAATTGTTGAACTATGGCAGAAATATGTTTGCAGCTCAAGCTTATCTTACAATAAATGTGTCAAGCACCTGCAAGGTATAAAATTAAGAATCCTCCTGAGAATTTAACTCACATATATTTGATTCTACAGTTTCCAATCAACACCAGTTCAATATAGCAAAGATTAAAGAAGAAAATAGACTCTGGAAGTAGCCATCAGATGGAGGAACTATGACTTCTCAGGGCCCCAGCTTGCAATACGGGGTAAGGACTATCTGGGAAAAAAGTCCTCTTCACATCTTCAAATCCCTAAAAGTACTAGGAAAGTTTGAGGCCTGGACATCAAATTTGTCTAGATCACCTTGAAAGATTCAGCCTTCATATTTAATGTCTTTCTCTCATTTCTTGTAACAAAATTCACCTTCAAAAGACTACAAAATCTCCTAAAGACCTACCATCAAGGCTTTAAACTCACTATCCTCTTTCAAGTCTGTCTGGAAGCTTTGGGCAGTTAATTTTTCACCTGTAGGCTCTACAACGGATCAGCTAGAGATGGCCTTTCCCCCTCTGTGCTGGAATAGGCATCATCTTCCTCCCACAGCCAAAGCAATTGATGTATTCGGTACTCTAGTGATTTTGAGAATACCAAAATACTGTGATGAAGCCTGAATCCTAACCTGCACTGCCAAATGTCACAGCACTTCACAGATCCAAGCATAACCAGAGACATTAAGATACCAGTTATGGCACAAACGTGACCCAGCAATCCTTATTTACTAATAAAGTTTAAAACTTCACTTTTGTTTTTACTGTTTTCATTTTGTGCACTTTATTTTTTTAATAGTAAATAATTGTCTTGGAGCACACTTGGTGTGCTTCTGCTCTTGTTTCTATTCTTTGACACTAGTGGTGAGCCCAGACAAAGGTGAAAACTTTTTTGAGAGAGTAGAATTATTAAAATGAAGCATAAAATAATACTGTTTCCCCATGCTTTCGCTTTTTGTTTGTTCAGGCATAAGTATTCTAATAAGATTCGACCTATAAGTTGCTGAAGTCAACACGCACCTTTCCATCAACTTTAGAAAGTTACAGATTAGGTTTAGAAGACTGATCAGTTTTCTTTTAATCTATTAATTAGTGACAAAAAAAATGTCATAAATGTTACAGGGATAAGCTGATACTTGCTTTGACTGTTATGGAAGGTCAAACAGAGCAATAATTCTAGATTCTGGATATGAAATGTATGAATACTAACTGCCCATGAGAACATCTTTTTTTCTATCTCTGACATTTTTCTTCCTACTGCTGGTAAATGCTATGGATCAAAAACCACACGAATTTTAAGGCTTTGGTATATAAAAAGGGGATTTTTGAAAAACATTCCATGTTAATGATACTGAGATTAGAGAGAATGAAATCCTTTTAGAACTTCATTTTGCATGAGTTTCTAGAAACAGACCTGAAATCAATCCATGATTTGTTAAGCTGTTAGTCTTTTTGTTATTATTTAAAAAAAATGCTTTTTCACATGGTATGTGATTAGAGTGGTATGCAATTAAAAGTATGATTTTCATCATTGGATCTCTCTGTTTAAAATAAAGGTAACAGGTAAATCAAGGACTATGCAAAAGTGAAACCAAAGATTTTCTTTTTTTTTTTTCTATTATATGTTTTACTTACCTATACTTAACCTCTTAGGTCTCCCAATATGTTTTTAGAATGAAAATTGAGTGCCCAGGGACATAAATAGTGTCTTTTTCTCTGTGAGAAATAATCTGCAGATCCTTTGCACCAGTTACTAAGATGCTATTTGATGTATCACTCAGCACAAAGAGGTGATGTGGCACCTACCAGAAGAGTTCAGGAGATATTTGTGAGAATGGATTATTTAGCTGTGTCCATCCATACAGTAATAGTAAGGAAACAGGATCTGGTCTGGATTTCAGATTTCATTTATTGTGAATCTTCTGTTGACATTAATGTGCTCTGGAAGAAGTCCATGATAACCACTACAGTACATTAACAGATCAGCTTTCAGTGCAAAGGATGCACAAGCCTATTGCAAACTGTAAGTGTATGTACTCTTCAAACGTATTCTGAAAATGTATGACACTTTACAGGAACTGTAGAAAATGGATTACCTACTTGAGAATGTGGAGGGGAACAAGGTAGAGTGGATTGTCTCAATGGATTCTCAAAATTGGAGCTGTCCAGTGGAGTTAATGCAGTTTCAATCTTCTCTTTAAATGCCAAAACTTTAAAGAATTTTAGTGTACTAGAGTATTGGGCTCATCTATTGGGTCAGTCAGCAAAGCAGCAGCAGCAGCAGTGGGGGCAGCATTGGTGACTGAGGCAAGTCCAAGGGTGAGTGTTAGACCGAGCTGTACAGGGGCATTCCAGAGCTCGGGGAACCTGAGCAGCAGCCCTGAGACCTGTCCCAATCTGGAAGCCCTGTACAGCCAATCAGGCATGAAGGGGGCACTGCCAGGAGCAGAATGGGAGATTTAAGCAGCTCTAGGGAGCGTGAATGATCCAGAGTGTGACAAGCAGGGGTGTGGCACGGCAGTGAAGGTGTGGCATGATAGTTTGCAGGGCAGTCCAGGTAGGTGGGGCGAGCAGGAAGGGCTCCTCTACAACCATCCAGGAGGAGCCAACAGGCAGATAAACACACTCGGTATCTGGTGAAGAAGAGCATGAAAGGATCGCTTCAGCCTTGTTAATGTACCAGTGAAAGCTTCTTCAGTTGTTGTGGTGTTGACATGCTGTAGATCTCATTCCCCTGCAGCTGCTGGAGTCACAGAACCAGCTGTGTCAGAGGCCTCCAGCCAGCTGACCTGCTGATGGTAGATGGAGCTCTCCAGGCCACAGGTTCCAGGAGCGACTGATGCCTCTCCGTGAGGCTGGGGCTGAGAGTTCTTTTGCAGAAGGTGTGCTGTGGTTGAGGAGCTATGTCACCAGGGAGCTACAGGAGGAAGTGACTAAGTTACATTGTATTTGAATTAATGAGAAAGGGATTGGTTATTTTCAGAAATGCAACAGTCTCCAGACACTCAGGAGTATCAAACCTTCATTGTAGTGGAGAAGCAGGTGGACTCAGAATCCTGAAAGGTAATTAATTAGTCAACGGTCTGTTGAAGATGAAGGCCAGAAGCAGGTCACTTCATACACCAGGAAGAAGGCTCCTCCTCCTTCTGGAAATTTAACAGGACTGGCACCTTCTACAACATGTATGAGGCCCTGGAACTAGAAGGACAGACAACTGATGAGGTGGGCAAAGGCTCTCACTGGCATAAGGGAAACCTGGTGGGATGAGCCCTGTGACTGGAGTGCCCTGTTGGATGGTTACAGGCTCTTCAGGAGGGACAGGCAGGGCAGAAGAGGCAGAGGGGTGGCACCGTGTGTATTAAAAGGGTTAGAACATACAGAGGCCATAGCTGGCAATGGCACAGTTGAGAGTCTTTGGATAAGGATCAAGGGGCAGACAAATACTGAAAATTTCATCATGGGAGTCTACTCTAGACCTCCCAACCAGGACGATGATGCCAATGAATTATTCTCTGACTGACTTCAGGCTACTCAGGGAATTAGTAAATAAGGACCATTGGGAAAAATGCTTTTGCAGGTGCTGAGGTCTGTCAGTGCTGGTCACTTTTTAACCATCACCTCCTGAGGGCACAGGAACAGGCAAGTCCCAAATGTTGCAAGTCAAGTGGGCAAGGCAGAAGGTTGGCTTGGCTGAATAGGAATCTTCTCCTGGAAATAAGGAAATAAAAGAAAGGTGTATGCCCAGTGGAAGCATGGTCAGGTGACATGGGAGGAATACAGAGGTGCTGCTTATCACTGCAGGGAGAAAATTCATGCAGCCAAAGCTCAGCTGGAGTGGAAACTGGAAAGAGGCATGGGGGACAATAAAAAGAGGTTCCAATACATTGATGGCAGTAGTCTGGAGACCAGCACCATGGAAAGGGACCTGGAAAGTTGAATATGAGTCAGCAGTGCCCTGGCAGCCAGGAGGGCCAACCATGTCCTGGGGGGCATCGGGCACAGCATTGCCAGCCGGGCAAGGGAGGGGATTGTCCTGCTCTGCTCTGCACTGGGGCAGCCTCACCGTGAATATTGTGTGCAGTGCAGGGTGTCACAATATAAAAAAGGCATAAAGCTGTCAAAGATTGTCCAGAGGAGGGCCACGAAGATGGTGAAGGGTCTGGAGGGGAGGCTGTATGAGGCATGGCTGACGTCACTTGGTGTGCTCAGCCTGAAGAGGACACTGAGGAGAGACCTTTTTATGATCTACAAGCTCCTCATGAGGGGAACCAGCACAAGTAGCAATCTCTTCACTCTCATGACCAGTGACAGGACTCAAGGAAATGGCCTGAAGCTGAGTCAGGGGAGTTTTAGGTTGGATGTCAGGAAAAGGTTTCTCACCCAACAGAGTTCAAGAAGATTTTGGACAACATTCTCAGGCACATGGTGTGACTCTTGGGGATGCTCCTGTGCAGGGCCAGGAGTTGAACTACATGGTATTGATGGGTACCTTCCAATCCAGTATATTCTATGATATCTATGAACTTTTGTGAACAGCAAGTAGTGTCAGAGCAGATTTCTAAGGAAGATAATGGAACAAGTTTAACTCCAGGTCTCAAACCTTTTCAGAAATGATGATACATAAAAAAAAGAAGGAAAATATTCTGTATGAGATTTGGGTTTATGTTTTTCTTGTAAGTTGATAAAAAAATTCTATATATTTCATGAATGTTCCATTTAAAAAAAAGGAAAAAAACGAACCAGAATCTGGTAGAAAATTCCAATGCACTTGGATGAGGATTCCAGCATAACAGATGACAGTTTTCATACTCTCTGCATAATATTCTCCCCTAAGAGGTACGATGCCTGGGCAGAAAAACTGAGTTCAAACTACATTTAGTCTTACACATTTCTTGTCTGATCAACTGCACATGGCCTGTTTTATTCCAAGCTGTGCGTGGGGAAATATCATCCTGCAGTTTTCAAAAGATAGGAGACATGAACCTGCTGGTGAGTCCTACTGACAGAAATTAGGGGCTTGAAAGTAATGGGAAAGGATGTTAGAAACTAATGAATTCCCTCAGGCATTTCCCACTCTCCCTTTGAGGATGTCTGTACCTGGCATTGTTATCCACATACTGACTCATAATCACTGTATTTCCATGGGCTCCCATTGGTGTTGTCAATTAAATACTGATATAGCTAAGAGGACTACACCATATGGTGGCATTGCTACGTTGGGTACAGTTAAATACAGAAGTGATGTGAGTTGCATGTATGAAGCTGTATTTTTAGTATTCAGAATGACAGCATAGGCCAGATTTTTCCAACACTCTTACTCTCATCAGGGTTTCAAAACAGGGGCCAGATTTTCAAGTTTTCAACTTGCAGCTCCTTGTACTGGGACACTAATCGTTAGATTTTTCAGAAGAGCTTTTCAATCAAAGGTACTATGATCTTTTGATTATGTTAATCTGCTATGACAATGAGTGCTGAGATGCTGCAGTTTCCCTATGGTTTGGAGATTTTTATTCCATGTAAATGTAAACCTAGGTATTCATGGAGTCAGCTGGGCTTGTTCTGCCTCTGCTTACTTACAGACTTGTGACTCCATGGGCATAACACCTGCATACACTGATCTAAGAGGACAATCAATTACGTATGCAGAAAAACTTCTAGAGGGAGCAGAAACACCAGTATGATCCTTCTGTGAATGTCATAACAAATTCCCGGCTACTATCTCTGTTTACTTCTCTTAACTGAGTTGCAATTTTTTCAGTAAACATTGTTCAAAGTGGAATTCTGTTTTTCTATACATGTGATGGTAGGAGATGATGAAGAAGATGGGGAGACGCAGGGGTGGTCTTATTGCTCTCTACAGCTATCTGAAAGAAAGTTGCAGCCAGTGGAGAGGTGGCCTGTGCTCCCAGGCAAACAGCAGCAGGACAAGATGACATTGGGTTAAGCTGTACCAGGGCAGGTTTAGGTTGGACATTTGGAAGAATGTCTTCACAGAAAGATATTGATGATATTGGTGACTAGATATTGGAATGGACTGCCCAGGGCATTGGTGGAGTCACCATCCCTGGAGGTGTTTAAGGAAAGACTGGATGTAGCACACAGTGCCATGGTCTGGTTGTCAAGGTGGTGTTCAGTCATAGGTTGGACTTGATGATCTCAGAGGTCTTTTCCAACCTAATTGATTCTGTGGTTACTACATGTCATTCTATGTAAACAAGAGAAAAAACATATACATGAAATAAAATATTTGCCTAGTTGGTACTTTAAAAATATGTGATTGTTCTTACAAATGCACATGTAAACTTTAGACTTCACTGAATTATCAGAATAAGAATGTAAACAGTGCGGGTATTGTAATATTTAGGATAAACTTATGATCCTTAGTTAGTTAATTTCAGAGTCTATCACTATTTTTTAGATCTATCTGATTTCTTTTCTCAAAAGATCAGTAACAGGTTATACTGCCCACAGTATTTGGTCATACTATGACTGATTCTCACGTAACACGATGTTGCCCGCTTGCAATGAAAACTTTATAATAAACTGGAATATTTTCATATGTAATTCTCCATGAGATTTTACACTATTTCTCCAGTCATCTTTTCTCATGCTGTGACTTCTGCTTCTTTTGTGCCCTTATCATTTTTAAATGGATAGTCCTGGCATGTGACTTGGAATATCATAGAATAGCACAGAATGGTTTGGGTTGAAAGGGACCTATAAATGCCTACAGTTCCAAACCCCCTGCCATGGGCAGGGACATCTTCCACTAGGTTAGGTTGTTCAAAGCTCCACCCAACCTGACTTTGAACACTATCCTCCTTCTTGACCCTGTCACTGTCACTTGTATTATTCCATAGTTCTTACCTCGATTGAGCTCCTCCCCTGTCACCGGGGTGAGTTAATGATACCCATTTTGCACATGTCTTGGGTCTCCCTAAAGACAAATATGATTTCTTTATAAATATACTTAGTTTTGCACTCACTTTTGAGGCATTTCAGTTAGGAGATTTCCAGGAATGTAGCCCAGAGTGAAAGCCATCTTGTGTGATAGTAATTGAAAAATATAATGAATTATTTTTTATATATAAATGTCTCTCATTGGAATTACAAGTTACCTGAGTCATGCTTAAATATGCTTATATCCCTCCTTTTTTTTCTTAATTTATATACTCTCTCAAGACAGTAGTTCTGACAAATGGAATTCATTTTTAAAATGTGATTGAGGAAAAGTGTAACAGTGAGGTAATGATATACAAACTAAAAGAGTTTATCAGATATTCATAATAATTCACATTGAAAGAAAAGTGTATGTATCCAAAGCATGAGGTTGAATTCTTCAGCATGTGTAAATATCACTGACTTTAACAGGACTTTTAAGACTCAGCATTTGTCAGTCCAGTCTGTAGACCATATCTATCAAGTGGTAATGTTTACAATCAGTATTTAAAGGATGTTTATATCAAAAATCAAGTGTAACTCCAACTTCTCCCTTACAGGGTGTGAAGACAAAAACTGTAATTCTCCTCCCACTATAGGTGTTTCACAGTGGTGAAAACCCTTTAATTTCCAAGCATCAGAAAACAAAGAGAAACACACCTTGGATATTTTTATTTTTATTATTTGAATGAAAACTTATGCAGGTATTAAGTAGTTTAATTTCTTCCAATGATTCCTGAAAGCATTTTTCATAAACACTAGATACTGTTTTGTCTTCCTGAACCCACTGATAGGAGCAAACACTATTGGTTTTGGTGTTAGTCTTTAATTTGTTCTGGGAACTTTAGGTTTCAAAAAAATGGCACTTAGTCATCATGGAATAATAAGGTACACTTCCGGACAACATTCTTCCCTTTAATATGCAAATTGTGTGTTTAAAGGCAAGAAAGGTAGTAAATAATTCTCTAGGGAGCTTTTATGCATGTATAAACACGTCTGGAGGAGTGGAATGGGGCTGCTTTAAGAAATAAGGCTTTCTTTGTTTAAATCCTATTCTGGGGTTTGGTGCAAGTAGAAGGATAAGTAAAAGTCATGATTGCTTTCTGTTAAGTTATGACTTACTTCATTGGCATCTCTGTGAAACCAGTGAGGTGAAAGGAAAATTGCAACATTTCATTTGCTAATATATTTGTGAAAGATGGTAACTGTACCTGAACTGCTGAAGGTCATGCCAGTCTGCCCTATTTCAAAACTTTACTCCTGCTCTTTTTGCCTACAGATGATTCAAAATTACTAATAAGATGTAAGAAAACTGTGCACAGAAGCAGTATAAAACATGGGAACTGGGCATATGTGTGCATGTAAGGAAACAAAAAATGCAGCTAGAGCTTAAAGGTTTGCATATGCAATTATGCACAGGCTGTGAGAAGTCTGTGCAGGCTTGCACTAAAGCGTGAAGTATTAGCATGTCCTCCTCTGACAAAGGCTAATTAGAATTTCAGGCTGTGCAGCTCCTGTTCCTTCTGCCGTCCTGCAGATCTATGGATAAGTTATTAACAGAGCTAATCATATTTAAAAACTCAAAGCTCCTCACTGGCTGGCTGGAAGCAGGTCCTCCTGGGACACTTTCTGCACTTTTAAGATGGCATGTAGAAGCTATCTTTGCTGCCACATCCTTAGGGTTTTGACATGTTTGACATACCCCCACTTCCTGGAGCAATGAGAAGCTTCATTTTCCTTAAAAATGAAGTGTCCAATGCTGCAAGGATTGTGGAAAAGTTTAAAGACCTAACTTGACTAGATTCAATACCCCCAATATCAAGACATAAGAACAGTCATATTTGCTTCCACTAAAAATCTCAAGACTTTTTAAACTGGCTCATTAGTTTTGAAATAATTTTTAAGCCTTTCTCAAAATATACTTGGACTTGCTACTGGAGAATTTTTCTATTATTAATCTGGCAACTGAATGAGGAAATGCTAAAACCTACCTACACTGGTCAAACACAAAGACACAAGCTCTTATAATGTGTGGAGGTTGGACGGAAACCTACTGGCAGGAAGTGAAGACAGTTAATAAGTAGAGGTACTTGTGGTACCATTTTACTGAGCCTATTATGTTAAATAGCACAATATTTACAGCATGATCAAATAACAGCAAAACATGACTAATGCTCCCAAAATAGGTAGGAAGATTTTCCTTCCTTCCTTCCTTCCTTCCTTCCTTCCTTCCTTCCTTCCTTCCTTCCTTCCTTCCTTCCTTCCTTCCTTCCTTCCTTCCTTCCTTCCTTCCTTACTTCCTTCCTTCCTTCCTTCCTTACTTCCTTCCTTCCTTCCTTCCTTCCTTCCTTCCTTCCTTCCTTCCTTCCTTCCTTCCTTCCTTCCTTCCTTCCTTCCTTCCTTCCTTCCTTCCTTCTTCCAGCTCTTTTTTGTTATATTATTATGTGGAAATATATCTCTATTCTTGGCTCAGGTTCTATTAGTAAAGTTTTGAAGCAGTTACTGAAAATAAGGGAAAGAAAAAATAGAAAGATCAAGAATGTTTTTTGTAAGTTCGCTTCAAACTGTGGTACGTTTACAAAAATGAAATGCCATACTGACACAGAACATTAGCCCATTAAGGACAGTAATCTATCTCTAAAAGAAGTAATAGGAGATGCTATTTTGGAGACTAATGGTGATTAGCAGTAGTCCCTTCCTTGTGGTGACATAGAGCATCTAAAATCTCTGTGTGAGATTTAGACAGCATGTCCCTGATTATTCTGTTTAGTACCTGTTTCTCCCACACTGGATTTCCACAACTTTCCCTATGATTCTTTATGATTCTGCTGATATTATTTGTCTTCATAACCTCTTGTTGCAAAAGTTTCAAGAAGCCCTGTATCCACTGTGTAAAAAGTACTTTCCATTGTCTGGTTTGAACTCACCTTGTGTTGACTTTGCTTACTGCTCAGTCAGCTGGTAGAGTGGGGCTGGTGAATAAAAGTTCACATATACCTTATTCATTATCTTGTAGCTACTGCAAACCTGTGTGTCGTGGTTTAGGGTAGCTGGGAATTGTAGTTGAAGAAGGCTGCACCGGCCAGGAAGTGATTCCTTGCAAAAAGGTGCTTTCAGCTCCCTCTAGACCCAATCAACTGGCCAGGTTGAATATTGACAACTTTCTAAACCACTTAGAGAGCTTGACACGCCTCTGTGAAATCACATTTTAAGAAACAGAAAGCCCGGGAAGCTCTCTCTTGCTTCCGGCAGCCGAGCAGGTAACTGGTGGGGGGTGGCCGGGCCAGGCCGGGCTCTGCCGGCCGGGCCTGGCCCGGGTCGGCCGGGGGGTGGCTTGGCTGAGATTGCAGTCACTTCAGCTCGCCAGACACCCCCCTCCCAGAAGCCAGGATGGCCCTCACCTCACCCCCGGAGCAGCTGAAATTCCCCTGAAACTGCCGTCCGGCAGGATCACGTGGCCAAGAGATAAGGAAATTCCAAGTGCCAGCTGCAAAGCCCGGGGAAGGTTAACTCTTTTAGTGCTGTTAAGGTCTTTTCCAGACCAGATGAAGCCTGCAGAGACTAATCATCTCCCCGATCAGATGGAGAGAGGAAAGTGAAGGCTTGTGAAAGAGACACTATAAAGATGCCCAAGTCAGTGAGGAAGAAAAACCTGAGACCTCGAGAGAGGGGATTTTGAGGAGATGCTGTAATCCTAGAAGCTGAAATTCTGTTGGAAAAAAACCATGGTGATGGACTATGATATATTAGACTACCCATTGTAATTTCTTGAAAGCATTGGGGGGGGGTTGGAGCGTTCAAACTGCAACTGTGAGCAAAGTGCTTGTACTAAAACAAGCAAACGCTGAACTAGCTATAACTTGCTGTGAGCAACTGTATTTGTGCTGCAATGCTGAGAAACTTGAGCAGAGATCGCACCAGAGAAAAGGATCTCTGTTCCTAGACCATGTGGTTACTCCCAGAGAGGGTCCTTACGCCTTTCAGGCACTTCGATAAGTGAAGAAAACTTCTATTTCTGAACTGCTCATCCTTAAAAAATAGTACCCCCTTAGCTAAAGAACCCCTCGAAACAGCTGTGGGGAAAGCTGTAGTCGGGGGATGGGACTTTCACATGCAAGCAGAGAACCATCCCGGGCGGCTGCTTTGCTGTGACACTGAAGCTGCACGAGATTGTTTCGTGTGGAGATGTTTCCATGGTTTTGACCAAGAGAGACTCCTCTCTCTAAGTGAACTGAAAACCAGAAATTATTATATAGGTGGTGAACTGACTAGAATCTTCAAGGGTTGTGTTTTCTTTTACGTTGGTGGTGGAAAGGAGCAGAGGTGGGGGAAGAGAGGTATTCTGAAGGTTTAGTCTGACTTTCTTTTTCCTTCTTTTAACTCTGTTAATAAACTTGATTATATTCTTTAAGTTTTTGTGCCTGCTTTGCTTTTATCTCCTGATGCTTATCTCACAGAAGGGACATCAGGGGGCTACTGCCCAAGTTAACCCTTAAACCACTACACTAAATGGTGTTTCTGCCCGGTTACCAAATTCAACCCGCTACACTGTGTCATACTCCGTTTTCTTCTCTTGAAACTGAAGAGTCCCAGACTCCTTGGTGTCTCCTTGTAATGCAATGCCTTTACCTCCTTACTCATTTTAGTTGCTCTTTGTACTTTCTCTAACTCCACTGACTTTCCTGAGATGCAGAGACGATACATACAGAAAATAGTCAGGATATGGGCATATCAATGCTTCAAATAGTAGCAAAATATCTTTTTTTTGCTACCAAAACTTTTTTGTTTTTTCTCAATACTGTTCCTGGTGATGTCACTTCTTGTCATACAGATAATTCCACTTAGATGACAATAATGAATTAAATCATTCCTCTGTGTTGTACCCCTCATTTCTGAGCTCAGCATCATGTAAACATGATTTGGATTATTTTTTTCTGCCTTAAAGTTATCTACTCTCAAGCTTATCTGTGGAGTTTTTCCTGTTTACTTGTTGCAGTTCTTTTGATGATCCTTACCAGCAGCATGGTATTTGATTTCCCAAAATAACTTACTATCATCTGTGAAATTGGAAATTCCACAATTCACTCCCTTTTCCAGCTTACTGATGAAGATCTTGAACCAAACTGGTCTGAATACAGATTAATTTATGACCTTCTACCGACTCTTGACCTCTTCAAAAGTGACTGTTGAACCCTTCCAGTTGCTTCCTATCTAACAATCTTTCAATCTATTAAAGGACTTTTTATTCAACTTTAAAGCATTTATTTCCTCAAGAGTCTTTGGTTAAAAAAAAAAAACTCTTAGAAGGTTTTAGGAAATAAATGTGTTCAGACCACTTGATCCCCTTTGTCCATACATTCACTGGCACACGTGGTAAACCAGAACAATGAAAACTCCACCAGTGAAGCAGGAATAACCCTTACTTGAACCCTCCCAATAAATTACCTTCTTTAATATGCTTGGGGACTTTTTATGCATCACAGACTCAGTGGGCTTGTTATGGGGGGAGGGCAGATTCACCAGGTTGTAGGTCCCAGGACCTGCCCATCCAGACCTCTCTTTAAAGATGGGATTGCTTAAACACTTCTCTGGTACAATAAACTACAATTTTTTTTTTTTTTAAGATATGCTTCAAATTCTCTTATTCCTCTTAATTTGTTTATGTGTCATGTTTTATAGGCTTTCCTTTCTTGTCCTTTGTGCAGGCCTCCCATTTTTTAACTGCGTTTTTTTCCCATAAGATAGTAACTTTTCCAATTTCCCATCATTTGCTATGATAGCTTTTCCCCTGAGCCTTGAAGAGATTTCATCTGATGACTTCATTTTCTCATGGAACCGCAGTACACAGTTTAACTGGGCTTGCAATACATACTCCAGGCTCTTGCTGGTAGAACTATTCCTTACAGGACATTTTTGTTGGCTGGTTGAATTTTTCATTTTGTTTTATTTTTTAATATCTCTTTTTTCATTTAGTGCTCTTACTTGAAACTGAGTGTCTGTCTGCCTGATTTGTCTTTTTCTCTCATGATACAAAATCAACTATATTGTGATCACAGTTACAGAGTGGCTCACCCACTAGTAACTCTTGAGTGAGATCCTGTGCCCCCACTGAGACCAAGTTCAGGGTGATGTCTGGGTTTCTTTTTTGCCTCTGGGTCTGAAACAGGCTAATGTAGGAAGGAGCTTTTTATTGCATTGAAAAAAATGTCTTCATCCTTATGAGGCTCTGAACTATATCTAGATAGTTAAAATATATTGTTTTACCTGTCTTAACTGCAGCTTCTTCAGTTTTGTTGAAGAAAATGCTATGTTTTTACTATCAAAGTGCTGGATTTCACCAACAGATTCCTCAGTGCTCTTCTTTTCCCACAATATTATACTTGAACTTCCCACAATATTACATTTGAACTTAGTATTATACCTCCTGTATTGTGCCTCTCTCACACCCTCTTATCCCCTCTTTACTTTTTATAAAATTGATGTCCTAGCACCATAATAATCTTGTTTAGCTTCCTTCAGCAATCTCTGTGACGCATTTTCCGTCAGGTTTGCTGCTGGTGCCAACCATTCCAATTTTCTATCATTTTCACCATTGCTGCAGAAGCATCTATAATTTTTTGGTCTTGCTCAGTGCTGCAAATTCTACTGAACTGGCACTCTAAGCAGACTGATTACCATTCTCCTTTCATCACAGTTCTCTATTTACACCGCTCCTGACCTTTCTGGCGGTACACCTCTTTGAAGATTGCATCGGACTGAACCAAGTGCTCCTCAGTGCCTGTCAGCTTTCTCTTGCTTCTAGTGTAGACTATCTTCTATGATAATTTTAACTTCCAGTGCCACTACCTTTGGTTAAAGTAAAGCTTATGTTTCTAGGATACAACATTCCCCAAATATTTATAAGTTCTTAATACAAACAAACCCCTCTGTTCTATACCTTTGAGTCAACCCTGCCCTGAGGCTCTAGACCTCTTCTCACCCCATGGAATTGGCTGTATTTCAGAGCAAAGAGGTCACAGAGGCAGGTGTCCCACCCAGGTGCTTGCATTTGCCATAAAAGCTGTTTCTCCTGCACTTCCACAGGTTGCTGGTAGCAACATGGACCAAGATCAGCAGCTCTTTCTCTGCTCCTCAAACCAAACTAATCGAAGTAAACTAAGATCTTCTGAGGTCTGCTGCTATTGCACCCCACTGCAAAATTCTGTGTGATCCTCTCCATTGCCACAAACTCAGCTATCCACATGCCCATGAAGCAAAAATAGCGCTCCCACCACCTGCTTCTCCCTGCCCTGAAGACCCCTCAGCACAAGAAGACATCACAGCACCAGCTGGGTGCTGGATCTTGTTCAAGACCCTGAGACTTGCATACTCCTCAACAACACAAGGCTATGGGGGAAGCAGGGATGTGTCCCTGGACCTCACTTGTGAACCTCTCTGACTGTCCTAACTGCTCCCATCCTTCTTCTCTCAGCTAAGGAGAGCAACCCTGTCCTCCTGGGCTAGGGCTGTGCATCCTAACCACTTGTAAACCTTGCTCCTTGGGAAGACACTCCTTCCTACCTGCGGTACCCTGAGAAATGGATAAGGGGTTTCACAGCCCATTGCTGGACTTCCACTTGCACCTTGAGCTTGAAACATGGTTTTGAAAGTATACAGTAATTTATCTTCCCTTCAGTAGATAATGAAGATTATATTATCCTCTTAATCTATGTTACCCTTATTCAGCTAGTTAGCAAAAAAGTCAAATCTGGCCCGAGACCTACCGTGCTTATTTGCCTTCCAGGAGCCATCCTGACAAGCCGTCAGAATTCCTGAAGGCACTGCAATTGTTCTTTTCATTTCACTGTCATTTATGGAGGCAAAATTGATGCAAAATGCTTCCTCATCTTGATGTGAAAAGATTTTATTTCCATATATAGATGGGTGTCTACAATTGCTCAACATGTAAAGAATTACTGAATTAGACCTTGGGTGTTCATATCCTTTTTTCCCTATTTTTGCTCTAATCTTATTTCCTGCATGAATTTATTTTCAAAGAAGAAAGAATCTGATTTGGTTTTAATAAATGTTAAGGGTATGGATCAGAAGAATATTATTTGTTTTCATTCAACTTAATTAATTTAGCATTTCATATTGCATGATTTCTATGAATTTGCATTGATCTACCTCGACTGTAACAGATTATTTTTTAAAACTCTATGAATGTTTTATACATTTCATTTAAGGCTGTATCCTCAACTGCAACAAACTGATATCTTGTCTTTACATGATTGCTGCAAACTGAGGATTTGGCTCTGTAATTTCAGATGAAAGATCACTTCACCAATGACATCAAACCACTTTGAGACATATATACAAGCCAGCTGCTGGTGAGGTATTTTACTAGCCAAGAGAACACAGCTCAAGGCTTTCAGTTTCAGTTATACACGATGGCTCAGATATCTAAAACCTAGTTGCCTAGATAAAACCAGGAATCTAATCTTATTTCATAGTAATGGTGAGAAATAGTCAGGAAATGTTGTGTTTAGATGCTTATCCCAGGAAAAAAAGGAAAAGGAAACTGACAATGTCTCCAGACCTGCAGGAGTAATATAAGAAGTGAAGAGAACTAACAGCAACATGCTAGAGATTATATCTGTAAATAGAGAGTTCTGCTGTGGTGAATTCAGAGAATGAAAATGAATAAGAAAGGACAGGCAACTAAAGAGAAGTTTCAGATCATCAGGTCATGGCTATAACAATTTTCTTTGTTAAAGGACCATGACAGCCTATACCACACATGACTAGAGAAAAAAAGAAAAATAGCAAAAAAAGGGGGAAGACGTGGATGCAGGAGAGGACACACACAAGGAAATTATAGAATTTTGTAATTATATTGCACATTTATAAATTTTCAAGTGCCACCCCCTAGGTGATGGATATTCTGGATAAGTGCAACCTCAGGCACAATCTATCAGGTTCCTAACTCAGGTCAACAGCTTGAACAAAATAATATCTACTTTTCTTCAGCAAGCTGTGATTTTGGCTCTGCAAATTCTCCTTAAAAGCTCTTCAGAAACGAGAGCCACAGTTACAAATCAGTTGCTGATGCACTTTTTTAGTATTGTATTGTATTGTCTTTCTCTGATGCGTCACATTTGTTCTGACTTAGAGGTTCAACATACTCAGAAACAAATTGAGAATGTATTTTAAGACAACATGGTCTGGCTTTGAGTAGATGCAATATCAGGCATGTAAGCATGGAAACGAAGCAGCACCATTTTTCATGACTAGCCATTAGTAACTTAAAGCAACTCCACAGGGATCAAAGACTGTAATGAAGACAGAATCACTGGGGATGGCCAGCGCTCTGGAGATGGCACTAACCTCAGTCTGCATTACCCCAGGTCAGCACATTGCAGACCAGCATTGTGCCCACAAGGGCCTCGGCACCAGCAATGCTTTGAAAGCTGGGGACAATAAATATAGGAACCATGCACAGAAATTCAGGGAAGAAAACAGATGTGAGGAAGACAAAAGGAAATGAAAAAAACATGGCTAAATATCTCCAAAGAGCTAAATCATCCCCTGACACAGGAGAGAATGGCCTTTGGCATTTGCAGAAGTGTGCCGGCATTCTGCTGACATTCCTTTTTCATTATGTGTGGTTTTCCTCAAGAAAAACTTGGATAAAGGGTTTAGAAACTTCGATGTTCCTGAGATGTGGAATTACTTGGCCTCACTGATACAGTCATTGCACAGAGAACAATGAGAGAGAGTCATGAAAAGAGGATATTTGAGTGTGCATTACTCAGTATGAACAGGAAATAAATATTTCTACATTCATTACAGCCACAGTGTGGTTTTGTTGCTGTTGCAATGTAATAATGAAGTTGTGACAACCTACCATGATTTCCTGAGGATATATTTTCAAATATATATATATATATATTTATATATTTATATATATATTTTAACTACATGCTTTTATATTTTAAAACACTATAAGACATCTTAAGTTAAATTAAAAATGCTGCAGAGATTTCCAGAATGAGGTTAAGAAGTTGGGCAAAGTGCTCTGTAAATATAATCAAAAGATATTTGGAATCAAAATAAACTCACATCTGACCATTTCATGTAAATGTAGAGAAAACGAATTTAACATTCCTTCCACTATAAACCTCTGAGAGTTATAGAAAAAATCCTTGAAATCTTCAGGTAAAGATTCAGTTAGGGACTGATGTAGCATTGTCAGGGAAGGGGCTCTCCTGCTCATTTACAAATAGTCTCTTCCAGTGACGTTTCTTGTACTACCAGAGAACAGGGGAGGAAACATTGTCCTTCTACCTCACCTTTCTCCCTGAGAACATCAAGTACAGAGGGGGACAAGCTGAGAGGTACCACATGGGTAGGCATTGACTAGGAGAAAAACCTTCCCTCGACACTACAGCAAAACTGAAATAAGCAGGAGCAAAGTGCAATCCTCCCCGAGATCATGGAAATGGGAAGTGCCCTTTACACAGAGCAAGAGCAGAAGTGTCACAGTTTTGCCTGGGAGGAGTGTTTCCAGAAGGAGCTGCATAAATGTTCAGTCTTAAAAGAGCTGAAAAACAAACACAGTTGTTCTGTTTTGGGAGGAAAGAGTTAAAAAAAAAAAAAAAAAAGAAAAGAAAGCTGTTTATAACTGAATTAGAAACTACAGGCACTTTTTTTTTTTAATAATAAATCTCATGACACACATGATTGAGGCAGGAGACCAGCATTTTGACCAAAGTCAGAGCACCAGTTTGTCCAGTCGAGTTGAGCAAGGAGCACTTGGGATTAGTTTCCCTAACACATTGCTACTTTATTTTCCTCCTAGAAGAGAAATCACAAGGTAGAAAGGAATAGTATTCTCTGTAAGAAAGGAGGCTTTTTCCCTTTCTTTCACTTCAAAAAGGTGAGTAAATGGATTTACATTTTAAAGTAATATTGGGGGAATAGAATGAGCATTTTCTAGGGTAAAAATGCACCACTGAAAATTCACTGGCTAGAAGCAAAAAAATGGCAGGGAGTGAGGGGTAGGGGGTAGGGATGGAAAAGAGTTTTTTATCTGAACTTTGAATCAATATGGCCAGAATCTGGCCTCCATCCACACACTGAATGCTTCCCTAAAGGCATAGTCCTATACTGAAGTAAGGGGAAACCAGGTAGCCTCAGATACTGAAATGGAGATTGCACAATGCAATTTTCTTAATTCTTAAGAAAACTTTTTTTTATGGGGAGAGTGAATGGAGCGTTTCTAGAATTCCTAGAATTATTTTTTATAACAAATGAAAAAATTTAAAAGATGCATTTTTGCTTTTAGAAAACTTTGCACATAGTGCAAGTAGTTATGTGACTCATACATTATAGCAGAAAAGTAAGGTGGTTTTTTCCTGCTTTTCGTTTTAGTGAAAAAATCCTAGCTGAATGACAGAATTATTTTTTTTTCAAATTCCACGCAGGTTTTAGTGGTAATTTTTCTTGGTGATCTCTAATAGGGAAATTACAAGAACAGTGAGCCTGGAATGATGTATAATGAGCTAAAAGTCATTTATTATCTCTGACATAACTATGACTTTGCTTTGTTAATAGAATGGGATTCTTTGGCTTGTTATGCTAAAACAAACAAGAAGATAATCAGGTAAAGTTGTGAATACAAATTGCAAATTTTTGGTTAAGTTTATAAAGCAATTTTAGTCAGGCATGAAGTTTCATCTAAGAATATTTAGACTGCTGGGGAAACTAAGGAAAATTGAAAGCAAAAAGCAATGCTACGCCACTTGTATGCTAAGACAGATGGAGAGCAAAAATTCTCAGCAAATTCTCATTAATTCAAATCAGGATGAACAGGTACACTGGTACCCTTAGATGGATAATGATCAGAAGAGAAGACTGCAAGAACAGAACAAAAGGAAATAAGTAAAAATATCAACCTTTGAAATCATCAAAAATACACAAAACAAACATACTACTGAAACCAGAAAAAACTGATCTGGTGGAAAATAAAACCGAAATTATAGGGGGATATCTCCTAGGATATCTGGTTTTGCTTTGCAGAAGATTTTGTCTAAACACAAGTGGAAAAACTTTGTAGGCAGGAGATAAAACTTGCTAGTAATCAGAAGTTAAACAAGATTGTGAAATAAAATAGATTAGAATTTGTGACAAAAGTAGTAATCAGCCTGGGAAACTGCAGTAAAAATGCTTAGACCTATATTCTTTGGAAACAGGATTCTTAACTCTGAAATTTGTTTCCATCTCACATGAAGCAGGTCCACTGAATTCCAAGGACCTAATTTTCCTAAGAAGCAGTGTCATTTTGATTTATGCTTCAAGCACTGTGGAAGAAAAAAAACCCTGTCTTTTTACCACCAAAATTGTAAATGGGTCTGGCTTGTGGTTCTCATCCAAGTTCATCTGCATTCTTTTCCCAACATAAATAACTGATTTTGCATTTGGATTGTGGAATAGAGAAGAATAGTGTATTCATTCATAACATTAAATATCCACTTCTGAATTACGTGGAAATTTACTTCTAAAAAGCAGCTGTTCTCAACTATTTTTCTATATAATTTTTCTTGGTCAGATTTGTATTTTAAAGGATCCTCTCTTATTGATTTAATTAAACTGGAATAAACTCTGAAACAAGAGTCCTTCCATCAGTGACAGAGCCCTCCTTGGCCATATTAAACTAAATCTAGTAGACTGGCAAGCATGAAAAATATTTACACAGGAGAGAATAAATATTTTTAATTAAAACAAAATTTTACAACATCTAGTCCTAACTAATCACTATCTAGTTAAATGTTCAGAAAAAAGAAAAGCAGAAATTTACCATATGAAAAGAGATGCTGGTAATTAATTTGTAAATATTTTGTAAGACTTGCAAGAAAATAAACCCAACAAAAATGAAAAATTATCTTTAAGGTACACTAACATGTCCATGTTATATCCTCACCCATTAATCACTTTGTGATATTTTGAGCTTTACAGCTACTGCTGCCAAGATTTTGGTCCTATATTCAGACCCATTCAGGAGCAGTTCAGTGCAGAGATGCACAATTTTTTAATGATCCCAGAAAAAGAGTGTTCCAAACCTGTAGCTGAATGTAAAGACACTCTCCTCAAGGCCTCTGGTCTCGAGCTTTGCCCATCGTGTTCTCTATGGGAATATCAGAGGCTTGGTGCATCAGCTGCCACACAAGTATTTGCCATTTAACAATTCTCCTGCTTTCAAACATGAAATGTAAGGCAGCAAAAATCCAATCCAAACTGCCTGCTGAGTTATTTTTTTCCTTGTTTATCATTACTAGTAAGGCTTATATACGTTTGAGTGTAGCCACTGAGTCCAGTCCTGAGTCCTGCTCACAGGGGTGTTGGATCTCATAAAAACTGTTCATTTGCAAATATATTTGTATATGCACTTCCTATGTCTGTATGCCCATCTGTTCTGAACACAGTTAAGAAAACACACTGCAACCACGTTCACACATTTAGACTGCAACATATACAATTTTTTCATTATAATTAGTTTAAATGTACATCATATTCTGATAATGTCATTGTAAATAAAAAGAATAAAAGAGTGGATAGAAGCAAAACCACAGAAAATAATCCAAGTATTCCTGCATTTTAGGTCAGAGTTCTAGGGTGCTGTATTCTGTAAATTCATGAGAGGGAGGAATTTAGTGACAGGCCAAAGTCTTCAGGCCTTAATTAATGTCATAGTGATGATAGATCTGCAGTGCACTCATTGCATTTCATACAAATGACTACGCAAGTCACCTTTGTTATCTACTAACTGTTCCATGGGAAGAAACAAAACAGTAACACGCATGGAATTATAATCCAAAAGAAAAGGTCTTAGACCGTAATTTAATAAATTTAAAGTATTTAGGATTTCAATATCCTTTAGGTATCTACATCTTGAAGCTGTACTGAAAACCTCAGCTGCAATTCCTGCTTTCTTCTGGGCTGCATCCTATCAGTTTATGAAATACAGGGTAATATTAATGGTGTTAAAATTCCACTCCCATTTCTAATGATTCTGTTAAAATCACATTGGTATTTATTTTAAGAAATAGCAGGTAATACATGATCCTTTGCTGGCTTCAGCTAGCAGATATCTTTCTCTTTCCATCACCCATCTGAACACTTAGCTGAAAAACCATATCTCATTTTAGCTTTCATGCTTGTAAATTATCTTTATTGGCAACACTTATTTCCAAAGAGACAAGTGATATTTTTTTTTTTTTTTTATTCAGTGAATAGTGTTCCATGGACCATAACTGGTGTTTTCAAAAGATTTTTTAATATAAATTGTAAGAGCATATGAAAACCATGTGATTTCAGGGCAGATTGATTATAAACTCAAGCTCATCTTGAGACCAAAGATGGCATGCCACACCTTCACAGAACTGCATCTGGGAGGCTTTAATCATACGGAATAAGTATATCATGTCCTGATTTGCTCTGCTCCCAGGGAAAAAAAACCAAACCAAAACAAATCTAAACCAAGGGCTATCCCATTTTTCCAAATGGATAACATGTTTCAGGTATTTTTTTAATTTTCAGTCTAAATCTGAATGCAGACTTTAAAATGAAGCAGAGGTACATTCATCACTGCAGATCTGTCACAGTGGAGCAAAGAAGCACAGCTGGACCAGGGTTGAGGGTGCCCAGCCTTGCGTGTGCTTCAGGAGAGAAACTGAACAAGGTATCCAGGAACAGCTGAACTGAGTGGATGCATTGCTGGGTGCAAACTGTGGTGGTTCAGGAGCTGCTTCCCAACTCCACTCATGAACGGTGCTGCAGGAGCAGCTCCCTCCAGGAAAAGGGCAGGGCTGCAGCTGGTGCTGCCTGTGGCACTTCTCCTCCCAGGCATGACAGCACAGCGGGGACCACACCCTGACCTGTGACAGTCATCCATGTTTGTCAGGAGCTGCAGGAAATAAACAATATCACCTCTTTACACATCAACATTATCACATGCTATCTCCTGTTGAAGTACAGAGGTCTTTTGTTTAATCAATATGTTCATCCACAACTCACTCTGACTCAAAACGTAAGTGGCTGATCATACTACTCATGGAAACGTGTTTCATACATTCCATATAGCTCAGCATTGGTGATAAGCATTTAAAATTATCTGTTTTCATTTTCAAAACAGAACACTTTGGAACAGAACAACTGGAAGGAAAATTCGTGTTAAGTATTAGGCCAAATGTGGTCTCTGGACAGTAATCAAAGGGGCAAGGTAGCAGTTACAGGAGTTTCAGAGGCTCAGAATCAGTAATTCTCCATGCTTTGCATCTTTCAAGGGGTCTGATCATTAGCAGAGCATTCTGTAACCCTTTGTTATCTTGGTTTTATTGAATGTTAGTCTTGCAGGAGGAGGAGATTGTTTTTCTATAATGTTCAGGATCTAAATCTAAGTTGGGAATCTCAAAAGTTTGCTATTACAATGCAAATATACAATAATGGTGTTGAAACAAGGATCACAAATGTTTCATTCCTTTGTGTACATGCCACAGGGTGAGAAAATAATACATCATTGAGTATGTAATGGAAGATCTGCCAGAAGACTGCAAATTACTCTGAAATATCAGAGCCATGAGTTTATTCTGCACCCAAGTGCAGGAAGGAAATTCACACTTTGCATCAAACACACTACTGTTTGATCAACTTCACAGGCGCATTATTATGCCCCATGTCTCTAAAAAATCCTCCCAACCACTCAATCTCTTGAGCCAGCATTCATAGATTGGTATAAAAGATGGGCTAGAATAAGTAAGGTCATTCCTGTACTTATCACTTAAATAATAATAATCTAGTGTAGGCCTAGTTCTGCAACACTCTTCCTCAGCTCTTTTCACCCTGTACAGAAACAGAACAGTGTGTCCTGCCCACAGGGGCTGACAGTCATAAGCAAATAAAGAAGATAAGAGAGGGCCAGATGACCGGGTCCCAGGAAGCATGGAGATAATGGTGGATAATTGATAAGCAGTCCACGCATAGACAATTGATCACAGGCTTTTAAACATCACAGTTTTCCTTGATGAACACAGAGTGCTGAAAAAGTGATCTGAGAGATGATAAGGAGGCATTTTTGTCAGTGCTTGAGAAGGGGGGAAGTTTGTCTGAGAATACGTTCATGCTTGAAAATATAACAAGTGGGCAAAAGAAACTGGCACCAAGGGTAGATTGCAATCTGGGAGTGAGCAGCTTGACATGGCCTGAGAACCAGAAGAAAGGAGGAAAGCAAGGAAATGAAAACAAGCCCCTTCTCTGCAATGCAGTGGATGAGAGTACCCTGCTCAGGGGCTGAGAACTTGTGTTATAATGGTATTTGAGGAAGGTGGAACTGATAAACTGAGGAGGATGGGATAGATTAGGGAATGACGGCCTGACACCAACTGTTGTTCCAAAATGACAGCAGGTGTCTATTTGTAACCACAACCCCAGGGCTTTATAACACAGGAGTGTGACAGTATATTCCCCAGTCTCTTAAATCTTCAAAATGTAATATTTCCAACTCAGAGTTACTGCTGCTTCTTTAGTTTATGCAAGTCCCTTTACTGGAGGAAGGTTTTTATTTCTAAAGCAAGACAAAACCTCTTAAGAATATGGTATGTAACATGTAAAGCTCCTCTGCAAACAAGCCTTGAAAGCCACAATTGCAAAAGCAGATTCAGGATGACAAAAACAACTCGGTTCAACAGAGCTTCATCACTCTTGTGGGGACCTTACCACCATGTTTAGACTCTTTCAAATGTAATGTGTTGTGGTCTCCCATTCACGTTCAGAAAAGCCAAACTGAATGCTACAGTGCCTCCTTCCCTGTATACTGGTGTGGATAGCATCTGGTGGGGTGGGATGCAGTTTGCCTAGGAGGCAATCTGCACACACAACCCAAAGCACCACTCCAAAAAGATACTCTTAAGTGTCCCTCAGACTGCGGTCAGATGCTGATGGGGTAGTCTTTGCACTAACATCTGCTTAAGTCATGATCTCCCTTCCACCTTACTGCTCAGTGGTCTCCTCCTCATGCCTCTCATGGCAGCATGGGACCCCTCAACTCTGCCATCTAGTCATACAGCTGTATCATGAACCAAATGACTGAGCCAGTTCTCTGAGCCTGTTCACAGCAGTTTTTGTAAGTACCACACTGGGGAGGGCACTTTGGCATGTGGATAAGATAAGCATGAAGTCCAGAGGTACTGGCTGTGAGGAGGCAAGTTTCACCACTGTGGACAAAATCCTGTTAAGCTACAGCCTCATCCTTTAGTTAAGGTGATTCTGGAGCTGGGTGAAAGCATGAACATTTTCTTGTCTTCCTAAGTAAATGACTTGGAACGAAGTCAGGAACAGAAGGGGAAGGAGGGCCCTAGATTCTGGTATGGTTTTTGCAAAACATCCCAGAGCCATGACCGACTATGACTGTAACATCTTCGCCTTGCTACATGCAGTGACTCTGACTGTAACACCAATGGAGTTTCCAGACTTCAAGCAGGTGCCAAGGGAGGTTTAAAATAGACTTTGTTACTTTTTCCCCTTGGGTGGAATTAAGGTACTGAATACCAGAGACACAGATTACCTGTTTTACAAATGAGCTAGATTTGATCTGAAAACTTTTACAGACCTACAGCTTTACTACTGACTTCAACAAAAGTTGTCACCACCTAAAGAGTGATGAACACGTAGGCAACTAAAACTGTTTGCAACCCACAGTCTCTTCACACCCAGGTTGCCACAGACACCCAGGGCTGTTTTGAAAAGGGCTAACATGTCCCAACAGCACTCAGCTGCTAGACACAGTCAACACAAGGCTGAAGGAGTGAGAGGTGGGTCTCTCATCAGGCATAATTTCTTACTGCTGGAAAAGTTTCAGTCCTATGTTCAGAGCTCCGTGCACTCAGAGGTCATCCAAATCCATTTAGCCTCTGCTACCAAGTTACAGACTTCTGAACAAAGCTCAGAGTATTCCCAAGATGCTTTCAGATCCAGCAAAACAGTAGGAAAGTGAGAAAACCAGTGCTCTATTGTTTGACTTGGCAGCAATATTTGATCAGCTGCTAGTCACAAGTAAAGAAGCTCAAAACAGACTTTGATCAAAATACTGATTTTTGCATGTAAATTCTGCTTCAGAAAAAAAAGTGGAAAATAGGACATCTAGAATGTCAGATGACAAGAAAAAGGTATCTAATTCTCAAAGATATATTCTAGACAGAATAGACTCACATGAAATTTCTGATATGTCCTAGCCAGAAATATTTTTTTTTGAAGCATTTGCTATTTTGGAGAATATAAAGAGAAATACTAAAAATATTATAAAATTTATATAAATATATAAAAATTAGGGAAAGGTTCTGAAGTGGGAAAAGAACCTTTATATACACACAGAGATAGAGAGAGAAATACGCTTATGTGTGTTTGTATCTGTGTGTGTATGTACACATGTAATCCGAAAATTTTAGCTGTCTCTGGCTGTGAAGGAAAAGCAGATCCAGTTGTGGAACTCAAGTCCATTACTCACTGAACCCTGGTTCACATCACTTGTACTCCAGCTGAACCAAGTGCCATACATAATAGGGAACACGTTACTTTAACAAGTTAATCTAGCAGCAGTAAAAAACTCAGTCTCTCTCAAATACAGCTGATTTGTTTTACTTCTGTTTGCTTCTATTCAGTTCCACAGTTATCTGCTTTCTGACTGTAATTCTTTAAAACTGTGCCAAATATGTTCCAGATTTTTATCATAGCATATCACGATAGGATCTTTCCAGCCCATGAGAACATGCAGTCAACAAAGCCCTTTTCCCTTCATTTCCTGAGCTACTGGCAAAAGCAATTTCATTTTCAGGATGTTACCATTATTATTTCTGGCTAAGAAAATAATAATCCATCATTAAAATGCTGATAAGGTATCAGCAAAGAATGTTTTGATTGTGGTTGCCATCTACAAATACACATTAATATGTAGCTTTTTGGAAATAAAGGCACACACTTTCAAGGTGAATGATAATAAACCAGTTGCTGAGAAAGAATGTTAATAATGACACAAAGTGCAATTCATACTAACAAAAAACCTGTATTTGATGCAAATACATCATATAACATGAATAGGTCTCAATTTCACACCTAAATGTTTGGTTTGATGGAGTTTCCTTATATACAAGCTATATATATATATATATATATATATATATATAGCTTGTATATACACACATATATATATAAAAGTTTATGGGCTGTCAGTTCTGTGGGGCACTGTGGAATTGTTTGGTGCTCTACAGGAAGAGTACCTGTATGGAAAGCCACCTACCCCAGAGTCCTGCTCTTTTAATACTTCAGGTCAGCCACCTGTTGGAGGATACACATGAAGCAGGCACCCGACTTTCTTCTACAGAAACCACAATGCAAAAAGTTTGCAGAAGGGCTTGTGCAGGTCTACATCTCATCATCACCTGGGGTGCAGATACGGGTTCACATCACTCCAGGGTTAAGGGTTTCAGAGTTGCCACCATTACAGAACAGCTTGAAAAGGCTTTTAAACTCTGAAACACAGCACTCCTGGGAAAACCTGTTCATTCAAAACCTGTGAAAAGCAAGGAAACTAAATCAAGGTATCTTCCAAGCAATGGTATTAGTTTTTTCATTTTTTTTTTTTTTTTGAGTAATCACAATAACACAATTATTATCCAGCAGCTCTAATTACATTCCAAAAAAAAAATCACTAGACATTCTTTAAATTAAATTAGATCAACTCATTGATAGAATGAATATAAACCGAATTTTTTTTCACATTATTTTTAAATGCCTCAAATGGGTGTTGCTTTTGTATTAACTAACCCCTCCTATTTCTCACAAATGTTAAACAAAGCCTTTCCAATAATTACAGTCCTCTGTGTCCTGCTAGATAAGTTCCTAAAAAAATATTGGTGAGTTTTAATTACAGCAAGAAAAGTTGTGAAACATCTGAAAGCTTATATATAACATGGACAGAGAGTTAAAAAATTGTGCCTTCTTTAGCAGCTTATCAAATCTTAACTTTCCTTTCCATTCCTTTGTCTTAGGGTATACTTTTTTCATTGTAGAATTCAAAACACAACAGATTTAATTGATTTCCTGTTTCTAGACCATGTTATATATAGAAAAAAAATGTATTTGTATTCTAGGGTGTTCTTGTTTTATTTTGACCTGAGGCAAACAAAGAAAGATCTCTCTTAACCTAAATCTAATATTATATAAGACTTCCATTGAACCACAGACCTTAACCTTAATGCTTTCAAGTTTTTCACTGCAAATTTTTTCTTCTCCTGTTCCATACCATCTTCCTTTTTTTTTCTGACCCCTGCACCCAGGTAACTTTGTTTGTTCCTGAGTCTTTCAGTGAATGTGCAAAAGTCACTGATAGCTCCTACAGTTATTGCAGGAACAAATCAATAAGGAACTGATCAGATTTTCACATTGAATAACACCAACCTAAAGAGTCTCCAGGTCAAACAAGCATTAGAGGAGATCCAAAGAAATGTTTCTGCATTTAAAATGTAGATGTTCCCAGCACTGAAAGGCAGACAATGAACTGAAATCACACTCTCACACGAGCAGGACATCTCAAAAAGAGGCACGAAAGTCACCATCTCTGTATCTGAGACGGCCAATGATAGCACAAACAATGTACCAATGCATAGAACTGGCCAACTAAGCGTCTGTGTCTAAACAGTCACATATTAAATTTCTCTGCTCTTTGACCTTTCATTCAGAGGTTTCTCCCCTTACCTGAGTGAAGCATCTATTGAAAAAACGCACCTCTATGTTTTATTTCAAAAAACAGAGCTGTGCTTGACAAAATACCTTAAAACACAAAGTAATGAATTAAGATATCCTTTTGCTACAACTGTAGTGCAGTTATAGCTGTCTGCTAGACTATGGAAGATCACTTCGGTTCTTCACTAGATAAATTATTTCATATGATCAAAAGCTCAATCCAGGTCAATCATTTTTGCTCCCTCAAAGACTGCACGAAACACCCAGACATTTCCTTTCAGATAAAATGCAACAATGCAGAAAATCATCCAAAGCTATTCTGTAATTCTCCCTCATATCAAGTTGTGAAGTACTTTGTAAGAAGTTTCAATGAGCGCTTCCAAGCTTTCGACAAACCAGAGTGAATTATTTTTGTTAGTTTTTTTGAAAGGAGAAAAAAGACTAACAGAAGGTGTGATTATACATCTTTGTTATATAACAAAGTCCAACTTCAAAGGGTGACAGAAATAGCAAGTTGAACCATAGGAACAGTTACTGACTGGACACAGTTCTTAGACAACTTTCAGATTTTTCAAAATGAAATTAATATGAGGGAATAAATGAAGAAAATCTATTAAAAGAATAAATATAACAACTGTTCTTCTCAAGCACTTTTTGCTTTTGCTTCTATTCAAGTACTTATTGTAAAAGTGTGCTTTTGACCAGTGTTTGTATCAATATTTAGGCATATATATGTAGAAATTTATGTTTCCAGGAAGGAGATATTGACTCAAAAGTAGTGAACATTTTTAGATGAAAGCAATAGAAGTGTGGATGGCCAGAGATGGACACCTCCACTAGAAACAACTAGGTGTTTATTTTAAGTTTGGACTGAAATTATTGTAGATTTTTTTTGAGAAAAAAAGTAAAATATAAAGAGAGATCTATAGTTACAGATATTTTTTACATCCAATCTATTAAAATGAAATAACAGGGACCCAACTGGTTGCATTACTATTTAAAGTTTTACTGTAAATATTATGATAAAAAATAACTTTTTTTTTAGTAAAATACCTTTATATTTCTCAAACTATGCCTCCTAGAGATGCAAAAATACTGAGAAGCAAATACTTAAAAACAGTCTATTTAATAGTTTGGGAAATGTTATAAAATCTAGAAACTTAAAAATGTTTAACATGTCATAATAGTATGAGCTGATAAGGTCAGCAGAAAGGATTCAATGAGGTTTTGTACCACTATGAATATGTGAAAGAGGAAGAACAAAAATCCCCTAACAGCCAGTGAGGTCAGGAAAACAAAATAAGGTCAAAGGTTCAGTGACATTTCAGCCTTACAGATAGAAGCCAACCTGAGAAAAGCACATTTAGCATGAACCTGAAGTTGGTAAGAAACTGGCTACATAGCAGCCAAGATAACGAAAGAGCAAGCCCATGACAGATGGAATAATGAAGTCTAAGTTTAATTAAGGCATTAGAGTTGTAGACACAAACAATTACAAATTCAGATCGGAGTCACTGAGAGAACCTTGTTTAACTCTCCTTGATCAATTTCCAGGTACAAGAGCTAAAAACTCAAGTATTGCATAGCTCCCACTGACAGTTGGTGATGTGATCCATGTCTGTTGGTGCAAAGCCAACTCACAACCAAATTAGGCAGAAAACCAAAGTCAGGGCATTGTTGTAACCTGTTGTAGGTGTCGTGCTTGCCCTACTTGAAAAGCAAGAGTGTCCAGTGAAGGAACTGCAAACTAAGACAAAATCAAAATATACAGCAAAAGTGGGTGTCTCAGAGGCAACATCTATGACTAGAAAGGATTAGCAGAGACCACTTAAAAGGAAAAGAACAAGAAGGTGAAACACAACATAATTCATCCGTTTAACACTGTGTGGGAGACATGACAGTGCAGTGAACCATGATGAGTAAAAATGCAGTAGACAAAAACTCAAAAACTGAGAAAATACACAGTTTTGTCAAAAGCAGGTATCTGGGGGAGGACATAAAAAAATTATTGTGAGAAAGCAATCTAAGTTTGTCATTATAAAAAGCTGCATAAATCCAAATTTTCAGCTGTTGTAAAACAGTCCATCTTCAGAGAGATCTTCATTTACTTAGAACAGAAGAGATTTACTTAAACCAAGGTGGGATTTTGGGGGGTTTTTAACCCTCTATCTCAACTCTACCATGTAGTACATTTTTCTGTAAAATTCATACTGTAGAGGCTGAATCTGAGGCACTGGTGGTTAATTCAAAAAATAGTAAAATGGTTTTACAGAGAGGAAATTTCATGAGAACTCTTGCAGTCAAGCTGATCTTGCTATTTTTTTGAGATTCTCAGAAGGATCTCAGTAAACTGTTAACCTCACTATATGTTGCAAAGTCCTGTGAGATCCTTACCCACAGATGTCCAGATTAGGAGCAGACTGGGAGTGATCCAAGGTCCTTTCTGGCATATCCATACAGATTTCCTTTCTATGGAAACAGATTGATCACACATCCCTGCTTGTGGCTGGAATGAGATCAGAAGGTATGTGCATGCCCTAACCAGCCCTTCAGAAACGCTCCTGGGCCAACGCTTTAGATAGTGACCAGGTTATTGCAGATTTGCACTAATGTAAGAGAAATCAGAATTTTTCTTTTGTTCAGTACCTTTCTCCATGATTAGCACAAATCCTAAATTTACTACCTGCAAGAGAAGAGAATACAGCCACCCTATGGCTAGTTCTGCATAATTACCTGCTCAGTCTGTACAGCCTCATTTTACTGAGAGCTGAGTCTTTCAGCTCTGCCTTCACACGGCACCTAGAACAGTGGATCCCTTTCTTTGTAAGAATTTCTGTAAGAGAAAGTGTGTTACATTTATATATCTTCAGCCCTCCATGTGGCTGAAAGGCACATTTGCATCTTTCCACTCTAACTGCCAGAACTACCTGCCCAGCACAGCCATTTCCTTGTGCCAAGTGCCAACGTCTGATTGCCATGTGATTTTTAGTTGGCCACATTCCTACAGTACTGGCATGAGTCCAATAATCTGATGATCTAACAAGAGTTGCAGAAGATTTTGACCCTGAAAAGTGGTTCTCAAACCTTTCCAAATGTGGCTATTAATATTTATTTCTCCAATCATTCAACCACCTTGTCAGTAAAGGGCTTTGGAAATTTCTCTACTTTTTCCTGAGGCATAACTTTCCTCTTCACCTGAATTCTTTCAGCATGATTAAAGCCACAAGTATTACTTATTTACCTGGCTTTATTCACAGAGAACAATAGATTTGGTATAATCCATTTCCTGCTCAGATTCAGGGAAACACATCCCAAGTATGTGTAAGTCACCCCCCTACAGTGAAATTAATAGAAGAAAGAGAATTTATTCTGTCCAAATTTTGCTGGTGAAAACCTGAACCCACCAGAAAAATGCATCATAAGTACAACTATGAGAGTGAACATGCTTTTCAATATTAATAAAGGTGCAGCAAATGTATTTGTTCAATTTCCTGCTTGCATTTTCTTTTCTCTGGTAGAACAGAGAATAGAACAAAGAAGAGTGGTGGATGATTAATTTTGCCTGGTTCCAGTGAATTATAACATGGAACAGCTCAACTCTCAAATTAGTCACTCTCAGATAACTGATACAGAGGCTCACAGGCTCATGACAATCTTTCCTACAGAGATAATAACACTCGTTTATTAAGATGACCACTACAATCAGAGGGAGATAGAAGACAAATATGCAGACCAGTAGCAGTTGTCTCTTTGTGGCTTTTAACTTTCATCTTTAACAGATTAAACAGAAATCTGAAACCAAGCAACAACAATTCAGGGAAGTATGGGTCACAGGGCTTTTTCCTCCTAAAAAAATACATTTATAAATTCTCAAATGCACTGTTACACTAATTTGATCTGCATACTAATTTCAAAAGCATGGCCTGTACTTAATCTTCCTATTTACAGTGCTCTGTAAATTAACTGTTGGAGTAATTTATGTCTAAGTCCATCTATGCCAATGAGTTCCTGAGGCATTGCTATGGCATTATTGCAGTTCTATTTCTTATTTATTATGGGTTGGCCTGCATGCTGTATTAATTCTACACCTTAAAATATGCCTATTTTTCTGTAGCAGTTAGCATAGATCAATTGTATGTCATATGGTATATTACTTATCTGCATACGGATCTGTATTACATAAACCAGCATGAAGGCTCCACAAAGCCTGCATTTGTTAAGTCTCTTGACAGATTTTGGGTTGTTCTTGTGGCAGAGGTAGTTTTTTCTTACTTCTGTTACTAGAAAAAAAGCTCGAAAATTATAAAGAATGCAAACCCATAGTATTTCTATACCTTGAATTTCCTACTGCAAGTCTGAGAGACAGAGGCAGAATCTAATTTAGCCACAAGAAGCTACTCCATTTTCTACTTCAGTCTATGGTTACAAAAAATAAGTAAGACTGTCATAGGACAATGAAAGAAGACTTTGAAAGATTTTCATTCAATGATGCCACATTCACATTTAGCCTCAAAGATATGGGTATTTTTTGCACATTTTCATGCAAAGACAAGGGGCCTGGATTGCCCTGAGTGTGTCATCCAGGCTGCAGTCAGTGTGTTTTTCACTGACTTCAAAGTCAGGGAACGAGACCTCAGATCACATTAGTGTGAACATGGAGCAACGCCACTGAAGTCAGTAGAAGAGTTTGCCTGTGGAAACAAGCCAACATGTGGCACTCTGGGATCAAACCATAAAATTCCAGTCTTCTAACCAAGTTCTGAAACACCACAATTGCTTTCATTTCCAGTAATATAGGCACTTGCAGAGCTGTGCAGAGGTGTCTTCCCACCTACCATCATCCAATTTTCAGAGATTTTATTTCAACTTTTAGCTGTAAAGTACTTGTGCAATGTTTATCAACATAAATAACCTAAAGACTTATCCTTACTTCTTACGTAACAAAAGGATTTTTTCTCTCCAATAAAGGCTTTCAGAATTACAGAGAAAATCCAATTCTGGGAAACTGATAAAGACCTAAATATAAAGGAAACATGTAAACACGTGTTATCTGAAAAAAAAATATTCTTTGATTTTCCTGAGAAATTATGACTCGTGCAAATTAAAAATAGTGGCATGTAACATTTCAATGTATCAGAAAACTGAGCATTTTTGTATTTACATTACACTAATACAGAAACAAAGATAAAAAATTAGTCACTGCTGTAAGGCTGTAAAGGCAAGGCTGTACAGTCAAGCAATGCAACAAAAGGCAATTTGAGCATTTTGCTAACTTATTCACACACTTTACGATACAGTGTTGAGTGGCATCATCACAGACTGTGTTATTCTAAAAGATCTGCTTCACAGGAGAAGCACAGGAATGCTGGTGCTTCCTCATGTGTGTTGTGCTTTTTTGCACAGCAATGGGCAAACTGACTTCTCTTTTGGTGTTCATCATTGGGTAGGTGAGTATTGCTGGTCTTAAATGCACTGAATGAGAATTATTGTTTTCCTCTAAAGACCATGCTGTTCTCACAGTATTTTAGAAATGGTTTTGAAATATAATAATAAAAAAACTCTGCTCTGTTCTGCTCAAGGGATGTCACGTAGCCTATCCAGTCACCATGCAGGAGTTATACGAGCTTAATGTGTGCTCAGTCCAAGGGGAGTGTTCGAAACATCCCACTGCCCTGTTGTCCTGGACTCTTCTTGGCATGTAAGAAATCAAACTCTTTCTAGAATCTTGAAAACCAGCAAAACCAAGATGATTTTTTCAGAAACTGTAAACACATCTGTCTACTACCATAACAAATATCCCAAATAGTTAAAATGATTGACAGCATTCGAACTTCTGAAGAAAATTCAGTGATCTTTTTGTCAGATGCAAAGAAGAAATAACAGTATTTTTCCTTAACTTCATTTTTCGAAATGGCCAAACCATTAAAAAAATAATTTCCCGAGTCAAACATTCAGCATGACAAATGTGTGCCCAAACACATTAAATTTAGCAAAGTTATACACTGCTATAAACATGGCCTTGCAGCATAAATGCATTTATTTTGATAAATATGTTTACACTGCAGGATATAAAAGGGCTAAGATATGAATTGGATTTGGAATTATCTGCAAACTAGTAAACAGCACTGAAAAGAAATATTTTTAAGTATGTTTATTATATAATACTTAATCTCTTCCTATAATTTTATTTAGGGAAAATGGCCTACTTTATGTCTATTATATGAATAGATATACCTGTGTGGTTTAATGACCAACTTGACTATGGGAGGGTACCCAATAACACATAGTCCCCATCCCACACTCTGCAGACCCCATTACCTCTGTTATCCATGACCAGGAAAAGAAAGGGACACAATTGCAGTATTTGTGTTCAGGTGGTGATGCTTCCATCTGCTGTGATAGGTAAACAGTGTCTCATTCTTTCTAAGGAGAATATCTTCTGATGGACTGTGATGAAGCAGCAGGAGAGAGGCGCTGTTCAGAGAAAAGGAAGCGATGTGTAAAAGGGGAGCAGATGCTAGCAGTGGGTAACCACTTCTTTCACTTATAAACTTCTTTTTCTTAAGGCAATACATCAAAATATCTATTCAGGAAAAATCTTTTATTAGATATTAAAAATTCAACATGTAGTACTAATTTTTAAATTTATGAATTTGTAGATAAATGTCACCTCTCTGCATTCCTTGAAGAGATATTGGTTTTCAGTTATTTTGCTGTTTTATAATTCTGCATGGATCTTTTCTCACTCATACAGTAGCTGGTTTTAAACTTTAAAAAACTGCTTTCAATAGAAAAGAAGTCAAACTCCTGTAACTGCTTGGTGGCACCATCCTGCCATTTTGAGGTTATAGCAAGATAGTATGGAATTTTTTTCCGTACCCTCTTTCAACAGATGAGCCAGGAGCAGACAGTCAGTTGAAACACTGATGATTACAAATGACAACTTGTAGCATGTGTTATCACAGCCACTGTATACAGCAATTCTGCTAACAATGTATTTTGCTAACCATATGGATTCAGGGAAAATTGTTTTTTCTGTAGGAAATCAACTGCAGACGAATTATCACAGTGTGTCTTTCCCAGGATCTGTACGGGACAGACATGCTTGTCCCAGCATTGCATGGGACAAATGCAATGTTAGTTTAAAAGGTCTTTGGCAGACATTAGTTGAAAATCAGGCCCCTTTAAAGTTAGTGACTAAACATGCATAGATATCAGGGTGGCTGAGGTTGTTCTAATTACTCAAATAACTGTTGGACAGTTAAATATTTTAGGTTCAATTCAGCCTGTTCACAATAAAAGAGCAGTCTTTTCTCTCAATGGCTTTCTCTCTTGGTGATTTTAATCAAATAAATCACATCACAGGCTCACAGTCGGCAGGAATGTGGCAGGTTCTTGAAGGTGCCAGATGTGACCCTTGCTGAGCTTGAAGTTTTCCTGAGGTAACCATGAATTTTAAATTCCTCCCTTGAAGGACACAGTTCCCATGTATGTATATCAGTTCAAACCTTTTAAACAAGGGTCATTACAGAACAGCAGCACTTGATGGGTTCATAGAAAGTAAAAGATAAAATGGAATAATCCAGTTTAAAGTATGCCTGGACAAAATATTTAGATATGTCTGGAAGAAGACATGGCACAACCCCAGAAATGGAAATGTAAGGGGCTGCAATTGGATAAAACCAACATTTCCACACAGAAAGCTAAAGAAGGAGGAAATGTGAACTCTGGGACACCTCTCCCTATGCCTTAGTGGCAGCTTTCTCCCCAGAGTGACAGACAATGTAGCAAGGACCTTCCCTCAGCTTTCAGCAGTGACTGCAGAGCAGTGCCAATTCGCTGTCCTACATCCGCTCTGAAACCTTAATGACAATTTCAGCCAAATTACTGTCCAGCCAAAATAGCCTAGGTTCACAGGTTAAGTGTGCTGGGTTCATTAAGCTAACTACAAAGAATAAAGATGATCAATCTCCGTAAATAACAAAGACTGGGTGGGAACACCCTTTGAAAACCAGAAAATAGAAACACAGTGAAAAAAAAAACAAAGAGGGAAATTATTTATGCTACTGAGAAAGCTGAGGACATAGCTCAGAAGGAAAGGTATACATTTATAGCTTGCAGATTTTAGCAATATTTTTTAACAATTTTTTTTTAGTTAGGGAAGAATTTTAAAAGCTTTGGGTCAGATTCTTCAGGCTCACAGACGCAAATCCTTTTGAAGCAGTTTAATCCTCCATTTTTCATTATTATTTTGTTCTGTGAAAACTGTTTCATTTTCTCAGCATAGTGGGGACCTCTCAACCTTACAGAAGTAATGCCAAAGGCAAAACACACCAAAAAATCTTCAAAGGCCCTGTTTTTTCACCTCCAGCTGCTATTTTTGGTAAATATTTTCTAGTTCACCAGGCTATGTGATACCAGCTCAATTGGAAACTTCACAAAAGATGGAGTCACAGCAGCCCTCCCAAGTCTCAGTTTGTGAAATAAAACCAACTTTCAGCAAGTGACAGAAGAAAAAATCTGTATTATTCCACTCCCCAGAAGAATATTTATCTGTGCACTTGAGACTCTAGACAAATTTCAGTCTGTCACAGGATGTCCATTCCTGTGAACAGAGTGCAAGGAAGTGACAAATGGAATCTCCTGCTTTGGATAACCACATTAGCTGCAGATATTTTTATACAAAAAAATTAGTGCAATGAAACATTCAAATACAATCAATCAGCAATTCCAATTATATAATTTATAGAAAAAAATTCACTTCTTTCATCAGCCTGCAGACCAGGGAGTGTATTTGAACTGTCAGGATAATAGGAACCACCAGGGAGCCCAAAGAGCCTCTTTGGCTGGCTCAGTATCTCTCACCTTCTCTGGAGGTACACAGAGTTGTGAGGTCATGAGAAGAAAAATCATGACTCCTTGTAACTTCACATATTCCTACTGCCCAGACACTTCTCTCAGAGTATTCTAGCGTAATTTGTCTGGGGAAATGGTATCCTTCAGTATCATTCATTGAGACACAGAGAACATAGAATATCCTGGGAACTGTCATTTATACTTTCCAATTCGTAAGCAGTTTTCCTTGCGAATATTTCAGACAATCTCTGAAAACAGTGCTATGGAAACCCCATGAATCCAGTTCTCCTTCATGCAACACTTGTCAACAGTGAAACTATGATCAGTTTGCTGCTGGATGCTCCATCATCTCTCCTAAAATGGGCGTATTAAAAGAAATCTAATGACAGAAAGTTCAAAACGGGAGTCTCTGTTATGTTGACCCGGGTGGACTCACACTCACAGGCAAGTCAGGGCATAAGTGGTAGCTTTACAAAATCTGAATGGTAGCACTTCACATCCCTTTGAAAACGTGTTACAGACTGCACAAGGAGGAGACAATAATCAGGTCTAAAATTGGACATTCTCTTCCTCACATTCAATTTTTTCCCTGATTCCCAGAGGAAGGCCACTCTCATTTCCCTTAAATCCAAAAAGGCATTTCTTATTTTTAACCTACCCATTGTCATCTAGGTCATTTTATAGTGATGATTATTCAAAAATTTCCTCTTACTCCAGTAACTTGAAATGAAATTTGCTCACTGCGCTGCACACAAACTCAGAGTAGTGCACCCAGTGACAGGACATTTTCAAGCAACCTTCAGTTGTATGATTCATTTCCCTACGGCTGTTTCACATGAGTACTAATACTTAGAACTTCCCTGCCAACAAGGATTGGCCTCTTGACTTACTTGTTTGGTGAAGGCAGTTTCCCTTAGGCATTTACCTCATAACATCCAATTAGCAGTTACCATTGTACCATCAGAGTTCATGCTTCACTGTGACTTGCCAAGTGATATGCTCTCTCTCTCCTTTACAGATATACCTGGCTTTTTCTGGCACAGCATCACAAATTTGGTTCTTGTATCAGGATTATATGTACAGACTTGGTATACGTACAGCAATACAAATAAATAGTTAATAAGCTTCATCATGTGAGCATAACAGAGAAACTCTGGATTTCACAGTGTCTGTGTCCAAAATCAGCTTAGTTCTGAAGCCAAATAATTAAATAGCTGTAATAGTCCTCCTGGTAATAGAAAGAAGACAATTCAAGAAAAAACAAAATGAGTCAATACTCCCCATTCACTGCGCAAGTTGACAAGTATATACACAAGAATGCATGTCCTCAGGGACAAGGGAGCAGGCCCTGACCAGAGAGATCTTGTTTGGATCAGTGACTTAGCAGTTATCCTGCTCTTTGCTAGCAACTCTTGAGACTGAAAGAGTTACACCACTGCTGGAGTTGAGAAATGAGTAGCAATGCTCCATATGTGTATCAGCAGAGCTGGGAGATGACTTTACAGGTCAGCTGTTTTCCTCTGAACAGGTGGATACAAGTAAGAGCAAGATGATACCATCACAAAGCATCTGCTACGTGTCACTGATTAACACTGACCATAACTTGCCAGAAATAATTAGCACTGTAGAATGAGTCATTTTACCTTGATGTAGTCCAAGGATAAAGAAGCCACACTTATGTGAAGGTAGGTAAATCAGGTCTAAATGAGTTAGTTTAAGCTGCAGAACAAAGGTAGCCATGTTAGCACAGTGTGACACTTGCTTCTCAACAGAGCTAATTAATCTGTACAGAGTGCAGCAGTAACGTGGCTATATTGTTTCTGGCGGCAGCCCAGAATGGGCTTTCCCACAGCTCTGTTGTTCTTTCTGTCAGGAATGTCAGTCCCACACCAGCCAACACTTCCTCAGCTCATCGAGAACTAAGATTTAAAGCAGTGGCAAACTCTACTGGCAATTGGGACATATAATAGATTTTTGAAATTTGAAATGCAGGAATATACCACTCAAGCACACTTCCCACATAACACTCCCTCGAAAAACTCCTCTTCAGAGTCACAGGCCAAGTATTGCAGGTCAAAGTGATGGGTGAAGAGGAGAGGTTAATAGAAAGACATATTAGACTGAAGATTGTTTTGTGTCATCCATGGCAGGGTAAGAAGAAGATTCTTTGCAGCCTGTATCTTCTCATGAACGCTGAGATGTTGAGATGTTGATCTGTTGAACTGTGGTGGCATTTAAGTGAATTTCCATGGAAATACTTAATTTTATCTCAAGCAAGTCTTCCTTACACGGGCAAAATATGTGTAAATTTTAACAGTAAAATATCTGATGTGTTTTAGAACCTGCTGCTTGATAAACTCAGTGACTGCTGATTTCATCAGTTTATTTGCTAGATGACAGTCTTCAACAATCAACAGATTTTGTTTCTGTTATCAACTTTCTGTTATGCCTATTATTGTCTTTAAATTTCTATTATTACTTCTAAAAGACTTCTATGAATTCTCCATTGATCAGAAGAACTAGCTCTGAATGGATTCCTGCAAGAGGTTTCTGTTCTCCAGAATAATTATTAATTACCCTAAAATAAAGCCAAAAAGCTCACGCGTGACTTCACATCAGGGTATGTGCACAATTGCTTACATACATATATACACCTTTCTTTTAACAAATGTATTGAGGCATTAACATGTTTTACAAGCAGTTAAAATCTCATTTTACATCCATCCTTTGACCAATAAGGTTAAGGGCAGACCCTGTAGTGCAATACTGCCTCAAATCTGAAGATACAGGAAGCTTCCCTTCAGCTGTCATAGTGCTGGATGGAGACTTTGGAAATGAAGGCTAGAAGTTCAACCAGCTGAAGACTCTTTTGTGGCATGCTGCCAGCCTCTTGTGTCCCCTCCCTTTTATTATGGGTTGTCCGTATGCAGCCAATTTATCTCAAGGTTTGACGCAACATTTGCAAAATGTATAGAGGTTCTTTGATAAAAAGCCATTCACGAATTCTATCATCGTCATTATTTGCATTTATCTTACTACTGAGCACTGTAATAGACCTTACTGTCATACACCACCAGCAATCTATGAATCACTGCCACCTAACTCAGCGGGGTATGAACTAGCTGCAGAAAAATTTGACTCGAACATAATTTCTTTTTCCTCAGAAGTATTTGGATAGAATCCACCTTTCAGCTGAGAAGGAACTCCAGCTCCATGGAAATTCTTGATGAACCAGGTCCTTTAAGGCCTTGTTACTGGTACAACACAATAATACTCACAAGTGCAAAACAATGTTTACAACCTGTCTCCAACATTTTGTCAAAACTTGGACCCAGTGAAAATAGCATGGACAAGGTCATTATGAAAAATTTAACAGTGGGTGGCTTCACAGGTCTCAGACACTGCAATGTTATTAGAAAATGCCTAATTGAAGAAAAACTAATAACAACTTTTTGCCTCTTCTTCAGGACCCAGCATGCTTATAGATACTTTTAACTGATGTAAAGTTATACATATTCAGTAGATTAAATGTAGTTGTGTCTACACATACAAGCTGAAGCTCTGATTTTTAGCCGAACATTTGGCATCATGACCATGAACCGCTTAATACAAGCTATTTTCTGTAATCAGGTGTTTGATATACACTAAGGAGGGACAAAATTATTTTGCTTAATCATTTCTGCAATTATATTGACCTGCAAAGTCTTTGTGCTACAGAAGGATTTTGTGTCCAGATGGAAAAACCATGCCAGTAGTACTGAAATGTTCATGTGAGAGCTGCCTTTCATGGACATCTTGTCTCTTAATAACCTTCATTCCTGAAAAGAATTGCAAAATGTTTTCAATTTACATGAAAAGTTCAGATATTGAGTGCACTGCAATTGCACATGATTGAAAACAAACCACAAGAGCAGTACAATCTCTCAGCCACACCTTTAAGCCCAGCTGCAATCAGGTCTAGAGTTATGCAATTTAGTAACAAAGCTAATGCATCGGTTCAAGGGAGGAGACATAAACTAAGTTGCTTTAAAAAAACCCACAAACAAGCAAAAAAACCCAAGAGTCCGTGAAGGAAATCTAGCAAATGTTACCCCTTGAGCAAAATTAGCTATCCATGGATGGCATGACCCAGGAGCTACACAGACATCAATAACCACTGTGAAGTTCTGTGCAGAACATCCCTTCCTCTGTATTAAATTCTTCCCCCTATGAGCCTGTGAAACGTTCCAGAAGGTGGCTGCATTGTGTCTTCCATGCTGACTGGACATGAAACAGCCTTAATAAGGCATAAGATGTGGATAAGATACCACACACACTTTTCTTTTGGCAGGCTTGACACACTATTTTCTAGCCATGGCATTCAGAGTGTATTTTCTACCGGATTTTTTTTAAAAAATCAAAAAATTGATTAATGCTCTGTTTCTTCTTCACAGTGAGACTTCTGGAGCTGGCTGACTTTCTTGCTTCTTTCCAATGCCACTCACACTCACAACATGACATTTACACTAACACAGGCAGTGCAGCCTCCTCTCATTTAAATATACTTTTACGATAGCAGAAGAATTAATCCAACTCCAGGTGCTCATGAGGAAGAAAGTCATAGCTATCATGTAATAATACTGGTATTGCTGTCAATAAAATTAGATTTTACCATATCTTGAGCAAACAGAAGGGTTTATTGCTTTTATTAGTTAATGTCTGAAAATGTTCCTGTGTTCATATTTCCTTAGAAAAGTAATTGTTCACCTCAACACTTTTCACTTAGTATCCACTTTGAAGTCTCCTACAATTATTTTTAGAAGAGCTAAGCCTTCACAAACATAGGAAAAAGAAAAAGCATCTCTGGAACTGAAGGCAAACTCTTCACTTAGTGGCAATTTTGATGCAGTTTTACTTGACAAACCAGTGAAAAGAAATAGAGCAGATACTCACATAGCGACAGCAGAATTGAGGATATAAGCCTAGGTCATACATGTTACCTTTTCTATGTCCATTTTTTTAAGGCTAAGAGCAAAAAAATTTTATGATGGCTCATACACCTATTTAAGACTAATATTAATTTAATTAATTAATAATTATTAATGTAATTAATTATTAATTATTAATTTAATAATTCATTATTATTAATTATTAATTTAATTTAATATTTATTTAATTTAAGACTAGTATCGTGACCAAGAAAAAAAGAAGTATAGCCTGGCACTTAGAAGGTAGATTTCAAAACACAGATTCCTTGAACAGTCTCTAGTGTGGATCACAGCCACTGGGAATAAATTTCGCTGAGGAAACCAATATATTCTGATCATTTTCATAAGAATGAATTTGTTTCAATTACATGTTTAATAAGAAGAAGCTGAAAAACACTATCTCAACTTCCTCAAACCACACCAGAATTGGGAAATTATTTTATTTTGACCACGTTAAAAACATTTACAGCTGTTTTCATTCTTAATTTGTATTAGGCTGTGTAGTACTCTATTAAAAATCACAGATCAGCAAAGGAAAAAGTTGAATTGAAATACTTTTACTACATTGACATAATAATAAATAACAACTTCCTGAAATGAAAGCAGGTGATAAACAAAAATTAAATCCTTAAGTGGTCCCAAATGACAGTAAGCTTTTTTCTTAAATTTAGAATTTCACCGAAAGATACTCAGCTATCATATCCTCTCTCTCTGACAAACACAAATCCAGTTTCTGACCTGCTTTACTCTATTAACTGCTTGTAAAGATTGTTTTATTACCTCCCTATGAAGCAAATTGTTCCTGTTTGGCACAGACTACTGGAAAAATCAATGCAGACCCATGGAAGGAGTAACAGGAAACACTGGGGTTTCTCAGAACTCCCTGACTGTCCTGGGAGATGTGTCAATTTAAGGCATCCTTTTAGTGAGGTACAGTATATTCACCACTATTAATCGCACCGTGCTGGGTACAATAAAACTCAATAGCTACTTTCATGGCTGATTATTTTTAGAGTTGCAATGGAGGAAAAAATGGGAATGAGAACCGTAATACCCTGCGTAAAAAACAGAGGAAGGTACAAGACTTACTGTAAGAAAGATCAACGAGATGTCTGTAAGGATCTCATTACGCACACACACACACAGATGAAAACCTGCAGCAAGAGTAGCTATGTGAGTATTTATCTTAAGAGGACAAAACACGTTTGATACAAGTGGAGTCTGTGTGATTTTGCACAGTATGTGAGCCCACAGGATGGCATACAGTGTGAGCTGCCTTTGTGAGCAAGTCGAGAACAGACCAGACACAAAAACGCAGAGTGAAGAAGACAGGAAAAAAATACTCTTGCCTCAATTAACTGGAGTACAGAAACTCTGCAAGCATCACACATCTCAGCTGTACACAACTCCAGGGTCTCATGAATCATCACTATTAAACGAATAGTATTCATCTTTACAATAGGAATTGACGTGCAATCTACAGTTTACTTTTTTCTTCTCACACACTGCTCAAAAATGTAGGTTGTCATATTCACTTGATGTTACTGTTAGGTGTTAGATTTCATTATTTCATAAGTAGCTGAAACTGCGTCGTTTATAAAGCAAACAGATTGCTCTTTGTTCATGTGATGGTTATTCATTCTGTCGTTAGGTGAGATACTGGAAAATAAATACTGATTGTTTGGTTTTGAATGCTGTATTGCACAAACTGTGTAAAGTACCTCTTGGGAGAAGGATGACGGAACAGTGGTTTCCCTGTGATTAATCATTCTCTACTATTGCACCCTTTTCATAAGGAGGATGATATAATACATATGGCTCCATAAAAACATTCATACTTCTCAATTCAAAAAAATTAAGTTATCCTCCCTATGCTCATGTCCTACCTTGGCATTCAACATTTTTATAAATTCCAAGGAAGAAAAAATTAAATAAACAACTGATGAAATTTGTACTAAAAAGGGTCTCAAAGCTAAAAAGTGTATTTCTCTAATATAGAGTAATTTGGAGCACTTAGTAGTTGACAGCACTGACAGAGACATTTTGGACTAAGTGACTGCCAGATGACCCTAATTACCTTGCAAGCTGCTGCAGCTAAACTGGAATGAATAAGAGGAGATGAAGTTCCAAAGCTGATTTAGTAAGAAATGGACAGTTTTAATGGCAGAGACCATTACCCAGCTAGTGAATGAAAATGGTGGAGACATGATAGCTGTTTCTGTCCTACGGGTGTGAAAGCACCATGCCCATGAAACAGGTCCTCATAGTCCATCTGACTCCAGTATTGATCTAAAGATTATAGAAAACTGGCCAGAATATTTATTGCCTTCCATTTACTCCTCTGTTAAGAGTATAAAATGTTGTCAGTGTGGGTAATGGTTCAAAAAGGCAAGGCTGAGCATAAAGCTCACTTTTAACCCCTGAGTTGACGGAAACCAAAGAGGCTGCACTGGGAAGTTTTCTTCCTGTTCTCCATGCCCTCAGAATCTGTAAGCGATGTTACCTTGCAGTGCTCACAATGGGAGTCACAGTTTTACCAATGCTATACATTTAATTTCAAGAAAGCATAAAACTCATTTTGTCAAAGGGAAAAGAATCCATAGAACTCAGTTTGGCAACTCTTCATCTTTTTTCCCCTCTCCAAAACACTGATTAAAATATAAATATCAACATTACTTTCCTTTTTGCATTCTAAATTGGCTCAAATCTGTACAACCAAGTTTTTCCTGTAGTACAGAGTTAAACTTTTTTTTACATGATTTCATACAAAAAGCCAAAAGAAAAATTAGAGAATTAAATCCTGCAGGTACTCATATATTATAAAATTTTTCCTGTGCAATCACAGTGAAATGCCAACATTTTCTGCATACACTGGATGCACATACAAATCCCTGTTGTTTATCCCTGCAATGCTACATTTCATTCTTTGAGTGCATAGTTATAATGCAAGAAGACAAAGCAAGATATAGTAGCAATCCCTTTTAAATTAATCTGGAAAATAGTGATAGACTATACTGAACAAGCCAAATTCTTCCATACCGTGAGCCTGACAGTGTCAGTGAAATTAAATCAGAAATTAATTTGGGCATACACAGATACACCACTGGATTATTTCATTGAGCAATTTTCTTTTCATTATGCAAGAAAACCAGCTTGAAATCTAGTGAAACTGTATAGGCTAATCTGACTCAATGCAAGCTGGAAAGTTTGCTGTAGGATCAACACTCCTTAGCAATATTTCATTACCTTTGCTTAAGGTTTACAGGAAATGATAAATGCCCGTGACTCCTGACGTGCACTGGATCTGAAAGCTTACATGAAAGACAAGTTGAACAAATCTCTTCCTGGGATATGTGTGCACTACCAGTTTAAAGCAATTGCAGATGTGAAGGTGAGGCCACGGAGGGTCTAATTCACTCATATAGGCTGAATCAGCCATCTTATTTGAAGATACTTGATTGTTGTACAATATTGGCTGGGGAAAAAAATGTGAAGAAATAGAACAGGAATGAGCAAGTTGTGCTGTGGTAAACACAGGTGATTTATCACAGAGCACTTGAAAAGAAGAAATTTTACTTTTTACATACAATGATTATTTTACTTTTAAAAATGTTAGAAAAACTTTTAAAGTGAAACAAAACAACATCTGAATACTTCAAAACTATATTATTTTGGGACTACAGTTTAAATATGTTTGTGACACTATATTCCATAAAAAGACAGGTCTGTACAATGGTTTTCAGCACACATTAATAATAGCCAGGAAAATGTCTACATAAGACCAGGAATTCCAAAAATGGGGCAGTTCTGTAACAGACTATTGCCATGTATCAGAGTTCTGCACAGACATAGCAAATTTCTCACAGACCACTGTGAGGCTGCAATACCAAATTTCATCAAAAACAAACTATAAGCAACATGGTTGAGGCTGAGATGTCTATAACTGATTCTAAGTCCAGTCATGACTGAGGCACCTTAGCTAAGGAACCTCTGAACCATCCATTTGATGTGATGTGTTGGTAGTTATCTTCCTAACTTACAATCTCTCTCTCTCCCTTTCTCCTGACATCTTTCTTGTTCATGCATGAGGCAAGAGCAAGTTTCTGAGCCAAACCCTCACCCTTGCTCTATTCTGACTCACACAGAACAAACACTTTTAAGCAGATTAACTCTACTGAATTTTCCAGCCACTACCCGAACAGGAACTGGTATTTATCACAAGATGATTTTTATCATACTTTTGCCATATATACTGGCCCTAACAATATTTAAGCAGTATTTTAACAACAAGAATGATTGACTATACAGAGGGTAGATTATTTTATCTCTAGTTTACTATCAGGTCAGAGCTCAAGCAGGATGCCAAAGTGCTCTTGGATCACACTAAAAGACATTGGCAGGATGGCATTACGGCTGGCAGGCTAGACTACAGCACAACTACACGACCCAGGGCAGGGTTTAAGTGCTGCCCAAAATAGCAGTCCTGCTTTAGATGGACAAACATTTTCTCATGCTAAGACCAGGTTGTTAAAAGGAGGCTGTGACATGCAGCACAGTGACACAGCTGTGCCTGGCTCGTGTCTGCATCTCTGCAAGGAGTCATGCAAACTTGCTCTTGCCTGAAGAACTCTCTTCATGCTTTGTGATGAGCCGTGCAATCCTGCTTGATGGTTTCTGAAGAAAAATGAAGCCTTATTTCTACCTAGGTCTTATCTTCATTAAAAATGCTTTTAAAACCTTCTTCAAATACTGATGTGGAAGGTGCCCTTTCACTTCCTTTTGCTTCTCGATGAATAAGTTAATAAGTTTCCACAAGTAATGCAAACTGCTTTACCCTTGCCCTTCACTTCTGTGTTGTTAGGTGAGAAAAGCTCTAGAGCATTTTGCCTTCTCATTTACTTTGATTATTTACAGTCTCATTCTTACCTTCACTGCTATAATTGCTTATGAGTTACACAGAATCAGTCAGTTGCCTTTATTCATACTGAATAGCCCCACAGACTACAGTGAAAGCATGCTGAGTGCAGCATACTTCAGTTTATGACACCCATGAATCTTACCCGACTGAGGAACTTTAACAGGGGAAGTAATTCAGAGTATCTTCCACTGTCTCTGCAAAACAGGACATGGCTTCTACCTCACCCTTCATCAGACTCTGTCTCTGAAGTTAACCCAAGATCCGTGTCTACTCCCTAATTCTTGTTCTGGCCTAGCTATGAAACCTGGGAAAGCTCTGCAATAAAATTTAATGTGCAAGTAAAATTTCAGAAACAAATTTAAATTTAAAAAAACCAATGTCCCCCCCCCCACCCAAAAAAAAAAAAAGTGGAGAACTATTTAGGAAACCCACCAGAATCAAATCAAATCTTTGAACTCCAGCCTCAGTTCGGGCTTCTATTACAAGCCTGGACACAAGTCATGTTAAAACTAACAAGAGGCCAAAGAAATTTGCATCCCAAAGGTCTCATGTTTTCGATTTAGCAATATTATCTGTCCCTTCATATCTTCTACTGCAAATGTCACCAACAAAGTGTTTATTTGGAGAAGGATGAACTTACACTCAGAATGCAAATGACAGTGAACCACAGACAATAAAACCTGTGAAAATTATGGCATGAAATTATAGTTACCTTATAGCAGCCAAAAAAAAAATCCTCTCCATATTCTAAACTTTTCTTACAAGAGCTTGTAAAATATGTACCTACAAAAATTATGTTGTGAAAGCTGTTAGATATGGAAATAGCCAAATAATTATAATTCAGCATGGTGTTGAGAGAGAAGGAAGGCTCATCCTGGACTTCTGATATGCTGATCTACTATCTCAAGTATCAAGCCAGAAGAAAAGGTCACACCACAGTGACAGCAGCAGCACTTACAGAAGCATAGCCTGTTCAGCAATAGGCACAACCCAACATTTCCTGCACCCATCCTAACTTGGATTGTATCTTGATGTACAATTTGCTCTTATTTTCAGCTCCGCTGCACAGCCAAAAAAAAAAAAAAAGACATACTGCTTGTGTTATTAACAAGACTGAAAATAAGCCCTGAACCTTAGAAAAATGTATTAATTCTTCGGATGAGTACTTATTGACACCCTAATGTGTTGGCTGTCTCCTCTACTACAGGAGCTTTATTATCAGAGAGTCACCTCATTCTCTCAGAACAAAAAGAGATCTAGTTGTGGGTTAAATTGTTCTTTAACATACTACAGAAAAAATTATGCTTATATTGTCTTCTGCTCTTGCTGCCCAAGAGATTTCTCCCCATAAACACAAGCACTTGGAATTTTCCCCATTACTCATTTATCTTTGCTCAGCTGCCACCATGGCATTTGGGACTGCTCAATACAGTTTTCAAAGCACTGCATCTGATATTTATGAACCTATACACTGGTGCTGTTTGTTTGAAGCAGCTCAGGCTGTTGACAGGATTTGTTTCTGGGTTTGATGGTAAACAAGTTTTGACTGCATCTCAGGTTCATTCAGAGTGAAACCTTGAAATATCCAGTGAGAGACGCCAAATAACTTCAGGCATGTCTATATTCTTATCAGCCTTGGGTGTCTAAAACACCTTCTGAGGAAGGGACAGATATGAACTTGTCCTCACTGGCCTTCTCCTTACATGTATCCTTTTCTTGCAGCATTGTTAACAAATGGCCACCATGGTTTCAAATTAATTTCCCCAAGAAAACCCTATTTCCCAGTCCTACATTTCCTGATATATGCATTTGCTGGAAAAGAACAAAGACTATAAGGTATACATTTCACATTAGCTCAGCTGTGTCTGTGGAATGCAGACGAGAAAATTTCAATAATGGTTTGGCAGCTATACATTGTTCTAGCAGCATCACTGTAACTATTGTATAATGGCTTTAGTCCAGTTCTTGCTCACTCCAAGGATTTTCTAAGCTAAAGAGAGGCAGAAGCCTGGAAAACCCTAAAATTTTCTACCTGATTTCCTACTGTTTCTTCGTTCTCCATCATTCATGCATCATCATCCTGAAGTGATGGGAGAAATAACACTGCACATCTTTCTGCTTGTTTTTCCACTTTTCACTTTTCACAGTGTATAGTGGAAAAGCTCCCAGACTGTGGAGCACTACAAGCTATGCTTAATGACTCCTGGTGTCACAGAAAAAAACTGAACAAAGTTGCATAAATATCTCATCATTTCGATGATGCTCCTCAGAGTTTCATTTTCAAATAAGAAGTTCCCATAGCTCTACTTGCCAAAATGAGTATAAAACACCTCCTCTTTTTTAATGACTTATATGTGCTCCATCACCCCAAACAATAAAAAATACCAGATGTGCTGGTTTTAGCTGGGGTAATTTTCTTCACAGTTGCTAGTATGGGACTGTTGTTTGGATTTGTGATAGGAAGTGTTGATAACATGGGGATGTTTTAGTTATTGCTGGGCAATGCTTAAAAAGAGTCAAGGTCTTTTCTGCTTTTCACTCACCTCACTAGTGAGGAGGGTGGGGGTGCACAAAGAGCTGGGAGGAGACACAGCTGACCTCACTTGACCACAGGGATATCCCAAACCTTGTGGCATCATGCTCAGTATGTAAAGCTGAGGGAAGAAGAGGAAGGGAAAACACCCAGAGTGACAGTGTTTGTCTTCCCAAGTCACTGCTAAGTGTGACGAGGCCCTGCTTTCCTGGGGATGGCTGAACATCTGCCTGCCCTTGGAAAGTGGTGAATTAATTCCTTGATTTGTTTGAGAGCTTGTGCTTTCCCTACTAAACTGTCTTTATCTCAAGTCATGAGTTTTCTTACTTTTATTCTTCCAGTTCTCTCCCACATGCCACCAAGGTGCAGTGAGTGAGCAGCTCTGAGGGTCTGAATTGCTGTTTGGAGCTAATCCACTCCACCAGAGAATGTTCCTGACATGAAAAATACCATTTTCCATGCCATTTGAATCATCTCTAGCATGATTTTGTCCAGGTCCAACTGCATTCTCTCAAGGAATTCTCAAAGGCTGGGTAACACAAGCCAAGAACAGGCAGTTTGCCACTCTCTTTAAGAGGGAAATAGTTTAACCTTAAGTTCATGACCAGACCAGATCACTTGACACGAATGTTAAAAATATTCCTTGACATTGTTTAATTTTCTAGCAAAAATGTAGTAACAGTGTCCAGGTAAGCCTCAATACTTAATCTACTGAGCTCCAGTTTAAGGGAAGGGAAGAAATATTCTTACAAATTGCACTTGGCAAAGGCACAAGGACAATCCTGCTTGCTTTCCCAATAGTATTTGGGCACGCAATTCTCATGACTTCAAAGATTGAGGTAGGTCTAACTTTATTCACCAAGGACATCCATGGGCAGAAAGAGATTTGAACCCACCATGGCTCAGAATCCAAGTAAATGGAACAAATTTTCTTCTTGTGGACAAAGCCTGTAGCTAGGATTAATGCCAAAACTGATTAATGCCTATGGTTGTGTCAACACTAAGCCACAGCAAATGTGATACTTAAGCAACGCCAGATATGACTAATACCATGCTAAGACAGGTCTCTAAAGTACATTAAGTTTTCCTTTAGTTTAAGTTCTCTCTACTAATTATGAAGACAACTTTGATGACTATTTTGGTATATATACCTTTATTTTAGAAAGTTAAAATTATGTGAGAAGAATCCCACATAACCCATCTGTGAAACAAAACTCAAAGCTCAATAAATAGTGTACAGGGGGCAGTATAACTTAGGAGGGTTAGATTTAGATCTTTGGCTTAATATTATAAGAAATTTTAGCAAGAACTTCTATAATTCAAAATGTAAGATGCAATCATTTTACTAACAGTTTTGCACAGTTTCTAACCTTTTTTTCCTCCTAATGGTAAGTTTTAAGGGCAATTTTTTTTTCATTATCATAGAGTCAGTGACCTCCAGATAAATTACACTCATTTTATAAAATTCTTTTCAGTTTCTTTTATTTCTCACAATCAAATGTAAGTGTGCAACTGTAGTTAAAGGTTAAGAAGTCAGAAGGATTTATCATTGAAATGACAGATAAAATCTGCTAAGGAACATCTGCTCTAAGAAATTTATTATCTCAATACTTTTTAAGCGCTCTCTTGATTATCTTGCAAAGATCTGCATACTAACAAAATGCTGAATATCAATTTACAGTGCATATATATTTACTTCTTAACATATCAGAAAAGCACAAATGCATGAAAATTTCAGGCAGTGTCTATCATGGGGCAAACTCAGTTCTAAAAGATTATCTTACAGTGCCACATGCTTTGTCATATACTTTATCCCAGTTCTATATTTCCTGTTCTCAATCTTGAAGCAAACAGTGAAGGAAAATTGAGTTTGCTCAGATACATCTTGGATCCCCCAAAAAAATGAGAATGAATGTCTTGTTTTCTTTTGGTGAAAACTGCCATGCCTTGCAATGGAGGGATATAAATAAATATACATCAAATTATATAATGTGTCACACAGCAGACAGTCACAAGATGAATTTGTCTTTTTTAAAGGCATAGCCTAAGTATAGATGCTGAGAAAATGAAAACAGTACCTCTGTCATAATATACAGCATGACTCCTTTGACCTGGCGATAAAAGAAGACAAAGCAAAAAAGCCACGTCATATCTAAAGGATATAAAACCAGAGAAACCAGTGTACCCTGGTTTTGTGTCCAGGTTTTCCCTAAAGAAGAAAATATTTCCTTTACATTCCATTCTCTTTATCAATATAGCTTTATTCCCAGAAAGCAGTGCTATAGGTCACTTAGAGAGAAATCACTCATTGCTAATGGAAAAACAAATCAACAATATATTTACTCAGCTAATGCACTTCCCTAGGTCACATTATACAGGAAAGCTTTTAAAAAACATTTGTTTGACTGATCATATTATAACCTGAACTATTGCCTAGTCTGAGTAGGAGGCCTTGTTTTAATGCAAAGGCTTTAAAGGTACAGTTCAGACGTGCTCACTGCTGGAAGGAAGGAACCACTGTGCTTCAAAACAGCTGTATTTCTGGCAGATGAAAGATGCCTCAGGAAAACACACTCTCAATACCAGCTCCCAGAAGTTCTGCTGCAAACTCTGCTCATGACCCTGGTCTAAGAAGGAACAGTCCCAGCCAGCGAGCAGAGCTCCTGCTGGGCTTTCTGGGCTGGTGTGAGAGAAAGCTGAGGTTTTTCTCGGGCATTTGAGTGAACTTAAATAACTGCCATTTTGTGGAGAAGTGAAGGGGGCATTTCATGGTGTGCAGTCTGTTCAAGCTCAATTCACCACTGGATAAAAAGCAACAGAACATCTGAACACAAGAGAGCATGTCCTGACACGGAGGGTGACTAAACACTCACACAGGCTGTGCCTGTAGTTTGTGGAGACTTCAACCTTGTACCTGACTGCACTGCACCTGTGCAGCACACTCCTGCATTTGCTACACCTGCAGTGTATATGCAGGGATGGTTTACTGGGGAAGAATTGCCATCTTTCCATAGACAAAGTCTTATAGATTCTCACTCAAAATCAAAGACAAAAACTGAAATCTCTTTTAGAGGAAATCCATCCTGGCAGAAACTATCTGCAACTAATGTGAGTCCATCTAAATGTAGTATTATTTGTATTTCTATATATATCTAGATGTAATCTGGGTTTTAGCAGGTTTTTTTATTTCTGGTTTTAATCTAAATACCAGTTTCTAAATGTGACAGAATCATAGAATATGCTGAGCTGGAAGAGATCCATCAAGATCATCAAGTCCGACGCCTGATCCTGAACAGGACATCCCCAAGAGTCACATCGTGTGCCCAATAGTATTGTCCAAAGGTTCCTTGAACTCTGTCAGGCTTGGTGCTGTGACCACTTCCCTGGGATGCCTGTTCCAGGGCCCGACCACCCTCTGTGTGAAAAATTTTCTCCTGATACCCAAACTAAACATCCCCCAACTCAGCTTCATGCCATTTCCTTGAGTGCTGTCTCTGGTCAGTGTCTCATGAGAGTGAAGGGATCAGTACCTGCCCCTCCTCTTCCCCACATGATGATGTTGAAGACCACAATGACGTCTCCCCTCAGACTCCTTTTCTCCAGTTTGAACACACCAAGTGACCTCAGCTGCTCCTCATACGGCTTCTCCTCAAGGCCCTGCACCATCCTCATGGCCTCCTTTGGACATTCTCTAATTGCTTTTCCCAAAGCCCCTAAAACAGAATTAACTTCTCAAGGAAACTAGAGCCAGTACACACAAAGGAACAGAGTTTGTCATAGAATGTTTTGAACTGGAAGAAGCCTTAAAGATCATCTAGTTCCAACCCCTCTGCTGTGGACAGACCTTCCAACCTTCAACTAGACCAGGTTGCTCAAAGCTCCATCCACCCTGGCCTTGAACATTTCCAGGGACAAGGCATTCACAGTTTCTCTAGAGAACCCATTCCAGTGCCTCACCATCCTCACAGTAAAGAATTTCTACCTAATAACTAATCTAAACCTACACTCTTATAGTTTAAAGCCATCCCCCCTTATGCTATCACTACATGCCCTTATAAAAATCTTCCTCACCAGCTCTCTTGTGGCTCCTTGAAGATACTGGAAGGTGCTATAAGGTCTCCACAAAACCCTATCTTTTCCAGGCTGAACAGCTCCAACTCTCTCACCCTGTCAAGCTGCTTCTATGGTTTCTACTAGACAAATATTTTCCTTTACATTTTCTACTTCTGAAACCAAATTTACATTAACAACTCAGTACCAAGAGCTGACTAAAAAAGATAATTCATTATTTGTGATGAATGTAAAACACAAAAGAAAGGTCTTCAAGAAGTGATGGGCACAACAGAGGACTATATATTACCCAAAGGAATTATGCATTGTCCAGCTTATTGCTGTATTCTTTTTCTGTCAGTTTAGTTCACATTCACCATTTCAGTCTTAGCAATTTTTTCAAGACATGCTGTTATTACAATTATTTTACATCAATCAAAATAAACTGTTAAAAATAGCAGTGGAAGAGAATAAGTAATTTATATCATCAAAGATTTTCTGTCGCAAAAGTGAAAAAAATTCCTTTTTGACAGCAAGTGTCCAGGTCAGAATTACATTTCATTTAGTTATTTATTTTCATCCTTTACATTGACAAGTACAAAAGACAACCTTCTGAATCAAAACGAATGCAACACTATTAATGTTCCAAAACAAAATGGAAGATAGCAACTCTTTCTGTCAGAATTTCTCTGATTTGAAAAAAATACACCCTAAATCTGTATTAATTTATGAGCTCTAGTGCAATTTTTGGCAATGCTTTGTATTGTGTGTTACTGATAAAATATTTTAAAATATGTTCTGAGTGGCTGATAAATTATAACCCATGTAAATTTACCATGATTATTGTTGGTCCACTTCCTGGAAATCCTCTAGAATTTTTGTTTAGGAAAGACTGCAAGAGGGGAAGTACATCACCATGTGCTTGCCCCATTCATGTCTCTAGCATCCTAAATTGGCCACTGGCATACATGCACAGCAGTCCAAACAGACCTTTAGTTTGACTCATTACAGATGTTCTTATGTTCTCACCATTTAACATAATTGCTTTAGAGAAGGGAGTGTATGGCTTTCCTAATAAGTTTGTGTTTTGTTTCAAAAAAACAGTGGCAGTGCCATTCTCTTTTTTAATCTGTTTTGCATTGCTTAGCACAATATTTTGCACTTCCAATGTAAACAGATTGCCCTTTGATGTCAGGACTAATTCCTTGCATGTTGATGGAGCAGAATATCAGAGATGAAATCAATCATATGGCTCTGAGACAAGAATCCATCTGTAGCATCATGTTAATTTGAAAACATATTTGAAGCCAAGATAAAATATAACACTGCATGGAGCTAAACATCAATCTGATCAGCAGAGACACAACTAAATGCCATTGAAGTCCAAGGAAAATAAAATCACTGAGCAAATTGAATCAAGTTGTCCAGCAGTATTTTTTTATAGCGCTACAAATATGTGTGGTGCATGTAAAAGCTCATATATTAGAAAAATAATAAACTGGGAAACATTTGCAGACATATCACAGTTGAGTTTCAGTGCAAGTATTAAAGGGCATTAGATTTTGGCACTGTTTCTTTGGATCTGACAAGGAAGCAACTCACCAACCTCAGCATAAAATAAGTCAAGCCTAAAAAGTTGCTCCTTGTGGCTATTGGAATAGGTACTTTGTTGACAAGCACTGTTAGCATATGAACTAAATAGCCAATTTGTTCTTAAATCACAATACTTCATCATTTATATCTATAGTCTCAGACAACACTTCAGGGAAAGGATTGTTACCACATAAATGCCCTGATATGGAGATTATATGTCATGAGTTACCTAGAACACAGGTATCCAATTTTTCATGTTAATAAAGCCCTCATGGAAGTATGTGACTCCTGTACACTACAGCTCATCCCTGTTTATCCCTATGTGCACCCACCCTGTAATCAAACTGCAGGTGCCTGCCATCACCCCCACCTGTCTGCAGGCATGTGCAAAGTCACAGGAACAGTGTCCACTTTTATGTACCTCTCATTTTGATGGAAAAGCACAGAATCCACTATCACTAGACAGACCTGTCCCCATTCATATAACAGGGCATGCAAACAGCCTTGGGGCACCCAACCTTGCATGTCTGAACATGGAGAAGGACATGTCAAGGACACAGCACAACATTCTGGCCATGCTATCGACACACAACCAGATATATAATGGAAAGGACTGGTTACACAGGGAAAGATTACAAGTCTCTAGAGGGAGAGGGTTCATGGAAGAGGCCAGGCAGAAACAAACTGCCTGGACTGGCACATATAGCCTGTGGTACCCCATTCTGTCCTTCCTATTCCTGAATGAGCCTTGGTAAGTCCTTCCAGAGACAGTTCTCATTTTCCAAAATACATGTGCACTAACCCATTAAGGTCAAATCTATCCATTAATGTGGGGAATGTTGAGGTTGAAAACACATTTCTACAATGCCTGAATGTATATGGCCTGTCTCCTCCTTCATGCAATGGCATCGTACCTCCTCCATCAACGGCAGCACTGAACACAGAGGGAGCACAATTTATGTTCCTTCTGCAAAGTCTTCCCATTTCTCTGCTGAAGAGAGGGAGGTTCAGACATCAGCTGGTGGACCAGTGTGAGGACTCCCTCAGTCCTCTACTTACATTAGGATCAGCCTGGACTAGACAGACAAGATGTGAGAAAACTCACAGCATGGTGAATCTTAACAGAAACTAACTTTCAATGAATTGTTCAAATCCATTGAAGTGATGTCCTCCATCTGTTTTAAAAAATGTGTAATATTCTTTATGTCACTTAACTTGTTCTGAACACTGTGTGGGAGAACACAGAAGAAATATTAAACTAAGCTAGGAGTATTTCATAACATTTTGTGGCATCTCTCAGTAAATTGCACTGTCTACTGTAGTTCTTCACATACTTGCATTTTTATGCTGCATTCCTAAAAAGCCACATGACACTCGCCTTTGGGTCAACTTCATAATCACTCAACAGTAGCACACACTCATACAGCTACTAGCAGAAACGACAGGAAGTTTTTCCACTAGTATTCAAAGTAATCCACAGAAACTGGGAAATAGAGAAATAGGGATGGAGAGCTCTAAGTCAAATAGAGGCAGCTGAAAAAGAAGGACTATTAGTTCAGAAACACAAATGTAAGTGCTAGCTGGTCATCATGATTTCTTGATTCTAATTAAGGAGGTACATATAAAGAATCAGATCATTGAAATTTGTTTCAAATTTCACAGCAGTACTCAAAACCCATCTGGACAGGGTCCTGGGCAGCTGTCTGTAAGTGGTTCTGCTTGAGCAAGGGATGTGGACCAGATGACTTCCAGAGGTCCCTTCCAAATTCAAGCATTCTATGATCATGTGACAAATAAGGAGGAAAAATGTTTCTTAAATCTGCATTTGAAAATCTTGGCTTGGTGGAGCAAAATAAAAATAATTTCACTGCACTTAATGAACTACATGGGAAAAAAGGTCAGATCCAGGCTGTAGGTTGTTGTTCCATTACATTAGACTGATAAACATGTTTAAAAAAATTTTGTAAAGCAATTGTTTGAATAATTTATCAATGTTGTTTGCAAGATATTTACATGTTTTAAAGTCTACAGATATCACTAATGCATAAAATTAATTCTTTTTATCAATGGTTTCTTCCATTCTTTTTGGTTTCTTTCTGTATTATCAATAACAGTGTTGAAAGATGTGTATTGGGAAACTATTCACCCCACCAAGAAAAATACAGAATCTTCTCTGGTGTTGCAGTGCATGTGGCAGTGGCCAGTGCAGCAGAGCATTCAGAGAACTGGTGGACAGGCCTCCAGAAAGAGTTCTTTTTCTCACCTAGTGGTTATGGCAAGTTCCTATGTTCCTAGTGATTCTTAGTTTACATGTTTTAAGTTTATTAGTTCAGGAGTTTTCCACCCAGTTTTATGTAGAAGTTCATGTTTACGTATTTCCCCTAGCTGCTTATATATTAGCTCTGGAAAGTTCTCCCTTCTTCGATGCCCCATTGGTCTACTCATATAATTCCCTCCCTGAAGTTATCCCTGTTGGATATCCCTCTGTTATCTCCTCCTCCTCATTCGATCCCCATTGGTTGTTTCCCTTTGTTCTACCCCAGTAAAAAATGTCTGTGCTCTCCCCTTCTCCCTGGTCTTAGTCCCTGGATCCTCCACTGGCAATAAACCAGCTAGAACCTACACAAAGATCCTTCTCTTGTCCTTTGCCTCTGCTGACGCTTTTACACCACCTTTGGGGCTCGCTCCTTGCAAAGGAGCCAGCTTTCCCTGCAAGCTGCAGCTGAGAGCTTTCCCTGCTGGCTGCAGCCGACCCCTGCCTGCTGCAGCTGACACCAAGGATGTCTGCAGCTGGACACTGCGTGGCCTCAGGCAGCCCCAGCAGTGTCACTCTGGAGCTGTTGATCTCCTACGCTATTTCATAACAAAGGCACATAATTCGATCCTATGGAGCTGAATTCCACTAGAACTAGAAATGGCACACACCAGAGCTAACAGATCAACCTTTCTGTACAGCAGCTGTGTAGTCACCACAGATTACTTCTGCACCACTCCCGGGCTGATTGAACAATCCAGCCCAGAGACCACTGACATCCCAAGAGGACAGGTGGGGTATTTAACCTATGCACTGAGACAAGGATTTAGTCCCAAATGCTGATTTTATTTTCTTGACTTTTAACTAGGTTTGTTTGACCTTCTGTGTCTAAAGAATTTGAATAAACGTCTTTTCTGTAGGAGCTATATACCCTCTGCACATCTGACAGCAGAGTTTTACTGCAAATGTTTCCATCTCCTTTTAAAAACAGGTCATTTGTCTAGTTGAATCAGACTTATATAAGAAGCAGCTTACCGGGGTAGCAAATATGCATTAGCACTCTTTTATTAATGAGTTCTACACAATGGTACTCAACAATTCATTCTGCTGTTCTCCCAAAAAACTGAAAACAGGCAATGTGTTTAAAGCAACTTTCTAATCAAGTTGCACCTCATTAATAGGGTTTTTTTAGCTTTTATAGTGAGACTGCTTAAAAGTACACTTTAATTAACTCCAGTTAATTTCTTCTTACTTTTCTTTTAATTTGATTTAGAACAAAGATCATGTGAGCTGATGCTCACAAATAGGAAGTTTCTTTTCTTAGAACTTTTTAAAGAAATATACAAACAAACAAAAATAGATTTTTTTGACTTTAAAAAACCTGTGTCTTTCTAGTAATATTTTCATTATGTGGGAATTTACATAAAATATAAATATGTACAATTATTTGCATATGGATATATTAGCCAGGCACATTTTAGTAATGAAATATACTACAGTACACACCAGGACCCATGGACAGAAACAGCGACCTAGAAAATGTAAATACTAGAATATATTCTAATCAGAAACTGGAAATAAGTAACTGGATCCATTTTTTAAAAAAATCTCAGACACTGAGTGAGAAATGGAAATAGGTTTTAACTCTGTGGGTAAAAATGTACCAGTCTTAACAATGAATATTTTAACAATAAAATACATTTCTGCTGAAAAAAAATCTAAACAGGGGTCTAAGAAAGAAAAATGGCAGACTAATGTGACAGAAATGGTTCCTATAATAAAGGAATGTAGGAAAAGAAGATGCTGCTATAAAGCAACAGGTCAAGTCACAGCTGAGAACTGACTGTACCTGAAAAAATATCAATGGAAAGGAAATCACAGAAATCAGGGAAGTGATAGAATGCCAAATAAGGTACACATGGCACAGTCTGCCCAAGAGATTTGCACTGACTAAATAGTTTGTATGCAAACAACGCACAAGAATTAGTGGAAGAACATGGCAGTTGACCAGGTTCTGGCTTTGGGCAGGCTGCACTAGAGTACACAAGAGTCCTCCCAACCTGAGCCGTCCTATGACCTAGATAGGAATTCATGTTAATGATGGTGTCCCAAACCCAAAGTATTTGAAGAAAGATGATTGATAAATACAATTGTAATTGTCTTTATTATATAGTCCCCTTCATCAACCTGTTTTGTGATTAGAAGCATGAATTATGAAGAGGTGGACGCTTGTATTCTCAAAAGTATGATTTGGATTGTAGTAAGATTTGGAGAACTCAAGCCTACGTCTGCTAAAATTATTGATCCATCAGCACCCTTGATGGCCACACTGTTCTTGTGCTTTCTCCTTCCAGTATCTCTGAGCTGTGCTGCCTCCTGCTCATTCCACAGCTCTGAAATTCAGCCTCTTCTCTTCAGAGGAAATGGCAACAGAAGCAGCAGTTCACAACATTTGAGTATGTTAACCTCATCTGTCACCCTTCCTTCACTATGGCTCTGCTGCAATGTAAGGACAAAGTAAGTTTCTTTGAATTGCAAAACTGGAGTAAAAGGCAGATGAAATAATTATTCTAGCACAGAATTTTTCAAACTGTAGGTCTATAACTGTGTTAAGAGATATAAAATTTATAGATAATTTTACTTGCTGGTAGCTGCAGAGGAAGACTCACGATGAGTCTGTGCCACTGGTCACTTCTTTTCCTGAACTATGTGAATTGAGATGCTTCTACTTTGTAATGGAAGAACAGTAGGTGGAATGAGAGGTTTCAAGGTGTTTACACAAAGACACAAGAGCCTAAAAAGGCAGATGAATTTTAAAGTTGCCCTGTCTTATCAAACACTTTCTTGGAGAAAACTGGTTACTATTCATATAAAAAACAGCTATTTGAGAAGCCTATCTTATAATCAATCTCTTACACCTCTTCCTCTGAGGAGAGAAGTTGGAAGGAAGAAAGAATGGAGGCAGATACAAAACAATCTATTTTTCCTTTGGAAAACCTTTTTGTCAAAAAAAAGCCCACTGAATTCCTTGAATTAAAATGCATTTTCCCCCTTTTTCTATACTAATCATCAAATTGAGACATACACCCAAGAGAGAAGAAAGGACAACAATGGCAGGGCAGGGAGAGACTTTTCAGGAAAAGCAGGTTATTCTTGTACTAAATGCTTTTTATATAGAGATACATATTTTGTATTTAATCTATAAGCTAAATTGCTAATTTCCATAAAAAGGAAATTCAAACATGTTACATTTTCTTTTTAATGACGAAGTTGGGATCAGCATTCTTTTCTGTCACCAAAAGAATTGAACTGACTCGTACAATATGGCTTCTGTAGGAATGCGGGGACATCTCCAATGAGGATCCCAGGAACAGCTTTCTTAAACAGCCAGTGCACCACCCAAGGGCACTACCACCTCAAACAACTTTAACCATTCTGAAATTGGTCCCAGTCAGAATCAGATCAACACCTGAATTAAGCCAGAAAAATCAAGTGTTACCTTAAGGGACTGGGCATGAAGCAGTTGTGGGTTTGGGTTCCTTTCCCACTCCATAAAGGAACTCTGTAGGACACTAGCCCTAAGCATATAATAAAAGCTCTTTCACCCAGTCTTGTGTGGCTGGCTTTCAGTCAGGATAGCCCCATGAAAGGCATACTGCTACAGGCTTAGGCAGATAAGGGTCACTACATTTTTGTGATGATTTTGATATTTCCTAACAAAGTTTCTACCAACTACCATTCAATATTTAACAATTCTGAGAGTGAGATTCCTGCCTAATGGAGACTCTTGCAACCAGGGAGCCAGGATAATTTAAGGATCCCACAAGTGCAGCCAGCCCCCAGGATGCTGAGGACCTGGGGGGAAAAAAATCAATCCCAGAAACCAGGAAGGTCTAGGCAGAATTTCACAAATAAATTCAATCTCCAGCAAAACCATTCTCAGTTGAAATACCCTCATTTGACTACATGATTTTGGTCAGTATTTCAGCTGAATCTATCTAAACAGTTTTCATCTGTACCTTCTAAAAAGACCCATAAAGAATTGGTGTCAGTCCTGTCCATCAATGTCTAGGCAACGTGGATCCGTCTCTGTAGAAGTCAAAGAACCAGACTCGGAAAGGCAGTGAGTTTCATTAAAGCTGTATTTTCTAGTAAACAAATAAAAGATTTGCTTTTCATTGTTTCTAACAAGTGAAATAGGGAATAAATGTTCTTCCCCTGTAGCTACAGAAATTTGAAACAAGTCCAAACAGCTTCTCTATTGAATTTACACAAGCAGCAGTTCTAAGCTCATAAAAATATATCACTGTGAAGCCTAAAAATATGGCTTCATTTTATTACTCTTACAACGATAATTTGGAGCAATAAATACTTTACACTGAACTTTTATTCTGTCTGCAACACTGGTCATCTAATTTCCTCGGACTTCACTCTGTATTTGGAACTCAGGTTTCATAACCCAGTTGGTCTGTGCCTGGAAATTCTAATGGTGTTACTGGCAGTTACACGCAACAAAGACAAACACAGACCAGCCCACATTACACGAGTTGCATTTGATGAAAGCCTGGATCACTCTTTCTTTTTCTCTGTTACATGTACCTTCCTCTGCAAGGTCAGTTGATTTCCACAGAATCACTTGCAAACTTGAATCGTAGTTCCACAATTGAGCTTTAAGGTTTAGAGGTCATCACAGAAAAAAAACAAACCAAAGTCTTATAAAAGCAACAGTGGCCTTCAAGGAACACAGTCACACTGGATATCATCTGGTAGGTGAAAGCATTCAACCTTGAACTCTGTGTCTAATACCGGCTACAAAGCATCTGTGTGTCTGGGCATATCCTTTTCATCTAAGGTAATCATACCCCTACTGGAGCTATGGCAAGCACCTTAAACATTTTTTAGTGTTAAGAGCAATCACGCCTTGTTTTAGGATTCTAGTCCATTTAGTTATGTCACATTCTATTTGAAATAAGAAAAGACCCTGCAGTCAAAAGGAATTTTTCCTGTAGCATAAACCGAGGGGACAGATGACCACACAGTGGCTCCCAGTCTTGGCCCTGAGCAGGTAAACACTTCACACTGTCTATAAGAAGGATGGCTCCAAAGTGTCCCATCAGTTCCTACTGCTTCTGAAAACACAGTGTGATTCACGTCCTGCTTATTGTGTGAAAGAAAAGTGGACCATGGCCTTACCTCTTTTCAATCCCTTTAAAGCCAGAAGACATCCCAGATGGCTGCGGTGCTATCAGGCTCTGTCTGGGAGTGAGCTGTGTACAGCACACATTTGATTCCCTATTCCCTGCCCATGTCACACACTAAAAGGTGGGTAAAGTCTAGCCCTCAACAGAATACTGCTGTACTAGAAGTAATATGTATTTATTACCTAATGTCATGCAGGTTTTCATTTGAGTTGCAGGTATAAATTCAACAGTTTCTGCACCTAAGCAAGAAAGCCAGCAGAGTACACATCAAATGGAGTATGCAGATTAGTTTTGGCCTATTACTATTAAGTTCTCACAGACCATGTAACATTGGCATGACAGGGATTTGCTTCTAAAGAAAGCAGTAGATATACACACACCCAAAAATACCAAACCCAAAATGAGCCAAACAAAAAAAAGGAAAGACAAAAACAAAACAAAACAAAACCACAAAAAAAAAAAAAAAAAAAAAAAACAACAACCCACCACCACAATACCATCTGGTGTAATATATTCCATCAGGTCGAAGGTACAGGAAAACAAAGTGGGGCAGAACAAATGCAGAACAGTTATTTGAATCACAGCAATGCCCTCTAAAAACTGAGATGGGAACTGTCATTCTGAAGATCACGAATATCTATCATGAATATCTTTCTCTTAAAATAACCTGAGGCCAATCATTCCTAATTTAGAGTAGCCCGAAGACTGAGCAAGGAACTAACTTTTCTTATAGAGACCTTCTGGCTATTTCTTTACATTTGTACAAGGCTGTGAGTAGGAAAAAAAAAAAAAATCAGCTCTCAGGCTGAAGGTATAACAAACCCAAATAATACAAGAGGCTTTTTGACATTGAGAGATGTCTGAAATTGCAAGTCTGGAAACATAGTGATGCTTGAATGGGAAGGTGACCTGTTGTTTACGCTCCCTCCTTTCACCATCTTCAGAATTTTTTCTGGATTTGAAACTGCACAGCAGGGCTCAGATGCATGGATTGCTGTCACCTGCTCTGAGTGAAAGGGTCTGTGTGCTGCTTGCATTTCCAGTGGATATAATAGTATTTGACTTTGCCCCTCTGATTTCAAGTGGCTAGGTACCACCAAAAATATGGATCCTAACCTTTTCTCAACAGCTCCCAGCCACAAGGGAGTCTTCCCAGGACAGCTTGCATGAAACCAACAGAAAACGATTCTCATGGTGGTTTTCTCCTCCTTTAGCAAACTCAGCTGCCTAATGAATGAGTCCAGCAGCAGTAAGGTGAGGATGGGGAAAGAAATGTACCTGCCTTTTCAGCATCTGCAGGCTCTGCTGCCTTTACAAGGCTCTGCTAGACTTAGGGTATCACCCAAAGCAGAAGAGTGGGAAATCCTGTGCAGCTGCATTCCCCTGGACTCATACAGCTGTTTGGAAATATGACATTGCAAAAATTATCATTTTTCATCTATCCCCTTCTTTGTATATAGCAATAACTTACTTGAAAGGGGTACCCTACATTCTCAAAGAAAGAGTCTTAATTGCTTACAAAGCTATAACAAGTCTGACACAGAACTGAAACTTAGATCTCATCCATTGTCAACTTACTACTAATTTTTTCTCTTCCTTTACTTTGTTAAAACCAGCATTCTTCAGGTCATGTAAAAGCCATCATTCAGAGTCTTGAATCACTGAGTGATATTCTGTTTCTTATTGCAAACAACACTAGAGTTAGGGAAGGGAAAATTCTTAAAAGTTTATGCTAAACGACAGAATTTTGACAGGTCTCTTTCTTACAGCAGTATAAACCTCCATGCTCAATATTCAGCTCCTGGAGCTTAAAGTAACAACCTGAGAATGTTTGACTAAAGAAAATGAATTAGAAGGCCATGGCACCACTGCATGCTTCACAGAGATCATTTTAAATAAAAGTCTAAACTGAGCTATGAGGCAGGGCTGTGAGGAATCTTCAGACTAATCCTTTATTTATTTCTCTGGAAAAGTTCAATATTATCACCGAATTATCATTTCTCTTCTCTTTTAACCTCACTGTAAGGTTCCCCTCTGCATGCTTCACTTCCACTTCTCTTTCATAAGCTCATCTATACTGCAAGCCCTCAATCATTCTTTGTAGTTAAATCATCCCTGAAAATATTTTTAGGAGATTAGGCTTTTTAGATTTTCCTTGCACCTCCTTCAGTATTGTACCTAGACTAGTCTGGTCCTTCTCACACAGTTCCTTTCCATCTGCTACATTTCAGTTCTTTTCCCTGCATTTTATTGCTTAATCTAAGGTGTGAACTTAATTTTAAAATATAGTGGACCATAGAGAGGATTTATGGTAATGGTGGCTCCCAGCCTGTACCACAGTTTTACGTCTCCTCAGTATTGCTATTACTAAATGCACCATCACTGCTTCTGAGAAGTAGAGCTGGTTATCAACAGCACTGGACACCTGACAAGAAAACTGAGCTGTCAAAAAGTTTATAGATTAGCCTTTTGCATATTTGTTCAAATCTGCTACCCATTCAGAATTAGCCTCATTCCTACAGCTTGCTTCCCTGTTTCAGCTGTGCCTTCTACTGTGAACAACTAACCAGCTTTTTCTACGTCAAGGACAGCTCTTCTCTTCAGATGTGCATTGCCTGTGCAAAGGCTGGCTTATAACCTCACGCTCCCAACCACAAACCTCTTTCCATACTTCTCTTTTCACTTCCTTTGCTTTTCTTGTCAAGACAGTGTCTTACTCATGTCTTTGCACTCTTGCCCTAAGTTGGACACGTCTTCTTTAAATTTTAGACGTGAAGTAACACACCTTTTATTTCCTGAATTTAAAATAGCATTACAATATATACCTATTTAATTGTATTCTAAAATTCCACACCAGAATTCCGTTAATCGACTGGATAACGCCACTAATTCCTCCCTGATTTCCCTAGAGTATTTCCTGGTGACAAAATAGAAATCTGTGAGTCTGAATTCTTAAGTCGTGTCTGCATTACTTTGACCTGACAAACATAAATTTTGTTGTGTAACAGGCATCTCCAACATAGATCATACACAGAAAGGTCTAAGTATTTCTTCAATTAAGAAATTTTCATGTTTCTGCTCTTTCAGCTACTTTCCACCTCTGCATTTCCAAAACACCTACTGTGAGAAGCACAGCATTTGAAAGAAAGTTTTCAAATCCCTCTGATGAGTGACAGCATGAAACCAGTGCTCTCCAGGCTGTACTGGAGCTGCTTTAGCTAGCTCTGGAGCTGAGCCAGCAGTAAAGCCACCTCCAGTGCTGGATGAGAGGCAATGGGGTCTGTCCTGAGAGCCATGTTGTCTCCAGTGAGTCACCACCTCCTCCTACCCTGCCGTGCAGGCATCCCACCTCTGCTGTCCTGTCTCCAACACAGGTCCTGTTCCCAACACGGACCTTGTCCCCATCCCAATCCCCAAATTACACGATTCTGGCTCTGATTCATTTTCCGTTTCCTCCAGGAGAGTTTTTCCCTTTAAGCAGACTCCCATTTAATTTACTTTATGGGCAGAACACCCTTCCTTTTGCCTGAATGGCACATGTCAGTCATCCAGGATATGCTGGAATTTTGGTAAGCCCATTTTTCACATCTTCATTTTTGGACTAATGAGGGAAGCATAAATGAATATTGGCAATGTTGCATTGATAATTTTAGTTTCTTTTCTCATTCTTTTAGCTTTAAGTCTCATTTCCTTTTTCTAAATTAGTCATTACTCAATTAGCCAAATAAAAATACAGCACTGTTGACTTAGTGTCACTTTCCCTTATCATTTTTCCCACCGCTGAAGAGACACTACCACCATCACGTCAAATAAATCAGCCTTCAGGAAATTACAAATTTTCTTGATAAAGAGAAGTATGAAGGCAAAATGGACCTATACTCTCATAAGGCAGCAGATATAGTAGCTTGGAATATTTGAGTTTAAAAAGTAAGGATTACGTGACCACGAAAACTATTGAAATAGCTTAAGAACTGTGCAACCAGTAGGTCTTGAAACCTTATTGGCAATTGGGATTCATTATCAAAGCATAGTGAAAATGCATCCATTGTGAATATTACACATCAGTATTGTACTCACTGATAATAACTTGCAAAAAGTGAAGAAAAGTAATTAAATCTAAACTTTCTTGAGCCTTTCTGTGAGACACTGCAAGAGATCACTTTGTTTAGCTTATTAAAAAGAGAAGAAGAATACTGAGAAATGACCTAATTAGAATAAGAAAGTATGTTTTTGGGAAAAACATATCTTTAATCTACCTGGGAAGGTGATAATATAAAGCAGTGGCTTGAAGTTACACTTAGATACCTTCAGATTAAAAGGTACACAGATGCTTTCTGCTATTATTTTGACACCAAAGATAGTTCATGACTGGAACAATAAAGAAATGGTGAATTTTTCATCTTTTGATTCTTTTATATCAAGACTGGATATTAAACATGAAATGAGTATTATGGTATCTGATCTAGAGATCACATGGAAGAAACAGTGATCCCTTATGACTGAACTGTGTGGGTCTATAGCAGTTGAACAACATCTAAGCTTTTTTGTTTTAACCTGTTTCCAAGACAATCAAAACCCACGGTCATTACATAAATATCAGGGTTAAACAGCAAAGTTAATCACAAATGAATATAATTCCCTACTAGACTCTCAGATTTATAATAAAGCATACAGAAAGGTATAAAAATACAAAGTAAAAAGACAGAATTACTGTTTTGGATTTTTTAGTGAACACTCTTGTGAAATATCCTATCTTAAAAAATTAAAAGTAAAGTATTTGTAAATTGGTGCTAAAGCAATTACACTACAGTGATATAGTACACTTAAACACAGAAAACATCTTCAATATTAAATATGCAAAACCATAAAATAAAATACATTTATAGTTTTACCATCCTATTTTTCCTTAAGTACTTACATTTGTTTCTTGAAAACCTTTGACAAGATTCTACTTGGAGATTCTCCTTTTAAAACATAATTGAGTACTCTTCATTCCTTAGATGTTCTATTACATATTTATTTTACTAATTAATTTAGCCATACAAAAGTATGCCTATTCAAGGCTGGAGGCAAATGGTTGTAAACAAACTAACTCCACAGACACAGCTACTTCTTCTAATCCACTTGAAATTACTGGTGATACTTGAATAAACATATCATCTTTGTTCTGCTTCCCTCAACAGAAGTCATGATTAGAAAACAGAGTACCATAATTGGTAGCTTTGCCTCCTGTTATATTATCAGTACAGGCTGAAGGTAAAGGATTTAGGAAAACGTACATGAATATTTTCACATAACACTAGAGCACCTACACTGGTTTTCGGTGCAGTAAGTGCAACGTGACACTCCCACAGCCTTGCACTCAAGGAGTCAATGAAGAGTGAGCAGGTCACAGCCCATGTTTAAAGAAGATGGACCCTTGCTGAGAAGGTCAAGAGAGGTGTAACCACCTGATAAACAAGGCTGGTCAATGGATGAGAAGATTGAGGTACAAAACCACTTCTTTGCCTCAGTCTTCAAAGGCAACCACTCTTCCCACACTTCCATCACGGATGGACAGCAGGATGGTGACTGGGGCAGCAAAGCACTTCCCACTGTAAGTATTGATCATATTTGTGACCACTTGAAGAACCTGACCATATACAACTTTATGGAACCTGATGAGATGCATCCCAGAGTCCTGATGGAATTGTCTAAACTAAATCATTCTCCTTCATATTTGAAAAGTCATGTCATTGAGGGGAAGTCTCAACTGACTGGAAAAGAGGAAACATTGCACCCATCTTTAAAAGGTGTAGAAAACTCTGGGAACTACTGACCTGTCAGCCTTACCTCCATGCCCAGGAAGATCATGGAACAGGTCCTTCTAGAAGCTATGCTAAAGCACATGGAGAACAAGGAAAAGATTCGGGACAGCCAGCACAGCTTCACCAAGGGCAAGTCCTGCCTGACCAACCCAGTGGCCTTCTATGATGGAGTAACTACAGATGTCACTTATCTAGACTTCTGTAAAGCCTTGATCACCAAAACATCCTTCTCTCTAAACTGGAGTGATGGATTCGATGGGTGGACTGTTTGGTGGATAAGGAATTGATTGGACAGTCACGTCCAGAGAGTAGTGGTCAATGGCACAGAATCCTGATGGACACCAGTGATGGGTGCTGTCCCTTAGGGATCTGTATAGGGGCCAGTGTTATTTAATATCTTCATTTACAACACAGATGAAGGGATCAAATGGAGTTGCAGCAGGTTTGCAAATGACACCTAGCTGAGTGGTGCAGTGGCACACCTGAAACACAAGATGTCATTCAGAGGGACCTGGACAAGCTTGAGAAGTGGGTCCCTGGGAATCTCATGAGGTTTAACAAGACCAAGTGCAAAGTGCTCCACCTGTGTGAGACTAACTCCCAGTACAGGCCTGGGGGATGATGCGATCAAGAGCAGCCCTGCCAAGAAGGACTTGGGGGAGCTTGTGGGTGAGAGGCTGATCATGGCCCACCAATGTGCACTTGCAGCCCAGAAAGCTGTCCTGGACTGCATCTGTCTCTGCTCTGCTCTGCTCTGCTCTGGTGAGACCCCACACTACATCAGGAGTCCCCACCAAAGGATGGACATCAACCTGTTGGAGCGAGTCCAGAAGAGGCCTGGTTGATTAGGGGTATGGAGCACCTGTGTTATGAGGAAAGGCTGAGGTCATGTAGTTTGTTCAGCATGGAAAAGATGAGGCTTTGGGGTGGCCTAACTGCAGCCTTCCAGTACCTGAAGGGAACCTACAAGAAAGAGAGAGACTACAAGAGATATAGTGACAGGACAAGGAGAAATGGTTTCAAACTGAAAGAGAGTAGGTTCAGTTTAAATATCAGGAAGAAATTCTTTATTTGTGTGGGTGGTGAGGCACTGAAACAGATTGCCCAGGGAATCTGTGAATGCCCTGTCCCTGGAACTGTTCAAAGACAGGTTGGATGTGCCTCTGAGCAGCCTGGTTTAGCAAATGGTGCCCTACCCATGGCAGCGGTGTTAGAACTTAATGAAATTTAAGGTTCCTTCCAACAAAAGACATTTTTGATTCCATAATTTCATGATAGTATCCTGCGAACCTCACATTAGTCCACCCTCGGCAGGAATATCAACCAGTGTCCTGTCAAAGATTGGAGAGGTGATTTAAGCCATTTTCATCCACTGCTTATTTAAAGAGATCACTCTAGTTAAGTCCAGCCCATGTAAACCTCCCAGTCCCCACACAGCAGCCACAGCAACAGTTTCTTGTAGAAGGATGGAATAAACCTGGCTGATGCAGTTTCACAGTGAGAACCCAGTCCTTCAATGCTTGTGCAGACAGCTCCACCAATGCAGATGGAAATTAAAACATCAAAGCCTAAATCAATTTAAGCATGTGCTGTTGGAGAACAGCAGTTCTCAGAGCAAACTCATGAATAAGCAACTAGTCTTTCTGAACAAAGAAAAAACTACAGAAGAGAAGTAAAAGTTTGGAACAGAAGTTACCACTTCAGGCAAAAAATCCGAAGACCTGTGTACAATCAGTGTGAATAGACGTTCTTTGGGATCACCCTACCTCTGTCAGATCTGTTAGACTGCAAGGAGCTGATAAAAATCAAATGAGAATTTTAATTTTTTTTTTTTTTTAATTTATTTGGGCCTGCATTTTGCTCCTAGTAAATTTCAAGATTTTGGCCATTGTAATAATGGATGCACTATGTTAATGCCAGTTTTAATGCATTTTGTCTTGAAAAAACCACAGTTCAGTTCATGGTAAATACAGACCTATTTAAATAAATTAAGACTTCAAACCCCAGAAGGTCCTTTCCCGACTGCTCTTAAGGAGCAATATTTCAGTCATTCTAGAAATCCATCCTGCTTCAAATTCATCTGGCTGAACAGAAAGCATTTCAGGAGAAAAAAATAAAATCAGAGCCACCTTGTAAAGTCCCGAGAAAGTAAACAAGAAGTAGAAGTAGTAAATACAAGTACTGTAAATCTGTTACTCATGCAACCTCGCATGGGCGATATCTTTATAAGTACAGGAAGGAGGCAACCGAAGAACTTGGACTCCTTGATCCTTGTGCGTCCCTTCTAGACTCTTTGATCTTCGTGCGTCCCTTCCAACTCAAGATATTCTATGATTTTATGGAGGCGGGGGCAGATGTGCGTGCTGCTGAGAGCCATTCGTCCCCCGGACCGGTAGCACTATTTGGGCGAGCTGCCCTGTTTGCACACCCGCCTGTGCTGACGGGCGCACACACACACGCACATGCGGAGGGGCTGCCACCTCCCCGCCGCGCTCCCGCACCCCGCGGGCCGGGCGGGGCCTCTCGGTGAGGCGGAGCGGGGCGGGGCCGTACAAACGAGCCGGCGCCGGGCTCGGGCTGCGGCGCTGCCGGCCGGGCGAGGCGGGCGACAGCGGGCGCTCGCAGCCCCCGCAGCCCCGCACGCTCTGCCGGGCGCGCTGCCCCGGACGCCGCCGCCACCGCGGGCGCCCATGGAAGAGCGGGGCGAGCGCTGCCCCCCGGCTCCGCGCCCCGGCGGTGAGTGACTTGGGTGCCTCGGAGGGGAGCGGCGGCTGCTGCCCTCGGCAGCGGGGGAAGTTGGTGGGCGCGGGCGCCGGCGATGGTGGATGGGCTGTGCCGCCCCCGGGCGCGCTGGCGCTGCCGCCCGCCCGGCACCTGCTGTCGGCAGGTGGGAGCCCCGCATCCGCGGCGGGCGAGCGCCGCTGCGGGGCTGGGCAGCGTCTGCCCGGCCGGGCAGTGCCTGAGAGCTGGCCCCAGCCTCGGCAGGGACGCGCGGCGCTGCCCCAGCCCTCCGCACTCACCGAGTCAGGCTCTGGGAGGCAGCGCTGTCGGGGGAATAGGACAGAACGGAGCGGGGGGAAAGCAAAGTGGTCGGCAGCACCTGGCCAGGTGCGGCCTCTGGGCACTTTCTTTATCTTCTTTCCCTTGTGGCGAAATGACAAGCACATGTAAGGGCAGAGTGGTATGGCTCTGGAAGCGGGTGCGGGGCTCCTACCTGACGGGAGAACACTTGCAAAAGCTCCGCTGAGCATCTTCGATCCGCTCCCTCGCATAATGCTGGAGCCGGCGGGATGCAGCGTGCTGAACTGGAACCTGGCGAGCTGCATAGGGCTGGGGTCACAGTGGTCTTCGGGGGTCGGCAGGAGGGCACAAAGCCTTAATTCGAGTTCATTTCTGTTTTGAAGGACTGGCACCCTAGAGTAGTACAGCAAAGGCTTGGTTACTGCAATTTTCGGTGTGCTTTCCAAGGATAAAGGTGTGTGTAGTTCAAATCTTTTGGGGGTAAAAGGATGCTGAGAGGGAGGGGTGGCAGCCTTCAGATGGAAGAGTTTGGGTTTGGTCTCATCTTTCAGCCAGACATTCAAAAGATCAGGAGGGGGCATGCAGCTGAGTACAGGCAGTTCAATCACCTCAGTTGACTGGGAATTAAAGTACATTATTCTCCTTCCTCTCTCTGTTAGTGCAGTGGGTTAAGGGCTTTCCCAGTTTCAAGACAGTTCGTCTTTGGATTTTGGTGTTGGGGAAAAAAATAGCTGTGAAGTTCTAGGAATATCATGCTTGAATGGCATGGGGATAGAATGTCTGCAGGGAGCATCTTTCTGGCATGAGAGATTCATGCAGTGCCCACTCCCACTGAGAGAGAGCCTCTGCAGTATATATGGCAAATGGAGCATAGTAGAACAGGTTCAGTTTGGTGAATGCCTATCTATTGTCTGGCTATCAAACTTATTTTTCAAGTATAGATATAGTAACTGTTATAATTTATATCTGCCAGCATTTCTTACACTCTGGAGTAAGTGCATTTCACATATTGCTCAGAAACGAGCACCTCTCAGTAAGAGCACAGTCACTGACACCAACTTTAGCTGTCTCTCATCCACCCTTTCAGTACCCACCCTGTTTTTTTCTCCTTTTTTTGAAAGTGCAGAGGGTTTTGATATTACATAGCCAAAAAAATACCTCTGGTAGGTCAGCAGGAAGATTATGCTTCTGAAGCAAAGCCGGCTATTGCGGTGGAGAGACACAAATTTGACAGACCAAATTCCTGCCTCAGGATTGCCAGGTTCCTGTCTGTGTCCCTCCCCTTGTCAGGATATTACCTTGGTTGTTCTGAACTAGCCATATGCTTACACAGGCATTACAGAAAGACAGTGGGTGGAAAACACTCTTCCAATACATGCATGTATGTATTGATACATACAACTCTTTTGCTTTGCATTACAGGAAATCAAATATGTTTTTTTTAGTCTCACTAGCCCGGGATCTCTCCCTTCCCTCATACAGAAATGCCACTCATAGCGCATAAGCTATCAGAGCCCAAAAATATGTCAAAGCTGATGGATTTCCATGAAAAGTTTTGATAATGAGAAAAAGAAAACTATAATATGCCAAGGCAGACCAAGATGGGAGATCCTGCTGGGTCATCTCATTTGTCACTCCAGAACATGAGGGTTCCCTCCAGGTCACTGTGTAGTGCTTTGCTTAGTAAATTGATTGGTTTAGCTAAGTCTAATACAGTGATGACCTCACCAGTATGCAGCCTGCTCAGTGTTATTCTGAAGGCTGGAAAGTGGAGGACACAGAGGTGTTCTTGGAATATGAAGTAAATAATTATTTGGGGGGGTGTGTTTGTTTCTATTTTTTGTTTTAAATATCTTACTGGTATTTGAAACAGAGCCCACAGCCCTATGTAAGTGGTAAGAAAGTGCTTGCCAGAGGAAATGAGAATGGGATTGCTTAGTCTGCTGTGTTCCCTGTTTTAATACATCCAGTTAAGGTGAGCCTTTGTACTGAAAAGGGGCAAGATAGGACAGAGCCATCCTTTCTCACAAACTGTTTTCTTGGGGACAGCTTTGATGAATTAGGAAGCAACTCTATTAACTGTGCAATAGATTTCTGCTTCCTAATTAGAATGTGACCCATTTTGTTTGGAAAATGGGGTGGAGAGTAATTTCTGAATTTTGAATTGAGCATTTGGGTTTATAGGGGGATAGAGAAGGCAGTGGTACAGTGTACCCTCTTTATAAAAAAAATTGAATCCTGACAGGTATTAAAAACATTGCTAGAAGGTGTTAAGGGGATTCCATATTACTATTCAGTACAAAGGATTTTTGCATTCTGAGCTTTTCAAGTTTATTTTTATTCTGGTGTAGTGTCCCATTTTATTTTTACCTGCTTGAGGTTCTCTGAAATCTAGGGTATTTTCTCTTCTAAAAATTTTTATGATCTCTTGGCATGAAAGACTGGAATGGTCCCTTCTGACCTTAAGAAAGAGTGCATGTTATATATAACCACAGTCTATTATAAATTTGCTACCTTATTGCTCACACTGGTGCTGAACTCCTTTAGAAGTCATGAACTGATGGCCTACCTAATTTGCATAACCTGTATTTATCACAGCAGGTGCAGAAATACAGCAGATTTCAGCCAAAAATACTTCCTACCAAGTCAACATTTCTCAGCTCGTAATGTTTTCCTTCCCAAAATTTAAAGATTTTTAAAGTGTATTTCTGAAGTCTTAGGGCTGATAGGCAATATTTCATTTTAACAGCACTGAAATTATGATTAGATTTCTTAACATCCAGTGAGATGTTAAAAGTTAAAGCCATGGTTTAATCTCTGATGGTTGTGCAGCAGTTTTAATATAATTTGGGAAATTTACATAGACCGTATCATCTAGGCACTGTAAGATGGGTTCATACAGTTACCTATAGTTTCACGTCCCTTCTTAATGTGCACATGGCTTTTTTAATATATCATGAGGTGATCAATAGTTTATGGTTCTAGAGATCTATGACTTCAGTGGTATATAGTTCTATTTCATTTGTTACACTTGTCTCTGTAGCATTCACTAATGCAGGAAAGCATTTGTAGTTAATTACTGGAAACTAGAATTCAAGAAGTTCATTGGCACATGTTGTTTAAAACTTTTGTTAAAATGGGATTAAAAAACACAAGTGCGTGCAGTGGGAAGCATGGGAAGAATTTCTTCATGGAGAGGAAATTGTGAGACAGTTTAATAGATAAAAATAAGAAAATGCAGAATATATGTTCAAGAATAAACATGTTTCATAAATTGAATTAAATTTTTTTAAAAAAATTGCTCTCTTTCCTTTCCTGCTCTTGGCTGAGCTTTAAGTGATAGCTGTACTGGGAAGTTTTATGTTATCAGGATACAAAGTGGCACTTGAGCTGATATAAACAACTAAGGAATATAGCTTATGGTGGACAGAGTCTACCCTTAGAGAATAGGAATGTACTGTATGTATCAATGAGTTCTTGAAGGATTTCAAGTACATTGCAACTGCTCTAGTTCAGTATTTTTTAAGCCCATCACTGAATACAAATGTGTAGGACACTGAGTCTCTATCAGTTTAGAAAGTTGGTTATCTCAGTTAAGGGAATTTTTTTCCCAACAGAAGATGCCAGCATAGCAGATGTCTGGGTTGTACTGCACAGCAAGTTTTAACCAGCAATGCTAGTCTCATTTTTTTGCACTACTGTGTGCCCAAATAAGTGCAAGGGAAAATACAGTCCCACAAACTGTTCTGATGTTCTATCACATCAGCAAAACTAAGTATTCTTTATGAAAACAGAATGTCTCACTCAGATTTTCAGCTCTAATCTCCCTCTACAGACAAACTTCAGTAACTGAACTATGGTTCTCATTCAGTCCAGATTCTGGTTTTTTATAGATGCCTGGGCAGAGATCTCTTCCGTGAAGGGATTCAGTTCTGCAAGGAAAGTGAGGACATCTGAAATTTAACATGTTTGTCCACAGTCCCCAAAGAACTAGGAAAACACAGTTTCTCTTTAATGAAGGTGAAGTCACTTCCATGCTTACAGAAAGGATATAGTCTTACCTCTCCTAGTTGCTGTCCTGTTAGTAACTGGGTCCCATTAGCTCTGCTAAACCTCTCAGTGTGTTGCTGTGGGATTTTTTGTGAAGTATGTCCCTGTCAAATCTGTCAGCAGGCTCTGCCCAATGCTTACTGACTGCCCTACAGACACTCCTTATGTTTCTTCCTACCCACCTGGGCAGCTAACTCAGAGAGTTCAGAGCTAAATCTAACCCCATCCAATTCCCAGCAAAAATGAAGTTATCAGTCCAGGAAGAAACTACCTTATTTTGTTAATGCATATTAAACTAAGAAGTGTATATAATCTAGGTAGTTTAGGCAATGTCATTGACGACACACACACAGAAGCATTAAACTGCCTTTGTAAAATGGTAAGAAATCATAAAATAGTGACACATGTTTCAAAGAGTACTGGAACATGCTAAAAAGTCAATTACATATGACAGCTTCTGGCCCTCATTCTGCATTTACTGATTAATTTTTCTATGTATTTCCAAGTTACTATTACTATTGAAGAGGTTTTAATCATAAAGTCCACATCGAATCTTGTTAAATAAACAGAATGGCACATTTCGCTAATTAATTGGAGAAAGCTGAAAAAAAGATTAAGCAAAAGCAATCAGACTTTTTGAAAAGTCTTGGTATAATCTTTAAAGCACCATTTAACATAAACTGTGTTTCTTTAACAACTTGTTCATTTACTTGTAGAAAATACAATAGTAATGTCTGTCAGTTAAAGTTTTTGAACTAATCTGGAATACAAAGTAATCAAGTGAAGTCATGTATGCTGTACATGACTTGTGAATGCAGTGAAGAAAATTCTTAAATAGAAAAGTAACTTGGCAAAGTGGCTGCTTTACACTCCTCACTGCATGCGTGCTATTATTGAAAGAGTTTTTCAGACCCATAAATTATAAAGCGATGGAAAACGTTTGCATCATTTTATATAAACCACTGCAATTCTAGACACCAAACTACAGATCGACCTAAAGCATCCTAAAGAGGATGTAAGAGATGAGAACTGAATGACAACCAATTTATTTGCTGCTTTATTCCTGAAGACCACTCTTCTCACACATCATGGATTTTGTACTGAATTCAGAGGTACAGTCATATCCATTGTGTTGTATTAGGCTAATACAACAAAATAATTGATCCAGATATCAGGCCTAAACAGTTTGGGAGAAACAAAATAGAATGGAAGGAAAAGGCAGACAGAGCTTTATTGCTTGCAAACAAAACAACAATAGCATATAGATACTCTGAATGGCATAATTATTGATATGGTTCTTTGGGAGTGCATAAAATAAATGCTACAGACACAGTAGCAGTGGAAGATGTGCACCTGAACAAATAGCTGAGGAGAAACAATGAAATTCTGTATGTCTGAAACAGAAGATATTCCTACGTTATTATGGGGTTTCTTGTTGAAACAGAAAACAGTTGCTTTTGTGTATTTAGAAAAAGCTATGCCCCACAAAAGTCTTCAAGAATGGGAAGACATTGAGGCAGAGTTCCACTGGGGCTCAAAACCTCCTGAGGTGAGGCCTCTGGTACCATGCCTGTAATATCCCACAAACTGGATTTCAAAGATGACGGCCAAAACAAGAGTAGAGCTAGAGTGAAGAGACACCTCGCTATGTCTTTCTCTCGAAAGTTCTTATGTTATATTCAGCCACAGGAAGCTGTGTTGGCAACTGAGTAGTATGCAAACTGTGAGTTACAAATTAGGAATCCCAATGAATTGATATATAATGTGATTTTCTTTTTTAAATAAAAAAAACCTACCAAAAAACCCAACAACAGCAGCAAAAAAAAAAAAAAATCAACACCCCCCCTCCCCACTCCAATCCAGGAATGTGTTGTGACTACAAGACCAGCAGCTAAAATTTAATCTTTCCAGAGACGCTCTGTTACAGAACTTGGCTATTAGCATAGTGTATTTCAATCTGACTATTATGAACTAAGAGTTCCTACCACTAGGCTTTAAATTCACTCCTTTCAACACAGTTCAACCTGTTCCTCGCTGGAATCCTATTATGCTTTTCCAGTAAGGTGTTAAGACAACAACTCAGGCTTACTATTTATGGAGCCAGTGACTTAAAATATACTCTGAAGTAAGCGGCTATTCCTTTAATCTGTGACCTTAAAATTTAAGAGAGTTTATGTTTTGTTGTTATGTATTGAGCTGCCCATCAGTCACTGATCCAATCTGGCTGGTGCTGTATCCTGTGCTCCCATTGCTGCTGAATGTGATGGCAGCATAGCTCAGTGAATTTACCTATATCAAATTTTCTGTCTCCCAGTGTCTCCCCCCATCAACATCCACAGTGGGGGGCTATTAAGACTATTTCTTGTTAAAACTGATATGGATTAAGCTGAGAATGATTAGCAGGAATGGTGAGGACAGGGAAAGGGAGCAGAAGGCTAATGATGACAGACTAAATGGAACTCTTTCAGCCAGAGTAAACAGTGGCCAAAAACGGGAAAAAACCAAATTCCTCTGCAAAGTTGCCTCACATCAGATGTCACAGAACTGACACAAGGTATGCCCACAAGCTCAAAGCCTGTGGGCAAACAAGGAGGCACTCTCTTAATTTCATATCTACCACGAAACTTTGCCTCTCTTTCTTCCCAGCCTCAGTATCTGCTTCCTAACAATATCATGCCTTGCAGCCCTTTAAAAATGGAAAAAGGGAAAGCGCTGAAGCAATAATCAGTAGAAAACATCAGGAAGCAGACCTATTCCATTCAGGATGGAGTCATGACCTCTGTAAATGCAAAGCTATCAAACAGAACTTTAGATCGCTTAGAAACACATCATTAGTCCTTGTTGCACTGGGACTTAGGTTATTGTGGAAAAGTCATTAGTTTCTTTTTAGATTCTCTGTAGAATTTCCAAAACCTAGCCCTTGCATTTCCTCAGGGTTGTTCATATGTAATTTCATATTTCAGCCCTTGTTATCTGGCACAGTAGGTGCTGTTCCAGGCTTAAATTCGTGATTACAGTAGCCTACTAAGGCAAAGCAGTCAGGTACTCAGCCGTCATGGCTTCTACTTCTAAGTGGAGCTAGACAATACCAAAATCCACACCAGCCCTTCACTGAGGGTATAAAGTCTTTGGAAAACATTGTTATTCAGGGATCTTGTGTACACAGCCTGCTCATAATGCAACAATCTAACAGCTCTACTATGTGTGAAACTGTTACAATTTCACTTCAAACATTGCATTAAAAATACCCTGACCTTTAAAGGGTGTTCAGTGATGGTATTTAGTAGTCTTTTGATAAAGCCTAAAGTTAGCTCTTTACATCACAGCAGCGTGCTGGCTAACTCTTGAAATGACCTTCAGAAGTATCCATTGTGTATTTTCTTTCCTGAGTATAGAGACTGGAACCACAGGTCTTTTAGTGTTTTGTTGATTCAGTCATACTATAGTCTATGGTTTCATCATCTTACCTTTTTGCAGGGCCAGTGTACAAGTCACCTGTTTTATCCTTAGAAACAGTAAGCACAAAGGAAAAGTTAACGTCACTTAAAAATGACACAAAAATTCAACTTTTCTTTGGTGTATTATTTACCCAGAGCTCTTCCTAACTCCTTCCTAGAAGAATGTTACCTTCTCATGTTGGACAGCTCTATCTATTACTGCATGAGCCTTTTTCCCAGGAGGCTTGACTTCTAAGGTCGCTGTTACATGGTTCTTCAGGCAGCTATAATTCCCAGACATCCTACAAGACCCTCAGCTTTTAGGAATGCTTTTTTTGGTCCACTCCACACCTTTTCCTTTTTATGTTTTGTTTCTAAGACAAAACTATTCTTGTAGATTAAAAATGCATGTAATTCTCTTGTGATTGTAGTTCAACTCCAAGGAAATCAGATTTTAAAAAAATAATTAATAATACTCTGGGTGTAAATGAAAGATTCATAATGTTCGTGTCTCCTGATTACTGGAAATAATTTTCTTATGGCATTGTCTTTTGTTCATATGCCTGTCTTTTAAAACATTTAATTACACTAAATTATCTATGAGCCTGGAGTTGGGAAAGCTAAAGTTTGTTCAGTTTTGTGAATAAAATATATTTGCAGTGTGGCTTTAGTAGTGATATGTCTGAATATAAGATAATGTGCTTTTTCTTTTTCTTTTCCCTCTTTCAGCGAAGTTTCTGCTTGAGAAATACATGTTCTCTCAGCAAAACAAAAACAACTTTTAAGGGTTGTTCTTGGTGGAAATCGCTCTATGCCCTATTACCCACTTGAGTGAAACCAGACTAAGAACTTCTGTCATGGCAGCTTTTCTGCTGGGAGCTGTGTTGCTTATTGTTCAACCTCAGATAGTGCCTTCCAGACCAGCTATAAATTCAAATGCTGAGACTTCTTCCCAGTCTGTTCAGAGAGAACTTTTAAAGAAAACATCTCAGAAAAATGACTTCAAGGAAAACATTCATTCTAATGGATCATGTCAGCAGCTGCCACAGACTATTATTATTGGAGTGAGGAAAGGTGGAACAAGAGCCTTGTTAGAGATGTTGAGTCTCCATCCAGATATTGCAGCAGCAGAAAGTGAAGTTCATTTCTTTGACTGGGAAGATCATTACAGGAACGGATTGCAGTGGTATATTCATCAAATGCCATTCTCTTATCCCCATCAGATCACCGTGGAAAAAACTCCAGCATATTTCACATCACCTAAAGTGCCTGAAAGAGTTTATAACATGAACCAATCAATGAGACTACTCCTTATTGTAAGAGACCCAAGTGAGAGAGTACTATCAGATTACACCCAAGTGTTCTACAACCATATGCAGAAGCACAAGCCGTACCCATCCATTGAACAATTCCTGATTAAAAATGGCGAACTCAATGTGGACTACAAGGCAATAAACAGAAGTTTATACTACATTCACATGCAGAACTGGCTGAAGTATTTTCCTCTTGATCATATCCACATTGTAGATGGGGATAAACTAATCAAAGATCCCTTTCCAGAAATAGAAAAGGTAGAGAGATTTCTGAAGTTGTCACCACAGATAAATGCTTCAAACTTTTATTTCAATAAAACTAAGGGATTCTACTGCCTGAGGGACAGTGGTAGAGAGCGCTGTTTACATGAGTCCAAGGGACGAGCACACCCACAAGTAGACACGCGGTTACTCGAGAAACTGCAGGAATATTTCCATGAACCCAACAAGAAGTTTTTTGAGCTTGTGGGCAGAACATTTGACTGGCACACATTTGTGGCAAGTTAGTGGTAAGCTTCAGAACCTATGTTCCAGTGTAGAGTTAGAAGATTTAAAAAGGGCATTTAAGCTATTATTTATTTGTAAAATCCATAAATACTTCTGTACAGTATTAGATTCACAATTGCCATATATACTAGTTATATTTTTCTACTTGTTAAATTTGAAAGCATTTTGTATTGTTTTTCATGGTTGTTAACATTGTGTATGATGTGTCTATATGAAGAAACTAAATTATTTCATTGCAGAAGGTGCTCTCTTGAGAATGTGTTGTCTTTTTAATAAATAAGAAATTCATTTCAACAAAACCTTTCTGAATTATTTGAATACTTTGGCCTTCCTGGACTATTTCCTCTAATTGCTAATGAATATGCTAAACTTTACCTTTCCATTCTTCTTGGTTTAAAGTGTCGATTAATAGTTTCTTTTCCATTTGAAACTGTTGTTGTAGTTAACAAATTGTTCCATCCTGTTTTATGAAATTATTTCCTGTCAAAGTGGTGGTAGTCACACATGTTGGGGAATGCACACCCAAAGGACAGTGGAAGTCTCTGTGTAATTTGATGTATTAACTGCTACACCTTCATATTCACTGTTATAACAAGTGCTCCTCAATTCTTTGGCCATACAGTGCAGGTTCCGTGGCAGAATTTAAAGACTCTGTGGGGACCAGCTCATAAAATACAGAGTTAGCTGTAGAAATATGGTCAACCTGAAAACTTCTTACAGTCCCTGAATGTATGCATACTTCATAAAGAGGTAAGGTTGGGAGAATTTAAGCAATATAGAGACTTCTTCAAGGCTGCTTTGGACTGTTCCTATTTTTCATAGCACATTTATGCTTTACCATCACTGAAAATAAACACACCAGAAAAATTAGTTGGTCTACATTCCAGTAAGCAACAACTTCATTCACATGATCTTCATCCACATTTGTCCCCTAATTAAGGCTGTTTTCTATGAGTTTTCAGTTGCTTCATGCAACTGAAAATTGCCTATGGACTACTGTTTGTTTTATCTCCTTCCAAGAACCATGGTGCCAGGTCTTGATTAGATGTTGTGGGATTGACACAAATTCCAGGAACTTTCCTTGTTTCCATCTGCTAAAAACGGAAGTTAGATGTTAGTACATTGGTAAAAACTGCAGTTATCCTTATCTAGAGTGGTTATGATGTCTTGTTGACCATCAGTTTCTGGAGTTAGAGTTAATCCAGTTTCCACACAAGGCTTCTTACAGTATTTCAATCCAAGTTACTGGTTTTTATTTAATGATCTTGAGTTTAGTTGTTGAATGTGTAATGGCAACATCCAGTAAGTTTGAACTTGTAGCTGATTGTTACAGTCCTTTATAAAATTTAAATGTAGATTCATTAATTTTTTTCTGGTGAGCTAGTGCAAACTTGGGCACTATGACAAGGTATTATCTGGATGCAAATATCCCATATTATGCCTCTTGCATGAAAATTTGCAGATGCTATCCCTCTCTCTCCCACTCCTTGTGCACCTGCCCAAGCTGTATTCAACCTCAGAGAGGTTGGTGGTGTTTTATAAAGCCTACAATGAAATGGTATTGTACTCAATAAAATATTTTCTCAATTGCATTTTTCCTTCCTCTTTTTTTCTTCGGTTTCTAGTTTGGAAGACCAGAATTTAGGATTCAACTCCAGTTTAGATTTCAGTTAAATCTTATTTAAGAACCTAGCTGTAGCCTGTTGCTATTGATTTGAAAGCAGTTGTTTGCTGCTGGATTGTGCCTGAATGGCCCTCTGCTGACCCAGTGCATACAACAAGGAGGGCAAGTTTCTGGTGGCAATAATGTCAAATCTTACATGATGCAGATGCCAAAAATAACAGAATTATAACACCATCCTGTTCCTGTTAAAGTTTAAGACGAGAAATTCAGAGGATTTTGTGTAAGGTGGGGCAGTATTTTTTCCTACACTTACCCCATTTCCTTGGTAATGTTATCTCTGCATTGGAGCCAGCTGGACCAAAGTGATTTTGGCCCAGACAAAAGGCTTCCATTAGTGCCTCCCCTGTAGTCTGAGATTAAGCTCACCATATTCACCAATGTTTTGCTGAGAAAGCAAAAATACTAGCAGGCATGTGACCAGGAACTGGAGGAGTACCTGAAGGCAGGGTTGCAACAAGTCCACCTACAGCAGGTCGAACAGGGCAGCATAGGGCATCAGTGTTGAATTGGGAATATCTTGCAATATTGACAGCTGATGTTGGTACTGAGGATAATTTTAGTGTCTAGTGCTACCTGATACAAGTATTCTGCCTGTCACTAAGCAGGACACAGGCACGCATTTCCTCACACACAGTGTGGCTTGTCTCTAGAAAGTGGAACATGAACCATTAGGTCTCTATTACCGTTATAGTGCTAGGACTTCATAGAATTGTCTGCAGGATCCAGAGGTGAACTGACCACTTCAGGGGACATTCTGAAGCAGAATTTCACATGACTCAGGTCCTAGACACCAAGTTCAGAAGGTCCCACAGAAAGTATATCATACCCAATGCTTACACCTTGTGCAAGGATGGCATGATTGTACAATACCTTATCCTGGAGGTTGCATGGCTAGCTCTCTGTTAGCTGTGGTGGTGATGAACAATAAATCACACCCACAATAATAATAACAATGGTAATTTTTACCTGCCATAGATGCCTTAAGTTCAAGTTACAATTCTCAAAACTATTCCATGTGTGAATGTTCAGTTTAACAAGAGCAACATTCATTTTCTACACGAGTTACTGTACTTAAATATACTTGCTAGGCTGTTTCTAAAGAAGTGCTAGAAAACAACAAAAGCCATCAGAAGAAAGTGAAAAGAGAATGCAAGAAGAAGGCTGGAGCACATTCCATTTGGGACTCTAGAAAACTTAATAATGACCTTTGAAAGCACGTCATATCTGTTCATAAAAGAAAAAAAATCCCTGAAATACCTTTCCAGTGTTATGCAATACAGGTGTTTATTTCTGTAAAGCTCTACTAGCTCAGGTTTAAAGTACAACCACTTGGGTGTTGCTCCAGAGACTTATTTCCTCAAGGCAGCTAGCCAAGTCTGTGATCACTCTTGCAAACATAAAATAAATGCAAAACTTTATGAGAATTCAATGTCCAATTCCAAACCTGGCACTCCCCTTGAGTACAAGAAGAAATGCCAACCAAATAATTATTCAGGGTGGCACTGCAGGACTAAGTATTGCCCTTCGCGTCACAACACAGATTAGTGTGAGACTTTGAAAGATATTGTACCTGCAGAGGACAAAGATTAAACTATAATGATTATCCCAAGAACACTGCTGGAAGATTATGGAAAGGGAAAAAACACCAAAGCCATTTCTTTGTCAAGAGTATTGCTACATGTACTGCTGACGCTGTATGGTCTTGCTACATGTGCTTTCCTCTTCCTTGTATATTTTCCTGCTGTTACAGGAGAAAAAACATCTACTGTGCTTGAATAAGTCAACATTTCTTTGGGACATAGAAAAAAATCTATCCATTTTTAAATCTTGCTACATTCATTGATGAGTGTGTGAAACTTAACACTATAGGATATTTTAGATGAAAACTTTTTTAGTTTGGTTCTCAAAGCTGATAATTTTATGTTTCCTTGTCTATTGCCATTTTCAGAGTCAGCTTCTGCAAAAAGCCCGGATTTCATTCCCTGTTATTCAGTCAAACAGATTTCAAATGCCAAAGAGAAATATGGAATGTGGCATATGGCATATTTCCATGTATATTCTGCTTTATCTAGCATGGCTGGCCAGATACTTAAGAAATATCATACATGTACTCCATAAGTAAGAGACTGTACATCAAAACTACTTCTCATTGGAATATTCCTTCTCCTTTCTTTTTTCTGAAGTCTGTGAGTTGAAAGTCCTAATTTAGCCCACATTGTGAATGAAATTTTGCAAGAGTGTATTAGTAGATGTTCTCTAATACAGTAACAAAATAATAAAAGTACAATAAGGCAAAAGCATTAAATTAAACTAAATTAAGTCAACAAAATGTGTTGAACTTGGTACTAGGTGTATACCTGCTGAAATAGTTGCAAGTATGTGCCTCTACAGCTGTTAACAATATTTTCTCATTCTTAACCCAGTAACTTTTAATTATATAACTCTGCCTAAATGCCAAGTTATGCTGAAAAGATTGTATGTTCCATGTTGATTCCTTCATTTTTCAATTGATTGGAAAGGCCAGTTACAGGTGGAAGCCATGCAAATATTTTGTGAGTGGAAAAACTTTTATTAATAATTTTCTTACAAAAAATAAATGAAATTGTATTTATGTCTCCTAGAATTTTAGTAGAGAACTGTACTCTTTTCCTGCAACAATAACCCAGCCATAGTAAATTTTCTACTTAAATACCACACAACAGTTGCTGCAGTTTTTAAGTTAATAGTGCAATAAACTCAACAGTGATGCTGCAGATTTTAAATGCCTTCTGGGAAATATAAAATATGCAAGTCAGGGTGGGGAGCAGCTGGATGCATAGGAACATCTGGTCTCATTGGTCCAAGAACACTTTTTTCTTAAATGGTAAGGAACATGAAATTTTTGGCTTGGAGATCACTTTGTGTTGTCTATGAAAGCAATGTCTTTAATTAACTTCCAAGTCAATAATCCTACCATAATGACATCATCTTTATACTTAATATTGACATTTTTCTCTGCCAATACACATTTTAAGAGCCAGAGCCCAGACAGCAGGTGCATCCCTTAGTATAAGAAAAAAAATTGTAATACAACTCTGATACATAGCTTCAATTACAAAAGCACATTGCCTTGCACAAAGGAGTATTCTGAAACTGATGGCAAAATTCTTCTTTTCCTAATTTGAATGAAGATTACAGAAACAAGAACATTTATGCATTCACAGAAAACAACAGAGCAACTAACATTCCCTCCTCTCCTTGGTTTTCAGTCAATCAGTCAGCAGTATTTCATCAATAAAGATCAGGCCAGCTTCCAGGATCCAACACAGTTCAGTCCAGATAACACTCAAAAGAAAGACTTCTTGGAGTAATTCTTAACCAAACAGAATTTTCAGGGTATCTCCTATTACTGAAATTTATATACTTCTTCTTTCCTCTCCTGTATGCTACTGTCCTATCACATCTGTCCTGTTAATTATTATATTATCACTCTATAAGAAATAGATCCATTACCTGATGGTGTTTCTATAGAATACTATTCAAATGAATGGGAAATCACAGAATTATGGAGTAGAAAACATATTTTATGTATGTGTGCTCAGATATATTTTAAACTTAAATTGAATAAAATTCAGCTTATTTGGTCTGTGTCATCACATTACAGGGGGAGCAATTGTCACACCATCATCACATGTAAGTAGTTATCTAACAGTAAATGATATTTTAAAAATAGAAATGTATAATCAAAGAAACAGTTTTCTTGTTGCTGGAGTTGCAAATATGTTATTGGCAATATTATGAGACTTTTACCCATAAAGTAAATGGTAGCAGTGTTTCTTTGGAAGTGACAGAAGCATTTTGAGAACCATTCTCTCAATATATGTAGGAATAGGGTCTTTTTTCCCTTTGTGACCTTGTGAAAAATACCAAGAGCAGGAACGCAAGTTATGTTCTATAGTCAATTAACAAGTTGGTGAAGTTTTGCTAAACCAAAGGTATCAAAAGTGTGCATGTTCTGAAAGAAAAGGAATTGGAACCATAGCAGGTGTTTTTTATTTTAATGTCTTACCATTTTCTTGCCAAACTATTTGTGTTCCTGTGCAAAGGGAATTACATGGGGAAAAAGGACACATGCTGCACCTACTCTAAGGAACAGAGCACCTTCTCTATTTTACTGTGACACTGAACCTCAGCTGGGCAGCTGCATGAATAGACAAGGTCACTGGAAGTGGATAGAAAGGGAACACTGGATACAGGTGAACATCTTGTCATAACCTCATTACTGTGTTCATATACTTACATATGATGAACAAGCACTCTCAACTCTCAATTCTCAAACCAACTTGTTATCCAGTTCTTGTCTGTGCCAGAGAAAAGGCATCTAAATCCATCTGGGTGTCACTTGATGCCCATGCCTTAAGGCCTTTTTTACAAGTTAGCGCAGTATAATGCAATCAGAGTTATTCACCTAAGTGTCTAATCTCCTTTTTTGTTTTCAAATTTGTACTAAGTTTTCCATCTGCTACAAATAAAAGGGTTTGATGAATAAAATATTTACAGCCTGCAGGAGGAGAAGAGTTCATATGAAACATTTTGCAGACAGGAGACTTGCAAAAGAGGATATTTTCTCATAGAAAAAAGAGCATCTGTGGACCAGTTGGTTTCTTGCTGACTAAGCCAACTGGATATGATTCTATTTTGGCAGCTTCCTTATTCTTGTGTGGGCTTCAGTTATATGAATTCCATAAGATATTTATTATTGAATGTAGCTATATATTGAATATCATGCATATGATGGTTTATGATGTTGGCATTAGTTTTCTAAGTTAATTATTTAACATCAAATGATGTTAAAATCCTAGTGCCAATTTTTCACTCTTAGTAAACTTGAGCCATTTAATGCTCAGACATTCATAAACTGGGGAAAAAAAAGTTAAAGTTGAACTGCTTCTAATGTTCCTTTTTGTGACTCACAGAAAAACTTTTTCTACTGCCTTATGCAAGAAAGTTAAATTTCAAGCTTGGTAAGTAAAGGAAAGGATTTACTCTCCCTTAAAAAGACAGCAATGCATGAAAAATGGATTTTAGGAAGCGAATTAACTGTTCATGTCATTGAACAGAGATTGACAGCTCATGAAAGTGAAAAGGAAATCCTTTCTTTTTCTCAGAGCAAGGGTAAAATGGGTGTCAGAGCCTCTGTGGGGACTTGCAGAGTTCTGGTGTGTTCCCTCCACCTTAGCACAAGCATGAGAGTTTTACTGCCTCTCATCTGTCACCTCAAAAAGATGCTTTTTCTTCTCCTGTGCTCCAGATTACCAGCTTTGAATTGGTCTGTTTAGCTGTGAGTATACTGGAAATAAAAATGTAAACATAAAGGAGAAAGTGGCTTAGTAGAATCAGCTCTCCATTCCACCTACATAACTGCTTGCCTTATAAACAGTTATGCTGAACCAGCTGGGAGGACAATGTGCCCAGTGCAGACAGCAGGAAAATATTACGTTGGTGTTGCTGCTAAACTCTTCATTGCTTTATTCAGGAGACAGCTTTGTTGTTGCTCCTACTAAGCGAAGGACCACAGCCTTTAAAACTGCATCCATTTCTTTGGCACACGGGCCATTATGTCTTGTGTTTGATGGTCTAGTAATAAATACTTGCTGGGAATGATGCCCCTGAATTTCCTGTTCCCCAAACCAGTAATTCAGAATGTGATTTCAGCAGATACAAGCCACGGTTGAACACTCAGAAATACTGCTTATTCTGGCCAAAGCTGGTCAGAGCTGTGCCAGAACAGGAGTGAATTCAGCTGAAAAGGAACCCAAACAAAAACTGTTTTTTCAGCTGCATCAGGTCCACGGTTCAGTTCATCATAGTTCTGCAAACAGAAGCATCCCTGAGCAGACCTGAATGTGAGACAGCCTTTCATTCCAACACTGCCACCAAAAATTAGCCCATTAAACTACAGAACTCTTCAGGTATTACACTACCTTGAGATATTCCTGACCTCTGTTTTTACTGTCTTAAGACTGGTACAATTTTGTGGGCAGCTGTCCTTTGAATTGGATCAGGGAACTGATGTATCTTTGTACACATTTGCTTTAAAGCACGGGTCATGCAAAGAGGACTAGAGAAGTGGCATGCTGTGGCCATTGTGGAGGTTGATATAAATTTTTTGGTGGAACAGTTTGTGGTGTGACACCACAGCCCTTGTATGTACATTTCTGCATGACCCATCTTCACCCACTGACTCTTCTAGATCAGACCAATCCGTGGAATCGACAAATGCTTTTGATGAAAACATTTAAATTTAATGAATGCCCAGGGCTCATTTTCTCCTCTTGATAGATGTTAGACATAAGAACGTGGAAACACTCTGAGTGAAGAGGAGGCAGTGGTAAATGACCTCCAAATCTGTGAGGACATTGCAGCAGTGGAAGTGCAGAAATCCCCACACTTCTCAAAATGTTCATCTTTCAATAGGTTATGTTTTTCATTCAATTTTTGCCTTTCCACTCAATCACTAATGTTTTGTCTGTCTGCCAACAAAGGGTAAAGGGTGTAAGAAAATTCCTGGTTTTGAAGGAAACACCTGTAGTACCACCCTTAGTCCATTTCACAAGGGATTTGTGCCACAATTTTGTATATTTATAATTGAATATTTGATGGGTGCAACCAACCAGGAAAAAAAAAGACAAGGAGAAGTCTTTCCTTTTCTAAAAGAATATAAAAATATCAATCACTTTTAAACAAAATAAGAATAATTGGGAAACCCTTTATTCTAATCAGGATTGTTATCTTGCTCTGCTCTCAGATGCACTGATCAAACATGCTGTCCTCCATACAATCATCTGAGGAAAGGGAGACAATTCTAGAGGTCCACAGACATAAACTACAGTTTATGCAGAAAAATGCAGAAAGGTAACATTTGGCATTTTCAAAAACAACTTCAAAAAGTAACAGATTCTTTTCATGGGCTATGGTTCTGATAGCCTCTTGAAGGCTTTGTGAATATTGTCACAGGGAAATAGCCTCTACCTTCTAACAAAAATCCAGCAAGCCAAAACAACACACACAAAAAACCAAAACCCAATACAAGGAACCCACAACTGAAGAAAAAACACTACATTTTAAATATCTACAAACTGAAGTGATGAAAATAAAATCTTCTCATCTTTAAAGACACCAAAGACCATTTCAGTTTGATAATATAATTTTTCTGTTAATGCCATCTCTGGTGATAAGTTACCTTTACCTTAGATAACCTTTTCTGAAATCTTGCTTTCTCCGTAAGAAAAAGTTAAAAAGAAGGCAAGGGACACCTACATCAGCTCTACTTTCAATGAAACAGTTGCAAACATCACAGGAATTTAGCATTAGAGCAAGTCAAATAATGGAAGAAACCCAAATAATCAAATAAAATACACAAATATTAGACATGCACTAGACTTTTCCAGATGGTACACCAAATTCTCATATTGTTTAAATTAACACAGGTTCATTAAACCCTACACACTTTGATATAATAATTTTTTTATCACTTCAAAAGAGATGAAGAAAACAAAAATAATCTGTAGTTGTTCCATAGTCCCTCTTCATTTCTGAAATGGTGTAAAGGACTTTATTAAAATGAAACTAAATCCTTCCCTCTCTGGTCCCAGAAAAGAATACCAAGGTTATTTAGCTATCCTTCTTAAACTAGCCAAACAGCACGAGAGAAAAAAGACATCTTTAAAATTCCAAGAAGAGTTTATAGAGCCAGGTATCTTTCAAAGAACAAGAAATCATGTAGAAATTAGCTAGAATAAAAGTGTTCATGAAAACAACATGTCTCATAAAATCCCCTCCACCCAAATAAGCACAATTCATTTTTGAGTTACTGCCTATCAGTCCAATGCTTGCTACGTAAACTTGTCTTGCACAGGGTTGACTTGTTCACTCTTTACAGAGTTAATTTAAAACCATGCCTGCTCTACATATTTTCCAGCAGGACAGTCAATAAGCTGCTAACTTGATATGTTGCTTTACAATTTATCTCCAATCAGACAATGAAAGTTAAATGCAGCAGAAGGATGCAGACAGTCCCAGCAGTTACAGTTCATTGATAGTGTATTCTACAGCTCAAACAAAAGATTTATGGTGGATCAAGCTATTTTTCTTTTATATCCCTAGAAAATTCTACTAAATTACCCATATTTTGACACCTGTAATTCAACTATAAGGGAGAGAATGAAAACAGATTTTTCTTCTGGCTTTCTTGGAGCTTGTCTAGCAGTAAAGAAGTTACCAGGCTTCTTTGCCTTTTCTAGAATATTTAGTGAGTGCCTCAGGAAAAGGAAATGCCAGTTTCCTTCTCTCTATTTTATACTTCAAAAGAAAACAAAAAGAATATGCAGAAGTGGTTATCGAGGCAGATGCCAACTTGTTCATGCAGGCAAGATAAACAGACAATATAAAGCAGGCAAGTGCAGACTGGTTTATGAGACGTGGACCATAAGGACAGTTATCATTCCCTTGAAATCATTACTCATTAATCATCCCCTAAAAACTTTTTAGCCTCCACAGACAATCAAGAAAAATATATACCTTGCAATCTGAGTGTGCAGGCTAAAATGCTTGTTTGAAAAGCAGAAGAAGCCACAGCCACTGCCCTTTATTGAATGAAATGTCTGCAGGATCGTGCTGATCTGGTAAGAGAGGTCTCTCACACAATGGACATGGAGAACAAAGACTTTCATAAACTGCAAAGCAAGGCCATGACTATGCTCAGATGTCAGTAATTTAGATAAGAGGACAAAGAAATGTGAAGTTGCTAAGTATTTTTCTTCTTCCTTTTTTTTTTTTTTAAATTGTATAATTCCTATACATGTTCACAGAAGAAAGACAACCAGCTCTGCCTATAACAAACCCAGATGAATATTGTGGAATCTCTAACTATTTTCTCTCAATTTGGTCTAGATCAAGTAGTGGCCTCAAAAGAGCACATGACATTACCATCACATGGAGGCCAGCTCAGGAGGAAAAGGTGAAAGTACGAGCTTCAGAATTGGTCATTAGTAGCTCTCCCACGACAAACTGAGGTTTTAATTAATTCCTTTCTTGAGACAACTTTATTGACTGCATACCTCAATAGATGATTTGCCTCAAAATCATTACAATAAAGTCTTATTGAGACATGGTGGTGCTGTTTGTATTGAATGTATGCTAAGGCCACTTGTCTTGATTGTCATCTGGGAAAAAAAGGATTCAAAAGAAGGAAAGCGTAGGTTTAGTTGGTGTCACTGGAAAACGGCTACATTGCCCTACTTCTGTAGAAAATATGAAAAGGAGAAGAAAGCAGGCAGGAAGAAAAAGGTGCTGCAGCAATGAGGTCAATTACTATTAGATTTATAGACTCAGCTACGTTAAGCCAAATATAGGACTACATTCTTTTCTAATAAAGACAACAAAGGAAGCAAAAAATACATAAAACATAACAAATTTTAAAAGTTTGTTAATAAAATAATAAACTGCCAAAAGAATCAGGCTTTTCAATATTTTTGAAGTGCCCATATAGATATTTCATTTGCAGGAGGTAACGATGTTTCCTTAAATCATTGAGAGTAATTGAATATATCTGGCTTTAGACTGTTTGCTGTGCTGCAGATTAAATATAGGAAATATAAATTGCCATTCTATAGTTAATAGTCCAATAAAATAAACAAAGCCTTTTTCTAATTGACTTTTGCAGGTGAATATCAGAATGGAAGGTAATTTCTCAACTAAATAAACTGGCAGCAGATTATTTTAAAATTTATACACCTGCTAGTAAGATGTACCTCATATCTTCCTTCAAAAAGTATGCAATGTAATGTGTTATACCATTTACAGTACTGTTTGCAAAAATTATGTTCTATTGCTGTTCTTCCTGATTGGCTGTAAAAAACATGAATAGGATTTAAACAACATCTGAATGTCTGTGACAACGTTACTTCAGATATCCAAATGATGTACAACAAAAACCTTTACAGCTTTACTTGCAAAATCAGTCACATAATGCTGATTTTTTTTTGTGCTATGTTTTCTTCTAGGTGTAATTTAGAACACCCTTGCATGAATGTTGTCAGGCAAGACTCCAAAACAGAATTAAAAAGCCTACAGGTACCTCACCATCATTCTTTAAAATTGTGTAAGTACTTAAATATGAAATTAGATTGGGATTCTGGAAGGAGAACAATAGAATTTCCCCTAAGGATTCCTACGAAGTTATTTTTGGAAACAAACAGCTTTTCTTCAGATCTTGTAAATTATACCCCTTAAATATTATGATTCTGACATTTATCATTACTGCAATTTGCCCCCGACTCCCAGGGCCTTTCAAATCAGTGATACTTAGAAAGAATGTAATTGAAGTTAAAGGCCTCAGATGAGCTACTTGCTAGAGATACAAGACTCCACTCAGATGCTAAAACTTGTGTTTAATGATTTGTCTATTCTGAATTCCTGAAATATTATACAGTCTTCCTATAATGCCTACATTTTCAAAGACACTGAAATTGTTTTGAAGAACAAAGGGATCAAGCTAGCACATTTTAAGCAAAACCAATATTATCTTAGTAGAATTAATACCATGGAATCCTAGAATTACAGAATATACTGAGTTGGAAGGGATCCATCAGGATCATTGAGTCCAACTCCTGGACCTGTACAGGACACTCCCAAGAGTTACCCCATGTGCCTGAGAGCAGTGTCCAAATGCTACTGGAACTCCAACAGGCTTGGGGCTGTGACCACTTCCCTGGGGAGCCTGTTCCAGTGCCCAACCACCCTCTGGGTGAAAAACTTTTTCCTGATATATAGCCCTAAAGCTCCCCTGCCTCAGCTTCAGGCCATTTCCTTGAGTCTTGTAACTTGGCACCAGAAAGAAGAGACCTGCATCTGCCCCTCTGCTTCCCCTCATGAGGAAGTTGTGACTAAAATGAGGTCTCCCCTCAGTCCCCTCTTCTCCTTGCTGAACTGACCAAGTGACCTCAGCCGCTCCTCATGCGACTTCCCCTCAAGGCCCTTCTACTCTGACTATACTTTTCTGAATGTAGCAACCTGGTTCAACATTTATTGCCCCTTCAAACTGTGTTCAACTCAAAACTAAGGGAATCAAAAAAATCCACAAGAGACCACCTAAAGGCATTTGCACCTGCTAGAAGCCGATCAGCAATATGTATAACACAATTCTATTAACACAATATAAAAGGAGTTCAAAGTTAATCCTTTATGCATCTGTGAATATAAAGCAGCAAAGAATGCAGAAGAATAGCTTTGCAAGAAACACTTTTACTTGATAGAGAATAGAAAAAAATTAATAGAGAGTAGATAACAAAGGTTAAATGATGTAATGCTTTAATTTTTTACATTACCAACACAGGTAACTTCTGTACAAAGTCAGTCTGGACAAAACAGGTCTATGATAATCTTTACAGTCTTCAGTTGGCCTTTATTGAGGAGAAGAATCAGATTTATAAAATTCTTTTAATGTAATGTTGGAGAAACAATTATGAACATCACTGCCACACCTAATAGATATATGAAACTCTCTTTCTTTTGGATCTTCAAGAATGTACATCAAAGATGCTAGACCTTTATTCCATCTCTCTTTAGTGGGATTCGGCTTAACCTCTCCCGGGATTTATCTGAGTCAATATAGAACATTAGTTGTAATTGTTTCTTAAACATATGTACAGACTCACAGCTGTATGACTGCATTGGAGAAACAAGAAGTGAAACACGAATTCCGGAAAAGGAGGAACATACACAGAACTGTGTGAAACTTTTACTTTCTCATGAGCTGAACTAGCTTCATTTCTGGAAGTAAAGCAAAACAAAACAAAGCAAAAAAACCCAACACCCCACTCAGCTCACCACACTTGGTATTTTCCCATGTCTCTTGCAATCTGACTGTCAGCTTTCCATTGATTCATCCCTCATAGCCTTTCCTAGTCTATTAATGCCCCCTCCCCTGTTCTAAAGTCTTTGAAGTTTCAGATCTCTGCTGAACCCAGGCATAGCCCTAGGAAGAGTACCCCATTCCAGCCTACACGGAGCTAGTTTGTCTCCCAATAGCCCAGCAGCCACTCATATCTAAAATTCTTTGAAGTTATATACCTTAGGCTGCCTTATCTGTGTCATTGTTCTACCTTCTAAGGCACTTCTTTAACAACCTTGTTGCCATTTCCCAGGATTTAACTCTTTGCATTCAGATTGGCAACTGAACAAAACTGAACTCTGAAAAAGTCATAAATAGTCAATACTAAATTAATAACAAATTCTGAAAGTCTATATTCCAAGCTTTATAGCTTGAATAAAAGGAAATGAATTCTGTAAAAGCTGATTTTTTTTAATTCCAAGTAGTTACTTAAATCGTAATGAAATTAAAAAGAGCAAATTAATTTTAAGTACAAGATGCTTCATGGCTCAGCTTTACTGACACTTTTAGCCCTTACCAATGTTTTCTGGAAGTTGTGAAAAGTCAGGCATACTTAGGATGAAAAATGCTTCACTGAATGGAACTCACACCAGAATCTGGTCCCTTACCTTCCCTATCTAGTGCACAATGACACTTAGATCTGGAAGAAGGGCTGCCCTGCACTGCTAATAGAAAGTTGCTCTGAGTACCCATCAGAAAACACTGCACTACACAGTGCTCACTTCTACTACTCTGGGGATGGTGCTTGCAGCTCTCCTGGAAGCAGGGTCCAGGACCTCCTCCCAAGGACAAGGTCATACCTTTCGCACAATTGAGGAGGACTTGTTTTCATTTAGAACAAAGCTGTGCCATGGCAGGGTTCCTATGAATACGAGTGGGTAGCATTCTTTTCATACAGCTTCAAATGGCTGTGTCTGCTCCTTTCCAGTTCACAAAAAGAAGGGAACTTTTGGAGAGTGGGCTGACCTGGCATTTTTTAGACATTTATTCTTATTCTATTAATCACATCCTGGATGTGTTGCCTAGGTAGTCGAGGCAGTTTCCACCTCAAAAGCAGGCACCCCTCACCTCCTCTCAGTGACTAGAATTCTGTGTGAGGACCCTCTCTAGACTGAGTGGGTTCAGCATCATGCATTGCTTCTAAAGATGGAGAACCCTCATCAGAAATTTTAAAAGCCTGATTAACTATAAAGTCACAGTCTGTACATCCTTTGGGGAAAGTTTTCTAGTATATCTCTTCAGTCCAATATTCTAGATTAATTCACATAAAACAGTCATATAAAAATAGTGGTATTTGATGTGAATCAATAAAATTATTAAACAGAAATATTTTCACCTCCTTGTTTTTAGTATTTTGATTATAGGATTGCACCATGAGGTAAAAGGTACCTGTAATAACCTTGGTAAAACCAGAATTTGGAACATATTTTCAAAAAATTTATTATAGTGCAAGCATCAGGGAAATTTAGGTCATGAAGTAAATTTTGTCAGGAAACAATTCAGAAGTTTACTGCATGATTTCAATATAGCAAAATATGCTACTAAGACTCTAACATTAATTTGCTATTTAACCTAACCAAATTTGGGGAGGAAGAAATCCACAAAGTGACTGAATATAAAACTCAATATACATTAAGGAGGGAAGCCCAATTTCTAATCTCTGGGGGAAAAAAACAAACAAACAAACAAAAAACATTCAGTTATTGCCTAAGAAGTTATTTGGCATAACCAGTTTCAATTTAATTCTGATCCAAAATGAAAAAAACTACTCAGAATTTGTTTATATTGGCCATGCTCCACAAATAAATGAGACTGGTGAAACTCTTATGCCTGCCAAGAAAGAACCCCCCCTTTGATTATTGGCATTTCAATGCAATTACAGAATTCAGGTTTAAAAATTAGACTGACTGATAAAAAGCACATTCTTCATAAATATTTAACCTTCTTCAGTATGACAGTAATTATAGTGTGGAGCTCAGTAGCTGCATATTCCATTTAAAAGATCTGTCATGCCTTCCATTCGAAATGCTTCTTTTCAAAGCTTTGCAATGCCAAGATAAAAAGAAAACTTCCCCAAGGTAGAAACTTGGAATAAAATCTCATCTTCTAAAAATTATTATTAATGGTAGATTCTAAGGATGAGAGACTGTTTGAAATATAGTGAGATTTTACAACCACTACTTTCTTTTCCTGAGCAAAATATTTGATAACATTGGGTAGTCATTCAATTTTCACATTTAATTTTCTAAAAAGATCTTGAAAAAACTTGCAAAATAATTTCAAAATGAAATCACTGATTTTCATGTTTTTCTATTGTAACATTCTCCAGTTGATGGTATCCTGATACCATTTCCTCATTTTTTAAAAAATACTTGAAATAAAGATAAATTATTTGGTGTTCAATACAGTTGTTTTAGATCAAAAGAAATGTTTCTCCTCCATGGACTCTAGATAACCACAGAAAACTATTTTTCAGCTTTAGATAGGTATAAATACATTTTGATGAATAAAACCATATTTTCATATTATGGTAAGCTGGGGAATATCTTTGAAGAAGGTTTTGATAATGCTTAACTCAAATTGTGAGTTTTTTAACTTGGAGAAGATAATTCAGCCATCTGAAGTCTGACGGTCTGAGCGTGGGGTAAGGAGGGAAAAGGGAAAGTGCCAAACCTTGGCTATATTCATTTGGTAAGTGGAGATAACAGGTCTTGTCAGAAGAGGCTGATATTTGTGGCTGTGCTGACACCCAGACATTTGACCCAGGTTTTCACTTGTGACAGGAGTGGGATGTGTAATTCTCTTGCCAGGACAGAATCTTGGTTTGTTACTGAGTAGTTGCAGTCAGACCACCCCAGGAACAACCAAGACTTCCTCCTTTCTTGCAAAGAGAGAGAAGGAGCATCTCCCAGGAGCTATTTTCCCATTCTCTGCCCACACAGCGTGGATAAGAAACTAGGCTAGTTTGTCTGTAGGTGGTTATGGGGAGGAGATAAATAAAGACATATGTTTATGTGGCACTTCATCTCTACTGGAAGTCAGTGAATTTGGAGCCCAGCTTCTGCTTTGAAAAGCTTCTTCTCTGTCCTTGGAGTTGAACTCTTATTAAAGAGAAAACTTCTCTACAGCTTTATGATCGTACAGGTGAAGAGTAACTGGATCTGCCAAAAAAACGCAGTCAAAACTGGAGTTTCACTTCAGATTCTCTTAAGCACTGAAAGTTTTAATGAGACATCTTTGCTTCACTTCATCCCTCTTCTAGGTTTTTTAAAAAATATGAAGAACCTTTCTCTTTCTTTGTTATTCATAATAGCTTTAGCCCTAGTTACCTGGATACTATCACAAACTATTATTATTCATTTACATTGCTTTGCATCTATGACAGGTAATGTCACTGCATTTTTGTCACTGTAGCATTTAGTTAGCATGAAAATTTTCTGAAACTTTTGACAGACACTTTTAAATATTTCTGGTTTACATATAAAATCATAAAAATCATATACAAACTCTCTTATTTCCCTATTAATACATTTTCCAGATTTTTTAAATTATGATACATAGCACTTGAATCTCACTTCTAACTATCTTCTCTTGTCACAACCAAGTATATCCTCTACCTTCTATTTCATATCTTTTAAACTGTTGCTGACCTAAGAGGGGACTTTTCTTTATTTCCTGTGACAGCTTCATTTCTCCAGCAATATTAGTTTGATCATCCCTACTGATATGCTGTTGACTTCAGAAGACCCCTAGCAGATGTGTGAATTAGGAGTTCCTCCTACAGAGCAGCTCTACCCTCAGATAACCTCTCACCATTTCTCTGCTAACCCTAGGACACAGGATACTCGTCACTCACTATAAAGTGTGTTTACCCAGTTAAGTAATGATTTAATATTTCTACATTTTGTCTGAGAGAAAATTGATTTAACATTTATTTAATATGCAAAAGGATATTGGCATTTAGGTGGTTATTCAGCTAAGCAGACAAAAAGGCTTCATGAATCTACATGTCTCTAAAGAAGCCAGTTCACTGACCCTTGGTTTTTTCAGATCCTTTTTATTTCTTCAGAAAGTTTGTTATCACATTGGCCATCTTCTATTACTTCTGTATTAAACAATGTATGACATACTACAGTCATTGACCAAATTCACTTCATTAGGTCCTATTTCCCCTCCTACTGCTCTAAATTTTCTGAATTTCAGAGAGGGAAAGAACAGCAAAACCAAGGAAGGAACAATAAAAAAAAAATAAAAAAAGGAGAGAAGAAGCCTAGCCACCACTAAAGACACAAAAAGATGTATGAAATTTTAAAAAATGGGATTTAAATGGAGCAAAAGTATAATTTGCAAAAATAAATTTATTTTTTCTACTGCCAAAGACTGTCCTGTTCTCAACATTGTGCAGCAGATAGAACTCACTTTCTAGAAACTCACTGCTCTTCTTGCAAGTCCATCTCCTTTCTAGGATTACAAAATAGGAGGTGTTCATCTCCCCTTAATGGGGATCCAGGACTAATTCTATTGTTGGGCAGCTTTCCTGGATCAAAACCTATGAAAAAATAAAAACTGGAAAAAGAAGTAATCTTCATTCACTGTTAAAAAAATTGGTTTCCCTCTAAAATTAGAACATAAGTGACAAGGTGAGGCTTGAAGCAGGAATCTGGATGACAATTACTTGGAAATAAACAAGCAGGTCATACATTCATAAATTTGAAAATATGAGGGGAAAATAAGCATGTTTTCCTCAGTAAGATGTGCTTATCTGAGGATGAGGCTGTCATTACTGGGACTGGGCTACCTCTCTTATGCCCTGTGCAATTTCTTCACTGTGGTCTGCCACATTTTAACCTCTTCATATAACCATGGCTGTCAAGTACCAAAGATGATTCCCTCACATTTGCCTCCAAACGTATGTTTGCATTCGCCTACACACTTTCTAAATTCTTTGTACAACTTAAGAGACATGCAAACAAAAATATTATGGACTAATATTTTCTATGAAGAAATCCTAGTCATTCGGAACAGCTCATTTTTATGGTTTGATTTCAAGGCAGTGATAATGTTTGATGTTTAGTTCATCTGGGTCAATTATTTAAACATTGTTAAAATGCAAGAAGACACAATAAACAAAATTTATTTCACTGAAGTTGCTCAAGTTTATGTGAGCATAATCGTGGGAGTATCAACATATACAAGTCCATAATTGAAAGTTTCTTGCAGTTCTGTAGTCTGAACTCCTCCATAACTCTTGCAGTGAACTGACTCTCTGAGTCTCCCTTATGGGAAGGTACTGGAAGACCATAAGCACTTGGTTGTCTTTGTCCTTATCCTCATTCAGTAATGAACACGACATCAAAGGTGAATATCACACAACAGCTGAGGCCTAAGCACCAAACAGAATTGCAAAGCTGTGTGTGTGTGAATGTTGGATCTCACTGCTGACACACAGTCTGGATATGCATGATGGTGTCCAAAGCTACCCAGAATGCTTAAGCATGTCAAGCACCCCATGCTCTAGAGGGTACAGACATGCTGGGAGTAGATTTACAGGCTCAAGCCATGTTCACTTTTTGTGTTGGAAATAATGTGAACTTAAGAAATTTCCATGCCTATGCTGCCCTGTGCCACTTAAGCTTCTTGTGCTTACCCCTGCACTGAAATTTACTGTCCCTTCAGGGACCTTATCCTTTATCCTTACATAGTATGTGCCAATAAAATTGGTTGCAGACCATTTCTATGAGTTAGATTACTAAAATTATCTAAATTTTTTTATTGCCACTTGGAAATATTTTTCTATCATGTTTTTCAAACCCAGAATGTTTTCATGAACCAGGTGACAGTTAAGTGCCCTTGATAAGACTGTCCTAACCAAACTCTTACAGAAATCCTGCTCTTTACTTCCTTCAGAAAACTGCTTATATAAACACCATTATTATAATTAGACAACTATTAATCTTCAAAGAAGACTCAAAGAACTTACAAGAATTTGGCAGACAAAATTGAAATTCATAATTAAATCTCAGTTTTAAAGGCAGAGAAAATCCACATGTAAATCGTAAACAGAATAACACATTGTTCCTTAATTTATTGCCATATAATAAAAAAGTATAACTTCAATTATCAGTTATCAGTGAAATTCCTGACCTATATAAAGCAAATAACTGGGTATGTAAAAGTACAAGAAAGATTCAGTTCCTGTCAACAAACATTTCTGAATCTTTATGGCAAAGATGAACAGAAAGAGGGTAGAAGGGAAAGCACATAAATGGAAATATTTTAAATTACTAGATGCAATTCCAGATAATAGATATTTTCAGAAAATTCACACAGCAAGATAATAACTAGAAATAAAACTCTAATCATAGAGCAGCAAAGCAGAGAATGTGGTTGCTGGTAAGAGTCCAGAAACAGAATCAAAGAGGAAAATAAAGATGGAAAATTCGAATAGGAATACAAAAGATTGTACACTAGAAATAGAGGTGTGATGAGGAAAACTACATGTGAAGGATGGAGACAAAAGATGAGAGAAAGAGACACCCCCTCCTTTCTAAATGACTTGCTGATTTTTTTGAAAAAACTGGGTGAGGCTATAATAGAAATAGGAGGTTATACTTTGCATTGAAAACCACAGAAAAGGATACAAGATAAGATCTTTAGTGTTAGCATACAAAGCATCTCAGCCCAGGTCTATAAAACTTCACAAATGAGATTTCCACTCAGCATAACCAATGCTTGTGTGTCAAAAGAAAAATGAAAGGTTGAGTCCTCTGTTATCAGGAAATAATTCAGTGCCATTGACTTCAAATAGAGGCAGGGCAATTAACATCAGTACTGAACGTGGCCTGACCCATTAGTTCCTATACTAACAAGGGGTTACACAATTCTCTGCTAATTTGTGACAAGCTTAAAATAACTCTGTTGCAGCTCAAAAGTGAAAGATGAAACAAGCCTTGAAGAGAAGTTGGAGGAAGCTCATTTTTATGAGAAACCGCTCTTCATTCTCCTTGCAAAAGCACTACTAGTGCTAATAATCTCGCTGTAGTTTTCATATGCATACAATGAGTATAAATACACTGAGAAAGGACCACTCCTGTCTGTAAATCTGAGGAACATAAACATATTCAGTAAGGGCAAAAAAAAAAAAAAAATTAAGATCTTAACACAACAATTAAATATATTTCTCCAGTCTCATCTAACTCCCACTGGCAGAACACTTGTGGTGACTGATGCTGTGTGTCCTGGTACCTCAAAACTCCAGACGTGAGAAATTTAAACTCTGTTTAAATCTGAAATGGAATAGCCCTTCTGTCCAGACTTCTTTGCTTCTGATTTGGCAGAAAGAGAGGGACCCTGACTTAGTGTCTATCCCTGCAAACTACTGGAAGAGTGAGCTGAGCTGAAGCTCTGACCATCCCACAGACAAAACAGTTTTTAGTGATCTTCCCATTCCTGCTAGTGAGGAAGTTAGTCACTGGACTATTTGATCAGTGTAGAAGTGCTCTAGAAGAACAGGGTGTGGACAGAAGCAGGTAGGTTTCCTACAGAATAGAGAACATTTACTGGCAGGTCACCCAGTTTCTCAGCAGTGTCAGAAAAGCTAAACACAGCCACAGTTCTGGCAACTGCAGAACAACAACGAAAGCCACAAGTAGCAGCTCTTTACACCTCCCTGCAAGGGAATTGGAAACGTTTTCGTCATGGAAATTGAGTGAAGCCAAGATGGCTGTGCTGGGTGGACATGCCCAGGGATTTGTAAACCACCACTGCTGTGGTGTCCAGGGAGCTTAAGGAGGTTCATCAGTATTTTGTTTTTGAGAACTCTGTATACGATTCTTTGTGGTTTTATTTTGTCAGAAAGACAAGAGTTCAATACATTCCTTTCTAAGAGAAATGAGTTTCATTCGTTCAAAGGCAGAAGGATTTTTAAAAGCTTCTGAGTCTTCTACTGAATGTAATTACATAATCGCAATGAGCGTCAGTACCTGGGCACCCAACCACAATATTAGATATCCTGAGAATCTCTGAAACTTCCATGTCATTGCTAGCTTGGGCCCTAAAATTAATTCAAAATTTATTGGAGAAAGGTCTATAGAAAACACAGAAAGTGCAAGCAGTTAAATTATTAACCTGTAGAATTTAATATGTATATTCAACTTTGCTGTTTCAACAGGAACTTTTGTACAACAAAGACAAAGTTCTAGGACTGGATCAAGGTGTTGTGACTGTACATGATGCAGAACATCACCTCTCTCCTTAACATCTGTTGCCCTGCAGTCTACAGATGGCTAGGAACAGCAAGCCCTGGAAAAAAAAATCTAGAAAAAAAGAAAAACCCCAAACCTATGAATATAATAAACTTCTGAAATTGACCAAGAGTTTTTTAGAACTGTTTAGACCATTAAAGCTACAGGGCCTACACAGAATAGAAAATATTTCATTCCAAATATATGATCTGCTTATTCTTCCTGTCGTGCGTGGAACTTCTGTCTCTTTCCAGCTCTCTGGAAACTGGAATTTCAAGAGGTGCTATTTCTTTTTACCTCCACATAAAGATCTTCCACTTTATATAAACAGTTAAATATTTATCGTATGTTGGACTAAACAAATCAGCATGTAGGTCACACACCTTAGAGTATAGAGAACATATATGATGTTTTAATACATAATTTTATATTGGAGAATATTTCTGGGGAAATATTGGAGGGGGGCAAGGAAGGAAGTTGCTGAAGACTGTACACCTCCTTCAAGAACTGGAGTTCTTTGATGTAAATTGTCATTTTCCTAGAGAAAAAGCTTGTTGCAGATGTTCAAGTCATTCCACTATTAAGAATTCCATCTCACATCATTCCATCTAGCAGACAGCTCAGGAATTAGTGCTAGCATGATGTCACTTCCCTATTCCTTTGGCAACCCATCAAAAAAACAGAGCTCTCTTTAACTATTGTTTTACCTGTACACGTAACTGTGCTGCCAGGCTTCCCTGCTATGCTTCCCGTGGTTCCAGAGGCACAACAGCCATGCTACAGAGAAACCCACAATAAGGCTGACAGAGAGTGGTCATAAATGTTTTAAGAACTCCACGTTGGAGTTTCCTAAGGTGCAACATTTCAAATACTTCCACTCTACGGGAAATCTCATATTTCTTATTTTCTGCTCAAGTTAGGAAAAACATTAAAAAAGAGCAATGTCCTGGGGAGTAGACACATAATCTCCTTCACTGATTTTCTTTTAAACTTTGTTTTCAACTCTGAAATGGATACAACTAGCCAGGCCTACAAACACATACTCAAGCTCTGCCATTACCTAAATTGGTCAAAAAATTAATCCACTGATGTTTTCCATTATATAGAAAAAATTAGGTAGTTAGAAGGTGCTTACCTCTCACAGCTTACTTTCTGTCATAGAATTCCTCTGAGGGCCTAGTTGGTGCAAATCTAAAATGACAGTTCCTAGAGTTTGTATGGCAAATGCATCAGTGACATTTTAAAAGACATTTTACCTCATTTGTTGTCTTCTATCAACAATTAAAAAAAAAAAAAAAGAAAAAGAAAAAAAGGCATGCTGAAGAGCAGAAGAGCATAGGCTTTTGGAATCCAGAAACTCTGCCTAAGGAGAAATTAGCAAATAAGCTACATGACACTGAGCTCAGCAAAAGTACCAACAACTAGGCAAACTGAGAGAACCCAAATCTCTGAACAAGATGAGAAATCTGCACCACAATATGAAAATGAAACAAGAGATTTAACATCCATGTGGAAGAGCAATGTGGATTGCCTCTGCTGATGATGTTGCATGGAGGTCTTGGATTTGGTCAAAAGTTTGAAGGCATACACCCATTTTTCTCTATATTTTGACAATTCCAAGTACTAAAACAATGACAGTTTCATTCAAATTATGAAGAATTTATAAATAATTTCTCAGGAATTATGAAGTCATGAGATGTCCTTGGGCACATAAGGCAATCAGTCTTCAGTACTGCTAGGAATTTTCTAAAACAGGTGAAGAAAAAAAACTCAGTAAAACAAGCAGCTGTTCTTGGTTAAGTAGGTAACAGCATTCAGAAGTCTTCTAGAGCCAACACTCTGTATGCTGCCATGTTTCCTGTGTTTAAATTCAATATGATCTCTGTGCATAGTGCAAACACAACATGCACATAGTACTGATAAAAGGGGGCATTATATTCAGCAGCATCACTGGATTCCCTTACAACAGCAGTATTTGACTTAGAAGAAGGTCTCTACAACAACCACAACATGCTCACTGTGCAACGATTCTAAATCCAATGTGCAGATACTCAGTGCCTTGGTAACTTACTCTCAATTTCATCACTACATTTCCTGCTTGTCTCTTTTGAGTATTTGCATCTGCCAGACAAATAGTCTCACTGGGAAAGAATCCTCAAGCAAGGAAGAAACTGGGCATATGTAAAACATTTAACATCCTTAGGATGAAAAATATTCACAGATGGAATTCCTCTCCATAGCAAAAGGTGCCCCTTTAACAAAGAAAAAATGGAGAAGTGGTGTTTGCAACTTCTTCTTCCCCACAATTTCAAAGGAAACAGTGCACATATTTTGCTGTTTGGTCACAGTGCATCATACGAGCTTTCTGAACATCTGCTGTACCCTGGTGTGGTACTTCAGGTAACTTGATCCTAGTTGACCCTCAACTAGGGTTCAGTACCCACAGCAAAATAAATGTCAAAGTAATAACAACAGCAAGGTTTTGCTTACTGATTCAATAGCATGATGCAATCTGGGCTCAGTCCTTCTGAATGATGATGAAAAGTCACTTCTGTTCCTACCACTTCCACAGCATTGAATGAAACCATCCTTTGCAAACACAAGGGGTCTGACATAATATTTGTAATGAGATATTAACTGTAGTATAATGGAAAAAAAACTTCAGACCTTTACAAAACTGCCCATGATTTATAATGATTGTATATCAAAGAATGACGGGGTAGGGAGTGCAAATGAGTCTCTAATAACTGAAACAAAGACAGAAGAATAAAGAAATAAAGATAAAAAGAGGCAACAACTCTGATAGAGTCGTTAGGACATTAGAAGAAAAATATCACTTGAAATTTGTCAAGTGATTAAGCTCCGATACTATTCACTAGGGTGACTCCAGCATTTTGAACAATAACTTTTGGCACAAGGAACAAGTAAAGGTGTATTTTCCACGAAGAGTTAGCATCAAGAATGAAGATATATCCTTTAACGTTCAGTAATAAAACCCAAACTTGAGCACCTGTAACTGAACACGGACTGTCCCTTTTAGTGTCCATAAAACTGTTTAAGGTTTCTAAGCTTAGCATATATACATAGTGCACTTTTCGCAAGCTTTTTCATGTTCTATACTAAAATATTGATATAGGAAAAAAAAGGGATCATGCTTTATATAAATAGTTATGAATTCATTGTTCATCCAATTATATTTTTGCGTGTAATCAAAATACTACATCCAGTTATAAGTATTCCAGGACAATACTACTGGAAATTAGATACCGTCTTCCTAGTTCCTACTCTTTTTCTCTAATGTTACTTGTACTTTTATAATGCTCCTCTAGGTCCTAAAGCCAACAGTTCCAGGCTTCTGGAAGAAGCAGGGGGCATATGAGAGCCTTACTCAAGGAAGCTTGAAAGAAATTTTATTTCTTTCTCCCAATTAAAAGAAAAGGGTGATGCTTGTTACCAAATACATCTACATGCTCCTAAAACATGCTAAAATCAGCTCAGGCTAAGAAAAGCCCAGACAAGTTCTAAGATCCCACATTCCTAGACTTTTTATTAGTAATGAAAGGAATTGCTTTTACTGGGCTACATCCATGATTAAGACATGTAGATGCTTGTATACAGCACAAGAGAATGGTAGGAACACAGACACTGTGCCTTGCTACAGAGGACAAGCTCTTTAGTCTCACTGGGAATACATGAACCCTAAATGTAAAGGAATTAAGCGATACACACCAACCTGCTGTCAGAGCTGTTTTGAAAATCTGTAACCACATCAGCTGGATGCCAAAGCACAACTATAGTCACATTTCTCTTACTTCTGACACGTGGGTGATGTCTAGAATTACAGAATGGTGTCTGCTACTTCAGCACTGTATAAATGTTTTAAATCATGTTTTTAAGTATTAAGTATGTAGAACAGGATAGCTTCTCCTGAAGTCAGATGGCTTTGCTAGTGGAAACTCATGTCCCTCTTAATTATTTAGAACTTCTGAAGAATTATCAGCTGAAAGTACAAAAAGGAATGAAAAAAAATCTACTTGAATATTTTAAAAGTCTAGGAGAAGATACTCAGGAAATTAAACAGCCTTATGTGATGGAATAATTTTTTCCATGGGACTTTAATGACAAATTATGGGCAGAAAGGGTTAGTTGCTAGCACAGTAGGTGTTAACAGTTTGGGATAGATTCAATGATGCAGTTTATTTTAAAGTAGTGTAAAAAAGGAATAAATAATAAAGCTTGCAGAAGACAAAAATTTACATTAATTGGATTTAGACAGGTTAATACTGAAGAAAATTTAGATACACAAAAAGACAATAGGGATTCAGAGTCAAATTACATCAAAATCCAATGGCATTAATATAATCCTTGATATTATAAAAACTTTCTTTTAGTTACCTTCCCAGATTTAGGACTAAAATTTGACCAGAACAATACCTTATATAATTTATTTTTACACCTCTCAGTGCAATATGTAGTCAAATAGAGAAAAAATTATGAAAAACTTGATGAAATGAACTTCTGGTCTGATTTTATGAATACATTCCAGTGTAAGCACTGCTTATATAAGAAATAAAGAAATATGTAGGGAAAATATGCAGTCTCTTACTCAAATAAATTTAGTAACATTTTGGGGTTTATTGTGTTTGTATGGCCAGGTTTTGGAAGCAGGGGGGCTACAGGAATGACTTCTGTGAGGAGCTGACAGAAGTTTCCCCTACGTCTGACAGAGCCAATGCCAGCTGGCTCCAGGATGGACCCCCAGTGGCCAAGGCTGAGCCCATGGGAGATGTTGGTAGCTCCCCTGGGACAACACAGTGACCTAGGTTACAATACAGATGTATTTTTTTACCACCAGCTGTGGGCCATTAGCTGTTATCTCCTGCTATGCCCCACCCCTGATAACAGACACTGGGCCAGCAAGAAACCACTGCATAACTCATGGACTTATCTCATCCTACTGTGAGGTGCTCCACCCAGGAGAGAGGAACCAAGCATTCCCACCTGGATATAACCTGGCCTTGGAACTGCCTAAGTCAGCCCTGTCTGCTGGGTTCCCAGAGGACAAGAGCTGCCACTGGACCTTCAGCTGGAGACCAGACCTTCCATAGATCACTGCTTCAACTTAACTACTTCATCTGGACTGCTACCACCACCCTAACAGAGTGTCAGGTTGTATCTGACCTTGTCAGCGCTTTTTCCTTGAATTATTTCACTTATTTTTAATTTTTTTCCTATTAAATTTTAATCCTGACTTGTGATCTCCCACTGGTTTGTTTTCAAACCAATATACATAGTTAAGAAGGGAGAAAAGCTGCACAACTGAAACTGTAGAGAAGTGAGAGAAATAGTTCTGCAGACATCTTAGTCAGTGAAGAAGAAGGGGTAGGAGGTGCTCTAAACACAGGAGCAGAGATGCTCCTGCAGCCCATGATGAAGACCATGGTAAGGTAGCTGTGCCCCTGCAGCCCATGGAGCCCACACTGGAGCAGGTGGATGTGCTCAAGAGAGATTGTGACCCCATGGAAAACCAAGGCTGGAGCAAGCTCCTGACAGGACCTATGGCCCCATGGAAAGAGGAGCTGGAGGAGGTTTTGTGTCTGGACTTGTGACCCTGTGGGGGACCCCCCTGGAGCAGCCTGTTCCTGAAGGATTGTGGCCCATGCGAGAGACCCACACTGGAGCAGTTCTGCATGAACTGCAGCCCATGGAAAGGACTCATGCTGGATATGTCCATGGAGGACCGTCTCCTGTGGAAAGGACCTCACAGTGGACCCGCGGAAGAGTGTGAGAAATCCTGTCCCTGTGGAGGAAGAAGCAGCAGAGACAACATGTGATCAGGTGACCACACCCCTATTCCCATCCACCTGCACCGCTGAGGGGAGGAGGTAGAGAATTCAGGAGAGAAGCTGAGCTCAGGAGGGATGGGATGGGTGGTGGGAAGGTGTTTTAAGATTTGGTTTTATTTTTCATTATTCCATTCTGATTTGATTATCAAAAAATGAAATCAATTTTTTCCCCAAGTCAGACCTGCTTTGCCCATGGCAGTACTTGGTGAGCAAAATCTCCCCATCTTGACCCATGAGGTTTTTAGTTGCATTTTCTCTCCTTGGTCCAGATGATGAAGGCAGTGATAGAGGGGCTTTGGTGAGCACATGGAGCCCAGCCAAGAACAACCTAACACTGTTATTGGGAAAATGAATGGGAAGTTGCCAAACAAGAACAGGGGAAATCACAGCGTTTTACTGTCTCTTGCACAAATTTTAAATAGTAAGCAAAAAGAGGGCAAGAATAGAGTCAGAGAGATATTAAAAAAGTAGACTAGAGTTGCCATGTGAATCAGGCCTCTGTGATAAAAATGCTGACGAGTTATGCTAAATGTTACTTGTTCCGGAAGTTGAGCAATAAATTCTAAGGTCATTAAAATACTGAATTTAAATATATTAAGTATATTTTATAAATCATAATATAATATATTATATTATAATATAGTATAGCATAATATATATTATATATAATAATATATTAAGTATATTCTATAAGCTGAATTTATTGCTGGTTGCCAAATTCCTTGAGTTATGTCAAGACCAACTCTCAGCTTCAGGCTTGACTTAAAAATTGACACTTTCATGTTGTAAGTGCTTGAGCAGTTCTGTAAAATACAGGGCTAAAAATATTTGTATGGTGTTGTAGCATCTCAGGTTTTCTGTTTCAGTTTGCATCTCAAGATTGAACTTGTTAGTGCTGTGGTCAGGAATAGAATAACATGTTGGACTGACTAACCCAGAGATTCTGATTCAGTTATTCTTGAGTAGCTGACATGAACAAACAGATGACGTTTTATCTTGAGATTACCGATACATGAATCGTGAAACACAACCTCCCAGTTACTTCAAATTTCATCTGTTGTTTTTAAAACACACCATCTACTTCCCATTCATCTCAAATGGTCCGCAAATAGCAAGATAGCATGTAATCCCTATACAGTAGCCACCCTGCAGTCTAGGGCTTATCAAAGTTTATTGTGTAAAGGTTTTTTGTTGTGGAGTTGGTTTTGTTGGGTTTTTTTAATGCTGAAATAAATCTGAAATTCATGTGAGTTTGGCTCATTAAACTTCAGTTCTGTAACAAACAACATGAACATGAAAATGGAACAAAAATCTGCCCTTGCAGAGAAGATGCCCAATTGCATACCTGATTGTGTTATCAAGAATGTGGACAACAGGTCCTGGGAATTGACAATTCTCATTTAGCTGACACTTGTGAGGCTGCATCTGTAGTACTGCAATTGAGTTTTGGGTTACTTGAGATAAGAAAGACATTGACATGCTGCAACTAGTACAGGAGATAAGAAACTAAAATAGACAGGGAGTTGAAACATGTGATTTATGAGAAGCTGAAAGAGCTGTGTTTGTTTAGCATTAGAAAGAGAAAGCTTAGGGGACATCTCCTTGCTATGCACAGCTACTGCCTGATGCAAGGATTTAGAGAAGATGGAGACACAATCCCTTTGCAAAGGTATGCAAAGAGTCAAGAACCACTTTCTTACCTCAGTGAGAATCTTGTATTCTCAGACTGTCATAGCAGGGCCAAAAAAGAAAATCTCTAAAATTCTGACTTGCTTTTTAATATGAAAAAAAAATTATAAACTAGCTTATTTTTACTAGCAGTGTTACTATTTTACACTCTTCTAGAATACTCATTTTAATGCTGAAATGCACACCATGCTTTATCATGAAAAAATACTTATGTGGAGATGAGAGATTTTAAGAAGCAACAAGTGATTAATGATTGTTGAAGAGCATAGATTTTCAAATATCAATAAGATAAACAAAGACATAAGATCCAAAAGTGAAGAAGTTGCAAAAGCCTCACTTTGAAGCAATAAGCCTGTCCTAGGAGGGAAGAATTTCCCTGCTGAAAGCTACACAAATTGAGATCTGGAAAATCAGATGCCAAATAAGAACAGTCTTCAGTCTAATGTTAATAACCAATTTGTATTGCTGGGATCTTGGGGAGGATGAAATCCCTTTGCTTTAAAAGAACCTTCTTATGAGTGAGCATTTTATCATGCTGTGCTTGATAATAAAAAAAAATTTTAAAAGACTTAAAAATGCATGCAAAGATTCAATAAAAATACTATGCCTTATGGATAGCTTGCTTTCTCACGTGGATCTCTAGATCCTTAAGTACTGTACAAGATAAACATATTATTTCCCTCTTTGAAACAGAAAAAACTGAGGCAACAATGCTAAATGACTGGAAAAGACACCAATTTATCTTGGACTTAGTCCTGGATCCTCTGAATATCAGTCCACTGACCAAGCCACTAATCAACACTGATTCCTGACAGTATGTTCCAAGCATGCCAGCATGTACAGATTTTGTGTGAAAGTAATGAACCTTATGAGATTTTTTTACTTGAAGCTGAAAACCCCAATAGGTGTGGTCAAATTGGCTAATCATGACTCTATTTAATGTCCACTAGCATTTATATAATTCTTCTCTATTTATATAAGCAGCCACTGCATTTGTTTGTCCTGTCAGCTTCCTTGAGGTCTGCTACATATCTTGGCAAGGGTTGCTATATGCTTAAAGGAATCCGTGATTACTTGTTCAAATGGAGGTGCTGCTACATTGGAGAGATTCTTCATAACAATGTGCTACTTTTCCTCTAGATGGACTTCTTTGCTCCCCTTTATAATTAATTTGAAAGTAGAACATTTCACAAAACTGTAAATGCAGAGTATCTCATTTTCAGTGGGAAGGCATCTGCAGTAAATGTACTCCATATGGAATTATTTTTTCTATTCAAAACGTGAATGCAGTACATGATGTCATTCAAGTAGGATTCAGATTCAGTATCACCTGCAAAAAGAAAATACATTGTATTAGCATTCAGTTTTCAAATCTTTTTATGAAAAATGTAGTATCTTGTCACCACAGTTAAGATAATTAGATTTAGTTTAAAGGGACACTATCATGTGAAAGAAATTTAGTGATTCAGCTCACTAGTGTTTTCTGTTTTGCCATTGACTGATGACATCAGCACTGTATGAAGTTACCTGAGCATTAATGTGCAAAACAGAGGAGACTGACAGGTGTTACAGGAAAGGTGACTTCTCTTTGAAGAAATTTCCTTCAAGTCCAGATCTATTCAAATGTAAACTTAATTAGTAAAGTGCCTTGAGTGGCTGGAATCACAATAATGTCAGAATATGCCAAATTTGGTGAATTTTTTGCGGGAATTAAAATATCTGAGACATATCTTCAAATTTCTTTTCTGCAGGGAAAGACAGACAAGATGCAGAAAACATAAAACTAGTATCTACCTACTGTAGATAGCATTATTATTAGCAACAATAATGGGTCAACATACAGTAGATCAAAAAGCATCCCCTGTATGCACCCTAAAAGGATTAAATTCACCTTGCTGCAGAGGATAAGAACAAAGTTAATGTACTGTATAATCCCCACATAAGTCCAGAAAGCTGTGTTATTTCTGTTGCTTTTCAGACAGGAAGGCAAAAGCAAGGATACCGCTTTTTGGAACAAATAATTTATCTCTTTGAATTGATTTAGCATGCACGCTTAGAGTCAGGGTAAGCACACAGCATCACACTGACAATTGCTTTGCAATGCATAACAGACCCAGATGAGACATCGAAGACCCCTTAAAGGGTCAACTTCTTCCACTGACAGTATTTCTTAAGTCCAAAGAAAGAAACAGCATTTAGCCAGCTATGTAAGTGCTTTGCACAGTAAACAATGTGCATGTTTAAGATCTTGACTGTTTAAAACCACTCACAAGTAAGCTTTTGCCATCAATACTGTATAATTTTGCCAGTTAGTTATGCTTTACTCTGTGGTCATACATTGATCTTTTTCAGTAACTGGCTGAGAGAAATCCAAACAAATCCCTTCATTTTCTTTTTTTAATTTTTTTTTTAATATGGTGAGAAAAGATGTGATAAACTGTTAGCTGGTATCTTTATTTCAGGCTATACATTGACTGAATAAATGACCCAAGATAATTGCAAACTTGGTGTTGATAGAGGTGCCATGTTTTAAATAAAAAACAGAAATAGGGCCAAAAACACATTAGTTGCTAAATTTTCATAAATGTATGTGCAACAGAGGTGAAGGCAGAACTATAAGGCAGGTGCATACACAAAAAGAGATGCACAATTGCACAGTTAGTTTATGCAAGCCATTATTATGATTGCAGATGCAAATGGTAAGTCAGCTGTTTAACTGTTCATTTACTCATGTAAGCACTGTTTTCCTGAGCAATGACATTGTATGTATGTAAATTGAGAAGCAATCTGATTTGTTAGTGTTGTACTCACTTTGCACAGGGGTAAATAGCTACCAAAGATGAAAGAAAATAGAAAATCATGGCTGTAAAGTTGAATGGCATTAATTATAGGCGGCGCTGCAGCTCGTTATATTGCAAAACCTCTTCCTGGTTAGATGCACATTCAATAGAAGAGATGATTCTAAAGGAAAAAAATGCGGGATAAAAAAAAAAAGACAACTGCAACAAGAAATATTTCAAAGCTTCTGCAAAGATGAAAAATGTCCATTGCCATGTTCTAGAATCTCTCAGACAGACCTCTTCTGGGATATAAACTACTTCCATTACATTGACTATTTTTTTGTCAGGAGCATATGTATTGATATACACCCTGTTTGTTTCATTATGAGACGCCTAGTGAGACAGGAGTATCTGCCAGTCAAAAACAACATAAGCAGGGATTCCTCTTAATTTACGATGCATCTTTCAGTCAAAATATTGTGCATGTTCAGTTACAAAGAAGGTCTTGCTAAACCCAAAAGCAAACCCAAATGCCTGGGGTACAAATAACTAAAATACTTAATAATCTTCCATCTCCATGTTTTTTATACAGTTCCTGACTCCCTCCATGTGCCCATCATCTTGAAGCTCCTTCATACTGTCACTTCAGATGTTCCTAATCCTAATCCAAACCCTAATTTTAGCATGAATCCTAAACCTAAACCTAGTGCAGGGGCTGAGGCCTGGCCTTAGCCCAAGACACAATCCATGGCAAGAAGAAAAGGTTCTCAGGAGAACCCTGAAATCCCGTTGTTGCAGGTTGATGCTGGTTAAGCACCAGGTATCCACGAAAAAACCATCTACTTATTTTCCTCTGCTATAGTTAAGCAGAGGAGGGGAAATTAACACAGAAACTTAATGAGCTGAGATAAGGATTAGTGAAAGAAAACTTTAAGGCAAACAGGTTCAAAACTTAACCAGTATAAAGAAGATTTATTATTGACAGAATTAAAAGGGTAATGAGAACTAAAGCAAACTTTCAGAACACCTTTCTTCCCCAGTCCCTCCCTCTTTCTACTGACCATGCAATGAAACAAAACATGGGGTTTTGATCAGTATTTCTCTTCTTAAAAATCTTTCTTCAGTATGTTTAAGGAAAAGAGTTTCTTCTGCTGTGCTATGGCATCCTTCCCACGGGAGATAGTTCTCGGCAAACTTTTCTAGCGTGGTTTTAACTTCCACAAGCAACAGCCCACCCGAACCTGCTGCAATGTGAAATCCCTCCCACAGGCCAAGCAGTCTTCCCACAACTGCACAGCATGGGTCATTTTAGTTCATGGGGTTTAGTCTTTTAAGGATGAGCTGTTCTACTTTGGAAGCAAAGGCTCTCTTCCTCAGTCTCTAAAAGCAAGGGTCATCTCTCTCCGTTTGAGTTCCTCACTAGATTACAGCTTTTCAGTATCCACGTGCTCCAGTGTGAGTACTCTTCTTCACGGGCTGCACATGGATCTCTGCACCCCCTCATGAATTACAGGGAAACAGTTTGTTGTATTATAGTCCTCACCACAGCTCACAGGAGAATCTCAGCTCCAGCTCTTGGAGCACCTCCTCCTTCTTTCTTTTCACTGACCTCAGTGCTGCCATGTTGGTTCTCCTCATGTATCCTCACTTTTCCTCGGACTTGGACGACAGTTGGTGTCTGTAAGTTGCAGTTGAGAGGTTGATCTCGTTCAGGCTCAGCATCAGGGAATTGCTCGCTGTGTTTCTTGCTGCTGGCTATGTGGTCCCTGCTGGCACCACACGGGCGGCTCCGGCCTTGGGAGGGCTCCGGCCACGCAGTCCCCAGTGGCCCCCCAGCAGGATGGACTCTGGCTGCCTCACCTCCTCCTTGGGAGAAGAAAAAGAGCTTCCCATGGTTTTTCAGTTCTTAAATATGTCATCACAGAGGCACTACCAACTTCTCTAATTGGGCTAGTAACCTGCCCATCATCAGAGCCTTCAGCGATTGGCTCTGTGCCAGACATAGAAGTTTTGAGGAACTTTTCTCTTGCCCCCACTAAAAATACGCTGTGTTAAACCAACACACCAGTACTTGCTTTGGCAGCCACTTCTCAGCCCCATTGAAGTTACAGCTCTAGGCTTTTTCTTTCACCCAGCAATAAATACACAAGTGACCTTAACTTCATCTCAGCAAGTGTGATAGAGAGAGAACCTACAGCTGCAGCTGGAATGAGACAGGGATTTGTGGTGTAGGCTCAAAATAAAACAGTGTCCTAGGTATAGTGTTAGCGTGTAGTGCTAAGGTCGGGAATGAGAAAAGGAGCAAAACTGCAGCTGGAGCAGGGAAAAACTGGAAGAAGCACTGGACTGCAAAAAAAAAATCTTAAATGAGAATTTCTTCCTGTGTGTGGCTGAAAACCTTGGTCTCAGGCTCCATGTGGCACTAGGGTAAGAATTAGGGTCAAGGTTAGGGTTGGGAGAAACTCACAGCATGAAGCAGCAGTTGGCATGGGGCTGAAAAGCGTCTCTGAGAGGAAAGAGCAGGCTCCAAAACACCTCTTTCCTGACAATTCTTCATATTAGATACTGGGCTGGCCTCTTGGAAAGGCTCTGCACTTTTACACATTGGTTGAGTGCTTTTGATCCCTCTTGGTGTTGTGTTAAGTTGACTTTGGGGAAAGCAGAATAGCATTAGTATAATTTTTAATGACACAGTCACAATTTCCAGTGTAGTTTAGGAAAGCATTTCAATATGAAAAGTATGTAATGAGGATGAATAGGAATTATTTAGCATAATAACACAGGAAATATGTAAAGTGATGGTCTTGGGGACATGAAAAGAGAGAGGAAATAGTAAAAAGAAAGTTTAGCTTGAGTCTCAAGGAAAACTCTCTCCCATTAAGATTCATTAATCAACTACATAGGTGAAAACGTTCCTACTTATGATATTGAGTAAAGGATGGGATGCTAAAAATTAAGCATTTGACAGGGTATATTGGACATGGCTTAATAAGTCTTTCCAAAAATTATATCCCTTTAAAATGCAGTTTTCACACTCCATTTAACAAAACAGTATCTTTGAATGCTTAGACTAAAAGCATTGATACCATTTTATACGGAATAAAATTTTTCTTTTTTTGGTGTTTTCCACTGCCTCTAATATGTGATGAAGACTACTTTCCCTGTTTAATAATTCAGTATTTTATTTTTCTCTGATTCCCTATCCACATTTTTTTTGAGGCTTTTACAGTAGTAAGAATTTTATCTCTAACTAGTTGAACAAATTCAAAGATTGAAAAGCTTAAAATATCAGGGACCAAAAGTTCTAAACAAATTTGGTTCTGGGAAGAGAAGGAATCAGTCTTATGGGAAATTTAAGTAGAAAGTTAATGTCATCAGGTCTATGGAAAGCATTATTTTCATAATTAATATATAAAGAAAATAAATAGTTCCTGCCTAATTTATCACTATTTTGGATACATTTATGGGTGCCTTTCTTTGCATCCATGTGGCTTAATGCTTGCATGCACCTTGTCCACCCACTGCTTATTTGGACTCATGTGGAAAGGTTTCAGTAATATTTGTGCAAAAGAGGCCTTGCATAGCATGCATGAAATAAGTTAATTTAACAAGGCCAAAAAACAATGATTCCTTTAGACACTCCTAAAAGGCAGCTTTGGCTACGTTCCAGTGACTATTTGAGACAAATTTTCTACTACAGAACTTTTCAGGTGTCTGGAGTCAGTGCAGCCAGCAAGCTGGAGTCTAACTCTGAAGCCTGGTGTTTAGACTCCCAGGGCCAGGAACTGGGAGTGGCTGAGATTCACCACCTCTTCTTCCGCCCTCTTTTCCTACCATTTTATTATAGCTTTTGATTCACATTACATGGCCTGTACAACCTAAGCTATTAATCAGGGTGCAGCAGGTGCCCTTGGTGGAGCAGGCACTGCTGAAAGGGAGTCTATGTGTTTAATGACAGCTACATAGCCAGCGTGGGGAAAGTACTGTGGAGGGCCTCTGCTGCACTGTAAAAGATCCAGAAGAGGATGCATATCTGGGAACAGCTCCCTTTCTTTCTTTGTCTCATACTAGATGGTCTAGGAATGAATGGGAAGCTTTATTACCTCTTAGTCCTCTTTTATTTTGGGTTTTTTGTTTTCTTTCACCATTTCAGATAATGCTACGGAGTCCACTAACAAATCCTTGTGTAAGTGAATCTATTTCAATATCCTCTGTGCAACAGATTCTTTTCTTGGCCAGGGCCAGGCACTGATTTTTGAGTCCAAATATGCCAAGAAAAATATGTCAGTCACACAGTATGGTATTGTTAAATGTACCTTTCTTAAGTGTGCTCCACTTCCTCAGCACCTTAGAGCAGAGCTTCTCCTGACCTTCTTCTCTGATCTCAATGAAGCTTGCTGCTTGGAGGACTGTTTGGAGTGTCCGTTCAGGTACCCTGAATTTGAGGCAAACTCACAAAACACGATTATTCAAAACTCACTTTGTTCCTTTTAAACTCCTAATGTTCTTTGTAACTGATGTCCACAGATCATCATCTATAAGGAGGATCCATCCTCCTTATAAATCCAAACCTTTCTAGATGTTGCATCGGCACTCTGATACTTCGCTCAGCCAAGACGCTGTGAAACTGTAGACATCATCAGATGCTTAAATGCCAGCAGTGAGTTACATACAGGGAAGGAAGATGTTTTGGACAACTTTTCTTAAACCGTTCAACAGAACTTGTGCCTCTTATCCCTGCAAATAAATGGGGACAATCCTTTTTCTTTTCATTCAAAACTTATTTTATCTTAGCATTTTAGATTTTGCCAGAAGGCTTCATTGCAGTGACTTATTGAGTGGTATCCTACTGGAGGACAGAGCAAGGGTCTTCTAAAAGCTATTGTACTAGGGATAATAATAATCATGTACACCATCAACTAGTTCTCAAGGCTCATCATCTTCACATATAGGAATGCATTTGTGTGCTACTGATTCTGAAAATACTTAGTTTCAAAACTCTAGAAATTTGGTTTTGGGGATTGCACTGTTAAAAAAATATTACATTCACATACACTGTAGATCCCACACATACAGTTGTTAAGTAATTCAGGAATTGCATTTCCTAGGTTAAACTACTCTGATTTTTATTCTCTTCCATCAGCATGGCAGAATTATATCACTGAAAGTACACAAAAGTAGAGGTTATTTCTTCTGCTGCTTTGAAGCAATGGATGGGAAAGGGAGCTGAAAATTGAAGCAGCTGCTGCCAAAGTTGTGCATAAGTCTGCAGAGAATCTTTCTACCAATTACTTTTTTATCCTGTCTGTATGACTTAAGTTCCCAAAGTGTCCTGTTGCAGACAGTATCATCCATTGGGGAGTCTCTAACATGACAAGGACTAGCAAACATCACAAAAATATTTACATGAATTTTCATCTAGTTTGGGAAAATAATTTGCTTTGGCTGTGGTTTACTTTCCAGTTGCAATTTATGCAAATTATGTGTGGAGAATAAGTTGAAGAAGGCTCTTAGGGGTGTGAGAGCAGCAAGTATCCTTTTAAGCCAAAAAGGTTCCATAATTGTGCCAGAAATAGCTGCAGTTGTTCAGTTACAGGACAAAAAAATAGCATCTGTGTGACATAACTAATCCAAATAAAGGTCCCTGATTTATAAGGCAGAATTGGAGGTTGCACTCATCACTGGAGTCCAAGGGATGTGCAAGCTCCACTTTTTGTATGTAACTCAGGTAGGTCAGCTTTGTAATTCAGTCCTATAGAGCCCTGTAGCTATGTTAGGTAGTTTCCACCACCAAATATTTCCTAGGGCTCCAAAGAGGATCATAGTACTGCCACCTATGCTGCCACCACAGATTTTTCCTGCCAACAGAGCTGGTTATTCCACTTCTGACATATCCATACAAGCTGCTGTCATGTTCCCCAGTACAGCAAAACCTTTAAACATATTTTTATTATCAATGTTTAAAATTATGTATGTTCATTTACAAGAGGAAAAATGAAGCAAAGTTACTAATTAACCTATGTAGTATCACAGACAGAACATAGTAGAAAAAGGTTTTAAAGCTCTAGTCTTATAAATTGAATTGTTTCATACCACTAAAATCGCATGAGTTAGTGAGGGCAGTAACTTCTACAATGCTGAAGAATAAGAAGAATCATGAACCAAATAACCCAGAAGCTATGCTGTTTCTTTTGATATTATGTAAGGTACATCATATAAATAAACTAATTCTTTTCAGAAAATCCTTTTAGAACTTACAGCTTTTTTTGTTTTCTCTTGATGCAGCTTTTTGCTCTGAGTACTGGCAGCAAAGTGAAATTTACTCACATCCTGACGGCTGTGTGGAGCTGGTGCTTCAGTGAGCAGAATTTGAGTAAAGTCTTTGCTGCCAGCAGTCAAAGCAGAACATACAGGATTTCCAGGGAGAATGCCACGTTTGGGAATGCAAGAAAATACAGATGGCCAAAGGCAACTTAAAAGCTGGGTTATGCAGAGGAAGAAATGAAGCGGGAAGAAGCAAGAAGAAAATTGGAGCCCAGAAAAATAAAGGAGAGGTAAAACCAGCCAGGACATAGAAGTGTAGTGAATTCACAGTGTAAATAAGGACAGTTCTGCATATTACAGTCCAGTTACCTTTCTATCAACTCTAGATAAACAAAAAACTTCCAAAAGCAAAATGGAAAGGATAATTATAAGTGAAGAATCAATTTTCAATTTGATGTCTTAGGTCATCACTGCATCTTATTTCCATTCTATTTCTATTTGTAAATCTAATTGTTGCTTTTTCTCAAGCTGACAATCTCTGAAAAACACACAGCAGAAGAGAGGCCCCTCCTTTTACATGAATTCTTGAAGTCTGCTTGGAATATCCATGTAGAAAAGGTATATTTGACTAAACACCTACATAGTAGAGCTGCCAGAACATTTTAGGAATATAGAAAGTTGACAAATCTGTTCCAAAGCTGTAAGTTTCTATGATTCAAGTTCTGAGGAAAAAAGACAAAACCTGACCTGCCTTACTCTAACAAAAAAGTTTTTAAATGCCATTTTAGGTGCCATTTCCTTCTCAAAAAAATTGAAAGGTTTTTTAGGTTTTTAATTCTAACATGGAATAAAACCAAATTTTGAAATCCAGTAAGCTTGTATAAAAGAGCGCTGCTATTCCCTGGCCACTTCTCGCATTCTTTGGACTAGCTGAAAAACCATTTTCACTTAAGCAGGTTCACTGCATAATTTTTCCCCCAGTATATTGAGAGGAGAGACCCTTTCCTATTTCTTTAGTACAGAGAGGCTTTCAGTTATAAAATTAATGGATTGCTTGCCAACATGCATCTAAATCCAAATATTTGTGCAATTCAACATAAATTCACCACCGCATCTTGTTGTGTGCCGCTGAGCTCTGTAGTCCAATTTTAATGGAATACTTGATGAAGCTGATGTGCGTATTTTCATCCCACACATACAAATTCATCATGACAATGATTGCCTTCAGCAAACAAAATACCACATGCGACATTACAAATTTAGGTATACCTTCCTGAAAATATAGAAAGAGCAAAATTAAAGACATAATGGCCAGTGAAAAATCTGCCTGAAATTCAAGGCTCTGAGAAGTGTCTTATCTTTGTCAAAAGAAGGATGGGGAGTGGAGGGGAAAAAAATAAAATAATCATTATTAGAATGATACATAAAATAACTCAGTGTGACAATCTGGAAGCAAAAAACCCTATAGCAATCATGAAATTATAGCTTTTGATCCTCGGAGAAGTAAGGAGAGGGGTCAGCAGAACTGCCACCTTGGACTTCCAGAGGGCAGATTTTGGCCTGTTAAGGAGACTGTTGAGAGGCTCTATCATGAGGGAGTGCTGTGGGGTGAAGGGGTCCAGGAAGTCTGGACAGTCTTCAAGAAGGAAATCTTAAAGGTGCAGTATCAGTCCATCCACTTGTGCCAAAAGATGAGCTTTGGGGAAGAAGATCAATCTGGTTGAACAGAGCTTTGGCTGGAACTCAGGGGAAAAAGGAGTGTATGACCTTTGAAAGAAGGGACAGACAACTCAGGAGGACTACAAGGATATTGTGAGGTTGTGCAGGGAGAAAGTTATAAGGACTGAAGCCCAAGTAGAACTAAATCTGGCAACTGCGGTAGAAGATAATACGAATGTTTCTATAAATACATTGGCAACAAAAGGAGGGCTAAGGACAATCTCCATCCTTTACTGAATGCAAGGGGAAATATAATGACAGAGAATGAGGAAAACGCTGAGGTACCTAATGCTTTCTTTGCCTCAGTCCTTAATAGTAAGGCCAGTTGTTCTCCAGTATCCAGCCCCCTGAGCTGGAAGACAGGGACAGGGAGCAGAATGAAGCTCCATAATCCGAGCAGAAATTACCTGCTCTGCCACTTAGACTTGCACGAGTTCATGGGTCTGGATGGCACACACCCATGTGTACTGCATATGGTGGCAGAAGTGCTCACCAAGACACTTTCCATCATTTACCAGTCCTGGTTAACTGTGAGAGCACAAGACGACTGGAGGTCAGTAAAAGTGACAAGAGCAGAAGGAGGACCCAAGGAATTACAGCCCTGTCATCCTGACCTCAATGCCAAGGAAGGGCAGGGAAGAGATCAGCTTGAGTGCCATAGCAGGGCACATACAGGACAATGAGGGGATCAGGCCCAGCCATCATGGGTTTATGAAACGTGTGTCCTGCTTGACCAACTTGATCTGCTTCTATGACCAGGTGACCCATTTAGTGGATGAGGGAAAGGCTGTGGATGTGTCTGTTTGGACTTTAGTAAAGTCTTTGACAGTTTTCCACAACATTCTCCTGGAGTAACAGGTTAGTTATGACTTGGACAGGCACATTGTTTACTAGGTAGTAAATTGGCTGGATGGCCAAGCTCAGAGGGTGGTGGTGGGTGGAGTTACATCCAGCTGGTAGCTGGTCACCAGTGGTGTTCCCCAGGGCTCGGTATTGAGGCCAGGCCTGTTCGATATCAACAACCTAGACAAGGGGATCGAGTGCACCCTCTGTCAATTTGCAGATGACACTAAGTTGGGGAAAAGTGTTGCTCTGCTGAAGAGTGGAAAGACTCTGCAAAGGGATGTGGACAGGCCAGATTGATGGGCTGTAATGGTTTGAAAACAAACCAGAGCGAGATCCCAAGTCAGGATTAAAATTTAATAGGGAAAATAAATAATTAAAAATAAGTGAAACAATACAAGGGAAAAAGGAAAAGAAAAAACACAGACAAAGTCAGATACAACCTGACACCCTATTAGGGTGGTGGTAGTAGTCCAGATGAGGTAGTTCAGTCGAATTGGTGATCCTATGGGAAGTCTAGTCTCCAGCTGAAGGTCCAGTGGTAGCTCTCGTCCTCCAGGAATCCAGTAGACAGCCCCCTGTGGCGTTCAGAAGCCCAGATTTATCTGGGATGGAATGCTTGATTCCCCCCTCTGGGCGGAGCCTCTCACAATGGGATGATGAGTCATGAGGCCAGGTGTTGATGGGCTCCTTAACAGCAGATAGTCTGGGGGGGAGTTACTGCTGAGTCATGCCGCACAACCTTAGTGGGCCATTAACAGAACAATAGCCTGGAGGGAGGAGGCAAGGAAACACTGCCCCACCTGCTTTCAACGGTTCATGAGGGTGGTAATAGAATACACTGCAACCCAGGACATGGGCCAAGGCCAATTATGTGAGATTCAACAAGTCCAAATGTCGGATCACAACAAATGTTATTGGGTCACAACAACCCCAGGAAGTGCCACAGGCTAGGGCAGAGTGGCTGGAAAGCTGCCCTCTGGAAAAGGACCTGGGAATACTGGTTGACAGTGACTGAACATGAGCCAGTGTGTGCCCACGTGGCCAAGAAGGCCAATGGCAACCTGGTTTATGTCAGGAATAGTGTGGTCAGCAGGACCAGGACAGTGATTGTCCCCCGGTACTGGGCACTGGTGAGGCCATACCTCGGGTTCTGTGACCAGTTCTGGGCCACTCAATTCAGGAAGGATGTTGAGGTTCTGGAGCATGTCCAGAGAAGGACAACAGAGCTGGTGAAGGGTCTGGAGCACAAGTCCTGTGAGGAGCAGCTGAGGGAGCTGGGGGTGCTCAGCCTGGGAAAAAGGAGGCTCAGGGGAGACCTTGTCACTTTTTTGAACTACATGAAAGTTGTAGTAAGGTGAGGGTGGGTCTCTTCTCCCAGGTAGCAAGTAACTGGATGAGAGAAAATAGCAGGGGATGTTAAGATTTGATATTAGGAAAAATTTCTTCACAGAAAGGCTTGCCAAGCATTGGAATAGGCTGCACAGAGAAGTGGTGGAATCCCCATCCCTGTAAGTGTTCAAAAATTGTGTAGATGTGATGCTTTGGGATATGGTTTAGTGGTAGGCTTGGCAGGGCTGGGTTAAGGGTTAGACTTGATGGTCTTAAAGGTCTCTTTCAACCTAAATGATACTATGATTGTACAAACTGTTTGAAAAGTTGAATATAATTTGCAACCCATTCCCTTTTCAAGTCAATTGAGGGTCTTTACTGTTTTTCAATATTCTTTCACTGACTAAATATATTCCCATGCGTCCCTGCAAGTTTCAGCCAGCAGTGTTCTGAATGAATGTTATTCTAGAAAGACTACTGCAACTTTGTGGTCTTTCTCTTATTGCTTTTAATTTATTCCCTGGATGTTTCATTAAGAGGCTGGAAGTTCTGAAAATATTAATAGAGGTTTAAATAATAGTTTCCTTCCACTGTTCTCTCATATCTCAGCCAGTCAATCTTTTCACCTAACTTGATACACAGTTGTAAATGTACCTTTCATGCATGTTGCTTTTCCAGTTTTTTTTTCCTAGTGACCTTGAACGTCACAGAAGCAAACACTCACAAACAAAAGGGACAGTTCCTCATCTATGGTAAGTCAGCAAAACCTGCAGAAGGTGACAGATTTCCAACATCTAGTAATTTTGTATGCACCTAAACATCACTTGTGATGCAAGAAGGCAAGACTGGTTCTATTCTCTGTTTCACCTCTGTCTTAATACTGTCCCCGCACCAGCTTTTAAGGCTAAGCTGCAGTGTACAATGAGACCATTTGGAATAAGAAGTCACCTAAAGCCATGCTCTTCCTTTGACTTTTATCCTAGAAAGTGAATGAACATGCAAAGAGTTCCAGTTTGGTACTCAGCATATGCTACCCAGCACGTTACCACAGCCAGCCCAGCGCTGCAGAGGAGCAAGCCCAGTCTCTTGTGCCAGCAAAGCAGCAGCAGTTCTGTTCACTTCCCAACCCAGAGCTGTCAGCTGTGATACGAGCAGGCCCAACCAAAAAAGTCCTGTCACAGCAAACAGTCCATTCTAGGAGCAGTGCTGGATTTGGGGGCAGGTAGTGGGGTAAGGCGGAGATCTTCCTTCATTTTGAGGTATTTCTAATGTATTAGTGGATGTGCAAGAACATCAATCAAGAACAGATCCAGTCTTAATAGGACATAAATGATGGAGAAAATTAAGCTGTTCAGTGATTTATTACTCAGCCTGGTAAAAAAAAGTCACATCTTGCTCGTAGTTTGAATATATCTCACTTCAGTGTCCAGTAACTTGCTTTGTCTGCTGAATTAAAAAAAGCATCTGCTTCAGACTTCTTCCTTATATATGTACTTTTATAGCAAAACATCTTTTGAACCCCTTGTTCCCAAGTCAGTGAGTTTAAATCTCTTGTGATAAGCAGAATACTTCAGACCTTGACTAATTTGTATAGCTCTTTCCTGAACCCTTTCAGGTATGATAACCTCCCTTTACAGGTGCAAATATTAGCTCTGAAGACAGTGTTTCATTAATTAGTGGTAGCTGGCAATGTTCTGAATCAATGATTTTCCTTTGGAGAATGCTAATTTGCTGAAACCAAACAACTGTAGTAATGCATCTGGTGTGTCAAATCTTTCAAAAATCAGATTTTCCCTGTGAGGCTGTTTGCTGGCTGCTGTAGAATCAGAACCTAGGGACTTCTTATACCACCAGCCCAAACATTTTTGATTTTTTTGGTGGCAAAATGAATTGCAGCCTCAAATTCAGTCAAAACTTCCTGCTCAGTGATAACAAATGAGACAGCTCAGTCTTATTTCCTGGAAGGAAATGAGGCCTTTCATTTTTTCAGGCTATTAGTCTCCAGCTGGACTTAACTAAGTGCCAGAAGTTTTTCTGGGATGCGTACCTTGGGTTATTGACTTGCATAATCAGATTTCTATCTCTCCTGCACTGGTTATGGGTGATTACTGAAAGATACTTCATTCTTTTCTAGCATCTGTAATGCCAGCTTCTAAAACTGCACATACAAGTTTTTATGCATCCCCATTTCTCCTAAGGACAAGCTGGACCAATGTGCTGAGGAGATAAGCAGTTTGTTCAGTAGTTGAACTATCTTTTACTGATCTGAATCCATCTAATCAGAGGTTACACTTACCTCAGTCTTAAACATTAGATATTTTTAAATTTCCCTTTCCTTAAGTAAGAACTGTGTCAACCCTTTGGGTGGGGAAAGTGATATATCCTGTACTTTACCAGCCGGTAAATTCTCCTGATGACTTTGATGACAAAAGGCACGGTTCCATAGGAGTTTATGCTGATAACATCTGTTCCAAAGCAGAGCATTCCTCCTCCTCCCTTGCATGACTGCACCATGAGCCACCAGAATAAACTCATGCCACAAGCTGATTTACACTTCTTTGCTGTTAAAAAAACGTTAGAACCATCCAAGCTCTGCTTCAGTTTGCTTTAAACTACCCTTGAACCACATTTTCAGGCTGTCATTCAGCCAGATTTTTTTGCTGTAAAATATCTCTGCTTTAATGACTTCACCTTTTCCCCCTCTGATGACATGCTCATACCTTATCTCAGCACTGCCCACGCAGTTGTACCTGTATTGTGCAGTTGAGCAGTGAATCAGAGAACTGGCCAGGTTTAAAATAACTCAGGAAAAAGGTTTTAACTGATCATCATATGATACGGCTCACTCCAGCTGCACAAATTTTGGTAGGTGCAAAAGTGGGAAGAGAAGGGAGAGTGTCAGGAATAATTAACCTGGAGAAGGAAGGTGGACTGTGACACCACTGAATGAAGTGCTGTCAACCTATAGCCTCTGTGAGAACAGCTTTGTGTGACACTCCTCCAGCCATTGAACTCAGTGTTTTATTTTATTCCTTACTAATTAAAATTACTATTTTTGACATGTATGCTAACCAGGATATTTTGCATAGGTTTTCTATGGTTCAGCTTTGTGCTGGTTTCAGCTGTGGTAGAATTAATTGTCTTCACAGTGGCTACTACAGGGTTATGTTTTGGATTTGTGCTTAACACAGCTGATAATGTAGAGATGTTTTTGTTATTGCTGAGCAGGGCTTATACAGAGCCAAGGCTGCCTCTGCTTTTGGTACTGCCACACTGGCAAGGAAGTTGGGGGTGCCTGGGAGGGTGGAGGAGACACAGCCAGGACAGGGAACCCAAGCTGACCAAAGGGACATCATACTCAGGATATAACTGGGAGGAAGAAAAAGGAAGCGGGGGGGGGCACATTTGAAGTGATGGCATTTGTCTTCTCAAGTCACTGTTACATGTGATATAGCCCTGCTCTCCTAGGGATGGCTGAACACCTGCCTGCCCATGGGAAGCAGTGATTTAATTGTTTTGCTTTGCTTATGTGTGTGGCTTTTCCTTTCCCTATCAAACTGTCTTTATCTCAACTCATGACTTTTCCAGCTTTTACACTTCCAGGTTTCTCCCCGATCCTGGTGGGGGGTGGTGAGCAAGTGGCTGTGTGGGGCTTGGCTGCTGGCTGCAGTTAAACCACAACAAGTTTGTTAAATGGCTCTGAGCCAAAATGTCACTGGATATTTGAGGAAAATTTCCCTCTGGGTAGGTTATGTTATCTGTTCTGTCAACAAGGCTGTAAGTAGCGAAAACCTCTGTTTCTCAGATGCCTCAATCTCCATCTAAAGACCTAGTAAGTACAGAAAAGCTAGATTTGTCCATAATAATCAGGTGGTACCTACCCATGATACATATATTTTATATAACTTTATAATCTCTACTAACCCACTGCCTCCCCAGCTTGGTGATTCATGGAGAATTAAATGCCCATCAGTAACTTCTTCTCACAATCAGTCTGAATACTCTCCATTTACCACGGCTGGAACTGCTTTTAGGAAAATGTTTTGTTGGAGAGTTTGATACTTCTTCATTACACTTAGTGCAATTTTAGACACACACTGAATTTAGAGGAAGAGTGCTTAATGAGTTAAATGTCTACTGAATTGAGGATGTCCAGAGAAAGGCCAAAAAATTATCAGAGAACTGAAACACTTCTGTGAAGAAAGGCTGAGAAAGTTGGGGTTTTTCAGCCTGGAGAAGGGAAGGCTCAGGAGTAACCTTTTAACAACTTTCTAGTACTTAGAAGGGGCTTTAGAGAAAGTGGGGACAAACATTTTAGCAGGGCCTGTTGTGGTAGGACAAGAAGTAATAGTTTTAAACTAAAATTGGGTGAATTTAGACTAGATATAAGAAAGAATTTTTTTTATGCTGAGGGTGGCGAAACACTGGAGCAATTATTCTACAATTCTAAGAAAAACACATGAAGACATGAAAACACAAAAACAACAGCAAATTAAACTGCAAAACTACTCACTAGCTGTGATACAGCCTACACATGAAAAAAATTATTAATTTGTCTCTAGTTCTTGTCTTCCATAAGATTTCACTTATGTGTACACAAGCTTACTCTTCTCCATTGTTTGGACTTGGAACTCTCTGATATCTCTTTCGGCATTAGAGCTCTATTGCATACATCACATTTCTAAGGCAGCCTTCATATCTTTTCATCTCACCAGCTCTCCACCTATTTCTAAATTTATTTAGAATCTGCCACCTTCCCTTCTTTAAATCTTCATTCTTTTCCCTCATTACATGTACATATATTTGGGATACAGGTTTTTGTTTGCTTATTTGTTCCCCATGATAGCTTTCAATATAAATCATGCATCCTGTGGTTCATGAAATTGCCAAAATTGTACTCCAGTAGGGCCTTTTTCCCCAAACCAAAGATCTACAGAATCAACCCCACTGTACACAATGCAATACACAGACTTCCTCCAGATCTCCCTCAAAAATTCCTGATTTGGAACTCATTACTTTCAGGAAATTCCTTAGTTACACTGCCATGAAACTGACATCAAATTCGAACTGTCTTCGAGACAGGAAGACAGATGAACACTAACCCTGGACTCACTGTTTTCATGAGCATTCATTAAAAACATTTTTAAGATGCCAGTACTGAAATTGGTCTCCACTTGCAGATACTGCTGTAATGAAGTAGCACTCTGGTGCCAGCACACACAACAGAGGCCCTCCCCCGGGTCTGTGTTTTGTGCCAGTTACCCGTGCATTTTTCATTATCATTTATTTATTTTTATTACCCAGCCTATCCCTGACTGCCAGTCTGTCAGCCTGTGTGTAGACAGTGTGCTACTCCCACAGACAAAAAAGTCAGAAGAATTTTAAATCAGCTCTTTCTAAAGTGTTTACCATCTAAACCTAATTCCCAAAGTGCTACTGTGGATAGCTGGAGTGCATCCACCTACCCAATTTTGTACAGGAGGGAATTTCCATCAGGGCAAGTGTCTCTCCATAGGTGATAAACAGCCTTACCATGTGTCTCCATGCATGTTTATTCATTCATATGTGTTTATTCATTCAGGTCCACACAACAGATTTTTTGTCTCCAGTTGTGAATATGGTTTGGCTGAAAAAGCGTAGTTCACACAAATCTCTAAACATCTGTTCAAGATTTTCTCATTCCCAACCCCCATTTATTAGAAACTCTAGGTACACACTATGGAAAATTTACTGCATCTTTATCAAATAGGAAAGAAAAAAACCCACAAACAAACAAAAAACAACAAAGGGAATCCCACAACTAAACAAAAAATCCCACCAGGTTTCTTCACATCAGAAAAATTCAGCTCCATATAAAAGAATCAACTTTAGGCACCAGCAGTTGAATCAAACACTATTTAAGTCTGGAAAGACAGAATTTAAGATGGATACAGGTAATGTTCAGGCCTCAGTGCAAAAGTGAACATCATCCATTATGAAAATTTGTCTTGAATCATTATGAAGTTTGTGTATTAGTAGGCAGATCTAGGTCAAATGTTCCCAGGAGCTGGGCTGCTAATGAAACAGGTTGAAATCTAGTTGTGTTTTCATTGTAATTTCCATACATTTTTTATGAAAGCTTGTACATGACCAGTAGAAAACCCACGACAGTCTTTTTAATAGAAGTACTCATCAAAATTAGATTAAAATACAGGATTAAGTTTTGCTTTACTGTATCAATGAACTTTTTGGTTTTGTTGATTTTTTCCCTATTTAAATAAAGCTTACAGCATGAGAACATATTGCACTATTTCCATTATATCTTTATTGAGGTCAGCTCTCTGTTCCACCACAACTTTCAGGTGCTTCAGAGACAAATGTCCATCTGTCTTACTTGCTAGCATCTTCTACTGCTGCATATTCCACCTCAAGGCATTTCAGAACTGTACTCTGGGAAAGCAAAAAATTCCTAGCCTCTTATTTAGCCAAGGGAAAAAAAAAAAACAACAAACCAGTCAGCCACCTATTTTTCAAACAGCACTGTTTGAGTGCCTTATGATATCTAATGTATTTATACAACAGGTCAGTAAGGGGGGCAGATGTTCTACTGCTATCCAAGCTGGGAACTGAAGTATAGACTTATTTTTTGGTGTTGACAAACTTATCAGAAAAAAAAAAGTAATCAAAAAGAGTTGTTTTACCACAGAATTCTTCTACCATTCCCCTGAAATTGTCAACATCACTAATGATGTTTTATACAGTACTTCATTTAACAGGAACCATCAAGTCTCAATACTATTATGATAGCTGAAATGTTCTGGAAAATATTAAAATATCTTCATCCTAAAAGGATGCAATGCATCCTAGTCTCCACATAATTCTTACTTTGCTTCTTCTACCTTAGGTAATAAAAGAGAGAACCGGCCTCAAACTGTCAACATGCTGCATGGAACAATGGTAACAGGGTGAAAGAGGCTCCCACTCTAAGGACACCTGCACATCTGGCATAAACTGATACTTAAATACTGGGATAAGAACTGAGCCAAGAGAAACTGCTGAATTTGCTATTGGCATCTCACCAAGGGCCCCCCACCACAACATCTTCCGATTTCACAGTGCAGCTCGGATAGAAGTTGGGAGCCGTTACCACGTTCTTCCCTCTGTTTTCCAAAGTGTATAGTATCTATTTTATGGTTTTAACAAAATAATAATTTTGGTATTCATGTTGCTACTGTTTCAATTGTCACCGTTCCTATTTATGTAAGGGATAGAGTTATTATAAACTGACTGCTTTAAAACAGAACCATGTATGCAACGGCAAAGTGACAGCCCAGAATACAACAGCAAAACCTACTGGTGCAAGAAATCCATTAAACAGCCTCCTGCAAAAAGCATCCATGGCATGACGTGTCAGAAGAACGGGAGGTGTAATAAGTACAGTTAGTCTATATGTGAAATCTGGCAAGTTGTAGGATACCATAATGCAGGAAAAGATAAGCTACTGAAAATGGGTCACTAAGGTGAGACTTCAAGAGAAGTGAAGAAGTGAAGATGCATTCTGCTGCTGCCCCCTCATACTTAGTTGCTGTCTGGCCACTGTAGATCTCTTTCATATTCTGTGAAAGCTTTTCCACAGGGAGAAAAAGAATTTGAGAGATTATTTATTCTTTGTGAGACCTGACACTTCTTCAAAAATCATGGAATTCTCTCCTGGATGGAGTTAACACTAACTTCAAAGTCACCTCACCACAGAAAAAAGTTAAATGATAGAATCCAGGCTTACAAAATGTTGTTCATTGAGTATGGTGCGCTTTCTTCATATTGAGCAAGGAATCAAGTGAAAGAATGTGAAACACTCCAGAGGAAAGCTGCTAACGTGTTTTGAATGTGTCAAAAATGATGTTTGTCTGGTCCTCATAAAACATTAAAAGTTCTAGACTTTTAATGGATATGAGAAAAGTCATCTTTCAGGGATATGAGAAAAAGTCATCAAACACAGAAACAAAGTCACCAGCAAACCCCTACAGAATAATAACCCAAATGTCATTTCTTTTTTTTTTTATTGAGTGTAATTTGTCTACCTTTTTACTTTTTTCACCCATTAAACACTGCGCTACATAAGAAGACTGGACTGCAAGGGCCCCTTTTCTTTCAGAGAAGACACAATAGCTTTTGATGACACAGTTTTGACCTTATTCAATTTTTTACAGCCTATTTGCTATTTCTAAGGTATTATTCATTGCCCATTATTATACTAATAAACTTTATTATCTTTTATAAAGCCACCAGTGGTTACATGCTTGAATGGCCTTCACAAAAGAAAGCTATAATAACATAACAAGGTAAACCTAATAAAACATTCTTTGTTCTCAAAGTGTATTTGTGATAATGGACCATTACCTTTTATTTATTATTCACATAAATGTATGATGGGATTTGTACCCTCTCCAGTATTAACTGTCTCAATTTGCAGAAGCCATCAAAAAAATTTTTGTTGACTATTTGGTCTCTTTAGTAAGAAGATGCAAAATGTATTGAAAAAAAATAATTTATTCAAAATTTTCCCATATTATCATTTTTATAGTCTCAGCAACTGCATGAAAGTACACTCATCTAAGTGCTAAAATCACTTTTCCTAGTTTCACACTGAGCTAATACTACCAACTTAAGTCACTTAAATGTGTAATAAACAAGCAGAAAATTTTAGAAGGCAAAAAATGGTACTGTTTGGACCCTTGAAGTACTGCTGAAATGTAGTGGAATGTCACTCTCCCTGTAGTTTTATATCAGAAACCATTATTAGACCCTGTATGCATGCAACACAGGCAAAACAAAGAGCATAACTAAGAAACTTAAACATCCATGGTGTCTGTAGGTCCCATTTCATTATGTCAAGTGCTGTCTTGACACATGCCTATATACAATTTAGTAACTCCCTGTAGATGTTTTTACTATAGCTATGTGGAAACAGAAAACCTCTTTCTTTGTCATATAACTTCTTAGATTTGTTTATTTTAATTAAGCTCAAAATCCTTTTCCACTTAGGTCTGTTAAGTATCTCTGTACTAGAAAGACCTAAATCTAAGGTTCTTCAGTTGTTTCAAACAGATATGAAATACTGTACTGGAGGTCCACCCAAACCACAAGATCTTCTGTCATCCAGGACCACTGGAGGAAGAAACAAAATCAAAATCAAACAATATCACAACTAAACCAACCAAACAGACATACAGTTCAAAAGACACTATTTCACAAAAGTCTCTTTCTCTGTGGTACTAAAAATCAGAAATTATCTTTTTAACCAGAACTGTAGGTCAAACATGTAAAAAACACCTGGGAAGACAGTCAGATTTAGCAGACTACACCTTGCTTGGGCTGCACCTCTGCTAACCATGAGATCCTCCATAACTTCAACACAGGCAGGACAGACATTTCAGCAGACACCAAGACCCAAATGCAATAAAACTGGGCTCCAAGGTGTACATAATCACACTTAGCCTGACCTCCTTTTGTCCTACTCCTCGTCATGCTTTCTCTGTCAAAGTAGTGGTGCAGGATGAGCTTGTAAACAAGGGTAATGGCTCAGAATGACTCTACGTTAGGGACATTTTGCCATAGACCTCACCAGAACCAGTTTTATTTTTCTGACATCAGTGCCTGCATGCTATTTCCATAAGTGTCATAGTGAAAACCAGTGTTAAACAGGGATAAGACACATCCTAATTTGAACCAACACTTTTCAGCAGGATTGTGTACAACATAGGACCAGTGCTAAAGACATCTGATGTAAATTTAAGTGGAACATTCATCAAATGCGAGACAACCATTTTTTTGCAATCAGGATACTGATACAACAGGAGTAGGCTCAGATCATAGCTTCATATAATGTACATCAGTCAAGCAAGTAACACATTGTAAATTATTCTTGGCCTAAGCTTATAAAAGTCTTCCTAATGTTCGGACTGTCTTCCTTTTGAAAAACACATGGTATTTCTCTGGCTAGCATCTGTTAGCTGGAAAGAACCTGGAGTGGGTTACGATGCTTCAGTAATATTTTCTTACTCATGTTAACTCAGTATGTGCTGGTTCTCCCTTCAGAGGTAGCCATGGGAAACACCTCACTGCACAATTAACTTCTATTGAACATTGCAGTACTACATTTATTTTTCAGAAGTACTTTTGATGCACAGTACAAAGGACTGAAGGCAATAGGTTGTCCATCTGATCAGACAGCATGACATCCCACAGAATCTCAGCCATTCTCTACTTGGATCATTTTTAAATTAATTCTATGGTACAACACTTTTCAGAATACCTTTTTATTTTGTAAGTCTTGGGATAACAGACAATCATTCTTCACACTCGTAAATTGTTCCATTAGTTAAGTACCCTAGCTATCAAAAGTTCACCCCCCAGACACACACATCATAGTCAAATTCTCTCCTAAGTGGGTAGAGAATCTAAATTAAATAAACACTTTGTCACTATTATTTTTCTTTTAGATTCACATCAGTGTTTCTCTTAATTATTATAAGTTATTCTTCTATATGCTAAGTAGCCTCTAACAGGATCTGAGATGCAAATCTGTACTCTCATTATTATAAAAAAGAAAAAATATTTTTAAATTATTCAGGCTTGTAAGTACACAAAGAGCTTTCCACTCTTCTGATCCAGGGAACACAACATAGCAACGAATATCATCAAATCAATATTCTTTGAAACTTCTGCTACTCACTCAATTCTAATCACAGGTAGACAGCAGGGAACTCATAGCTGCTCTGCCATTTTTGTCAGCAACTGTTTACCCAAATGATGGTACAGTGTTATAAATTTCACGTGAATTTTTTAGTTTTCTATTAGTAAGCTCATTCTGAAAATATTCAGAAAGGGCTGCCAACTGACAGTGTTCTCAGAGATACTCTGTCTTTGTCACAGGCCAAAAACCTGCCCAAATTTATTAACACATTAACAGAAATAACAATTTAAAGACACATATTTGTCAGCATTTTAAAATTACTTGGCATTAACTTTCTAGTCATCATAATCAATCCCAATTCTAACACAATTTTTAAAAAGAAAAAATCAAGTGTGGCACCTTACCAAAGCTGTAAGTTCAGTGTGGGACTATGGCTGACTGTGTCCCCAGCTCCTTAGGAAATCTGTTAGGAAATCACACTCAGTAAGTATCGGTTTCTCAGGTTGAAGGTCTCATTCTGAATCATCCTGAGAAGTAACTGCAAAGAGCTGTGTGAGAGAAACAGCTCACAACACTGCTGGTTTCCTTTTATGGAGTTATAATTAACATCCTTTGAGGAAAATGCCATTGGAATCCTAGAATCATTCAGGCTGCAGAGGGCCTTGGGATGCCCTGTTCAAAGCAAAATAATTGAATTCAGATCATACATGGGGCTTTGTCTAGTCTGGTTCTGAAAGGCAACAAAGCCCTCAAGCATATGAAATGCACTCTCTGTTTTGGTGTCATCTGCAAATTTGATGGGGCTTCATTCTGTTTCCAACTAATTTATAAAGATATTAAATAAACAAGGTCCCAGAACAGACTCTGGGGAACTTCACCTGTAACCAGCCTTCAGGTAGAGTAGAAAGTATTGACTACCAACTTTTGAGCCCAGTCATTTTTTAACTTATTCATTCTTTGTAGCCATTTTGCAGAATGCTAACCAAGGTCAAATTTAACATTATTTAGCTCAAGAGAACTGTAGGGCTATCAATGGAGAGTTTATTTCCTCCAAGTGACCATATGCTGTGAAAATGTTCCAATTTACAATGCAGACTGAACTGCTGCCTGCTGCCTGCTGCCTGCTGCCTGCTGCCTGCTGCTCTGAGGACTATATAGTGTGAAAATGGCCCTAAGAAGAACTAGATTCATTCAATTAAATGTTTAGGAAAATGAAGGGTTTTGATCTTTCAGCAGCTTATTTCTTCAGGATATTTTTCCAGTGTGTTCTGGTGGTCTACACAGTATGACCACTGTCCACAAGACCAGGAGGGAGTTAAGAGCAGAAACCAACTCAGATTTAATAGGTGTGTGGAGCTGGTGTTCAGTGAGCAAAATTTGAGTAAATTCTTTGCTGCCAACACCCAGAGCAGAGCACACAGAACATCCACAGAGATATTTGGGAAAGCAAGAAAACACTGTTGGCTGAAGGCTACTTAGAAGATAGGTTATGAGATGGAATAAGGGGAGTGGAAAGAAATCCTCTTCTGCACAGATTAACAGAGCTATTTGGTTTCTGTATCTAGGTTCACATGCTAAACACCTGGCAGATCCATTGAATTAACATTTGCTTTTACCTCTCATCAATACAGGCAGGGTAATCAAAAAGAGGGATAACAGTAAGGGATAGAAGGCCCTAAACATATCTCCACTCTTGGAGACTGTGCAACATTCCATCTCACATTTAACAACCTACCGAAGGAAAGAAAAAAATAATTTTTAATAGCTTATCAGCAAGTCCAATAAATCCTATCCCAAATCTGAGAAATACCAGAAACTGCACATACTACTTAGGAATTCACTTGTGTGGAAAGCAGTGCCAATGCCTGCCTAAAAGAACAGTTTTCACAAGGGCATCCAAGTGTACTCTTGTCCTCACTTGTCCCAGTAGTGTGGTGTTATCAAGCCTGTTTGAGTGGTACAGTGATGTTTGGTACTTTACTGCTCAAAGCATAGCTTGGAATCATTGGCAAGGGGTCTACTGGCCAAGGATGACAGTGAGAAAGCTGAAGAGAGACATATGAACTCCATGTTTTTACTAACACTTCACAACCAAAATCCATTGAGTTCCACATTGACCCAAACATGCATCTTCCTTGGTGCCACCCAGAACTTCAGCATAGTTTTATTCAAAGCAGGGCAGGGATGAGATTCTCTATTTCTGCATAAGCCTAAGGACCTGCTTCCCTATAAAAATTCTAACTTCCAGAGACAGTATAAATCTTGACGCACACATGCAGAATATTTGCCTTCTGTTTAGCAGGTTTTTCACCAGAAGATGTGTAACATTAGCTTACCACTAGAACAGTGAGAAACAGGAGTCTTATCTATCTTCCACATGGGTTGCAGGATGAAGTATAGCCAAGTAGGGAGCCAGCGCCTGTGGTTTAGGCTTTCTTTTCTCTGCAGTTCTGGTCACAGCAGGACCATACCAGCTCCTAGATACCACATCTGGAGCAGTGGAGCAGCAACAACAAAACAGCACAGAAATGCATGCAATTCTTTCAGTGCCATCCAAATCCAGAAGAAACTAAAGTCCTTACATGCAGGAAAATGTTCACCTGTCTGTCAATACTAATAGATTAACAATTCTCCAGCTGTCTATTAAAAAAGGAAAAGTCATACTTATCTTTATTTATCCCTTCATGTTATCTTGCCATAAGATGTCTTGAAGGAACATTTAATATTCCATATGCACATTGTGCCTCCTCATTTTCTTTTAGTGCACTTATTATGAAGGAAAATAGGTTTATTCTTCCATTTATTTTTCTGTGCTACATGAAATGAAGAGGAGACAGAAGTCAGCTTTTAAATATTTATGCTAACCTCTGAGTAAACTCAAGAGCAAGAACTCAGTAAGTGGGACCCTTCCCAAACAAGTAGATGTAAAACTTGTGGTGGTCAAGGGAATAATATAAATTATTAATTTTTATGTCTCCAAAATCTTCATGTATCTCTGAAACTTACATTGTGTTTTTCAGCTAATACTTGAAGCAATATATAACTTGCTGGAAATGGAGGGTAAGTACCCCTTATGTCCTAAGCAACATGACATCACACCCTCTCTCAGCTACCCACTCTTCCTACAGTTTCAGTCATCTGAGGGATGATTCTTAGCTCTATGCAATCTCCTTGGTCCTTCCTTAGTTCCCTGGTGAGCTCCATCCTTCTCCTGTCACCATGTTTCTTTGAGGACAACCACTAAAAGTGTTAAAGCGGCATAAAGCAGCCAACAGAAGAGAGCTTTTAGATAGACAGTGTCTTTGAAAATCAGTTCAGAGAGAAGCATCTGTCAGACAATCATCTAAGCTTACTCTTTTGTGCTTTCCATGGCACTTGTTTGACCTTAGGAAGGCTTCCAGTACTTTGGTAGACATCACAAGCACAACAGAGCAGCACAAAGAAACATCCGCTAGGCAGTCCCAGTAGCTCACATATTCCAGCACATATTTCACACACAGTCAAGTGGACAGGTCTTCTCCTCTGAGGTGAAGTATTTTTCACTTGGCTACAAGAGAATTCTGTCTTAAAGTCCAGTCAAGTGAGACAACTGGTTTAATAATGTAGCACACAGTGATGCTTGTGTCAGCAAGATGTAAAAGAGCAAGATGAATTATTTCTGCAACATGAAAACTGCACATAACAAAGGCCTTGTAATGCCAGGATGCAAGAAGAGAGGTGAGGAGATTGGAGTTTTAACTACCTTTTTTTTAATGACACAGAAAAATAAACAGAAAATGCAATGGATGTTTTCTGAGTCGAACTGGTTCTTGTTATGTTGTTTGCCTAGAGTGATAGTATTAAACAGCTATTCACAGCTGCTTCACATTCACACTGTGCTGTCATTTAGCACCATTACTGGGCTTCTGGGAACTCTTGGAAATAATGACACATGCTTTCATTTTAGATAGAATTATCTGCACGTTCTTAAAGTCCACTAGAGAGTACATCAATTAACACATCCCAGATATCAATCCATAAAGCTTGCTTGTATTTTTGATGGTTGTGATTTATTTTTTCAGCAGTCCTATTCTTTCTGCTTTCATTAAATAATTGCTTATTTAATCAGAGATCTGCTGGTTTGTTTAAAGTTTAAAAAAATAATTTAAAAACCTGAGCAAACAGGGAGAACTTTCGAAAGTCCTGAGGAAGTGAGGGATTTTTATTGAGGAGAGACAGGAAAGTGAAAAGGGAGAGGTTTTTTATAGCTTCTATTTAAATATCTTATAAAGTGTAGAGTTGTGGCAAATTCTTTTTCTTTTCTTTAATCAACAGATACTAAATACTTTGATATTAAATTTGTCAGACATTAATGTGTTGGGTTTGCATGGGCTGGATTCTGTGACCAGCTGTCAGGAAATTCCCCCATGTCTGAGAGGGCCAGTGCCAGCCAGCTCCAAGACAGACCTGCCATGGCCAAAGCTGAACCTCTCAGAGACAGTGCTGGCATCTTTGGATAAGGGCTGGATGCAACTGCAGCTGAAGACAGTAGAGAGAATATGTGAGAGAAACAACTCAGCAGACACCGGTGAAGAAGAGTTGCTCCAGGTGCCAGAGCAGAGATTCCCTGGCAGCCTGTGGGGAACATCATAGTGAGGCAGCTGTGTCCTTGCAGGCCATGGACATCCAGAGTGGGGCTATGTATAACTAAGGGCAAAAAAATTTCCGCAGTTAGGAGAAAATCTTTTTGAATATTGAACAGGTTTTGAACAGTATAGAAGTTTAATTCATAAGTTTGAACCTGGCTTTTTTTTCCTCCAAGATCAATACAAATTATATTGTAAGTATAATGGCTGGCTTTAAAAATGCTCATCAAGCATTTTAACAAGACTATGATATTTCAATTATGTTTTTAAGAATGCATAAAAATCTCTTGCAAGAAGTCTATGAAATTTATGTAAATTACCCATGTAGAAATAATTTAAGGAAAAAGCAACAACAACAAATAACCAACAAAAGTCTTTTTTCATTTCCTGGCAGCAGTTTGTCAGGTGTCTTATCTTCAGCACAATTAAGAGGGCTTTAAAAAGAAAGGATTGTTCACACAAGGACAGGCTGTCAGCACATGAGATCTTGATTTTTATACAGGGTCATTGAAATGCAAGGTTCACTCAGATGAAAAATCTGATTAAAAATGCTCAACACATCTCCATTCAACTCTTACTTGAAACCATATCATAGGATTGTAAAGACTCTAACTGAACATTCATAGAGGCTCTGTGAAATGTACTAGATAATCACAAGGTAGGGACCATCCAATCTCAGGACATTATTTTCCAATAGGTGTGTGTTCAGTGCCTTTTTCAGTAGTTTTTAGTCTGATTCTGCAATTCCTGTGTGCCAAAGCAATGCAAATACTGCAGGCAGAGGTCTTCCAGTTCATACGCCTCTGAGAAGAATTAATGAGAAAACAAGAATAAGGGTGTTTCTTGGCCTGCCCAAAACATCCTCCAGCACCTGGGTAAGTACAAATAGTCCTTCTATAAACAATGCTTTTACATATATAGTTGTTATTGTAATCTTGACACAGAAAAGCATTTTTATCTTAAATAATCCTACCATTTCTATATGAAGGTGGCTGAATGAATGTGCAAAATGAGTGTTTACAAGCAATAGTCATGTAAAGTGGAATAGTACTGACATAATGAATTTTTCTGAGAAAGAAATCAAAGAACAAACTTGCCTAAGTCATACTTACAGCAAATTGTGATGCAGGGAAGACAATTTTGATCTTCAAAGTCACAGAGTTTATGATTCTCCTACCAGAGTTTTCTCTCATTGAAACAAGAACACCCAAAATAAAGAAAAAGCAGCAGCAAGCCCATGGATTGAAAATGCTAATCAGAAGTTCATCTGAAAACATACAGAATTTAGTAGAAGGCAATAGTTATGTCATTATTTTTGAAAATGTGACATAGAATTCTCTTCAAGATATCAAAATCTCTTAAAATTTAAATTACCCCTACCCCAAACAGTAGGTGTGCTCCAGAAAGTACAGCAAGGACAGCAGCACAGCACTGCTCTTGGAGAGATTTTGTTGAAATAAACCTGTAGGTCACGTTCTTAAAACGTTCACATGTGTTCACATTAAACAATATCATGATATGGAAACAGGTCTTAAGCTCAACTTGTACTTCATTTTATTACCTTATTATTATATTGTAGGTCAGTATGCATAAAAAGGTCTATATACTTTAAATAACGTATTTAATCATTCTGGATTTATTGTGACAACCACCTGTGAGACAGAGATGCCCAGATGTGGCACCTAGGCTGACCACAGCATTGCCTGAAATCAGAGGCAATAAGGCAATAATTTGTAATTCAACCAACCATATCAAGCAGTGAAATGGATTTATGATGGTGTTCCGTGAGAGAAATGAAGGTCAGTATTCAGCAATGAAGGTGCTGTTGACTGCAGAAGTATGTGATGAAATTTTATATAAGTTTCTGTCATCCCTAGAAGAGAGAAAAGGAGCTGAATGAACTTCCATTCTGTGGTTTAAATGATTCCCCGTCCTTTCCCACAAGACAAGATGGAAGATTATATCAAGAGAACAATACATTATTATTTATCTTACATCAGCTAAAAATAAAAATAACATTATTTCTGCCTGAATCTAATGTTCGGAAGATATTTGATAACTTAGATTTTTTTAGTATTTCACCAATAAAATTGATAATAAGCATAAAAAAAGAAAGCAAATATTACTATTGATATCTTCTGTACAAATGGACAGAATCTTCCCAATGGTTGTTTTTTAGAGTACTGCAAATATTGGAATGTTTGGGAACTAAATGCTATCAAAGTTCTACGGAGAGAGAGGAGATCCTGCTGTCTAATATCTGACAAACTTTTTATTTTCTACATTATTTATTACTATGTTAAATGTGTAACTATGATACCAGCATCTCACCACCTTGTTTCACCTCGCAGTTGCCTGCTACCGTCTCATCTACAGATGCTCACCTGCATAAATATCTCTAAAGCTGTCAGTATAAATATAGGCAAATCTACAGCAGATGCACTGGTGCACCTTGGGAAGAATTCTTCATGGGCATTAAACCAACAATTCTCCCTTTACCATCATATTTTTTTCTTTTTGATCTTGAGGTGCACATCTGTGCCATCTTTACTGTAACACTGCACTTCACCTTTATACAAAGGGTCTTATCCTATCTGATCCCTACCTTGTAGTCCTAACTGTGAAAACGGTTTTGCATGGTGTTTAAATTGTGCTTCTTTTTAAAATGTAAGTGAAACAAATATAAATTTATATGAATTCTAAGGGGGTGGGGTGAAGCAAAAATCTATATCTATGAGTCAGCCAGATTAACATGAAATACCTTTATTTTACTTTTTTTAAAAATATTCTTGTGACTAGGATGATGAGTAAACAAAAATTGAAAGTGCCACCAATGAAAAAAAAAAAAATATTCAATTCCATAGAAACTCTTCTGGCAGCTTCTGGCATCTAATATATCAAGACTTGAGAATTATTAATTAAAATGACAGTGAAGTTTGCCAAGAAGACTAACTGTGAATTTAATCTGTTGTCCTACCACCTCAGCTTTTAAAACACAAGCTATAATGAAGGCTGAGACCCAAAGTCATCAAAGACTAAAGGATCAATTGTTATCAGAACAAGAGAAGGTGCTTAGCTGTCGGAAAGAAATATGACGTGTATTCATTTGATTATGATACATAAAGAATGCAGGATGAATCGAATAAATAGTGGCTTTGTATTTAGTCCTTGATTGACTACATTCCAGATATGCTGAACACATAAATTAATCAAAACTAGATCTACAATGGAAAGGAAGAAGGTCTAATCCTTTTGCTAATCCCCAACAAAGGAATAGAGTACTGTATGATGCAGTAACCCTCTTAATGTCTGCTTGCATAATTGTGCTGCATTCTACAACAAATATCATGCATTATATATACTCTCTTCTTATTCTCTTTGAACAAATGTCTGTAGTTCAGGAGAATATTTTGCAATAAATACATTGGAAGATCAGTTTTTGTTTTATAAAAATAAATAAGGAAGGAATCACACTGATTAAAAGACTTACCAAAACTTAGGGCCCCGGATAACCCACTAGTATAAGTGTTTTCTGGAGATGCTTCTCCCTGTGGAGAAGCTACAAGAGTGGCTTCAGTGAGCAGCTACCAGAAGGTCCCTCTGTGTCCAATCGAGCCAATGCAGTTGGCTCCAAGATGGACCTGCCACTGGCCTGGGCTGAACCCATCAGTGATGGTAGTAGTGCCTCTGGGTTAGGCATATATCAAAAGGAAAAAAGTTATTATTCAGGAGAAATTGCTGCCAGAGAAAGGAGGGAGAATATGAGAGAGGAGCAGCCCTGCAGACACCAAGGTCAGTGCAGAAGGAAGGGCAGGAGGTGTTCCAGGAGCCAAAGCTGATATTACCCTGCAGTCTTTGTTGAAGACCATGGTGAGGCAACTGTGCCCCTGCAGCCCATGGAAGTCCATGGTGGAAGGGAGATCCATCTGCAGCCCATGGAGGACCCCATGCCAGAGCAGGTGCATGCCCAAAGCAGGCTGTGATGCTATGAGAAGACCATGCTAGAACAGGCTCCTGGCAGAACCTACGGCCTCATGAACTTGTGACCCCATGGGGGACGCACGTCCTGGCTGTCTGTTCCTGAAGGACTACACCCTCTGGAAATGGACCTGTGCTGAAGAATTTCATTAAAAACTGCAGCCTGTGGGAAGTACTTAGTTGGAGAAAGTGTTGGAGGACTATCTCATGTGGGAGCAACCCCCACACTGGAGCAGGGGTAGGGTGTGAGAGTCCTCCACCTAAGGAGGAAGGAGTGGAAGAGACAACATGTGATGAACTGACCACAGACCCCATTCCCTGTCCTCCTGCACCACTGCGGGGAAGAAGGTAGAGAATTCAGGAGTGAAGATGAGCCTGGGAAGAAGGGAGAGGTGGGGGGTTAAGATTTGGTTTTATTTCTCGTTATCCTACTCTGATTTCAGGATTGTCTGATGCTTGCAAAGCCCTAATTGCAGCTGTGAGTCAGTAGTTGCCAGCAAAGAATTGTCATCCTCCCTGCCATGGTACAACCAATTGCTAGTGGGAAGCTGTTTGCTGATAGTCAGCTAAAGGGAGCATCAGCAAGTGCCATTGTTTCACTCTCCTCCTGGATTCAGGAGAACAATCAGTTTCTCCATGTCCAAGGTGTATAAATAGATATCAATATAAATAGTGATACAATTCGGACTACTGCAGATTCATAATGCACTCATGTAACTATAGATAGAGATATATAAGATGGAGCCTTCACTATAGTCCCAGTGAGATGCATTGCTGGTTTACATCATTTGTGTGAAGAAATATGCATTAAAATAACTAAGTTACTGTATTAGAAGAACTAATTACTGAAACCTTTTCCCAGCCCCCAGTATTGAAAGAAGAAAGGTGCAGCGGTTAGGATTTTGGGCTACAAGATGCTAAGGAAGCCACCTGTTTTCTTTTGCTTCTGATCAAACTAGAGTGGCAGTGGTTTCAGGGAAAATGCACAGAAATCTTTTTATTTCTTAATGTAATTCAGAAAACTCCTTCAGGTGAATCATAACAGAGCATGCAGAATGCTGTTAGGAAAGAACAGAGGTCTCTAAGTAGACTAGTTATGCTGACCTTGATAAATTGATTAAACGATGCATCATTATGATCCACAGTAAACTTCTGTTCAAAACAGAGTTTTGAGAAAAATTCTAGAAAAGTGTGCAAAATGCTAAAGAAGGAGTGAGATCTGAGCATGACTGAAAGTTACTTTTAAGCCCATATTCTTCCTTTGATACAGACTTATAAATCCAATTAACATTAATGAGAAGTGTGTTGTGCCCATATGTAAACCATGAGCTGAGATTCCCTACTGCCCCTCCAAGGTTCCTCTGTATAATTCAAGTATTGAACTGTTACATTTAAAGCACGTTTTGACTTGAAAAGTTTCAAAGTTTAATGTTTATTCTGCCTTAATAAAAATTAATAGCAACAAAATATAATTGCTTCAGTAATGTTTTGCAAAAATATCAAAGTATTTTATATTTCTGCAGTTTGGAAAGAAACAAAAATAATGTTGATGTATTTTGCACAAATCATATAGCCTACATTGCATAAATCACAAAGTTATGACAGTTCTGTAAATATTGCATTGTAAGGTGTTCAAGTCGGATTTCTAAATAGACAAATAATAAATCAAATAGAAGGAGGCAGGATGCCTGATTTGGAGGAAAAAAAAAAATTAATCAGAGCTTAGAACTGCAGAAAAACTTCCTTGGTTTCAAGACAGCATTCTTCAAAGGAAAAAAAAATCTTTAGAATGGAATGAAAGACTTCAATTGTTCCCTGAAACAGATTTTAAAATGAGGAAAGTAAGGCATCTGCATTATTAATCAGAAAAATACATCCTACGAATTTTAATACTGTATTTGTTATTTTCTACTGAACACAGTGTTCCTCATAACCTGACAAGGTGATGATCCCAGAATCAAAACAGATGGTCTTTAAAAAGATCTACAGATCCTCCCTTTTACTGAATCTCAAGAATCCTACAGGATTTATAATAAAGCTACTCATACATATAAAAAGAAGTATACTTCTTCAGTAGCTTGCTTAACAATACTTCTATGAAATCAATTACCTATGTCTGGTGGATCTTATGGCTAAGTTAAGAGACATCTCCCTACTGTTCCACAGCTGGTACTGTAATGCTATATTCTAATTATTCTTTTTCCCTTTTGGACAGGGGCGTGTGCCTATGATTTTTCTTATTCCCAATTTTGCTCTGTCAGCTACTTCAAATTCAGTCAATTTTCCCATTCTACCCTTTTGGCATGGAAAAATATCAGCATCGACTTCCCAAGCTGCCACTGGGTTCTTTCTCAATCCCTGTCACTGTCATGAGTCAACGGTTCATGCCTGTTTTGTATTAGACAACTGCTGACCTGTGTCTTCTGCATTTCTGCCAACTTCTCCATCTTTTAAAATTACCTCCTCATCCCAGAGTGCTACATATTTTGTCCTACCTTTGACATGCTGGAAACAAATTATATTCTACACCCTGGGAAGAAATGGTTTTTTGGTTTTTGTTTTTTTTTTTTTTTTTAATATGGTTGTATAATGAATCCTTGAGTGTTGCCCCTTCTGTCAGCCGCAGCAGTACAAGTCATGATGCAGTGACTACTTCAGTGGACAAGAGAGAGCCACACAGATCATCTGTCTGGACTCAGTGTCCCATTACATCCTTCTCTCTAAATTGGAAAACTATGGATTTGTTGGGTGGACCATCCAGTGTATAGGAAATGGGTTGGATGATCACATCCAGAGATTAGTGGTCAATGTCTCCATGTCCAGATGAAGATCAGTGACAAGTGGTGGCCCCCAGGAGCCCGCACTGGGACCAGTACTGTTTAATATCCTGATCAAAGACATAGACAGTAGCAATGAGTGCACCCTCAGTAAATTGCAGATTACACCAAGCTGAGTGGTGGGATTGATACACATGGGGGACGGGATTCCATCCAGAGGGACCTGGTCAAGCTTGAGAAGTGGGACCATGTGAACTTCATGAGAGACTACAAAGCCAGGTTCAAGGTCCTGAAACTGGATCAGGGTAATACTGTAATTGCCATACTCTGTGGGGTCCCACATGCCCCCACAGGTGCCCGGGCAGGTTAAGTCCATGACAAAGAGAGTCGAGAAGGGTATCTGCTTGCATTCCAGCAGGATTTATTCGTGTTCACTGTTGAGGGGTGCAGAGGCAAATACCAGAACAATGCCGAACTCAGGGTTTTTCCCAGGGCCGAGGGAAAGGTGGGACCAGGGAGCGGGGACCAATGGGAGAGCTCTGGGGGAGCGATCCAAACTGGGACAGGTCATCCAAAAGAGCAATGCACCTGGGGGGAGCCCCTCCAGTCACCCCAACGCAATGCATGTTCACTGGCCACCACATCAGGGTATTAATATAAGCTGGAAGCTGAAGGGACTGAGAGCAGACCTGCTGAGAAAGACTTGATGGATGAAGTACTGGTGGATTAAAAGCTGCACATGAGCTGGAAGTGTGTGTTTGCAGCCCAGAAAGACAAACACATCCTGGACCACATCCGAAGCAGAGTGACCAGCAGGTCAAGGGAGGGGATTCTGCCCCTCTGCTCTGCTCTGGCAAGACTCCACCTGGAGCGCTGCATCCAGCTCTGGGCTCCCAGCACAGGAAACACATGGACCTGTTAGAGCAGGTCCAGAGCAGGGACAAGAAGATGATCAGAGGGATGGCGCATCTGTGCTATGAAGAAAGGCTGTGAAAGTTGGGGTTGTTCTCCTGAAGAGAAGACTCCAAGGAAACCTTATTTTGTCCTTTCAGTACTTAGAAAGGCTTATAAATGAGACGGGGATGGGTTTTTTAGTAGAGCTTGCTACAAATGGATCAAGGAGTAATGGCTTTAAATTAAAATGGGGTAGGTAGATTTAGATTGGGTATAACAGAAAAATTTTTTGATGAGGGTGGTGAAACACTGAAACAGGGTGCCTGGAGATGTGGTGGATACCACATTCCCGGAGACATTCAAGACCAGGTTGGATGGGGCTCTGAGCAACCTGATCTCATTGAAGGTGTCTCTGCAGGGGAGTTTACCTAGATGACCTTAAGACATCCTTTCCAATCCAAACCATTCTATAACATTAGGCAGCAAAACTACTTAAGGATACTTAATAATACATATTTGTGTATTGTATAGATAATGAAAGAGACTATTTTAAAAAATACTGTACTACCCATCCTATATATTTATTTATAACACTCAATCAATGATTTAACAGATTTCTACCAGTTAACTGGTTCCTGAGGAGAACTGCAGACAGCTCAAGCATCCTGCAAAGTGTTCCTTTAAGAGTTAAGCACTCCCTGTCTTGGACAGTTACTGCACGGGAACAATGGGACTTTTAATTGCTTCTGAGTCTTCTGACTGACCAGGAAGGAAAACAAGATGAAAAATGTACATTGTATTTCACAGAATTTATCCAAACATCCCCGTGCTGTTATCATCACAGTTTATTATTTGAATCCAAACACAGCCAAAAAAATCCAGAAAAACTGCAAGTTTCATCTGGGTTCCATTGAAGTAATATGAGACTTCAAAACCACAAAACAACTCAAATTCTGTGAGAAATCAAATCTCAGTGGAAATCAATAGTGGAATAACTATTTATTTATTTAATAAATCGTATAACCTAGTACACTGACAGTACACTATCTATCCCTACTATACTTGTTCAGGTTTGTTTTCAAAGTCCTCCATAACAACTGGGAAAACATTTCAATGTTTCTTCAAAATTACTGAATAAAATATAATTATGAGTAGAAAACCAGATGTTTCCTGACTTTTGTGCAGAGTATATAACTCATAAGAGACATTGTAGTGGATCTTTTTCTGTTAAAAGGTTTGCTGCTTGAAAAAGCATCACAACCTTTGAACTCCATTTTGGTGGTGTTTTCGGGTTTGTTTTATTTTATCTAACTGTTCTCATGTGTACTTCCCCCTGTACTACATAGAAATAATTTTCTACTCCTGAAGCCCTTCAGATAAATGTAGAGAAAAATCATGTGATGCTGCAATCCCATTTTATTGAAATCTCATCTATTTGGCTCTTTTAATCTTCCTTCAATCCTTTCTCTTCAACCTCTATTGTTTTTTTCTGGTTTTCACTGTACTCCATCTTCTTTGTGATGATGTGATAGTGTTTTGCAATTTTGAATAGAAATCTCTATCAAGAATGAGATTTTTAAATAAAATTTTACAACAGCGTACTTTACATGGTTTGAGGCATTACAGACATGATGTGGAGCTCTAGTGTGTGCCTTCTAATAGCCCTCAGCTAGTAGAAATTCTCTTGTTGTTTAAGTGGAAGAGGCCTATGATTTCAGAGAAGAAAGTTGTAATTTCCTCTACATTCATCCATTCAGTTAGCTGGTAAATGTGATTTCTGAGTACACAAGCATCCATGAATGGCTTTATAATGATCCTGCAGTAAATTAATGTGATTTAATCTGAAGAGACTTGAAGGCAGCAGCTGCATCAGATGATGTGGGCCCCCTCCTGAAACACAAAAGTAGTTTGGTGGTGTATCAGGAAAGCTATCTTTTGCAGAGGGGCAAACAGGAGAAACTAAATAAAATCTAAGGCCATCATCTCAGCTACCTTACAGTAGAACTGCTGATGAGAGAGTAGAGTTTCCAAAAGAAAGGAGGTGGGCATGTAGAACTGAAGGAAGATGAAATGCAGCCAGGAGGAAAATAAAGCTGTTGAGTTACAGCTTACATTGTGAAACATTAAGAAGCAGTGAGCCCTTGCAGAATGTAGCAGAATGAAGCCTGCTGGGCATAGAGATCATCATGAGCACAAAAACTTGGACAATCCATTGGCTTACAAACACTGTAGATTTTCTTGAAGCTAGAATATAGGGAAAAAAGGAGAAAGAAATCGAAATTCAGAGAAGGATCTACTAATAATGCATAGAAAAGCACAAATATAGGTAGTATTTTCACTCTGGGAAGGTAGGAAACTATACAGAAAACCTGTTAGATATTCCCTCCATTTCATTTTATGGACTATCTTATTTTACTTTGTCTTCCTCAGGGACTGGATACTTTGGTCTCCTGCCTTGACACAGATGGCACTGTTCTTCATGAATCCTAGCTCACTGGTCTGATGATACCAGACCTGTGAACAGGCCACCTGGAAACAAAACTTTGTCCCAAACACTGTAAAAGAAATGGGGAGACTTGTTTCATTGCTTCCCATACCAGGTAGAAAAAAGAGAACATAATTATTCATTTCTCATTTCCATTAGCCATCAGAGTAGGTGGGGATTCTGTTAAAGAGCTCAGGCGTCTGACTCAGCCTCCATATGGCCCCTGCTAAGGGGTTAAGCACTCAGACTTCTGAGAGATCGTGTGTGTGAACCCATTTGACCAGAGCCCTCTGGTGCATGTATAGATTTTGCTTTGCAAGCTACAAGTGATATAACACCCACACATTTCTAAAAAACTTGGCGGTGTATAGCAATGTCATATATTACTGAGTTTCTGCACACAGAAATCAATACCTAGTGAAATCAACTATTAGAAAAATGAAGAGTGGGAGAGAGTTAAGAACAGTATCCAATTAAAGCAGATGCAGCTTTAAGCAACAGATGTTTTTAGCAACATCTGTGAAAATGAATACACTTGGTTTTCATTCATTTCAGAGAAAAGTTTTCTTTCACAGTTCACTGTCTCCATTAGAATATATGAAACCACTTAAAGCACTTAGCACCTTTTGTGAAATTCATGTCTTCAGACATACACAGTATTTTGAAAAGTAGAGAATGCTTATTTTTTTTAACCCTTCCAAAGCATTTGGCCATTACTTCTACGCTATGGTTGTTTCCACCTTCAGACCATTCATCTTCTCTTAATAAATAGTGCTAATGAGTTGTTTTCCTGCGCTTATAAATAAGCATGCAGACTAAATAAGGAATATCCATTTCATTGGTAAAAATTTAATTTGCTGAGTTATCTCCATGCTCTGGCATTGCACTGCTGTACAGCCTCTGACTTAATGTGCAGCATTCAAGAGAACTTCAATGAAAAAAATAGATGAGGGTAACTCCCTATTTATTTTCTTGTAATCAGAAAGATAAACAAACTCATTTTTCCTTGCCATGAAATCATGAGAAGCTCTAAATCTAAAAAACCCACTCTAAACAACGATACACTAAGCCACGCAAGTATTATTTGTACATACTTTGTGTATGAGATCAGTTAAGAAATAGGCTTATCTCATGGATAATGGACCTACACCAGTCAGGATATTTTTAATTTGCAAGGATGTTCTGTTAAAACAAAGATAGCAGATTTGGAAGATCATATATTATTGAATTTGTTTTGCTCGGCTCAAACATTCTTAATGAAAAGATAGTGAAGTATAAAAAAAAAAAAAACAAACCAGCCCACAGAAAGTACCATAATATGAAGGAATAGAAGAGACTGGCATCAGCCACATCAAGGAAAAACTTGCAACTGAATTGGAACCTCTCCCACTTCTTTTCTATCATCAAATAAATTTATTTTCATAAGCCATAATAAGAGCTGGTACAAAAACGTTTCAAGTGTTCTTTGTCTAGCAATTTAAATTAGAATAAGAAGAGGAAATATATACAAGCTATAATAAAAAAAAAGCCCAACACAGTAAAGGGAAAGTTTGTTATCTAAGAATCATCATGTTTATTCTGTCATTTTATATCTATTTGGCTAAGCACTGTTTTATTTATAAAAATATATTGGAGGGTCAGGGTTATGAAAAAGGAGGTGGATAATGGGGTGATCTTGTGAGAGTCAGGGAAAGAAAAGTTCAGAAGTTAAAGGCAGAAAGCTCCAGAAAAATGAAAGTGTCTGAGATAAAATTAAGTCTATACAGCAGAAACCTTCAGGGCAAGCACGGCATGAGGCAAGATGAGATGAAGTGGGTTGGGGTGCAATGGGAAAGGATGGAAAAGAATTATCAGAAAATAATAATTAAAGCAAAACTACCAAATAGTTTATTTATGTTCCAAAGAATAGCAATTATGAACACCGAGAAAGCTTAACCCCCCACCTGTGTCATGAGCCACCTGAAGAAACGCAACATTTTGGAGAATTACAGTAGCTTATAGAATTTTCAAGTGGCATGTACAATTTCCAGCTTGCATATACATGTGAGTGGCATATACAAATTTCAAGGTATGACAGTAAAAAAGGGTATGAACTGATGTATTATGTTTACATGGCAAGGTTGGGAGCTGGATAGGGACTTCAGGGGTGACTTCCTTGAGAAGAGACATAGGGTCATGCTCATATTGGACAGATTCTGTTCCAGCCAGCTCTGGAATGGAGCCACTGGCCAAAGCAGAGCCCACACAGTGATATATTTAAGGAAGAGGGGGAAAATGCTGTGCAGCAGGTGTGGGAAAGTGGAGGAAAAAAAAAATTCAGAGAGAAAACTCTACAGACACCAACGTCAGTGCAGAATGAAGGGGAGGAGGTGCTGCAGGTGCCAGAGCTGAGATTCCCCTGCAGCCCCTGGTGCAGCCCATGGCCAGGCAGCTGTGCCTCTGCAGCCTGTGGAGGTCCAGGTGGAGCAGAGATCTTCAGGCAGCCAGACCATGGGGGAATTCATGCTGCAGTGGATGGGTGTGTCCTGAAGGGAGCTGCAGCCCATGGAGAGGAGTCCATGCATGAGCAGGTTTGCTGGCAGGAGCTGTCATCCATGGGGGCCTCACGCTGCAGCAGTCTGTTCATGAGGACTGGACTCCTCCATGGAGGGGACCCCTGTTGGAGCAGTTTGTGAAGGACTGTATTCCATGGGAGGGACCCCAGGCTGCAGCAGGGGAGGAGTGTGAGAAGGAAGGAGTGGCAGAGGTGTTCATAACAAGGTGTACGAAGCGGCTGCAACCCACACTGCCTCTCCCCTCCATCTCTTGGAGAGGGGGATGAAGAGGATTTGAGAGTGAAGAAGACAGGGAGCCTGAGAAGGATGGGTGGAAGTGGTGGAGGGAAAGTAGTTATAGTTTGTTTTTTGTTTCTCACTATCCTACTCTATTTTAATTGCAATAAATTAAATTATTGCTCTCAAAGTCAAGACTGTTTTGCCCATGATGGTAACTGTGAATAATTGCCCTAACCTTATCTCACTCCATGAGTTTTTTCTTCTTATTTTATCTTTATGTCCTTCTGAGTAAGGGGAGTGAGAGCCCAGTTTGGTGGGCACCTGGCAGCCAGCCAAGCCTAATCTACTACTGTTGAATAATCATGTTTAGATTTATACCCATAAATGACATTCAGCATGTAAGGTAGAATGAAATTTGCCATTCTAGCATATGCACATTAAAGTACTAAACTGCAGGAAGTGGATTTCCTATGAGAAGAAAAATCTGTCCAAATGAACTCTCATCCCCCACTGCCTTAATAAGTAATGCCTTCACTAACAGTAACAGGTTAACGTGCAAATAAAGAAATTTTGAAGGTGAAATTAGATTGATTTCTAAAGAAACAAACAAAAAAAAGAAACCTTTTTTTGCTGGCTCCATGCCAGGTGTCAGGAAATCTCACAGGATACACCCTTCAGGACTCTTCCTGAAAGGAAAGTAAGTTTGGGTGGAGTTTCGTAATGCAGAAAGCAGAAATTCCAGGCATATCCGTGAAAGGGCAGAGTGCTTGGATTAAAAGCAAATTTTCTCCCTCCAGGAAGTGAGTATCAGATCAGCAGCTCTGTGGTTTGGCTCACAAATCAATAAATGGACAGGAGAACAGAATGTTACCCAGTAACCCAAAGAAATTATTTCTATTTAGGAACCAAGCTGAGAGGAAATGTATACACATTGACATAGTGCAAATATATTTATCTACTGCAGTAAGACTAACATATTGGAAGAATAACTACATGAACATCAAAACCAGAAGATTACATTTCTCAAATCCTCACAATGTGCCTGGATGAGTGCTACTCAGGACCAAGCTCTTGGTATTTTTTTGTTGCAGTGGGATATGATCCTCTTTGAATATGAACACTAACAAGTAGCCAGAAGGGATGGAGCACAAGATATTTACAGGAAATAATTTGTGTCTCAGATGTCTTCATTATGCTCAGAAAGTAGAACATCAAAATGTGTGCATAAGCATGTTGGCATAAAACAGACATAAAATGTCTATGTTCAAAAAATCTGTGTGCAGTTTTCTCTTACTGCAGGAACACTTTAAATTTATTCTTATGAATTTTAGAAATTTTAAAGACCTAACAGAGGGTTAAAAAGCCACAAAAGTAGTATTTTGCATCTTTAACTACAAAGATTTTAGAAAATTATAACTAAGCCAACACCATTTTTAAATCATGTCTCACAAGTGCTTCTGCATAAAGGAGATGACAGTAAGTGGGATGAAACATATGATCCAGGCTTTCACCCCATCTTTGATTTCATGAATACACAACCTGAATAAAGACTATAGGATAGAAGTTTAAAGTTCAGTACCATTTGCCATGGAGGTTGTGAATTGAAAGAATTAACAAGTTCCTTTATTCAATAGAACCTCTAAAGATTAATCAAGTTTTCACAGAAGCCAAAGAAAACCTACTTGTTGCCTTCTGGTCTTTTGTCATTGATCATCTTGTAAGGAATACAAGGCTCTGTTTCTTTGATGTAAATGATACATTCAAAATAATCCCTCATTGTAAGACTAATTGCACTTATGCAATAACGTAAATGTCAAGCTTATTTTCTAGTGTGCATTTTTCAGGAGATAATCTGAATGCCGTGTGCTAATGCTTTGCATTCAGGTAGACTGAATTACTGAAGGTCAATTCAGTCAAGCTATTTGGAAATGAGAATATAAAATGACATTTACTAGGAACAAGAGGGGTGAGTAATTTTGGTTTTAGATCAGGAAAAGTGGAGTACATTTTCACATGCATGTATATAATTCAGAACATTGCAAGACTAAAAGAGATGAAGCTATGTACAGGATGTCATTCAGTTGCACTTTCCTTGGTAGTATTGAAGTCTGAAAGTGTCAGTAGTGACTCTCCCATTATCATCCTAGGCAAGAAAGTACTATGAACACTTGAGAATCTTAAACTCAACAGGAATTGTCTGCCAGTCTCATCTGAGCTAAACTTTCAGTTCACTGTGGGCTTGTTTTTTCACATGAAGTTTAACTGTTGACATTTTTTTTAACCTCTTAATTTTTACAGGGCAATTCATCTCATTGTCTGTCTTTTCAGCAGTACTTAGCTAATATAGGCAGAAGCAAAATTCATGTTATAAATTCATTACTGCTTTTATTTCAAAGACCCAGGTTTTCTACAATACTCTTAGGGATAGTAAAACCCAGAGGCAAATGAAAATAAAGAGGATTTGGCAAGACCTGTTTTCTGGAGAACTGACAGGACCTAGAGGGCCAGTTGATGAAGGGTCTCTAATTCAATTGTTTTTAATATAGACAAATCAGAAATAAATATCAAAAAAATCTTACTATTGGAAATATTGTGAATAAAGATTTACAGGAGAGTCAGCTCTGGATTTCTGCATTTAAGAAGAAAGAATTAATTATTCCCAAAGAAGACTATTTGGTTTTGTTTTGTTGAGCTTTTTTTTCCCCAAACAGTATAAGTGGAATGTGAGATATATTCCCTGGGATGCCACAAACTAGTTTGTCCAGGACAATGCAAAACATGTACTCATTAGCATGGGTTACATACAGAGAATACTGCAGCCACGAGAGACCACTCTGACCATGGACCTCATGATAACATATACTGGAGAGTTCCACTCTCATTCACTAACTCCTGCATCATGCTGGCTACCTTCCCATTGAACAAGAAAACATATCCATCTCTTTAAGCCCCATTTTGGTAACGTTTTCAAGCACTGATAAATTCACACCTTTCCTTGACTGATTGTGCTAGTAACTAAATGTTAAAGGAGGTGTACTTCAGTTCGTGCGTGAATATGTTTGGTCTTACTTCAACACAAAACTAACAAGAACAATGAATTTTGAAAGCATTTCTGTTTCACAGTTTTTCCACTTCAAGTCTCACGTGAAGGACAGACTTAGGTTTAGCAGCACTGATAATCATCCTGGATTGTAAAAACACATTGAGTTCCTTGAGTTTGAGGGAAAGAGCCTCTTCTGTTCTCTCTGTTGAAAACAAAGACAAACACCTTAAAACTGAACTATGGAGTAATAAAACTATAACATATAGTATTAATATAAAAGCCAAGTATTTTTTTTGTAATAATTCAAGGCTTTATTTTTTGTTTGTTTCTCTTTAGGGATCATCACAAATTATAAACTGAAATACAAGCCTCTGCAAATTCAAACCCATGATATTAAAATTATATTTAATCCTACACAATAAATTTGTGGAGATTAAGTCCAAAACTAGATCTTAATTTCAGCTCCAATTCAGAAGGAGTAAAAATCTCACATCACAAGAAACATCATCAAATATTTCACTGTAACATGTCCTATCGCTCACAACAACATTTAGAGGACTCAAAATTGTGTAGAGATAGTTCCTCATGAAAAGTATATCTAGGAATTTGTATAGCAGGAGGAAGTTATTTGCTTCATTTTCACAAACATAGACACTGGTATTTTTGAAAATATGGTGACAATAATTTCACCTGATTTTATTTTCTGAGCTTCTGAGGGTTTCTACTGCAAGACTGGAAATATGTTTGATACCCTCTAGTGGACAAAAGAATATATAACTTCTTATCCAAAAATGGCTTCAAGTTTAGAAAAAAATGCATTTTCTCAGGCAGCTCTGATCCTCAAATATATAATATAAATATATGTGTATTTAATATTTCATTTTTCTTCTAGGTTAAATCATGTGGCAAAACCACATAACAGATTTTTTTTTCTCTTTCACTGTCTGGAATGACCTAGTGCAATTTCATGTCATTGATCTGACTGTTTAGTCCCAATGTAATGGTTGTGGGTTTTCAGAGTTCTAAAAGAAAAAGAAAAAAATTCCCTCTAAAATGCAAGATAAGTAAAAAAGCCCCTCAGCCTAGGAATCTGACATTTACTTTTTGGTGGCAGAAACTTTTTATAATATCTTTTATAAGGAAGTACAAAGTGAGATTACTATTTTAAAATTCTTTTTTTTTTTTTTTCTTTCAGCTTCAACTCAGATTTATACATACATATTTTTTATATCACTTCAGCTACTCACTACCCATTCAATGTCAGTAGATACAGATCAGACATTGTGGATTTTATTGGATATCTCTAAGGAGAAGCTGTGAAAGCTTCATGGATTGAATCAAGGATTATTGTGGTACACAGATGCTGCAAATATTTTTTTCTTAGACATTAAAAGGCATTGCTGGGTGAACCATTACTGGCTACCTGGAGCAGTAAATAAGATATGGTATATTTACTTTTTTCTTTTCAGTTGGTTCTTATGTCTTATCTGTCAAGTTCTTTGCGGAAAGGGAAATTGCTTTTGGCGTGTTTTGGTGGTCACTACGCAATTTATATTGACTAATTTCTTTTCTTCCATGCAACTGACTGACATTACTGGCTTGACATATCAATTAACACCTTGTCAGTCTTTCCTTCCCTCATTATTCATTAGTAGGTCACCTTCACTTATATACCATCATTATATCATTTGATTGCATAGCTATTTCCATCACTGATTTGACACATATATTATTAGTACTTCTGTTTTCTTGATGCAAATGAAAGAAAATGTAATCTGACTTTGAATCCAAGAAGGTTTCTCTCCTCACATATAAGAAAATTTCATCATACATATTTAATATTCTCTTTGTATCAGTACTTCCATTTTTATCACCAGACACTTAGGTCTGTACAAAATAAAGGATTTATGTGTTTAAAACCAGCAGCAACAAAGTTACATTCATGAAAAAGGAACAGAATTTCCAAAGGCATGGAACTGGGTATTCCAGAATGGGATCCAAAACAGCTAGCACACAAAATAAAGACAAACCAGTTGTTAGCCCATAAAAATTCCTAGACAACAGGGTAACCAAAATCATCCCTTTTGTGAACACAGATTCAGGGACTCTCTCTGTTCACAGATTCATTCATAGACTAAAACCCTCCCATCCATTTTTCCATGTAATTCTTTTCTGTCAGAGACTTGAGCCAAGTTCACTTCTGGAGCCTGGCTGGAGACAGTTGTAGTGCTGCCCAGTTAAGCAGCATTGCAGACAGTTCTTATCTGGGACATGAAAAGACAGAGTTGCAACTCTTTTTTCAGATTCAGATGTTCAAAACTGTGGGTTTTGCCTCCTGGGAGATTGCCCTAACCAACAAGCAAATATGCTTATCTAAGTGGAGCATATGCCCTTCTCTGAAGTTACACCAACACTCACCAAAGGACACATGAGGTTGGTGAGCAGACCAGGGTGCTGCAGCTCACTGCGAAGACCTCTCTTCCCTGCCTCTGTGCAGCTATTGTTCTTACATGGAGTTTGGATTAAAGAGTTACTGGTTACAATGCACAAGATATGCTGTTACTGTGCTTAATATGATTGTCTTGGATTTCAGAAAAATAAACAATCCTGCTTATCTGCAGGAAAGAGTAAAGTTATCCACATGCCACATTAAAATATTCTGGGGAGCAGTTTGCTTTGTTTCTGATTGTCTTCCCCTTTCTGGTCCATATGGACAGCTTTCATATAAGAACAGAGAAAAACAACTTCCATCACCTTGAAAAGAAAAGCCCTTGTGAGGGGACAGGGAAGTTTTAGGACAATTATCTTTCAGCCACAAAGAATAGATAGATGTAACCTGCTAATAGCAACTCAAAATTAGATTAAAAAAACTCTTTTCCAAGGCTTATGAAACCTCCATCTTTCCAGCAAAATCTTTTGTTTATTTTCCTATTTGAAGAAAAAATAAATAAAACTTCCCTACCTCATGTAGCTTTTTTCTCAGATGTTATGTTATTCATATTTATAGGAGAGTTTACATGCATTCTATACTCCCGGGAGCTTCTCTCCAGTCTAAAGGACTGATTAGTATTTCTTTCATGCCTGAATAGAGTTCAAAATGATCTCAACTGGAAGCAAGGGAGGGGAATCCGAATCTTTTTCTCTAACAAATCCCTTGAGCCTTACAAGGGCTCAGAGAACGTAAGGCGAAGTAAGCATTGCCATGTAGAGAAATCATGTCACTATTTTTCTAAAAGAAGTAACACTAACTGTTCTTGAAATCAAAACCAAACTTCTCGTATTAACCCAGAGAAATTACTTAACTTTTAAAACTAATTTAATTTTGTTATTTCTATAGCTAATCATCCTTTAGCATAATGGTTTTTAACTATCCCATCTTTGTGGAGTAACTCAGTTTTTCTTTCTAGATAGATAATTTTAACATAAGAAATTTATAGGAGATTGGGATAAATGAAGTCTGCTTTGAAATTGTAGAAGTTTAGTGTTAATTGCATTTTTTTGAAGAGCTTAAAAAGCTTGGTTTAAATTTTAATCCAAACGTGTTGTAAAATTAGCAGATGGCTGCTGGCACTGTAGCATTATCCAACTGAAACAAGTGCTAGAAACTCTAAACACTTGTACAAGAGATGAAAATATTACTGAATTTAAATCATCAAAACAACAAGTCCTCAAAATTTGCCCATTCTTTGGTGATAGCAAAGGCATACACACACACCGAGGAAGAAAGACTGCTTAAATTCAGGGGGTACACAGAAACAATAATGGCTTAATACTTCTAAAAAAAGGGGTTGTGGGTTCTGGTGCCTTGCTATAAATGTTCTCATTTAGTCATTACTGAATTGATCATGGCAAAGAGACCATTTCCAGTATCTTAAGGAAAGTGCTTGCCATAGTCTCTGAGCATGTTTCTAGCTAGTTTTATAGCTTATCTCCTAAAGCCACACACAGGAATAGTTTCCTTCACACAGGATCCCTGAAACTGCAGCCACTGTATCCCTGGAAAAGGATTAAAGCAGGAAAGAAGCTGATTAATAATGGGCAGAGCCATGATATCACCCTCCTCTGATGCTACAAAGTCCTCCTCTGAGGACTCACTTCCTCCTGCCACTGTCAAACACATGTAATTGCTGCCAAAAAAATGAGTTTCCAAGGTGGGTTGCCTTGCAGCACTGGCCCTGGCTAAGTGGCAATACGTCTCCTAAATACTTTCCCTCTCAAAATAATGTCTTTGAACCTACATCAAAAGCAGGGTCAAAATGAGTACCTTCCCTTGGCTGTTCTGCAAGGAATCTGTAACCTACTGCAGTGTTCACCTGTAGCTCCACAGGGATACCCTACTTTCTCTCTAGGCTGCATTTCATGTTCTTGTCACCTTCTACATTCCCCTGGAGTCTGAGAGTTTCTGACACTTAGGACTGGGGAACATCTCAACCTCAATGAGACAATGAGGTGAGACTGTGAGGCCTGGGAAGACTGCGAGTATTGCAGTCCATCAGTCCATCATTTCCAACCATCTCAGACTCTTCCTGCAGGCTTTCCTGAGCCAATACTCATAAGGAAGGCTTCCCCTGCACTTTTCTACCCCTCCTGCACTTTCACAATGTCCTCCTTAAGTTTTTTCTCTGCTCCCAAAAATTCTCCTGCAGTGTGTTGCCATACCCTGCCTCCTCACATGCATTCTGCACTCCTTGTCTGTAGAGTCTCTACTCCTGGCCTGGGTAATTATGCTGCAGGAGACAAGCACTAGCTGGCTGATAGTATTATAAGTATTATAAATCACTGGAATTTCTACTAATTTTGAATTCTGAAAGTCATTCTGTTCTCAGATGCTTAGAAAATCAATCTTTATTTTTTTCTTTTTTTTCATAAATATGTGCACTGTGTCACAATAGCCTGCATGTTTATTTTGCTTTTTCATAAGCAGGACATTCAGTTTTTTTCAATTTTTTTTGAAAAGAGCATGAATTTCTGAAAATTAATGATCTGTAATCCTCCATAGGCAACACTTCAAAAGAAATGCAGGTGGGCTACATATGTTCTCTTCTTGCCAGTCTCAGCTAATCTAATGGCTTCTGATAATATCTAGCAAAGGTCTCACAGCCCACAGCCTGCAGGTAGTGTAGCTTATGGAATTTGACATTACACATGTTAGCTGTGGTTGTCCCCTACTGGTTCATCTTATCTCTAAAAAAGCCAGATAGAATCACTGGAGATTTTAAACTATCAAAGAATAGGTAGATAAAACAATTTAAAGGCAATCTAGGATGAGCCCAAATATTTTCCATCCCTCTTTTGCTAAAGATGGTTGATTTTTCATATGTTCAGGGAACTAGGCTTAAAGATACTTGGACCACTCCCTAAGATGCATGGCAGATGATTTTATTGTCTTGAAGACAGTCAATGTTTTTTTTTTCTTATTTATGACACTATGCATGCATTCATCTGGATGTAAATATTCCTGCTTTCCTCCTGTGATAGGTGAAGGGAATTAGCTCTCCAGACATAATTTTCTTTTGTTATGTTCCTCAGCAAATTCTGTGACAATCTTTGTCCTCTGACCAGGAAAGCTGTCACTGTGCTGTCACCCTAGAGGCAATGCCAAAGAAATTTGCATCCTTCACAGATCAATCCTCTGAAATTAAAACATCTGGCTAAGGCCAGCCTCAGGGGCTTTAGGGTTGGATGTTTTTCATATTTCTTTTTCTTTTTTTCTTTTTTTTTTTCTATTTCCTTTCTGTAAAAATAAAACACTTTGCCTGGGAAGCTGGTATGTAATTTCCTCCAGACCCATATTACAAGGATGCATAATTTTGTAATTATGCATTGAATAAAGGAGAGTCACCTCTTGTTGCATATGCCAAGGACTGAATAAACAGTGGTGATTTTTTACTCTGTGTATATTCAGGGAACATTTGCTCCTGCAGACCGACTGTGGGAATTCACACAGACTAGCATGCCCATCTTTTGTACAGCCCCTCTTTAGATTTAGGTAGATGACTTGGCAAGGTGCTGTGGGTCTGCTTGATGTACAGATGTTCTGAATTGTAACAGATTTGATTAGAACAGTAGGCAGCCTGATTTTTTGTACAAGATTATCTTATGGTTTCTCCATCATGTGCAACAGCAATAAGTAAATTACAGGTCTGAAGCTAACTGGATTCTATGCAACTTAGGTCATGCTTGCTTTCAAGTCAGGAGTAAAACAGACACAAATACAGGTAAAGGAATCTGCACAACATTGTGTACCAGTCTGACCCAGGTACCGACCTTGAACAACCTAAGGGAACTATAAAAATCAGCTAGATCCTATTTTAAATACTCTGAAAGATTCTTTCTCCTATTTCTTAGTCTTTAAATCTTTCTTTCCAATCCTGCACAGACATTTTCACTTCAGCAGATGTTTCCCCTTTGAGCTTTTCCTATTTAATATATTTCAAACTGAAGTCTCATGCTGCCTGCTCACCTCTCTCTACTTCAATGGATCAGTTGAGATGCAAGGAGAAAAAATAGCTCAAGCAGATGTTTCAGAAGTTAAAAATGTTAGAAAAATAAAAAATGGAAGTTGCTAATGTGGATTTTATATTTGTCTGTTGCAGCATTAACAGATGCTCACAGACTAATAACTACTTCTATATTTTTCCAAGAAAACTGATAGCAAATTTGAATTTTAAAAAAAGCTGCTTTGAAAAGCACACATGGAGTAATATGATTTCTTACAAGCAGTGAAAGACAATAAGATTTTGCCAGAGAAACACTTACTATATTTGAAACAATGAAAATGACAGACCCATGCCCCAAGGAATTTAGCAGGTTGTGGCTTCCCTGTGTAGGGTTGTACAAAATGTCGAGAAGGAGAAACTACCCTCTCTGTACTGAGCTTCAAAGATCCAGTCAGTGACAGGCCTACACTCCTTTTGTCTCTATTACTACAAGAAAAGTAATACAACTATACTTTTTTGTGTCTCGGTTGCAGTGACTATTCCTCTTCAATATAAACAAGCCAACTTAGTGCAGGTCTTTGTGCCCATTCTCCTGATTTGAGTGGCTAATGGCATCTTCAAGAATGCAGAACACCTTCAGCAGCACCGAAAGGTTTATAACCTCTTGAAGGTTATCCAGACCTTTCTATGAGTGATATCATGCTGGCATTAAAAAAAAAAAAAAAAAAAACAAAATATATATATATATATATCCATCCTAGAAGTCTAAAGAGGGAGTACAAAAGATGGGAAAAGCCAAGGCTGTTGATGTACTTGTTAATATTTATCCTCCTAGTTTATTTTTGGACTTATATTTCCAGGGCCACTGAGGATCAGAGTTCAGCTCTAGGGAGAAACAGGAGGTGGCTCAATAGAAAGGACTGTCTCTGACAAAGATGAGATACAAGAAACAGAAGGCATTAGGAGTACTGATTTAGGATAACTTTTACAGTAGAAGATGGCTGATGATAAAAACTGTGAGAGTTGGCACAGAATACAACAACACAAACAAATTCAAGTTTGGTACCTGATGGATTAGTTACTGCACATTAAATGGTATGGAAACTATTACAACTTCCAAATATGTTCAATAAGACAGTGAAACTAGCTGATGTGTCCAAGGCCAGATAGCACAGAATCACAGCATTATAGAATATGCTGAGTTGGAAGGGACCTATCAGGATCATCAAAGTCCAACTCCTGGCCCTTCACAGGACACCCCAAAAATCACACCATGTGCCTGAGAGCATTGTCCAAATGCTACTGGAACTCAGATGGGCTTGATGCTGTGACCACTTCGCTGGGGAGCCTGTTCCAGTGCCCAGCCATCCTCTGGGTGAAAAACCTTTTCCTGATACCCAACCTAAACCTCCCCTGACTCAACTTCAGGCCATTTCCTCAAGTGCTGTCACGGGTCGTGAGAGTGATGAGATCAGTGCCTGCCCCTCCTCTTCCCTTCACAAGGAAGCTGTAACTGCAATGAGGTCTCCCCTCAGTCTCCAGGCTGATCAGACCAAGTGACCTCAGCCACTCCTCACATAGCTTCCCCTCCAGACCCTTCACCATCCTCATGGCCCCCCTTTGGATGCTTTCTAATAGTTTAATGTCTTTTTAATGTTGTGGTGCCCAAAACTGCACACAGGACTCGAGGTGAGGCCTCCCCAGTGCGGAGCAGAGCAGGACAATCCCCTCCCTTGCCCAACTGGCCATGCTGTGCCTGATGTCCCCAGGACAGGGTTGGCCCTCCTGGCTGCCAGGGCACTGCTGACTCATGTTCAACTTGCCATCAACCAGGACCCCCAGGTCCTTTTCCACCACACTACTCTCCAGTGTCTCTTTCCCCAGTCTGTCCATACCATACATCCAGGGTTGCCCCATTCCAGGTGCACAACATGGCACTTGCCTTTTTAAACTTCATACAATTGTGGCAGGACTGAAAACAACAAGCCCCCACCCCTCTCACACTCCTCTGTCCTATTTGGAGTCTGAGCCATGGACTTTCACTGTGGGAGAGTTCTGCCTTGCAACAAAACGTGCCAGAATCCTACTGAAAACCTGAATCAATTTCCCCTTCACATCAGTGTCTGTCCAAAAATCCTTTGATTTCAACAGGACTTGAAGTGGATCCTTTACAAGTGAAAAATTAAGAAACTAGACTTTTTTTCTTCAGTTTTCTGTGACAGACACTTACACACATACTGGTGTAAAAATGTTAGTCTTATGGTAAAAGCAGCATATGCCAAACTGCTGTGTTGTTTGGTTTTGGGTTTTTTTAGTGCACTCATAACGTGCTTTATGTTTTCTATACTGAGAGATGGAAGAATCTCAAAACACCTGAGAGAATAAGAAATACAGAAAGCTGCAGGGAATACACTTCAGAGAACAGTCATTATGTAAGCAACAGCAATTATATTTTAACATCAGTCTAGTTACTTGTGAACCAAAAACTATGTTTTGAGTTTTGTTTGTAGAGTATAAATAAATCTTTACACAGGAGAAATACAGATTGTTATGGAAGCTGAAAAATTTGATGGTCTTGAAAAAATATACTACACATATTTAAATTTAGACCTATATACATTGTTAGCACTGTGGGAGGTTTGCATTATTTTCCTCCATTTTTGAATGATACAGTGTTTGAAGCCTTGTTAACATAAAATGGAATGTAAATATTTATTATTTTTCTCCCTTGTTTACCTTCCTTCTCTTCCATTTATTGTCTCGGTCAGAATTTAAAGCTTCAGCTCAAGTTAACTGCACAAAATTCAGTAACTTCATATACACAGGATGGGGGAATTTCTTATAATTTCTCCACAGAATTCCCTTCTCAGCTTTCCAAGTGAAAAGGAAGAAACATTGCCTGCTAGATTCAGAAAAGATACCTGAGCACCATGTGATCCTTTTTCCATAATGGTCTTTTGAGCCATAATTTCAAATAGAATGTAAAAAAGTTGTTCATAAATGAAACTGTGAATTCCTAAGCTAAGTTGGTAGAAAAGCTCTTTTGTACTTTCTTTTGTATACTTTACTAAAAGAGCATCCCTTCATGAAAAATAAGCAAGATGTATTCATACTGCTGTTTAGGTTAGTTGAATTTATACTCTCAATTAGATTTTTGAGTTTTGATACAGTGCCATTTGGCATGAGGTCTTGGGTTTTTTTAGCTGAGTATTTGGGAACAGGTGAAATAAAATAAAAGCATAAATCTACATTTGTGACTGTGGGCATACTTTGCAGAAATCAGTGTAGAACTATTTACATTATCCTTTCTAGACACTTGCCTCAGTAATCAACTCTTTGATCCTATGTTCTTGAGATCCTATCCTTCCATGAAAAATTAAAACAGAAAATGAATGCTGGGTGTTTACTTAGAGAAGAATAACAATATTCATATTTTCAGAAGTGAGTCCTCGTCATTTCCTTGGAAGTAATAACATTTTCTAGTGCATGTGCTTTCAGTATTAATTCTTTCAGTATTTAAATCTCTTTCATTAAAATGGTATTAAAATGGTATTAAAATAATATAAAGGGAATGTTCTTGAAACAAAACCTTACAAATTCTTAAATGAGTGATATTTATATAGAGCTGTGCTTAAGGAGTATGTAATGGTTTTCCTCTGAAACACAGAGACAGTGTTCTTAATATAACATTTGGCCTCAAAAATAAATACTTTTAAAAGATGTCATGGGACTTAGATACTACAATTTGCTAATTTTGTTATGCCTAGGCTTTAAACATTTAACACAATAATCTAGGAATGATTTAGTAAAATATTTAAAAAATAAATCCTTGTCACCATGAATGATTGTATATTACAAAAAGGAATAGTTCACTTTAAATAGTATATTAGTCTATGTTTGATCCAATAAAAAATCAGTCATGCTAAACTTTTAGTGAGCGAATTACTTAGAGAAGTACGGATTGACAACACTTACAGATTACTTCCCACAGTCACAAACCAAGGGAAAGTATGTGTCTAGTTCCTCTACTTCAGTCAAGTTTCTCTTTGTTTGAAGGGCACACCTTTCCTCCTCCTGGTCATTATTCCATTCCTGACAGGTGCTGCTGATAGGGAAGCAGGCACTACCTGCCTCTCAAGGTGTAAATTTTGCCTCATTCCTACCTGCACTCCTGTGAGTGGGTTACAGAAAAGAAGGATGTCCAGTGACCACCCAGAGACAGAGCACCTGACAGACATCATGGTGCCACTGAACAGTTTAGGTGAGAAGGTATCTCTGGGGTCATCCAGCATCCTGCACAAAGGCTTGACTTTGAAGTTAGATGAGGTTGTTCAGAGTCAAATCCAGTTGAAGTTCAGGTGGCCCCAAAGACGGGGATTCCACAATTTCTCTGTGCAAGCTCTTCTGATCTTTCATCACCCTCACTGTGATAATTTTTCCCTTAGATTCTATCAGAATTTCTCTTTTTGAAGCTTTTGTCTGTTGCCTCCTGTCCTTTCATCATGCACTTCTGAGAATAGTGGCTCCATCTTCTCTACAACTATTCATTAAAGGAAATTAAGAGAGCATTTAAGTCTCCCATATGATTGCTTATGTATCCTGATTTTACAGAAGTTGATTTTACTCATCTGCTGCACCACTGAGGAAGTGATGGCACTACTGTGGCACCTGGCACAGTAACCTGTAAGCAGACCTTACCAGGAAAGGACTCAGTGAGAAGTACCTTGTTCATCCACACTTGCCTTCCACCACACTCACTTGATGTCCTGCATGTTGGAACAGACCATTTCTGTGCTTTGAGGAGTTTGATCCAGAGTCTTCCTTCTCTGAACTCTGTGTTCCCTTTGCTGTTGCTCACTCTTTGCCATCATATCCCCTCACTTCCCTCTGACTGATGATTTCTTTTTTTTTCTTAAGTTTGTTTTCCCAGAGACACCACCAACTTCAGCAATGCACTCAGCAGTGTTCTGCAGAGGGACTGTTCTAGAGCCAGCTTGTGTCCAGCTTGGGGCAGTCCCACAGGCCACAACTTCAGTCCTCCCACTACCAAAACCTTGCCACCTACACCAATGCAATATTATATTTCTGAGTATTTCTGAAAGAGTGTGGCAATAGTCATGCTTACGGATGAAGATACCCTGAGGCTTTGGGGCAGTACTCACCTGCATCTTTCTGAATTATGATAAATGCTTTAAAATCCTTTACAGCTTACAGTGATGTCCCTTTAGATACCCTCTTTTAACAACTGGCCTCAAATCACAATTCGCAGCATGTGACTCACTGGAAAGACTTATATCCTATGCAAAATGAAAGTGGTGACTAGATCTGTTAACTTTTGTTCTAAATTTGCAGTCTGTAACCTAAGATCTTAGTCATTGCTCATTTTCATCAGAGTGAATTGTTTTAAATTAATTTACTTAAGTATAATTGCTTGCAATTTATACTAATTTAGTATCAGCTTCAGTTTACTTCCAACTCTATATATATATTTCATTCAAATCTGTAAAGATCATCACTTAAACTGGTAAGGACATTTCCACTCAAAAACATACATTTCTTTAAAATGTATTAACTTAGGATTTTCTAAAGTAAAAGATGTGTGAAATTTAAAAATACTGGTTGAAAATGCTTACATTATTTATTTAGTGTAAAAATATGGCATATATGTTGATAAAGGGAAACTACTGGGGTGCAAGTGAGTGGGTGAGTTCAGCCTTCTCTCACTTGTACTCCAAAGCACAATAAAGGTAAACTAAAGGCAGCTACAGAAAAACATTTTCTTTTGCATAAGAAGTGTTCTGGTTTTGTGGGTATTTCTAATGCATAACTGGTAACTGTGATTTCTTTATGTCCTGCTGTGGCATAAATTATGGTAACAGAAGGACAACAAAGTTTTCCTACATTTCTATTCCTTATCAAATGATTGTTCCTTTGTGTTTCCTTTTTTATTTATTTATGTTCTATTTCACCAAATATAAGCTACTCTTTAGACCAACTAAACTAGTTTAGGTTGCATAACAATGTTGAAAGTACGAGTACTTTGGCCTTCAAAATAATCCTAAAATACTTCTTTCTTGTACCAACATTTTACTTATTATTAGCCCTTCAGGGCCAAGGAGCCAGGTCTGCACAAATCCTGGCTCCTCTGTGCTGCAGAGCTGCTGCAATTCAGCTGTAAATGGAAGCTGAATGAGTATGAGATTCCATCTCCAGAGCAGTGCAAAGATGCAGCATGGCTGTGAGAATCTGATCCAGAACACGTTTCCTTTGATCTCGTTTTTTATTACATAAATGCCTACACTTATTTTTCTACAGCATCTGTATTCATATCCCCAAGTTACATTTTGTGCTATGTGCTTTATCCTTTCAATCTCAAAAAATGTATCAATTTATTTGTATGCCTTTGAGTTTTTACCCTGCCCTGTTCACAGTTCTTATGAACACAATCCACAACCTCATTTCTGACACATTAATTTCATTTCCCTTTCCCCACCTTATCCAAACAGCAGACCACAAATAACATCGCTCAGAAGATAAATTTGATTGTCCCCACCACCACAAAATATTGACATATAAGTAAGATAACATAGTGCATTTTAATCTTCATTCCTCTTACAAGGCAATATCTGTTTAACCTAAGCAGTGAAAAATAGAGAGAGGATTCTTGGTATAAAAGCAAGGCTTAAGCAACAAACAGCATTCACCCTGTGCCTTAACAGGAAAAGCAACAAATCAAATGACAAGGTGGCTACTCCACCTCAGGACAGGTTTCCTAAAACTTTACTCCCTAAATCTCCTTTTGTGGCTCTAGGCAGTAAAAAGGAAGTAGCAGTGGGCACAGAAGCAAGAAAATATGTCATTCTTTGTTTGAAAGTTCATGCTGCACAGCAGTTCCTGTCCTCAAAAGCTGTTTTCTTTTAGAAAAGCAGCAGGCTGAATGCAACACATTGTGCAAAAGTTATGAACTACAGTCTTTTTGGGGTTAAAAAAACCTAAAAAATAACAACTCAAACCACAAAACACCAAAACACAGAATACTTGTCATAGCAAAAAAAAAGAATCTCTGTTTTCCTAGAACAAAGCCAACATTGCCTTATGCAGGTCTGATCAATGTTTTTTTCTATATAGAGGTTTTCCCTCAAGGGAAGGATTTAAATGATTTATACAGATTCATAGATTCTATCTAGATTTGACTTAGAGATATTTTCTGGAGGATGCAGACCTCCACAGACTCAGGAGGCGTGCACACTCTCTTCTGTCCTCTATTTGGTATCTGCTCACAACTTTTGCTGACAAATATTGAACATTCCTCCTTGTCTATGACATTTATACAGTAAAGGTGTGGCTGACATAAGCCATGAAAAGAATAATAAACATTTTAAGTAATTTTCTGGGGCCTTTCTCAATTATTTTTATGGTGGTTGGCACTGCACTTCCCCTTTCAGTACACTGAAGCCATTTATATTAAGTTTAGCAGGTTAAGATGCCTTTCCAACCTAAGCTCTAATGTACTGGCTCTGTCTGCATCACAGCTTCTTCCTTGGAAAATTGGTTCTATTCTGTTAACCAGTCTCTTTCTTAAGTGCAATACCTGAGTTCTACCAATCTTCTCTCTTTGACCTTTTGGGTTCATGCTCAGGTAGATGAGTCCTAACTCCCTGATAAAACATCCATTCACTGATAGCTGTATTTAACCCCAGGGTACACCAATCTTCTCAGTAATTCACCTCTTGCTCTTCATGTTTCAGCAGCAAAGTTACCTGATAAACACAGGCTGATTCACTTCAAAGAAGTACTTACCATTCAATCTTCCTCTTTTCTACAGAAAGGCTTTTGTCTAGTGAAGAGAACATGCACAGCAGTGAAGTTAACATGGTCATGAAAATGAAATCATGTACATTGAAAGGGACAGGGCAGGAAAGAGGAAAGATATCAATAGACATGTAATATGAATCTAAAAAATGAATGCACTGCTATGGATTTGTATGATTTCCAAACTAAGCAGAAGTAATGGCTACACCAAGGTGCACAAGGTGCATCCAGACATAGCTCTGAGATCGCCATGATATGAATATAGTCTCTCTCCAGCTGCTTGAACACCCCATGACTTCTGCTGCAAGCAGTGTTCATACAGAGTCATAAATGTGCAGTGACTTTCGCCCTTCTCTTACTAGACAAGATCTCCTTAGATTTTAAGTAATCAAGTACCAAGACCCGTAAGCAGTTCTGCCTCGTACCCATACATTAAGAATCACATACATGTATTACACAGTATAAAAAGACAGAGACCGAGGCAAGTATCACAGGCATGGAAATCGGCAGCCAGAACAAAAGGTGGCATCAGATGCAGATACCACTATTACCAACTCTTGTTAAGTATTTTTAGTTCAGCTCTCAACATCATGGATTATTTTTGAACACCAAGGACAAGTAACATGAGTAACATGGGGAAACAGACTAATACAGGGAAATAGAGCAGATGCTACTAGTAGCAAGGTGAATTGAGGGAAAGAAATCCTGCATCCTATCCCATTGGTGTCAAAAATGTGCTGAGATTTCTAGTCTCATTTCTGCACTTTCTTTGGTGATCTTATTGTAATGGCAGAGAAGAAAAATTGGTCTTTTCTATTTGCAGTATTTTCAACTTAGGGGTCAGACAATTTGCACAAAAGTTAGGTTGAAAAACAGGTCCTAGAGTAAAACCGTATTGAAGATTTTTAATACTCTGTGGAGGACCAAGTCTGAAAATGCCCTCCAAACTAACAGACCTTTTAGTTCTCAGGATCCTCTTCAGCTCTACACTTTTCACAATGCAAATCAAGACACAGATCTAATTTTTGTATATCATGTCTCCATTCTTTTGCGTTCCTTCACACATGGCTCATGGTCTGTTAACTTCATGTGCCACTTTTTCTTTTTTCCGCACTTCTCTTCCTACAATCCCATTTTCTTTCTCATTGCTAGGCCTAAAATTGGAGCACATTTTCAACATTTCAACATTTTAACCTCTTCCAGTTTTTTACTTATCCTCATTCAGCATCAATCCATCAATCCTGCCCTTTTATTGGATGCTCCAATCAGCAAAGTATGGCAGACAGTACACAAAAGGATCTTAGAAATGCATGGGCAGATTAAAAATATAATAATATACTAATAAAGTGAGACTGAAATTGAATCTTTCATGCATTACAGGAGAAAAAAAATGATAAATATTTGTGGGAAAACGAAAGTAGTCTTATACATAGACAGAGCAAGTGTCCTTAATAGTCAGTTGTAAAACAAATGCCATCTAAACCAGAATAAGGAGAGTCAACACCTCAAAAAATTATTACAGAGGTAAAAGTGCAAGTTTTACCAATGACTGTTCAGCCCTGCTTTGAAATTTCAGACTGACAATTAAGACAAAGGCAATTTTAAGGATCAAGGAAAACATAATGATGCTAGAGTTTGATGAATATGATGATTAAAAGTATCTTAAGTTAATTAATTTGAGATAATGATTGAATCAAAACTTGTGTATTAATGGAAGATGACAATCTAATTACAAAGCTGCTCCAGATGTGAGTATACCAGAGGGAGATTCAAAAGAATGTCAGGGCTCAGGTTTATTTTGCTGCAAAAAGGAACATAAGGATTTTCTATGAGTTACACAAGAGTAACTACATTCAACTTATGTGATGAAGTGCAAAGCTCCCCATTACATTGCTATTGGAAAAATTCAGACCCTAATAATACCTAAGAAAAAAAAAACATTTATGGAAGAAAGCGCCTCTCCATGCATTTTTTAAAATCCCTGACCATGCCACACAAAAGCTTTCTTCTTCCCTCCATCATTCCAAATATATTTTTATTGGAAAGTCCTTATCCCCTTAGGACCAATTCAGATTTGTGATGTACACCCTGTGCTGAATATTACAGCAGGTGAGAGGATCTTTTGGCTTGCATTCCAGCAGAGAACAAATAAAAATGAAGTCTAACAAAATAAAAATATGTTTCAATACAAGTCATCCTTTTGTCCAACTGAGTTCAAGTATCAGTCTCATCAGATTTATCATGACATGAATAAGAAGCATGAGTTTTGCACAACTTTTGTCTTTCTAGGCCATTTAGTAAAGTATTTCACTGCAAACTTTTCCTCAGAGACTTATCTTCAAAAGGAAATAAGACTGATAAGAATGATAAGACCCTTGCAAGAAAGAAAAATTGTATGGCTCTCTGATTTCATGGTCACAAATGTTCAGGCTCCCCAAGACTCCATGCCTTTCTCCCTCGAGAGTTAGTAGAGCACTGGACAGTCTCCTGGCAGGACCTGTGGCCCTGTGGAGAGAGAAGCCCACACTGGAGCAGGTTTGCTGGCAGGGCCCCCCAGGGACCACATCAGAGCAGCCTGTTCCTGAAAGACTGCCCTCCATGGGAGGGACCGGCACCAGAGCAGCTCACCAACTGTAGCTCATGGAAAGGACTTATGTTGGAGCAGTCCATGGAGGAGTGCATCCTGTGGAAGGGACCCCACTCTCAGTCAGGGAAACAGTGTGAGCAGTCCTTCGGAGGAAGGACAGCGGAGCCAACGCATGAGGAACTGACCACAGCCTTCACTCCCTGGAACAGGGGGCTGTTCCACGGCAGGGGAAGAAGTAAAGAATTCAAGAGTGAAGTTGAGCCTTGGAGAAAAGGGAGGAATGGAGGGAAGGTGGTTTTAAGTTTGTTTGGTTGTTTTTTTCTCATTATCCAACTCTAATTTCGTTGCTAATTAATTTTTTCCTGAGTCAAATCTGTTTTACCCATGATGATAATTGGTGAATGGTCTCTCCCTGTCATTATCTCAACTCATGGGCTTTTAATTCTCTTTTTCTGTCCCGTGTCCAGCAGAGAAAGGCAGTGATAGAGTGGTTTGTGGCATATGGTGTCCAGCCAGGGTCAATACACCACAGTATTTTATCTTGCTTTTTTTTTTTCATTTTTAAATGTGTATCCTGTTTTATCAGCTCATTATTTATTATTTTAAAAATCAGGTAATCATTTATTTTAAATATTGAACTTCTGTAGCTATTGAGGTAGCCATTAAGTTTTATTTTGGAAGATATTTAAAATTCTCAAACCTTTCTCTTTTATTTTCACCTTGAAACATAGGTTTTGCCTGCACGTGTTTAGTAAGTTGTATTTTTTTTAGTTAGATTTTAGCACATTTCCAATGGAAACAAAAGTGTTTTGCCACTTCCTTTCTAGCATGAAAAAACAGGACTACAGGAGTGATAAAAAAACCCAAATTTTTCAAGTGTTTGAAATACAAAATATTTGAAAAAATGTTTTCAGAGAAAATCCTTTTTCACAATGAAATTGCTGTTGGAGTATATTTGGGGGAAAAAAACGGGACTGCTAAAAGATCTTCTACAGACATCCAACTGCCTTTCCAGTCTGAGACAGATTGTTTAGAATGTGCATATAGCAAGAAAACATCCAAACGCTCTGTGTAAGCCACCTCCCTGAGCTACTGGAAGGACATTATTGGCCTTCAAAAAACCAGTGCAAAAACCTAATTAATTTTTTTCCCTGGGAGTTTGATTCTTAATGGTTTAAAAAAGAAGCTAAATCCCATCTGATTAAGAGTTTTCAAAAAGGGACACAGTAGGTCAACATAAATTGTTTTTCTAAATCTTGCAAAGAACAATTAAAAACCCAAACAGAACCCTTCAGCAAACCATAACAGATGAGAATTAATCTACAGAGTAATGTCTTATTTTTTTGCCAAGACTCTTACTCACTTTTATATCTGTCATTTTTGTTGACTTTAGTGAATAATACTATATGTAAGTCTTTCCAGAGTAGAGATCTACTTTATGAACTGGAAAACATAATAGTTAAAATACAAATGACAAGATATCTGAATTTCATTTTTAATTCTATTTACAACAAAAAGATGGCAGAGTTTAACTACAGCAGAAACTTAATGAAATATTTTCTTTATTCTGTCTTTGGTTTAGTATTTGAAGTGATTAAAAAACCATAATAGACAAGTTTATCAGGATATGCAAGTATATCACAGAAATAAATCTGCATTACAAGCCTGAATTTGTGCTACAACACTATTTCCATCACAATTCACAAAGATCAGTTCCAGGTGTTCTCTAATTAGCAGAGTACCAGACTTTGCCATTGCTATTCACATTATCTGTATTCACAGACTCACATTGCATTCAGCAGCTTCTTAATCCCTCAAAGGCATTTTTTAAAATGTAAAGAAAAAAGCAGATTATGAACTCTGAGTGATCACTGTAACCTGTGTCAACTCAGCCTTTCTTACAGAAGCTTTATTCTTTTCTGCCTTAGAAACATCAAAACACACTTGGCTTTAGCAGTGCGCAAAAATTCCTGTCTAAAATTTTTTGTCACACACATCTGTTTCTCCTGCCAGAAGCTTTCACCACTTCCTTTCCCCATGCAAACCATTAACATGTCAGATCAATTTTGACATATTCAGAAAATAGCAAGTAATTTCTTTCCTCGTGATTCCTTTTTTCATCCAAGGATTCAGCAAACTCAGGTAAATAAGAATGAGTTAAATTAAAGGCAATAAATCATAGGGAAATGTATATATTAGTAAGCTCTTCTGTCACATTCAGGCATGTCACCCTTATACAGATTCAGTCTGCTGGGTTCTTTGACCTCTACTACACCAAATTAGCTACTCCTCTTACAATGGCACTCATCTGGAATTGGACCATGACTGGTAAAATAAAGCCATCACTAATTTACCATTAACATATTCCCACTCTATATATTTCATTTACTTATATCAACTTCAAAAATAAGGAGCCCTAATGACAAAATAATAAAATTACGCCAATTTTTATACAGTGTTTTCAACTGCTGTTCTCAAGATATTCTTTAAAATAAATTAACTGTAATTGCCATCACTTTTGCTCTAGACATTCTATTAAATATAGTTTTTTGAGCTGTTTACCAGTCAGTATATTTGAGTTTTCTAAACATTAGCATGTGCCTAAATGCTGCTAACAGGGCAACACTTGTGATAGAAAACCAAAGGTGTAAATATGCAAATTTACTATGCCTTTTCCACAGGCTGGTTACTCAGGAAATATTGGTGAGGAAGGTGAGGTACAATAGCGTTCTTGCTCTTATTGACTCAGTGTTAGAGCCCCAAATCAGTGCACTTATCATTATTTTGGTATTTCCTTTCTCATGGATTAACTCAGAATTTGGTCATTGGAAGCTAAAAAAAGAGGACTCTTAAGGTCAGTGCAGTTACGTTGCTATAAATTCTGGGTTAGTTACCAGTTTTAAATATTTCCAGATCATTAGCCATGTGGAGGTTGACTTTCCAGAAAATTAAGAATGCATTGGGCCATGTGCAAATGGCATTTGTGGTACACAATTTCTACTGCTGCTGCAGACAGTCTATACTGACTCCCTAACATTTTTGGCAAATATTACTTTTTCTTCTACTATGAAGAAAAGCTATTTTTTTATCTTATGCAGGCATCACTAATTTACTGAGATATTCTCTACAGCTATGATTCATCAGAGTGAAAGCCAAATAAATACCACACTGGCATATATATAATAACAAGTGTTACCTAGCTGAGCTTGTGTCACTACAAATCACCTCAACAGACACTGGCATTATCCTTTTTCTTGGGTTCAGTGGGTCATTCGTACCTCCAGGTGAACACATGTTTGCAGGTAATGTTTGCACCAGATGGTTGATTTGAAGTCGTTGCACAGTGTGAAGGCCAGAGCTCAAATCGCAGCTGCGGCCTTTCACTGAGGACAAAGGGAGCTGTGGGGAAAGGCAAGGGGTGCCCACGAGTCAGTGGGGTAGGACAGGCGTTCAGTAAGCTAAAATCCTTACAAGGAAAACAGGATTTTTTTTTTTTAGTCATCTTACTCTAATGTTCTCATTCACGCATGAAAACAACCAAGACGACAAACAAAAGTAGATGTGCATCCAGTTAAAGCCAGGTAGTGACATAAAAGAATAAAGAGGTAAATGCATCTCCTAAACACAATTCTTTTCTGTGCAGACATTTCATTATAGGCTTTAAAGAAGCATTAATAACGAGAGCAAGTTGCATGGATTGAAATTTGGGGTAATAGTGAAAGAACCAAGTATCCATTTCAGGATATAAGAGGCCTAGGAGAGAAACATAATAATTTATTTACTGTACTTCCCTAATAACTAAACTTGTGAAGGAAATGAGTGAGTAAATTAAATTTGCTGTTTAAGTGTACTTAATAGCCAAAATATTTATGGAATTACGGAGTACATTATGAACATATTTAATGAGGTAAAAAAAATTTAGAAAATGTAGAAGTTTGGGGATTGTTGACTACACTTCCTCAGCAAAACTAGTTGCATGCTGAAATATATGTACCATCTATCCAGCACTATAACTTCTAAAGAAAACATTGGATCCAAGGTCTGCAATATGCAGAAGGAACCATATATTGTACAAAATATTCTCTGCCCTAGACCTTTTTATAGGAAAGAACTACAAAGGACATAATCAGTATTAGTAAAAAAGAGAATTCTTTTTAATTGTTCTATTCAGATTTTACAGCATTTGTGCAAAATTCTGGAGCCTTAAATAATATATTGGCTGGTTTCAAGTCTGGTTTCCAAATTATTTCAATCTTTGAATATTTTAAATCATTGGGAAATGCTGGGAACATTCAGGATAGTCTGGAATTCATCTTTCTGAGATCAATTTGAAATAGATTTGCATGTTCATATGCCATGGGCTCTTACAGATGAAGCATGGTCATGTATCTTTCTTCCATAAAACCTAAATTACCAGATCATCAAAACTACTTATTGCAGCTGCTGTGCTTTATGACTCCTTGGCTGCTATTATTTGCCTTCAGGAAAATAAAAAATTTAAACCACTTTGTTGTTTAGGGGTTTTGTAAAAAGTCAGGAACTGTCCAGGGAAAGATTTCAGCTACATCAGTTGGAAAAAGAAACCTGGTCTTGGTCATCTCTGGATTAAAAAATGGATCTTCTTTGGTGCTATGAAACCAAGCCTCAAAGGAGCCCTAAAGCCTCTTAAAAAATTCTATATGTCTTTGACCCTGTTAATACTTCAATGTGAGGATATAATCATATTTGATGCTATAATTTTTAACGTGGCTATATATTTCAGATGATTGATAAGGCTAGCACAGTTTATTAGAAGGCTAATAAAGTTTAATCTTATTCAAACAAGTGCAGAGTACACATTTTTTTGAAGAAAAAAGTATTTAGAACTGTTGTGAGTGAGCCCAAAATAATTAATCATTAATCAGAGCCAATTGAACAAACTGTTTAAATTACATGCAACTATGGGCTCTCAGCTTAAAAAAAATTATATGTTTTCTTTGCTTCTCCCACACTTTCCTTGCTATTGTCTCTTCTTTTAAATCCTTAATCCTTTTATATTCTTGTATTCTTTCAGGAAGAGAGATATTTATCATTCAGCTTACTTCTATTAAGCAGGACATCTGTGCATGTTTATTTAACCAGTTTCAAGGTTGGATCCACAGTTTCATTCTTTTTATGATTATCCCTAGTGCCTCCAGTGGAGATGTCTCCATAATAATTTGCAGGTATTGTGTCCAAAGTGTTGAGAGTTCACAGAATTCAGGACATGTGTTTAGGTACAAATATTAGGAAGTCTTGTGAAACAAAAGAATTCCCTGCATTAAGACAGCAAGGATTAGAGGTATAGAAAAGATGTCTCGGGTGGCTGGATAGAAGTGAAATATTTGAGTCCTTATCTTAAACAAATGTTTTGCAGAGTAGCTTATTTTCTTGCCTATTTCAAATGGACCTAAAAAAGGAAAGCTAATGAACATGACATGAAGTTCCACTGATTAAGACACTGGGATAGTCAGACTTCTATTCCTAGGCTCACTTTTGCTTTCTGCATTAGTATCAATTGGCTAACTGCAGGAATAGTCAACAAAGGCGGACCATGAACATTAAAATCTTTGTTATCTAACAGCCTGACCCCAGAGGCAGAGATGGTGTGGTCCTTGCCTAATGTCTGGTTGAAGTGTAGTCTTGTGGAACATAAGGGTCTGAATTTCAAAGGAGCCAGTAAATCCAAGATTCTTGTTTTTATCTCATTAAGGGTAGGAAGCATCAATTTTAGCAGGATTTTTGTAGTGGAATCTGCACTCTCAGTATTATGTGTGTTCCAAGCAGAACTGTCCATTTTAGGTCTCTCAAAGAATTTGCTCTCAGGCACCTTTGATTTCAGATGGACATAGGATAGACACAAGTAACAAAGCACACAACTGTTGTGAGGGGCGCAGTTGTTTGCTTGCAAAGAAGAAACTAAGGTACCCAAGAGTTTGGTTTTGTAAAAGTGATTCTATTCTAGTTTATGAATAAATAAGACAGGAGTTTTGTGGATTCGTTAGACACTTAAATTTGGCTGGTGTGATACACAGTTCTGCCTCAATTATGGTCCGTAGTAGCCCCTTTGAAGAATTAAGAGTATACAGATAAAACCAATATAAATTTTTTGGTCTACAGAAATTAGCTCCCCTACACAAACTTCTTGAACAATTGCATGTCATCACAGTTGAGTAGTAATACCCCAAATACAGTAGTTCACTTGGTTTTCCAGTTTTATTACAGGAGCCCAAATTGGAGGAAAAAAAGAAAAAACCAAAGCTGTCAGATTTAACAGAATAGAAAAGGCAATTTCACTCTCACTCAGAGAAAGTTCAACCTTTTCTCTGATGCTAACTTACATCTTGTTGAGCCAAAGCTTAATCCCATATGACCATCTTGAGAATAATTTGTCCAAATAAATTAAGGAATGCATTAGTTTACATGTAGCATCTATCTGCAAAAACTCTTCCAGGCAAAATATCTATACACTCTACATTTTTCCCAAGTCTCTTCGGTAATTTCCAAGAGAGTACTTAACTGTGTAATAATCAAGTGCACATTATAATTCTGCTAATTTATAATCCTAAATCCTCTTATCCATTAAACATAGACCTATGTATAAGTAAGTAACCGAGTGGGTAATGTAAGTGTCATGCAAGCATTTTGCTATACCAAGATAATTAATCTTAGCGTATTTCTTAGGAACAACCTTTCCAGAAGAGAAATAGTATTAAAAACAAAAACTTGGCATGAAAAAAGCATCTCTTTTGCTTTTTCCTTGCATTCTGTATTTATTTAACAAATAAAACTGGCTTTCTTATTGGCAGTTAGCAAATGCAAATTGTTAATTAAATTAATGACACTACAATTAGCTTGGTTCTTTCCTACTTATGGTAGTTGGTACCAAAAAGGAAACTGATACCTGCTTTTTTTTTTTTTTTTGTAAGATGCTCATAGATTAAGTGATCATAGAATTTAAGCCTGCACTGTATAAAAATGAAAGAACAGACATTTAAATGAAAATAGGCATTCAAATGAAAACATATATTTATCTCATCTCCAATAATGGCAAAAAAGCAAACACTTAGGCAAAGGGCACAAGACCAGAATTACTATCCAGATAAGACTGTGTATATAGTCCACTAAATAGTTTCCAAACATAATATTCTCATAATTTTCAGATTTATTAAGATTAATAGTCTTTTTAGGGGCAAATATCTTACTCTGGATCTTCATTATGTCTGCTGGACCCAAAATCTGACTAAATGACATTAGAAAGGTAATTTATCCTGATGAGCTCTGATAATCCTTAGAACTCATTTCTCCTTCTTCAAGTATATTCCCTGTAGTGATATGGAAAAAGAATATCTTCATTCTTCTTTCTTGAGTACAGAAGGTTTCATATCTTCACTACTTCAACTGGTAACACATCCCAACACAGCTTTTTGGAGTTTACGCACTTCAGCTCAAAACTTGTTGTGGATCAGGTTCTCTGATGAAGTTTTGAAAGTCAAAAGTTCCATTTTCAAATACACAGTCTCATGAACTTTTGAACCTCTTCTGTTTCCCCTTTAAATTCCATTTTGAAGTGATAAATATTGCACCAATTAAATTGGATGTGTTAAAATGTGTTACAGACCTCTTAAACCACTGTAAAGATGGAAAAGGAAGACTAACATGCCAGCAGTTGGATTCTCAGTAAATACCCAGAATATATTAGCATACAGGAAAAATCAATATTTTTACAGAAAGTAGAATATAAGATGAAAAATGATGAATCACATAGAAGCTCATAATCTTATGAGTGTCATATCAGCCTAGCAGGCATTCATTTTGGATAAGTAATCTTAATATCACAGGATAAAGATTATATAAAGGAATTGCCAACATTTTGTTATGGAAATGAGAAAATTCAGGGTTAAAATAGAGACGAACGATTTCTTTTCATCATCAAGTGAAAAGATCAGCAAAAACTCACATGGAGCATCTTTCTGTATCTCTGTGGGAATTGTGCTTCTTGTGATCTGCTGCTGCCAGATTTAATGTGCTGAATTTATTATACACAAAGTTGTCTGACTCACAAGTAGTTTTTATTTCCTCAGCACAGATACTGCTTTATGTTGTTGTTCAACAGCATAAAATGGTTAAATAAAGCGTGTTTTTGCACCATACACTCTAAACTTTAACAAAAAAAGGACACAGATTTTCAAATATATTAAATACTTACTAAAAATAAGTGAGTTTGACAACCGCATGTTACTTGTAAAACAGCCTTTAATTCCTTCTTCAGGTTCCTCTTTTAAACATTGATCATATAAAATGATTGTCATTGTTGACCTCTGACCACATTGCCTGTCGTCCCTGAGGAAGGTATTAATCTGCTCAGGACAAGAAATCTTTTTTTTTCTAGTTTGCTACATTTTCTTATTTGACACACAGCAAAGCAGAGCTAAGAAATGAGAGGAGGGCCCCTTTCATATTTGGATTGGCGGTATCACTGCACTACTGAGTGCTGTCAGTGAGGAAACAAGGGTGGGAATGTGCAGAGGGTACTTTTATTTGAGCATCTTTTATCTTGCACACATAAATTACAGCATTTAAGATTCCTCAGATACAATTTCTTGGCTAACAGTAAATAACAAGGACTAAATATAAAAGTAGCGTAATCATTAATCTCTTTACCAATCCCATGGCAGGGACAATTGATGAGCATCTCCCAGCCAGGGAATTGTCAGGTCAGTGGGGAAGGGTTGGATCTGTTACATTTTGAAGCTAACCAACTTGATGGTGCTGAGGTCTCATTTTCTGATGTTCTGCTTTGTCTTGTTTGTTTTATCCCTTTTCATGTCGGTATTTTTCTTCTTGTATCCCTCAACTGCTGAAGAAAACTATCTCAGCTACTGCACTTCTGCTTGTTTTTCTTGTCTTACATAGCTCTAGTTCCCATACTTTCTTATTTCTTAATAACAGTTTTCTTAGTAAAACCAAGCCTTAGTCACGGAATTGTCATGCACCAAACTGGGCCTGGATCACATTCAGATGGAATCCTTAGACAGTGGGTTACAACAACAGCATTCAGAGCTGAGCAGATTTATTCAGTGTTTGTGGCGAGCCTGGATTATAGTCTGGCCATCCCTGCTGCGCTCAATGCCTTATCTACTAGGCCACATTGTCTGCCTTCAGTAACAGCACATACATCCCAGCATTGACCAAACCCCTGTGCTAAAGAACACCATTAAGATTGCAAAGTCATTATTCAACGTTTGCAGATGCTGTAGTGGAGCTACTGGTATCACCTAATTCACTGCTTTTTCAATGTATATAATCTGAGATACACTAATCATATGAGCGCTTACTCTTTTAAATAGGGTCCTGCACTATTTAGCCCTCATTTGGAAAGGAGTTATTCTGTATTCTATTGCTTTCCATTTCCAGTGCCTTATTTGTCACACATTATTAAAGACAATTATTAATTTCACATGGCATTCCCTATAAAGCTTATCTCTGCAGACACCTACAAAGTTTAACCACAAATTTTGGCAGTGCCATTCAGGCTAGTTGGGACCTTGCTTCTAGACAAAAGACTTTCACGTAACACATCGTTGTTTCCACTCATAGCATCAAAATACAAAGCTCTAACATCAAACAATCTTCAAAATTGCCATGGTTTATTCTTGTACTAATAGTAGCTGATAGTCCAGCATTAAAAATCTACTACCCCCTTTCCTTTAATTTTTTGTTTGTCATGAAAAGCAAAGGCAGTCAAAGTCAGGAATACTTTTGGGCTGTGGGAAGTCTTTTAGAACAACAGGTCTTCAGAAACAGGGCCTCAGTATTCATGAAAAGATTTTACTGTTGCTCATTCTGATATTTGCAGGAATACTTGATCTCCCTCTACAACTGTCCTAGGGTCCTGAAGGAAAGAAAGATGAATTTAGAAATATTGAGGGAAATCTATCTGCAAACAATTTCACTGTCTGGGAATAAAAGTCACAGATTTTTAGGTAACAGCTATTTCCGTGGCTGACTAATCTTGAGATTTCTGGTGAGAACTGTTTTAGGCCCTCATTTTTTTTTTTCTATTTCTACACCCAGGTCCAGTCCCAATTCCAGTATGCGTTACTGAAAGGTGAACTAAAGCACTGAATATGTATTTTATACATGAAGGGATGTTTACCAAATAGACAACCACCCATTGTGGTTCAGATCATTAAGGCAATGTAAGTAATGTAGGCTGAAGAGGAAAACCTTGTGTCTGAATCGATGCAATAAAAAGGAGATGTCTAAATCTCACAAGTAACTACAGTTCTAATAGGTGTAGTTGGTGTCCATCAGTGCTCACTTCCTCATGTCTTCTTTGTTTTCTTCAGCTCACCACCATAGATCTGGGAATTCTGGGAAACAAAATTCTCATTTTATAACGTGAGACTGAATAGGTATCTGTTCCCTGCAGGAGGTTTATTTTTGCTCTACACTTTTGGCCAAAATCATGTTTTCTTGAATATAATTTCTACTGTATATGTGATTGGCATATCAGTTGCCTAGTAGTCTTAACTAGTATTTTTTTTTCTTTAGTAGTTCCAATATCCTAATTCTTATCCCTGTCAGCCTACAAAAATAATATTGTCATAAAGCACCAATGCAACGATATCAATAGAAACCTAAGAACGAAAACTGTTCTAGCAAAATAAATTACATGTACATTTTATTTTCTTTCTCATACGTGAAGATCTACAGTGATAAAAATAAGCTCCCAGAATGGAGGTCCCTGCTATTTCAGTAGATAATTGAACCCTCCTCTAGCTCACAATGTCACTACGTCTGACTTTCCCATTTATAATAAAATTTCCGTTCTCTGATTTATTTGAGAATTTAGAAAATAAGCTTTTTGGAGTATAGATTCTCAATTAAGTGGTTGGAATTAGTAATGGTATGTTTTGGGAATATTAACTAGTAATGACAGATTATACTTTCCACAAATATACCAACAATTTTTCATTTTAAAGGTTAAAGGGTTTTCATATTTACAAGACATTTTTTCAGCAAAAGTGACATAAGATTTTCCTTTCTGCTTGAAGAAATTCTCTGTAGTTGCATATGACTTAAAAATAAGTGTGCCTAACATTTCTTAAAGCAGTGACTATAGATTATTTTTCCCCTCCTGTGCAGCTCAAGTTCAGTGTCATTCATCTGCTGTATTGCACACATGAGATATTGTGTAATATGGGATCCTGATTTTTTAATATAGATTTTGCATTTTAGCAGCCAATGAGACTTTCTCAGATAATTAATGAACATCCTTGTGCACAAATTAAACTCATTCGGTTCTGGAGAAATCCGGAACAACTTTTTGTGTGTGACAGCATGATGCATTTTTTTGACAATGAAGTGATACTCTCCTGACCCCTCATCCTTCTGTAGTATTAAGCATTGAAAGTCTTCACTTCACTGAAAGGGACCTCTCTGATTTATAACACTCATACTTACTAATTTATCTGCAAAGGCCAATTAGCTGACTGAAGTGCTCAAATGAGTCAGTAGTAAAATGGCGATTGCAGCAAGGACTTAGCCACTATCAAAGTAAATCACTTCTCCCTTTTAATAAGACTCAAAAAAATTATTTCATCTGTTCATTGCCTATGCCTCCTTCACTGATTCAGATTCAGTTTTCTATAGTTAAAGGTATGTCTGCTTAAATACATTTCAACACAATTTAGAAGGGAGCAGTAAGTGGAGAAAATGAAAAAAAACAAGGCAGACCTTTGGGTTAACTGAGTACAACCTTTGCAGTCGACTCAGATCTTAGTAATGAACAAATTATTTTTATCTAGATAGCCAGCAGAAGGCAAAATACAAACATAATTTCATAATGAAATTAAACATAGAATTTAATATTACCCTGCTTATCATTCCAGCATGAACACTGTTAAGGTGAGAGCTGTCATAGAGCTGGGGTTTTGTTTGATTTTTTTTTACACTACTTTAGCCTACATCTTGTTTGGTAGGTGAGGCACTTTGCAGATTTGTAGAGTTCACCAACAACAGTCCTGGTTGTATCACCATTTGTCATTGAAGCAATTCTGTGCTTAAAAGACACTTTCTGTCCTAAAGTCTGTTCCTTCCTGTGCCCTCTGCAGTTCTAGCAATTTAAATAAATCAAGGTCCCTTTACAGCAATGCATTAATGTGGAAGTAACCCAGAGCATCTACCCAGTTCATCAGAGTTTACATCTTCTTATATATTTTTACCTTGCAGTTATATAGTGAGTCTGAAGGAGATGAGGGTATTAGCCAAAAAATTGCATACATATATTTTGTCAGGTAGCAAAATTTATATATACCTATTATTTGTCTGAGTCTTTCCACATCCATCCTGAGAATATATGCTCTCTTTAAAGTACTGCAAATCTAACTGTCCCCTAAATCACCTTGGAGATATCTGTCAAAATGAATAGGATTAAAGCTATCAAGAGTTTTCCAAAGTATGTGTCTTTCTAAAAATCATAATACTGGTTTTATTTTACATTTATGACAATGCAAAATAATTATTGGTTTATCCAAAGGCAGCAAAGAGTCTTTCTTAAAGTATTGGAAGGGATTCTGAGTCAGAATGATGAAGTGCCTAACAGCCAATATTCTACAGCAAAGAGCAGATCTCTGTCATCAAAATATATGCAACAGTCAGGCTTTTGCTAAAATCTGTTTAGTTTTAGAATGTATTATTTATTAAATAAACTTGATTTTCATTTGCCTTTTTTATTATCTTCTTCCTTTTCCATTGTTCTAGGATATTTTATAGCCATTTGCATTCAAAACAGAATGTTAAGATTGTAGAGTGTTTCCTGCTAGATGAGAGGTTTAAAAAGTCCAAAGAAATTTATAGCAAATGGCAGCATGTAACTGAGGAAGGCTTACTGGTCGCTTTATTTACCAAAGTTGTTTGGTTTTGTAAGCCTAGTGCTTCATTAAGTGAATGTCTTCAATTTAAGATGCAGTTACCTCACTCTTTAATTTGGATGGTTCTAGTGTTACAGTAAAGATTTTTATGTTGCAGTTTCTGAAAATAGCTTAGCTATTTAGTCTCTGAATCATTATTTTAGTACATTGAAGTATAACCATAATAGAATCAGTTCATTCCCCTGTTAAAATCCTGGAATGAAGCTGAAAGAAAGCAATAGGAACATCTAGGATCATTAATAATGGTAAAGAGTGACCAGGATGATAACAGGATGACGAACATTTCAGGATATAACGGAAGAAGGAAATGGTAAGGGGAAAAAAAGGAAAAACCATGGAGCACTAGGAAAGTTAAGGTCTAGGCAAAAGTTTTGTAATGGAGGTTTTTATTCCATTTCCAACAATGCCACTAAACATAATTAATGTTTAGCATAATTAATCTGGCTGGAACAAGAATCTTTGCCATTGAGCTAGAGACCCTCAAATACTTGCTTGACACCTTGAAAGACAACAAGGAGTATTTATCCATCCAGCTCCAGGAATTGATTACACAGTTAGGGCTGTTTCTTTTCCCTGGGGACTGGATTTTGAGATGGGAGTTTGAGGTGAGGGGCACGGGGGGAAGATGGAACTTTAAACAGTTTAAACACATGCTTGCCTCAGTCCTACTTAAAGCCGCAACAAAACATCAGAGCCGTTCCTAGCTCCTTCTTCGTAGGTCTAAAATATAATTATGTTATTTTCCTTCAGTATCTTCAGCTTGCTGAGTGCCACTTGACTTAAAAAGGAAGGAAATAGTCTAATAATATAAGCACTGAAGTGTACTTAGCTATTCAAAGCTCATAATATCTTTCAGAGAAGGGAGGTTTATTGGCCCAAAATCCTAGGCCAAATTCAAAATCTCTTTATTTCCTCCCATGCACTAAAGAACAGCACATGTGCAGACATGCACACACACATGGTGGCTGGAGAAGGGTGTCCTTCACTCAGGAAAAAACTGTATAAACTGTTAGACAAAAAATTAGAAAATAAATGCCCAAGGAATGGGTATGGCTTCCTGATTTCAAAAAGCAAATCAGGTGGATGTCTTTATGAGCACAGAAATTCATCTATCACATGGTCTTCCACTTACTGATGGAAAGATGGGAAAATTAACTGAATGGACTCACAGCTGCGCTAATACACAAAAACAAAGGTAGTTTTCTACACCAAAGACTTAACTCAAAATGTATTCAATCAAGATTCTATTCTTCTATCTTGGTAATTAGATTGAAGATAAAATGCACTTTCTTCTCACATTTCTGCTCTTTTTGTACAAATAAAAATGCTATCCTCTGCTACACTTCATCTGCTGTTCATAGCTAGTTTTGAAAATCTTAATAAATAAAGTTTTATAGAAGAAATTACTCTGCATGTCTTGGAGAAATGTTAGCATGAAAGCTGACTGCGACTATTACTTTTCAGAATTTTTTTTTTCCAAATACGGAAATTGTGACCAATGAAATTAGTTGTAACAAAACATGTCAAAAAAGAATCAATTAAAAAAACCCACACAAAACCAACCCCGAAATTACAGGAGTTGGTTGTAAGTAGAAATTTATCTTACAGAACAAATGAGGACTTCCTTACAAAAGATGCCTCTGCTATCAGTCTAAAGTGATCACATTCCCTCACCGGTACGTGCAACCCGGATTCAGAGTCATACTGAAATCTCCTGGATATAAAGCAAAAAAAAAAAAAAAAAAATATAGCCAGCAGTGTGAAGCACCTTATCTACAGGGCACTAGAGATGCACTTCGGAAAAATTACTACAAAGGACCTAACACCTCTTTACAAGTCATCTGCACTACACATTAAAAAAGGAAGAAAAGAAGTCAACATGTAAGACCATGAATCTATTTTGCATAGGATAAAAGGCTGTTTTTCACTTGTGGTTTCGGTGGGGCAGGTAACAAAACCAACATGTCTTGAGGTACCAAGATTAATTTCAACAAAATCTGAGGATCACAGAAATACTCCTGAGGCTATTAGACTTCAATCAACAGACCACTGGGAGTCCAGAAATTAGCTTTAAGAGAGTAACAAATATATTTCTAAAATCCATGGTAGTTTCAATAGGTTTTACTGAATCTTGGACTTTATGAAAAACAGACTGGAAAATCTCCTTAAAGGAAATGGCTACCCAGTCTGCAGCAATAGAAGTTCCAGTTCATCAAGACACTGTTCTGGTTTTGACTGGGTCAGAGTTCATTTTCCTCTTAGTAGCTGGTAGTGCTGTGTTTTGGATTCAGTGGGAGAATAATGTTGATAACACACTGATGTTTTGGCTGCTGTTCAGTAATAATTACCCTGAGGCAAGGAGTTTTCAGTGTCTCATGCTCTGCTAGCAAGGAGATGCACAAAAAGCTGGGAGAGATCATGACCAGGAAAGATGACCCAAACTGTCCAAATAGATGTTCCATACTATAATACATCATGTCCAGTATATAAACTGGGGGGAGTTACTTTGAAGGGGGGTGATCACTGCTCAGGGGGAGGCTGGGCCACTGTCAGGGGGTGGTGAGCAATTGCAGTGTGCATCCCTCGTTTCTCTTGGGTTTTGTCTCCTTTCCCTCTCCTTTTAATTAAAATTATTAGTGCTAGTAGTATCACTATTATATTTCACTTTGCCATAATTGTTAAACTTGAGGGTTTTTTTATTTTCTTTCTTGACAGTCCTCCCCATCCCACCATGGGGGCAGAAGGGAAGTGAGTGAGCAGCTGTGTGGTACTTAGCTGCCAGCTGGGGTTAAACCATGACAGACGCACAACCAAAAGCTTGGAGATAGGCAAGTGAGTTGCATCTTTTTGGAGCTGATATAAACTCCAGTTCTCAAGTGATAGAAACAACAGTTAAGGTTTCAGGGAGGGGTAACACATTCAATCCCCATCTTAAATCATCTTGCAAATGCAATGAGAAAGAGAATATTCTGTTGGAATGAGCATGTTTGCTGAAGGGTGACATGCTTCATCAACGGGTGTGCTACAGGAGAAGATTTCAACCACAGAGAGAAATTAGGACTGACAAGCTAAATAGTCCTCACATTCCTGTGTGTGGGCAGGGTCTATTCTGGTACAGCTTTTACCACTGGAACTCTGCAACAGCCCTGGCTGCTAGCCAACATTCACAGTCCCTTGAAATAGAAACAGTGGGCAAAAGATGCATTTCTTGGGCCATTTCCATGTTGGGATTTTTTTTTTGGTTAATAGTAGAATTCACACTTTAGCCAGCTGGAAAAGATCTTAAAAACTCTTAAAATTTGCATAGAAATTCAGCATAACTAAAAGGTACCTGAGATCCAAAAGCCTACCAATGTCATTTATCCAAAACCAAGGTTCATCCCACCCACCCATCTGCATTTCTTGCTACTTTCATTGTTAATTTCAAATGCTTTCAACAAAGAAGATATAATTTTAAGCCTAGTGAAAACCATTCCCTGTGAAACAATGAAAGCATCACATATATCCAACAGCACAGCTTAGTGGTAAAGGAATATGTTATTGAATTGGAGGAAGCTTCATATCTCATTCCCATAGAACAAGATAAAAGGGATAATTTGAAGTGTATTGTTCTATAACACTGAGCTTTTGATTTCATGGACATTCTTTGTTTTTCCTGTGTAACATATTTCATTTCAGATAACTGTATTAGCATAAGAAAGCTATCTCAGCAATGCAAAGGGAAAGACATCTGTCATTATTCTTAGGGACAGAGCTGATGACAGAATTTACCAAAAAGTTGTCCAAATTTCCCCAGCAAAGACCAATTTTTACTTGCTCATGCTGTCACGAACTTTGAAGTCACTTAGGCTGAAACTTTCTGTGCCCCAAATGCCTCTGTCAAGTGAATTATGTGTGCATGTGCAAGGAGAGCTTCAGTCCAATCAATATCAAAGAGCTTGTCTTGAAAAACTGACCAAAAGCAAAGAGCAAAGGCTGTTTAAGTCTTGCAAACTGTGCTTTGTTACAAAGTTTATTTTGCATATACTTTCGCCTCACTCTCCACACAGAGCAGTGGATCAGATTTAATTGAATCTTTCTTAACCACAAGTTATCACTTCACAGTGAATCATCGAATGGTTTGGGTAGGAAGGGACCTTAAAGATGGTCTAGTTCTGGCCCACCTGCCATGGGCAGAGATACCTTTCCCTAGATCAGGTTGCTCAAAGCCCCATCCAACCTGGCCTTGAAGACTACTGTAAATAGGGTCAGAAGTTCCAACTACTTGTAGCTGTTACCAGGGTGTGGGAAAAAGTAGAAAAAAAGACACAAACCCACACACAAAACTTACATATCATTGGAATCCTGGTGGATTTGGGTGAGTTAGTCATGTGCAAATTGTCTGCATCTGTCAAAGAATTTCTATGTATTGTCATTTTCTTATGTCTCTCGACTGTGCTATGTGCAGGGTCTGACAGATATTTTCCCTGTGACTGCCTTAAATCCAAAACCAGATAGCTACCTCCATTATCTGTAAAGAAACTTAGCATAGCAGAGGGGAAAAAATGGGAGAAGGATCGTGGGTGAGAGGCTGGGACTGAGGCTGTGGAAAGTACTATTGAGGGAGAAGACGTGATACACACAAATGTCATTGTGAGGAGTCTGGGTGTGCACAGGGAATTGGGAGGGGACATACATGGGACTGTTAACCCCACCTGACCATAGGGATATTTAAAATGATACAGCATCATGCTCATCAAGAAAACCAGGAGAAGAATCACAGAATAACAGAATAAATTAGGTTGGAAAACACCTCTGAGATCATTGAGTCCAACTTATGAACAAACATAACCATGTCAATTAGATTATATCACTAAGTTCCATATCCATTCTTTCCTTAAAACCCCCAGTGACAGTGATTCCACCACCTCTCTGGGCAGTCTATTCCAATGTCTAATCAGCCTTTCCATGAAGAATTTCCTCCTGATGTACAAATGTACAACCTGAACCTCCCCTGGCATAGCTTGAGGCCTTTTCCTCTCATCCTGGTTGCCTGGGAGAAGCCCCTGACTCCACCTGGCTACAACCTCCTTTCAGGCAGTTGAAGATTGTGCTAAGGTCTCCCCTGAACATCCTCTTCTCCAGGCTAAACAATCACTCAGCTCATCCTCATAAGACCTGTGCTCCAGACCATTCACCAGCTTCATCACCCTTCTCTGGACTTGCTCCAACACCTCAATGTCCTCCCTGAACTGAAGCAGGAAGGAGAGGATATTTAGTTATGGTATTTTTCTTCCCAAGTAACTGCTAGGTGTGATAGAGCCCTGATTCCTGGGGATGGCTTGAACACCTGCCTACCCTTGGGAAGTCTAGAGTGAATTCCTTGCTTTGCTTGCACAGGTCTCTTTTGCTTTACCCATTAAACCATCTTTATCTCAACCCATAAGTTTTCTCACTTTTACCCCCTCCAATTCTCTCCCCAGTCCCACCAGAGGAAAAGTGGTGCTCGGTTAGTGGCCAGGTTAAACCATGGCATCTTCAATTTTAGTATCATTTTTCCTGTTTCTCTTTATTCTAACCCAGGAATGTTATGTGTATGTCCATGTTCCTACATGGAAAAGACTTACATGAGTAACGGTGACATTTGGTATGACTGAGGTATCCTCTCTACTCAAAGCAGTGATTCAGCCCTTTTGTTAGTCTATTCCTAAAAATATTCAGCTTTCATTTTCAGGACCAGAATGAAATGGTAAAATTAATTAATAGCTGTGCCTTTTGACTAATTTTGAGAAAAAGCCCCGTCTCAGTTTCATCTTTCCCTCTAGTGATATCATTAATAATCACAGATTTAACTCTTATTGAAAATCTTATAGTCAGGTTTAACTAAGGTGTTAGCAATTATTTGCTTATATTATTGTAACACTACGAACAAGCTCACTATCATTTTGAAAAGGAGACCCAGGCACTCATCATCATTCTTCTATTCATGATTTCCACCAGCAAGTCTTTTTGTTGTGCTAATTCAGTAATAAGGCAGAGACTGACATGTATCAAGAGTTCTTATCATCCTTGGCTTCTCCCATTTGCCACTCCAGGCTTTGGTTGCATGTTACCATGAAAATTGTTTTCCAGAACTGGTAATTATGCTTCTATAGCTGATGCAATTCAAACAAACATCCAGGTTGATGCAATTCAAACCAGGAACACAAGGGCTTTGGAAAATATATTTAATCCTGTAATAAAAAGGTTGTTTGTTTGCTTTTGAGAAATATTTAAGCATATTTTTTCATTAAATATCACTCAATATTTTCCTGGGATTAACTTCAGTATTAGTGTTTATTTATGAAATCCACTATTTGGTAGAAACCATGATTTCCAAAAAATAGTACTATATTTGCATGGAATTAAAGCTGATAACATATAAGTAACAAAATGAAAAGAATAAGATGTAAAAAAACCATGAACTCTGGAAAAAAAAATCTTAATCAAATGCTATGTAAAAAATATAGAAATTAATGGTTTTTTCATATCCTAATGATCTAAATTTACATGAAGATTTTTTCCATCTATCCTTTGCATGATGTCAACTATTATAACAATAAATATCCCTGAACTGAACATATAAATTGGGAAAAACTAACATATTCAACCACTATCTAAAATTAATGCTAGCATGGGTTGAGCTAAACTAGAGTATTTTTAACTCAAAAGAAAGAGTACAATTTGACTATGCTTTAGGATTATGATTTTATAAAAATAATTTATAAATGCATAGTTGTTTCAATAAAAATAGGAAAAAAGTATTAAAGAAATTTAAAACCACACTTTTACAATCTCACAAGCATCCACATTAAGGGAAAATTTATCAAGCAAGCATTACACAAGAAAAAGATTTGACATAATTTGGAAAAAGCAACATTTTATGCACATCTTAGTATTTATGGCTTTTTTTTCAGTTCATTCTTTTCACCCTATTTGGAATACCCCATCTCATTTTCTCTTAGACATAGTTTTTAACATCTTGGTAAACAAAATATTGCAACATCTGGTAATGTAGGATTGAAAAAGAAATAGATTTCAGTTTGACATTCGAAACTTTGCAGAGTAAAGACAATTCTACTCATCCCGAATATTCACAACATTAATTAGGGAACACCTAAACTTTGATATCAGTATGATTTTAATCTTTCTAATATTTTAATGGTGAGGGTTTCTCAGGTAGAATTTTTACACTAAGATTATTTATGCTGTAAGTAGGAGTATTATTTAACATTAGCTCATCCTACACTATTTCCAGAACTGACAGAGAAATATTTGCTTATATTATTGTAACTATTCTGTACAAAAAGGAGAAAAAAACCCCAAAATCTGTCAAAAATAAAATGTCATAACAACAAAGAAAAGACAAAGTTCTTCAGTTAGAAATTTTCAGAAATTACTAGGCAGACAAAAAATTAGCAGAGGCACAGATTTCCATCAGTTTATAAGAGCTAGAGATACAGCCTTCAAACAGCAACAAGCTTAATGTACTGTACATCACTGACTTCAACAGACCACACACAGAGCCCCCCAAAGACCTTCAATGTTAGTTTTATTCTTCATATGTCAAGAACTGCCATCTGTCTTAAACTGCATGTGTTCGCTGATTTGATAAAATTAAATGTGGGTAGCAAAATGTTAGTGCAGAGCCCTCCTCTCCACTGCTTCCTCCAGCCACACCCAAAGTCCCCTTAAACTCAATAGATAGAAACCTACAAGCCCAGATAAATAAATGCAATAATTACCATGTTTTGACAGCTCCTAGTCATACCTGTAAGAAAACACTATTCTTTTCAGCTATAAGGGGAAAAAAGCCAATAAACTCCCTTCATCTCCTCTACCATACAAGGACAGAGACTGTGTATATTCTTTCCTCTTAATCTGAACAAATTGACTCCAGGTGCCCCTCTGCAGGAGTGGTGCTGGGAAGAATCACTGATTTAAGGGTTTTGACAGGTCCTGTATAGCACCACAGCATTCAAACATTTCTGTCTTAGTCTTAGAAGGTTATTCTTCAAAATGCTTTTGCCAGCTGAAGCATTGAAAGATACTGTTTTCACCTTTGAGAGGAAAAATAGGGTAATTATTGTCTTACAGAAAAAATAGAAGGTGAATAAGAAAAGTTAAGTCTCAACAGAAACCAGCTTGTGGGTTCTTAAGAATGTTTGCATGGGAAAACTACCAGTATGTTAGTGTGTTAGAGGAAAAAATTAAGGCACAGGAAATAAACCCCTCTACAGGTATCCAATGAATTCACACTTCCAGTTACTACATGATTGTTCCACCAGATATACAAGTTTTTACAGGAGGAGTGCAGGTTGATTTATGTTATGGCAATGCAATAGCAAGTTGCAATGTTTGAAAGTGACTCAGTGACTTAGGACTTCTTTTCCACATCGTCACTCAGAAGTTCAAGTTTTTTGGCAAGCCCTTTTGAATGTATAAAAAGGAATTGTTGGTATAAATCATACATATATTTTTATATAAGTTTTTATATAAGTTCTTATATATGCAAATTTAAAGCACTTTGAATCAGACACATAATTATAAAAGCTGACCCTGCATATTTTTGTAACTGCCATTCAGAAATGAGTAGAAGCAGTGCAGTGTCAATACACTATTTCTTACACTGCAAGGAGAGAAGAAACCATTCAAACATGTACACTCATTTCTAGTCTGCAAACAGATATTTGACCTTAATCCAGATAAACTTTTTAATTGATGTATTAATTAAACTCAGAATCAACCTTGGGACTGTCTAGCCTATATGTATAAACACTTGAAGTTTAGCCACTACCTTTAGTTTGAGACTGAAATTTTGCTGATAGTATTGAGCTCTAGGGACTCATGTCTGTCAAGGATCCTCCTTCTGTACAAAATTTACTCCACTTAATTTTAGCAGCCAGAGATTAGAAAAAAGCAATTATCACTCACAGCCATGGCTGGCAGAGAACAGACTGAGGTGACATGGTCAGATGATTATGTTACTTAGAGATGAGGACAATTTTGTTCCTGATAGCAGATCAAAAGCTCATCCAGAGCTAAAGAGGTGAGAAAATTATGGAAGTCAAACAAGTCCAAGCATCTTTTCAGAACCCTCAGAACTCTGGTCCTTTGTGCTGGCATCTCACCTGATTGTAGCATAATCAAAAAATCAGGAGAAAAGAAAACAAACCTGAGACCCTATCTTGCCAATTTGTAGGTTCTACTGTTGTCCACACCAAAGCATGTGATAAATTCCCCAGTCATTTATTTTGCATGCACTAAAGTGATACATCTCAGTCTGTTTTGCAGCAAAAGATCTCCCTAAGACAACTAAGCAGAGTGCCAAATACAAATAAAGTAGAGAGCTATGGTCATTTCTTTGCCCTTAAGCTCTCATCCAACCTACAACCGCTTGCTGAATCTTTGAATATATATTCTCAAATCTCCTATATTGAATTATAGCAATAAAGCATCAATGAAGGAAAACTTCTGAACTTTGGAAACAGACTTGAGAAAATATCTAAGGAAACTTTCAAACTGATAATACACAAGATGTATTGTGAAAAGCCAAGAATACACCATTGCATGGGCAGTTTCAGGAGCAAACCTTCTTTATAAAGATAGTCTGATGACAGAAACCTGAAAAGCTAATCTTTAAAAAAATTACCAATTTTCCCATGTCATGATGCCATGCTACAACACAAAAAGTAATAGAATAGTAAAACAATCCCAGTCTCTTTAAAACAGGTCTCAAAGCCTTTCAGTTACAAACCCCAGACTAAGCCAAATAGAATAATTTGTTATTTAAAAGGAAAAGTAATAAATTGGATTTTATGCCCGGAGAGCAACCTAATCAAGGTGATGTTGGATGCTGATAATGAGACTTTACCAGGAAATCTGGAGATTAGTATATTACCTTCCTATATATTATTTGAGTTCAGATCTTATTTATAAATGCAGGCACATTCTCTGCTAGGTCATTCCAATTACTTGGTATATAATTCAGCACCTGAATCAATTCTATCAAGTTGAAGATGATGCACTTGACGAGATCCTATTTGCTGAACAATAGTGCATAGAAGCTTCCTTAATAAAAGAAATAGAAAAGACCTGTGAGCAAGTAAGACAAAGTGGAAAGTCGCTCTCCAAATGCAGGCCTGTTTCCTGTGGCATAATGAGTCCCAGCCCAGCATTTGCATGGTGGAGTGTTACTTACAGATGGAACTGTCAAAATCTGTTTTTTATTGTACAGGATGACAAATGTAGTCCTCACAGGAGAAACTTCTCAGCATAATGAAATCGAATCTCTCTGGAAGGCAAAAGATTCATTCCCTGTACATTTTATTTCTCCTCATCTTCCCTCTAACTACTATATGTTTTTTAAGGGTTTCATACCTTTGTCAACCATGACCAAATAGCAAGGGGATGCAGGAGGAAGAGATAGAATTGGCCATATTTTAAAATTTTTCTCCTTCCTATGCACAGCTGATTTCTTCTATTTCTGCTCTGTATCACAATGATGCCCAGCTGGTGGGACACGAGAAGTACCAAGATCTGCCAGACCTACACCAGCTGGACCCAGCTCAGTTCTCTGATTTTTTTCTCTACTGTGAATTCATGCACATCTTCGGATCTTCCTGTACATTTGAAATATGTGACTAAAGACACTGTATTCCAGTTACCTTTTCCTCATTTCTTTGATCATTTGCTATGGAATCGGCTTTCTCCACGATGCTTTGCTTTTCTTAGTCTCATCCCTTAAAATTATTAATGGCTTGGAACATCTTTCTGGCTATAGCCTAATATTTGGTCCACTTAACAAACTTGGCAATAATGTTACCACTTTTTTATGAAGTTTGATGTTTCCACTAAAGTTTTTTCATTATCTATATACACAGAGTTAAATGACATGATTACATTGGTATTCTGGTGTAGTTTATTCCATTTCCCAAACACGATCAAATCCTGTTTCTCAACATCTGGGAGGCCAGAGGTACAGCTTATGAATGCCAGTCAATAAAGAAGTCAGTATACTTCTAATCATTTTAATGGTAAGTCCTTCAATCAAGCCCTAAAATATAATGCACGAAATCTGAAAGAGGCTATAGATCAGATGAAATCAATCTTTGCACTATCTGTACAACAGGAAGTTGTTTCAAGCACTCAGAAAACCAATTATGAAATCAGATGGATTTATCCAATTTCTCTTTTTTTATTTTTTGCTTGCCACAAGCTGCTTCTGGTGATGGCACTAATGCCACTAATCTACTACAGAAGCTACTCTTGAAAGTGAGTGAATAGCTCATGGAAGAATCGTGGCCAGTGAGGGGCAGGTCTTGTTTTATATACTTGGAAACTTGTCCCCAAAGATGTATTTCTTTGGTTTAATGCTTTGGTATTCAATCAGTGATCTATGGCAAAGAAATGTAGATTTGAACTTTTCCAGCTAACATAACTCCACTAGGGATGTCAGCCCTGTCATACAACAATAAGAAAAAGACCATGTATTTCAAGAGGAATCACTTTCTTATAACTGAGAACTCTATGGGCTAAAATCAGTGTTCACTTCAGAGCTGGTTACTGCCTTTCTTTTTCAACCCACAGCCTTTGTTCATGACCTGTCTTATACCTCCCCACCTTAGCTTCCTGCTGCAATTTTAAAATGCATAAAATGTATAAAAACATGTATATAGCTCACAAACTCCAGATGGGTAGCCATTTCCTTTGTGAGTTTTCTGTCACAAACGTGAATTTTGAATTTGCTGATGGGGCTCCACATCTAGATGTCCTGCTGCCTCAGAGCACTATACACCCAAAGCATCACGTTTCTTAGCTTGTTCACCCTCCAATTTCTACACCATGATATTTCTGCTCTTGTGCATCTTACCAACACCTGTGATGGTGAGAAATGAGCATAACATGCAAGATCACTAAAAGATTGGAAGTCATTGTAATCATACTGAAATGACTCTAAATTATGAAGATGGAGTACCAACTCACTTTTATACCTGTAATGAGGGCTGAAGATTACACTGTGACCAGTACTTAATGCTGTCTTCATTTGCTCTTGTTCAGCATGAGTTCACTTTTCAGACAGCCCCTCTGTGTCTGTGGGAGTGTGTACAAACTTCAGCACTGGTATTTGTAGAAACAAACAGGTGTTTGTTTGTCAAGTCAGTTATAATACCCAGAATAACTAGTTTGTACAAATCAATGTGCTTGTGTGAGGCAAACAGATGGCATCATATTTTCCCGCCTGATGCAAGCACTTTTTAAAAACTTTTGCAACTATTACTTAAGGATAGTTAACAATGTCAAATGCAAACATATTTAGCACCTCTTTTCAGTTCTATATCAAGGTATGGATGCATTTCATATTTCTCTATCCTTATCTATATGCCTCAAGACATATATTATCCTTCTGATATTATTCTTGATTGTAATTGGGCAATCTTTAATTCAGAGGGATTTTTGTCATTGATGGTAAGAAGATTACCTCTCCATTAAAGCTTTTTGTTTTAACCATAATCTTTGTCCACATTTCAAAATTCTGCCACTGCAGCTTGGATCTTTCAAGTAGACAGTAGGCAATAATTTCGCCTTGATACAGCTCATGTTCTTGAGAGGGAAGCACATGCTTACATGTTTGTAGAATACTGTGAACAAAGCCTCAGAATTTTGCCAACACTGTGCAAATTCCATGCACTTAGATTGATTTTTACTACAAGTCTTGCATCAAATTGAGGTATCAAAAATCAAATTAATGAATAATTTCTCTGGAGAGGAAATTATTTCATTAAATTACCTAAATGACAGCTGAATATTATTTACTGATTGTCTCAGGACACAAGTCATGGTCATTTCTATTCCTTCTGCTCCCGTCATTTGATTTTCTTTGCACAAAAGGGACAAGTGTTCTCTGTTTAATCACCTGTAGGAGCCTCTGTCAGAACCAGCAGTGCTATAAGCAAGGCAAATGTACAACACCATAAAAAATAACCAGCTGACAGATCTGGTAGGATTCACCTCAATTCTAACTTACTTCATGTAAGCTAGCTTGCTAACCTTGCTTCACCCCAATAAGGAGAGAGCCATTGCTGGATACACAGCTCATGCTATTTTCTTTAGATTGACTTTCATCTGAAAAGACAGGATATTGATTACATTGACTATAAAGAGTGACTAGGACAATTAACTCCTGATGTAGACACTAGTTCTCTGATCAGAAGAGCTTACTTTTTAATTTGGAAGTTAGATTCTAGCCATTGCTGCTAATCTACAGGCTGCCAAAGTAACAGAGAGAGATCCTGCAGCGCTGATTCCTGATTCTACAGACATTGTATTTAGAATTGTGTTTGGAAACATTAAAAAAAAAAAATTACCAGAACAATTTTTTCTAATACCACATTAAGAAATGCAGAGAAAGACTAAAGAACTACACTCAGGAAACAATTTTTGCAGTGCTGCATCTTCACAATACGTTTGATGGATGGAAGTACTTTAAAGAGGAACCAGAATCATTCTTCCATCCACTTCTCTCACAGCTCCGTGAAGAAAAGCAAAACGGTCAAGGAATAGTATGAAGTAAAACAGCAGAAGAATAAGCAGCTGAGGGCCCTGCAGCTGTTGGCATGTCCTGACACAGTGTTCATCTGCAAAGCACAGCGCTCCACTTGCATTGTCACTTCCCCTAAATTCCTTTAACAATAAATAAAAAAGGAAGGACTGTTCAAGGCATGGAGGGAAAAGGTATTTACAAACAGAAATTATACATTTTGAGAAACACAGGGTCTCTATGCAGAATTCAAAGTGTTCAGAGTTCAACAGATATAGAGATTCACTGTCAAATGAAGAATCTAAAACCATATAATAAAAAAAAAGCAAACATCTAGACTACTGATGAATCAATTTCTTTTTAGAAATATGATTGAGATTTAATCTCTCTTTCATTGTGGCAGAAAACAAAAATTAAAAATAAAGACATTTAGATAGCAATTTTAAAAAACTGAAAATACTGTCTGAAAGCACTATTTACTCTCTTCTTGGAGTAAATTTGTAACTGAGTAGCCACTGACAGTATTGCTATAAGCACATACTGCAGTGCTGCTTAATTTTGATGAACCCTGTTGAGTAATCAAAGTTTTAGACGCTTCATTCTCATAGCATTAGCATTCAGGACAGTAATAAAAGGGAATTCAGGGAGAAAAACAAGGGAAGAATGAATATCAGCAAAGAGTTACTGTGAAGGACAGGAGGACAACCTTGCTAGAGAAGAAAACCTGCTGGCAATTTCTGTACCTAATTCAATGCTCAGGTACAAGTCGTACTGGAGGGTCTTGGCATCGAGTCTTGTGTACCTGAACCTGGTATGAAACTGTGTCATAATTTTTTTGTTATTCTATGTTTATTGATTGACTACTGACAGATAGGGAGAAAGGGAGAGAGGGACAAAGGGAGAGAGAGGGAGGGAGAAAAAGAAAGAAAGAGAGAAAGAAAGAGAGAAAGAGAGAAAGAGAGAGAGAGAGAGAAACAAAGAAAGAAAGAAAGAAAGAAAGAAAGAAAAGAAAGAAAGAAAGAAAGAAAGAAAGACAACCTTAACACTTGCCATTTCCAAGTTAAACCTACATACTTGCACATTTTTATCGAAATCATATTTTGTGACACACTATTAATAAAAACTTACATTTCAGTGAAGATCAAAGTCTCCTTTTCAAAATACAGATCATTTAGATATTCCTGAAATATAGGATGTTTTCATTTAGATTAAATCTACTTTTATTTAGTTTTAGGCACCCAAGTATAAAAGTAGATCAGTATCTCAGTTAGAATATATCTTCCCAGATCACATCAGAAATCCTGACTGTATTGAAAAGCCCTCCATGAGCTGATGACTGGTTATCTTAATTCAGGAAGTCATGACTCCCTCATGCTGAGTCCCATGAGCCTTAGAACACTGAAACAGAACATCTGTTCTACTGCACCACAGCGCACATTTAGATGACTGACTTCTGCTATGTGGTTGCAAGAAAGTGGGAAACCAATTTCAGATAAATTGACAGGCACAAAAATTCTAAAACTCTTATCTTTTATTTCAAGTTAAGTTACAACTTGACTTCTTGCTCAATTTTTTCCAAAGTTACGTTTCTTTTCCTTTTTATTGTTTAACGTAGTATTTAAACATCTGATGTTCTCCTTATCCCCATCAGTGGTTATCACTGCCATTCCGTTTGGTGATATTCTGCTTAGCTTGTCCCACTTGCATGATCAGATAAAGGAACAAATTCCTTCATGCCTTTTCATTCTGGATACTGACCCATAGAGTGAGTATTGTGTCTGTGTCGTGATAACAAGAACATGAGTGATGTTATTCCATTCCGTTCCATCCCAATTACATATATTCCAATATATGTAATAACTAACATAATATCACAGATTTTTTCTTTTTGTGGTAAGAATAAGGGGAAGAAATGCAATTTATTTCAAGTTCATATGATAAATAAAAATGTGTTAAGGTCTGACAGTGGACAGGCTTTAAGGATAATGAAATTTGACGTGAAAATATTTCATGTTGATCTTTCATGTGTTTCTTATTTTGACCTGTGATTATACCAAAGACCAAAATTCATGTAATACATGCAAATAATGTTTGCTTTGTGTGATTGCAAATGTAGGTGAACAAGGCTACTCCTGCCATATCTCATGTTTCAGTCATGGGATAGCTGGAATCACCATAAATGTCTTTCAAAGATGTAAATAGGCTGTGGCGACGAAGGACTGTAACTACTGATGTCAAAGCTCTTCTGCTTTGAATAGAGGGAACTGTAAATGTTAATGTTTCCAAAAGCCTGAATAGTTTCAAAGACATCAGTTTCACATCAAATACTCAACTACTCAAATTCATTAACTGCTAACTTGATATTAGGAACAACATAGCAAATATGGTAGCTCCTTTGTCTTCTAGCCTATGCTTCATTGTTCTGAAAACTCATAATCTCTGAAACAAGATAAAGAAAGAACTGTAAAAATCTATACTCAAAAGAAACCCTAGAGCCATCCAGATTTGCTTTCAAACTCTGTGTAAAGCTGAGTTATCCTCAGTTCTTGATCAAAGAAATGTGCAATAGTCCTTATTGAGCCTCCCAGAAATGCTGTGAAGGGCACAGAATTGATGCATGGGGAAATGTGTGAAACCCACCAGAACTACAGACAATCATTCAGAGCTGTATAAAATTGCCTGATACAAAAATTGAAAATCAGAATAGTATTTGAGCATTCAAGAGATTTTTTAATAGAGTTCTGTTTCTTTATTTTAAAAACATATTGATAAGCAATATTGAGTAGCAAATTTCTTTAAAATGGAATATAACTGAAGATCACAGTGTACTAGCAAACTTTATGCACCTCTCAGGAAACCAAACATGGCAGCCACTGTTCTGTGTATAACTCTACTTCTGTTTGATGTATCTTGTTCTCAAAAGATACCCACGTAAATTATTGCTCTTGTGGTAACGTAATCAAACTCTCTTTAGTAAAACAGGTGGACTGAAATACAGTGGAAAAAATTCCCATCAATACAGCATCAATCTTGAAGAACAAAAGTTCTGAAGAGTTAACAAAGAGTACAAGAAGGGAAGGGACCGCACATATGTTACATTATTTGATCATTTTAACATGGAGATGAGAAACCTCTACTGACAATTGTTTATTTCAGAAAGGACTAGAACAGCCAGCTTAATGCAGGACTCTTAAGTGTTTTGCTAGTACAAATTAGTCAGGCCCTTCACTTTTTAGCATTTGATGTCTACATTTAGAGGATTATAAGTGTTATTAACATCAGTTTCCTGAAAAAAAGATACAAAGATAATATGGAATTATTCTGGAAAAATATTCTCATGGATCTCTAAATATGATGTAATGTAGAGGAGAAAAAGACAAAGCATTTCAGGCCTACAAGAGAGAAAGATTGCTTGCTAACAAATAATTACAGAAGAATGACGTAATATTAATTTGATTTTCAGGCAAGTGTTAATTAGAAAAAACAGCAAAAAGAACTGCACAAAATCAGATTCATAGGATATTTCAGGTTGGAAGGGACCTATTGAGGTCATCTAAGTTCAACTCCCCTACTTAAGCAGGACCACCTAGAACTGGTTACCCAGAACCATGGCCAGTTGGTCTCCTGGCAATCTGCACCGGTGCTTGGTCACTCTCAGAGTAAAAATTTCTTTCTTGTATCAACATGGAATTCCGTATTTTTTCATTGGTGCCCTTTGACTCTTGTCCTGTCAGTGGGCATTGCTGAAAAGATCCTGGCTTCTTTGTCTTCATTCACTTCCACAAGAAGGGAATATACACAGATAAGGTCCCCTCTTGAGCCTTCTCTTTTCCACGTTGAACAGTCACAGATCTCAGACTCTCCACATGAAAAAGATGCTTCAATCTTTAATTGTGAAGCAGCCCTGAAGTCAGACTCACTTCAGTAAGTCCATATATTATTATGTATTATGTATTGGTGATCCCAGTAAATCCAAATAAGCCCAAATATGTTTGTGCATCGCTTTCTAGAATGTTGTAGAAAAAGAAATTATATAAAATCTACTGCAAATGAGAAGAAAATCTACAAGAGGATTTTGCATGTCAAAAAAGTTCATTTATTTGTATTTGTATCTGATCTCTTTCTGGTCAATGAAAGACTTAGTAGACACCAAAAGCAAAGGGAAACTTGTTGTAACATGCAAAAAGAGGGCAAATCAGTGAAGAAAAGAAAACAAAGTGAATCATATGTCCATGACTTATTTGTTTCCTATGGATGTAAGGCCAAACTGATACCAAGGAAAGCAGTGAGGCAGTGCTACAGGAGCAGTAGCTGTCAGCACAGTCAAGGCACCTCGTGAAAAACGGGAAATCAAGCAACTCACAGCAACAACAGTCTGTGTACAATCTGTGGGAATATTCATCAAAGTATGTTGAATGGATAATCTGGAGTGAGTATGCACAAGGTAAAAATAGGCAACGAAGCTGTTCAAACATTACCTGGTTTCTCATTTTACAGTTTCCTTACATAGTATTTATTTTCTCATCTTTCTGCTCTGGGTTTCTTCTATGATTGAAATGAGCAGATGTACATATTGAGGCTCACCATATGTGCTCTGGCTCTTTTCTATGACTGTGTTGGATGCTATTCCACTGAAACAGGAACTTAAGATGCCTGCAAGCCCAGATCTGCTTCCTTTAATTTGTCAGCATAACTCCAGATGTGCCCGCAAGCCACCCCCTGGATCACATTGTTCCTCAGAATACCTGTGCCTCATTTGGGCCTTTATACCCCAGCACAGTAGGCTGACAGACCCACACAGAGGTTTTACACAAATGCTGTCCTTAGGCCACCATTCACCCTGACGTTCCGCAGATCAGGTTTTGTGAGTAGTATTTAAATAGCATGAAGGTTTCAAAATTCAGTCTCTTCTGTTGCATACTGCTTGCAGTGTCCCTGGAGGTCTAGGCTTTGTGGTTTTCTCAACCCTAAATCTAGGCGCAACCCTAATAATAAGCAGAGCAGTAAAAGCAGCCATTTGTCAGGCTGAGATTCCCAGAACATGGATGGTGCCAAGGAGAAAGATGTGGAGGGAACAATGCTGTGGTGGTGCCATGGTCCCCTTGGCATGCCTTTTGTAGTTGCAGTATCCCTGGAGCTGTACAGTTTGTGGTTTTCTCAACCCTAACCCTAAGCATAACCCTGACCCTAAGCAGAGCATTAAAAGCAGCCACTTGTCAGTCTGAGGATCCCAGCAAAAGAGTGGTGCCAAGGAAAATGGTGCGGAGGGAGTAAATGTTGTGGCAGTGCTGTGCTCCTCTTGGCATGCCCTTTGTAGATGCAGTGTCCCTGGAGCTCTGGGCTTTGTGGTTTTCTCCACCCTAACCCTAAGCCTAGCCCTAACCCTAAGCGGAGCAGTAAAAGCAGCCATTTGTGAGCTGGTGGTTCCAAGGAGGAAGGTGTGGAGGGAACAACATTGTGACAGTGTCATGCTCCCCTTGGCACCACTGCCTCACAAATGGCTGCTTTTACTGCTCCGCTTAGGGTTAGGGCTAGGCTTAGGGTTAGGGTTGAGAAAACCACAAAGCCCAGAGCTCCAGGGACACTGGAACCACAGAAGGCATGTCAAGGGGAGCACGGCACTGCTGCAACGTTGCTCCCTCCGTAGCTTTCTCCTTGGCACCACCCATGTCCTGGGAACCTCAGCCTCACAAATGTCTGCCTTTAACTTTTGAGATCTCAGTACGACACATTCTCCACACTTCTCCTCTTACTCCAGGGCAAAGTTTAGCGGTTCAAAGGCATTATTATGGGGAGTCTCACACCTTTTGCAGTATATGAGCTAAAAGCTATGGAACATATATTCTTAAGACACATAAAAACCTAAAGTGACTGCTTTACTATTTTAGTTCATTAATTTCTTTTCCTCTCACAATTTATAATTGATACAAGGTCATTATTTTCGTACTGGGGTTAGAGTTTAGGGAGGGTAAATAGAAATATTGGTATAAATTATGTAAATCAGTTCACTGATTTTTGTGTTGCTTCATACCTATTGAAGAGCAATGTTGTTATTTTGCTTTCTCCCATCTATAACAATTTTAAATTATACTTTCAGTTACAACTTTGTTTTCCTATACTTTTCTTTCTTTTCTGTCATGTATCCACAACACAATCCTTTTGCTCCTCTCTGCAAAATTTTGCATACAGCAAAAATTCTCTCTTGAGCAGCTCATCCACAAACCACCTCACTCTGATGTTACTGCAATTTTCCATCTCATATGTTTGTTTATTTTCTCACTTGCTGGAATTTTGAATTTCTCAACCAGACACATTGGCACAATTATTTTTACCTTATTTTATGCACCCCGCTGAGTATGTCTACAGGCTCACAGTCAAACGTCTGCTTCCTCAGCAGCTGATAATCTTCTAAGCTCTGTGGGACTTGTTTACTAGTCTGTGCCAAAGGGGCACAGTGTTCTTTGAGTGGCTCTTATAGAGAGCTGCTGAATTTTTTACCAAGAGGAAAATCAGCAATGAGCAGAAGAAAGGATGAATTTTCTTTCACTTAATTAACTCAGAAAACTGCATTTTCAGAAGACTGTCCCATTTACTCAAGTCTGCTATAGTAAAGACATAAACTTCATAATTATTTGGGATATTTTTTTAACTAGAGCATAAGCATCCAATCAGAACCTAAGAAAATTAAAAGGGAGTCTTGGTTCTTTCGTAAAATATCCCAGTTAAAATACTGAAAGATGATGGCAGATGCATAGCATAGGGGCATAAAACCACCATATTGTCTAAGTGCTTAATCATGCCAAGCTTGTAGTCACACTATATCCAGTATTTGCTGCTGAACCAGAATATTGCTTTTTTTTTTCTTAAGCAATGCTCTACCCAATGGCATAATTAAGATGAAACAAATAGGATTTTCCCCTCTGTGCTCCCCTGTACATGGGAGACATCTTGTCCCACTACACAACAGAACTTAAGCACTTACCTGTCCCTTTCTAATTCACCCTGGTATGCTGGATAAGTCACTTTACTTCTGCTTTTCCTGGGAAGCAGTAATAATAATACAGACTCCCACTGCAAATTGCTTTGAGATTTAATGATAGAAACAAAATAGAGAAGACAGGAATTATCACAATAAGATGATAATCATTTAATTGTTCACCCATCAGTAAAACTTAAATCAAAAAGTAGTGCAATAACCTTATAACAGTATGAAAATTCAGATTTTGAAGACTGTTCTGCTATGCATTTACTAAACAATACACAGTGGTTCCCAACATTCATTTTTCAAGAAGAAATTATTACTTGCCACCTAGAGGTATAGCAATTATCAGCAGTGTCACTGATAAGCAATAGCTTACAATAGATAATTGAAGTCCTTCTTCTGTGAAAATTGACTATTTGTTTTAATATATTTGATTGTTTTCAGCATACTCAGGTTTTCCTTTTCTGACAAGAAGAATAGCTATTAACTACTTCTGTTAAACTATCAAGTGACTGGATAAGCTGCATGCAAAATTAAACACAACCAAATTTCAGTGAAAGGTACAGGTCTAACAGCATGCCTCTGAGCTGCATTCCCTCGTGGGGGTAAATGGACAAATGACCTGCTTCAGGTTTATCACCTCAAAGTTCCCAGTCTCACAAGATTTTTCTATTCTTGCTATGAATGTTTTACTAAACCTAATCCTTGGAAAATCCTTCTGGTATTGGCATCATCCCTTCAACAGCTTGCATTAATTGAGATAGAAAGATTAAAAATTATGTGTTTTAAATAACAGGATTCAGCATCAGGTTCTGCTGTTCCTCCTAATGTCAAAGCAGTTGCAATAAGAGACTCATACCAGATACCAGGGTATTGTTCTCCCCACTCCCCACAAAAAAAATAAACAGGCCCCTCATTGATACTCACCTGTTCAGTCTAGTTCCTTTGGTGAGTACAGTTTCAGGAATAAGGTGTAAATTAGGTATTTGGTTGAAATGCATGCATTTTCTGGTTAAGAGAAACATTTTCTCTGTAATTTTGGTTTTGTTAATTGCCTTACTAGTCCAATGCTGAAATATAAAAAGTGGTCATTGTTATAATGATTATTGACATATAGCTGTATGTTTATCTTGACAGTGTTACAGCACAGAACAAATTGATACCGGGGTTTGTTTATGTTTATCCAGGGAACAAACAGAATGGGTTTTTTCTTATATTTAACCAATACCTTCTATAGTAGCAGGAGACTGGGAAAATTAAAAAAGATACGTACCAAGAGAAATTATGTGACTGCTTTTTCCTAGGGGCCTCTCCTGGAGCCCTCACAATAACAAAGGCAGGGATACCAGGGGGTAAACAGTCAGCCAGAATTCAACATGAAAAATACAATACATGCATCAGCTTTGAGAAGGATGAAAGGAATTATGGCTCGACTTCTAGGCCAAATTTGAGGCATCTTGCTGAGTTGACTGTCAGATTTCTTCTGTCACATGTTATAGACTCACCAGATGAAACAAATTGTTAAATAAGGGTCGAAAAAACCTTCTAATATTCAAAGATGATAGCTTTTTCATCTTTACATAACATACAACTAAAGCATTAGAATGAACAGTGTAATATAGGAAGCTATAGAACAAGTGATAGATGCAGTCATTAGATTAGAAATGGGAAAGTTGTCTTCTGCAGATTTAATATCTAAGAATTGAAGGAAGTAGGCAAAGTAAAACAAGCATCTATAATAGAACAAAGATAAAATGAGGCAATAGGGTTTCATTAATTAATTTTGAAAATATTCATGTTGTTCTTTTCCATTTGACATATTCACTGGCTTTTAAAATTATTCTTATCATTGGATAGTGGTAGTAAAAAGCTGCATACTTTGGTTTGATCTGAATATGTTGTCATTAAGATTTAACAGCCTAATGAAATAAGAACAAATAAATAAAATTTTCAGTGTTAAACCGTAACTCATACGTAATATTGCTATATCACAATATGTTTCGTAGGCTGTCTATGTATCTACATAAAGTAATGTGTTTATTTGGCATGCAGATAAATTCATTTAATATTGAAAATTAGTAATTATTCCATAGCTTCATAAGTTGGGCCATATTGGAGATATTCAAATGTTTTCCTCTAGGGAACTTATATTTCATAAGGAAAATAGAAATACATTTGCAGGCACATTGTAATCCAGTGTACAAGACTAGAGATACAGCTCTACAATTCAGGAATTCCACATTTTAAGCAAGCATATATTAAAAATTTATTTAGAAAATTTATTTTGTTTGGTGAAATTTAGCATTGCTGACTGACTTGAAGTTCTATCTGGCAAGAATAGAAATCCTTTTTCCCCTGGTTTATCATTTCTTTAAGACAGCTAAGCATAAATTCTTGCAGAAATTCTCTGCATTAACAAATCCAGTTATCTGTTATGCACACAGACTTCGACCCTTAAATTAGTGAGGACTGTTAACTTGCATTTTTTTACATTCACAAACAGCACTACTAACTGTCACACATGGTAGTGTAGATAAATATATCACTACTTATAAATTTCCATGCCAAAAATACGTATCATTATCAATATCACAACTTTAAAAATTAGGGAGTAGCTGCATGAAAGCTTTACACAATTCACAATTCAGTTTTAGCTATTGGGAAGTTTGGCATGCACAGGGCAGAGACAGTGCAATGGCCTTTAGATTTTCAAAGAGAATGGCAATGCTTATTACTGGTGATTGCAAACTCAAAGTGATAGATGAATTCATCAGTGGGTTCTGATGGGCAGGTTGTGTAAGTTCTGCAGAGAGGAATTTCTAGAATACTAAACTACTTTTATCATGATTCTTAAGATTATGCTAAAAATCATCTACATGCTTAATATTTATATCTTTAGGAAGGACACACACCCCTAAGTGACCTAAACTTCTCATCCACAACAATTGAGAGCAATTATTGTTAGAATGATCAGTGATTAAGCATCATTTTTCCTTTCTTTGTTCTTCAAGTCCAGATTAACTTTGGGAAAATAACATCTCCAATACCATGTTTAAAAATTGCAAGCAAAATACTTACCTGTGTAGTATTTTCTTTCTTAACATGTTTTCTGCAAAATGTTATTATATTTTTGCATTTCTGCTACAAATATCTAAATTACAGAGGGGAAAAAAAAAAAAATCATTGAGCCAGTGTTTTGTGCCAAGACAGCACATTCAGGTCTCTAAAAAGCTAAATGAGTTTAAGCAAATTCTTTTCATCTCCAAACTGGAACCTTTTCCTACTGTGTTTGAATCAAATGCATTAATGCACCAAGGCTCACAGAACAACTGTATGTCTGTGTCTGGAAACTTCTATTACATCCAGTTTAATGGATCTTTGAGGGTGGGATGCCAATTGCAGCTGCACTTTCTGTGGAGCACGAGGTGTAACTTACAAGAATTTCCTTTCCTGAAAGTGGATTTCATGTTTGTCTCTAGTGTCCTTGTAAATTAAAAAGATGGGTAAATTTTCTCAACATTGCTAACCTTCTTGCATTTAACTTCTTCAGATTTAAGACCCAAACAAGGCTGCACATCCCTTCTCATTTCAGATACAAGGGTGTGAATTGAAAATAAAGCACATAAGAAATTTTTGTCTCATGATCAAAAGAGTTCTGCATATTATATTATTAAACCCAAAATTTCCTTTAACAGAAAAAAGAAAAAGAACAAAAACCCCATATTCTATGTTGGATGTTATGACCAATACCTGATATTTACAGTATCGGGGATGGAAAAACCTACAGTCAGAGTACCAAGTGCTTCCCAGTCAAATGAGGATAAGCACAACTCAGTCAGCATTTCCAGTCTGATTGTCCAGAGCCATGGTCTCTGGCAAACTCTGACCATGAACTGGAGTCCTTGTTCAGCTCACAAAACTCTGGAGTCCACTTGCTTTAGATCCTGTAATCAATGCCTACACAGCCTGAGCCCACCCTCATATTTGAATACTCTTCATTAAAGTATTATCATCTTTTAGTAGCTATTCCTCAGCTTTCTGGATTCCTCATTAAGTCTTCTTTTACACAGATAGACAGAAAACCAGGGAGCACAGACTTAGCCATGCTAAGCCAGTCTTAACCAAGGAGTATGCTGCATCCTTGTCTTTTAAAAACATTGCAGAATTGGGGTGATAATCTGTTCTCCTGTTTAGAAAAGCAGTCCTTTCTTTCTTCCATGCAGGCAAGCTGAATATTTACAGCAGCTCGAACTACTGCTGAGGAGACAATCCACTGTTATGAGGTACTGGACCAGCAGTTCTGAAGCAGTAAAAGATGATGGTCCTTAACTGCTGTATCATCTTTCCCAGTCATAAGCCTTCCTGAGTTTGTCACCAACCTTCTGTGGAGTACATCATAGCGGATTTGCCTGATCAAGCTTAGACACATACTGAGCACGTATCACAAAATAAACAAGTGCACCCTGTGTGTCACAGCCACCTTCCACCTTCCACCAATCCACCTTCAGCTTAGAAATAAAACCGAGCTGCTGATCATTAACAGTCCCTGACATTACCATGATATTTTTCTTCATTACTTTATCATTGGTATCCAAGCCTGATTCTGGACAAATTATTACTGCATTCTACCTTCTCATACTCCTTGTTATCTTTAAACTGGATTGGATATTCTCTCTCTCACATCCCATTCTAAACTTACAAATATTTCTAAGCAAGTTTCCATTTCCCTACTTTTAACAAACCAAAATAATTGCTGCAATTATTTGACCTACTTGCAATTTTTATACTAAAACTGGTGCAGTTAGTGCTACTATTCTTTCCTATATATTTACTCTATCTACTAACATCTATAAAAGCACAAATCAACATATCCCATATCCACACTTGCTATAACTACAGAAGTAGCTTTCTAAAAACTCTGCCCCAAATGAAAATGTATTAAATGAATAATGCAAAGAAAAAGCATGTGATACCAATGGGATAGTGTAATCTTAATCTTACTTATCTCATAGCAATCATGACATTGATGATTTACAATAAGGGACACAGCATGAGATACTTTCATAAAACTGTAAGGATTATAGGTGAACATAAACAAAACAATCCATGAAACTGGAAATAGCTTTAAGATCCTTTTTCCATAAATATGTATGAATTTATCAAAGAAAGAAAAGGCTCAGTTATTTTATCTCATTGGCTTCTTATCACTTGTCACAAATGATAACTACTCTACACTCTCTCAATATATTACCCCTTCACTCTCAATCTGTGATTTTTCAATATGATGAGATTCTGCTTTCAGTAAAACACACTCAAACTATGCTGTGGAAGGACACGGATTATTTGTGCTCCGACTCAGATGTTAAAAGCCAGCCTCCAAAAACATACCAGTGACACCACTCCATAGCCTGCTTTCTCATCTGACTTTTCCTGAGAAAGTGTTGGTTACATAGTTCAGAAAATCTGTGGATAAAATAATATATCTTACTGCAGACAGTTCTCCTGAGACTACTGGAATTTTACCAGAAATAATGGAGCACCAGTGATAGAACTAAAATGATGCAATTTGCATAGCTTTCTATGACCACAGTTTTTTATCAGAAATAGAAATAAAGGCAACTTTTTAAATGGCTCCTGAGCCCTCAAGGCTTTGACTCTAAAAATTCTCTTTTTCCCTCTACAACTCTGTCTCCTCAAATCCCCATGTTTTGTCCTTCAAAATTGTCCATCTTTACAAGGCTTTTTCTTCTAAGTAGACAGCTATCCAGCCTTATATGCCTTTTAACAAGTGGCCACACTCTACAAGGCTTCTCACTCTACTCAACTTCTTTGAGAGATCAAGGATTCAGAGTCTCTTTACAACCTTTCTGTTCTGGAGAATTCAGCAAGATTTAGTCCCTTAGTTCATCTTCTAAGCAAAAAAATCTAGTGTAAATTTATGATCCACAGATACTTTCACCAGATCAGCACCCTCATGATTTAAAACGCTGTGTCTGGGAGTCCTTCCTTAAATTTCATCAAGAGGGAATTAAAATGATGGAGTATCTTTCAGCTACAGCCATATAATCAAAACAAAAATGGTTATCCACTAAATCTATTTGCTGATGTGACTAATGGGAATCATTGATCTAGTAAGTTAATTACAGACTTGATTTAACCATATTTTTGTTCTTTTTGTAATAGATGTAATAGTAAAAACTCAGTAATAAATTATACATAAAAATAACTTCGATTTCATTAGAAAGTTGAGCAAGCAATGTAAGAAAAAAAATACACAAATGGAAGAGGGAGTGGATCCCCAATCATCTGCATCATGTCACCATTAGACAGCATTGCCTTTCCTTCAGTTCACTCCAGCTAGCTCTTTTTAAGGCAGCTCTTCTGTAGGGGAGACAAGTCCTAAGATATTCAGACACGATCCAGACATTTGTATTTATACTGAGTACTAATGGCCCCTTTTTGGCCCTCCTTTACTTAATAGCATGGACACAGGATGCACAAAACCTGACAGCTCCAGAAAGCACCAGGAAGGCAACCTACACACCACAAAACTCTACTTCCAAATGAAAACCAGTCTGTCTCGGTTTGAAAGACAGGTGTCAGACAAGAAAGGCAGGAGCCTCCCCTGAAATGGAAAATGCAACCCCCTTCCCTCCGAATTATTATAAATCTGAAAATAGGGGGCTTTCAGGCAAAGATATGAGGGATAGGAATAACAGTTCTTTACTAATAAATATATATGTATAACAACACAAACAAACAGCAATAGCTGTGGCAGTCACAGCAAACAGCAGCCCGAACCCAGCGCCGGCCTCGGGCACTTTCCCCTGGGTGCAGTTCCTCCTCCCGCTGAGCAGGGCGGGTGCGATGGTTCCCCCGCGGCTGCAGGGGGCGCTCCGCAGCGAGCTCGGGAGCACCGGGAATGGCAGCGCGGGGTCCCGGGAAGGGATGGATGAGAAAACCTCACAAAACTCTTGGGCGTCCGGCCGGATCCTCAGGAACAGCAGGCTGGAACGGCAGGGGCGAGCGCAGATCTCGGGTGGCAGTGAGAGGTATCAAACTGCGGAGCTGTGGCAGGGAAACCCGGCAGGTCTCTCAGTCGGCAGAGCGCAGGAGCTCCGTTTCCAGACGGGACAAGGAGGAGAGCAGGCTTAGGAACCCCGGGGGTTTGCCCGCAGAAAGCAAAACAGCCAAAGAAGCAGAAACCCGCAGTGGTGACCGAGACGTCCACACCGAAGCGAGCCAGCTCCCAGACTAAACCTTGAGCACCCAGGCAGCCCCCCGCCCCGGGTGTCCCAACCCCCAGGTGACAAAAGGGTGGCCAGTCCCACCCCGCCTCTGTGGCCAGCTCTTTTGTTTCTTTTAAGTATCCAGCGATTTGTCCCCTAGCAACTAGTATGGGTAAAATTCTTTAAGAGAAAAAACAGGCTAAAATCCTAAACCCCAACACAGTCCTTTCATGTAATTGCATAGGACTACATCAAATTCTTATAGACTAATGTGACAATTAAAAAGCTGTAAATATATTCAGCCCAGCATTTTAATAAGTTTTTTTAAACAGGCTTCTGAGTCTTTTGAGAAGTACATGGTCTGAGTACAGTCTTGCAATATGCAAGATTTAACAGCTATCAAGGGCCAGTTATAGCTGAGATACTTTCACTTAAAGTGACAACTGAAATTATGAAGGGACATGATGTAAATTGTATGGAATTTACAGTATTCAGTAATATAAATAGTGACCTTTTAAAACTGACGGAGTGAATTTGAGAATCCATGGCACTTCCTCTTCCCTAAAACCGTAAAGTTTTACATGAGGGAAATGGTTGTAACAGGATATGCCATCACCTAAACCTAGCAGCATTCTTAACCAACAGGTGTCTGACTTCAGTACACATCAGGTCTTTTCCTGGATTTTACCTTTCTTGTGCTGCAATGAAAACTTGTTTGAAGATCCAAGGCTGTCAAGAACAGATACCATTAGTGATACAAATCAGATTCCTATAACCCAAATACTGTCCAGTACTGGAGCTGAAGAGCCATTCAACTCCTATTAGCCTGAGATTTGTGAGTAGCACTTGACCAAAGTCACTGCAAGATTTATCACTGCTTAAAAACTAATATTTACCTTGAAATTTACATTGTTACTCCTTTTGCTTCTACATCCATTTCTCTGTCTCTTATGGATGCTTTTCATGACATCATTTATTCTAGTGAGTGAGCTATTCTAGTTATGTTTCAGTATAAATGGAACCATGCCATTTCTAGTGGCCCAGCATCTACATCAAATACAGAAATATGAGACAAATCATACAAATTTACTGGCATAGTAGTTGCACTGACTGTATTATTTACTAATGTGGGTAACATAGCTGAGAGCTGTGACACACTCACTACAGCTACATCAACTGTATGTCAACATACATAAGTTCTGAACATTATCAGGGCTATACACATATTTTACCTTATGAGTGTCCCCGAGACATAACAGGTGGACTTTAAAAGCCTTGAGTTCCATTCCTTCATTCTATCTTTTTAAGTTAGAGTATCCCAAAATTTTTTGTCATGCTTAGTCCAGACAAGGCTGAATAGTTCAGTCCTATTTCACATAAAAGTCTTACACATATTGAAAATCCTTGCCCTTCTTTCCTCATTTTGAAATAGTCCCTGGCCTTCACTGTTTCTTCTTAAGTCCATGAAAGGACTGTTTACATACATTTCTCCTGTTTCTACTCTTCCTATTGCACAACACTAAATGTCACTATTATTACTTTTTTCCCCTTTGTGAGAGAGAAGACAGTCTTTTAAATATAGATTTTGCTGATTGGGAGGGTTTTTCCCAACAGTAGTTTTCCTGACATAGTTCTGAATTTGTAATTTAAATACTTACATATATTTTACATATATAGTGTGGATTGGATGGTTAGATGAGACAATACACAGGCAGACCAAGAAAGGGGCATATAAACCAAGAAAGGAACACTGTAATCAAGTGGTCCTGCAAAATACCTGTGATAACTGGGTGCATTTTCTATCTTGGTTTTACTGGAGGTCATGAAATGTAAATGCTAGCAAATAGGTATTGAACACACTGAAGATTTTTCTGGTTCTGATTCAGCAATTTATGATAAGGGTTCACTGTATCCTCCAATGATGTCTGAAGAAATTATGCCCTTTGACAAATATTATCTCCAAATTAAAGGCAGAATTTTATGCTGAAAACAGCATAAAGCAGATTTGTTTTCAGAGTACTCCCTAAAAAAAAAAATTTTTAAATTTTTTTAACAGGTATAATGCACATCAAGAGCTTTGAAGGGAGAGAAAAAACAACAAATAAAGTGGGTAAATGGAATGTGTAAAATCACATAAATGAACATAAAATAAAACATTTATACAATTTAAAAAAAAAAAAGAGGGAATAAAACCAGCTTTAAAACTAGCCCTCAAAACTTTCAGGTAATAAACCAAGAGCTCCCAGAGAAGAAATATAAAGCCTCTTGAGGTCATACAAATTACCAGTAAAGTCATGAACTTGATGGAAATTCTATTGCAAATGTGGCTCTTGCAATCAAACCTGGGAAGCAACAGCTGCCAAAGAAGCCTGGTTCTCAAACTAGCAAAGAACTTCACTTAAAATCAGAATCTCAAATACAGTGATAAATAAAGAATAGTGCACTGCAGATAAAAATAGGGAGTTTGTACTTGCAAAAGCAGTATAAAATCAGAGTGCCTTAATAATAAACAAAACCAGAAATGTTTGTACTCAGAACTTCAAATATTAACTTGAATATCACTAATGAGTCACCGTTTCATTGGAAAGGCAGATAACTTCCATTTAGAGATACATTTTCAAAGACCCAGGGGACTGAACTCAATGGAAACCAGAACCTGTTCCTGAACATAAGTTTAGTGCAAGGTAAATACCATCTTAAAACACAGCATCTCCTTATAATCATGTCTTTAATGCAGTTATTTCCTTACTCTCAATGAGTTAAGTGAATATTATTATATGCTCATCAACTACATAAGACAAATAAATACACAGATTTAAATTTTAATGATTTAAAATTATTTAATATTTTAAAACAAATTATTGGTCTGTTTTGAATTAAAATAACTTTCAAACTTTGCCTGTAAAAAGACCTGAATAATTTGTTATTTCTGATTCTCCTTCCTGACAACAGTTTCCAGTCATCTTGTTTCCTATTCATATAACTAAAGCCAAACTGGATCTGTATTATCTGTGACCTTTGCTTATGCTTTAGTAAGCTTTTAACTATATTTATTAAAACTCTTCTAAGGATTATAAAATGAATTAAGTCTTGATGACAAACCTCAGAAATAAGGTCAAGAGAGAGGAAATAAGGTCACCTGTGAATATTTTGAAAACTGCTGCTGTGGAGAAAGAAGAGCTCTTTAGATTGACAGGAAGTGTCAATCTGAGCATCCTCAAAGCTGCTTTGTGTACACAGGTTATTTAGCTCAGATACTAATAGCAACTCCATAATGAACGAACCTTCTATCCCTGTCTAGATTAATAAAGAGAAAGAGAGCTTCACTGGCACAAGATTTCTACTCAGATATCTTTTTGAAAGACATTTTGTGAACCACAACAACTTAGCATAACTAGGTCCTAATTAGCAGTTAGACAAGAAAATCTTCCACCTTACGCCCAGGAATTTAGCTTTGGCAATGAAAATTTGCTTAAGGATCTCAGATATATTAGTTCTCTGCTAAAGTGTTGTATGGACTATATGGTTTAGCACAGGAACTAATAGCAGAGGGTGATACAGAGATGATTTTCTGGAAGAATGCAATGCAAAGAAAATCTTTGTTGAAGTCCCAGAGGAGAGCAGCACAAACAAGCTTTCCTAGTCTTTTGCTGTATAATTTTGAAATCACTTAATCTAAATGAGATGAGGGAAATATGAGGATTAGGCCTGGTATCACTTGCTCAGGCAATTTTCCTCATGGACCTATCAAAATTGTAGAGCTGTAATACTTGTTGAAACCAAACTATAAGTGGGTTTCATGGGACAAGGGAGGAGAAGGGATAATGGAAAGGATAGTTTGTCTCTCATAAATGCATGTGTCTATGTGAAGAATCATCTAACATCTTCCTGACAACCCTGTTATGCTTCCTTTTTCATTTGTTACGCAACTGTAACACCTATATTCAATTTGTATATTATTTATTTTCCTTCTCTCCTCCCATCCTCCCCTCCACCTCAATTCTCTCTACTACAATTTTCAACTCACACAATCAGCAATCCAAGCAGACAAAGTAAGAAGTTCCATGTTGGATCAAAAAAAAAAAAAAAAAGTGCTGTCTCTGCCAGCCCCCCAGTTGCTAATACTAACAGAACAACTTAAGCCCTGAAGCATAATATTGGACATTTTTTCAAAATAAGGGCTGTAATATTCTCACAGTGTTGGTATTCCTTCTGCCTACCAATATGTCCCTTCCATTAAAAAAATTGCTGGTATCTTGATGTGTGATACTGAATTTGAGCCTTATGTACATGAAGGAAAGGGGCGGGAAAGGGGAGAATTTAATCATTTTACTCAGAAAATCTTTTGATTTATTTCAGTCTCATTTTGCTCTTGTGTTGCTCTGTTTGCCCTATCAGCACAATATGCCAGATTTAATAAAGTCCATTCGTGCTTCACTGTCATTTTTATTTAAAGACTGTTAAAGCACTGATATTTAGAAATTTCAGTTTAGTTAAAGGTGAAGGTTTGGGTTTCTTAAGTATCCTCAGATGCTTAAGCAGAAATGTTAAGGAATCAAAGGGTGGCTAAATCACAGTTTTTGGATTAGTGGTCTTAATCTGAACTTTTGACATCTGGCATTTCACTCAACTCCCTAAAAAACGTGCTTCAGAAGTGATTTGCTGTGGAGATCACAACGTAAGCTAATTAGCACCAACAGATGAAGTGTTGCTTTCGCACCACAAGTGAAACCTGCTATAAGAAGAAAAATAAAATAACTGATACATGTTGGTGATTAGCATTTGTAATCTTTGTTTTCATGGTACACACAAAAAAAATGGAAGGAGGTTTGCTTAGACAGCCTGTATGAAAATACCTGCACCTGTACTGTGGGGGAGGGAGGAAACATGAGGCAGCAGATGGAGGAGCCACATGGACTCTTCACTTTCTTTGCTTTCTACTAAGTGCTTTCTGTCACCTGTTCCATAACCCAAATCAGAAGGCACGGCAGGTACAGGTTATACCATAGTCCAGATGAACATAAGGATTTCTAATAACAAGAGCCCTGTCAATCTCTGTAATGGAAGGGATTTGACTGTTTTTGGTGGTTGGAATAGCAACTACAAAGAAAGTTACACGATTACCATGTAAGCCCTGCAATTGGATGCCATATTGACACCTGCAGAGACACTAACCATGAAATCCTCACTGGATTGCCTTCCAGAGTTAAAAAAATTTTAAAAGCCTTGAATTGTTGTAGCCCGATCATTACGCTAAGCATCTATATTTTGGAGAACAAAGGACTGGAGAAATAATTCACAGTCCAAATATACCATGAATGCTCTGTATTCAATGAAGAGGGATGGACACTGAAAAAAAGCAATTCATCTCATCTGTGTTGAGGTGGAATGAATAGCTCTCTGGAGACAGCTCTTTCTCTCCACTAACTACAGAGTGAGCCTGGATGACTACCTTAGATTAGAGCTGTATCTTTTTTGATGGCTGAAATTAAGTAAGATGAGTCTAGGCAAAAATTACTAGAACTTCTAGAAGCCCATTTATTTTTCTTTCATCTCCGGTTACCTGCAATGACCGGCTACCATACAGATGAGTACGTTTTCTCTGCTCATTAAATTTAATTCAGTAATCTTCCTTGAATAGCATAATATACATTTTTTTAAAAATGTCATATGCTGTTCAATTCTAATAAATTCCTACTAACCCTTCAACTCTGTTTAATTTTTGAAATCGATTATTTTAACCCTACATCATAAATTATGCAGTATTTCAGTTTATTTTAATAGTCTGAACAGTGGTCTGTGGGATCTAAAATCTCTGTTCATTAATTCGCTGTCACTTTTCCATTTTATCTTTTTACTCTTAATGGCTATTTAAAAGACAAATATATAGGAACTATCATATTTTAGAGCTAGCATTAATTAATTAGTAAAAAAATGTTATTTTAATTCAACAGAAAGACTTTAGCAGATTTAGATTTGGTTTTTTGTGCTAGAATAACTTTTAGGTTTAGTTTAGTATATATCCTGCCTAGGCCTGTGCTTCTTTCTTTGACATAAGATGATGTAAAAATCTCTTCTCCAGCTTGCAGAGGATAATTTGCTTTCAAAGACACATGGATAGGAATCACTCCACATTATTTCTGCTTAATTATCTTTCTTTCCCTCTCTAGAGAAAATGCAAAGAAGTGAAGAATGAGTTGGATTTTGGTTGTGCCTTTTGCAGAGCACTCTGCATTACTGAACTGATGCCAGCCAGAAACTGGCAGAACCTGGAGTCCCTGAAGCTGCACAGAATTTGGGTCAAGAGTGTTTCAGGAGAACACTTTTGTAGAGGACGGCAAAGAACAAGTAATAATAAACAAAATTAATGTTCCATTCATCAAATCCAAAATTATCAGCCGCATCTTTCTGCTTAGGGGAGACACATTGCTACCTAGGTGATGACACAGTGGTAAAAAATAGTACAAAACCAGGAAAATGGAAAAAACTTCTTGTCCAGAAAAGAGCATCAAAGCTGGCGAAAGGGCTGGAGCTCCTCTTATGAGGAGCAGCTGAGGGAGCTGGAGGTGTTTCATCTGGACGAAAGGAGGCTCTGGGGGGACCTTATTGCTTTCTACAACTTCCTGAAAGGAGGTGGTAGCTGGGTGGGGGTCAGTCCCTCCTCCCAGGTAACAAGTGACAGAGCAAGAGAAAATGCCCTCAAATTGCACCAGGGGAGGTTTAGATTGGATGTTAGGAAAACTTTCTACACCAAAAGGGTGTTCAAGTACCAGAATAGGCCGCCCATAGATGTGATGGGAAAACCATTCCTGGAAGTGTTTGAAAAATGTGTAGTTGTGCCACTTGGGGACATGGTTTAATGGTGAACACTGTGGCTTTGGGTTACAAGTTGTAGTCTATTATATTAGAGGTCTTTTCCAACATTAACAATTCTATGATTCCATGAACAGTTTGCCACTTGCCTTGAAAATAAGCTGTTTAAACTCCTCTTTGAGCAGAAAAGAAAGGTGTTTTTTTCTCAGCCAACAAGCCACACTTGTGGCTCTCCCAAGCACAATGAGTGGCAACTGCAGGGCACAGAGGAAGTCTAGGCATGAACTGGTTTGCCTAAAGATGCTTCACTATCTTCCCACGTTATGCTACTTTAGTCAGGACTAGATTTATTCAGGACTAAATTTAGTCAGGACTACTTTCATGCCTGCTTTACCGCATGGGTGCTGGCTGACCTGCATCCTGAGGGCTGTGGTGGAATCCTCTCCCTGCAGGGTGGCCTGATGTGGAGGACATTTGAGGGCTGCTCCTGAGGGCCCTGCAAATGGGGTGGCCACTGGCAGGGCAGGATGTCCATCTGCTGTTTGTGGTCAGCAAACACAGTGTGCAGGACCAAGCTGGACATGGCTCAGAGCAACCCAGCCACACCAGGTCTAGCTGAGCTGGGGGTGGGTTAAGATGGCCTCTGGGGGTCCCTTTTCACCCAAATTATGATTCAATAACATATTGCCACTGAATGTCTGGGGCACTGCTCAACAACAAAGCAAAAAAGGCGGAGCTACAGTGTTAGTGAGATGTTTGGACACTAGCCCAGGCAAAGTTTGTGGCATGAGGTGATGCAGTGGGACAGTGGGACAATAATACATACTTGACAAATGTTAATAATTAGATGCAAGTCTAAGGGAGCCTAATTCACATGTTAAGCCCCTTGGAAGAGTCTCCTTCAGCTTATACCTGAATGCAACTACAAGAGAGAGCTGAGTAGGCTGGAATTGCTGCCTTGGCTTCATGCTCACTCTGCTTGTCAGTACTCAGTGACACCTCTACATAGGCAGGGAATTAGGCAAGAAAAAGTACACAAGAGACAATGTGAATGGGAGAGGAAAAGGACCTATAAAATGAGAAAGACTTTGATACTTGAAATTAAAACTCCATACTTCATCATTAGTTTTTTAATATATTCAAGCACAAATCTATTATTAATTTGATTATCACTGGAACTTATGTAAATATGAATTACATTACTTCACAAGCTCATATTTGAAAGACATTTCATTGAACTCAAATGATTGGGTTTTTTTTTTTTACTGTTGAGAATTTGTCAGAGATATTAGAAATAAGTGGTATTTGGAGTAAAACTCCTGCTGCTTATTGTGTCCAGGGATCTGCCAGAACCTCTCAGAAGGGGCATCGTGTTCCCACTAGGCAGCTCCCACCTTTGGGAAGTTACCCAGTCTGTGTGCAGAAAGCTGCAAGGCCTTTCACACTACACTTAATCTTTCTAACTGAACCCTACAAACCAGGTCAGACCCCACCCAGGCACATACACATATGTGAGGTGCATGACAGGACAGGGAAGGTTTCTGACTTCCTGTGGACCACTTCAGCAGTTAAAATATGTTAATACTGGTGCTTTGCGTGGTTAATATCTACCCTATAATTCTGGCAACTGCTGCATTAACAGCCGCACTTTCTCAAGCCCGCTGGTTTCTTTTCCTTTTTTTTCTTCCTGGCAGAAAGAGAGCAATTGCTCTTAAGTTTTATACTGTTATGGCTGGTTCTGCAGTTGTGTTTATCAAGAAATCACCCTATCCAGGGCTCAGCTATCATCAGTGATGAAGCAGGTGTGCCATATGAGCAAATATGCTTTGGCAAGATAAAGTGAATGTTCAGCTAAAATTGTGATTCTGCAACAGAACCAGCAATGTTAACTCCAGTTTCACTGGGGGGAAAAACAAGGTTTGTCAAGGCAGTGATTATTTTCAGTCTTCTTAAAGAGTGTTACCAATGAAAAAAATATCTTACTTCAGTCGATATTCTGGTTTCACTTAACATGTAGAATGCTTGCCTCCCTTATAATGGATTTTAGGACTGAACAGGCCTTAGCAATCTGATCTGTAAACTTGCTCTACTGTGTTATAGTTTTATGAATTCTGTGCAATACGTGGCTTCACCTTTCAGTTTGGTAACTTCTCAACAGAGGAAAAGAGGTTAATTCTATAATTCTATGTCTTTTATGGATAGCTCCTAAAAGAGAATGTATTTTTCACAATGGAAACTTGGCAATGATAACTACATAACCTAGTGAATGCATAATTGCTTAATCCTGTCTTTAGATTGGAAGAGTTTTAAATGTTCCTTCCATCCTGCTTGTCAACAATTGGCACAAATTTCACAGATTTCCACTAGCACTAATTAGAATTAATTTGCTTTGTAGTATGTGACAATTTTGTCACCTCTTTAAACTTTCCAGAGTTTTGCAGAGTTATCAGAATAGAAAATTTGGAACTATGTGACCTTGAAAGTTCAACAATTATTTGATGCAAGCGTCTATTCCAAATGGCATCTGTTTCCCTCTGAGATTAAAAAGGATGTATTTTTATTTACATTTCCCATTCCATTCTTGCATATAAGTCTAAAGAAAACCTATTATAATGTAGAAGTAAATCAGATGAAATTTAGGTGCACCTGTGCTTTCATAATTATATAAATAAGTCTGAAAATTCTGCATGGTTCCCATTGTTGCATTAACTCAGCTTTGTATCCCTAGAAATGGATTAAATTAGATCAAATCAATAGTCTGGCTTTCCTTTTGATATATTGCAGAGACAAAACACAAAGCAATGAGCTTACAGTGATTCCATCAAGAAGGTAGTTCCATTCTGATGGGTCTGCAATAGCAATTGACTCAGAATTAAGTCTTTCAATGCTCAAATTCCCTACCAGTGGAAATGAAGAGTAGAGTGCTCCTGCATGGCTAAAAGGCAACTTTAAATATTTTAAAAATAGAATATGTGAATGAACAAATGATTATTCAGCTGGGACAACATCCAAATACCTAGCAATACCATGCTCTGGACATGCATTAAAAACATAGGTCTTCACAGTCCATTACTTGCTTCAACTAATTTTCAACTAATTTTTTAAGAATTTTTAATTAATTTCCAGAGACACTGCAAATGCTATTACTTTTTTGCTGTAGAAATACCCATCTATTCTGATTCTTTTGAAATCTATGAATAAATACAAATTCCACAAATGCTGTATGAACAGCTGAATCTCAGATACTCTTTTCTGAAGAATGACTCAACAAAATGAAATCCTAGTAATAATTAAAATTAGCATACAATTAAAAATAGGAAGAATTTAATATATATTTTTTAAAGTTATGATGTGCTCTCCAAGGATCTATCCACATGCCTGTTCCAGAAACTTCTTGTACACCATTAACTAGTGCAAAGCACTGCAGATAAGTGTGGTCCCACTCGGTAAATAATGAATGTCATGTTACAATTATTTGTAGCTCCATGACATATCAGCAACACAACAGAGTGACTAATGGAGGAAGGAAGAGTATGAGATGAGAGATTTAGAGATGCTACATACTAAATAAACCCAGAGTATCAAAGGTATCAGGTGGCAGAGCTCAAACTTTTTATTGCCCTTTTCTTGACAGACAACTGCCCTCAGAACTGGACTGTTCATGCGATTGCATCAGATATTTTAATTCAGTTTTTCTTATGAAAATGTGGGTTTCAATTTTCCAGTTTGTTCTATTGCAGCATCTTCAGAAACAAATTTAATAGGACTCCCTTTAGACATTCTTAAACAGTTGTAATGTAGATATACAACCCCTATATGATTATAATGTAGTCAAAGATTTACTGTGTTACTCCAGAGCACATTTCTTTAGCATTTAGCAAACTAAAGAACAGTTACGTAGGTTTTTTAGCTTATACATGCCCATAATTTCAGAGACCCCCACAAATACACTGCAAGTAGGAAGAAGTGTTCCTTTGTCTCTCACCTCCCATCTGAGGTTGCCTTGGCAAACAGGTTGATGTAAATTCAGGTCTAGTATTGATACACAGACCTTAGTAAATATGTTTCCTACTTAAATGTTCGGCAGTTTTGCCACAAGCTATGTTGGGAACATGATGTCACTTATTTGAAAAAAGTCTCTAATTTTGTTTCGAAAATGAGCTTGCATTGCTTTATTGTTAAATTCAAATATGAATCACTCTCAGATCAAGCATTAATAGGATAGACTAATTTAGGAACAACTTGGCCAAGCATGGCATTGATCATTGGATTGCTACAGACCTTGTCCAAAAAACTGTCAGGTTATTCCTGAAAAAATTCATTCCTGATGAGTCTCTAAGGCGTTTTAGAAAGGGATACTAGTTAGTGTGCTATGTATGAACCTTTCAGTACTTTGAAATGGTTACCAGCCATGAATTTGAGGCATGGATTTTTCAGGGAAAGAGTTAAATCCATGCCCCAAAAAAATCACTATTAAATATCATATGATAACCTGACCTTAGGCTTATCGGTGCATCCCCTTATCCCTCTAACATAGACCTAGCCTATACCTACACCTGGATCCAGAGCAGTTTATTTTTATCCATCATTAAAACTGGTATTTCCAGTATTTTTAATAGCTGTTTACTGTTAAAGTGTTTGTTTTCCACTAACACCTGCTATCTAATGGAAATAATTTAAGCTTTAAGCTTTTTGCCAGTCTGTTTTTTTAGCACATGAAAGCACGGTCAATTGTCAGTTTTCTTAAGATCGATTTTAAAATAGAAAATAGCCAATATTTATTTGTAAATAATAAGAAGTTTACATCTAAGTCTGCCTTGCTTCTTCTACGAGCCCAGTGCATCAGCTTTGGCAAGGATCAAAATAAGATAGCAGGATCAAAGAGTTCTGCACAGGTGGAGTCAGAGATGAGCACCCCAAGAACCCAGTCTTCTAACACTAAAGTCACTGATTAAGCAGCAAATATAGTTTATGAAACACTGGAATCAGCTTCCACTACTGTAAGGAATGTTTTCTGCAAAAACATGATGGTAGGAAGGAATGTCCTCATGAGGACATTGCGTCACTAGGGTGTAAGAAGCATAAAAGTACTTTTTTCGCAGATATGAAAGTCAAAGTGAAAAAGCAACCTTTAGGAATTTCATGATCTCCCAATTACTCAATCAAGGGTTTTCCTTCTGGATTTACAATTTCCAGATGTTCCATGATTATAATGCCAGCCTAAATTCTGATTTGACATCAAAAGGAGAGAAAAAGAATGAATAACAAGTTTCAAAGGGAAGCAAAGGACAAAACATGTTTGTTGGAGAGTTCTTCATACATTTTTAAAAGCAATTATTGCTTTTAAATATCACAGAGATGTCCCTGCAAAAGTGACTTCTCCCAAAGCACTGATACTTTGCACTCTCAGACTAGACCCTGAGTAAAGTCACTCAGCTATTTTAGGTCTTTATTTACCCAGCTATAAGGCTCAGGAGGATAGGAGGTTTTCCAACCTCAAACCCCTTCAGTTACAGTGTGTGCAACTGTTTAATTGGTTTATTCACAATTACCACAAATTTACACTGTTTTGATCCTTTAAAAAGTTTTATCTGGGCAAGTAGAAAAGTTGCTTCATTTTCTTTGACCCAGCATGTGCACTCTGAGTCAAGGACGCCTGGAAAAAGGAGAAAGTTACTCCTTTCTTGAGGGCAGCTGAGAAGAAGCCAATGGGAATGAAAGGGATACTCAGTGCTCTCGTGGCATCACATTCCAGTGTAATTTCTTGGAAAAAAAACACCCTAAACAATTCATCAATTTTTAACCAAGCTGAGCATATACCAACTTTTAAGATAAACAAACAAACAAATTTGCATAAATAAATTTCAGATCACTTAATTCTGTATTATCTTCTTTTACTTGGATAACTGGCTTGGATTTTGACAAAAATAACCAAATTTGGGGTCTTTTGTACAAACATGTTTTTTACTAAGCCTTTCAGGGATAAAGCAATAACAACGTCTCACAGCTACAAGGTATTTTTAGTCAGTACTCTTCCACAAATTTTCTCAAGGCTTGTGTTTTTATAGTCACAGGAAGTTTTGGCATCTTCATTTTTATCTTGCTGTGCTCTGGCTTGACTTTGCTTCTCTCCAAATACTTCCCAAATAAAAATAAAAAACATTCCACCTAAATAGCTTCAACCTTTAAGTGATTATACATGTGCCTTTTTTTCTATTTGGAAAATTCTATCTCATAAGTTCTGCAATCATAAGTTCAGGGCAGGGCCACATCCTCACTCAGCCAGGCTTTTTTAAGATTTATTAGCTTAGTAATAATAAGTATTGAATTTATTTCCTGTTTTTTAAAGTACACTATTCTTTTACTCACTTTGAGCTTTCTATAAAGAAACTGGATTTTCAAACACCTGTTTTACCGCAGTATACCAGATGATCTTGAAGGTCCCTTCCAATCCAAACCATTCTGTGATTCTAGGATACTACAATAAATATATAATAATAATAATAATAATAATGATAATAATAGCATATTTTAAAATTGCTTAATATTATGCCAAATATGATATATATAAATATATATTTTTTTTCTAAAAAGGGGTTTGTTTTTGTTGGTATTGAGACATATTTATTGCAGTGCCAAAAACCCCTCATTTTTCTCTGTGACAAATTCTTTTATTCCTCTGCTTCCAGCAGGTCTCCAGGTAAGTTTAAAGAATAAAAAAATTGTAAAGACTGGTGGCCTCCCTCCTCTGAAGTGCAATATATGGCTTTACTTCTGCCTCAGAGGATGAATTTGGATCTCCAACATCTGTGTGCCCCCAGCTCCCACGCACTTCATAGCATTTCTCCAGTATTTTTTTCCCCTCAGAAGCAGGTAGCTTATTCTTGTGAAACAGGATTTTTTCTCCCAATTTAAAAGAAGCCAGCTTCTCCCTCCAGCTGCTTTCTTCGTTGAAACTGTTACACAAATTCTTTTCATCGATTTATATAACCTTCTAACTTCAACATTTATATAACCTTCTAACTTTAACATTTGACTAAATTTAATCAAATGTATATTCTCATACACAGTTGTTCCTGTGACAATTTTGTTTAGTTTAAATAACTCTTCTCTCCCTGTTACTTTCAGTCCTACTATGGAGAATCTCTCCCCAAACTTTGTTATACAAGCGGTTCCTGTTTATTTTCATGAAATATACATTTTGTTCACCTTCTCCTTGCATTCTGCATTTCAGTTTCTCAGATAAGATTCTAGAAAACATTCTTGCTCCCCACTACCCTGCAACAAGATTTACTTAAGGACTTTTGCTGGGAAGTAATTTAATGAGAAAGAAGAAGCTGAGCATTGTAATTCTTTTCTTTTGAATTTCTGAGGAAAACCAGATTTGATCACTCAAAAAGCAAGCAGACAGTAATAGCAACACAAACACACCCACTTCCATCTTGGGCCATATTTTGGAAAGAACTGTCAATAATGGAGAAGAGCTATGCAAAGTTAAATCTTGTGGACATTGTGATAAAAATTCATAGTGAAACTGAGGATTCTCTAGAATGATAGAGTAATAATCCTCTATTTTCTATAGAAAGGTGAGCATTTTTTTAAATCTTCTAGCCATAACCATGTAATCTGCGGTAAAGAAAGTTTCCAGATTTTTCTTCCAAACAATGAAGACAAATAGGCATCTCCTAACAGGCTTTTTTAATGCCCAGTTTGACATGTCTTCCTGTTTCACAAGCAACAAGTTATCTGCTTCGCATTAGTAGTTAAACAGGTACTTAACTTTTCTGCTGAATGAGCAACTATCAAGAAAAACAAATTCTTACCATATAGCCCACAGTTTGTAGGATAATATAATATGCCTAAAACTTTCCAGTCATGGTGCAGCATTGCACTCAAAGTCAATGAAATTTCAAGCAAACACAAAGACATGTCTGTGTGAAGAGTGATCTGAGACCAGGACCACAAACTCCAGGATTCTAGACCTATTACAGAATAATGTTCAAAATAAGTTAATTTTCCCTGTGATATTCAAATAGACTGAATGTGCAAGTAATTCTTGGTCAGCCTGAGTCCCACTCATGTACAACTAATAAGAATGTTAAAGTTGAAAATTATTGTTTCCATATAATCTTTCTAGATACTTCTGTCTCTCCTGGGTGGGGGATATAGGTTGCTTCTATCCTTATTATTCATTTCATATAAACTTATTTGGCAGCTTTGTGGGTGAAGGCATATGACGGTCTTTAAAATAGTAGCTTTTTCAATCTACAACTCTTTGAATTTGTTCTCTATCAAATTTTCAATTAGTTGTCCCCCTTAAGTCAGGTTGCCAATAAGAAATTATTCCAGTGCAAACGCTCCTCAGCCAAAGGAATGCAAGACTGTAAGGCTGGCGCAAAAGATCCTCGTTATTTTCTGACAACTCCTTAGGAACAGTTGTTTTGAAAGCACTGTGAAATAGGTTGCATTTAAATAAAGTAGAGGTGCCTGTAAATGCAGCCTGATTCAAAGCAAAAGCAACGAAATGTCAAGGCTGGCTAATTTTAGTAGGGGTAAAATGGAATAGTTTTAAAATTATCTTTTCAGGTTTTCAGTTTCCAGCTCTGCCTAGATCCATCCTTCATCCTCTTTTTCTCTCTCCAAACCTTTTTTTCTGCTTATCCCTGTCCTTCTATTTTAAAAAACACTGAGAGCAACCCCACTCTAACCTCAGATCCAGCTCTATGCTCAAGCCCCCACGCCACCCCTCACTTTCTTGATGCCTACAAAGCCCCAGATGGGAGGATGCAGTAGGGGTCAGTACCTATGTAGGCAACCTCACTGTTGTCTTCAAATCTGGACATTTAAAGCAACATTGCTAAATTAGGCCATTCAAGAGCTGAATTACTTAGAATTATTTTGGGGGGATGGGGGGAACCAGTCTCATTATTTATTCCAGGAGTGTTTGAATATTTTTTTTAAGTATAGGCTTTATATATTCAAGCTTTTCCTCTGAGGGTTAGAAACATAATTCCCATTTAAAGGAAAGCTGAATCTCACATAAGCATGTGATTTGAGGGCTATGGCCTGTTAGAGACAAATACAGTGTATTACAAGTCTCACCCATGAGAATTGGCAGAAGTGAGTGCAATGCTAGCATTTCAATCATCCTAACAGAATGTTTGGAATCAAATATATCAAATCATAATAAAATGGGACAAATACTTCTGCCAGTCTCAATTGTACAGAAGTTTGTTTATATGCAGTGTACAAGCCAAATCTAAGTTGGCATAGTCCCCATAAGCCAGAATGAGGAAGAAGGGTCTAGACAAATATGAATTATACTTTTTAAGAACAAAAGCTTATCTGAATATCAATAAAAGTATTTCTCTTGAAGACAAGATAAACATTACTTCTTGCTTCATTTTCCTTATGCAATGTACCCTTAGTGATTATTTAGGGAGTTGAAGAAAGGGATTTTTAAAGACAGAAGAATTATCATGTAAAAATGAATAAGAAATGTGAGGCTTTTCTATGCTTCTTTTCATAATAGAAAACATAGTCACACCATAAATTAATAATCACAAGCAATAACTTCTAAGAAATTGAGAATCACAGTCTATCTATTTGTCTATAAGATGTTTTTCTCAAAGTACTTAACACCATGATGCCTTATTGTGGCACAGAGCTAAGGAATTTACTTTTTGGTGGCTTCAGTATGCTTTGAACTAGGTTCCAGTTGAGAATCCCAACAAAATATATTACATTATGTGAAACAGATGTATCTGTTATTTTAAAAATTCCAGCACTTATAAAAATTATTATTTGAGTGCCCAGAATCACTGTTTGGAAAAAATATACTGAAAAAAATTGGTATTATCCAAATCAGTCCCTTGCATAAACATAGCAGTAGTGGTGCAAACTATTTACTGGAAGGTAGCCTGAGATCAGCCTTCCTGCAGCAACACTGTCCATGGCTGTGAGTCAGTTCTCACTCTGCAGACTGTTTCAGAGAAATCTTCATACAACCATGTCTCTTAAAACATCTTCTCTTTTTTATCATTTCATAACAGGCACTTTTAGGAATCATTATATGTGCTTTATGGAGTAACCATCTGCATTTAAGCTATACATGTACTGGTAAAGAACAGTACTGCTCATTGGTGTGTGCTCCTGACGCACATTCATAAACACAATTAGTGGACACAATTATTCAATTCAAAGCATCGAAGTCCTAGAAAAAATTTTCAGTAAATTTGTCTCCTCAGTCACCTCGTGAGGTTCAGAAATTGCTGGTTATTTGTGAAGGGTTGGCTTTTGTTGGAGGATACTAATGGATTACACCTAGTCCGCAGGATGGACCATGTATACAATGAGAAGCATGTGCCAAGATGAAAACTGCTTTATTAACTGCCCAGAAGTGCCTTGAAGGATTTAATGTATAAAAGGAATATGAATAACAAAATAAAAAGCTGAAACCACACATGTGACCTCAGCATAAAAAGACACTGACACATTTCCTTTTCTGGTTTACACTGAAAAACTAGTTCTCATTTGGTTTGCTAAACACTTTTGATCTCATTTAATATGATGGTAGGTGTTTTTAGCTTTTGTACTCCCATGTTAGACAAGTGACCTTTTTTGTAGTATACAGGGCAGAATTATATACTGAAGATTAAAATAATTTAGAGATACACTTTAACATATTAAATATATAATGCAAATATTAGTAAAGCAAATGTAGAGAAATAATAAATATACAAGGTTCACCTGTAGGTTTGCTTGCAAAAGAGTAAGTACATTGTATAGAGATAGAGGGATATTTCCTCTGCATATTATAGGAACATTATAGAAAAGTTAACATGGAAATGATTGTATGTAGCACTAACAGTACATAATAGACTATGCCAACAGTGACAGGCTAATTAGAGGCTCTGTAAATGAACAGCTATGGACCTACACCCAGTGCTAGCAAGACCAGTGCAAACAATGCTGTATCTTCTCTGTTGTCCACAGATGAAGGATGTGAAAATGCAAAGGCTGTTCAAAGGAGGGCCAAAATAATGAACTGAGAGATAGGCAAAATAAACCCCATTATATGAGTCTTAAAGAGCTCAACTTGTAAAATAAGTGCTTGATCATGAATACATGAAATAGTGTGAGGCCTTTGAACCTTGCTGACAATGACATAACAAGATCCAATGACTAGAAATGGAAATTAGGCAACTCAACTTCAAAGTAGCTGAAATTTCACAAACGATGAAATTTCAGAGAAATGACACAGATTAAGTATTTCAACAACTTAGCTTTACTAACACCTTGAAACTGTAAAGTGAGATTAGATATGTTTCTCCAGAACAGAATTAATTCATCTTTTGGAAGAAATTCCTTGGCTTGTGATCATGGTTTGAAAGGAAGAATAAGACTGGACAATCTTCCTGGGTTTGAACTTCTTGAATTGGATTAGTATCAGTCATGTCTTTTATTTCTGACCCCCAGGGAGACCAGGTCTTGCATGCACATCCCCTGCAAGCTCTGTTGTTCTGCATTAAGATAAGGATTACAAATTTCATGCTTTGGGGTTTTTCAAAATGCCTGTAAAGAATTGAAAATAAGTGTTTTGCCACGACACCTTTTTTGGTGCAGAGTGGGGCAAAGATTCTTACCTCTCTCAGAAGCAACAGAGCCTAGCTATGGGGAAGGGTAAGACACAGAGAAGTATCACCCTCCAAGCTTCCCAATTAGTATACTTTATATATAAATAAATTAATTAATAATTTAAACTGATGTAGGAAAGTAAATTGCCTCTCCACTGAGGATGGCATAAACACTCATTTTTCACAATTTTATAATTTAAGAAGAGTGATTCTGCTTTCTCCATGTCCTTTTCACTCCAGAAAAATCAATTCACAGTTACATGTAATAAACATTTATTTTCCAAGTACCAAAGTCCTTGGTCTTGTGTATTGTGCCTGATAATCTGAAATATAAAACAATATCAAACAAATTCTCATGGACTACTAGTCTTTGACCTGATTAATTAATTTAAATTAATGTAAAAACCTTAAAAATTGCATTTAACATTTGCCCAGTCAGTGTAAGCAAAAGGTGAAACACAATACCTACATATATATATGAAAATATGATTGATTGCCTAAATAGAGAAATTTTAATAAAAAACTGGCACATTGTGCTACTAAAATCAGAAGATCAGATTTCTGTATGTGCTATTACTAATCTATTTCTTATAATTTTTATATTCTTATTACACTTAGAAACTCAGAGAAAACCAAGAAAAACCTTTCAATTATTTCCTGCCTTGGCACAAATAACTTAGTTATTTCTAAGGTGGATACTAAGGATTATTATAATATTTTGCCTGTGTAAAAACAACTTTAAATGCATTTTAACCATGTGAAAATAATTTTCACCATTTTTGAAGAAATCTAGTATTCCAGCCCTCAAAGTTTAAAGAAATTCTGTGACAGAAAAATGACATTTATATTACAGATACTTTTTTCTACTGAAAAAAAAAAAAAAATCTATATTTTGATGTTTTCTGCAACCTAAGAAGTCTCACAGATCTATAGGAGCTTAGATGACCTGAGCTGCAAGATTGCTGAGTGACTTCTAGAAGAATCTTGCCAGCTATGACTCTGAAAAGTCCCCTCCTTGCAGAGTACTCCAGAGTCCTCCATTGTCCTAAGTCCCAGCTTCACAGCTGAGTCTAGAAACAGGGAGATGTGACTCACACTGAGTGGACCCCCAAAATTAATGGAAGCTTTACCTGAATCCCTCAGTTCCTCATCAGTCAAAGTTGGATTATAGCATGCCTTCACCTCCCAGGGGGCTCTGAAGATTTATTAGTTAATGCTTATGAAGCACTCAGATACCACTCAGATACTCAGATACCATACCTAGCAATTATGCTAGGTATGGTATAGGAAATCTGTCAAGTAAATACTCACTCTTCAAAGTAGGCCTCCAACAACATGAAAAAAAAAAGATGAGGGACAAAGTGAAGAGCAAGGAAAGAATAACTATTTCTGAGCAAATCCCACTCACAGTATGTACTTAGCAAGGCATCTTAATGCTTTCTGTTTGTTTTAATCTAAATAAGAAATTAAATTGCAAAAAGAGAATCTGAATAATTTTGCCCACACAGAAATTATAGCATTTCTTATTTCTGAGTACAGACTGTGCAACTTCCACAAAGCTCTTCTAAAGCTGAATTTTTGTATAATATCTCAGAGATTAAAACACATAGATACAGTTTACCATATATCTTTAATATCTTTCATGTACCACACATCAAGTGATGTGTTCTACTCTCTATTTTTTATGAGAATCTATTCACTAAGCTCTACAGTGAACATCTGTTCACCAAGTAGTTTTATTAAGTGAAAGCTTAGTTCTAGTAACCTGTTCCAGGAAATAAGGCCAACCACAAAAAGGCTAAATTCAAAAAAGATTACCTTAAAAAAGGATGAGCATATGCAGAAGTCTTCAAGGTTTTCAGCCTAGTGTGCATTTTTTCTGACTTCACTATTTCTAAAATTGGTCATCTCACAGTTGAATTTGTTCAATTCAAAGTAAAATTTTTGAGGTACTCAGTCGTGGGCCAGACACAAACATGGGATATTTAATTCTGAAATTAAAGGGTAGTTTTGCAAAAGGAAAGCAGTGCCCAGAAATCTGTCTCAGCCACTGACTTTTCTTTCTGAGCACAACATCAGCTAAGTGCTATCTCCAGTAGAAAACAGCTGAACTGGGGATGTGTGCAGGAACCCAATGAGAGATATAGAGTTCTCAACGAGACAGGTCAGCTCAACTCATCAAGCAAAAGGAAAAGCTAAGGGATTGTCTTTTCCACAGTGTTTTGGCTTGGCTCCTGACTTGTGCTTCCTGCTGAGCTTGGAGCTTAGCATTGTCTGAAGGTCTGTTGTGCCAGGGGTGGATAGTGTCTTTTGGACAGGCAGCAAGTCCTACTTAACTCTTTTTTCCAGCTGCATGTCACGTCAGAAGCCCAGTCCTCCTCAGGGTGGCAAAAAGTCCTTAGCCTAAGGATCAGTGTGATCCTCTGCACTGCACAGGTTAAGGCAGCATGAGAGCTGGGCATCCGTGATGGACAGTGTTAAATCAGTGCTATATTGGTGAAATAATGTATTTATGTCTTCAGTCCTTGATACTGAGGTACACAACATACAGGTGGGATAATTTTAACTGTTTGAAAACCCTCCATGTGAAAACATTTCAGAGCTGGCATAAGAAGCAAAACAACAGCAACAACAGCAACAGCAACAAGAAACCAACAACAAAAAAAAAGTTTCTCATCTCTGGAATTCGGAGTCCAAGTTGACTCTATTTTATGAAAATCAAAAGGACATAATATGTCTGGGGAGTGCTACTGTGATTCTGAAACATAAATGGAAGAAAAGAGACTGGAAAGCAACTGCCCCAGCAGCTCAGTTGCTCCTTCATGTACCAATTGGACATTACACATGTCCATACATAAGTATTTCATCATATCAACTGAATTGGAAGAGGTCAAAATAAAGTAGTGGTTTGGGTATTTTTTGAGGCAGAGGAATCAGTTGTGCTTTGCTGATCCTTTTGACAATCCCACATTAACACCAGGCAGCCCTGGTGAATTCTGCTCTGAAAGCATGCTCATGTTGTTGGGGAATTTCACAATATTTCACAAAGGTATATTTGGGTTTACTTGAAATGTACCACTGAACTTTTCCCCAACCTCAAACTTGATTAGAGATATTCTTGCAATTTACACAAACTAACCAGAACACAAAAGTCAGCAACTTTTACCCAAACCCATATTTGATAACTCTGCTATTTAACCTCACAAGTTGAGTACAAAAAGCTACCTAAGTTGAAAGTAGCTAAGCTCATAATGATTTGTGCTGGTTTTAATTAGTATATTCTGTAGGAAGCTGAATTGAAATAAAATATTAATAGATATTATTTTCATTGCTCAGCAGACCTGATAGGATTTTATTTCTTAAACAGTGAAAAAAGTGTGATTTAAGTCACACTTTCCACAGCACAGTATGCATATTCAAAGCCTGTGTCTCTGGGAAGAAAAAAAAAACAAAAAAAAACCAAAAAAAACCCAAAGAAAACCACAAAAAACCCACCCATGCAAATGAGCATTATCAGCATAATATCAATGAAAACTTGATTTATTACCAGTCAAAACCTCTATCATTTGTTTCAGTAAATTTTTGTACCTCACAGACAGACATTTTTGCTATATGCAAATATTACATTTCTAATCAACTTGGAGAAAAGGGCATGACTGCAATTGAAAGGAGACCAACGATATTGATAAACTTGATCAAAGTATAATATCCTGGTCTAAAAGCAGCAAAATTTATTTTGCCAAGAGAAATAATACTGTACTGCAACCTCACCTGATCAGTAATTAAGCAAAGGCTCCCATAAGGCTTCCCTGGAATTATGGTCTTTTAATTTAGCTTTGAAGAAGAGCATATTTGGATTAAAAAGATATATTCTAACCTCGTTTATATTGACAGAGTTGATCTATTACTGTAGAGTCTGTGACCTTGATAACACATAGAAGTTTTAATATGGACATGATCTCCATTCAAAAAATTGCAGAGGCACATTGTACACAGGGCTTCCCCATTGGATACACCAGCCTTATTTATATTAGCATAACTTACAGGAGGATTTGGCCTTGTAAGTGACACTGAGGAATGTATAAAAAGAAAATTCAGAACTCAGCAAAATGCCTTGTAAATAGAGGGGCATACTTTGCTTTTCAAAGCAGTATTACAGGCAAGAGAATGGTGAGAACAGTCTATAAGTAATTGAAAAATAACCTTCCTAGAAAGGTTTAATTAAAATTCTGTAGAGCTACAAGCACCTTATTATTACTTCAGGGAAGAGATGCAGAATATACGTGTTCCACATATACTAGAAATTCCATTATGAATAGGATTTATCCATAAAACTATCCATAATCAAAACACAACTCAGGAAAAAAAGGATGGGCAAATCGTGGGTTTTTTCATTGCCCAAAACACAAGGACAATGTCTGTTTGACAGGATGTCATCTGTAGGGTGCAAGCATAAAGAGTGTATAAATAACAGGTCTTGCCCTGCCTCTTACTAATTCCTTTCCCTAGCACAGGGCTTGGATGAACCCAGGTAAGACAGAAGGTTCCTGCTAGGCACTCATACTCTTAAACATTTTTATAGCCTTTCACTGAAATTGGAAAAGCAAAAAGTTTTTGTTCTGTTTATCTCAAAGCTGAGTTTATTCATCATTCAAATTGTGTTGTAAACGCTGTCTTTCTGTGTTTACTTTCCCATCATAATTGTATTGTTAGAAAACAAATTTGGTGATTCTGGCATTTCATCCTGTGCTGGTAGCTACCTGTAGTATTTAAGAATGCAAGGGATATTTCCCATGCTGTCATGACTGACAAGATAATTGACTATAAAGAAAAACAGATGTAAAAATTATGAAGTAAATTGGAGATGTGAATGTAGGGCATTTAATTCTTCATCCAAGAACAAAAGGGACCAAACAGAAAAGAGAATGTCCTGCAACACAGAAAAGTCAATATTCTCCAAAGCAGAAAAGGCAAAGTCTAATCCATTCTTCTCTCTACCTCATAGAGAAAAATCCTCTTTGTCTATTTAATTCATGAAAGGGCGCTTCTACTGGCCCTATTAAGCCTCAGCTCTTCAGTATGGGAGGCCTGCAAGAGTGGCTTTGCCTGGGACAGGAAGGTTCCTGCCCAGTACAAGAGAACTTGCAGGTCCAAGGCTGCCCAGCGTGCTCGTGTGCATTAAGCCTGTCCCACAGGCAGCCTGCAGCTCTACCAAGGCAGCCATGCAGATGGAAAGCTTGCAGGAGGTGAGCCATGCTGTGTTTACATCTGTCCTGGGATGCTGCACTTTCACAGACACAAAGACACGGCCATTAGAGTCCCTCCACTGCAAATGAGACATTTGCTCACAGTGAACAGCTTGGGTATTAAAGCAGTAATGTACCATTTACTAAAGGCAAAGTACTATTGATGTTAATTATAAAGCTAAAACAACTTTTTCTGAAGAAAAGAGACTTTGAGGGAGTTTAAATCTAACCATTTTGAGGTGCTGAGAAATTTTCTAGGGAAGTAAGGTTTTTCAAATTCCCCTCATTGAAGTAAGATGTCAGTGCTTGCAGGTTTTAGCTTTTTTCAATGTCTGTTGCTGGAATGATGGTTACACAAAGAAATTGTGAGACTGGTCACTCCACAGCAGGAGCATGTATCATATTGTTCAGCCATAAAAAAGACACGTATTTGTCACAAACATTTAGCATGATCCACAAAGTCATTAAGGAAGCTTGTTCCCTTGGAATCAAAGAGTTCTTCTATAAATGGTACATTTTTGAACTTTCTGAACTTAGTCTAACAAATGTTTAATTTCAAAACAAATTGTTTCAAAATGGCTGATTTTTTCCCCACTTTTTCTTCAGTTGAACTATTACTGGGTCCCAGTGGTAACAGAGTTTTCAAGTAGATGTAGATAAACTGAAATTATTTTTATTAACAACTTTTTATCAAAGCAAGTAAGTTTCAGCAAAAGAATACCATAGTCATAGAGTCATAAACATAGCACAAAAACACTGTCCCTCAGAAACCACCTCACAGCTCCAGAACTTTCTGTTCTGTAAAACATGAGCAAGAACAGACTTCTGGAACAAAACCAGAAGTCATGTTATTACTGCTCCAGTCAGATGAAACCCTGACCTGAACAGAAAGCAAGAGATGATGAGCTGCTGTGGAGGCGCTTCTGCAATATACACCACAAAGGTCCATCCTGCAATAGACAATACTAGTATCATCACTCCATCAATACTCTTCCTAAGAATTCCTGAAGTTACTCCTCCTCAGCAGAATGGCAGGGACTGCCCATAGCACAGCAATAAAAGAAAGGAGAAAACTGAATTTTCAGGGGTGTTCTACAAAGAAAGCCATAGCATGCATCTTCATTCTCTAAAACAACAATTCATGAGAACAGTGGGACTCATGTTGAGTCCATTTTATGCTAAACTGGCACTCTGCAGTTTTACAGACAATAATCATAAATATATTCATCTGCCATTATGTAACATGGTTCCATGCAACATATTAATTTTGATATTTTATTTATGCACAGAGTACTTTCAATGTTATGATTTCAAATGTTTGCATTAAAAATCCCAAATAAAAATACAGCATGCTTTCCAAACACAGAAAAAGTATCAATTGGTTTGTGGGTCATAGGCTGATCTGATCAAGAATTGGAAATACCTATTCCATTTTTTGACTGATGTACTGCATGGAAAGCAGATTGTCAGATAAAATACCCTTTTTTTTCCTGAGAAACACAACAAGCCTGCAGAAAAGCTATTGGAGGGGAGTTCAGATTACAACAAAAGTATTTGTTTTGGGAATTCTATTAACAAGATTTATTTGGGCTATATTGTTAGTGCCCCATTCATGCTAGTTTCTGGGCTCTCTAAAATGCTGCCAATGATCTTGTGCTGGGACACCATTCTTGTATACTATGGACTGATGTTTTCAGGATATACAGTTTTCTCCCACAGCAGTATTGCTTTTTTTCACAAAATGCTATTTTAGTAGAAAATAGTAGAAAAAATAGTAGAAAAAAATATTTACTAAAGTATATCTTTTTAGAAACCTCATATATAATTTCTATTTACATATATGTCTTATGTTTTAAAATACAAGGAAAAACATTCATGTTCTCCACAGTAGTCCAACAAATAGGTACAAAGATTTATGAAATCCCTTGAAACCATGGGAGAATAAGAATAATCACATTGTTCCCAAATTATTGATTTTGTTCTGAGAAACAGATAATGAAAATAGTTAAACATACCTTTAAATAATGTGTAAGCTCTTTGAAAAGCTTTAGAAGATGGGAAAATTTAAAATTAGGAAACATATTTTTCCCCATCAAAATTAAGCAGCAGCCTATCAAAACAAAAAATTTTTCTCTGTGCTAACGTTTGAAATTACTATTGCCACAGAGACAGAGCTGCTGAATATGGGTTAAGGTAAGTGAGAATGAGAGCATCTTGTCTGTCTTATTGCACTCTGAGGTATATCTGAGCGGAAAGGCTGAATATCTGCCAGCCTCACAGAGCTGATTGGTGCCAGGACTGCTGTGGCCATCCACAGGAAACTCATCAAAACCCCACAGAATATTTGTCCACTTGCACCATTTCAGCCTACCAGTGCCTCTGATCTTCAGACAGCTTTGTTTTTGTGGAGCATTTAGCAAGGCTTGAAAGTTTGCTCTACAGGGGAAACCACCTGGGCGTTATGCTAGCTACAAACCCACACACCGTGAAGGAAGACCTCTGTGAGTTGCCCTTGATCCTTCCTATGCTCTTCTGCTTTTGAAAGGTTTCTGCTGAGGAGTTTTATCCAAAGGGTTAACTTGTGTTCCACAGTCTGGTTTTGCTCCAGCAGATGCCTACTATGTCTTGAAACCTTGAATTTCATGGGATGAGGGTCCTAGAAATAGCCTGACACTTTGGGTGGAGGCATAGAGAAAAACCTTGTGCCTGCTGTGTTTAACTTTTTTCTTCTCTATTAAGAAAATCTATAGAGCCCCTGTAAAGCAACTGTACTTTTTTTTGCCTAATTCCACTGCGTGTTTTTTCTGCATTGCTAATTTTGTTCCTGGGTAAGTTATGTATTAGAACCGCATTACAAACTTACACTTAATAAACTGATGCAAATAGTTTCCTAAATAACTCTCTTTACAGCGAGCTTTGGCAGCTCCTATTAGAGATATATTTTGTTACTGTGAAGCTTCTGGTTGCATTTCTGGCAAGACTGGGAATCGAATTAATGTGCTATTAAAATAAATTGAGCAACATGCTAATTATTGCCAGAAACAAATTAGTGAAACCAGATTGTATTCATTTAAATCAGATAAATAAGTACTTCCTCCTACAAGTAACTGTTGTTGCTGTAAAGACAGTCTGAAAAAAATTTTGACAATGCCTTTTGACAACTGCTTTTCACTTGCTGGTGAAATGACTGTTTCCATTCCTACCACTGTTCCCTATTGTACCAAATACAATTGGCCTGGTGCTATAAAGCACTTCAAAAGGAGATTGAGCAGCATAAAAATTAAGCTTCCCAAGAATTCCCACACCCTAACTGTAATCTCACAACTGATTTTCTCCACCAGGAATATAGTAGTGTCTATGGCAACTTTTACCTGTTTCATTTAACTTTAATGTGAGAATACAGACGGCCAAACGAGCAAGGATAACCAGTGAAAAGCTTACACGATGCCTCTGTAGTGCCACAGTCTCTGCATGAAGATCTGGCTCCTGGCAGACATTTTTAGCTATTTATAGGTTGAGTTAATTATTTGCAGAACTGAAAACCAAACTCTTCAGTTCTTCCTTCATTGGTACTTGACAAGGAATCTGGCTATGCTGTCAGTAGGATTTTCAAATCCAGTTTTCAAAGGTGTCTAAATGATTTCAGAAGTTTATGTCCCATTTTCAGAAGCAGATCACTTGTTTGTTGACTCACACTTGATTGTAAGAAATGTCTTTTTTTTCTGCAGCAACTCCATGTAGGTTTTGTTTTGGTTATTTCCTGTTGGGTTGGGGTTTGTTTGTGGTTTGTTTGGGGTTTTTTAAGAAAATTTAAATGTCCTGAAGAACTTGCATATCTTCCTCTTAGTCAAATAACAATGGCAAAAAAACCTTAAAGCACTAACTAGGATGTACTGCCTAGAAAGTTATTAACAGAACAAACTTGCACTAACTATATGAATTAACAGACAGGGACCTTCTTGGTTTTAAAATGAAGCATTTTAAAATGCTCAGCATTTTAATATACTGGGTCACCCCAAGGATAATGCAGGTTCCTCTGATTTGCTCCAGTCTGATGTTTGGACAAACAACTCATGAAATTTCCTGCAGGGGCCTGAAATTTGTTTGCATTGCACATCCCTCTTCTGAAAGTAAAAGCCCCAGGAAATCTGCTGCCTTTTGTGCAACAGAGCTAAACCAAAAGCAAAGCTACACATCTTCACTTTTCCCTGACTTTCATTTTGAAATTTCATTTAACTAACAATAATTGAAAGGTTTTGATCATTTTTTATTGTTCTTGGCAAATAGTACTTGGCTGGATTTTTAACCGTGCTTCATATATTGACTAGTCATTTTTTCAGACAGCACATAAGAGCTAATTCTCATTTTCTCATTACCCTTAGTTATGCTTTTTACAAACTCTTGGTGGCTTGGGGCCTTTTATTTTTCTTGCTTCTTTTTAAGTTGCATAGAAGCACCCCTTCTGAGCCTAGTTTATTGGAGACTGGAATTTTTTTTTTTTTTGTTATTTTGACTAAGATGGTCTTTTAAGGACAGGGGCATGATTGGCATGTGCCCTGCTTCAGTTTGCTTGGCAAGGGACCTCTGTACCACAGGGGTTTAGCCAAAAGAAACAGCCAATCTCCTTGACTCCTGCACAATGTGCTGCATGTTCCTGGGTTCCTGTGTTTGATGGGCAGAGGGAGAATGGCAGTGCAAAGCACATCATGAAGCCCCAGCATTTTTGTTGCCTGCAAAAGATTTTGTGTTGCTGATGAAAAGCAGGCACGCAGTTATAATTTGTTGTCACTTACTCCTCCTTTCCTCCATGGAACATCTACATTTACAATTTGGGCCAAGTTTGCTAGTCTAAATGATTGCAAACCCTTTTCTTAATCAGTAACAGACATGGTTGGTAATTTTACTAGTTGTATTTATTCCAAGGATGTTATTTCCAAAGATCCCCACACCCACAGTAAAGACAGCCACCCAAATGCAGTAGGTGTAAACTGCCAGAAAAGTGGCTTATCACAACACCTGTGATGAGGAACTTAGTATAGTGTTACTTCTGCACTCTGAGTGTTTTCCAGCTAGGTTTAGTTACAAGAAATAAGGAAGTACTTCTGTGATTCTGCTGAATAGGGTTCTCAGTCGAATCTGCTAATGTATCCAAAGTTTTCTTCCTACTGCATTTTATATCCCCACTACTGACAACTTCAGTCTTTTAATACTCTCAAATCAAGCTTTAAAAAAACAAGGGGTCTTTTTTTCATGTGTTTTCTCTTTTCTTCCCCCTCTAACTGAGACCTTGTATTTTCAGATGCAATCTACATCAAAATGCCTATAAATTTTCCAAAAAAGATATTATTACATAACTATGTAATTATTAAATTCATAACAACTCACTCATTTGCAGTACTGTGAGTTATTACAAGTTTACAATTTGGCTCATGCCATCTTTGAATACTTTGAAATAAGTTTAACATGTGCAAAGACCCAAAAAAAATGTTGGCCAAACTGCATCATAAGGCATCTCACATTTGATAGCCAGTTTTCAGGCGGCTTTCTTCAGAATATTAAGGACTTTTCAGATGAGTGAGGCATAATACTCAATATTTAAGGCATGAAAAATAGCTTTTATTCTTGTAGTATGTGATAAGAGAAGTCAGCACTCTTCGGTAAACCTTTTAAAAAGAAGCAGTTTAGCGAAAAGTGCTGTTTCTTGCACATCTTCCAAAATTTTAACCCCCTCTTAATTTTAAAAAGTAATTAAGGAACTCTTTTTCTCAGATGTCCATCTGCTTCTACCAACACTGCTTACTGTAATCCACAAGCCATCATTGGCAATTTCCACTATCACAAACCCATTATTGTGATTTCAGAGAAAGAGCAACCTGCTCTAAAAATCTACCAAGAATACTGCAATATCACAAACACAGAATAAATACAATCTGCACAGAATAACAGCAGGAGAAAATCAACTGTAGAAAAACAAACCAGTTTGGTTCACTACCAATACCATTCAGCAATAGCTAAAACTGGGTCAAGGTATTTTAAACTAAACTGAATGTGCACACCCATGGGTATATAGAAAGATTAATAATTTTTATCTGTGAGTTTATGGCCAATTTAAAAAGAAAATGTAGAATAGAGTGAGAACAAGAGAAAGCTCAGAAACAGTCGGTGTACCTACAGTTGCAAGTCCCTGCCATTTGACAAGTTGCTGCACATTAGAAGAGCAGACAATAAGACTGTTTTTTACTCTCACTGCAGTTATTAAGCTAAGAGAAAGTAATGGCAGTGGACAGTGATGGAGACAGAGTAGATGGAAAAGTTATAAATTCCATTTTTATGTCTAAATTACGTGACTACTGATATTAGGAAATATCAGACAGAGAAAAGCAGACAATTAGAAAATTGATTGAGTCATCAGCTTAAAAGTCTTGGCAATACAAGAGCTGACAACTCTGAAATAGGTTTTAGAATTCTAGAGTTCTTCAACACAATGGTAAAACCAAACTTTTGAAAATTTTGTGTGAGAGAGTGTGTGTGTATACGTACATACTTTAATTCCCTCTTTTGTGACCAAGGAGTTTCACAGACCCATAATGTTTAGATTTGTTTTTCAGAGATACTTTTTGAAATTCATGCTTGGTTTTTAAAATTTAAATTTCACTTCTCAAATTCTCACATAAACACAGATCTCTATGTACAAATTCCACTACTGATTGCACAGGTGGTAATGGTAGAACAATGTGTACCATAAATGAAAATTTGTCCATGTACAAATGGAGATATAATTAAGGCCACTTTTAAAATCATGATCATGCTAAACACTTTCTGATGCTGCTCATAGTAATTGTCACATCTTCAACCAGATTAACACCTGCCAAAATTGAAGCATTTTCTCCTTAGAATAGAGGATAATTCAAGATAAGCTCTTTTCTAGTTTAGCAAAAATTATTCTGAAGAAAAAAAAAAAGACAAAAAAGTACTGAAAATGACTACATCTAGATTTAAGTGTCTAAATAAACAGTATATTTATTTTTTCATCACAGACTCTTTTGAAGATATGCCTTTCCCTGACTCAGGAATGATGAGCAAGGAGTAAGTACTGTACCTGAATGTTTGCCAACCTCTCTTTGGCATTCAATACTTAGTTGTTTTTGCATCCAATTATTGATGTTAATTCACTCATGCTAAAAAGTTAAATGGCAGTCTCACAGTCTTTCCACATCTTCTAATCTGCTACTGCCTTCTACTTTTGTCCTTTCTGAAACTGCCATGTCCTACTTTATCTCCTAGTTCTCAAATTACCCCTCCAGGATGATTTCTGAGGGTGACTTTAATTCCACTACACTTGCCTCTGTATAAACAGAGTATAAACCTCTAAATACTGAGTATATAAACCTGATCTGACTTTCTAGGAGGGCATTTCAGATTGTTAAAGAAGGCTAAAGAGCCATCAGCCCCATGCAAATCATGCCAGTGCTGAGGGGTTCTGCAGGAGGAAGTGAAGTCACAAACAAATTACACACGAGCAACTAAGGATCTTCCAATACCTGGAAAAACAGATGTAGCACTCCAGAGTCAGCTTGTAGGAACCTCTAGTAGGGCAACAAAGCTGAGGCTTGATTTTGAAGCCAGTTAAAATACGTTGAATGCATGACCAAATCCAAGGTCATATGGGGATTCAGTAGCCTAGCAAGGAATGCAAGCTTTCCAAATCCCACTCAGATGCCCTTCACTGTGAAACACTGCCTCCTGTGTTTCTTTACAACTGGGGCCTTTGAACACAAAGTTTTTCAAAGCAGTGCCAGAGTCATATATTAGTGGATAGCTCTGAGAATGTGTTTTAAATAATCTGGAGCCAATGGATTATTCCCATGGGTAGTAAATGGAATTTAAAATTATTATTGTGTCACATTATCCCTAAAAATACTTCTCTTGTGTAAGCATTCAAAGTGAACAACTCATCTGGGAGATCGATTCAGTAACTTTTCATTTTCTCCATGTGTTTTTTTTTCTCTTGCATACTTCTCCAAATTTATGTCTGCTTCTTGCAAAAATATTAAGAGAGAACTGAAAGGCGAAGACTGAAAGGAACTTCTGTGTTTTCTGTTGAGATATTTTCCCCAAAGGAAACTGAATTGTCTAACAAGGTGACCCATCTTTCTTCTACCATGAGGCATCTTGCCTTTTACCCATAATGAGTACCTGAACTTCTGCTCAGGTTACCTCACACCACTTACACTGCTGTTGTAACATTGTACCATCAATGTAATCCCTTTATCTTCATTTTAGGGTGGCTTTGCTTCTGGGTAGCATCACAAAATTACTGTCCATTTGCTGCACTTAGCCATCCCCACCCTCTTCTCTGTAGCAAACATCTAAAGCACATTGACTCATACCAGCTGCCTGGGAGTGTATGTGTTGCATCAGGATTCAACAGCACACACAGAAAGGAAATATTCAGCGTTGAAATGTATTCCCTTTGCTGCAAACCAATTCAGTTATAAGGAACAGAGCAATTCATATGCTGCCAGGAATGTGTGTTTTATTTCAAAACATGTCTTAGGTAAATGAGAGCAATTACTAAAATTGACAAAGGGAAATAAGTCCCCAAATCAGTCTTTTGTTTTAGATCCTTGTGTCTCAGACTTTAAAGCTTTACCTTCTTTCTCCTTTATATTTCTCCTGCTCTACCCTTTGACTGTCTTTCCACCTTGCCTCTTCCCCATAGGTTTTTCCATGTTTCCTTCAGTGCTCCAAAATGATGGGAGCCACCATACAGGGCATTCCTTTAAACACAATTTAATTCCTTTAACAGATCCTCTGATTACTAATATGAAAATGTATTTTTGACAGTTGGAAAGCTTTAATTTGATGCAATGTAAGTGAACAAATCATAGAATGGTTGAGGTGGGAAAGTATCTCTGAAGTTTACCTCGTCCAGCCTCCCTGCTCAAGCAGGACCATCTAGAACAGGTTGTCCAGGGTTGTGTCCAGTTGAGTTCTGAATATCTTCATGGACAGAGACACTGAGAAAACTGTGCCAGTGTTTGACCACCCTCAGAGCAAGGAAGTTTTTTCTTGCATTTAAACAGAATTTCCTGTATTTTTGTCTGTGTCCATTGCCTCTTTTTCTGTCACTGCACACTACTGAGAAAAGCTTGGCTTTTTATTCATTCCTATCAGGTTTATGAACACTGATAAGATCCCCCTCAAGCCTTCCCTGTTTCAGAGGGAACAGTACCAAGTCAATCAGGCTCTCTCGGCATGAAAGATACTCTGGCCATTTAATCATCTTCTGGGTCCTTTACTGGACTTACTCCAGCAAATCCATCTCTTTCTTTTGCTGGTTAGCCCCAAGTTCCATACTCAAGATGGGGCTTCACTGATGCAGAGTCACTATCCTCAGCCTTGCTGGCAATACTGAGGATGCATCTGGCCTTCTTTGATGCCTCATGCTCAGCTTGGTGTCCACGAGCACCCCTGGATCCTTCTCTGCCAAGCTGGTTTCCAGACTCAGCACAGATTGGTGGATGGAGTTGTTTCTTCCCATATGCAGGAGTCTGCATTTCCCTATCTTGAGCTTTGCAAGTTCCCTCTCTGCCCATTTCTCCACTCTATTGAGGTCCCTCTGAATGACAGTACAACTGACTGCTGTATCAACAACTCGTCCCAGTTTTCCACCTCCTGAAAGCTTGCCGAGGCTGCACTGTCACATGCGTCACTAACTAGGATATTAAACACTATTGGCCCCAGTATCAACCTCTGTGGTACACCACTAGTGACTGGCCTCCAGCTGGAATTTGTGCCACTGATCACAAGCCTTCAGGCCTGGCTATTCAGCCAGTTTTCAATGCTCTTTACTGCCCACATGCCTAACTCACATTCGTCTTGTCTATGAGGAGGAATCATGCATGTGTATGCACATTCAATTATGCTGTAGCTCCTTTTTCCTATTCTTTTCCCAGTCTTCTAATATCATGTTAGAAGGGATGTTATCACATCCTGTACTTGCTTTAATGTCCCTTGCATTCCCAGAGTGGGGCTGGATGGAGCAATGCACCCTGTGATTGCTGTAGGGACTGTGCAGTTCGGGGAACAGTAATTTTGTTCAAGTACTGAATTTTGCTAATTTGTAGTTATTGTCCAGGGGCACAACCACGTTTCACTTTTTCCATATGTTGGCTTCAGGGAAGAACTCAAATTCAGGGAACATAAAGGAGGCCATGTAATTTCCTGCCTGAAAGTTTGCAGAACCCTCAGGTTTTGCATGTCACAGAGGCTACAACAGAAGCCAATCTTCAGAAAACGTTATTTTTGGCAGCAGCAAGAGGTCATAGTTCAGGGAGGGGCTGGGGTTAGTGAGATTCTTTCAAGGTATGGCACTCTTTTGTTCAGATTTGGATCCATCAGTCAGAATCACCTCACATTTCCACAGAGAGCAGGGGACCTGCAGCTTCTGCCTACCATCCCAATGGGAATTACGAAGATCTGTGAAAACATTTTTTTTTCCTGTAGAAAAGCTCAGCTTCTACTTCATTTTCTCTTGTGGTTATTTTTAGGCACCCCAGACACCAAGAAAATGTCACTGCAGAAACATCCTACAGCTACCATGACCTATAAAGAAACAGCTAACTCAGCTTAAACTAGTTTAGCTTACTACTGAGAGTAACACACCAACAGCAGCTTGATGAAAGCAACCTTGGAGGATTTACCCTCATGAGCAGGAAAGGCTCTCACTTCAAAACTAACTCTAGCAGATTCACCTTGACTGAAGTCCCTCTAGTAACCAAAGACATGGAGGCAGGTTTTATGCATGAAGTCAAGTTTGTGTGTGTAGGAGCACTGACATAATAACCTGGTACAAAATTGTGTTCTGGCAGGTAATGCCAGGCAGCTCTCTACAGCAAAAGAAAAGGCTTGTGTATAATACCCAATATCAAGTCTTTCTGTCTGAAAAATGATACCTATGCTGCACTTGCAGATTTTTTTCTTCTTCACAAGGGAGTGTTCAGGTTTAGCTAAATGAGAAGACTTCATTAATACCCATTTTCTGAGCTATCACAAAAACACACTTCATTTTTAAGGAAGTTAGACTTCCATGGGGTCCTGGACCTACAAACAAGAAGGGGCAAATGCTAATTAGAAAATTAAGAACTATTTCTGAGGTCCTGACAGGTTTATATATACTTTGTAATAGCTTTTATAGGTGTCAAATACATAGATAAACATCTCTCCATCCAAGCTCACCGTTCTTTTTTAAACTGTGATCTTTGTGGGTCCCTTCTAACACAGGATATTTTATGATTCCATGACTGATCAGTGGCAGGACTCACCCAGTGTGGGTCTATAATTTTGAATGCTTAATAAAATCCAAAAGAATGGTCATGTGTTAATTTAGACCATGACACCCATTCTGTAAACACAGAAATTCATTAATCAGTGAATTAACTACTGTAGTTCCTTCAGCTGGCAGCAAAACACATGCCTGACCAGTATAACTTTTGTGGGAAAATCCCATATGTACAAAGTCACTTTGCATTTATCATATCACAGTTATAGTCAGTGAAATAATACAAAATAAGAGATGCACATATTTTCTCTCCTGTCATAAGAAAAATAAAACCATTTATTCCCTCTAACATGGAAATCTATTCAAATAACAGCTTTAAATCCATGGGCATAAACTATGTTACAGTCAATATTCTCATTCATACTCAAGCAAAATATATTTCCAAAATCTCTCAAATTGCTGCAGTCAGTCATCTGGTACAAAAAGCAAAGCCATAACCCATTATTCCTGATATTTTTAACTAAGACCACAAATGAAAATAATATCACACATGGAACTCTCTTTGTACATCACAAAATAACATCAAAGAGCACAAACAACCTTTGTGCTTCACCCTTCCACATACTTTCGCTCTTGCAGTGTAGAAATGGGGTTAACACAGAGTTTCTGGAACAGTGCACTCATCCTCCTTTCTGTTTTTTCATTTCATTTTCTCACAAAGCTGACCAGAGGGAAGGAGCACGCAACTGCGATTACTCTCTTCAAGGTCTAATAACAGCCATGCAACATATCACTTTAAAATACATTTCTTAAATGAACAAGTTGCCCTCGAGGCTGAAGACTGGTGAAATCTCCCATGCTAGATCAAACCACTGCTTTTGGTTTCAGCCACAGCCCCTGCTGCGGCTGCTCCTTTGAAGTGCTCGCAGGTAGGGGCAGCTCAGCCGAAAATGCCCTGCTGTGCTAAACCAAGGAGCTTGAACCCAGAGATCTTATTTTCTGCTTGTTCTGGAAAAAATCCTGCTGAGCTCCAGGCATAGGTATTCAAATAGGACGGCTATAGGTACGTTAGAAATATTGCAATTGATTAAATGACACTTTGCATGGGAAAGGAGCTCAGATTTAAGCCAGGGTTTTTGTGCCTAAGTGTAACATAGCTATAAACTGAATTTCAACCTGTGTTTTAATGCTGGCGGCTTACTTTTGCTGTGGGAGTGGGTTTTAACTACATCTGAGACTGAAGGTGTGGTATCACCTGCCTCTAAAATAGATACAGAGATGTCTCTCTGCATTGAGAAACAACTCTTCAAGTCAAGTTCCAACTAAGCTGCAGCAAATTTAAAGGCAGTGTTTTAAGACAGTCTGTTTCTTTGTCTGCAGAGAGGAGCTTCAGCCCCAGCTGTGAGTACTTCAAAGGCATAGATTCCACAGCTGGTACTAGAGCTAGAATTAAGATGCCAGCTTCAACATATGCTAGATTTTATGATCCAGAGTTTTTCATCATCAGTTTTGTTAATGTATACATTTTAATAAATTGGAAGTCATTTTTGACACTAATTTGCAATGTTAAATACAGCTACACTCTAAAATATTGTTTAGATGAAGGAGACATTTTAGAATTTGTGAATTATTTACATTTTTCACAGGTTTTCCTTTCCAAAGGATCAGACATATACCTCCTGTAGTTTGGTAAGGTGCCGAAAGTAAGACTTGCCTTTATTAGCATGTCTAGGTAGAACTTTCCTATTATCAATCAAGGCCTCTGAAATATTTATACAGTATACTGAGGAATGACTCCATAACCTAGCCAAGTTCAATGTTCAAGCTACAAAAAGGCCAGTGCTACTACGTGGAAAGGGGGCATTATTTCCTAGACTTTTTCTGAAATAACTGAAACACTTCAAGCGTACAGCTTGGCATCTGAAGGGAGAGGCAAGAGTGAGATTGCAGCTTTTGCCACTCTGTAAGTGTGTCAAGGCAGGTAAGAACAAGCTCCTCATCACAGAGACACTGTACCCAGGGGAAGCTTGGCTCACCATGGGGTAAAGCACAGATTTCATAATACTGCTTAAAAAAATATCCCATTGGTATACATGTAAATAGTATTTCCTAGATTAATCCACAGAACCCCCCAACCCCACCCCATCTTATCCCTGATCCACAGATAATGTGGCTCTGCCATTCTCCATCTCCTGAGTTTGGAGTCTAAAGATAGGATTTAGGGCAAGGGACACAATAGGAAAACCCCTGCTGGTGCATTGTCTACAGGGTGTATTGAGCCAACAGGACTAGAAAAGTATCTTAAGAACAGGCTTTTTGGGGGCTATCAATTCCATTTTTAGTCATGGGGTTTATTTCATCTGAAATGAAGCCTACTTTGAAGATTTTGCCATTTTAATGAAAAATCTAAGTCAATAATTTACAGCCTTGCTGACAAAAAATGTGTCTTTTAAAAATCCTTAAGCTTTTCTCGGTGAAATAGCTTTTTTTCGCTTTGTCTGAATTATTTCATAAACAAGGCATTCTAGTGTATTTGGCTTTGTTTATATGTTTCCTCTCCTTCAAACTGAAATGAAAAGAGACAAAAATGTAGAAAATAAGATGAAATCAGGAGTAAAAGCTAAATTAAACTGGAGACAGCTCGAAGCTTCCTGAGAGTCCTTTCTGCATACTCATTACACCTCCCATTTCCTCCCTCCCTTCTCTAGGCAAGAGCAACATTGCAGTTTATTAGCCCACTATGAGAAGCAGTACAATGTTTGCTATCTGGCCAGGCTGGAATTACTGTCAATTCAGCTGCTCTGTGCAAGAGACATTAAAGAGTATCTCTTGTTCCATACTGGGGTTTACATTTTGTCTGCAGCTATGAAGATTTTTCAGTCTTTTTAACAAGGGCAGTACAATGTCTTTGGAGGGATTATATCATTGCCCTTTTCTTACTGCAACTTAAAGTATAATGGAGAACCATGGAGTAACTAAAATGCTGTAATTAACTGGAGTGGCTCTGCTGATGTTATTAACCATGAGCATATAATTCAAGTGGCTTCTGAATAGCCATAAGGCCCCAGGAGTGACATACAGCTCCATATTCTCTTCATAACCATCTGTTATTATCAAAATATGTTGGATTTTCCAGTTTATGGTGAAAGTTTTAAAGTAATGCCTCTCTGTGAGATGTTGGGAAATGCTTTTCTAGATGGTCCGTGACTGGGGGAGTAGGCAAAAATTATAATACATTTGCACTAAATATTAGTTTTATTTTACTGTATCAGAGCCAAGACATGCTTGTAATTCTTATTGTCCTTTTTTCTCCCTAATGCAATATTCTTTTTCATTCTACTTCTTCATTCTGAGCAATTTATGTACATCTGACATAACTGTAGCCTGCATTAGGGCAAAGTGGAAAGCATACAGTTCAAAGCCATTATGATTCTCCCTGCCCTGTGGTGCAGAGCTCAGCTTGTGTGAGTTGTCATAGCTTTATTAAGGTCAGCGTTCCAGCAACTGGTAGAGCATCTGATGTTCCCATGGTTTTGATCTGAACACACTCATGATTTCCTTCCTATCTGCTTTCCTTTACATGATAAACATTTATATTTCAAAAACTGTGTTCTTAGAATTGCACCTTTTAATTCACACACAAGCACTTAGAAGTTTTTAAGGTGCATATGCCACCTCTGGCTTCTGGGAACGCAAGACAAGAACCATGGCTGACAGAGCAGAGTTTCAGCAGGCATCAATCCTTAAGTTTTTGGCAAAGAACTTGAATTTCCTGATTTTTTTTTCTGCTCCCCTTATTAGATGCAATATCACTCTAATTCTATTTTTAGAAATCAAGTAATTTTCAGGACAAATTATTAAAAACATTAAATGGGTCACAAGGAGCTAATAACTCAAAGGAATCCAATAAGCTGGTCAAGGTGAACTTTACCCCTTCCCTGTATCAGTAGTCTGGCCCAATGTCTCAAGTACTGCCAAGCATCCATGGATCTCTGCCAGGCCACTGTAGCTGTGTGGAAAGAACTGGAGGTTGAGTTGAAAACAGTCAAGAGAAGGGTGAGTCCAGTTGTTGATGTGTGGGGTGTGGGGATGGGGTTGTGAAGTACTGTTTAAATTTGGGACACAATCAGATCTGGGACTGGAGTTTGAAACTAAAGTAACCAGAGCTTGTTTATTACAGGTCTCTGAAAGACATTTAAGGTTACATGAATGCTGCTGCTGCTATGGACAAAGAGCCTCTGTTGGTTTGAGGCTGTATTATAATTAGTAATAGAATCAGAGTTAGTGTAAAGCTGTCAGAGAGTAAGCAGTGAGAAGGTGGTTGTGTTGATGAATGACAGTGAAACCCATAGGGACAGCAAATGCACATTACAAAAGGTGACTTTATATATGTTTACAGTTTGTTGAGACACAGTAGTATCTGGAGCAGAGGTGAGGGAATTAAATGAGCATGAAGTGAATTTAATATGATGGTGGATTTGATCGGACTGGTAGAGTTTGGATAAAAACTGTTCTGAGGGATGCAGAGCCAGGAGTCAAGGGAATTGATAGGACTATCAGAGCAAGGGCTTTGTCAGGCACTGATAACCAAGATTCAGGGCAAGGTCCAGATCAGACAAACTCATGGCAGTGAGGCAGGGCAAGGCTAACCTGGGAAGTCAGCTTGCTGGTCAAGGTTCTGGCCTTACCTGATGGGGGCAGTAAGGGTCGGGCACAGCACCGTGGTTGCTGGGCAGGATCAAAGTCATACTGGGAAGTCCTTTGTGGATTGGGGTATCAATCAACATGGTCCATGGAGAGACACGGACATGGCTGTGGCTGATCTGGAGCCTGGAACTTCCGTCAATTCATGGAGTAGGGTGTGACGGCCCCATTGGACTGAAATGGGGATCCTGGGTCAGGGCATTGGGCTGGGCCAGTGGCCCCAGGGTTGGGTGGTCAGAGCCTTTAAGGACTATTAGTGCTCTCAGGGTCCTGGCAGTAGATGATGAGCCTCTGAGCTATCTTTAAGTTTCAGAATTGGGGTTGAGGCCAAAGACATAACTTTATGAGATAGCTTTAAACGGTGTCAGATATACCCCACAGAATTAGGATGTGGGCTCACAACAGAAGCATGGTGGCTAGGTCTATGAAACGTTTCACTCAAGTACAGTTAAGGTTAAGTTCCACTCAGTGAATAAATAAATATAGTAAAAGGCACAGTTTATTTCGGGATCAGTATAGGCTAGGATAAGAGCTGTGAATAAGAGATTAGCTGCCTGATGGGTTAAAGCACAGCAACGGCAAAAAAAAAAAATAAAGACGGATTTCTTGGGTTTTTTACTTCTGGGCGTGAACAGGAATACGCTGAAGATCAACCTAAAGCAAGGATGAAGAGCTTCCTTCAGAAAAATAGATGTGGTTTTGTGCATGAGTCAATGGTCAATTCAGCATGGGCAAATACTGAATATGGATCCCCCTTCCAAAGAGGTTTTGATTGTAACTGACATTATCAATTGTTAGATATTACTAATATTATGTTTGAAGCTGAGACCAAAATACTGGCTTTAGCAATTCCAGTGATCTGTTGAACTAGATGGAAAATCTTCCAGTCTTTCACAGGACTTTTCTGGAGTCATCCCACTGGGCACACCATTGTAGTGCAGCTGGCTGGG